>CM074719.1:428605201-429902152 GCA_037306005.1 Rhinophrynus dorsalis | reverse complement strand
ATGGATGAGTATATCGTCCGAATATACCACAATAGAACTCTGTAGTAGGTCTCTCAACACATCATTAATGAATTCCTGGAAGACAGCGTGAG
Source organism: Rhinophrynus dorsalis (assembly GCA_037306005.1). Lineage (NCBI taxonomy): Eukaryota > Metazoa > Chordata > Amphibia > Anura > Rhinophrynidae > Rhinophrynus > Rhinophrynus dorsalis. The sequence goes on along the minus strand of CM074719.1, from coordinate 429,902,060 downwards.
CGTTGCACAATCCGAAGGGCATCACCAAATATTCATAGTGCCCGCTCCGGGTGTTAAACGCTGTCTTCCACTCATGGCCTTCTTTTATTCGTACCAAATTGTACGCTGCCCTCAAGTCAAGTTTAGTGAAAATAGCAGAGCCTTTGATACGTTCAAATAGCTCTGTGATCAACGGAATCGGATAGGTGTTCTTTACCATCAGTTTATTCAGACCCCTGAAATCAATGCATGGTCTGAGCTCCCCATCTTTTTTATTAAAAAAGATACCTGCTCCCGAAGGTGAGGAAGACTTCCGAATAATGCCCCTGGCTAGAGCGTCAGTATCACGGTGCCCATGCTATGCTGGCGGGTGGTTCGCTCCACAGCCACCCGGCTGTTATTGCACGATACGTATAGCGTTCCCAGTGTGTGTGGGCACTGGTTCGCTCCATAGCCATCCGGCTGTTATTGCACGATACAAACAGCGTTCCCAGTGTGTGGGTACTGGTTTGCTTCATAGCCATCCGGCTGTTATTGCATGATACGAATAGCGTTCCCAGTGTGTGGGTACTGGTTCGCTCCACAGCCATCCGGCTGTTATTGCATGATACGAATAGCGTTCCCAGTGTGTGGGTACTGGTTCGCTCCACAGCCATCCGGCTGTTATTGCTAGATACGATTAGCGTTCACAGTGTGTGGACACTGATTTGCTCCTTAGCCATCCGGCTGTTATTACAAGATACGAATAGCGCTCTCAGTACAAGGTACTGGTTCGCTCCACAGCCTCCCGGCTGTTATTGCAACTCATTTGTTCAGGTTTCCCAGTACGCGGGTACTGGTTCGCTCCTTAGTCCCACGGCTGCAGTTGCACCGTGTAGACTTGCTCCCAGTACTAGGTACTGGTTCGCTCCACCACCCTTGAGTCTATTATCGAATTGTGCATTACTGTGTTTCCAGTACTCGGGTACGGGTGGTCCCCTGGCATTCTTTGGCTTGCAACTTATGCTGACTTAGCCTCTTATGTCATCCTTGTGACTGCTGTTGCCACCTATACAGTCACTGAGGCTTCAGTGGTTGCCATCCTCTCCTTATTAGGCTGCCTTGCCCGGTATTTTGGTAAGGCCGGTAGAACATAATTCTATTGTTGTCATGGTTTGTTAAGACTCTCAGACGTAAGGTTTAGGTAAAAACATAACTTTATTGAAAAGTTAAGGCAATCCCATAGGGTTTTCATATACATACAAACATCACATATATATAAGTAATTGACAATTGAGATAGGTTCTACCGGCCTTGCAAATAATACCGGCAAGGCAACCCAAGCGATACTGAAGGAATAGTGATAAGTAGGCTCTACCGGCCCTGCCAATACCAGGTAAGGCAACCGTAAGATGGTAACGTACTGTTTCTACCGGCCTTACCAATACCGGGCAGGTCAGCCTGAGGAATACACAAGGAATAGGCTCTACTGGCCCTGTCAATACCGGGTAAGGCAACCGTGGAGTGGCAACGTAACAGGTTCTACCGGCCTTACCAATACTGGGCAGGGCAGCCCAGAATGGATACCCAAGGATAGGCTCTACCGGCCCTGCCGATATCGGGTAAAGCAACCTAAAGGTGGCAACGTGAAAGGTTCTACCGGCCTTACCAATACCGGGCAGGGCAGCCCAAGAAGGTAGACACCATTAAGACCAGTGACTGTCAGATGACAAAGACAGTAGGATGGTAAATAGAGTATACGGTCAAGCTGTCTCACCCAAGGAGAGTCTAGTGTCGGTACACATCTGAAACAAGTGCTGCTAGGACTGGACAGCACCAGAAGCCTGACTGCAAGTCAGGGAGTAAACCAGCGACCGCACGCTGGGACCAACAACTGTACCTTGAGCCGCAAGGCAAATGGAGTAAACCAGCGTCCGCACGCTGGAACCAACAGGCAGTAGAATGAGCCACAAGACCAATGGAGCAAACCAGCGTCCGCACGCTGGGACCGACTGACAGTATTGTGAGCCGCAAGGCTAATGGAGTAAACCAGCATCTGCACGCTGGGACCAACAGACAGTATTGTGAGCCGCAAGGCTAATGGAGTAAACCAGCGTCCGCACGCTGGGACCAACAGACAGCATTGTGAGCCGCAAGGCTAATGGAGTAAACAAGCGTTCGCACGCTGGGACCAACTGACAGTATTGCGAGCCTCAAGGATAATGGAGTAAACCAGCGTCCGCATGCTGGGACCAACGGACAGTATTGTGAGCCGCAAGGCTAATGGAGTAAACCAGCGTCTGCACGCTCGGACCAACAAACAGTATTGTGAGCCGCAAGGCTAATGGAGTAAACCAGCGTCCACATGCTGGGATCAACAGACAGTATAGTGAGCCGCAAGGCTAATGGAGTAAACCAGCGTCCGCACGCTGGGACCAACAAACAGGATTTTGAGCCGCAAGGCTAATGGAGTAAACCAGCGTCCGCACGCTGGGACCAACAGACAGAATGTCACCGGAGCAACAGGAGAGAAATATCGCCACAGGAACTGAACACAGGAAACAGCAGGAGCAGGCCGAGTCTCAACCGGGACGAGCACCACAAGTCGGCTGGCAACCGGAACGACAGCAACTGGAACCGGACTGGAACTGACAAGCAGACAGGAACACAGGAACAGGTAAACTCAGCAACTCAAGAACTCAGGAACTCAGGAACAGGCCCAATAGCTTCAGCAGACAGGCAAAGTGAATGCTGTCAGAGACACCACGAAAGGGCAACTAAAGGGTGCCCAGACTGAGTTTAAAAAGGCAACCAGAGGCGGGCTGACTGCAGACAGCCAATGGGAGCCCCCTGCAGGTGATAGACAGAGAACTGCAGCAATCACGGGCACCGTGATAATTGTCCATCTTGGGTTGCCTTACCCGGTATTGGCAAGGCCGGTAGAGCCTGTATATCGCTCTCTGTCTATTGACTGCCTTGCCCGGTATATTGGCAGGGCCGGTAGAGCCTCTTTCCTTGAGTACCAGTCCTGGCTGCCTTGCCCGGTATATTGGCAAGGCCGGTAGAGCCAACTATTCCTCAGTGTACTAGTCTCCAGGCTGCCTTGCCCGGTATATTGGCAGGGCCGGTAGAGCCTATCTATTCCTTGTACCAACTTCCTGGCTGCCTTGCCCGGTACATTGGCAGGGCCGGTAGAGCCTGTATCCCTATTGTTATTATTGCTTTTCCCATCAATAAAGATATATGTATGAATGTGTATGCTACCCTATGGGGTTGTCTTAAACTTTTCAATAAAGTTGTGTTTTTACCTAACTTTGCGTCTGAGAGTCTTAACAAATCGTGACACCTTCAGCAGATTGGAGAGGTTGAGCCACCACGACAGACACAGCTCCACATGATGAAGAAGAGACACGGACATCTTCAGTACGTCCAGCTTGCCCTTGCACACCTGGATCACAAACCTCTGAAGTTCCCCGGTGTGAGCCATGGCAAACAGAACCGCTTCTATGGAGGATATGAACTGCCCCACTAGAGAGGTTATCTTCTTGGCCGGATCTGGCTGGAAGCCAGAACAGCAGACGCCTTGTGGGTGACCTGGTGAGCCACCTCATCCGTGAGAAACACCATGCCCAGTTTGGTGTTGAAGAGAAGGCCCAGAAATACCAGTCTTTGTGATGGTACAAGATTCGACTTGTCCATGTTTAGGATCCATCCGCGATGGGTGAATGCATGAATGCAGTCCTTGACCTGCTGACGAAGGAGTCCAGGAGAGGGGGGGCTTTCAGTAGCAAGTTGTCTATGTATGGAGTGACTCTCATGCTGTCTCTGTGGAGGCCAGACACTAAGGCACCCAGGACGTGACTGAAGACCTGGGAAGATGTAGTCAGACCAAAGAGAAGAGCAGACAACTGAAAATGCCCTTGGTCGCAAGCAAACCTGAGGTACTGCCGGCTCTCTAGATGAATGACAATATGCAGGTATGCATCCTGAAGATCCAGAGAAGCAGAAATTCACCAGGAGACATGACCGCAATTACTGTTTGGAGGGACTCCTGGTGGTAATGAATCTTGACCATGAAGGAATTGAGATTCTTGAGGTCCAAAATCGGATGACAGCCTCCATCCTCCTTGGAAACCACAAGGTTACCCCTGTAGCCTCACTAATGAGATCCTTAAGCTCCGGTCTAAACAAAGAGGTTCCCTGAAAGGGTAACAAAAGTAAGGATTTCTTAGATCTAGTGTCCACAGACCAGATCTTGAGCCAAAGAGCCCATCTGGCTACCACAGACATGGTAGGAACCCTGGCCACCAAGCGGATGGCATCAAAGATAGCAGCAGAACATAATGCTGAGCTGCAGAGATGTTGGCCAGAAGCCGCAACATGTCAACAGTGGGAGCGCCCTAATGGACGGCCACAGTAAGTTGTTCAGTCCAAACTGCAATAGCCCTTCACACCCAAGCAGCGAATGAGAGTCGCAATGAAGCGCCAGCAGTAGCAAAGATGCCCTTGAGGAAGGCCTCACTTTCCCTGTCAATCCAATCCCTAAGGACAGATGGGTCCACCACAGGCAGAGCAGTGGACCTAGATAGTCAAGAAACTGGGTCATCTACCTTAGGGGAATGAGCCCACTGAGCTAGGGCCACTTCAGAGAAGGGATACAGCTTAGCAAACTGTCAGGGGACTTCCACTCATCAAACTCGAGGTGGTCAAGAGTGGGGTTAGGTGGAAAGAAAGTACACGGCTTCTTAGGTTCATAAAACACATCAGAAGGGTCCTTAGGAGTCTCAGAAACTAGGGAAATGTTCAGCATAGTGAATACTGCCCTTATCCAGCCCTCAGCTGAGGGATCAGGGTCAGCTTCAAAGGGTGTCCCCAAAGAATTGGGAGGATACCACCGCAGAACATTCTCCCTCATCCGAGATCACCAACAATTCCTCCTCAGAGGAATCTGATACGTCAGGTACACCCTGCGGCTTAGGTAGGGAAGACCTCATAGGGTTAGGGGGCTGCTAGGACTGGAAGGAGTTGTAAGGTAGACCTTAAATCTCTAGTAGTGACCTTAGACTCTTGCATTCACATTAGCTCCAGTACATGGCTGGAGGTCCTTGGGGGAGATGCAGGGGCAGCAGTGCATGAAGGGCATAAATGACCTGAGTATTCTCTAGGAAGCCCTGATAGACATGAGGAGCAATGTGCAATGGGGGTCACAGGCACCCCAGAATCCTTAGTCTTAGGCCTAGCCCCAAGTTCCAACGGAGTTGACATCCACACAGTGTTCAAATGTCTACAAGTATAGAGTACACCCAAATACAGTGTTTAAGATTAAGAATTTCATCCCAGAAATGACTTATCTGGCAGGCGAAGGGTTAATCAGCTAAGGAGAGAAGAAGAGTCCAAGCCCTGTGTAGGATACTCATGAAGGGAAGTGCAGAAAATGGCGTCCATGACGGAAGCCAATCAGAAAACAGCTCGTGAAGCATGTCAAGCAAGCGCTTATGTGAAATGTAGTTTTCCCTGATAAGTACCCCAAACAGGGCTCGAAGCCCCCTGAGACCCCCAAAACACTCAGAACATTGACAGGATGATAGGACAAGGGCAGACAAGTAAGATGAGCCGTCGCTACATTCAGAGGTTTCAGAGTTATGTCCCAAACTGTAAAGTCCCATAGATGTGAATGGTACATGACGTCTATGCGGTAAAACGAACCTTAAAGGCGCAGGGCTCAAATAAACCAAAAAGTTTAAAAAGTGTGTGAACAGTGCAAAACACAGTAAAAAACACTAAAATTAATAAATAAACACTGGACCCAGTAGGGAAAGTGCAATAAACCCCTCAAAAGTGCCCAAACCGGCAAATAAAGGGTAAAGTGACCACAGAATCCCATTTGCTCCAAACCCCAACAGACTACAGATAAACCCAATGAGTGCAGGAGTATGCAGTAGAAACTCCAAAGGAGACCCCTGTGCAGAGGGGAAGCGTGAGACAAGTGGACCTCAGCACTCAAAAGGTTGCTCACCTTTTTAGCAGGTCTTCTGTCTTCAGATTACCGTTGATAAAGAAGAAGCCTCAGTGGGCTTCTCCTATGGAAAAACATTCTATACAAGATTTGCCCTCTCAGGGCTGACAGGTCCACAACAGCACCTGGAAACTGAGCTATCCACTTGGGAATGTCAGTAATGGTAATCCACCAAATGGTGGTATTCCATACCTAACAGAAAAACAAAAAATATAACTAAAACTATAGCAGAACTGTTTCTCTTACCTTTCCTGTTCAAGGAAACAAGCTGACTGGAGAGGACTGGCTGGTGACCAGCTAGGAAGCAAGGAAGGCTCCACCCTGCATTTCTTTCCAAGAATTGTTTCCTGCCTGCTTAAAGGGAGGTCACCTGCCCAGAGTTACCAGTAACCTATATTGGACGACAGAGAAAAATGTTTTACAAACAAGCACTTAAACTATGGCCAACATCCTCTTTATAAACATCCCATAACATATCACATGATTGAAACAAAGGTCAACGTTCCATCAGTGCAATCACCAGTTAACTGCTGAACCATCTATTGACACATCCCTCACTTATACAATTTGATATGAAAGATACAGAGGATCTCCTAAGCAGCACTTTACAATGTTGCATCTTTTGTGATGTGGATGAGAGCAAATATATATTCATGTCAAGAAATGTTATATTTACCCAAATAACATTAAGATGTAAACAGCAATAAAAAATAATAAAATTATAAGTATAAATGTAATGTACATAAATATATAAATATCCATATCAGAATTAGATATATTAATCAACTAAGCTGCAATGCACCCCAACCCACCAGAAAGCCCAGGGAGCACGCAATGCACCACACAGCACACCAGCACACCAGAGGGAAAAAATTAAACTGTACCGAAACATGCATATATGATATATATCCAAGCATACTATATTATATAATAGTAAATGCACTACACCATACAATGCAACATTGTATAGTTCCACTTAACAGATCTTCTGTCTTTCATATTGAATTGTGTGCAAGTGAGGGACCATCCAACAGTTATTTTAACAGTTAACTGGTGATTGCATTGATGACATTTTACACTGATGACATTTTGCACTTTTGCTGCTTTTGGAATTTGAGGATTGGAAGAGGTTGAGATGATGAACTTTATCTCACTGTTCATATTCTTCTCATTGTCCATATCCATATTTATTTTCCCTTACCTCAGATTATTTTATTGATTTGGAACATTTCATCAAAGGGTCTTATTAACCAAATATTATTTCTGGTTTTTATCTTATTTGTGTACTAGCTAATTATTATTGTTGTATATAAGTGTGTGCATATTTAGGTAGTTGGAATTCTTTTTCCTTTTTTAAAATTTTACTTTAATATGGAAAGGTTTAACCCTTTGAGTGCCAGAGGGGTACGCAACGCATTGCAAAGCAATGCGTTGCGTACCCCTCTGGCACTCAAAGGGTTAATGATAAAAATAATATTAGGTTAGTTTTGTATGAAAGGCATTTGGTAATGAATGTGGGTGAAGAGTATGTGGTAGCCCGGGTTAATTTAGAGAATGATAATCCCAAATTGAAAGAATTGTTTTAAAAACTTGTGTATCTTTTATTTAGAGAAACTGGTGGAATGTAGCTACCCTGAATCAAACATTTCCTATTGAATGGAACAACATATTTGATGAAAGTACTCATTAAACATAGAGGTATGAAAATTGAAAATGTTTTAGTTCGAAGAAAAATATATATAATCAATTGGAAATAAATAAATCTGATAAATCCCTGACTGAAAGACTGTTTGGAAGAATGAAGATATTTGAAAAAATATTATAGAGAAGAAAAATAAGAAACTAATGAGAGAGAGGGATGATGACAAAAAATGGTAATATGAAGAAATGGAGTAAAAATCAGGCTGAACACTTTTTCCAGTCAAGGAATGAGAGAGTATCCAGAAGACCTCACAGAAGCTACAAGTTACAGCATACAAAGGTGAACATAAGACAAGGATCATTACCCAGTAGGAATGACGAGGGAACTTATTTTGAAAGGGTCAGGTCTTACAGACACCCTTCTTGAGCCCCCTCTACCTCTTCTCACATCCAGAAAAGTCCCAGTATGAGGAAACGTGAGTTAAATAGGTTAGGAACAGGAGTTATGAGTTACACAAGTTACATGATGGAAACAATGCTTATTCTATACTATCCTCTCTGTTACAGAGTCATGTGATGGAAATTAAGAGACAAGAATACATCAGGGAAGTAGTATGGGACCTGTGCTAGACTCTCAAATCAGACACATTGATTCATTTGGAATTTAATGGCTGTTACAGATTACCTTGGTTCCAGCGCCGCTGCTTCAGACGACTCTCGAAATTACGCTTCAGCGTCAGCGGCCGTCCATACCGCAAGGATGTCACTGGAATGATGTATGGTTGGACCCATCAAAGCTAGATGCGTCATCTGCAGGCGCGAGGCTTCAAGCATGCAGCAGGCCTCTGTTTTATGTGTTTAATTCCTATAGTCTCCTCCTACCTACTTCCTCCCTCTGAGCTGCTCCTCCTACCTACTTCCTGAGGAGGGGTTTAACGGGCAGACTGAGTCCTGACTCAGTTTCCCTTGCATTGTTGTACAATACAGCTCTGTTTCCCTTGGGCTCTGTGTATGACCTGGCTAGTTTGACCAGCCATTCTGGTGCTGACCTGTGGCTGTGTCTGACTACTCTTTTGCCTGCTCCCATTGTGTAGTTGACACCCAATCTGGTGCAGACCTGTGGCTCTGGCGGACTACCTGAACTGTGTATGACCCGGCCTGTCTGTCCATCCATTCTGGTGTTGACCTGTGGCTTTGTCTGACCATTCTCCTTGTGCATTCTGATTTGGCTTAGACATCCTTTCTGGTGCAAACCTGTGGCTTTGGCTGACTACCCGCTCTGTGTATGACCTGGCTTGTCTGACTACCCACTCTGGTGTTGACCCGGGGCTCTGTCCATTGTGCATCCAGCATACCAACGCTTCAGTGGATATCCTATCTGGTGCAAACCTGTGTCTCTGGCTGACTACCTGCTCGTGTATGACCTGGCTTGTCTGACTATCCTTTCTGGTGCTGACTAGGGTGCTTTGTCTGTTTCCTCCGTGTGTTGGTCCCCACTCCACAGACACCCATCCTAGTGTGGACCTGGGGCTCTATCAGACTCCTAGCTTACTGACTGCAGGCGTGAGTCAGTAGTCTCCTTGGTTGCATAGATATTGGAGACTTCTCTCCTAGACAGACTGCAGGCTGAGTCAGTGCTAGTCCTTTGGGCGTTCCAAATTAACTCGAGGCTCCAGTGGGCTGAGGCCTAGTCTCGGACAGTGTGGTGGATCTATTGGCAGACTGCTATTTCTGATACAGCGCTTGCCTCTTTGATCACCCTCTGTGTGTTATCTGTTTACATGCATTACTATGATTTTTCTAATAAAAGATTGTTTTACTTTACCATACTGACTCCTGGTTTATTCCTGGGAACCATGACAATGGCATACACAATCAGGTTCCCACTTTTGGGAGCAGTGAGTGAGAAGAGAGTGAGTGAAGATTCTTTTTGGATACTCCTAAATGGTGAAAGTTCCCACAAGAGAACCGATTCTTTGTATTGGAGAGTCCCAAAGTTATATTAGAAGGGGGAGGGGACATAGAGGGAGAGGTAAATTGGGGACCCAAAGTGGGGGCAAGGGGAATAGATTCTTCATTAAGTGTTTTCAGTCTTTCTGGTTATTTGATAGATGAAGATGAGCTCAAGGTTTTTAGTAAAGGCATTCATTTTTGTCCCTCCATGAAACCAAATTTGTAAAAAATGATTTGTTGATTTGGGTAGGTTAGTTAGAGCTTTATCCCTAAAATATTTTTTCTTTGAAACTTTTGAGAAAATTAAACCAGACACTGTATCAAATGTTTGTGCTGGAAATTTTTTTATATAAATGCAGATAATTTGACTGTGAATAGACCAATTGTAACTCCATTTAAACCACTATCATGGTTTAATCCAGTTTTGAGTAGGGACATATGGTTAATTTGTTTTATAATATGGTCCTTGAGCAACTGAGATTTATAGTTGAACAGATTCTGCATAACTCTCAGTATTATCAGAGATGCGAGAGTAATTTGTCATAGTTATTTCAGAAAAAAATGTGTTGTTTGGGTGAAGAAGCTTACCATAGCGGGGTTTTAAAAGAGACGGAAAGGGACATTATTTATGTTGACAATCCAAGACCAATGAGATGTTATCACTTTCCAAAGATTCACAAGGTAATTTCCTCTTCTCTGAGGCATTTAATCCTCTCAGGAGTTAGATCACTGACATCCAGTTTATCCCATCTAATACGTTTTCATTTGCAAAATCTGGTTTCGGGCTTGGATTCATATTCAGATTATACTACCCATTTATTACAGTTGTTGCACAATTTTCCATGGTCAGATGACTGCTGTTGGTTAATCCTAGATATATATCTTTGCATCTAAATATACCCCATAACAGGGGGTTTAGAAGCAGTCAGGCATTTTTTAGATGAAGACCAAATAATGCAAGAGAAACAGAAGTTGTTCACATTTCAAGCCATAAATCATATTTGACTCATAATGTCATAAAATTCCAAGGAACATTTATAGGCAGAATTCAAGTTATCCTATTTATTTATAGATTTGTTTGAAAATAGGTTTATTTGGCAAGAACATCAGTTTAGAGGTGGGTCTGGTCTTCTGTTGCAGCATCATTGATGATCTGTTCATCTGGACAGGAGACTGTGTAGCTATTTCTAGTTCTCTCAATTAACACTGATGATTGGGGGATTAAATTCACTAGTAATTGTGACAAAGAAAGCACTACCTTCTTTGATCTTGAGTTACAAGTGGGTATACACACCAAGATAAACATGATGACCTACTTTAAAGCAGTGGATAGGAATATGACATTTGTCATCTGAAACAGTTGAAGAATAACAAAACACACAGACAGTTTTTACATTTACATCAACACTATACTGATATTGCTACATTCCAGGTCCAGAGCAAGTTTTTGAGACAGAGGGTCATAGGAAAGGTATTCAGAGGACATTCTTGAAGTACCTATGAAGAAAGCAATAGAGAATAGAGTAGAAGCAGGGATGACCTAATGAATTATCAGGAGACTGGTAAAGTAAAAGTGATACGTATATTGGCCAACTGAATATATTTAGGATGTAAGTTTCAAGAAAACTTAGGTCTCGTCTTCAAGCATATTTAGAATGAAGCCTCCATTTTAAATATACCAGAAGAAACCTATGTTGTCTTGAAAGCTTTCATTCTAAACCTGCTCAGCCAAAAAAGGTGTCACTTTTACTCTACAAGTCTGCTTTTTCTAAGGTTAACACAGTACCACCTTTTTCCTAATGGATTATATTCATACCTTTTTGTCTTTACCACTGTATATAATGTAGCGAATAAAGAGTTCAAAATGGTACTTAGTAAGTAATGGTTCCTTTTCCAACAAGATTCATTACTTAAAGACTCCATACCAGTGAAACTCAAAGTGAGGGTCAGGATAATCAGGTTACTTAAAACCATACTGGCACCACATATTCTGAGGAGTAATGTAAATCCCAGTAACAGTATTTTGTTTTGACATCTATGTGGTACTTTGTGGAAGAGATAAATGTAAAACATGTTCTTATATTGCACACAGATTTAAGGAATTTAAGTCAGTGGTTATCGGGGAGACCTTTAGAATTAGACATGTGCGATCCAGTGTAATATATCATAATTGTGACTGTGAGGCCCAGTATGTGAGTTGCATAAGTCAGACCTTAAGAGCTAGATTTGGACAACACAGGAGAAATGAGGAAAAGGGTTATTTTTTTATATAATGTATCTAAACATTGTTTTGATAAACAAGAAAAGAATGCTAATGTATTTTCTGTATTTCCCAAAAAATCATTAAAACCTTCTGACAGATATATTAAATATATAGAAATAATAGGTCAGAAAGGTTAAATAACAGAATAACAGAGAATACTTTTGGAGTTTTAAACTGACGTCATTTTAAATTCTGAGGGATTGAATGAGTTAATGGAAACTGCTTTCTAGCACTATATGTGAGAGTGCTACTTAGTTTAGTGGTATTGGTGGATAGGTTTTTGTCCCTGTTATTATACTTACTTTCACTATACATTTTGAATGTGTATTTTGCATGTGCATGCTGTATGTGCATGTATGGACAGTGTTACCTGGGAAGATTACACACGTAAGTGTGAGTATATTATACTATTTATACTCATCTAGATTTTAGGCTGATTGTCCATGGTGATACTGGCCAGCACCCTCTTTCTTCTGTTTTTGTTTCTATATAATGCAGATATCATTATTAGGGTTTATGGGTTATTGCTAAAATCTTTATTCAAAATATGCCATAAACAGATTAGCATATTGGGTAAAATACCTATTTTGTGTACATTTCTAATAAGAAAAAAAGAAGGAAAATAAGTGGAAAATTGCCTTTACTGAAAAAGTAGGGGGTATTATGACCACTAGAGTGTTCAGCAGGAAATAATATTTTTAGTAGGGTCTTAGATTATAGCCCATGAAAAGATCAAAATTATCCAGAATTTCCCAGCAATTAAAAGGGGTTTTGCTTTACCAGACTTAGACAGGGCTATTGTGATCTCAAACAATCTCAAAGAGCTTGATTGTGGATATCATCATAAAATAAGGGTAAGAGCCTGGGCTTAAAAATGGATTAGCACATTTTTCTTTTAATATTGCCTAAAGTACTCTACCAAAAGATAAAAAATACAAAGAAATTCTAACATATCTGTGCATTTTGCCTTGTGACTTGTTCACAGCATATCTATAAGATGCCAGCATTGTTGCAGTAGTTAAAGATTCCTTGATCCCATGTCATACACAAACCTTGCAAACTTAGTTAATGAAAATCAATCTATTTTTTCAAGGGTATCTAGTAGTTACTTTTACTAAACAGATCTTATTGAAGGATCAGAACTTCATAAGCATCAACTGTATGCCATTTTTAATCTGCTATTACAGTGGTACGTCCAGGTTCTGCTTTCCCATCATTAGTTATATTAACTCACACAGGAGAGTAACCAGGACCTCAATGGCTATTGTTAGTAAACTCAATATGTATCAAACTTTTAACAGATCAAACAATGAAATCATGTCGCAATCCTAAACTATGTACACCATCAACCTTATAATCAAAGTATTTCTGGTGATTCATGAACCCAAATTAGATATTTAATTTGGTTAAAAATTAGATATTTAATCTGGTTATGGTATTACAATTGGTAGTCCTTTTTCAACCTCAAGAGAATATGTTTCTGTTATTTTTGAGTCTGGTTATTCTTAGATTCAATTAAATATATTCTGACTCTTAAAGGGGATCTCTCACCTAATTACACTTAATGCTCATTAGTTAGAGCATTTATCTAGAACACTGAAAATAGTGTTCATTAGATTTAAAAAGTAGTTACATGCGCAAAATGTAAACTTTAAAAAGTGTCTGGCAGCCTACTTCCGGCTTGCCGAACTTTGCCGACCAGAGACAGCTCCGTCCCACTACCCATCATCCTCGCATGACGGAGGCTGTCTGTCACTAAAGTGGAGCGATCGCATTGGCTAGATATCGATCTCTGCCGGAAGTAGGCTGCCGGACACTTTTTAAAGTTTACATTTTGCGCATGTAACTACTTTTTAGATCTAATGAACACTATTTTCAGTGTTCTAGATAAATGCTCTAACTAATGAGCATTAAGTGTAATTAGGTGAGAGATCCCCTTTAATGAATTTGTAAGAGTAAGATAAAATAATATCAGCATAATAGAGTCTTTGTTAATTTCTATTGTTTACATAGAAAGCTTTTAGTGGGAGTGAAAAACGTGATTTGTAGCACCTCTGAGAGGCTACCATGACTTAGAAGAAAACACTTTATTTTGTGCGTCCCCTTACAAGAAAAGCTCTGTGTGCCTGCAACGTCAGTAACCTTCGTACCTTAAGGTACCAAGGAGCGCCACTCACCAATCCTGGCAGTGAATGGGACAGACAATGCAGACTCAGAGGCACCTTTCCTGTAAGGCAGGGCTCAAAATTTCCACTCACCACTAGCCAATGGCAAGTGAAAATTTAGCCCTGGCGAGTAGAAATTCAGCCCTGGTCGGTATGTTTTGGCTTGCAGTGACGAGTAACTTTTCAGGTCTGGCTAGTAGCAAAGGACTTAAAATTATAAGCCCTGCTGTAAGATGTCTGCGCTGTTGCCTGTTGGTGGCTGCCAAAGAAGCTGGTTTTCAATAATAATACAGGACTTATTCAGTCTAATGACAGTATGCCTTTGCCTATTGCTATGCTAAGTGTTTGGGGGCAATGATATTTTGATGATAGTTCCACTTTAACCTTAGTTCATAAAAATGGAAAATACATTTTTAATTAGGGGGGTGCTATGCATGTAGGTAAAACAAAAGATATTTGTTATTGTGTACTCAGGGGGATATGTTGTTTTTAAAATTTTCACAACTAACATAAATATTCTTGATATATAGTGTATGATATTAGCAAAATATGTATTTTTTTGTATTTATGATGTCATAGCTTATCACACAATGCAAAATTTACTTCTCATGAGACTTAAATGTTAAATGTGTTTTGAACACTTTGGGATGTGAAAGAGCAAATAAATGAAGAATGAAGTTCCCTACTAAATAACTTTATAAAAAATACATTACTACTATAATATTTGTTATCTTTTAAGTATATTTACTTCTCATTGTAGAATAGAAATGACATTTAACCCTCTAAGTGCCAGAGAGATGTTCATTGCATAACTTTACAATGCTTTTGACACTCCTCTGGTGCTCACAGTGTTAAAGGAAAAACCACTGAACAAGCAGTTCCTTTATTTTTTTATTACCAAACATTCTAGTCAATAATTAGGAAAGTGGCAGATTAATGAGTGCACTGTTAACACTAGTAGTCAGAGGATGAGGGTATTAAATGCATTTTATAATTTCAGCAAGTTCTAATTTATGTAGATTGACATGTACATGATTCAACACAGCATTCTAAAATTATAGTTTTATATGGCATCATTGGTAATGAATCTGAGAGCTGTCATTATGTGCCTTTCACAGATGCCACCAGTTCTTGTCATAAATAATCTGTAAATAAGATCTGCAGGTGGGTTTACAAGTTACCCCGAGCCAAGAAGCCGTAGCTTGAGCTTATGTCTGTGAGATGGGTGGCCTGGCTCATTTGCACATCTCTGCTTATGTTTTCATACAAAAAGTGCAACCCTACTTAGCATAGCTTAAGGGAATCTGTCACAACACAGGGAATGCTAATTACTGTAACCAACTGGCAATGATGCATCCAAAATTAAATGGTCTGTGACTGAGCAGATGAATTTTTATAGCCTCAAGTCCAAAAAAACAAGGAAATGTTCTTAAATTAAAGGGCAAGCCTTAATAAGAGTGAAATTGTTACTCAGGATATTTTTATCATTTAATGAACACAGATTAGATGGTGTGATATTCCACTAAAATTTCATAAGAGCTAAACTGCATTTATTTCCCAATTAGTAGTGCAGCCTATAATTTTAATTTATGTAGACTTGTATTTTAGTTTGTAATAAGACCTTATTTTTTAGATAAGGTGATTCTACGTAATGGATATATTTACATTTAATAGAACGACATGAAATTAGCTAATTTTGCAGCAAAAGTAATTGTTTATTATGTAAACCTCCTTAATTAAGAATTATATATGTGGTTCTGTAAAAATCTAATACAAGAATTATTGCCATAAATATGTTGTCATGAGTTTCAGGGGTATAACTAGACCCTACTGGCCCCATTGCAAAATCTGACTCTATCGGTCCCAGCACAGTGTGTGTCATAAATTTCTTCCACTCATGCACACATTCACTTATGCACAAACACAAGCACACTCATCCTCTGCTTCTGCTTGGCGGGAGATATGAATATAAATATATCTTGTACTGATCGGAACTGATCACCATTGGGTGGTGAAGTGATCACAGCTAACAAGAGTAAGTGACACAGTAAGTGATTTGAGGGCTCATATACTGTTGCTGCATTATCAAAATATTGGTAGTAAATAAAGGCAGTGATGGAGGGGGGTACTGGCCTGCTTCCAACTATATATACAGTACTTACTGCAAGTGCATTAATTAGAATTATTACAGTGTGGTTTGGAAGGTATCACTTTGTTTTTTGCTGCTGGTCAGTTTCTCTATGTAGAGGGGATGCAGAAGTGTGCATTGTTGGTGGGCCATCCTCAACACTGGCCCCAAATGAATATTGTAAGGACCTTATTGGAAGAAAGATGGAGAAAATGTATGATCTGACCACTGAATACCTGTGGATATAACAGTTTTGTATTGGGCAAACATCTTTTGATGAGTGGGAGTAGTGGGGTTCACTTTTAAAATATTGCAAAAAATAGTGCGTGCAACTAAACGGCGCATTTACCATGTGGCCGTGATGAATGGGCAACATGAGAGTCTTGCCCTGTATCAAAAACGCCACTTTTCTGTGTGATATTTTAAAAGGATACTGAGTAGCAGAGAGTCAGGAGAAGTGACAGTCTAGATTCACAGACTTTTACATCTGATTAACTCTGAAATTAGCAGTTGTGCACTGGAACCTCCTATTATTGGACATAACAGTACAGTACCATATAAATACACCTTTCTTTCTACTTTTACATTTATATGTATGAACAACTATATGAATGAAGTGAAATTATAGCAGAGAAGTAGAAGAAAATGGATATAGGAAGGATCTCAATTTTTTTTGATGTCTTTGAACAATAAACAGTGGCGACTGTTCAGTCCAATTATATATAAAATTTCTGTCTTGTTTCTGTGGAATCTGTAGTAACATTTCTTAAAATGCTAGCCCATATACAGCATTTTAATCTGGTGTAGTCACCATTAACAGTGGAAGCTAAAGTGGAAGCTAAAGCAACAGTGGAAGATAAAGTATTTACAAAGTTAATTAGATTAGTATGTACCTCATTGTTCTCTTCCTCTGTAATTTCAGAGCTTGGTGACATCATTGGGTCTTCTTCTAGCTGCTACTATTTAGCAGTTAGACCAATGGCTAATTTCCCCTAAGGTGTAACATAAATAGAAACTTTTTCAGATGTTAAGAAAGAAGAATACAAAAGTAGTGGGGAGTTAGAGAATTTGGATGCTGCTGCTGATGCTGTGATGAACTAATTATCAATGATGATGTTGATTTAGAACATGCTCTTTTTCTTATTTTTCTGAAACAGACAGAGCCGGATTAAGATTCCATAGGGCCCTAGGCAGGATGCCAAATTGGGGTCCCCCCACGCCAGTTTCCCCCTCCCATTTACCACAAACATAGTACCAACATAATTAAAGACAAAAATGATGCTTCAACCCCTTGTAACCCAGAGAGGTCACCAAGGCATTGCAAAGCAATGCATTGCATTAGGTACCTATCCGGCATTCAAGGGGTTAAGTATATCTACAGTGGGGCAAAAAAGTATTTAGTCAGCCACCAATTGTGCAAGTTCTCCCACTTAAAAAGATGAGAGAGGCCTGTAATTTTCATCATAGGTACACTTCAACTATGAGAGACAGAATGAGACAAAAAAATCCATAAAATCACATTGTCTGATTTTTAAAGAATTTATTTGCAAATTATGGTTGAAAATAAGTATTTGGTCAATAACAAAAGTTCATATCAGTACTTTGTTATATACCCTTTGTTGACAATGACAGAGGTCAAACGTTTTCTGTAAGTCTTCACAAGGTTTTCACACACTGTTAGTGATTATTTTGGACCATTCCTCCATGCAGATCTCCTCTAGAGCAGTTATGTTTTGGGGCTGTCGCTGGGCAACACGGATTTTCAACTCCCTCCAAAGGTTTTCTATGGGGTTGAGATCTGGAGACTGGCTAGGCCACTCCAGGACCTTGAAATGCTTCTTAGGAAGCCACTCCTTTGTTGCCCGGGCGGTGTGTTTGGGATCATTGTCATGCTGAAAGACCCAGACACGTTTCATCTTCAATGCCCTTGCTGATGGAAGGAGGTTTTCACTCAAAGTCTCACGATACATGGCCCCATTCATTCTTTCCTTTACACGGATCAGTCATCCTGGTCCCTTTGCAGAAAAACAGCCCAAAAGCATGATGTTTCCACCCCCATACTTCACCGTAGGTATGGTGTTCTTTGGATGCAACTCAGCATTCTTTCTCCTCCAAACACGACGAGTTGAGTTTTTACTAGTGATGAGCGAGCACCCCAATGCTCGGGTGTTCGGGTGCTCTGACCGAGCACCCCCGGAGGCTCGAGTGCTCGGCCGAGCACCCGAGCCCCATTGAAGTCAATGGGAGGACTCGAGCACTACACCAGGCACCCCCTGCTCTGATGAGGGGAGGGTGCCTGGTCCATAGGAAAAGGGCAGAAAATTATGGAAACACCACAGAAATGGTTCAGGGACAGCATAGGGAGGATGTCTGGATGCATCTTGGACTCCAACATCGCTGCTGGGAACGATCTTTCGACCGTAGTACGCCATTTTTACAGACTGACCATAAAACACACAAAAAGGAAAATAAAAACGACTTTAGGCGAAAAATTGTTACCAAACAATATTTGCTGTATATTTACTTGTATATCATCTGCAAATTCTCCCAAAAATTTCCTTGATTTTCTGAAGTGAGGCCATGATTAAGAGGGAAACGTGCGCAGAGGCAAATTATCCCAAAAATTTCCTTGATTTTCTGAAGTGAGGCCATGATTAAGAGGGAAACGTGCGCAGAGACAAATTATCCCAAAAATTTCCTTGATTTTCTGAAGTGAGGCCATGACTAAGAGGGAAACGTGCGCAGAGGCAAATTATCCCAAAAATTTCCTTGATTTTCTGAAGTGAGGCCATGATTAAGAGGGAAACGTGCGCAGAGGCAAATTATCCCAAAAATTTCCTTGATTTTCTGAAGTGAGGCCATGATTAAGAGGGAAACGTGCGCAGAGGCAAATTCTCCCAAAAATTTCCTTGATTTTATTGAACTGAGGCCATGATTAAGAGGGAAACGTGCGCTGAGCTGACCATCTAAAACATTATGGGTGAGGGTCTGCTGCAGAGCTGACCATCCTAAACATTATATGCGAAGGCCCGCTAGTGAGCTGACGCTATAAAACATTATATGCGAAGGCCCGCTAGTGAGCTGACGCTATAAAACATTATATGAGAGGGCCCGCTAGAGAGCTGACCCAATAAAACATTATATGAGAAGGCCCGCTGGTGAGCTGACCTATATAAAAATTGTCAAACAGGGCCCGCTGGTGAGCTGGCCCTATATAAAAATTATATCACAGGGCCCGCTGGTGAGCTGGCCCTATATAAAAATTATAGCACAGGGCATATGGAAGAAGAGGAGGAGTATGAGAAGATTAAGAGTCA
Source organism: Rhinophrynus dorsalis (assembly GCA_037306005.1). Lineage (NCBI taxonomy): Eukaryota > Metazoa > Chordata > Amphibia > Anura > Rhinophrynidae > Rhinophrynus > Rhinophrynus dorsalis. The sequence goes on along the minus strand of CM074719.1, from coordinate 429,882,619 downwards.
ACCATATACCCGTTTTTTGGGTGGAAGGGGTGAATGGGAATACAGAGTATTCCCATCATTGTAAATAATATATGTAAAGTGAGTTTATGTTCCCCCGGGGCTTTCCTCCAGTGGAGTGGAGAAGTCAGGGGAAATCCAGGCCTTGTTCATTTTTATAAGTGTCAACCTATCAGCATTGTCGGTGGAAAGGCGGATACGCTTATCTGTTATGATGCCACCAGCAGCACTAAATACCCGCTCAGACAGAACGCTGGCGGCAGGGCAGGCCAGCACCTCCAAGGCGTAGAGTGCCAGTTCATACCACGTGTCCAGCTTGGACACCCAGTAGTTGGAAGGCACAGAGGGATCATTGAGGACGCTGACACGGTCTGCTACGTACTCCTTCACCATCTTCCAAAACTTTTCCCTCCTTGTGACACTAGGCTGCGCATCAGGGTGAGGGTGCTGGCGGGGTGTCATGAAGGTGTCCCACGCCTTGGAGAGTGTTGCCCTGCCTTTGTCGGAACTGCTGTGTGCTCCCCTTTTCTCCCCTTCTCGGTTGGCCAAGGTAGCACGTACTCTGCCGCCAGCGTTGTCAGATGGAAAATTTTGGAGCAATTTTTCGACAAGAACCTTCTGGTATTGCACCATTTTGCTTGTCCTCTCCACCGGAGGAATGAGAGATGAGAAATTCTCTTTGTAGCGGGGGTCCAGAAGGGTGAACACCCAGTAATCCGTGTTGTCTAAAATGCGTACAACGCGTGGGTCACGGGAAAGGCAGCCTAACATAAAGTCAGCCATGTGTGCCAGAGTACCAACAGTCAAGATTTCGCTGTCCTCACCAGGAGGATGACTCTCAATCTCCTCATCCTCTTCCTCCTCTTCTGCCCACCCATGCTGAAGAGATGGAACTAAAGTTCCATGGCTACCCTCTGTAGCGGAGGCAACCGTGTCTTCCTCCTCCTCCTCCTCCTCCGCCTCCTCCAATTGTCGCTGAGAAGACGAAGTGAGGGTGCTCTGGCTATCACCTTGTGTAAGCTCTTCCTCCCCCATTTCCACCTCTTCCACATGCAAAGCGTCGGTTTTAATTGTGAGCAGCGAGCGTTTCAGTAGACACAGAAGTGGGATGGTTACACTGATAATAGCGTTATCGCCGCTCACCATCTGTGTCGATTCCTCAAAATTGCGTAAAACCTCGCAGAGGTCTGACATCCATTCCCACTCCTCACTTCTGATTACAGGAAGTTGAACGGAGAGGCGACGACCGTGTAACAGCTGGTACTCCACTACTGCCCTCTGCTGCTCACAAAGCCGGGCCAACATGTGGAAGGTGGAGTTCCAGCGCGTGCTCATGTCACACAGCAGCCGGTGAGCTGGCAATTGTAAGCGCTGCTGCAGCTTCAACAGGCCGGCCGAAGCTGTAGATGACTTACGGAAATGTGCACACACGCGGCGCACCTTGGTCAAGAGATCATGCACATTGGGGTAGGTTTTTAGAAATCGCTGAACCACTAAATTAAATACATGCGCTAGGCATGGTACGTGTGTGAGCTTGCCGAGCTCCAAAGCCGCCACCAAGTTACGCCCATTATCACACACAACCATGCCTGGTTGCAGGTTGAGTGGCGAGAGCCACTGCTCGGTCTGGTGACTAATCCCCTGCAACAGCTCTGAGGCCGTGTGCTGTTTGTCCCCAAGGCAGATCAGCTTCAGCACGGCCTGTTGACGCTTCCCCACTGCAGTGCTACACTGCTTCCAGCTACTGGCTGATGGGGGAGTGGCGCTGCGTGTAGAGAATTCGGAGGTGGAAACGGAGGAGGAGGAGCCAATAACGTAGGTGTTGGCGGAAACCCTGATGGAGGTAGGGCCCGCAATCCTCGGCGTGGGTAGCACCCGTGCCATCCCAGGGTCCGAGTCGCTCCCAGCCTCCACGACATTCACCCAGTGTGCCGTCAGGGAAATGTAGCGTCCCTGGCCACAAGCACTTGTCCATGTGTCAGTCGTTAAGTGGACCTTCCCAGTAACTGCGTTGGTCAGGGCACGGGTGATGTTACGGGACACATGGTGGTGTAATGCGGGGATGGCACACCGGGAAAAGTAGTGGCGGCTGGGGACCGCGTACCGAGGGACAGCTGCTGCCATCAGGCTGCGGAAGGACTCAGTGTCCACAAGCCTAAATGGCAGCATTTCGATGGCCAGTAATTTGGAAAGGTGTGAGGTTAGTGCTATGGCCTGTGGGTGGGTGGCTGGGTATTTTCGCTTGCGCTCAAATGCCTGGGGTAACGAAATTTGGACGCTGTGCTGGGACAGGGAAGTGGATGTGGTCGCTGATGGTGCTTCAGATGGTACAGGTGCAGGGCGGGAGGTATGCGGGCCTGCGCCTTCGACAGGCGATTGGCCGGCACCGAAAACAGGGGAAGAGGAGGCAGTGGTGTGGCCTGCAGACACAGATGGGCGATCCAGGCGTTCCTCCCACTTACTACGGTGCTTGGATGCCATGTGTCGGATCATGCTGGTGGTGGTGAGGTTTCTAGTGTTCATGCCTCGGCTCATTCTGGTGTGGCACAGGTTGCAAACTACAATTCTTTTGTCGTCCGCACTTTCCTTAAAAAAACGCCATACCGCGGAACACCTACCCTTTGGCAAGGGAGATTTACGCAAGGGGGTGCTCCGTGGAACATTTGCGGGCCGGTTTGGTGCGGTCCGCCTTCTTTCTGTAGCCACACCACTGCCTCTTCCAGCCTGTTGCGGTGCTGCAGATGGCTCACCCTCAGGACTGCTGTCATCGCTCGGCTCTACACCTTCCCAGGTGGGGTCAGTCACCTCATCGTCCACCAAGTCCTCCTCCACTTCCTCACTCTGATCATCCTCCCCATGTCTTGATCCCACCACATACTCAGTCATTGACAACTGTATAACATTCTCCTCAACAAGGTCTTGAGACAGTAATAGTGGTTGATTTAATGGCAACTGTGTCTCATCATCATCATCATCATCCACTACTTCCTTTGACCTTAAATGCCGTTCACATCTGTCATCTTCTTGTGATTGGGTAGCCTCTAGAGGTTGTGAATCAGGGCACAAGATGTCATGTTCCTCTGCAAGCGTGCTTGGAGAGAGGGTCAAATGAAGGATTGGTGATGAGACGAGCTCCTCACTATATCCCAGTGTGGGATCACTTCTTTGACCAGACCGTGTATGGTGGGAGGAAGGATGATCAGAGTGAGGATTATGTTGACCAGACTCTTGGCTACTGAGAGTGGACTTGGTGGAAGACAGGGTGGTGCTTAACCGACTGGAAGCAGTATCAGCTGACATCCAACCGACCACCTGTTCGCAGTGGTCGGACCTCGAGAGTGATGTCCTGCGACGCCCTGTAAAATTAGACATGAAGCTAGGTATGGTGGATGTCTTTCTTTCATGTGCTCTGGCAGCAGGCACAGTTTCTCCGCGTCCTGACCCGCGCCCTGAACTATCAGGATCACGTCCACTTCCCCGTCCCTTTTTACCCGCCTTCTTCATCTTACACGGAATATGTGACTTTAATATTTGAGTTTGAAAACTTAACAGTATTTCTTCCTATTCTGCAACTGTGCAGAGTACACAGAATAGGCTGCTAAACTGCGGTGACACACACTGAATGGAATATGTGACTTTAATATTTGAGTTTGAAAACTTAACAGTATTTCTTCCTATTCTGCAACTGTGCAGAGTACACAGAATAGGCTGCTAAACTGCGGTGACGCACACTGAATGGAATATGTGACTTTAATATTTGAGTTTGAAAACTTAACAGTATTTCTTCCTATTCTGCAACTGTGCAGAGTACACAGAATAGGCTGCTAAACTGCGGTGACGCACACTGAATGGAATATGTGACTTTAATATTTGAGTTTGAAAACTTAACAGTATTTCTTCCTATTCTGCAACTGTGCAGAGTACACAGAATAGGCTGCTAAACTGCGGTGATGCACACTGAATGGAATATGTGACTTTAATATTTGAGTTTGAAAACTTAACAGTATTTCTTCCTATTCTGCAACTGTGCAGAGTACACAGAATAGGCTGCTAAACTGCGGTGACGCACACTGAATGGAATATGTGACTTTAATATTTGAGTTTGAAAACTTAACAGTATTTCTTCCTATTCTGCAACTGTGCAGAGTACACAGAATAGGCTGCTAAACTGCGGTGACACACACTGAATGGAATATGTGACTTTAATATTTGAGTTTGAAAACTTAACAGTATTTCTTCCTATTCTGCAACTGTGCAGAGTACACAGAATAGGCTGCTAAACTGCGGTGACGCACACTGAATGGAATATGTGACTTTAATATTTGAGTTTGAAAACTTAACAGTATTTCTTCCTATTCTGCAACTGTGCAGAGTACACAGAATAGGCTGCTAAACTGCGGTGACGCACACTGAATGGAATATGTGACTTTAATATTTGAGTTTGAAAACTTAACAGTATTTCTTCCTATTCTGCAACTGTGCAGAGTACACAGAATAGGCTGCTAAACTGCGGTGACGCACACTGAATGGAATATGTGACTTTAATATTTGAGTTTGAAAACTTAACAGTATTTCTTCCTATTCTGCAACTGTGCAGAGTACACAGAATAGGCTGCTAAACTGCGGTGACGAACACAGAATGGAATATGTGACTTTAATATTTGAGTTTTAAAACTTAACAGTATTTCTTCCTATTCTGCAACTGTGCAGAGTACACAGAATAGGCTGCTAAACTGCGGTGACACACACTGAATGGAATATGTGACTTTAATATTTGAGTTTGAAAACTTAACAGTATTTCTTCCTATTCTGCAACTGTGCAGAGTACACAGAATAGGCTGCTAAACTGCGGTGACACACACTGAATGGAATATGTGACTTTAATATTTGAGTTTGAAAACTTAACAGTATTTCTTCCTATTCTGCAACTGTGCAGAGTACACAGAATAGGCTGCTAAACTGCGGTGACTAACACAGAATGGAATATGTGACTTTAATATTTGAGTTTGAAAACTTAACAGTATTTCTTCCTATTCTGCAACTGTGCAGAGTACACAGAATAGGCTGCTAAACTGCGGTGACACACACTGAATGGAATATGTGACTTTAATATTTGAGTTTGAAAACTTAACAGTATTTCTTCCTATTCTGCAACTGTGCAGAGTACACAGAATAGGCTGCTAAACTGCGGTGACACACACTGAATGGAATATGTGACTTTAATATTTGAGTTTGAAAACTTAACAGTATTTCTTCCTATTCTGCAACTGTGCAGAGTACACAGAATAGGCTGCTAAACTGCGGTGACGCACACTGAATGGAATATGTGACTTTAATATTTGAGTTTGAAAACTTAACAGTATTTCTTCCTATTCTGCAACTCTGCACAGTACACAGAATGTGCTGCTAAACTGCGGTGACGCACACTGAATGGAATATGTGACTTTGATATTTTAGTTTGAAGACTTAACAGTATTTCTTCCTATTCTGCAACTCTGCACAGTACACAGAATGTGCTGCTAAACTGCGGCGACGCACACTGAATGGAATATGTGACTTTGAAATTTTAGTTTGAAGACTTAACAGTATTTCTTCCTATTCTGCAACTCTGCACAGTACACAGAATGTGCTGCTAAACTGCGGCGAAGCACACTGAATGGAATATGTGACTTTGATATTTTACAGTTTGAAGACTTAACAGTATTTCTTCCTATTCTGCAACTCTGCACAGTCCACAGAATGTGCTGCTAAACTGCGGCGAAGCACACTGAATGGAATATGTGACTTTGATATTTTAGTTTGAAGACTTAACAGTATTTCTTCCTATTCTGCAACTCTGCACAGTACACAGAATGTGCTGCTAAACTGCGGCGACGCACACTGAATGGAATATGTGACTTTGATATTTTAGTTTGAAGACTTAACAGAATGTGCTCTAATCTGCAACTTTGCACACTAAACAGAATGTGCTCTAATCTGCAACTTTGCACACTAAACAGAATGTGCTCTAATCTGCAACTTTGCACACTAAACAGAATGTGCTCTAATCTGCAACTTTGCACACTAAACAGAATGTGCTCTAATCTGCAACTTTGCACACTAAACAGAATATATAAAATTTTTTTTTGTTTGTTTTTTTCCCCCCACACAAAATAACCTGCTGCCCCCACACACAGTAGTCCTAAAAAGGACTTTTGGTTCTTTTTTTTTCACAGTTTTGCTTTTTTTCTCCCTACACTGACTTTCCCTTCCTATCCTCATCTCTCCCTGGCTAAGACTGAGCCGAACTCGCTGGTCAGGTGCTATACAGCACCCGACCACGGGTTCTGGCCAGCCAATCAGTGTAATGCCAGCAGCCAACATGGCTGCTGGCATTACACCGATGTCAGAGCCTCCCTGCACGTTTATTGGCTGCGCAGCAGCCGCAAAACGTGCGGGGAGGAGACCCGAACATGGCGGGCGAGCACATGCGGTACTCGTACGAGTACCGCCATGTGCCGAGCAGAGCGATGCTCGAGCCGATCCGAGCATCGGCCGAGCATGCTCGCTCAACACTAGTTTTTACCAAAAAGTTCTACTTTGGTTTCATCTGACCGTATGACATTCGCCCAGTCCTCTTCTGGATCATCAAAATGCTCTCTAGCAAACTTCAGATGGGCCCGGGCATGTACTGGCTTAAGCAGGGGGACACGTCTGGCACTGCATGATTTGAGTCCCTGGCGGCGTAGTATGTTACTGATGGTAGCCTTTGTTACTCTGGTCCCAGCTCTCTGCAGGTCATTCACTAGGTCCCCCCGTGTGGTTCTAGGATTTTTGCTCACTGTTCTTGTGATCATTTTGACACCACGGGGTGTGATCTTGCGTGGAGCCCCAGATCGAGGGAGATTATTAGTGGTCTTGTATGTCTTCCATTTTCGAATAATTGCTCCCACAGTTGATTTCTTCACACCAAGCTGCTTGCCTATTGCAGATTCAGTCTTCCCAGCCTGGTGCAGGTCTACAATTTTGTTTCTGGTGTCCTTCGACAGCTCTTTGGTCTTGGCCATAGTGGAGTTTGGAGTGTGACTGTTTGAGGTTGTGGACAGGTGTCTTTTATACTGATAACAAGTTCAAACAGGTGCCATTAATACAGGTAACGAGTGGAAGACAGAGGAGACTCTTAAAGAAGAAGTTACAGGTCTGTGAGAGCCAGAAATCTTGCTTGTTTGTAGGTGACCAAATACTTATTTTACCGAGGAATTTACCAGTGAATTCATTAGAAATCCTACAATGAGATTTCCTGTATTCTTTCCCCCCCATTCTGTCTCTCATAGTTGAAGTGTACCTATAATAAAAATTACAGGCCTCTCTCATCTTTTTAAGTGGGAGAACTTGCACAATTGGTGGCTGACTAAATACTTTTTTGCCCCACTGTGTATATATATATATATATATATATATTTTTTTTTTTTTTTTTTTTTAAATGAAATGGAACTACATTTGTGACAAGACAGAGCTAGAAATTGAAATGGACTACATAACATTAGTGACACCACAGAGCTTAGACTTGAAATGGGGCTTAAATACTGACACCGCGTAGCTTACAGTTGAAATGGTGCTAAACTACCGACACCACAGAGCTTACAATTGAAATTGGATACATCAGTGACGCCACATAGTTTGCAGCTGAATTGGGGCTAGACTAGTGATACCACAGAGCTAGCAAGTGAAATGGGGCTACACTAGTGATACCACAGAGCTAGCAATTGAATTACATACAAACATGATTCCACAGAAACTGCAATTCTGTGACTGCTAATCTGTGGTATCATTCATGCATCTCCACATTGCCCCTTCATCTCCACAATGCCCACCTTCATCTCCACATTGCCCCTTCCACAATGCCCCCTTCATCTCCACAATGCCCTCATCTCCACTTCATCTCCACATTGCCCCTTCATCTCCACATTGCCCCCCTTCATCTCCACAATGCCTCCATTGCCACATTGCCCCTTCATCTCCACATTGCCCCCCTTCATCTCCACAATGCCTCCATCTCCACATTGCCCCTTCATCTCCACATTGCCCCCCTTCATCTCCACAATGCCTCCATCTCCACATTGCCCCTTCATCTCCACATTGCCCCCCTTCATCTCCACAATGCCCCCATCTCCAATTCACCTCCACATTTCCCCTTCCACAATGCCCCCATCTTCACATTGCCCCTTCATCTCCACATTGCCCCTTCCACAATACCCCTGGCTCTACCTCCAGTCCCTGGTGATCTAGCGGCATCTCTTGACAGATCTGTGCCTCCTTCAGCAAAGATCTCTAGAACTGAATCTCCTGCGCGCCACTCTAGTAATGCAGAGGCTGGGAGATGATGTCATCTCCCAGCGCTCTGTATTACTAGAGTGGCGCACCGAGTGGGAGATCAGTTAAGTGACTTCTGTGGGCGACGGGGTCACAGGGGGCGGCCGAGCCCCTGTAATGATGGGCCAGGTCACAGGTGTGACCCCTGCGACCCCTATTGTTATGCCACTGGCTGCAAAGCTGATGGGTAGTGCCTGGGAAGCGGGACTTTTTTTTAATTGCGGCGGGAGTGATTGGCTGGATCGGCTGTGCAAAGCGGGCCCCCCACCTTGGCCACTTCGCGTGCCTTGCCCATAATCCGGCTCTGGAAACAGATGAAGTACAGGCAGAGAGGGAAAAGGAGCAATATGCCTGTTTATAAAAGGATCACCCAGAAAGTCTTGACAGGTAGACATGCCTAAAAACACACATTCATGATTTCAATCATCATCAACAGCATTACTGTTTCCAAGCCAAACTAACACCGAGTCACACTCATTATTATTGACTAAGGCAGTAACTGTCAAAGGCAAATAGGTCTGGTTCAAGTAACTTGGGAGCAACACTTGTGTGCGAGGCTGGAGTTTGGTACTAGACACAATTGCTCCCTTTCTGCAGCTAAAGCTAGATAAAGGTGCTGGCCGTGAAGCCAGATGTCCAACCCTAGCTGAACCAGGGCTCTGACCATGATTGAAATAAAGTGCTCCTGGTATCACAACCAGACCTAGAGGATAGGCTCCAAAGTACAGAGTAGAATACAGAGAATCCAAGGTAGGAAATGTGACTGCAAATTGATTATATGTCCCCCAAAGGCTGATGAGTGGAAATTACCACTACTAAAGTGGTCTAATACAGACTGTGTGTGGAGTGATAAATAGGTGAGCACATCGTGAACACTGTAAATAAACGAAAATATATGTATATATAATAATGTGTTATGAAAAATATTAAAATATATGCTCTTGTGGTGGAGATCAAACAGGTCTAAATAAATAGATCAAAATAAAATTTAGAAGCGTCTCAAAACCTCTATCTATATAAGAGTATTCCAGATTAATATAATGAAAAAGGTGAGCGTAATATAAAATAGATGTCATGATATAATACCTGTAAATATATTTAACTCCGTGTATTTATATAAAACAATACAATATAGTAAAATATATACTCATATATGATCTATAAATAATAAAAAATATTCCTGTGAAGTGACAACCTAATGAACAATAAAAATAGTTATAAAGACACAAAATGAAGTGCAAGATGAAATGTGAAATAAATACTCAAAATAATCACAATCTTATGGGATAAATGTGATTGGATTCCTCAAGGAATAAAGGATGGAATATTTATATTCAGAGTGACTGACAGCAGAGTCTCCCAGAAGAGGATTACGGTGTGTACCTAAAAAGAAACAAGAAATAATACACAGCGTGATCTGTAAAGAAAACTATTAAAGTATCATATTTAAGAAGATTCAATCTTCACTCAACAATTAGGGTTCCAATGAGGATAGAAATTTCACTTCTTGTATTAACTAGTACACTCACATTAAAAATTGGATGCTTGACTGACTGATAAACCAGGCAAGCTATAATCGCTTGAGGGAATTAGAAGCTGCCCTCACTCAACTTCCTAAAGTAACAACAACGGGTGACAGATATTATTGGCATCAGGTAAAGGTACTCACATTATCCAGACCAGGGCTTAGTGCGCTGGTGAGGGAAATTAAGAACATCCTGGAATCAGTAGACAGACTTAGCTTAATAGTCCATAAACCTCAGCGTACACAGAGGTATCAGTGTAAATGATCAGGTTGATGTTAGATGTATAACTTCAAGGGATAGTTGTACTGATGAATTGCATTAATCAATATATTTATCTTATAGCGTTATTTCATCAGGAGCAAAGAATTTTTAAACTTCCCGAAAGACAAGCTAAAAGCAGGATCGAGACAAAAAAAGGCTGCAACAAGCTTGATAATCTGGCACTGAGCAAGAGAGGAATGCTTGTTAAAAAGGTAGGAGAGCCAACTGGAATAGAAGGCGGAGAAAACAAGAAAGGGAAGAGAAAAGGCTCAAAAACAACCAGCACCAGAAATAAGCAATCTGGCAGTCTGACAGTAACATAGGTTATCATCAAAAACTAGCTGTAAGTGTTTCTGCTGGTGTTCAAGGTGTAGAGCAAACGCCACCTACTACTAATACTATAGCGACATCTATTCCCAGTAGTAGTAGTAGTAGTCCTTCAGGAACTAGTCTGTGAAATCTACAGGATGGAGATACTCATGCAGCTAAACATGTTTGCTGTCTATTGTCACAAGAGGAAGGTAGGATCACATCTATACATTCTCATTGAAATCTCCCCTGAAGATCAACCACAGGTCTGTCTGGGAGACACATCTGAAGAATGTTAGTGGTGCTATGACTAGTGGGAGTAACAGCACTCCTAAAAGTGCATGGGGCCGAGGGGAACATAATAGTAGTGTTGCAGATGTTTCAGGCAGTGAGACAACATTTTCCTCAGTAATGATAATGCCCATATACAAAGCATGCAGCCTGATGACTCTAAGTTGGCTGTAGGGGACAATGGTCATAGTCATAGAGGTACAGAATCATATATTGAATAAGTGTTTTAGGTGCAATACTTGAACATATTTAGGGGTTTTAGGGAAGGCAAAAATGAGTATGGAAGATTTCTCCTTTATGAACATCATATACTCCAGACTAACACATTTCTATGTTGTCTCTAAATTAAGTAAGGATAAGTGATGTATCCTGTCATATCTGGTATGAATGGCCCAATCGAGGCCTTTATTGGAAACTCTTATATCACCTAAAGAAGTTAGTGTGTCACAGGGACAGCAGTCTAACATTTATGGTGGTAAAGGAGGGAGCACTTACACATATCTATGGAATTATGGGATGTTATCAGATATATATGAACACCTATCTATCTCCAAGGTGTGGCCCCGCTGCATACTTTAAGTTTAATTATGTTCTAGGTTAAACCATAATCCATAAGAGGGCTAGTAAGCAAAACAGAGTGTTTAGCTAGCACTTGTGTTACTGCCATGGAAACCCTTAGTTTCCCACCAACAAACACACAGTCAGAGCCTGTTTTCCATGTAGTTGATTATAGAGTTATGACCATAGGACACATCTACCAGTAGCAATGTTGTAAGACATATTTTTAAAAATTAATCAGCATCTAATACCATACAAGTATGTGGCAGACTAGAACAAAACAGAGTAGCTAATGGCACATTTAATGTAAACATGGTAGCAAAGCTGAGGAGTAGGAGATAGGACATTAGATTGTAAGCTTTGGGTCAGGGACCTCACTTCTAGTATTTCACTTTGCAAAGCACTTGTAACCCTGTATTGTCTAAACCCATAAATTGTAAAGCTCTGCATACACTTGTGGCATTAGATAAATAAACATATTCATTCATTCATGTACACAGTTGCCACCATCTTAAACAGTTGGGATCACTGCTATGATCATTGATGAATGATTGATAAATAATGCAATGCTATGCTACAATCACATATAATGTGTATAATTTGTCTAGCATTCCTTCATATTCCTCAACATATATTCAAAACTACTCAACATATATTCATCTACTTCATTAAATTCAACTTTTCATTATTTATCTTGGTGAATATTGTTTGTTATATTTTACAGCCATAATCACTGTGCATGCTGTTTATTAATATAATTTAAAATATCACTAGGGATAGGAGAAAAGTCCCATTTTATTCTCTCAGGACATTTTTGGCAAAAAACAGCAATTTGACTCTTTTTCAGCTAAAATGAATAAAACATTCATAAAACCTCCATCAAATTCCCTCCTTATGCTAACCCCAAGAGTCAGACTCCGTAGGTGTGATTGTATGACTGCAGTGGGACAAAACTGGGACTTGGAAGTCAGCATGTGTGGTTCTGTGGCTACCAGTGCAAGAGGACAAGTCTGGGGGTCAGTATCTGTAATTTTATGCTTGCCAATGCAGTGGGACAAGGCGGGGGGGTCAGTATGTGGGATTCTATGGCTACAGTACAGTGGGGCAATGCTGTGTGGTCAGTATGTGGGGGTTCTAGAAGAGTAAACCTTTAAAAAATGTTGTTCCTGTTGCTGATGGGCTGCTGGACTGAAAATATACAAGTGACTGGTGGTGGTGGGTGACTCATACTTCCCATGGGTCATTATAACTTATTACTAAATCAATTAATAAAAATTGACTATCCCCTCAGTGAGTGATGAGTATTCTACAGGTTGGAAAGTCTGCAGACATATACTTATATCCTCTACTCTATCCTATAAGTCTCTACCACACTGCCATGTATTGTAATTGCACCATACAATATGTAAAGTGCAGAGAAATATAGCCACAGTTTCACACCTATGTCAGTAGTGGGAACATTAATGTAAATATGTTAATGGAAAGTATTGTATTATTGTTAAATATCAATCTTGTCAAACTAACCTCATAGATGTTTTTTTGACTGGATAACTACAATAATATACCAGGGGGCAGCAGTAGATATAGCTTATCTAGATTTCAGTAAAGCATTAGACACTGTCCCTCACAGAAGACTCATTAATAAATTGAAGTGCTTGCTGCTGGATGTAAAAATAGGTGAATGAATAAGACAATGGCTTATTCAGGAGACAGAGGGTTGTAGTCAGTGGAGAATATTCAGACGAAGGATGTGTTACAAGTGGGGTACCTCAGGGATCTGTACTGGGGCCCATTATTTTTAATATTTTTATTAGTGATGTTGCAAAAGGTGTTCATCGTAAGGTATGCTTTTTTTTCAGATGTTACAAAGATCTGCAAATGGGTAGACATTCCTGGCGGGACAAGCCAAATGACAAATTATTTAGGTAAATTAGAAGAATGGGCAGAGTGTGGCAGCTGCAGTTTAATGTTGATAAATATAAAATAATGCACTTGGGAAGAAAAAATCCAAAGGCAGAATATAGTATTAAGAGTACATTGCTGTCAGAGATAACAAAGGAAAGAGATTTGGGAGTAATTATTTCTGATGACTTAAAGGTAGGCAGGCAATGTAACAAAGTCGCAGGGAATGTAAGCAGGGTGATGGGTTGTATAGCTAGGGGCATTAGTACCAGAAAATGGGGAGTGGTCATGCGACTCTACAGATCAGTGGTTAGACCTCACCTACAGAATTATGTACAGTACTGGAGGCCCCATCTACAGAAGGATATTGATGATCTAGAGAGAATTCAGAGAAGGGCTACTAAAATGGTGACTGGTTTACAGGAAAACAAATATCAGGATAGACGAATGGATCTGAACATGTATACCATGGAAGAGAGAAGGTATATGATAGAAACATTCAAATACATAAAGTAATTCAACAAAGAGCAGGAGGGAACTACATTTCAAAGGAGTAAAAATGTTAGGACAAGAGGCCATAGTCCAAAACTAGAGGGACACAGGTTTAGATGTAATGTAAGAAAGTTTACTTCACTGAGAGGGTAGCAGATAAGTGGAGTATCCTACCAGAAGAAGTGGTAGATGTTAATAAAGTGATGGAATTTAAGCATGCATGGGATAGGCATAAAGCTGTCTTTAACATAAGAAAAGACCAAGGACCAAAAAAGGTTTGAACCTGAATGGTGTTGCCACTAGTGGCTTGTGGTGCTGCTGCTCCTGCTGCCTCAATAGGACTAGTAGTAGGAACCACTTGTAGTCCATATCACCACTGGTGCTGGTTCCATCCCCACAGCCTGTGGGGATGATTATCCTTCCAGTCCCTCTACTACTACTACTACTACTACTACCCATGGGCATGTTAAGAACACCAGCCTGATTCTGTGACATTTGATGATGCTCAGATGGCTTATCATGAACCAAAGTATCTAGCAGCATGGTGTCACAGGCTGTGATACCCATTCCCATCTGCAGATCAGTCTCTCTCACTCTTTGTATGTTTAAGCTATAACGCTTCCATTTTGCTGTCATGATTGCCATCATCACCATCACTGGATTCATTTTGGTGGTAGTGAAATAGATAGTGCACTTGGTGTCAGACTCACAGACACAGGAGACTCAGGCTACTGCATACAGACCCAGTCCAGGTTTTGGTAAGCACACACAAAGAAAAAAACACATTTAAAATTGCTGGAGTGCATCTAGTTTTGACCAAAATAGCTAAAAGCAAATACATAAAGTATTGGTGCACATCCACATTTTCATCACCATTAACCCTTCACTTTGCGGCATTGTGCCTGCATACTACTACTATTTTAAAGATGAGGACACAATACCGCAGAGTAAAGGGTTAATGTTGATGAAAATTTAGATGTGCACCAATACTTTGTGTATTCAATGCCACATTTATATAAAACAATCTACTATACGTACCTGGAGTATTAGTGCTAATAGGCTCTTTCTGGGAAAGGAATCCAGTAGACAAGACTGCAAATCTCCACCTACACACATAATCTCAACCACGAGTTGAAAGCAAGGTTTTAGAGGCCACAGGGCCTTCCTATAATGGTGCCCGTGATCTTCTTTCTGTCACTCTCACTTGTGCCGTGCTCCTATTGGTTGAGCCTGTTTGGCCTGCCCCTGGTGACCTTTTTATACCTGGCCATTGGCACCTGTCAGGTGCCCCTTCGTGGTGTTCCTGAGCCAGTATTGCTGTGCTGTGTTCCTGATTCCGGTGTACCGATTTGGCTTGCTTAGACTACGTTCCTGTGTTCCTGCTCCGTGACTTGACCCGGCCTGGCTGACGTTCCTGATCTGGCTTGTCTGAGAACCTGCTCCGTGATTCGACCCGGCTTGGCTGACGTTCCTGCTCGTGACCTGATCTGGCTTGTCTGAGTACCCTGCTCAGTGATTCGACCCGGCCTGGATGACGTTCCTGCTCCATGACCTGCACCGGTTTCACCAATCCAGACAATGTTTCAGCTTCCTGCTGTCCCCGAGACGACATTCTGACTATCTCCAGTGTACTCCTGCTACTGAAGCCGTTAACCCGTGCAGAGCTGAACTCCTGCTAACCGAGCCATTACTATGCAGAGCTGTACTCCTCCTGTTGAGCCGTTAACCTGTGCAGAGCTATACTCCTCCTACCGAGCCGTTAACCCGTGCAGAGCTGTGCTCCTCCTACTGAGCCATTAACCCGTGCAGAGCTGTATTCCTGTAAACTGAGCCGTTCACCCGTGCAGAGCTGTGCCTCCGATTCTGAGCCTCCAGTCTGGTACAGAGCGTTGCTTACTCTTGCTGAGCCGTTACATTCCAGCAACTATTACTGCTGAGCCGGTTCATATTAGCCTTGTGAGGCGACGGTTCATTCCACTCCTTGCAGTATAGTTGATTTACGTTGCCGCGCCCGGAGTAGGCGCTAGGGCTTTAGCAACTACTGTGCTGGTCTCTGTTATTACACCCGTGGGGGCTATTTGCTCAAGCTCTTGCAATCCAGTTGCTTCCGTTATCACACCCATGGGGGCTATTGGCTCAAGCTCTTGCAATCCAGTTGCTTCCGTTATCACGCCCGTGGGGGCTATTGGCTCAAGTTCTTGCAATCCAGTTGCTTCCGTTATCATGCCCGTGGGGGCTATTGGCTCAAGCTCTTGCAATCCGGTTGTCTCCGTTATCACACCCGTGGGGGCTATTGGCTCAAGCTCTTGCAATCAGGTTGTCTCCGTTATCAAGCCCGTGGGGGATATTGGCTCTAGCTCTAGCAATCCGGCTGCTTCCGTTATTATACCTGTGGGGGCTACAGGCTCAAGTTTCAGCAGGCTCTGGGTTGCAGGTCCTTTTTGCTGAACAGTTATCTCCGTTTTATGAACTTTAGGTGTTGAGTTTTCGTCACCATTCACTGCCTATTACCACCTTGGGCGTGCCAAACACCACAACAGAGACGGACTGATTACTGTGTTAACCCTTGTATCTCTGTTCTCAGTATCTGTTATGTGCCTGAGCTGTTAAGTTATTATCTGTATATTGGTCCTATTTTTGCCTCCTTGTTATTACTCAGTGCTGCCTACAGAGGGCGATCCTTTCTTTTATTTTCTGTTTAATAAAACTGTGTTTTATTTCACCTACTGGTCTGAGTGTCTTGATAACCGTGACACTTCCATAGAAACACTGGATACAGAGAGCAGGCATTGGGTCAGCACAGTGGCTCAGTGGGGCAGCACAGTGGCTCAGTGGTTAGCACTGTTGCCTTGCAGCGCTGGGGTCCTGGGTTCAAATCCCACCAAGGACAACATCTGCAATGAGTTTGTATGTTCTCACTGTGTTTGCGTGGGTTTCCTCCGGGTACTCCGGTTTCCTCCCACACTCCAAAAAAAAAAACATACTGATAGGTGAATATAGATTGTGAGCCCCAATGGGGACAGGAACCAATATGAGTGTAAAGCACTGCGGAATCTGTGTGCGCTATATAAATAAAGGATTATTATTATTATAGTCATCATTGTAGAGCAGAGATTAGAAAATAGTTTTATCAGGAGTAATTATCAGAAGGAAAAAGCAAGCATAGTCAAATGGAGCAGATGTCATTAACAGGGAAAGGAGAGTAGTTGTAGTCAGGATCAGTATGGATTTGGTACACAGAAGATAATCAGGAACACAAAGTGAGGTATACTAGATCATTGGGGTAAATTTAAATACTCTGACAAACTGGAGGTGCCCAGGACTGTTTTTTAAAGTAAGCTAAGGTGGAGCCAGAAGGATGTGAAAAATGCTAGATTTCCGGATATCCCAGGACTAATCAGGATAACATTATACTAACAGGAGTTCCAAGTTTGAATCCTAACATCACTCCCTTGCTTCCAGAAAGTAATCAGGATGGTCTTTTCACAGGCTTATCAGTAACTATTTCATTGCATTCCTTAACATAAATGAGTGTACACATGTTCCCCTATTCTCCAAAAATTCTACTAACCAACAAAAATGTCATTGGATGCAATACTGTAATTTGTTTAATTTCCACCTAGAATCAAGAATTCTCTTTACCAGGTACACTTCCTAATCCTCAACTTGATAAGAATCCAGTGAAGGACAATACATTTCTGAAAAAGGATCTTACCTGTATTTTTTAATAGTGCCATATGAAAAACATCATAGCTGGTAATTTTAGTCAAAAAGTGAAGAATGGACAGTCTTTCTGTCTGGGCTGGAAGAAATTTGGTGTTGTAAAGATTAGAATGAAGTCTGGATGGAACCATAGTTGATATAAAATGGACTTAAAGATATTAAGCTGTAGTAACAAGTATTGTAACAAGTATTGTAAGTTAAAGTCACCCAATCATACATGTACATTTTTGAAATACAGGAAATACTGGTCTTAATTCTTGTTTCCACAATTTGCCCATTTACTCTGTTGATAGAAAACTGTTTCTAAATTTGCTTAGGTGTTTAGTAAAACCACAGAGTTTCTAAAACTGTGACATGAATTGAATTTCAGGAACAAATACCACTGCAACAGGGATACCATTCAGCCAAAAGACTTCTTTAATCATGAGTTCAGCCATTTCTTCTACTGAAGGTGTTTCACAGATGGGTGCAAATTGCCATCTTTGTCAGGAGCTCAACCACCACTAAATGATGATTAGAAAGTACACAATAAAATGTAAGGAAATAAATGACTAAAGGCTGAGTGGGTAGGGAAAGAGGCTGAGGAAGACCAAATGTAGCAGTATGAGTAGTCTTATATTGGTCACAAACAAAGCTTATGGTTCATATCTTTGGACAACTGTATGGGAAAAAAACCAAACCAAAACAGAGGGGTTTTCTGGATTCCCATATGGCCCACCATTTTGAATTAATGGAATAGTCTTATCACTTCCAGAAAGCTCATGTGTCCAGTTACCATCTTGAAGACCTAGAGGAGCATCCAGTGGAGGGCTGGTAAGGTGGTTATCTCCCTCATAACCCCTTTTGATACTAGTGAGAAAGAGACTCCAAGATTGTCTGCTTTGGCTGGGGTCCTTCTAGCCTATTTGAACTCAGTTGAGACAAGGTACTTTTCCTGTAAGAGATCCAGACCTAGAGGTGATGATGAAATTGAATGTGTGGGTCAGTCTTGCAGTTTACGTTTCAGCTGCCCTGGACAAATCTAAATTTTAATTGTCAGTAAAGACTGTAACTGGAAGCAAAGCTTATGTGAATATATGCCTCCATTGTGTGAAACCATATTTTATGCTGTCAATATCATACTTCATTTCTGGAGAAGACACTTGACAGAAATAACATGCAGAGGGCACTCTATTAACACATCTGTTGCCCTGGGGGAAGAACTGATGATTAATCTGAGGATGCATTGTGGGCCATGAAAAGAGAGAAAATGCTCTCCTAGTGTACCAGTACTGCATCAAATAGGAACGTTACTGTCCTGCATGATGCAGATCCCCATAGAACCAATATAATGGGCTTGAAAGCCTGACAGAGCAGATTTATGGGGACTGAGTACACAACTGATTAGTTTATGCACATAGTTCAAATAAAGAACACAAAGGTGCTAAAAAACGAATAAAGTACTTAGTAGTACTTCATCCACAAATATGTGTGCTATATGCATACATCAGTGCAAACGAAACTTTTGAAAAAATGATTAAAAAAATTATTTCTACTCACATGTACATGAAATTAAAATTATTTAAATACTTTTATTAAAATTAGAAAATATTTCTGTACTATAGGTACCATAGTTACTCTTTATTCTGCCTTTGTGTATGCCGCAATTACATAACGTGTCAATTAATGTACACTTTATGTTCATGACAGTGAGTTACCTGGATTTCAGTTTTCAGAGGTTTTCTGGTCAATACACAAAGCAGGATGTAATACAATGTTCCAGTCTTTCTGAAGCATTTACATTGCATCTCTAGACCTTCTTTCTCTGCCAGAAAGCCCACTATGAAACAGATCATGGCAGCTCATTGTCAAGGATATAAAACCGAAAAAAAAAAAAGATGTGGACTCTTTGCTCACTGTTGCATGTAAGAACAGCTGCACCTCACTGATAAGACCCAAGAAGTCTAAAACATACTATGGGATTGGCTGCTTCACTTGTTCAGTGAGGAAGTGCCTTGAATTTTTGGGCTGGACTGTCGTCTGGGCTAGTATGATGTGTGTCAGGAAATATAATCTCTGTGTATGCCACTTGTGAGCTAAAAGGGATTGCATTCTGGGTAGGATGCTAGTTATGTGGAGCCTACCCTGACAGGCTTATAATCACGTTTGAGCATCTCTGAGCAGATTTGTTTGCTTACTGAATGCTACACTGTATTTACAGGCAGACATTCCCTTAAAGGAGCAGTAAACATTTTAATGAAAATAAATATTATATGGCTTTTCCTGTTGAGTAAAATAATAGTACCCTCACTGACGAGAGATGCATATTTCCAGAGTTATTACAGTTTAAACATCTGTTGTTGTTTTTTTACATTAGCAGTGCCCTCTAGTGGTCAAATTACAATTAGTTATTATGTTACATTCTGTGAGAGGAAAGTCAGTGACAAACAGTTCTTCACAGAATGTGATAGAAACTGCTGAGTCACTTCCTGTCAGTAACAACTTTCAGGTAGTAAACACAAAGTAAATTAACTTCCTGATTATTTTTTGAATGTTGAATAAAATAACTGACACTGATGGGATTACCCTCAGCAGGGAAAGTTCTATAACATAGAAGTTTTCATAAAAAAGTTTACTGATCCTTTAAGTAAGTGGCAGTAAAGCAGTTATTTGTAGAACTGGTCTGCACTCCAACAGAGGTTGATGATTCACTCAGTTACGGGAACATTAACCATTTATTCTTACTTTGAATAAAATGAAGGTACATAATGTGTACAGTCAAATTACCTATATGTTTTTCATCCATACCTATTTTTTCACACATATGTTCTTGCCAGTGAGCATGCTGGATTTCAGTTTACAGAGAGTTTTCTGGTCAGTTAACAATCAAAGCAGGTTGTAATACAATGTTGCTGTCTCTCTGCACCACTGAATGCTTTTTTTACATTGTATCTCCCTGTCTGAAAGCCCTATGCAAATAGATCACTGTAGCTCATAGTCAAGGAAACAAAACCATAAAAGTAGGTGAAGATAAAAATAAAATAAAATAAAAAGTACAGAAAATCTGAATGTATATATTATGTATTTGCAGATGTATGTAAATTCAAAATAAAGTATTGCTAAAAACAAATGCTTTACTGTGGCAACTACAGACTGGTAAGAAATATGGTCTTACATATCTTGCATGGTAAACCATGCTTAATCATAGACCTCAGTAGCAAATCACATTCAGCACCCCCACCCCTTAATCTCTCACCATGAAGGCTTGGGAATGTAGTTAAAAGACCTAACTTGCAAGTCAAAGTAAACCTGGGGATAAATATAGGAATAGAATGCTTGCTCTGTTAGGCAACATGGCAAGCACACACACACATACAGAATGAGAAAAGGTATAGCATCACATAAAAGTAGCTAAATTCCTACAACTATAGTGGATGCTATATAAACTGTAAACTATAAAATCAAAGTATGACAAACCAATAATAATAGTTACAGTGGACCTGTCACCCTAAGGCAAGTTTAATTTAACAGAGAAGTAAAATCTGCCTACGTGTTATACTAGACAATAGTTTAAGAAACTGACTTCTATGTTTCGGTGGCACAGTCTGGCACTTTATGCTGATTTCCTGCACAATATGATACTTAGTTATGTTCCAAGAAAAATTTCAGGTATAATACGCACCTGTGTATAATACGCAGGTGTATATTATACCCAAGATTTAGGGGAAAACAAGAGTGTCTATGTATAATACACACCCTTGTTTTCCCCTTTGCTAAAAATTTTTTTTAATGCTGATGATTCCTTCCCTCCCTCCCCCGGGGCTATCCGATTTCAGAATGAATCTTACCATGCTCCACTGAGTCCCCGTTGTAGGCAAAAGAAGAGAAGGCAAACTTTGGCTGGATGCGGAAGGTCCTGAAAGCCCATTCAAGGAAGCGGGCGGCAAATGCAAGCATGCCACCCGCAGAGAAGATTTACCCAGATGAAGTTTGCCTTCTCTTCTTTTGCCTACAATGGGGACCTCAGCGGAGCACATTTAGATTTATTCTGAAAGCGGATAGCGCCGGGGGAGGGAGGGAAGGGATCTCCAGCATAAAAAAAAAAAAAAAAAATCACAAAAAAACTCTTGTTTATAATACGCACCCCCAACTTCACATATAGTGAAGTGGGGTAAAATTGTGCGTATTATACCCGAGATTTTATGGCATTAGAAATGCCACAAGTGTGTGGACTCTGTCTATGTTCATTCATAGCACAATGTTACAACAAATGGTAAGTAAAATGTTTACTTGCCATTAACTAAACTTACGGCAGTGTTTCTCAGTGTTAGACCTCGGTCCACATCAACTGGCCAGCTTTTCCTGATATCCTTTCTTAATCACAGGTCTGTAATCAGTGGCCCAGATATTGCAATTTAACTCTCTGTGCTTAATTAAGGCCATCATGTAAAACATGCCCTGTTAGTGTGCCCTGGGAACTGGAACTGAGAATTACTGTCTTAGAGTGAGAGGTCCATTTTATAAAGGACCAATAAAAACATAGAAAAGATGGTCTTAAAGCTGTATATCACTATTAGGTATTAACATTTTAGACAAAATAAGAAATGTCGTACAAATTTTTGGGATCCCTAGTGCCCAGGGTAAAGCTATAAAAAATGTCACTCTGTGAAAGTTTCTTGTCAGTGTCACCGCAGTGTGGTAGACCTTTTCAATACTCTGCACCCCGAAGCCTGCCAGGTAAGAACCATGAGCAGTGAAAAAATGGTTTGGTCTACAGGTCTTAAAGGTGCAGAATGACACGTGCTCAAATTGTCATCACTTTCACTACATACTGTATCCTACATAATGTGCAAGAGATAAAATATTCAAGTGCTGCAAACTTCATGTAACCTCTCATCAAAAATGTTGTCCAAAGAAAATTATTTAAAACTGGTAGAGACCTTGACATGAGTCACACAACCACATCTAGTATTTCCAAACTGGAGTATGCCCTTAACTTTTAACCATCTCATGTTCCGAATTCAGACCGTAGTCTCTGGTGTGCAGAGAGGACTACGGTCTGAATTTAGAGCGCCCCGCTCCATTATCAGCCGCTGCGCTGGCAGTCTCTACTGTTCATGACTGCACCATGGCCGTTGCTGCCTGGCATTGTGGCCCGTGTACATGGGCTGCTCAACTAGTCATTATATAAAGCGTCATGGAACCTATGGTCTACAAGCTGATATACAGGAAAAAAAAGAGAACCTGATATATTTTATACTTGAATTCCTTTTGTAAGATTATGCCAGGCTGAATATCAACGTGCCTATTTTTGTAAAACGCAGGCATCAGATTATGAGGAAAACAAAGCTACAATTTTGACTTTTTTTCCTTACAAACACACATCATACATTTACAAACCACATACATAATTTATTATTCTGTGATGTCATTCTGCATGCTAGAGAAAATGTTTTAGTTTTGATTTCTTTTATGATGTCTAGAAGTGGGTACTGAAATGTACTTGCAACTTCAGAAATTGTTGACACTAATTTATTATACTTAAGTACTCGGACCATAGGTGAAATAATTGAAGGATCTTCATGTAACTGCAGAATAAGCTACTTGGATATCAATTAGGCTACCCCATTATTAAAGGAAAACAGTTTGATATTACATTAAAATTACTGTTCCTATTACAGTTTATTGAAAAAGATAGTATAATGTTATACAATGACAGAACTTCCTACAGCCACCCCCTTTATACCTGCTTTGTACAGAATAATTCCTGAGTGTTACATTTATGTTACATGCCAATTCGTTTCTATATGTGACTGAACAGACATTTTATACTTATAGATGTAAAATAAATATTGCCCCGGAGCAATTATTGGATGTAATTGTGCACATAATTTTGACCTGCCACATATCCTCACTGTGACTTAGTAACCTATTAAGCAAAGCATTCCATTTCACTGCAGAAGGGGTGGTTGATCATTGCCTGGAGGGACAACTAACATGAATTTCTTTTCTTCTAACCAGCATTTTAAGCTTGTATTAATGTTGATTTATACCTGTAACATAATATACGACAAATTAATACCTAACTGCATATTTAATTATAAGAATAACATACATTGCTATAGATGTTTGTTATTATACATAAAGAAAGTTTTATGAAAGAAATAAATTAAATAATTGATGTAACATACTTTATTAAGCTGCAAAATCAGCTGTGGTTGAATTTCTGGCTTGGTCTTATATAATGTTCTCATATGTTAAACCATGAATAAGAAAATATACTTATTTATCAATGCCCTGAAAAAATGAATATGAGCAAAAGGGTAAAAGAAAAAAACGTTCTGCTAACATTGCCTTCATTCATGCTTGGCTTTCAAAATGTTCCCTTTGACAACAATGAGATTACAGCAACTCTAACTACTTAGACGATTTGTATCAATACCCCCTTGCTTCCTTTAGATTGTAAGCTAAAGCAAGCAGGGCTCTATTGTCATTCTGTTTCACAATTGTTTAATTGTGGTTGTAACTTGTAACCATCTTTGTATTCATTGCCTCCCAGTTGTATTTTTATGTTTTATAATGCTAATGAACAGAACTGTGGAATTTTTCTGGTGTCCTATTAATGAATTAAAATAAAATATAGTGCATGGGGATTTTTTTCGGTTTTAAAGAGCTTTATTAAAGAAAAAAATCAATTAAAATTTCAAATAACAGAGAGGTAAATGAAAAGACAGTTGGGAGCAGATACAGAAGTCAATAAGGATCGGTGTCCTGTACAACAGAGGAATAGAAATATCACAATTACTGTGCGGTCATTAACATTAGTAATAAGATGACAAGGCTAGTAAAGGTGACATGTAAAGATTAGCCAGTATAAGATACATGGGAAACAGTTTCAATTGCCACCTGGAGTATCGGAACAGGCAATACATTTTGGGAAGCTATAAGATCCCCCTTCTGTTATGGGGGGGAACACAGAGTGTAACAAAGATAGAGAAGAGGAGAAGGGTGAGAGAGGGAGAAGAAAAGAGAGAAGGGAAAAAGAAAAAAAAGGGGGGGAACAACCTGCACACCCGGAATACCATGTTCATAGGAGTTTTGATGGTACTGTGCACCTATGGAGTTAAAAAGGGCAAGTAGAGAAAAATGTGTACACCTCCCCGAGAAGCAATATGAACCCTCAATAGAGAGATATGTAATCTCACACTAATCGCCCACTCCTGATCAGTGGGAGGGTGCTCATCCCACCAATTCCTAGGAATGAGCACCTTTGAGGTGAGGAGCATCGCGAAAAGTAGGCATTTTTTAAAGAAAGGCAAATGAGGGAGTTTGAAAAAGAATAAGATTTGTCATATATGTCTCGAAAGAGGGAAGTTTAAGCTTTTTGTAATCAAGTTTAAACAATCTGTCCAGAAGAGATGGATCTTGGAGCAAGTCCACCATATGTGAGAAGGGGTTCCTTTCTCCAGCGACAGTGCCAACAACAGGAACTAACAGAGGGTGAGAAAGCGTGAAGTCTAGCAGGCATAAGATACCACCTAGATAGGAATTTAAAATGGGTTTCTAACATAGATGCAGAGATAGAGGCAGAGGCAGCTGCCTTCCAGTTTCCTTCCCAGTCCTCCATAGGTCGTATGAGATCTAGCTCTTTTTCACAAGACATGACATAGCGAGGTTTGAAGGAAGGATGAGAAGTTGAGAAGATTTTATACATTTTACCTAGTTTACAAGATGGTGGTTTAGGGATTAACAGGAGGGATTCAAATTTCATCAGTTGGGATAACCATAGGGTTCTGAGGGACGGTTGATCTAGAAAATGTTTGATGCGTAGAAATCTCCACAGCTCAGAGATCGGGAGATGGTAAGAGCGACGTAAATCTTCAAAATGATGGATCATACCATTAGAAGTTAAATCCCCAAATACACGTACATGAATGGGTCGTCCATCTAGGAAAGTCTGAAGAAAGAAGGGAAAAAGGAGTTTGCCATGAGTGAAAGATCGGGGAGGCCAATGAAGGGTAATGTGCAAGGGCTCTATCTTTATTATAGTGGGACCATACCTTAAAGACATGAGAGATAATGGGGTTATAGTAGAATGACTTATTTCTCAACTTTGAGGGTAGGAATAGTTCAGTGATAGGGTCATCTTCAACCGCTAACTTTCTCTCAAGATGAACCTAAGCTTTTTCCCCATCATTGTGTACCCAATCTATGACAGAGGCTATCGCAGTAGAGTGGTAATACAATTGCAGATTCAGAAAGCCCAGGCCACATCTCAGCTTGTGCAGATATAAACATTGAACCGCCAGTCTAGGTGGCCATGCGCACCAGAGAAAGCTGCTGATAGAGTGATTAAGTAATGAGAAAAAAGATGAAGGGATGTGAATAGGCAGAGTTTGAAACAAATAGATGAGGCGGGGAAGGATGTTCATTTTGATGACACTGATTCTAACATACCGAGATAGACAAAGTTTATTCTCCAAATTCCGTTGAATAGATCTTTGTAAGGGGGGAAAGCTGAGTTGATACAGGGAGTCGAAAGAGGAAGATAAGTTGACACCCAGATACTTAATATGAGAATCAGACCACCTGAAGGGAGTCTGCAGTTTGAGGGCTTGTAAAAGCAAAGGCTGGGAGTCCCAGATTAAGAGCTTCTGATTTCATGAAGTTGATCTTAAAGTTTGAGAGGGCTGCAAAAGATTCTATCTCCATCAGATCTTGTAGTAAGGATTCCTTAGGGTCAGTGACTGACACAAGCACGTCGTCTGCAAACATGGCTAATTTGTATTCAGTGTTCTCCATCCTAATTCTCTTAACCCATTAACGACCACTGAGCTGCCAGGGCCATCATGGCGGTCCGGCACCTAAGGACCAGTGACGGTTCTGGAACATCATGGAGTTCAGGGCTCCCGGTGCAGCTGCATGCCACTCCGGAAGCCTGAACCAGAAGTGAAGAAAAAAAAAAAGGCCCGTGGTCCTCAAGTGCTGGCCACGCGTGCACGCGCCAGTCCTTAAGGGGTTAATCTGCTTATTGAGACGGATGTGTTGTGCAAAAGGTTCCATAAGAAGTATGAATAAAAGGGGAGAAAGAGGACAGCCTTGCCTAGTGCGTTTGGATATTATAAAGCTGTCAGATAAGTGACCATTGACCTTCACTTGAGCATTTGGGTTCCTGTAGAGTGCAAGAATTAAGTGCAGCATTGTCGGACCAAAACCGAAAGCCTGTAAAGATCTTTCAAGGAAGCGCCAGCTCACCTGGTCCAAGGCTTTCTCGGCATCAATGACAAAAATACAGACGGGATATGCTCAGCTTTTAGGTAGTGCATGAGGTTTAGTA
This sequence comes from Rhinophrynus dorsalis, assembly GCA_037306005.1. NCBI lineage: Eukaryota > Metazoa > Chordata > Amphibia > Anura > Rhinophrynidae > Rhinophrynus > Rhinophrynus dorsalis. The sequence continues at coordinate 429,855,892 of CM074719.1, read as the reverse complement.
ACTTGCAGGTGCTGTTGCGCGCTTTTCCACCGGACGTAATAACAGCTTGATCTGTATGGACCAGGGAGGTCAATAGAGGGTTAAGATGTTCCGCTATGATTTTGCCATAAATCTTTAAATGTAAATTAAGTAAGAAAATAGGTCTGTAACTTCCACATTTTAGTGGATTTTTGCCTGCTTTAGGCAATATGGTAATGTGCGCCTCCACCATAGTGGGGTAATCAGGCAGTGCATCAAAAGTCTTAACCATCAGAGGTAACAGTTTAGCCTGGAACAATTTGTAATACACTTGTGTAAAGCCATCGGGGCATGGGCTCTTACCGGGTAGCAAGGTCTGGATTGCTTTTTGGATTTCAGCTTGTGTAATAGGAGCTTCAAGAGACTCACGGTCCAAGGGGAACAGTTGAGTAAGATGGGCTGCTTCGAGGTATGAAGATAGTCGTGTTTTGAAATCCGGTACAGAAGGAGGATTTCGGTCATTCAAGTTTTATAGAGACATATAATAATTACGAACGACCTCAGCAATGGATGCCTTATCATGAACAAGAGAATTTGTGGGGGAATGAATAGCTGGGATATAGTGAGAGGTAAATTTACCACGTATTTGGCGGGCTAATAGAAAGCCAACTTTATTGCCATGCTCAAAAAAGGAGAATTGTGTCTTAAAAAATAATTGTTCCATTATTCCCCCTATCACCAATCTCCGCCTATCACCAACACACCTTCCCTAAATGCATCTAATTTGTCTAAGGCGTACAACAGATATGTATCTTGAGCTCAGTTAGGCGTATATAAGCAAGCGAACGTGTACAGCTGAGAGTCAATAAAGCCTTTTACAAATATGAATCGCCCCTTAGGGTCACCAGTGGAAGAAGAGAGGATAAAAGTTATCTGTTTATGGAACAAGAGAGCCCAAGGTGATGGGCTTGCCACACATCATCTGACATACATCACCATACCATCTCACCTTAGTGCAGCTCCACCATGTCTTTAGGGTTTCCTTTTGAGTCCAGTGGGGAGATGCACAAAGGAGTGATAAAGAGGTGGCATAGAGGAGATCACTTCTCCAGTGTTATAAACTCTCCAAGTCCTATTTTATTCTATGGAGCCAATATTTCTAAAACTGGATAAATCTTAGTGCATTGGCTCCAATGACACAGGAATTGAGGAATTTGTCACAGCTGAGAAGTGATCTCAAATTTATCACATCTTTACCACACCTTAGTTCCTCTGTCCACTGTGGGGATGCAATAAGTTAAGATAAAGAGGTAATAAAATGGAGATTAATTTTCCAGTGTGCTAAATCTTACAAATCGTGTGTTAATATATGGAGCCAATGCACTAAAATGTCTCTAACATGAGAGATCTTAGTGTGTAGGCTCCATAGAATAACATAGAAACTGGAGAGTTGATCACACTGGAAAAGTCATCTGTATCTCCCCTTTATCACCTTTTTATAACACTTTAATGCCTAACAACCCCCCCAAGGAGACTTAATCAACATGACAAAGGCCTAATTAGCTCATTTCTGCTCAAGCAGGGAAGTCTTAAAGACTTGGTGGGGGAGATGCGCTAAGGTGTGATAAAGAGGTGATAAAGTAGAGATGACTTCTCCAGAGATATCATTTCCAGTTTCTATGTTATTCTTGGAGCCTATGCACTAAGATTAGAAGTTATCTCCACTTTATCTCCCCCATGACCAGGGGTGTAGGAACCGGGGGATGGGGGGGCACATCTCCCCCAGGAAATCATGCGGGGGACAGATAATGAAGAAATCCCGCCCAGGGGGTACAGGCTTTGGATTCCCAGCAGGAGGGGAGCGCACTACAAATCGCTCCCTCCTGCCAGTCACCTCCTTGTAGCATGGCCATGCACAGCGGACTGCGGGTAGAGGAGCTTGCACAGCGGACTACGGGTAGAGGAGCTTCTGTATATACCTATACCCCGGTCTGACAGGAAGCTGCTCGCCGAGCACAACGATCAGCTTCCTGTCAGGCCGGGTAGAGGATCAGAAGCTCCTCTGCCGCAGTCCACTCGGCCATGCTACAAAGAAGGTACAGAGGGGCTAGGGGTGCAAATTGACACACAGGAGGTGCTTGGAGGGTAAAGAGACACACGGGGGGCACAAAGTGACACACAAGGGAGCTGGGGTAAAAATGCTATCCTCCCCAGATTTGTGGGGGTTCCTACGCCTCTGTCAGTAACCTGTTAGTGGTCCCTAAGCACTGGTTTGTTAACCACTGATTCAGACCATCAGAACAATGTAAAATTCAGTATAAATATAATTAACACAACCCTAAAAAGTAGGCAGGATATTGTAGGACCTTTTGTTTGAATCCATCTTTATATTTTCATTATAGTAATTTTTATGATAAATCATCCTTAAATGTAAATCATTCTGTACTATGCAAAAAAGTATGCTTTTTATATTTGTAATTTGCATATTTATCTATCATTGTTTCTATACTTATATCTATTTTGTTACAGTTGAAGCTTTATGTTAATTATATGTATCAGTTGGTATTAACTGTAATTTTGTTCAGTGTTTCACACAGGCAAAAATAAAAGTAGCACAATGATACCTATAAGTATTGCATGGAGCAGGACATTCATTTTCCTATAAACACATACACTTTAACATATTGTCCATGAAGGACATTTAATATTCTTTACATGCTTAAGTGAAACATTAACAAGATAAGTATTTGTTTCAGTTTAGTATCACACAAACCCATGTACCACTGTATCTTTGTGTAATCCTTATGCTGGACTAATAAAAGTTTTCATAGCCTACAAAGAATCCAATTTTTCACTAAGTAACAGCTGCTAATAAACAAAGGATGGTGTTTCAGGTCTTCCACTAAGGAAATTAACTTGTACTTAATGTTTTATAACTCTCTGTTTTCAAATATTTGCCTATTAAGGATTTTAGCACTGAAAATGTTTCCCGAGTATATTAATGATTATCTCTATTAAGGGATAGATCTTTTTCAGTGTTCTTCACTTAGAGAGATACAGAGGCTTAAAAAGAACAAACTGGAAAATTGAACACAGCTATAACATGCAGAATACATTACGTTCAGTAATCTACAGGTTTCTCGAGTTTTAAAGATAAACTGCCAATACATATTTGTTTGAAATCTGTCAGTTGTTTCATGTGTTAGTGCTTCTGATATGTGAATTGTTGATTGATTTGCATTTATTATTTTTCTTTGGCCACCTCAGTTAAATAAATTGCTAAAGACTATATCTTACTAAACTGATAGATATGCAGTAGAATGTATGGGTCTTACCCATATAGATCCATGGACAGTTCCGGTAAGTAAAACTCTTTGTTACATAGTTATATAATACATAGGTTGTAAAAAAGACCATCAAGTTCAACCTTTGCCAGATTTTTTCTCATAACCTGGTAACTGCATAATCCTTACAGACTCCAAGATGGGTGCTAGTTTATTTGTCAGAACTTTCTGTTTAATCTACTAAAACATAGTATAACCCTATATGCAGCCTTCTGCTAAATGTATGCATTTATTCTTCTCTTAAAGGGATAGTGCAGCTTGAATATAAATGTAGCTCCAAATAATCTTCATAGGTTTTGAGCCATGTAGAGCTGTATTGCAATACTGTCCAAGGTATAGTTCAACAGTAATAGAATTTTAAAGTATCCTCCTCCTGCCCCTTTTAATGTTGCACTGCAAGACCGTCCAGATGGACCTCAGTGAGGGAAAATCTGCAAGCATAAGGAAAAACCTACCCTCCTTCATCAAGGGGGCAGGGTTTTCCTTATGCTCACAGCCAGAGGATTGTCCCTTGCTGCAAGCTGTCTTGTCAGTCTACCAGATTTCATATCTGAGGGGAGGTGTTTTACATTCGGTACAAGGAGCTGGAAGGGGATACTTTATAATCCAATTACTGTTGAACTACAGCTCAGACAGTATTGAAATAAAGCTCTACATGGCCCTAAACCTATGAAGATTAATCAGAGCCACATTTATTTTCAAGCATTACTAGCCCTTTAAATGTATTCATTAGATTTGCCATTATCACATCACTAAGCAAAGAATTCCACATTTAAACATACCTTACTGTAAAGAACCTCTTGCTCTTCTGAATTTTCTCTAATTTTAAGGAGTGACTTTAGTAATTTGATCAATCTATTCTCTAGAGTAAATTAACAATGTTTGACTAGATGTTTTACATACTTAATTTCCTCTGTTCACTTAATTTATCTTCTATTCCTAACTATTCTCATAAATCTGCTACTCAGCTGTTGGACAGGTTTTCTCATTTACAATAGTTTGGCCTCATGATTCTAAATATTTAGTGTTTTGTAGCTATAAACACCAACACTTTCTTTTTCACCTTTTACTCCACTGTTAACTTCAAATTCAACCCACAAGGATTCAACATTATCACTAGTTTCCTTATAAATATAATCCTTTAACCTTGCCTTTAACTCTGTCTTACGTATAGATATGCCCTTCCTCCTCTTCTTCTAAACCTTTCTTCACTAAATAGGCAATAGCCCTCAATACTTACAGCCCGGCCATGTGTATCATCCCACCGTGTTTTATAAATAACAATTTGTATAAAATACTAATGAGCCACTAGCATTTGCTTTCCTAGTTTGCTTACCATTCTTTTTGAGTCACTTTGTATTTTCCCACCTACATGCTTTTTTTCTATATCTGACCATGACACTTTATACTATTTCCCACATTTTACTAGTTATACCCTCAACCCCATTTTCTAGATCAATAACTCCTCCAGGCTTCTAGGCATTCCAACACCTAGCACAGTAGCTCCCTTCCATTTAGGTGCAATCCATCTTTATTATAAAGACTGTGCCCTTCCTACATCAGTACTTAAGCCTTGCATTAAACTCCCAGAGCTCCCTCTGCCTCCTTGTACTGACAAAGGTAGTATTTAAACACTTAACAATAGTGGATGTGCCGGTACCTTCACAACTTTCGGTCCTTTAAAGATCAATGATGTTCCTAGCATGTCATGAGTTCAACGATCACAGGGCGCCTGAAGACCGGAACAGTCAATTTCAGCCCTCCCCTCAGTGAGCTGGCACAAGTGATCGCTCACATATGCCAGCTCAGCGAATAATATGTCCCTGGTTGTTGGTGTGCAAAACCCCTGGTCCTTAAAGGGATAGTAATACTTCATTTTAACTTTATTTTATTTTGTAGGCATTAAAAAAACATGAAGAATGATATAAGTCTCATCTCTGAAACCTTTATGGTTTAAGAGATATTCACAAACAAAGTATCCCCCCCCTGTTCAACCAGATCAGAAGGGAGATGCCCAGGTAGACTGCAGAGAGGGACAATCTTCAATTAAGATAAGGGGGGAAGGGCTTTCATTGTTTTCATACAAAGAAAATTGTCCCCTTCTGTACTGTCACACAACCAGACTCACATCTGAGAAGAGATGGCTTACACTAGGTAAAAGGGGCGGGGAGGGGAACTTTGCTTGTGAATATCTCATAAACCATAAAGGTTTGAGAGATAAGACTTATATCATTCTTCATGTTTTTTTAATGCCTACAAAATAAAATAAAGTTAAAACGAAGTATTACTATCCCTTTAAGGTATTAACATAATACTAGCTGTAGGTCCTTACCTTGGGTGTAAACCCGAGATCCCTTAACTCATTTCTATGACCCCAGCTTCCTTCAACTTGGTTATTGGTACTAATAGATGTATCAAGGAAGCTGGATGCTTTCCAGGTCTTCCCAATAATCTGACTGTCCTGTCAGCAATGTGCCAAACCTGAGCACCCGGGAGATAATATAATGTTTGGGATTCACAGCCCTGATGACAGATTACCTTGTTTACCTTCATAACAAAAGAGGGCCTTATAACCACCACCTGTCTCTGGATCTTCTTAATCTGCTTCTCATGTAAACTGGATGAACTGTTGCTCTGAGGGCTAGAGAAATTATCCCTTTGCAGGGATGCCATTTCTGAACTATCTTCGCCACCATCCTCACACAATCTTGCAAATCTGTTGGTTTTAGTAAGCTCAGAACTGGTCTTCCTCGTCCACTGCTCACCTCCTCCCCTGCTCACTATTACCTAACTGCTTATTTACAGCTCTACCATTCCCATTACTAGCCCCATATATTACCTGTTCAGTAAGCTTCAAACTCCTTCCCAGGTCTCTAATATCTGCTATGTTGCAATATTTCTTTCTATATCAAGAATCTTTGATTTCAAAAACATCACATGCTCTCACTATAGCACTATGGAACTATTGCTTCAAGTGTTCGAACACATTTCAAGATGTGCACTGAATGATGTTATGAAACTTTATACTACCCATACTTATAGCTCTACAACTCCATTGGTATTAAAATGTCTAGTAACTCACACTTTTAGCTCAAATATGCCAGGTTTAAATATGTGGGTTCAGTAAATTTGCTTAAAATACAATCAGAAATTAGTTTCCTCTAGGCAATTTAAGCATTAATCTTATTACCAAACCAATCCCATTGACATTACCTGCAGCACAGAGGTATATATTATTTCCAACTCCTGTTCAAACACCTTGGGCTCGATTCAACATCCACCGTTAAAAAAAATAAAAATAAAATTACGATGGTAGTTTTGCAAGGACAATTTGCCATTCAGTTTACAGTCCTGTGAACTGTTAACATGAGCTAAAAAATGACAATGGTCGGTAATATTTTGCCCTTTGAAATCAGTGGAACAGCTCTACCCATTTGTGATTCACTTGTGTGCAGTGAGTGCCAACACATGGTAAACATTAATCCTGCACCTACTTTTCTTGGCGTACAACACACAAAGAAGCTTCAAAACCCCAGTCGAACAGCAGCAATCATGGAACAAACAGCTCATACAACACTTAGGACATAGCACAATGACAGCAAAGGCAAAATGAACCCCTGTAATGCCAAGCAAGCACCTGTCAAAGGTGCATACGGTAAACATAAGTACTGGACAACCAACATCAACCCATCTATCCACAGAGGAACAAGGGGTTTGAAAATAAACCTCAAACAATCCATAGCATGGTACCCTGGCACAGCAGGGGTTAACACATACCAATATAATTGTCCACACAACACAATATGCACACCTGTCACTCATTAAGCAACCAAAGCTTGGCTGTGCAAGATCAGTAGCCAATGGAGAACCAAGGTGCAACGGACAATGTCACACACACACACCTGACAGGTAAACAGCAATTACACCAAATACATTCAAACAATAATAGCCATACTGCATACACTCACCATGAAATCACCCTCGTTTCCATTGGTCCCTCCGTGCTAGTTGACCGCTCCTGGCCAATACCCCACCACTGTCTTAAAGGGACATCTCACCATCCTGGAACATGGCATGTTTACAGTGAGACCACTCAGCGATTACAAGAATTATGTTTCCAATGCAATAACTGAGAAGAGAAGAGGGGCATGTGAGGGCTAGGGAGTCATACGATCCCACCCAAGCGCACCTGCACCTTCTGGCTGTTGCAACCAAGGATGCTCTGTCTGGCTATCCAGGACCAGGCCAAGCAATGACCACCAAGACCCAGGATATACCACAAAAGAGTCACACTCTTTGGAATGGCAAAGGCTGAAGTGAAAGACTGCTATAAGTTCACATCACACAGCATCATTGTCTTATATGCAGTGATCAAAGATGACATAGACCCCATAGCTAGAACCAACCATGCCCTATCCAGCATGGGTAAGCTGCTGTGTGCCATACATTTCATAGCAACTTGATCCTTACAATCCACTAAGGGATTGGGATCTGTCCCAGTCTATCTGTTTCAGGGTGTTGGCTCAGGTGTTGACAGCCCTCGATAGGAAGGCCAGAAGCTACATCCACTTCCCTTTCACCCAGATGGAATTGGCACATGTAAGTTCTACACAAGGAGAGGCATACCCAGAGTTGTGGGGTCATAGACTGGACATCTCTACATCAATCCCAAGCATTTTCACTTCATTAATGCCCAAATGGTATGTGATAACAACATGAGGATCACCCATGTCTGTGCTTCCTATCCTGGCAGTTGTCATGACTCCTACATCCTCAGGCACTCCTCCATTTACCAGGACTTTCAGAATGGAACCTAAACAGGAGAATATGCAATGTCAAAAAAGAAAGCTCCAGATAGTGTAACAACATTTAGACTCTGTTATTCCAATAAGTGACAATATACTCACATTTAGCTTTATCAAAGCTAACAAGCCCTTCAGATCAAACAAGAGAAAGCAGCCATCACAAACATACCCAATTCAAAACCTCATACCTTTGGTTGATTGGCTGTATGATTCTATCAATCAAATCGGTTATTAGATTGGTAGACCAATGGTGGGTCCCCCTGTCGCAAACTAGCCACAGTCCCATCCGTAGCTAGTTTGTATACCCCACTGGCACTCATAGGGTTAATCTAGAAACAGTTCACACATGTCCCATCAAATAAAAGCTTACCAGTAATCCTGATGTCTAGCTGGGTCGCGGCCGGCTACTTCTACTTTTCTTTCTTTTTTTCTTCTTTTTTTCTTTCTTTTTTTTTTACTGTGAAAAAAAAATACATGAGTGCTCACTGAACTTTTTAAAAACAACCCATTAAATATGCAACCGTTAACACTTTGAGTGCTGGAAGGGTTGTCCTCCAGTGCTCAAAGGGTTACCATAAGTGGCATCTTAAAGTCCGCATGAAATAAAAATATGAAATGTTTTTAAAATTGCCCATATAGGGCAAATGTTGTAGTTAATTTGCCCTCTTTGCCCCCGCTAGAAACTGATTGGCTGGGAGGTACGTAATTGGAGGTTGTCAGTTAATGTTAACCAAGACTGGCATATAAAAGCCAGTCTTGGTTGAAAGTCCCGACAGTCTGACAACTGCCTGAGGTGGCATGGGGGGCCTCTGTGCAGCTCAAAATGACTTCTGCCACCAGCGAAGATAGCAGCGGAGGCAAAGGACGTAAATTAATGACAACATTTACTCTATAGGGACAATTTCAAAACATTTTAAAATTTTATCCAAGCTGTGCGAGGACATAACATGAATGAATTATGGCCTAATCCATATAATAGCGTGGTGGTATCTATAGGGGGTACTAAGATATATATATATAATACTGGAGAAATGGCATCCAGATGACCTTAGGTAGGAAGGACTAAAATAGCTTCTAAATAGAAACATTGAAACATAAAATATGACAGCTGAGTGATAAGATAAGAACCATTCAGCCCATGTAGTGTGCCCAATTTTCCTACTATAAAAACCTCAAACTTTATTTGGTCCTTGGTCTTGTCTTATGTTGAGGATAGCCTTATGCCTATGCCGTGTATGCCGTTTCATTCACTATTGAAGTCAAACACCTTGCTATTTGTTTGCGATCTCTCTGTTCTTTTATGTAATTATGAGTTGTTGTACAGAAATTGTTGTTTTGGTGACATAGTTTATGCTGAATGTCTATAAATCTCTAATAAAAAACACAAAAAAGCAAACAAGATTCCTAACACAAAAGCCTAAATCCCTTATATTTAATCACTGACATACTACATAAGTACAGATAACTTTGAAAATGTTACAGCAGATTGGCCAGTCCAGGATGATGGACCTACAGGGCAGAGAAGATATTAGACATAGAACTGACCTGGGATTTAGATCCTGGCTGGCAGTAGCTGCTTGTGGACATAAGCGTAGGACTGGACTCTGATAGGTGAAATCAAAAACCTTAACATGCTCTTATGAGTCAAGCTGGACTGGAAAATTCATGAACTCTGGGACTTGGCAGGATTCTGAGATCAGGGCAGGACACTGACAGAGACAAGTAAAGTTAGAACCTACAAGTATACAGATACTGACCCTAACCTAATGAACAGATACTAACCTAACATCTAACCTAAACCACACTCCAGACCTAACAGAGACTTACCCAACCCTAACAGATAATGCGTGTTTAGAATCTGCAGAAAACTATTTATTAATTACTGTAAGGATATAAACATTTTTTTTAAACAGGAAAAGCATGATTCCTGTCACAAACACAATGTAGAGCACCAAAAGGAACATTCAAGAAATGAAGAATTTTCACCAGAAAAGTCTGTTTTAATTTGTATATAGCATCATCACTGAGCTGGCACACATCTTAGAACATGGATACTAAGTATGGACAAAGAACTGGCTTGGAAAATGGACAGGGAAATATAGGAGCTTTACATATTACACATCATTGGAGGTAGTGGTTGAGAATTTGAGCACTGTATGTGAAATATGCTATTTTTTATCCACAAAATAACATTGTTGATAGCTTATATTGTTAAAGTGTGAACTGAATAACAATTGGAAAAACAAATAATATACAATCATTTTCTAGTGGAACAACTTCTTTATAATATGTATTCTATACTGCTGTGTTAGATGAAATCCCTGCTGTATCTTGCTACACACTTCCACAGTACATAATATTTCTTGGAACAACACAGCAGGAAATGCCACCTGCAAATTCACTGTGAAAAACATATTTTAAAGATTATATAGCACTAGCATTATGATAGTCTCTGAACATTATTTCAGAACAGTTTATCAGTTGTGCATTGTGATACAATTACAGTGTATGCTGGTGCCTTTTCATAGCTGTCAATGATGTCTGATACAATGCATCACCATGGGCCATGTAATAGACTCCCAATAGGCCAAGCATCTGCCTTGTCATGACTCAAGTGATTCCTTGTGGTTGTTTGCTACAAATGATTGTGACATATTGTGGCAGATCATAACAGAAATGTATTCATCCACTTTTTTTTTTTTCAATTTACAAATGAAATTCATATTTAGCATTATTACACTGAGCAAGATAGATTTTCAAAAAATAAAATATACATTTGGATTTCATTACTAAAAGAATATCATATTTTGAAGTAATCTCGAAATGTTAAAGATGACAACAATCTCTAACCTACTACTGAGCTCTTGTTGAAGGAGCACATATCTTTTTCTTACAGCTGAAAAACAAGTTGCTCTTTTCTTCCAAGTCTGAATATAATTTTATATCATATTTTAAGCAATTCTAATTCATCTAACCAACTTAACAATATCTGTCTGTATACAGTTTACACATTTGTGGGTAAAGAACTTGGAAACAGTTTTGTGCTGTAAAGCCTATAGAATACAGTGTTTTGCACTACCAGGTAAACAAGATACCAAGTCATCAACCTGGAATGACATGGCTGAAAGTCACCTATGATAAAAACCATGGGATCTTTTTATCTGGGTAGCAGATGCCCATTGACTTAGATGCAGCTTTAGCACCTACTCAAGCTGCAGCATTAACTCAGCCAAAAAATACAGGGTACATGAAAGCATGCAAAGTTTTATCAGCTGACGGTTGCAGCCCAGCCAAGCCACCTAATTGCACAGAAGTAAAGCCATGCTATATATATATATATATATATATATATATATATATATATGTGTGTGTGTGTGTGTGTGTGTGTGTGTGTGTGTGTGTGTGTGTGTGTGTGTGTATGTTTTTTACTTTGCACATGAAAATTTAAATCAATACCCTATAATATTTTATTTGTGATCTGCACTTTATTGTATTAACTCCTATACATTTATTTTATGAGTGCTCACCTATATTTGTTCTCTAGTCTTTACACTCTTTTTCAGACAGAGGTTTTTGAGCTGCCTTATATTTTATTTTCATTCATTCCTTTTCGTTGAGATAATTGTATTGGTTAAAGCATTCCAAATATTATCATGATTCAAAAATATAATTTCACTTAGTAGTATTTTTTTAATATGGAAACACAGTATTCACTATTTCACGGTGCTCCCCTACACTTGTATCTTCACATTCAGATAGTATTGCATCAGAGGAGGAATACCTTGAATCACTGGTGACTCACTTGTTGAGGACAAAGAACTTTCAGACAAAACTTGTTTTGGAGCAGACAGTAACAGATGGTGAAAATATACTCTCTTCAGACTGTACAACTCTCTGTCTATAACCCCACAAGCCCCCAGAAGTTTAGTCTCTGTCTTTGTGTGGAAATCAGGACTTTCACTTATGAATATCTGGACAATAACCTCTTTACATGCAATAATAATGCTCCAGAAACAGAAATAATAGCTATGTAGTAGACATGGTTTCGAAAAAAGGGAGGGAGGGAAAACACTGACAGCTAAACCAAGATGCTTTGCATAAGTTACGTAAGCATTCGTGTCTGATCATGTAGGTCTATGACTGGGAGATAGCTAGCTAGCTAGCTAGATAGATAGATAGATAGATAGATAGATAGATAGATAGGGGACTTGGTGAAAGTACAGTTTGCTGTGTTCATGTTAAGTAACATGACTGCCATTACAGAAACCTAGGCCTGGCTGGTCCACAAGTTTGATCCCATGTATGCCAGACCTGCATTTGTGAACAGTTATGCTGGAGAGGGAATGGAGGAGGGAGAGTTCTCAGAGGCCCAGGAGCATTTTGCTGCATTGGAAAAGTATCATGAAGAAGTGGGGGTAGATTCAGTGGAGGGGAATCTGAAGATGCAGAGAAATATTGAAGAAAAGAAGCCAGTTCTGTCAATTGCTGAATGTATTTGCTTGTAGTAATGATTTGTTTGGTTCCAGTGTTAAGTGTTTAAAAGTTTCAAATCTATTAATCTAATGAAGAGAAATTGAATTTGACATCCCCTTCCCCCCACAAAAATAATTCATTATCTGTGTCCTATGCAGTGCAAATGGTTGACATCAACGGAACCCTGATATCAGTAACATGGAATGCGGGGTGCCTGATATCAATAACATATAATGTAGAAGAGTAGTCAGGCAGGCTGTGGTCACAACAATAACTTGGGAGCACAGATATGAATCTGCATGCATTCAAGGACTGGATCCAGAGTGCACAGAAACATGCTAAACACAGATAAAGGCACTATGAACAGGAACCACAACATACCCAGAGCTTCAAAAACTAGAAGAAAAGGAGGAAAGAAAGCACTGACTCAAGCTTGCACCATTGGTTTAAAACCACTTGAGTGTTCTGCGATCAGAAATACTGTGGTATAAGTACCTTTCTTGTGGAACCTATGTGGCACTGACTTCAGCACTTTGGAGTTCATAAAATGTTGTATTTCTTGAAGGAAATATGACATTTTTAGACTGCAACAAGGAGGTATCTGTGGGGAGGGAGAGGCGTAAATCTATTTTGTGCCCTTTTTTATTAATCTCAAAGCCCAGGAGAGTGAAGAAATGTTTCTCACAGTGGAAGAAACTACTGTAACCTTCCTTCTACAGGTATGAGGGACCTGTTAGAAGTGAATCTTACCCTGGCCATCCTATAAGGATACCTATTGTGACTTAGCTCCTTCAACTGTATAAGGATATGCTATGGACAGAGCTGTTGTTCTGGCAGCCAACTGAACACACTCCATAGAGGCATTACATGAATTCAGCAGCCAATCTGAGGATAGCTATGGAGGTAAACATTTCTTCTTTAGGCATTTTGTTAATTACATCTTCATTCAACGGTACTAACCATAGGCATATTATTTTCAATATACAGGTGGTGGTAGCTACATTGGGTCTCAGACAAATAGCTATACCTCCTCCAATCTGTCTCAACTTTTTATCCAGAGAGTCATTGAATTCTGAGCCATTTTCCAGTGGGATAGTGTTTTTTACATAATGTTACAAACTGCACATCAATTTTAGGTACCCAGTACCCTAAAAACTGTATCATTTGGGTCAAAAGTAAGCAAAGTTAGAAGTTGTTTTAGGAAAAGACAGTCTATTTTGAGAATTACATAAGGTTGCACCAGCATATGAACTAGTACTTCTTATATATATATATATATATATATATATATATATATATATATCCAAAGAATATAATTCAGCAACAACAATTTTAGGTTTACTATTAATTTTAACTAGTGATATACAAATACTGTTACCCAGAGCGTCAATATAGTCAGAAGGAAAACATAAGAGCCTTCCCTATACCCCTTTTTTGAGCATCCCTCACAACCAAAATCTTATATGTTAATAGGCTTTCATAGGCATGACTGGTCCTGCTACATATTCTTCAATCAGTGCTGTTCAGTGCTCTGAAAAAGTCCAACTGGTGGCCATATTGGTAGGTTTTGAAACATAATCACTTTTGGCACAGGTAGCTGCTTTATTATAGCCATCCTCCAGACTTGATAATGAGCCTAGACATCTATAATAGAAATAGACATAGAAGTTATAAGAGCCTGCAAATATAAACATGCCAGAAAACACAAAAGTAATGCCCAAATGAAGTTCTTTAATAGCAGGAACTTCCCAATTCTGTGAATTGCTAGAGGTGCAGTCTTGCATATATAGGGGTCAGGTATGAGAAACCCAATATTTCTACTGAGGAGACTGTAGCAGAGCCTGGATGCAAAGTAGGTACAAAGATATTCCCTCTATAAAATAAAACTGTAATGATCCTCAGTCCTGACCTAGATAGACAGAAGAAACACACTGAAGATGGTGGGGATGCTAGGTCCTTTTTAGTCTATTTCCTGTCCAGCCTAGTGTGTACTACCAAAAAGACCCAGAAGAAAATGTCTGAGTAGTCCATCCTTGGCTAGCGATAGACATGGAAGTGACTCCTCCTTTGAGGAGGAAGGGCATCTAATATTCGAAATAGTATGAGATGTCAACCTTATCTCCATGTCTGAAGTTTGTGACCATTTAAATGCAAGCATGTCATGCATGTTTAAAAAAAAATGGAAAACAGCTTTTGGAAGTGTTAACTGTGAATGTGTGCCTCAAAATGTCATGCCAAATAAATAGAGCATATTTTTTGATGACGCTTGTTGTTATAAAAAAATATTATATTTTATAGTGGGTCTAGGTTCCATCCTGCTTTAGGAGGCAAATGTATTAAAATTTTAATACAGGCAATTTCTTGGGTGCAGAAGTTCCATGGCCTGAAATTTTGTGGGGCAGTTGCTAAAACATCCTTTGGCAACTGACCATAGCTGTCTATAAACTACAAAAGCACCACCACAACATTTCAGGCATTGGTAGTACTGCAGTACTGCAAGTTTCAGCTGCAATAACTTTTGAGTAAAACATCTCTCAGTAGTAGATGTACCCATGTTTTCTTCAGCAGGATAAACCCTGAAATATATATTTTTCTGTATTAAGTATTACAATCACTTTAAACATTTTGGGCCATATTAAGTAAACTAAAGTGATGCAATACTGGAGCAAACCAGCTGTCATAGGTGATAAATAAACATTTCCAAAATTACCACTGATTGGGGGATTTTAACCACCTGAATACTAAAGAGGCCCCCAATGTATTGTGCACCTGCACTGGAGACCAAAGAAGCAGCATCATACCCACCAGCCTCGCCTTCTTGTCAATAACAGAACCCGGAATGGCCAGGTTGTGAGAGACCCTGAAAGACACAGAGGCTTGTAGATAGGCAGGTCTGCAGGTATGATGCTGCTTCTTCAGTCAGTAAAATAGGATTGTACACTGCTAACCCCTTATTTATCTGTGTGGGAATAGTAGGGGTGGCGGTCACATCTCTCCTGTCTGTGTGGGAACAGTAAGGGTTGCGGTCACATCTCTCCTTGCAGTCCTTGTTCAAGCAGATGAGGGGAAGTGGTAGTCAGCAGGGTGCGACCATCAAAACGGCATATGAAAATATCGCCCTTTTCATTGGGTGATATTCTGATCTCGCCAGCTTCTGATTTCGCTGTTTTCATCATCGCTAACTATACAGTGACATTTCCAAAATGTTAACCATTTGAGTGCCAGAGAGGTATCCAACGCATTGCAAAGCATTGGATACCTGTCACTCAAATATTAATCCTCGAAAAAACCATAGGTAAGTCTATGAGTAGACATTATGTTGTTATGTTTACACTATCCAAAGTATTATTTTTGTTAGTGTTTATATCATATCTAGCTTCCTTCTGAATGAAACTACATGTCAGAAATAAAGGTAAATGAACCTGTCAATACTTTGACACCTACCTCATATCACTGTATATTTATCACGTTCACATTATGAGCATTGTGCTGCAACACATGATCCTACTTAAACATATACAGAGTGCATTTAACCGAAATTTGGTTTTGTCAGCACAGTATATGCCTATGTGTAAAAAGAAATATGGATGCTGCAGCTGAACACAGTTGACAAGATTTTTTATTTTCATGATTACATTTCTGCTTTTTCTTCTTTTGCCTGCAGGCAAAGGTTGGCATACATGTCAAGAGAATGTTCTCCAGCTGCGGCCTGCAGTATAGAGAATTGTATACACCAGAGGGCTCATGGGACCTTAGGCAGATTATTATGGTAATATCAAGATACTGCTGTCCTCTCCCTCCTACAGCTGGGCCACCTCTCTCATTGAAAGTATTGAAGCAATATGTTTTGCAAATTATTTGTTGTGAACATCAGGGACTCAGTAAAATAAAAGGGAAAAAACTGAACATGGCAAAATATTGCATCCAATATAGCTTTTATTTCTTCAATGAGCAAAATAAATTAAAGCATTTTTTTAATTAAATGAAGATCCTATGTTGATACGAAAGCTATAATTGTAAGCCAGTAACACTGAGTTTATTGTCAAATATTTAAGGGAGCATCATGCTGTGGAAATTGGAAAATATGTGATAAAAAATAATCGTAATAGGATTACATGTACATCTGTTTTATACATTTAAAAAATATTTGTGTACACTATGAACTAGATTTTGAAAATCAATAAATAATACCATTGTCAGCTTATTACATTTTATCTTAACCCTTTGAGTGCCAGAGAGGTAGCCACTGCAATGCATTGGATACCTCTCTAGCATTCAAAGGGTTCATTTTAACCCTTTAACGCCCGAGGACATACATGTACATACCGAGCGGATGTCCCTTAAAGGGATAGTAATACTTAAGTATTACTACTCCCTATAGGAAAGTACTACAAAAAAAAAACAAAAAAAAACGTATTGCCCCCAGTGTCATCTCTCAAACCTTTATGGTTTGAGAGATGATCGCTTTTAAAGTTGCCCTCTCCTTCCACATTTCCCGTTAATTAAAAAAAAAACTTTCACTAAAACGGTCTTCTTGCAAACCAAGCACACGTAGAAGATCATTTCAGTGAAAGTTTTCTTTTTTAGGAACGTGATCCGGCTGTGCTGGAGAGCCACCTGAAAGTCGTACGACTTTCTTCCCTTCAGTCAGCTAGCATGCTGACTACGGGGAAGGGGGAGGGAGAGGGCAACTTTAGAAGCGATCATCTCTCAAACCATAAAGGTTTGAGAGATGACACTGGGGGCAATATGTTTTTTTAAGTAGTACTTTGCTATAGGGATTAGTAATACTTAAGTATTACTATCCCTCTAAGGACAGAGGATGTACATGTACATCCTCGGATTCCAGGTCCCCCCGCAGCTGCACTCCATTCGGGGACTCTGGAATCTTTTGAAAAAAAAAAATGCACCTCGGGCATTAACTGCCGGCCTCGTGTGCGTGCGACCCGTCACTAAGGGGTTAAGATTTTAGGTTCAAGTAATAGCCATATATGGTAATTTCACATTTAACTTCTACAGGGAAAGTTTATTCTGAGTGTCCTATGAAACACTTTCAGTCACACATATAGTTTATCTCCTGTGATAACTGGGCCTTATTGCTCAAGCTAAATAGATGCAATTCTGGAGCAAACCAACTGCATCATAAGCTTTAAATGAAAATTCATCAAATTCCTCAGTGGTTTTAATGGGACTTTTTACCCCTTGAATAGTAGAGACTTCAACATTTTGTAAAGCAATGTATTGGAGAGCACTCTAGCAATCAAAGGGTAAATATTATCCCCTCTATGTTGCAGTTGGTTTACTACAAAACTGTACCTCATAAGCCTGATGAATAAGGTACACTGTTTTTGAGTAGATAATATTGTTTGCAATGCAGAATTGTGGCCATGCAATGTTGTCAGCTGGGCCATGTAATTCTGAGCTGTTATCCCTAATGCCAATGGTGTAATTGGACTGAGTGTGCACTAATAAATCATTAGGTGGATTCAAACCACTGGTATTTTGGAAAATTAGTAACTCCTTTGTTGCTAGTTAGTTACCAGAGAGATCATAGAAACGTATCCAGAAATGTTAACTGTTTTAACTGGTGATTAGAATAGTTCTGATCCTGAACCTTCGAAAACTTGAACCAGAATACACTGATAAAGGAATGAGCTTACGGGAGAATATGTCTCTCCATTAACCTAATTTTTGGAGGTTTCTCTGTTTTAGTGCAGGTAAGGGGAAATGGAGAAATGATTTCTGGTCTGTTATCTGAAACAAACTGACCCATTCCTAACTTTTCAGTTGTCAGTGTCATCATATTATAGGTGGTAGGCATGTTTCATGGATAGCTCATCTTAAAGTATATAGAGGTTACCTTGACTCTGTCTGAACCCATTAGCTGTACTGACATTAATCTTAGTAACCTGATGTCAGGTTTTGATATTTTTTTATGTTTCTGCATTCTTTTACTATCAAAGCCAAGGAGAGGTTGGAAAAGTAAAAAAACTAAAGCAAAGATTGAGAAATATTATTATATTCTAGTCAGCCTGATGGAGTCACTTTTTGATGTTGTTTAAACATACTCTTGGGTTATCTGTGTGAAACAGTAAGTCTGGTTATAGGGAGTGCTATAGTGATCCTTGATCCCGCTTATTACGTTGGCATCTTAGCTAAAGAAAATCTCAACTAACTTCCCCATGATAAGGATGCGACCAAAAAATGTATCTCAAATGGTTAGGCATAATAAATAATCAAAGGATGGTGGTGTTATAAACAAAAAGTTATCCCAATATCTAGTGCAATAAAATCCATTTTTTATACGTTTTCAAATTTCATAAGGACCCCCTTCTCCACCCTTATATTCAGTTGTTGTAGATGTGAAATCCATATTCATGTGGTTATACATTGATGATACATTGGATTTTATTGGAAAAGTTGTATGTTTAGACTGCTGTACCCTGGCTGTGATATGTAGATTATAGTTCCTCAACAATGGGTTATATGGATTATTTGGATAATGGACAAGATAGGTATAATAATTATCTGATGGACTTACCAGCTGGTAGGTTTGAACCCGTTAACACTGCATTTTCAGCTGTTTGATTGTTCATGACATGTCTAACGTATGAGAATGTCAAACATATTGTCGATTAGCAAACACAGGAACAGGATCTGTAATGGCATTGAGTGACCCCTTTACAACGGAGAGGATGCACCAAGGGGACCTCCATAAAGCTGCTGGTACAGTTGTATTGTTCCATTCCATACAATATCACTTATGCATCAATCTGTCTCCAGACGGGTTGACAACCACAAGAGCTACCATTACTGTCATGATACAGGACCTGTTGAAGATTAATACTGCCAACATCATGCAAGCCCTGATCCTCTTAATAACTTATTAAATTCTAGAACATCTTCACTATCTTGAACAATTTACTTGTTAGTTTCAACAAACAATGATATGGCTGCTAGAGATGTCTTTTCAGACTGTAACCTTATTCTACAAGGGGCTAAGCTTTGCTCTAAACCCTCAGTCTCCAAGAAGGATGTGCAGCTTTTTCAATCAAACCTCAAGCTCTGCTTCTGCAGAAGCTTATAGTTTTACATACCCATGGTACCTGATTTCTTGCCTGGAATGTAAAATCTTAGCATGATTTCTGCTCACAGTTTGCATTTGGGGCAGGTGATTCTGCTTGAAGAGCAAGACAACTATAAAGTCTTGATCACTTAGAGCACCTTTCATAATGGTTGCATTTGGCGTGCTTAATGTGTGAACAAGAGCAGGAACCTCTCAGTTTTTTTTCCATCTCTCTAGCACACTGAAAAAGAACAGAGTAACTGACATTATCTTCCTCCTCTATAAATATTTACTTCAATCAGCAACAGAAAGAAAAATATATAAGAATATTTACAGATCTAGTGGAGGTTTTCTAGGTGTTCTCCTTTGTATAAGACCCACTTATGTATAATTCGTATCATCCTTTTAAGTGAAAGCTGTTGTCAGGGATCATTTACTTTGAAATAATTTCTACAATATATTGATCCAGAATGAGTCCAGATTGAAATACCAATCAAATAGCTTTATTAGATGTATAGACAGAGAATAGCAAGGGATTTGTACTGAACTTTGGTCTGCTACATCAGACAGTAGTGAAAGGGAAAAAGAAATGCTACAGGTGGGGACACAAAGGCTGATGTACTGAGAATAGTAGAGTAATTCTAGAACAAGCTAACTGAACCACATGGGACATATACATATTCCCATAGATTTATATGGGACTTAAACTATGATGTAGCTTGTCTCAGAATTGCCACACTTTCTTAGTACACCAGAATCATTGAGGCTCATGTAACAAGAAGAAACTGAAAAATTCTGGAACATCCTAGCTGTACCATAAGGGACAAATACAAATTCTCCATATTTCAGTTGATTTAAATGGGACTTTTAAACACTAAATGCTATAGATTCCTCTGACAGTTTGCTTCACAAATAAATGGAGATTTTTATTTGCCCCTTATGGTGCAGTTGGTTTGCCCCCAGATTGCTCCAGTTCCACTTAGCACATCAGCCTCACTCAATGAGTTGTTCAAAAGTACTTAGGTGTGAAAGTCCCATTTTCTTTGCAGGGGAATTTTCACAGAAAAAACACTATGTTTCTCTTTTTCACATAAGTTCCTGCCAACAGAAAATCTTTTAATCTTTCCACCTTTCTGCTACCCTCAAAGACATTTCTGCAAGGATTTGCAGTTTATGCTTAGGCTTTCTATGGCAGTGAGAAATCCCACTGCAATATTAGGAAATTCCTGTCATGCTGCAAGGTTTTAGTTGGTAGTCAGTGGAAAGCGAAACTAGAGAGAGAGCGAGAGAATCAAAGTAATTTTGAAGAGCAGTAGTTACCACCTGCATTGCTGTTATTGCTTGCTGGACTCTGTTTAAAAGGACTAAGAGGAGCTGGACGACTGCTACTGCTGAAGAAGATACATCTACAAGGGAAA
The DNA here is from genome assembly GCA_037306005.1 of Rhinophrynus dorsalis. NCBI lineage: Eukaryota > Metazoa > Chordata > Amphibia > Anura > Rhinophrynidae > Rhinophrynus > Rhinophrynus dorsalis. Next base: position 429,834,828 of record CM074719.1, on the reverse strand, counting down.
ATATCAGCACAAGTAGCATGAGCTTAGCACCAGCAGAAAGTACTGCTGCCACCACATTCTCAGGGACCTGGGTATGTTTGTCAACAGAGGAATTTTTTCCTCAGGTGGCTGTGTGCAGTAGCGGCACAAAGGTGCAGCTGCCTGAGCCTGCTTTGTCTGTGAGTGTGACACCAAGTGCACCCATGTCACCACCAAGAGAGGAGAAAAACTCTGGTACTGATGATAATCATGAGGTTAGTGATGATGACTATGGTGTTGATGATGGCAGTGAAATGAAAGCTTTGTTAGCTCAAACAAAGAGTAGGTGAGAGATCTTCAACTGGGAATGGGTATCTCCACCATTGACATTATGGTATTTGCTACTTTAGTTCCTGCTGAGTTGTCTGAACATCAGTTGTCACAGGAGCAATGCCAGAGATGCCATGCATGCGCTGTGAGATGTGGACCCAATATGCATCAAAGTCGCATATGTCTGACTCAGAAGTGATGCGAAACAGATGCAGAGCATCATTCCCGTATGTGCAGAGATGATGCATAGCCCTGACTCCCAATGAGTATACCGGAAGGACAACTAAGGAAACAAGGTGAGTGAAATTATGATGTCCTCCCAGAAAACAAGGCATGGGCCTGACACTACCATCAGTAATCTGCATTACTACTGAATACGACTTATGCTTGCAGGGATGCCTAAGAGGTAGGCCATATCCTGATCGAGAAAACATCCACTGGCCACCAAGTTAGTAATAGCGGTAAGTTTACTTTGTTGGTTGTCCCACTGCAGCTAGACAGAAAGAGATAAGTGAGGACATGTACCAGACATTATAGGTATGGTATGCCTACCTCTAGGTGAGTGAGGTCTATAATGACAGTACCACAAATGATGACCTCCTTTACCACAATAAAGGCACAGGCTAAGTTACCTGCAACAATCCCTCTCAGTCTGCGAAAAAGGATCACAAACTAAGCCTTGCTACATCCGTTCTTCTGGAAGATCAGCAGAAAAGACAACATAAGCCTCCAGAGTAGAAGACGGGTTGCTGAGGGGTAGAAGCAGAAGAGATATGCATTCATGTCATATCTCATGGAATCTTAAATCAATCCGATCTGATAGGAGATCCTCCAATGAGTTGGGTATACTCACTCGGGTGAATTCATCTTTTAGATTCTTGGACAGGCCTAGTAGGAACTTATTTGTAAGAACAGCCTCATTCCACTTGGTCTAAATTGAAATGTGAGATATAGCCTTCTACAGGATGTGTGCACTGTGAGAGTAAAGGTAATTCTGAATAGGTATTTATATAGAGAGAATCCATTACCTGGCGAAAGGAGGGCCAGGAGTTTTGGAGCAGGTTGTCATTTTGCGGAACATGATAAGCCTATACCTGAGGCTTCCCAGACAGAAGCGTGATGACAGGACAAGCCTTAATAATGTCCAAAGCATAAGTATAGGGGTTGATGGAGAACAACAATTTACAGGAGGTAATAAAATTCTTATATTTGGATCTATCCATATCAAATTTGACACACACAGGAAAGTGAGATTCTCCAACTTTAGAAGACACCTCTTGAGAGATGGGAAGAGAGGATGCCACTTGAGGAAAGGTTGGGGGAGGCTGAAAGTTGTTTGCCTGAAGATCCTGAAATCTCTATTGGCTTGTAAGTCTTGCACAGATATGGTTAAAGCTGAGATCCAGTTCCCAAGGGCAATAAGAGCTTTTACTAAACCTGAGGGTTCCATTTTTGGACTCAGTTGTTCTGTTGAGGCAGGAAGTACAGTAACAGAACAAAAGGAGCAGGACACAGGTCTAAAACCAGGAAAGCCAGATTAGGAAAAAACTGTTGGAGGAACAGACCGGTACAACTGAGCAAAGAATCAACTAATGAATCGCGACTATATCGGGCTCATATTGAACAGTGCAACAAACACTTTAACATGCATAGACAACACATAGGTTAAAACAATACACATAACAACATAACAAGACTTGGAAGAAGAAGGTACACACACCATATCTGCTATTCTGAAGGCAGCTATTATATTGGAACCATTGTTAGCAGACACAAAGCCAAATTTCAAGGAGAAGGTTAGAAGACATTCTTCTATGACCTGCTGCAGTTTGATTAACATATCTAGAGATTTGTGGGATTGTCTCTCAAAGCTATGGGTGCATAAATTGGTATGCTGATGGAATTAATTACCCTGCTGCTGGCCTTCAATACAAGTACCAGAGACAACAATGGTGGGGAACCGCTGCTGCCTAATAATGGAAAAGATACATAGTGATAAGTGACTAATATATATTATGTTCTATAGCCACTAGTCTACATATCTCTGGTTTTGCTGTATGATATTTATAGGTCTTGTCCTTCTTGGACCTGGGCACTTTTAGAAGTGCTTTTAGAATTGCTAATAGTCATGACATCTTTGATGTGCTGCAGATTAGGCTCCAAGTCAGATCTGTAATTAAGGTGGTATCTCAAGAAGAATGTGCCTAGATGTGATATTTTACAGAGACAACATATAGCAACATATTTAGCTGCTGGTTCATTAATGAAGTATCTGTGGGATACTTATTACAACATCACTACTTACTACAACATCACTACTACAAGGACTAGTTATTTCAACAGTACAAAAAATGCAGCTATTTTTTCAAATCTTCTTCAGTCTGTACCTGATCTGTATCAGAATTAGCATCATCATCTGACATTACCAAATTCTCCTCCTCCTCCCCACTACTTTCATATTATTTTGTGCTGAAAAAATTCCTTTTACTTTAGCTAGAACACTTATCACTGGTTTGTGGTAGGATGTCTCTGTCTGTCATGGCAGTTGGTTTTGCTACCGCTAAATCATCCTTCATTGTGGTAACAACACTAGAATAAGTCTGATAATTGGTTTTGTCTTAAAATACTTAACATTATTACAGATGAAACTTTCCATTTCACTTTTAAAAGCAAGGATCACCAACATTTACTTCAAAATCTGCAACAACCATAGTTGCTGTCAGCTTTTTTGTATGACTTTACTATGCAATCCTTCTAAGAATTTCCCCTTACCACTACCAATTTGGTGAACATAATGATAGTAGTTTTGATTTGTATTGTAAAGTACACTACAGAGCTGTTAGCTTCAACTCTGATGTAGTATGCAATTAGTGGCACAAGCGGACTACAGCAAAACAGCAGCACCAATATATGCCAGTCTTCTTCTTGTCTACATGTGGAGTAATATCTTTTCTGTTTTGTGTTTGAAAATAATGCATGACGATTGTCTCTGTCTTTAGTGCCTGACACTGTCACTATCATATATGTCACTGTAACTCTCAGTCTCAGCTCAGGTAAGATCTCCACCTGCCTTTTAACTATCAATAAAAGTTTTTTTTAATTTTTTTTTAAACTCTCTGTCAATGCTATGGTCACTGTCTACAAATCACACCCATACTTCCTGCATCTTTTCAGAGAACTGGCTAGCACCATTAATTCTTTTATCAAGCAACTCTAGTCCCCACCTCCTTGCTTGTCTGCCTCTTCACTGGGCAGCATCATAATTTCAGCATCTTTCTTTCTCTTTCTTCTTGCACTGCAGTGTTAAATTTTACAGTAAAGTATAGGATAGTCCCGTTGGCTTCAGAATAAGGAGTTTGCAAATTGCAATAAACCATAAATATTAATGTCATAGCAATTAATAAAAACATTTTACTTTTCTCAAGAGTTCCTGCAGAAGGCAGGACGTGATGTTTTTAGCATATTTTGTTTTAATGTTGAAAATGTTCACATATCTCTGTTTGCAAGGGTGGATGAGAACAATTCTAAGGGTTACCATAAATGTGACAATGCAGTCTATGGCATTATCCCATTGTATATCAACATCTGCATCTCTTCTTTTCATGATATATTTTGGAATTCCACATACTAAAGGCACCAGCACATAACAGAGCAGATGAGCGTGATCACAACAACTTAGAAAGAGTCACAAAAAAGTTCAAGAGTCACAAATATGCAGGTTATAGAGATAAATGCCTTTTTTCAATAACTGTCAATTATTTTTTAAATTAAAGGAAATGGTTTATTGTGCTTTTATGATGATAATGCTTTCTGTGTTTCTATAAATCCCTGCACCTGAGATATATTCAACATGTTGACTTTATTTTATAAGGATGAGAAAAGGAACACGTGTTATATATATACTCAGAGTGTAATCTATGCACATCACTCTAGCCATGATAAAGCAAAAAGGGTAAAACTAAACTGACTTCTATTTTTCTTTATTGAGCTCATATCTTTCTCTCTCTCTTCAGGCTAGACATCCAACCCTTCTTCTTTACTGTTTGACACAACATCCCCACAATGGCTATGAACCATCTTATCAGAACATGGCACTGTCTAACATTGCCCTGCTGGGAAACCTCTGTATTTTCACTGACTCACATGGAATGACAGATACATTTTTTCTTCTATTTTTCCTAGTTTGATGTGTAACAGGGCTCCACTAAATGTATCAGGTTTTACCGTATTGCGCTAAGAAACATTTTTTCTATGAAAGATATACCTGGAATATAGCTTTAGCATTTATAAAGATGTTGACCATGCTTGCTATGTACTACATATAACCTTTCTTCCACTTTATTGGTGTCAATAGCTTCTATCAGAAATTAACCCTGAAGAGATTATGGAGGTTATGGATAAGTCTGCTTTGCGTGAAACTGAAGCAAGGTTACTCAGGGGCATTTATCAAGTGGCATTAGAATGGTTTTATTGCAATTTTAGGTGCAATTTTCTCTTAACCCTCCTAACACCAGATGCATTATTTATTAGTGGCAAGAACAAATGTGGCTGCTGCAATGAAGTATTATTTTGACAGAAATTATGACAGTATACCATGATCTGGACCTGTTTTGTACCCTATTGCATCACATGTAAGAAACCAGGCAATATTTGATTTTTATATTTACATTTTATGAGCAAAGAGTGACATTCAGCAAACAATATACAAAGTGAATTTATTAAGGTGATACATAAGGAAACGTTAAAATTGAAATAAACACATTTTATGCCTCAGTTACATACACAGTAACATAGTAAATTAGGTTAAAAAAGACATGTCCATCAAATTCAACTTTTACTTTATAACCCAGAGAAAATGAGATTTATATAAGCGTTCCTGCTTCCAAAATGAGTATGTCTATTTACTGGAACTTCATGTTTTACCTACTAATACACATATAAACCAGTATGTTCCTTCTCAAAGTTATGCATCTAATCTTCTCTTAAATGTATCACCTGTATCTGCCATTACCACATCCGTTTGCAAAAAATTGAACAATTTAACAGACCTTACAGTTAAAAATCCCTTTCTCTGCTGCAGATGAGACCTTTGCTCTAATCATAAGAGTAGCTTCCAGTTATTTGATCCAGTCTTGGAATGAAAGCTCACTAGAAAGATCATTTCCCAGAGATATTGCATATACTTATACAATTTAACAAGATGCCCTCTTAGGCATCTTTTTTTCTAGAGTAAATAAACCAAACTTGATTAGACATTCTTACCATTGATTTGTTGAGGCCAGTTTTTCACCTTATATATTAAATAAAAACATTGCAATGGCATTAATTGGGCTTTTTCTTTGATACAAAGTGCAATTGTTTAACATAAATTGCTGCACAGAGTGCAATTTTTCTCCTCTCATTTTACCATGTTTTACACCCAAGAAACTTTAATACCTATCCTAAATTTTTTTAAAATAGCTGCAGAAAAAGAAGCCCAAATTGATCTAATAGAAATGCAAAGTTTCTTAGAGCTGTGGCTTGCATCTCTGCTCTAATTAAGCACATACAACAAGGATTCCAAGGTCTTTCGCTAGCAACAAGTCCCCTAAAATAAGTCCATTATGTTCATAATAGCATTGGGATTTTTTCTTCTCAAATGCATGACTTTACACTTTCCCACATTAAACTTCATATTCCATTTGTTTGCCCAATCTGCCATTTTATTTAAATCCCTCTATACAGAACAAACATCCTGTTCTGAATTTATTACCCTGCATAATTTAGTGTCATCTGCAAATATTGATATTTTTCTTTTGATAACTACTTCCAGTTATTTAGAAACAAGTTAAAAAGCACTGGACCAAGTACTAAACCCTGAAGTGCTCCATGCTCAACTTCAAGAGTATTGGAGAATTGGCCATTTACAACAATAAACAGTTCCTTAATCTTCTACCAATTTTCTATCCAATTGCAAAGGTTATCCCCTAGTCCCAATTTCCTTATTTTATACCCAGGCTTCTGTATGACACTGTATCAAATGCCTTTGCAAAATATAGATTTACTACATCAACTGCTTTACCATTATTTAGGTTGCTACTTAATTCTTCATAGAAGCCCAAAGGTTGATTTATTTTCAGTTTTTAATCCACCAACACAACACCACTGAAAACAAAAGCATTTTCAAAGCTTACTTTTGCTTTAGGTCTGCTTTAAGTATTAACAGTTTTCATCCTGTTAAAAATGTTTTCAAGGCTTATGGTACCATAGGCCTTATTCTGCTAACAATTATTTTAAGGCTTACCTTGCTGTACACTTCTTCTTTCTAAAAAATATTTCAGTGTTTATGTTGCTGTAGGACTCAGCCTGTTAACAACTTTAGCTTTCAACAGTGAACTTTTCCACTCAGTAGTTATATTATAGTGGGTGTTCTTATGACCATAGAAAAAATAGGCAGAAATTGCCAAGTTCTCATGGGAATATAATTAGTGTATTTTCCTAACTTCGTGAAGGAAAGTCAGGATCTTATTAAAGGGATAGTAATGTTTCATAATAAAAGCAGCTCTAATTAATCATCATAGTATTTGGACCTTGGAGAGTGTTAGTTCAATTCTGTAGTTCAAGAGTAATTGAATGATAACGTATCCCCCCTCCCGCCCATTTTACTGATGTAACACTGTTCAGCCAGAGTAGAAGGGAGGTACCCAGGAAGATTGCAGAGAGGGACAATCTTCAATTAAGATAAGGGAAAAACCTGACAAACTTTCATTGTTCTCATAGGAAGAAGATTGTCCCTTGATGTGAGCTGTCTGGTCTATGGACTAGATTCCACATCTGAGGAGAGGGGGCTTACACTAGGTAAAAGGGGCTGGAGGGGGAAACTTTATCATTCAATTACTCTTGAACCACAACTCTGACAGTATTGAAATAACACTCTCTATGGCTCAAATACTATGAAGATTAATTGGACCTGCTGTTTTTGTGAAACATTACTATCCCTTTAAAGACACGGAGGCAAGTATTATGCATTCAAATCCTTCTTTACTACTCCAGCAGCAAATATGAACTTTTTAACATAGAGAGAAAAAGCAACATGAACTGAAATTACTTAAAGGGATAGTAATACTTCGTTTTAACTTTATTTTATTTTGTAGGCATTAAAAAACATGAAGAATGATATAAGTCTTATCTCTCAAACCTTTATGGTTTAAGAGATATTCACAAGCAAAGTTTCCCCTCCCGCCCCTTTTACTGATGTAACACTTTTCAGCCAGGGCAGAAGGGAGCTGCCCAGGTAGACTGCACAGAGGGACAATCTTCAATTAAGATAAGGGAAAAATCTGAAAAGCTTGTCAAGGGGGGCAGGGAATTCATTGTTTTCATAGGAATAAGAGTGTCCCCTTCTGTTATCTGTCCAGTCTATGGACTGCATTCCACAGCTGAGAAGAGATTGTTTACAGTAGGTAAAAGGGGCGGGAGGGGGAAACTTTGCTTGTGAATATCTCATAAACCATAAAGGTTTGAGAGATAAGACTTATATCATTCTTCATGTTTTTTTAATGCCTACAAAATAAAATAAAGTTAAAATGAAGTATTACTATCCCTTTAAAACTGAATCTTGAGAAAAGGCGTCTGGGAACACTTTGACGGTTTTTCAAACCACAAAATTGATTAATAGAGAAAACAGAAAATGGGGAGGGTTAGTACAGGGAGGAATAATACTGGCCTCCTTGTCTTTAGTAAAATCTGACTTTCCTTCACAAAGTTAGGAAAATCCGCAAATTTTAAGGCAAGACACGGAGGCTCCTATTATGCAAGTTCAAAGCTGTTGAATAACATTAGCAGAAGCATGAATAATAGGTTTAAAAAATATAGTCTTAAAGGTGGATTCTCTGGACCAATCAGCCGCTTTAAAAATATCATCAAGCCCGCCACCAGTGAGGAAGGACTTGGAAGCCATATTTCCTCTAGAGTGTGCACCATACAGATTAGTATCAACACCAGCTGACTGCATGATCCGGCTAATCCATCTTACCAAAGTAGCTGTAGAAACGGGTAAATAAACAATTGATGTGAATCACCAGATCTAAATTTTTTGGTCACTAACTCATAAGCTTTCAAACAATGTACAACACAAAGTTGAGAATAATGAGGACATTTTGGATAGAAGATTTTCCTAGATATGGATTTCGTTCGCCTAGATATTAGAAATGGTAAAACCTATTGGAAATGTCCAAAGCATGGACATCCAACACTCTCCTAAAGAAAATAAGACAAAGAAGCATGGCGAGTTTAGCTGAAAGTTGTTTTAGCGATAAGTCTTCATTAAAAAAATTGGAATACTCCTTTTACATCCCAAAGATCAGAGTATCTAGTACCCGGAGGTCTAGAAATCTTAATACCTTTCATAATTTTACACACCAAAGGGTGTTGTGTTGCCCTGAAGGAAAACCTGCAATATGTGAATGACCAAGCGAAATAGCTGAACTGTAGCAATTAATGGTCCTTCTATGCCTTCCCTTGTTGAAAACAGAAAGACAAAAAAATTAATGATATAACTTAAATTGGCAGAAATGGTATCCAGGTTCCATTCCAGGCACCAACGTGTCCAGACATTCCAGGATGACTTGTGACATGCTCGAGTACCTGGTGTCCAAGCCTCAGCAATGAGGAGTTGAGCCAATTCCAAAAGTCCATCGAAAAGCCACTGATTTCTGAAATCTGCCAGGCCAGCAGATGTAGTTGATTTTGTATTAGTAGGTTGTGTGAATTCCCTGCTGGGTCTAGAAGTAGCCAGATAACGTGGAAGATCTATGGACATCTCAAGAAGTGGAGGGAGCCACGGCTGAGCTGTCCAAAATGGGGTTACTAGGACCGTGGTGACCTGTTGTTTCCTGACCTGGAGAATAACCCTCGGGATCATGGCAAAGGGAGGGAAAAGCGTAACTCCCTAGTACCAGCCATTGCTGACGGAAAGCATCTAAAGCTAGAGCATCCGGATCTGGTCTCCAACTGAAAAATCTAAGGAGCCGAGTGTTCAATCTGGAAGCAAAAAAGGTCTAAGTGCAAGGGACTCCAAATCGAATCTAACTCTGTGAAAACTGCACTGTGAAGCATCCAATCGCTTCAGTCTGCTAGATGTCTGGAATTCCAATCCGCAATGGTATTGGACAGTCCTGGTAGATTTTCTGCCTGGACCTAGATATTCCTGTCCAGGCAAAATTGCTAAAACTCTTTGGCTGAAATTGCCAAGGTTTTTGATTTCGTGCCACCTAGATGGTTGATGTATCTCACCACTGATACACTATCCAACTTTAGCAGGATGCAACAATTTGTTGTGCCTTTTGTGAAACTTTTGATTGTGAACAATCCTGCCAATAATTCCAAGCAATTTATGTGCATAGTTTTTTCCACGAGAGACCATTTCCCTCCTGTAGTGAGGTTTCCGCAGCGAGCTCCCCAGCCTATGTTGCTGGCATCTGATTCTATGATCACCTCTGGGGACATGCAGAAAATCGCTCTCCCGTTCCATGCTTCCATATGGTTCAGCCACCATAGAAGTTCTTCCCTGGCATCTATGGACAGAGGAATACGTTCCAAATAACCTAGGCCCCTGCGAAGATGTAACATTTTCTGTCTCTCAAGGGCTTGATAATGAAGAGGATCTGGGAAGATTGCTTGAATTGAAGCAGAAAGAAGTCCTACAATTCTCGCTATCATCCTCAGAGAAATCAAATCTTTCTTCACTATGGACTTGATTTGCTTTCAGATATTTTTTAATTTCTTGCGAGGAAGATGAAGAGTAGAATTCAGAGAATCCAATATGAATCCCAGAACTTCTATACCCAGGGTCGATTGCATTACCGACTTTTTCCAAATTACAATGATTCCGGGATTGGTTACAGTTTAAATAGTCATTTGAAGATGTTCCTTGATCAAGTCCAAGTCCTGAGACATGATTAGAATACTGTCCAGATAAACAATTATGCGGCCTCCTCTGCTCCTCAGAAACAAAATTACAGGCTTCATGATTTTGGTGAAGCACCACGGAGCCGAGAATAGACCAAAAGGAAAATAAGTGAATTGCCATTTTCCTCCTTTCCAGAAAAACTGGAGGAGATTTTGTTGATGTTGAACAATGGGAATCATTAGATATGAGTCTTTTAAATCTAATCTGACCATCCAGTCTGATGGTAATAACAGATCCCTCAGGCAATTAATTCCTTCCATTTTGAAGTGTCTGTAAAGGATAAAAGCACTCAGTTCTTTCAAATTTATGACCGGGCGTACACCTGAATCCTTCTTGTTTACCAAGAAAATATTGCTGACAAAACCTGGTTCTGTTAAGGGAGCTTGAATTATAGCTTCTTTCCTCTCTAATGATAAGATTTCTAAATCCAATCCAAGTGGTAATCTTCTCTTGAGAACTGGAAAATCTATGGAATTCTGAATTGGTGGGGATTGAGAAAGAATTCTATTTTGTAAAATTGTTTGAAGTACCTATTGAGCTGAAGTGATCTGAGACCAGGCTTGGAAAAAATGGGTGAGTCTGCCACCCGCTTTTTCCTCTGAAGGTAAGGGAGGAGGAAAGACACTTACCTGAATAAGGTCTGGATCTTGCGTTGTTTGCTCTCCAGACTCTTCCATGTTGAGGGAAAATGTGAGGGGGAGCTCTGGTCTCTTGGGAGTGCATTCCTCTCCCAAAGTACGTTGGGTCTTGAAAGTTCCTATATTGGCCTCTAGGAACCAGAGGACCGGCCGGTAAAACAACCCCTGCTTTTCCCAGCCCTGACAAAAACCTTCTTATTGAACACCTTTTTAGTTGAATTTTGAGCCTTATCAAGGGATGTAAAGGTGTTAACGAACTTTCCTAGGTTTGTTATGAAAGATTTGCCAAATAATAGGCCTTTGGCTTCCGGGCCTGCCTCAGTAGAGGCCATTTAAGACAATTTTGGGTCTATGAGGAGAAGATTAACCCTACGTCTCTCAATAGAGAATGCAGTGTTGGCGTTGCCAATCAGACTAAAAGACCTTTGAATCCATCCCTGATGGGGAATTATTGGATATAGCCTCCTCAGTTAGATTGAAAATTTTTGCCAAAGGTCCTACAATATCTAACAATTTGTCCTGGCACTGTTTCAGTGACCTTTCCACACCCTTTCCAGGGTATCTCCCTGACTTGGCTAAATATTGAGCTATTTGTGGGTCCATCAGAGGGGTGTCACAGATTTTATTAATGGAATGGAATGGACTGAGGGGTTCCTAAGGGACTGCTACTACTACTGGGGCTAGATGATGATGCAATTCTACTGATACTGCTAGGTGACAAAGGTGCAGCACTTCCAGCAGCACTAGTGACCTTGTTGTAGCTAGTGTTTTTGATCTTAATAACTTATGTTGCTGTTGTAAGGTGGCGGAGTATGCTAGAGTTGGGTTCCCAGTGAGTAAGTGCTATGAATTAACGTCATTCACTAGTCTCTAACCCTCTGTTAGGTAGTCAACGGTTTTCTGTACTACTATTGATCCGCCTTTATCCGCCTCTCTTATAGTAATATCTTTGGTCTTTGCTAGAAGTTTTAAGGCTCTTTCTTCTTTAGATGTAAAGTTGTTATTACATATTTTTTTTGCTCTTAATATATTTATTGTAGTCTTCCAGCACCATTTTTTGGAAGCTGGTAATATAAGGGAACCCAACTCTAACATACTCCGCCACCTTACAGGATATATTGAACATTACAGGATATATTGAACAAAGCTCTGAGTGAAGGGATTATTACTCTAAAGGAATACAAATTTATGAATATTGAACAAACGGATCCAGCTTTCTTATATCGTCTAACGAAGATCCACAAAACTATTGTTAACCCCCCAGGCAGGCCTATTATAGCTGGCACCAACTGCTTAACATCTAATTTGTCTGCCTATCTCGACTTCTTTTAGCAACAATATGTTATTAAGGTCCCTAGCTACATCAGGGATACTCAGCATGTCTTAGAATAACTGTAGGGGTTGAAGCAATGTAAAGAATATCTGTGGGTCACTATGGACATTGAGACCCTATACACCAATATCGACCATGATAAGGGCCTCCAAGCTCTAGCCTTGTATTTAAATCTGGATATGAAAATACCTATGTCCCAAAAGACATTCCTCCTTGAATGTGCTGAGTATATACTAACCCATAATTTCTTTACGTTTCAGAACCAATGGTACCTCCAAACCAGGGGGACAGCCATGGGCACGAGATTCTCCTCCTCCTATGCCAATCTTTTTATGAGCTACTGGGAAGCCCATAATGCATGGCTTAACACCAGGAAGGGAGGCGGTCTTGTGTACTATGGCCGCTGTATATATGATATCTTAATTATCTGGGGAGGTACCTTGGAGGAGTTACTAAGGATGATAGATGACTTTAACCATAATGACAGGGGATTGAAATTCACTGCGAAAATAGAGAAAAATCAAATTGAATTTTTGGATGTGACCCTTTCATTTGGAACACAAAATCAAATCCAAAGTACCATATATAGAAAGTTTGTCGGTTCCAAGCAATACATACAAGCAAACAGTGGACATCATCCTAAGTGCCTATCCAATGTGCCCTTCAGGCAATTTCATAGATTGAGATGTAATTGTAGCGATTTGAGAGATTATGAAAAAGGTGCTACCTTGAAACAACAATTAATTGAAAAAGGTTACAATGTTGGAATGCTAGATTCAGCTTTCAATAGGGCAAAAAATTTAAACAGGGAGGAAATCCTTAAGAAGAAAAAGAAGGTGAACAATCACCATGCCCTAGGGAATAAGACACCTTTTAAAACCCAATATAATAATTTTGGAAAAAAAATTCAGATGATATTGAAGAGACATTGAAATATCCTGCGACAAGATCAAGACTTCAAAGATAATATAGGTCCTCTTCCTACAGGTATATGATAAAACTTGAGTGCACCCTATACAGATTTATTTTTTACTCTAAGCACCTGTCCTAATTTTTTTTCAGTGAAAGTTATTATGATATTATAATATTTCAGTGACAGATATTATATTTTGCCAATATCCCAATATGCAGACCTTTTTTTACAGTCCTTATATACCAAAAATGTTGGTTTAATAAAATCCATCTATAGATATATGTCCAAATTCAGAATATGCCATGGAGATTTTCTTATACTCCGTAGTATATTCTGAACATATAGCCATAGGTGAATTTTATTCAGCATATTGGTATATCAGAACTGTAAGAGATGGAGGGCTAGACACATTGAAGTATTAAACAGAGGAGAAATTAGGAGAATAACTGCAACACCTAAATTATATTTGGAAAGCAAACACCTAAAAATATGAAGGTGCCATGTAGTAATATTTACAAAGCAAAAAAGAAAGAAAAAAGAAAGCTACTTCAAGAGGCACTCTTAGAAATCCTTCTATTTATAACTGAAAGGAACACTCTTTCACTGCTCTTGTCACCTACACACTTCTACACCTGGGTCTTCCTAGAATACTGCTAAGCCCAAACGCTTGGAGAAGAGAAATAACAGACATGCAAACAAGTAAGAGCCAAATATCTCTTCTGAGTTTATTGTTGTAATACCACAAGCTTATATAGAAAACAAATAGGCGTGTTCACATACCACTGGAATGTTCCATTCCCTAATACGTGTCACAACAGGTCATGAACCCATATACATTATCAGCAGGGGAGGGCTGGCCTGGGGGGCAGGGGGGAAATTGCCCCCTGGGCCAGTCATATGTCTGGAACAGTGGGCCACTGTCTACCTCAGTTTCCCACTTGCTGCTGTAAATGGTGCTACACTATTGATTCCACAGAGCTTACAATTGAAATGAAGCTACACTAAAGAAACCACAGAGCTTACAACTGAAATGAAGCTACACTATTGATACCACAGAGCTTACTCCAACCAGTTCCTAATGGCAAGCATTCTTGGTCACACCTATCCATAGACTTCATGGTCGAATTACCTGCATCTAAGGGCCACACAGCCATACTTATGATTGTCGACAGATTCTCTAAGACGGCTCACTTTCTGCCACGAAAGGGCAACAAGTCCTAGCCTCAATGAGGTTTATAAAGCAGCAGAAGGAGGAGGCCCAACAGAATAGGCCCATAAACAGACGTCCATGCCAGTGCCTGTAACATGAGTTAGCAATGAGGAAGTGGCCGGAGGCCATACAGAGGTAAGAGCACAGGATCGCTTAGGACTCAAAGGGAGACTGTGATAGTGGGCTGCGAGAGTGGGCTCGAACAATAATAGAAATGGGCCACTTGATGGTATTTGCCCCCCAGGCCACAAGTTGCCAGCCCTCCCCTGATTATCAGCATTCCACAGAGGGCAACCATTGCTTGGGAATAGGGCCAAGCCTCAAGTACACAAAATCTGCTAAACAGCATATGACCTCTTCTGCTCCCACTACTACCCTCTTCTTCCTCTGCTGTGACATAAATTTAACCAAGATCCCTAGGGGTGATGAAGGGGGACTGGCCATCATTGGGTCTGGGGAATGAAGACATCCAGACCATTTAATGTTGGCAGTGGTCTCTTCCTCCTTCTCAGACTCATTGGACACATAATGATCCTCCCAGCTTCTCCTTTTCTTAATATTCCAGTTGATCATAGTGATAGCAGTTACTATGAGCCTCTCTTGCCTCAATTTTGCTCTATAATTGACAGCACAACAGCCTAGTATTCTCTCTTTGTGTAGCTGCTTGTATTGTGTTTCACTTCCTGGAAAATGTTATGTTTTTATAGCAAAAAGTCAAAAAACATTTAATTAAAGGGGCAAAAGTTTGTAGCCAATGAAAAAATAGATAACTTTTTTTGGCAATGGGTGAAAATGGTGAAGATTTTAATGGCTTTATTTAAAACGGATTTTCACGCAAAGAAGCAGATAACCACAAGGTTTTTTCAGACTTTCTCATGGGAAGAAGACAGGACCTTTTGCCCACCCCTAATTGTAGATACTAATGTTCCAATAACATTTAGGAGATGTCCCATGTTAAGGGATAAATTAGTTTGTAGTTATTTATCAAGATCCACAATAAACCTTCTATTAGTGGATCATATCTATGTTATGGATGCAGTACATGTTAATTCATGGTTAAGACTATGGAGATTAGAGATCATTTTGGTACCAATTACAAGATGAGAGTACATAAATTGTAAAAACACTGGTGTTATATACTGTATCCAATGTGGTTTTAACATGAGGTATGTAGGCATGACCAATGTTGCCTGTATGTGTGTAATTTGAAACACCTTAATAATGTAAGCATCTCTCATAAGGACAAAGTATTGGGTAAAAAAATGTCACAGGTAGTTAGACATTTTTATGACACACATAGTTGAAAATTAGACTTTTTCAAAGTCTCGGGTTTGGAAAAAAATATCCATGGGGATTAGAGCCAGTGATAAGGTTAATGCAAGAAGTATGAATGGATATTTAACCTAAACGTCTTACCATGGAATGAATGAGACTTTGAATTTTGGTATCTTTGTTTAACAATTGTCATGGTGTTATACAAGACATATGAGTGTCTCTCTTAAATTATATATATTCAGAACTAACATGGCTTAATCCTCTTATATATGAAGTACTGTTATAGTATACCTGGCTTGCCCAGTATAGCATTTTATTTGGTTATTAACAGAACACCTAGATGAGATGACTGTGAATCTCTTCTATGGAGATGTGTCTCTTATTTTAATCTCCATTGGGTATTTCCATTTTTTCGTCATATAATGATGTTTCATCATGTGTTCACTAAGAACAATGATTAGCTCTTAGGAGGATATCACGGTGCCCGTGATTGGTGCTATACACTGTCTATCACCTGCAGGGGCTCCTAGTGGCTGTCTATTGTCTGCCCGCCTCTGACTGCCTATTTATACTCAGCTCAGGCACCCTTTGGTTGCCCTTTCGTGGTGTCTCTGACAGTACCTGTTTGTTCTTCCTGTCATGCTGTTGGGCCTGTTCCAGTGTTCCAGAGTCCAGAACTATAGAGTCCTGTGTTCCAGTCTGTCTCGCTGCTTGAGGCCTGTTCCAGTGTTCCAGAGTCTTCAGCTACTGAATCTTGAGTTCCAGTGTTCCTGATTTCATCTGTTCCTGTTCCAGTCTGCTTGCCACTCCAGTTGGACCTCTCCGTGACGACTGATGCTCCGGTTGCTTCGTCTGGCTGGTTCCGGTTGCTGTTCAATCAGCGGTGTTCGCTGTGCTCCACCTTCACCTAGCGTCAGAGTTCCCATCCGGTAGTCGCTGTTGGTCCCAGCGTGCGGACGCTGGTTTACTCCATTAACCTGGTGGCAGATTATCTTGTTGGTCCCAGCGTGCGGACGCTGGTTAACTCCACTTAAACCTGGTGGCAGACTATCTTGTAGGTCCCAGCGTGCGGACGCTGGTTAACTCCATTAAACCTGGTGGCATATTATACTGTTGGTCCCAGCGTGCGGACGCTGGTTAACTCCATTAAACCTGGTGACAGATTATACTGTTGGCCCCAGCATGCGGACGCTGGTTTGCTCCATTAAACCTGGTGGCAGATTATCCTGTTGGTCCCAGCGTGCGGACGCTGGTTAACTCCATTAAACCTGGTGACAGATTATACTGTTGGCCCCAGCATGCGGACGCTGGTTTGCTCCATTAAACCTGGTGGCAGATTATCCTGTTGGTCCCAGCGTGCGGACGCTGGTTAACTCCATTAAACCTGGTGACAGATTATACTGTTGGTCCCAGCGTGCGGACGCTGATTAACTCCATTTAACCTGGTGGCATATTATCCTGTTGGTCCCAGCGTGCGGACGCTGGTTTACTCCATTTAACCTGGTAGCTTACTATCCTGTTGTCCCAGCGTGCGGACGCTGGTTAACTCCATTTAAGCTGGTGGTAGATCATACTGTGGTCCCAGCGCGCGGGTGCTGGTTTACTCCATTAAACCTGGTACATATTATACTGTTGGTTCCAGCGTGCGGACGCTGGTTATCTTCGTTTAACCTGGTGGTCTCCTCCTTTGGGGCTGTCCTGCCCGGTAGTGGTGAGGCCGGTAGAACCGGTACATTCCATCTCACGGTTGCCTTACCCGGTATTGGCAGGACCGGTAGAGCCTCTTCACAGTATTCACTGAGGCTGCCTTGCCCGGTATTGGTAAGGCCGGTAGAACCAGTATATTCCATCTCACGGTTGCCTTACCAGGTATTGGCAAGGCTGGTAGAGCCTATTCTCAGCATCTCCCAAGGCTGCCTTGCCCGGTATTGGTAAGGCCGGTAGAACCGGTACATTCCATCTCACGGTTGCCTTACCCGGTATAGGCAAGGTCGGTAGAGCCTGCTATTGCTATTCCTTATAGCCGCCTAGGTTGCCTTGCTCGGTACTATAGACAAGGCCGGTAGAACCTGTTGTATTTCTCAGTTGCTATATATTGTATGTATATGTATGTGAACCCTATGGGGAGTGCTTTAACTTTTTTAATAAAGTTATGCTTTTACCTAAATCTATTGTCTGAGTGTCTTAACAAACCGTGACAGAGGAATAGCAGAAGCTGAATGACTTTTTAAACCGTATTTCTTCGGTAAGTCAGCTTTTGCCCGAGTGACTGCTGAAACATGTTAGGCATCTCAATGTGTATCTCATATGATACTTTTAACTGATATATTTGCTCTACACACTGCCACCTATAATCAATGATTCACTAGATACTTAAAAGCCACTTTAAAGAAGCCACCATTATAGTAGTAGTCTATAGGTGGATCTGTTTGGAATAATGTTCATTGATAAGGTTGATATATATAACTAAACGCCACTCCATATTTACCTTTGTTACCTAATCACCAGAACTAAGTACACCTTTGGTTACTATTGCTAATTAGAACCACAGATGTCTATGGGGGGCATTGCCCATGCTCTATAGTGACAGTGCGTGGGATATTTGGCTGCCAGCACTTACAATTAATGGCGACTTTTTGTGATATGCATGCAGAATTTCGGTATGTAACGGGATTGTATGTTTAGGAGATTTCACATTCCTCTAAGTATCACTTATTATTAAGAAGATCAGATGGTGGGTTTTGATTTATTGAGTACAGTATTCAGTAACTATTGGGGAGCAATACATATGATTTGATGGCAATGTCCTTTATTGTTGACCCTTTTTATTGTCATTATTTCCTTCCATTCTACATTTACCTCCTTTTTCTTTTATTGAGCAACTGAGATAATATAAGTTATGTTTTATTATATATATAATTTTTTGTTATACTGTGTCTTGGTTATGCTTGAGTGGCCTACATTGTTATAAATAGAGGGATATCTAAGTATGTGTCTTGAAGTAGTTTTTTTTTTTCCTTTCTTTTTTACATTGAAGTTTTGACCTAATATCATATACCTATGATTATTTATCCAAGTGCAGAATGTGCTGTGGATGATTTTCACTTCGTATTTATTTGGAGCTTCTTATATTTTCTTGTCTATACAGTAACTGGCATCTACCTCCAAAACGTGTGCAGGTACAGTATATCCAAGAAAGGTCCAATCTAAGCAAATCTGTTTTATTTTAACCATTACAATTCTTCCTTTCATACAGGTGTCATTTTATATAAAATTAATATTATTGACTGCTGAGTTAATTTGAGTTTTTTGATATTGTGGATTTTGCTATTCTCAGCTTTCTTGCCCTTCTCAATAACTCTCTCTGGAGTTTTACTTCCTGCATTTTTACACAACATTTGTTTTGCAAAGGAAATATTTTAAAGTATAGGAGCATAATATATTGTATAAGCAGATGTGACATTTTAGAATACAAGGGTACAGTATCTAAAACAATTTTATCCAGATAACATGTGATTGCCATCTTCGACAATTCTGCTTGTGACAATAAGAGATTCAAGACAATTTGGCCAACATTGGATAAGGTAATATATAATCTATTTGCCATTATTTTTCCATGCTTTCCATTTTTTAGCTGTCAGATGTGTCTTGGTAGTGATTCTAAAATACTTTAATGTATAATTATCTAATGTTTAATCCAGTTGATAGATGATTTTTAAAGTTTAATTGAGGATTTTATGTATAGCAGTCCTACTTTGAGAAACATTTGATGTATTTGGCTTCTGTAGCTTTGGAATTATTGATTGTCTTTCCTGTTAAAAATACTTCAAGCAAATGTCACTCGACGAGGTCATAGCAAGAAGAACAAAACTACTATGTGTAGCAATTTAATATTTTATGTTGCTTTAATGATTGGCTTAGCATTTCATTAAACAGCCTACTGAAGAATTAAAGAAGTTTAGCAGATGTGAATTTACATTTTGGTTCTAAGTAATATGATGTGAAGCTGTAATTCAAGTCCAGAATTTATATATATATATATATATATATATATATATATATATATATATATATATATATATATATATTTGTGTGTGTATATGTGTGTGTGTGTGTGTATATATGTGTGTGTGTGTGTGTGTGTGTGTGTGTGTGTGTGTGTGTGTGTGTGTGTGTGTGTGTGTGTGTGTGTGGTATGTAACAATTATGTGCCTGATGGTAATTTTATAACTATTAATTAAAATCATAAATATAGCTGTTTTATTGTGTTGACATATTTTTTTACTTATAGTTTTTAATTGTTGAGCTAGACCTGTTCACTATATTATGTTAGCAATATTATATTATTCTATGTGGTAATCGTATAACATCCCATAAAGATTCCTGTTATGATTGGATTATTCTGGTTCGACAATAGAGCTCTCTGACCAGTCGTGTTTGATAATTAAAATCCCCTATCCCTCTAGTTCTATTGGTGGTTATCGATTTATTGGCTTCACACCCTAGGATGAAAGTATGAATCGGCTGCACTGAACTTTCTTTTCTGACTGTACTTTGCGATTAGGACATTCTACCAGTTGGATCTTTACAGCTTTGATAACAGTGTTCTTTAACTACTGTATGTGTACTGTATCTTTGGTTGCCTCCAACTTTTACTCATAATGTCCGGACTAAGACGATGTACAGACACGTTGGAATCTATGTCTCACTTCGACACAGTATTAGTTTGTTGCCATTGCAATCTCACACATACAGATTGATACTATGTAACAAAGTTCTTATTCTGACCACTGGGGGCGTCAATCGGCACATTCACCTCAGATAACCCTATGAAGAGTGATTAGTGACATCGATTCACTACTACACTCTGTTAGTAATTCGTTTTAGTTGCCGTAGTGTACTCCCTCAGTGGCCAATGATTACCTTGATGCCTGACAATTTGTCTTCTGAGTTTAATACCTTGGCGGACGGGTAGTTAATGGACTTGCCCGTAACGATTTATGATCGGATCTATAGTATGATATGTAGGAGAAGATCTTACATCGCGAATGTTCACTATTAACTCTATTGTTGTTGAATGCCAGAGCTGGTGAATTATACCACTAAGCAGACTTTGCTCTGCAATGTGCTGGAGACTTCGTTTTGTCTTGAATGCTTGCTATGCGTTTATTTGCGGCTTTGGTTCTACCCGCTCTGACATTCACCTTAGAAACCCGTCATTTAGATCTGCTGTTCATTAATTATGGTAATACGATTGACTTGTGTGGTAGTATCGCTTATATTTGGTTTCTGACTACTATGATTAATGTTATTGAGAAATAGTTGTCACTTTAGGTGATTGGTACACTTAGATGTCAATCACTGGGTAGTCTGTGGATGTTGGTGATGTCATGTCCTTGTAGTTAGTGCCGTTTTGGCGCCTGTTTGTTCACCAGGGGGGATAAATTGAGGGTTATTTTAGCTGTATGTTATCCATGATGAAGGTTACTGTGTGTTAACCGAAACGTCGATCTATGTAAATAAACTTGTTTGTTGGATTATTGAGAAGTCCTGAGAGTGCTTTTCAACTTATGGGAATATATATATATATATATATATATATATATATATATATATTTGTGTGTGTATATGTGTGTGTGTGTATATATGTGTGTGTGTGTGTGTGTGTGTGTGTGTGTGTGTGTGGTATGTAACAATTATGTGCCTGATGGTAATTTTATAACTATTAATTAAAATCATAAATATAGCTGTTTTATTGTGTTGACATATTTTTTTACTTATAGTTTTTAATTGTTGAGCTAGACCTGTTCACTATATTATGTTAGCAATATTATATTATTCTATGTGGTAATCGTATAATGAATTAGTTCTATAGAAAAACAACAGAGTTATAGTTTGCAAGATAAATATCTCCTTGTGGTCCTGTCACATTTTTTTGATGAACACTCAGACCAGTTTGGTAAGGTTAAAATGACTTTATTGAGATAAAGATCACACACGTAGTTAGGCCCCTGGGCCCATACAAACAGAACATAAGTATATACAGGTATATACAATAATAGCAAGCCAATAATAGAAATATATGCTTGGATGAAACAATCACTGGCAACGGAGGTCCTGGCTTGAACTGGACAGGCAGCAGGCAACGCAGTCCGAGAACTGACCACAGGACTTTGGTGACAGATGGTCCAGGAGGAGATGACGAGCACATCCCAGACGCCTGGGAGGCACAGAACCCTGAGGAGCAAGGCAACACTATTGGCACAACCCAGACGCCTGAGAGGCACAGAACCCAGAGAGGCGAGGCAACACTATAGGCACAACTATAGCAGCGCCTGTGATCTGGGCGACATTCTGTCCATCTCACTGATACTGCTTTGCTATTGGCTGCTCTGTCTGCTCCTCCTAGTGACAAGCCTTTTTATACCCTAGGCTGTCACTTCGCTAGTGCCCTTTCGTGGCGTACCTGATTCCTGGCGCTAGTTGTCGTTGGTCTTATCCAGTGTATGACCCCGGACTGCCTGACCACGCTATTATCTTGTTCTTGATTCTGTGTACCGATTCGGATTGGCTGATGTTCCTGCTTCCTGTTCTGACCCGGCCTGGCTGACATCCCTGCTCCGTGTACCAACGCAGCGAGATTGACAACCCTGCTCTGTGTACCGACCCAGCGCATCTGAGGATCCTGCTCCGTGTACTGACTTGGCCTGGCTGACATTCCTGCTCTCTCTACAGACTCTTTGTGGCGTGGTTCCTGTTTCTGCCGTTCCAGTTGGCTGATCCGTATTACTCCTGTTTGCCCACCAGTTGGGCACTGTTCCTGCGTACTGGTTCTAGTATCTGGGTTCCAGTTGCTCGCACACTAGACCAGTGGTCAGAGTCTCGCTGCTTCCACTCCGTGTTGCACTCGCTTAGTCTGTGTTGGTTCAGTAGGGCGCCTCCGGTGATTACCGTTGTACAGACCATAGCTCCATTAACCCTTCGGGGGAAGGGGCCTCACTTATCACTATCATCTTGGGTTCCGTTTGGTTGCGCTTTTTGGGCTATAGCCTCCTGTAGATCAGTTGGGCGCTTCCGGTTGCCATCCATTTATACCATAGCCCATTAACCCTTTCAGGTAGTATGTGCCACGATGCTGGGTTGCTCCGGTAGGGCCTCTGTTTAAGCACGAGTTCTGACCAGTCCGTTAGTCGTTGGTGGGCGTACACCATTGGTCATATTTACAGGCGTCCAGAGCCTGGGGTTGCAGTCCTGTCCTTGTTGCCTCCTACTACACTCAGGTGACATTGAGTCTGATTGTCATTACGACCAGCATTGCACTGGTTAATTTGCACATTCATACACTGTATCTATTCTATTTACCTGACCTGTGTCAGTATTGTGATGTTCACTGTACTGGACCCGTGTGGGTTAACCATTTGTAACCTGTCTTGTGTCAGTCTGTGCTATACTGGACCAGTGAGGGTTACATCATACATTGTGTGTCTTAATAAAGCTGTGTTTTTACCTATACCTAACGTGTCTGAGTGTACTGAACCGTAACAACACCCCAGATGCCTGGGAGGCACAGAACCCAGAGTAGCGAGGCAACACTGACCCTGGCACTAGATACCGATAGACCGAGGCAACTCTATTAAAGGAGCAGTAAACTTTTTTTTATGAAAAAATATATATTGTAGGGATTTTCCTATTGAATAAAATAAGGGTACTCTCACTGTCGAGAGATTTATATTTAATACAGTTTAAACCCATGTTTGTTTACATTAGCAGTGCCCTCTAGTGGTCAAATTCTAATTAGATTTCCTGTTAGATTCTAATGGAGAGGAAAGTCGGAAAAGTCAGAGACATACAGTTCACCATAGAATGTGATAGAAACTGCTTGTCACTTCCTGTCAGTTAGAACTATCAGGAAGTAAACACAGTAAATTCACTTCCTGATTATTTGAACTGCTATAAATTTTGAATAAAACATCTGACAACGGTGGGAGTGACCTTGTTTTATTCAGCAGGAAATGCTGTGTAAAATATGTGTTTTCATAAAAAAAAGTTTACTGCAAACCCTAGAACGCTAGGGGTGGATAGTAATACAAGTGGATATATATATATATGGAGGCAACCAGTGTCCCCTCACACTGAGGATGGTAACAACACAACACTGGCTCTTGAGCCCAAGGCTACTGCAGAGTGGAATATGCACAACGCTACCTGGAAGATCCAGGCACACAAAGGGTCAATAGGTAACGCCCAGTGATATACTGCAACTCCCAAAGGGAGTGAGCCCAGTGCTGTAAGGGAGGTGGACACAGACAGATCAGAGTAACACAGTCAGTGCTATGAACACTGTACCGGTACTTTGCATGCGAACACCACCAGAGGCGGTTAAGAGAGTAGCTAAAGCACGAATGCTTAGCTAACGTTCGACAGAATAATAGAGCCACGCAGCGCACACTAACTAGCGGAACTGCAAGCCACAGCAAGGATAGCTGGACAAACGGAAGCAACCAAGTGGTAAGCAGGCACAGATGGCAACAGAGTGTTAATACACTAGACACAGACTGTAACGGAATAAGTACATAGCCAGGTATGGTCAGTAACGGAGCAGATTCTTAGCCAGATACGGTCAGTAGCGGAGCGGGTTCTCAGCCAGATAAGTCAGCAACGGAGCAGATTCTCAGTCAGATACGGTCAGCAACGGAGCGGGTCCTCAGTCAGATACGGTAAGCAACGAAGCGGGTTCTCAGCCAGATACGGTCAGCAACGGAGCAGGTTCTCAGCCAGATACAGTCGGCAACGGAGCAGCAGTAAACTCAGGAACGTCGTCAGGCAGGCCAGGTCATACACGATCAGAAAAAGTCAAGAACTAGTACACCACGAAAGGGCATCATAGTGTAGACATGACAGAGGTTATAAAGGCTATCACTGGGCGGCAACAAAGATACTTGGCCAATCAGAATGTGATATGGAAATAAAAGAATCAGAATGTCGCCGCCTGCAACCAGGAGCATGGGCACCATCATAGGTCCATATAGTACTTTTAGCACTGGCCATTAGATGATATTTTCCTTTTCTTTCTGGAATGATGTATATGAAGAACTTAACTGTGTTAGATTTTGCATAATATATTTTTAATAATGCTTAGAATTCTATATGCCTTCTGTATTAGAACAAATTACATTTTCTCTCAGTTTGGAACGGCAAGCTGTTAGGTACTACAATGAACAGTTGGGTAGCTGTGGATGATAAGAGTTGTAGCCCCAATAACCCGGTGGTCCCACAGTTGGCTAGCACTGTCCTTTTGTATAGTAGGCTTGCTCAAGGATTATACCTCTTGAATCTCAAATCCTTAAGAAATCACCATGTGTTTTATCGGTATAGTAGTGTTGCTGCATATGTGAATGAAGTACTTACAAGGCTCATACATACAAAGGATTACAATTGCACTATACCGATTGTTTCTTCTCCACTGTTACAGTGTGCTCAGTGACTGTGACATATATCTGGCTGCATAGCTGGAAGCTGTCATGCAGAAACCTCTATCTGCGCATGTGTATGATTCATATTGCAGTTTGATCAGCCATCCCCACAAACACAGATTAAATTGCAAACTGATCATAATTTTTAAGTTAGACCTGCCAATAAAATCAGTTGATGTATTATGTAGCCTTCTAGTTAATCAGTGGGTCAGATTAATATCTCTCATGACAGCTTTAGCTTCTCCTGCATTGCAAGTAAACCCAAAACTTGGAAATCTCAGGCCTCACATACATAAGCTGGGCATGCAGCAGGCTGTTGACTTTAATGGACCATATCAAATGTAAATCACTAACATCAGTACAAGGAAACACTGCTATAATTACACTTAAGGCACTTCAGCCTATTTTGAGTACCTCCCTGCTAGCTGCAGGGATACATTTTCTGACCTCCAAAATTGCTGGTGAGAGTCTCAAAGGTTGCACAGTGCAGCACTGTGTGGATTATTAAGTTTAGAAGCAAGTTTACATTCATCATCGTTGCTCTTAATAATAATTTTACTATTATTGTTACACCTTAAGCATCATAGGCACTTACCAATTTGTATATTTTTGTATTTTCAATATTATTCTTACAAACAGTGCTCTTTCCCCATTTGTATTAGTCAGTTTATCATTATAGATGTTTTCATTGCTCCCCAATGTGTACATATTTGCTGAGGATAACATATCTGCTTTTAAATAACTCCTCATCTACTTGGTGAAACACTATTCAATTTAAAAACAGTAAATAAATAAGTCTTCCAACTCAATTTAAAGATATTGTTTGATTAAAAAAAAAGACATAGGAAAGACAATTGTAAATGTTACAAGACATTGAATTGCACTTCTGCTTATCTAAAGTTACTTAACTCTTGGCCTGCGGCTAATATCATTTAGCTTCCAACTTGTCTTGTTTCATTAAAATATAGCTTGACTGATTGTATGATTGGAGTGCAGTTTGGTGTTTCTAATTTAATTGTGCACTTAGGTGTGAAGTAGCATTCAGAAGAATTCTGGTAGTGGAAATAAGTAGTGCCTTGGAACGTTATTGATCTCTCAAATTTGTAGATCTGTAGCAATCTGTTCAGTCCAGACTGACACATAAGATTCATTAGATTCACAATTGTTCAGCACTGAATTATAGCCCAAATCTTGAAGAATGCTAAGAAGTAATAAAATACTGCATGTAAATTCAAGGAATTATTAGTTATCAATGTCCTGAAATTTCTCATGCATACTCTAGTGAAGAAAAATTAATGTCAGTGTCATAAATGTAACCTTCTGTGTTTTCAGGTACCATATATATTTCAATACCTAACATGGCTCATGAATCACATGTTGCAGAGCCCTTACATATAGCTCATCACCACCTACAGAAGGGATTTTTCTTGAGGTAGAAAAAGGAAGAACTAATTAGGAGAAAGCTAAGTGAAAATGGGACAAATATATGAATTCCCCAGTGCAGCAACACTGAATTTAGTCCTGAGTGGCTGAAGTTCGGGGTATGTACTACAGTGTATTATCGCTCTGGCATACTCTCTGCCAGCATAGGACTTTAAAGAGATAGTAACACTTAATTTGCATAAACTGCCTTTAGTAATGCGTTTGTGCACGAGCACCTCCTTCAGGCTAAAAAAAAGCTAAAAAAAGAGCTAACAAGGATTGAGTGAAGACACAGATAGCCTTCATTCGCTTCCAGCTATTGGATACATATCTGGCAGGAAAGGAAACAGTGCACAAAAAGAGAGTCCCCCAAGCACAGCAATAGAACACAAATGGATACCATGTACACTTATATCTTGGAGCGTTAATTCCTCGGGTGTAGAGAGAGAGAGGATAAATCCCTAATTAGGAACGCAGCAATGCTGTTCACCTCGGGATATAAAACAATGTAATCTTGAATACTCATTGCTAAGCGAATGTATTTATGTTGCAAACATAGGTTGAAATAGCAATGAACACTAGTAGAAAAACAATTAAAATAAACATATAAAAAAATTCGGTATAGATGGCCAAGGAAATAGAGCCTGCCCACTATATGGTGGAATACTGGATATATTCAGGAGTAAGGGTAGTGCGTGCAATGTAAGAATGGGGGTAGTGTGCCAATGCAGTCACAAATGTAGCCTCTATGTGAACAAACAGACGGAAAGCTTCACTCCCCCTTCACCAGAGGAATTCTTAAATTACTGTATGTCTGAAGATATAACGCTGACCGGTCTCCTGATACTGCGCTGTCTATTTGCAGTATGTAGTTCACGGGTCCATATGCAAACCTCGATCTCCTTCTGTGGTGATATCAATATAACTTTCTTACATCCACAGATCATTGTACTCTATATATGCACCTCTCTGGCTGTGTTCTCAGTAAATTTGTGCTGTGCTGTAAATTTTTGCTGTGCAACAAAGTATTCATCTTGTAAGCAAAACAACAAATTGACCCACACACTCAACCCAAGACGTACCTGACCTCTAAAGTGTATATATACTGTCTGCATACAGGGTGCTACAGGGGAAATTAAATGACAATAAAAACAACAAAAAGGAAACATTTTTTTGTACCAGCACAAGTGTATTGGGCTATAGGCTGCAATAGAGAGGTTACAATATTACTAGAATAAAACCTAACTTTTATTAAGATTCCTACTGATAAAACAAGAAATATAAATAATTAGTACAAAAAGAGATACTCAAGGAAAATGAATAAAGTAGTGTAAACACTTTTTTTGAGATACTTTAAGGCAAGCCGGATCATGCCCCAGCATTAGAGAAAATAGTATTAGGCAGGTTTTTTGTTCCAAACAATCGTATGTGTATACTAGTGGTAGAATAGGATGAACTTATGAGTTGTTTAGACAATTAATGGCAAGCCGGATAATGGCCGGCGTTTTAGAATTGATGACCCGATCTATAATTAACTGGGCGCTGCTCTGAGGCTATGTGGATATTTTGGCGTCAAATGAGCCTACTACACACATTAACCTTGGTAGTTCACTGAAATTTTAAGTGAAGTGAATTAAGAGCTAGCTGGATTCTGTTCTGGCATTATATGGGTTAAAAATGTATGTTCTTTCTTTATTATGCTCATATTATTGAGCCAACTGTGGCTGCAGTTTATAAATAGTTAACAACAATATATATTGATTCTGGCTGCTTATTGCAACTTTTAGTGAAGTTATTTTATGGCAAGCCGGATTGTGCCCTGGCATCATAGGAGTTAATAATTAACACTCTTTTGTCATTATGCTCATATTATTGAGTTAATTGTGTTTGCAGTATCATAAAGAATATACACATTGATTTTGATAGCTCATTGCAACCCACAGTGAAGTTTTCTAATGGCAAACCGGATTATGCCCAGGTATTACACTAGTTAATAATGAATACTCCTTCTCAATTATACTCATATTATTGAGCTAACTGAGGCTACAGGATATAAAGAGGTAACAATAACTTGTGTACTGAGTTGAGAAGCTGCATGATAACTTGGATGGTGTTTTAGTAACCTCCTCAGCACTGTTTTGCTATAAAATATTTCTTGGGATTTCTCTGTCCTCGGTGAATCGGGATCGACACTGAGGTTAAATCAAAGGACCAATAATATTTGACTAAATGCCGGATGATACCTCGGCTATTCATTAGTTAGAAATAAGTATTCCTTTTCCACTTTACAACAATTCATTGTTTGGAAATTAAGATTATATAGGTACTGGGGTGTAAATTCTCATCCTGATACTGACATAGATATACCAAACATAGTTATATTATGTCAATCTGGCATAACGGATGTAAATCCTGTTCTTTTTTCTTTTCTGTTTTTCTTTCATACAATTGTCACATTTGTTTTAATAAAGCACACTAGAATAAAGGTTATGTCTTAATGGCAAAGTGAACAAATGGCCAAGTGAGATCTACCGCAACGCTCTGGTCCTTATATCTCTGTCTGAAAGTAGTTCAGGCAGAGGGTGGAACAAAGACAAAATGAGATTTTGCAGGGAGGTGTGCATAACACTCCTCACACTGGAGTGCAGATTCATGCCTATAGCTTGGGTTGTTTGTCACTCTCTGAGATCCGTCCTGTCGTACGACTAGATCTCAGGTTTGTCAGTGCTCCTGGTGATGTCACAAATAGGGGCGGGAGTGGTAAGATTTAAGAGCAAATTGTAGGAATAATAAACTGTTCCTGCGAATGGGAGTAGGAGGCATTGATTGCATGCTTTACAATGTACAAAAAAAGTTAAAATGAAGTATTACTATCCCTTTAATACCATAAAGTCTTCCTCACCTGCCTCACAGCATGCACAAGGAAATTGAGTACACTTTTATAATTTATTCTACATCTTTCTTACTACATTAACCCAAGAAAAGTGCTGAGGAAAAGAATTCATCAGAAATGCCCAAAGACTGCCCCATTTTCCTCTCCTTAATGCAAGCAGTGTTAGCGAGATGATTTATAAAGCCTGGAAAATTGATGTTAGCAGAAGTAAGGACAGAATGCCAAATATCTGGCTTGACTCATGTGCCCCAATGTGGAAGAGCAGGAGGTGGAAGAATTGAGCGATAGAATGAAAAGTTAGAGAGAGCACTGCCTGGCATGGTAAGTCAACTGTTTGGGTTGACAGAGAGAGTTAGCTACTGTCATGGTAATAAATATAGCTAGTTTTAGAGAGAGCAGGTAGCACCTGAGGTATAAAGAGAGCTATCTGCTGAGGCAGAGCCCAAAAAGAAGACAAACCTGAGCTACTTCATAGTGATTGCTTCAGTGTGAAATAGATAGATAGATAGATAGATAGATAGATAGATAGATAGATAGATAGATAGATAGATAGATAGAATATTAATACATTCATTATATATAGGTTTTCAATTTCAAAGCTCTTTAAATAATGCCATGTTATGCATCTGTAAACATGTCTTGGTCAACAATTGTACATATTTAAATACATTTTAGTGCATTACATTTATAGCGTCATTTATAGCAATTAAACATATTAAAATCTTCTGAGGTAAGCCATCTACTGGGAAACAAGACAGAGAAAACTAACTGGCGGGAAGAGAGATACAGGGAAAACAGACATGGGTGAAAGGAATGAAAGAGATTACTTTTTTGACACTGTGATTCATAGGAGTTAGAGAAAAGCTAGAATAAAGAAATGACTGGAAGGGTAAAAAAAGAAAGCTAGTTCCACGTGGAAGAGAAGAGTTATTAATTTATATTCAGGTCAACCAAGTATTTTTTTTTCTTTTTTCCTTAACTCTTTGAGTGCCAGGGCGGTATACAACGCATTGCATACCCCTCTGGCACTCAAAGGCTTAATGTGGCTCATGGCCAACAACAGGTTGAGAACCTCTGTTCTAGGTCAGAGTGAGTGGGAGCTTGGCACCTCTTCCAAATTAAATATATACATATACACATATAGATAGATATATTATGTACACAACCCCTTATTTACTCTTTCAGTGCCAGAAGTTTGACCAATCTATTACTTTGCATTCACTCATCCAAAGGGCTAATACCAGTGCACTATTATTATTCCCCTGTGCTGACTGAGATCTGAGTGAAAGTGACAGAGGGTTATGTCTGGCTGTTTTTGTGCCTCTGAACTACAGCTGTGCTACAAAATAATGTATCAGTTGTCGATCTATACACTAGTAAGACAATACATTTGTGCCTTATAAGAAATGCTTCATTCTTCCATTGGTTATATTTTCAATATTTTTCAGCCCTGCTGTATTTATACCTTCAGTCAGACACAAGTCCAGATAGAATGCCCATTGCTGATCTAGAACTTAAATAGCAAATAAGCACCTCCCTATTATGAAAACAGTATACATTTGGCACATTATCCATGATAATGCTAACCTATCAATATGCTCTTTTCTTCTTCTTAAAATACACTGATAAAAAAGTATATGTACCACCCAACACACACACAGGTTGAGACTGTGGTATGAAATTCTGAGAGAAAAATTAAGATCCTCCAACATCAACCTTGGGGATGGTAGGTTCATACGAGTATGTAAGTGAATTAATCAATGGCTAATTCACTGTGATAAATCCACCTATATTGATGAATTTCACCTATCCTTGTGAGGATATTGTAGATATAGAAAGTACAACAAATATTTAATGTCTTCAAGACAGGCCAAATTGCAGCAACCAAATTGTATATGTATGAATGTACATACATCTTTCTACAGCAAGTGAGGATATCTTTAAAATTTGCACTTCTGTTCGACCCGGAGGACTCAGGTGGACCACAGATTTAGACAGCTGGCAATTTCATAAGCATATTGTAAAGTAAAACAGGGAGTAGACTAACACCCATGCTTCAAGTGTAATGGAGCATTTTACTTAGTTTATTAACCATGCCAATTTATGCACAATATGTTAGGTATTTTATAAACACCTCTTGATAGTATAGTGATCCACTTACTTTTCTGTGTTTGTAACTAAATTTGATACATTGATGATGCCTCTCAACACAGTTTAATTCACCAATAAAGTGATAGCAGGATGAGCATTCCTATCAGTGAATGTCATAAAGGATCTTATGTGATGTCACTAGCAATGTATTGGGTTAGGTTATTTTTTGATTGGTTGTAAGAACTTAATCCATAACCCAAAAACCCACTGTGGCCTTCAACAAACAACATAAGCATACACTTATCTAATATTTAGGACTTAAACCTTAATCATTTGAGCTTGTGGGCTAAGTTAATATTGCATGCAATATTAACGTCAAAATTAACACACATATTTTTATTTAGTTATCTAATTGCATTGTATAGATAACAGAAGCACAAAATATACATATTTGTTGTCATTTTGTTTTGCTTGTTTTTTCTCCTATACATTCTCTTGCATCTTATTAAGCTATTGTTTTTAAGAAATCATGGAAAGGACAATCCAAATTGAATGTTATGTCAATATGAATGCACACTCTGGTAGGTCTAACATAGAACACACATTTTGGGACAGGTTCTATTCCTCTGGAGACATAAACAATTCAATAATCTACTGATAAAACCACCCAATGTATATATCATCCGTGTCCCATACATCAATGTCACATCAGGGCCATCAGCTTGGTTCATTAAGTGATGAAGCCGTTTTACTTAAAGACTAGTTTGTTAGTTATCAGATCAAGCTGTCAGGATAAATAATTTTTATCATACTTCTTGTAACCAGATATGTATGAGTGAAAGTATAGGGAAAATTTCCCATGTCAGTAAATTCACCTGAGGTGAAAACAGTAGTCGTCATGGCTCTATGAGTAGGCCTCCGCTACACTAGAGAACAACAATTAGACATTCTGATGTACTAAAAAGATGTACTTTGAAGACATGAACTGGGACAAACCAACTGCCTCATAGGGGACAAATAAAAACTGCCATTGATATAAATGAGGCTTTTAACCCCTTGAATTCTAAAGATGTCTCCAACTCTTTGCAAAGCAATGCATGTTAGCATTCAAAGTGTTAAAATCCCATTTAAATTAGAGGGAATTTGGGAAATTTTTATTTGTCCCTATGGTGCAGTTGGTTTGCTCCAGAATTGCTCCAGGTCTTCTGTGTATATCAGCATCATAAAGTGTATAACCACTTGCTATTAATCTACATTATTGTTAGTAATAAGCATTTACAAGCAGTCAACCAATTTAAGACTGCAGGAACAAATTGGCTTACTTTCATTATTCCACTGTAGAAAAGTATACAATGCTGAATGACGGTAAGAACTTCATTATTTCCTGAATGCTAATTATTTACCACTGAGTTAATTTTTTTAACAAACTATGCAAGGAAACATATATGCAATGCGTAGTTAAATGCACCTTATTCAGTTAAATGCCAGAGAGGTATCCTATACACTGTAAATGTACAGTGGGGGCAGCGTACCAATATGATTCTGTGCTAAAATAGGAGCAGGAATCCATATTTCTGTGCTGAGCCTACTTATTGCCTATGTACTAAGCTACACACACACCAAGTATTCTCCACTGTTCATGTCAGGGAGAGAGCACCATAGCATTGCATGGTATCTTGGGCATACCAATCCCCTGCATTCTTTTTCTGTCCATTTTCTAGCAAAGGTCAAGAAAAATCAGTATACATTTCTTCTGTTTTCTTGCTCATTCTGTAAGGGTGATGATCAAGGGTCACTCACATTAAAGTCTTAGTATGTGAGCTGTTACACACTAAAGTGGGATTGTTGGTATATAAGCATAGTTACAGGTGCATGAGTTTGTGAGCTACTGTATAAGTTAAAAAAATTAGCTGTGCAGCCTGATTCATACATTCACCTGCATGAGGACGATGTAATAAGAAAGACTTGAGCAATTCTGGAGCAAACCAACCCCACCAAATGGTAGGAGTTTCCAACACTATCCTCAGAGGTACCATCTGCAGATGAGTTAATTGGAGGCTCAGTCATTTCACTAACCTACTGTGTGCAAGCAGGAAACTCCCGGAGACAGGACCTGTTAGGGGTCCCTGAGTAGAGGGCTGGTAAGCAATGTCATAGAAGACAAAATGTATCTCATTAAAGCTGATATATTAAGAAGAATTGTAGCATTGCTAGAACAAGCAAACTGTGCCATAGTGGTCAAATAAACATTACCAACCCCCATTGATATAAATGGAAACTTTAATCTCTTGAATGCTAGTGTGGTCACCAATGCATGGGAATTTGGATTTGTTACCTGTGGTGCATTTTCTTTGAACCGGAATTGCTTTAGTTCGTCTTAGTAAAACAGCGATGCCTCTAGCATCCTGCGGGTTAACCCTTTGAGTGCCAGAGGGGTACGCAATGCATTGCTTTGCAATGTGTTGCATACCCTTCTGGCGCTCAAAGGATTAAAAGAGATCAGTGAATGGGTATTGATTTCGACAGTGAGTTAGTGTCCATTCCAGAGAGCCTGCCATTTGTTTTCAACTGTGGTATTCTCTCAGTTAAGCAAAAAGTTACAATAGCAGCACATATCCTTTCCAGGGTTTGCATTTGTGCATTAAAGCTTATCAATTATTTGTAGCTGCTTGTCATCTTATTCTGATGTTAGCGGTCTGGTCAAGAATAATAATTACCATTTCACCTTTTAGCTCTGCTCCAGCCACTGTTCCTGGTGCAATATTACCCAAAGCATCTCCTCTCTCCCTGTACACAGGACCAAAAGTGCAGGCACATCATTTATTGATAAGACAAAAAGAATGTAATGAAATTATCAATGTTCTTGAATTAATTATGAACATGATTAAGAAAGCTAAAATCTCAGGAGCCAGGATCTCATTACCCATTCAGTCTTAGGGATTGCTTTCATTCAGCAAGGCAAAAAGGCTTTGAGCAGTCCCACAATTGCTTTTCTCTCATTTATTTGTACTGGTGTGAAGCTTTGCTTCTTTTCTTTTTTTGTGCTTATTCTGAGGTATTTTATTAGTTAACTGTGTAACACAGCGTTTGTTTGTTTGTTTATGTTTTTTTCCTTAGCTCACATGGGGCAATAGAGTGCCCCTGGGGCCTAACGATACACAAGTCTACAAGCTGAAAAGCTCCTTTTTTCTGTGAAGTCCTCTGAGTTACATGTACTGGACCTTCAAACTGTGCTTCAAGGTAAGTCTGAGAATGGAGAGCAAACTTCTAGGAGATTTATGTCTTGAGCAGTGCCACAGAACGGCCTCACTTCCACTTGCTTAGCAGGGTTAATGACATCATTATCTCCCTGTCCAGAATGTAGATGTGGTGGTATCTACAGCTCATTACAAGACTGAGATCTATCTTTCTTTCTTTCTTTTTCTTTCTTTCTTTTTCTCTTTCTTTCTTTCTTTCTTTCTTTCTTTCTTTCTTTCTTTCTTTCTTTCTTTCTTTCTTTCTTTTTGCTGAAATGGAAGTTCTTATGGACATGTTATGATTTTGTTTAATTCCTTGGATGCAAGTGAGGTCTCTAGAATCCAAAGGGGTTAAAAACATATATTTTTTTCTCACCCTTGCACTCAGTCATCTTTCTTTCTTTCTTTCTTTGACATTAATATTGTTGTAGACATGTATTTTACAGTATATGCTTTTGTTTGTTTATAATTTTAACCCCTTAAATGTTACTCCAATGAAATGTTTAGATTCAATGCATTCAAGGGGTTAAGAAAAAAAAATCTAATATCTAACTGAATACATACATCAGAATTGCCATTTTTTTTCCTTAACCCTTTGAGTGCCAGGCACTCAAAGGGTTAATCTTGATTTCATGAAGAACGCTGTACATAGGTGCCTTAATTTCTACGACGCACTGTCCTTATTTGCATAGAATCGTTTCTTTCATTATGTTTCTGGGCCTTACTAAATTACTTTTTTAATATCTGGTCAAAGATGAATGTTTACGCTATATTTTGTTAATAATCATTTTCATTAGGATTCCTGTTTTAGTTAACTGAGCTGGTTCATATGAATGCGTGAAACTGTGTAATTAACCCCTTGAGGAATAGACTGGTATGCAATGCATTGCTTCGTAATGCACTGCATTGCCCTTCTAGTCCTCAAAAGTTAAATGAATTAACTACCACATGGCTTAATTATGGTCTACCCATGTATGTATTTGCATAAATATTCAGTGTTTCCATTCTGTAACCTGTATTATATTTCTGCTCTAAATACATGGCTCTCAGGGAATTCATGTTTCAAATTCACTTGAATGGCTAAATTGCATTTTTATCTCTCAATAAATGCGCTAAAGTACAATTTCATCTACCAAACGTGTTTACTTCTGTCTCATGAACAATACATGCAGCCCTGCTTTACTATAGTCAAGCTTACAAATAATCAAACATGGCTTACAGTACACACAACACTATGGGCCGGATTCAGTAGGTTCAGGGGCAGTTCTGGATTTAATGGGGGCTTCAAAATGTTATGGAGCTCTCTCTAGCATTCAAGGGATTAACACTTTCAGTGCCAGAGTGCGATGCAATGCGTTGGTTACCCTTCTGTTACTGAAAGGGTAAACCTTTTGAGTTCCGGAAAGGCATCCAATGTATTGCGCTGCTATATATTAGTTACCTCTCTGACACTCAAAGGGTTAAAATCCCCATTTAAAATCAAGGGGATTTTTTATTTGTCCCCTATGATGAAGTTGGCTTGCTCTGGAACATAATTTAACAGTGTTCCTACTAAGGTGTGCACAGGTGAGCAATCCAGCACTGAAAGTGTTAAAGAGAACTGTGTTTTGCAGGGCTGCATTAGCAATATCAGATGTACCATGCAGCACTGCCCAGTTTCAGTTCCTTTTTTTTTTTAACTCTTTCAGGGCTGGGTTGCTTATTCCCGCTCACCTTAGAGGGAACGCTGTTACTGTAAAAAAAACGCAAATTTAGCTTTGTTTATTAATGCCTTAGATATAATGGTCAAACATATCGCGTAATCTGGTAATAGATACACATCAATACTGAATTTTTCAACACAATTTTTACATGTTAATATGTGACAAGTATATTACTTGAGTGGTACCAATTGTTTCTCTTCAGAAGAGAGCTTATTAGGAAACTATGGAACATGAATGAGTCACTTCATTGCTTTACTTTAACCTACTGTCGGCTTACACTTGCCATAAATTATTGCAGGGATGTCATGTTTCATACAGCAAAACTGTAGGCCGGCTTTGACATTGTATGTGCTTTCCTTAAAATTAAGATCTGTTAACCTCGCTAACCCTTTGAGCGCCAGACAGATGAGATAGGCAGTGCTCAACAATGCTGTGATAACTCGTCTTCCATTTAGAAAGGTTAATCTTGATTCTCCCTTTTTCAATTGCATATAATAAACAAGGTAAATCAGAACAAGACTTAATATAATTATACAATTAGACAAGACCAACTGTAGCAGCTTTTGTTTTATAGAAATTCCTTAATTAGCAAGAGGAGTCTTCATCACATTGTAGATCAAAGAATTTTAAATTTAATAAACATATACATTTCAAGGCAGTAATATATTCATCTATCATATATATATATATATATATATATATATATATATATATATATATATATATTAGAAAGAAAGAGAGAGATTTATTATTATGTTTTGTGTTGAGACTGATCAGAGACTACTTACAGCCTGCCTATGTTAAATATTATAATGCAAAGAATATTACACAGATATAACTATATTTTTATCAAACAATATAATAATATTTGTGCAATCTGGAAATAAACACAAAATAAATGTTGATTTTACATTATGCATGCTTTACAATTACATGGTTTTGACTTCTAACAGGCCAACCAATTAACCTAACATCTGCTGGCAGATATGCATACACATTAACAAAGTAACCTTACACAGATATGGATTTTTGGGAACAATTTGAAATGCCATTATTTTTTCTTCTGTTGCATTCTGATAATAGTGAAGGTCACATAATGATTTGGTGGATAAGGTGCAAGAATAGAAACAAGAAATCTATCTCAATGGTAAATTAACTCCTTGGGTACTAAAGTGATCTTCACTGAATTGCTTTGCAATATGTTTGAGACCTCTACTGCATCCAAGGGTTAAACTGCATGTGCCAGCATTTAACCTTTGAAATGTGAGAGGGGTGTTCACTGCATTGCCCTCTGGTTAATGGTTGCATTGTATTTCCAAACAGGAAACACAATGACACTGAGGTAATTTTGGAGGAAACCAACTGTACCATGAGGGATAGAAACACACTCCAGAAATTCCCATTGGTTTGAATGCAGATTTTAGCACCTTAAATACTAGGGAGGTGAAGCAATGCATTGGAGTCCTCTCTAACATTCAAGGGGTTAAATGCCCAATGTACATAAATATAAATTTTTTCAATGTTTTATTTGTCCACCCCACCCCCCATGGTGCAGCTGGTTCCAGTTTTTAACCTTTTGAGTGCAATGCGTTGTGTACCCCTCTGGCACTTAATGGGTTAATACATTAGCCTCTTTATATAAATAGTTTGTACTCACTATTCTGAATTGTCTAATTTAAAACTAATCTTCTATCTTGAGTATTTTAGAAAAATAGTGTAATGGTAGCTAAATTACACACCTGCATTACCTTATAGTGGTATTATCTGATTAACCCCTTAAGGCCCAGAGGGGTGAGCAACACATTTCAAAGCAGTGCATTGCAAGCCCCCCACCCCGGTCATTGAAGGGGTAATAAAACATAAATATTGGCTTTGTGGGCCTAATATGGATCAGTCATATACTGTAGCTTGGAACTGTAACACATACATTTACAAGAGCAGTAATGCATGGGTTATACACAGTATCAAATAGCACTGCAGTACGTTTCCAACTTATAACCTTGGCTTTACAGGGACAGTGAGGCTCATGTATTAAGGCGAAGTGGAGCAATTCAGGAGCTAACCAAGTGTACCATTGGGCGTAAATAAAAATCCCCCTTAATTTAACCCCCTTGGCTGCTAAAAAAAGTCTCCAATGCATTTTGACACTTTTAGCATCCAAGGGTTTAAATGTTGATCTTAACCCCTTGAAATGCATTGTTTCACTATATTTTGGAATCTTTGCTATCTGTCTATGAATTCATTAACATTTTGCTTTGAAATGTGTTGCACATTCCTCTGGCCCATAAAGGGTTAATGATACATTTTAGAACTTTGGTACCAAAAATAGGCTTTTTATAAATGTTGGCTGAGATTGTTTGATATTTAAGGAAAAATCTATCAAATAACGAATGGCTGAATGGTCACAGAAATCTGAAGGGATAGTAATGGTTCACAAAAAAAGCATCTCTGATTAATCTTCATAGTTTGTGGGATGTGGAGAGCTTTATTTTAATACTGTCCGAGTTGTAGTTCAAGAGTAATTGAATGATAAAATATCCCCCTCCCGCCCCTTTTACTGATGTAACACTGCTCACCTCAGAGCAGCAAGACTCTCTGGATGGATCACAGCAAGGGACAATCTTCAGTGAACTTAAGGAAAAACCTGTCAAGGGGGGCAGGGTTTTCCTTATGCTCATAGTAAGAAGATTGTCCCTTGCTGCGACCTGCCTAGTCAAGAGACCTGATCCACAATAGGTAAAAGGGACGGGAGTGGGATATTTTATCATTCAATTACTGATGAACTACAACTCTGACAGTGTTAAAATAACACTCTCCGTGGCTCAAATACTATGAAGATTAATCGGAGCTGCTTTTTTGTGAAACATTATTATCCCTTTAAGTGTACGTTAGCTGTTTTCCTATTCTTCAAAGGCTGGATCATATCTGGCCCTCTAAAGTTTATTATAACACATAGAGTGGCTATTTCGATGAACTCTTAGCTTCACAAGCTCCATAAGATTGATATATCTGTTTTGTATGGGTGTAACATGATAACTTTGCTATACACAGATAGATGGTGTCAGGAATTACCATGTGCATGTGACAGTAAAGTGAGGGTTAAAAAATATTAAAAGACTAAAATATTTACCCAGTAACTTGTATGTCAGGTCTTAAATATTGCTGCTCTTTGTAAACAAATTTGCATAACCATGTCAATGGCACATTCTGGTCTATTTGGTCTATTAATTAACCATAAAAAGTGTTATGTTTTTATTTTTTTCTGAGATTAACATGTAGTAGTTTTAAAATGACTACAATTGTACAGGTCCACTGGATTTATCCCTGCAACCCTTTGAGGTGCTCTAGGGCTAGAGATTAATGAAATGTATTTTTCTTTTAATTTTCTCAGAAAATTCTCCTGAAAAATTTTTAGTAGTAGGCTGAGTCCCTTTTCCCGTGCCACTAACCACCTGCTTGTACAACTCTGGCACAGCCACTCATGGAAAATTACTGCTGCTTGGGTTATGCAAATGGGGTAAAACACATGGTCCAGAGGCGATATCCCTTTTGCATTCAAAGGATTAACACATATGTTTTCATCATGGATAAGGGTGGGTTGGAAGCAACTAAAAGAAGAAATGAGTATCTTTATTGTTTTAACAACATGACAAGTGGTGGTGGGCCTGGTAACGGGTGTGGAGACAACAGCAAAAGTAGGAGATGTGTGTTATTGCTACTGAGGAAAAATGTTGTCCCGTTCCCTGTGCACTTTTCTGAGTGATTCTGCCTCAATTATGTGTTGCTCCTCTGACATGCTGCTGGTTTATCTCCCAATCAGACATGTGGTTGTGCTTCAGGTGATATCCAAATGAGAATGTGAATATATCTGATCCTTCTTTCCCCCTGCTCACATGTTTTTTTACAAAGACAGCAGAAAGCAAAATGTTTAGCTTTTGGATTTCTAGTGAAGTGTATCAGTACTGGAGATTTTATAGGCTCAGGGGTTCCTGATGGACTACTACTACTGCTCTTACAGGGATTATATGTTACAGTAGGTGTCAATGGCACTGCACTTTGAAAAGTAGAATAAGCACTCATAGCTAGGTTTGTGAGTGTGAATGTTGACTTATGTTACTGCTTAGTCAACAATAATAAGTGTGTCTGGGTGGAGGGGGTTGTACTTGAAAGATGTGATGGTGAAGACCAAGATGAGTTGTTGGATATAATGATGGCAGTGTTGACTTTTACTGTAAAGTATACAACAGATATTTTAGCGAGTGGACTGTTGTTTTGTCTGTCTTAAAATAATGCATGATGTAATGTCTCTTCCTCGGTTACTGTCACTCTCAATATCTGCTCAAGTGTAGGAATGTGATCACCTGACTGTCCATGTCACTTTTTTTTTTTAAAGTATTCCTGTCAATGTCAGCACCACTGTCTAGAAATGACATCCTCACTAAGGGTGGGCGAAAGTTGTTGCCGTGTTCCCGCGGGAAATTTCGCAAAAACCACGTTGTTATCTGCTTTTTCACAGGAAAATCCACTTTAAAACTAGGGGTTAACATTTTCGCATTTTTTGCCCATTGGCCAAAATTTTTCACCATTTTTTCAATATCTAAAAAGTTTCTACCCATTGATTTACATTGTTCTCGCACTTCCACTGTAAAAACATGACATTTTCGCTGAAGGCAGACACAATAGAAGCAGCTACAGAGTGAGACAGACGTGCTGCCAGCAGTAGCAATACTCCTCCTGATCCTAGTTGCAGTGCTAAATCTGAGGCAGTAGCAGCAACAGCAACATTATCCGCTGCCACAGAAAGTGAAGGGGAATGTGGAGGACAAGAAGAAAGAGGCCATTCTTCTCCACCTGTTCCCTATCCCTCCCCCCAGAAGTCATGGGTATGGGACTATAATTCTCTTCTGGCAGGCACAGAGTAGTCATCATCAACAAATGTACGGTGCAAAATTTGTGACAAGTTAGTAAAAAGGGGAAAGGAGGGAACACACCTTGGCACAACCTCCCTGATAACACACATGAAACACAGACACCATGACATTTATGTCAAACATGTTAAACCCAAACACTCATTACAGAAATCTAGCACCAAGGTTACTGTACCCCCTGACTCTCCAGAAAGGTGGAGATCAAAGGAAGAATAAAGAAACCCAGACAGACACTGGAAGTTCCATGATGAGCGAAACAACTAGCTCGCCATCAACATCACCTTCTTCCTCTAGGGTAACAAGGACATCACCTGCCAATCCACCCCGTTCATCCTTACCTCCCCTGCCAAATGATAGCCACTCTGTTAATGTTAGGATATGGCAGTTCATCTCTACCCATTGCACACTGTGTGGTGCACTGACCACACGTGCCAGTGTGGTGGAGGAGATACCAGGTCATCAGGCAGCATCTGAGGAGATTCCATCCCACAGAATATACTAGGATTCTGGCAGGGAGGGTTCATCGTTACTATTAAACTGTCAGCAAGTTGTCTTGTGTCCTTAGCGGGGTCTGGACAAGGGGTACAGTGACAGTGGCAGTACTTGGTTTCAGGTGTCATGGTGTTTGGATACAGTTGTGCCCCCAGATGTTATTTACCACACACACTGTGCACATTGCGGTTGCTGATGAGAGCCAAGGTTTCTGCTCCCAAGGGAAAAATGTATATTCTATTAACAACACACCTATGATTTTGGAGCAGGTGAAGAAGCATTATTGGCCAACTTCTTCTTTTCTCCACATAGACTGGGGGCTACTTATTGTGTTGCTACTGCCTCAGGCGCATGACTGGAGCTAGTCGTGGCAAGTGGAACTTTCATCATCCATCATTACCCATGTTACTGCTATTGTTGATCCCATTCCCTTTCAGCTGCCTAATCATCCTGCTGCTTAAACAACTCAGCAGCAGCAGTACGAACAACAGTTGCAACTCAGGGCTCAGGAGGATATTTGACAGTGGCCATTGGCCAACATGACCTGCTGGCATTAGACCAGTAGGGCATTTTTATTTTTTTCTCAGGGCTTGTGTTTTGAAAAAATAAAAATAAAAAAATAAAAAATATAAAAAAAAATAGTCACATTTTGGGGGGTTGTTTCTAACAAGCCTAAGTCCTACAAATCAGTGTTTCCTTAGGGCTTGTGCCACACTAGCTTAAGTCCTAAAATCAATGTTTCTTCAGGGCTTGGGCCTCTAATAAGTCTAACTCCTACAAAGGCCTCTAACAACAAATCAAACAAATCATCCTCTACAAAATACTCTATTATTATTATTATTATTTATATAGTGCCAACTATCAAGTCAAATATCAGTCCACCCCAGTGGCAGCTTATGTCAGGGGGTTCCTGTCTCTATCACTTTAAATACAAATTTCTTATTTATTTTTTATTAACTGTCCCCCCAGTAGCAGTCACGAAAGCTCCTCAAAACAAATTCCCTGTTCAAATGATTCATTCATTCACCAACACAGGCACCCTCCTCAGACCCCTTTATACCAAATCTTATGGTTTTTATTTTATTTTATTTAGGATTTCTTTTTTATTAAGTGCCCCCAATCCCAGTAAACAACCCCCCAAAAATCATCCCCTGTTCAACTGATTATTTCCCCACACCCCATTAACACAGGCACCCTCATGCCCCTTTTATACTATGCCTTTGGGAAATAAAATATTATTTGTAATGTTTTGTGTGTAACTTCTATGTTCCCATTGATTTCAATGGGCGAAAAAAGCGGAAAATCAGCATTTTTAACGGGAAATTTCTCGCCAATCATAAAGTGCCATTATTCACCGATTTCAGTTTGAGGTGGAAAGTTTCACCCATCCCTAATCCTCACTCTCTTCAAAAAAGCTGGCTAACAACAATACTGCTTAAATCCAGCAACTCTTACTGGGAACTCTTTGTATGTCTTCTGTTACACACTAGTAGCTAGTGTCAACTATTCAACAGTTTTCTTTTTCTCTCCCAAGGACTACAGTGTTAATTGTTATAATACAATAAAGGATAGACTTGTTACCTCTGTAATCAGCAGCTTACAAGGATAACACACACTACAGCTGGTGAAGCACCACCACCACAGTATGTACTTGTCGATCTTGTTCTTTTTGTTATATGAGTGACTATGTGTAAGTAACAGTATGTCAAGTTGACATTAAACACCCGGGATCTATGCCTTATGGCTTGGAAAAAATAAACAACCAAAATACTGCAGAATCAAAAAAGAAGCTCAGATTTCCTCTAAGGGTAAAACCGTTTTAAAATGTATAAATACTTGCTCTGATAGGTACTTACAAATATAAAGGTGATCACGCATCTCTGAATGTTGAAGCGTTCCCTTTTGTCAGCCCCTAGGCAGTTACTTTAGATGCTGTCTGTTGATGTTCTTTTCCTCCACCACAGTGTCATCAGTCTCAGAGATATGTTACAT
This sequence comes from Rhinophrynus dorsalis, assembly GCA_037306005.1. Classification (NCBI taxonomy): domain Eukaryota; kingdom Metazoa; phylum Chordata; class Amphibia; order Anura; family Rhinophrynidae; genus Rhinophrynus; species Rhinophrynus dorsalis. The sequence continues at coordinate 429,790,992 of CM074719.1, read as the reverse complement.
AAAAATAAAAGACACATACAAACACATCTCAGGGTAAACTCAGACAGTATCTCATCAGATGGAGAGTAGGCCAGAACCTGTCTCCTCGTGATGGCACTTTCTGTGGTATAATCCCCAGAGTCTCTATTATCGCGTTATTTAAAACGAATGACTTAATTGGAATGGTCTACAAAGTGAGCTTGCAAACCAGGCACACTTTTTAGACCATTCCAATGAAGTGATTTATTTTAAATAATACGACTGTGGCTCTGCTATAGAGCCTCCTTGTCAGCCGACACGGATCTCCCGCTGTGAGCAGGAAACATCAAACCTTGAAAGCATGTATCTCTCGAACCATAGCGGTTTGAGAGATACTTTTTTTGCATTCATTCAACTTTTTAAGCTCTACAAAATGCAAAATATTTTTTCTTCGACATTACTAACACTTTAAGATAAAACCGACTTTAAAGTACCAAGTGTAAATATCCAATATGATTTTTTCCTATTAAGCATATTTACTCTATTGGAAATGTTTTTAGATATACTTTAAGTCCCCCCATTACTTATTTAAACCTCTTTAGAGCAACTTAGAATGTGTCTGGGAACTCTATGATCCTTTTGTTTTGTTATTATCTTTATTCAATATGTATGTCATTTATGAAAATGTATTACATTTGAATAATTTTGTATCTTTGGTTGTCATAACATCCTGTAAGGTCTGAAAATCATACATTGTTGTAATTGGTGAGATGAAATAGGTTTGAACTAATTACATTGTAGCTAACCAGTTATGAAGTAATAGGAGTAATGATTACTTAAAAAACAGCAGGGGGGGGTGTGGATTCACTAATCGGTGATAAAGAGGTGATAAAGTGGAGATTACTTCTCCAGTTAATTACTTCTCCAATTCCTATGTTATTCTATGGAGCCTATGCACTAAGATTTCTTCAGCTTTGGAGATCTTAGTGAATAGGGTCCATAGAATAACATAGGAACTGGAGAAGTAATAAATTGGCGAAGTCATCTCCACTTTATCACCTTTTTATCACCACTTAGTGAATCTCCGCTCGGGTGTTTATGCTATTAAAGAGATAGTAATGTTTCCCAAAAACAGCAGCTCCAATTAATCTTCATAGTATTTGACCCATATAGAGTGTTATTTCAATACTGTTACAGTTGTAGTTCAAGAGTAATTGAATGATAAAGTATCCCCCTCCCGCCCCTTTTACCTAGTGTAAGCCACCTCTCCTCAGATGTGGAATCTGGTCTTGAGTCCGAACAGCTCACAACAAGGGACACTTTTCTTACTGTGAACATAAGGAGAACCCTGCCCCCCTTGACAGGTTTTCCCCTTATGCTAATTGTAGATTGTCCCTCTCTGAGATCTGTTTGGACAGTCTTGTGGCTCTGAGGTGAGCAGTGTTACATCAGTAAAAGGGGCGGATACTTTATCATTCAATTACTCTTGAACTACAACACTGACAGTATCGAAATAACACTCTCCATGGCACAAATACTATGAAGATTAATTGGAGCTGCTTTTATTGTGAAACATTACTATCCCTTTAAATGCCCATGTGACAAATACTATGCAGGAAACTATGTAGGAAACTCAAGGAAAGGATGCATAAGGGAACATATGGGGGATATTAGGAGGGCACACAGGGATCTGACAAGTAAAAAGAAACTTACTAGTGTAGACACTTTCTCTGTAACCATGATGGCATAACAGATGGCCTTGTAGCGTTCTAGGGAAAATAAAGAGGAAATAAAACAGAAGCTAAAAGCAGCATCTAAGTACAGTAATTTATTAGTCCAAACATAAATACAATTAGCCAATTGCATACTCACATTAATAAAAAAGAAATAAAGCCTCTTGGGGTCCCTAAACTCCCTTACTGCAATCACCAACCGTGTCCTTTTCTTCCTATTCCCGGTGAACGGCATTCACTTTTCATAGCTGTGGCTGTCCACAACATAACAGTCTACATTCGAGCAGGGAAAGGAACCTCACAAGGATGTGGGGATGGAACCAACGCTGTAGTGAGTATGAAATGAACACAAATGTGTGATACCCTTGGTTTAATTTCGTGCTCATTGCAGTGCTGGTCCTATCCCCACATCCCCTGTGTATGTACACTCTTGTGGTCAGCCAAATAGGTTGTGGCCATTTTGAATGCACAGGACAACTTATTCCTATCAGCACAAGGGAGAGAGGAACCGATCCACTGTCACACTATATTGGGATTTAGATATCTACCTCTCCCATCACCTCAGCATTTTATTTTTATTCATCTTCACCATTCCATCTCAGATCACAGACTGATCAACCAGTGGACAGTCTCAAGAAAGACTGGACCATTTTTGGCATTTTGTTTTTTTTACCTTTCATTATTTTATTATGAGTCATCTTACTGTCATCTAGTTTTTTATTTTTCATCCTTATTCAATTTTATTTATTGTCCACCAGACAAATTTTTAACAGATCTGGACATTTATTTGCTTAATTATTGTATATGTTATTGTATTTTCGTATTATTTCATATTTTCTTATTGCTGATCCTCTCTACTTGATTAGTTTTAGTTTGATTATTTTTAGCTTTTTTAGAATTGGCTGGAGAGGGTTCGTTACTGCATTTCTTCTTCCCATACATTTAGTATGAACTGATTGAAGAATCATGTCTAAAGATTGATTAATTGATGGTAACACTGCATGCATCAAACAATAATCTAAGATTGTGTTTTACACACAAGAACACAGTTTAACAAATCCTATTTTCTTATTTGGTGCTAATTTTGCAGTTTTAACACAGTTTCAAGAGCTGTTATTCACAAATATATCAGACAAGAGGGCTTGACTGGGCCCTCCTCTTAGTAAGAGTGACATCCAGTATAAAACCAACAAGTTCGAGGCTGCTGGTATCCTTTTGAAAAAAGTTCACAAAGCAAAATGTTCATCAGAAACTCCTGTGGTCCATCTACCATAACAAATCCACAATGGCTATTTTGTGCATATAAGCAATAATATTCCCTTTTGCACACTTTTATAATACTTTTATCATGTGAGGATCCTGAGTTCCTATCTGTTGATAAATAGTTTTTGAAGGTGGTAGACCTGATCTGTGAAGTTTATGAACCCAGCATCTGAGGCCTCGTGCGTAATGGCAGGAGGAAAATAATGCGGTTTACGTAGGACTCTGATGGCTGCAGTGCTTTCATCCACATATCTGTAATTTATGGCTATACATTTCCCCTCGAAGTACTACAGAGGATCTGGTCTCTGGATGGACAATTTTGATCATATGACTGGTCTTGTGCTCTCTGTGACCTATCAAAGGATTTAATATTGCCTAATATGTTACAAGTGGCATAAATACTATGCTGGGGCACCCATATCTTAGAATCTCATTTTCAACACATTGTTTAAATGTTGCAGATGCTTTGAGCAATTATTACTCATAATTTATTTTTATTTGTATTTTTAAAGTCAAGTTTTACTCAATACACTAAAGCCTCCGATTAGCTCATCAGCTTGTGAGGACCTCCATAGAGAGATGGGTTTACTTTTCTTAACACATTTACATATACACCACAGCATATTTCCTTTGTTGGTAATCATGATTTTCTCCAGTCTAACAATAACTTTCACCCCCAAAGTAAGTCTACCGTCCTTGACTACCTCTGACAAAAGGTACCCACTCCACTTACTATCATTTTACTCTTACCTGTCTTCCAGTCTGCTTTTCAGGACATACCTGCTAAAGCAGCCTCACAGGTATGTCAGTGCACATATATATTGTCTTTCTGACTAGTATTAAAGTGCTTTGATTCCTTTGTTCATTGTTTGTCTTTGGCGTCAGAATCCTGTAAGTGCAACTATCCTGGTCCAGGTCTAGCTCTAGCTCTAGCTCAATCGGTACTGGCTATTATGCCTTGGTACCAACAAGTTTCCCACTTGCCACAGCAAGGTCACACATGCAGTCGATACCTCACACTAGCTATGCACCCCAAATTCTCCCTCAAGCAGCACTTCAGCAGCAGACTTCAGAGTTTGTTTTGTGTGCCAGCCTGTGGCTCCCCAGCATTCTGTTCTTCTGTACAAGTGAATAAGTAGTTCTGATTTACTGCTTCCATCCACTCTTTATCTGTTTTATCTGTCCTTTTAGTTCTTGTTCAAAAGAAAAGTGGAGGCTTTCTTCGGCAAACCATTTACTCTATATGGGAGGACTAAAAATGTATATCAAATGGTTTGCCCCAGAACTACTCCACTTTTCTTTAGTATCTACAGCCCTTAGTCAGCCAGATATTTTCACTTACTAAATGCGACTCTACAGCCATTTCTTTAACTGCTCAGCTCTCTGCTACATACCATGCACTCTGTGGACTGCTCAGCTTCTGTGTGAGCACTCCTTAATATATATTCTCCTTCTCCCAGAAGCCTCTGGACTCCTAGACCCCAGGAAACAACTCAGTCATCCATTAAATTCCTTTGGAGATATTATATGCAGTGCAATGGCCTGCAGGTGATATCTACTCTATCATAGTGGCCCACACAGCTAACCACACAGGGTCTTCTGAACCCTAAATTCATTACACAAGAGACCAGAGGAGGTTGCCAAACAATAAGCAGAGGCCACGTGCCACACACACACACACACACACACACACACACACACACACACACATTACAATGCAATATAGTAATGCTTTATTTGGCATGACTAGTAAATACCAGCTTTGCCAAAGCTGGTTAGTACATAGCCAAAAATATAGTAGTGCATATATACATATGTAGAGTGTGTTTGTGTGTGTGTGTATATTCTGCATACAAGTCACTGTTTTATATATATATATATATATATATATATATTTGGTACAGAGTATAATCTTTACATGATGGAAGACACACAGAAAGATTGCATTCAGAATGAGTTAAATCAAATTACCTACTTTAGATTGATTTAAATCAGTAATGGATCTTCTCAGAAAGCTGCTGTTACTAGATATTACACAGCTATCTCTATCCAATGATAGGCCTATATGAGAAGTGCTTACCACAGAGGATGTTCCTAAAGGACAGATATTGTTTCCTTACCTCAGGGAGTAAAGAGCCATACTGCTGGATCAGGAACTTTTACTAACAGCAAGTAAATTCAGGCCTTATCAAGTTACTGCACTCATGTTTTATTGTTCTCATTAGAGATTTAAGGACTAATTCTAGTTGTTAGCGCTTAACAGTTTAATGTTTTCCATAGATAAGAATTAAGGTTCTTCTGGGGGATTATTTTATTTTCTAAAGCTTGCAAAATATACTGAGGTAATATACTCTGATATAATTGATTGCTCATTTTACATTTTTTTAGGCTAGGATTGTAAAGCATTTAACCATAGTTTAAATGTTTTAAACTCAATCATTGTAATTTAATGGGAAAAAGTTTAGTTATATGACATTCCAAGTAAGTGCTCTGAGAAATCGGTTCAGGGGAAAGTACTCAGTGCGTATATGCATGCTTTAATTTCAATCTATTAATTTAGTAATTTTCAAATAATAAGCTTTCATTAATATGCATGTTCCCCAGCAAAAGTATGAAAAAATATGATTCTTATGGATTTAAATTAACAACTACATATGACTATAATAGCCAAGTTCTGTATACATTGGTGGCACTATTTAAAGGAATAGTAATGTTTCATAATAAAAGCAGCTCTAATTAATCATCATAGTATTTGGACTTTAGAGAGTGTTATTTCAATTCTGTCAGAGTTGTAGTTCAAGAGTAATTCAGTGACAAAATATCCCCTCCCACCCCTTTTACTGATGTAACACTGCTCAGCCAGATCAGAAGGGAGGTGCCCAGGTAGATTGCAGAGAGGGACAATCTTCAATTAAGATAAGGGAAAAACCTGAAAAACTTGTCAAGGGGGGCAGGGCTTTCATTGTTCTCATAGGAAGAAGACTGTCCCCTGCTGTTATCTGTCTGGTCTTTGGACTGCATTCCACATCTGAGAAGAGATGGCTTACACTAGGTAAAAGGGGCGGGAGGGGAACTTTGCTTGTGAATATCTCTCAAACCATAAAGGTTTGAGAGATAAGACTTATATCGTTCTTCATGTTTTATGCCTACAAAATAAAATAAAGATAAAACGAAGTATTACTATCCCTTTAAAGGGAACATATACCCTAGGACTTCGTTGAGCAACCTGAGGCCATCCAGGTGCTCAGGACAACAGCTTCCATCATACCCAGGCAGCCATTGGTAATTTTAGCCCTGAATGTAGGAGGCTGTAAGCTTGTCCATTCTTACCTAAGGAATAAGTGGCTTTTAATTTTTTTAACAGATTGAATTACCTAGGTGTCCTTGTACAGCAGTCAGGTGTATCTGTCTAAATATACTTTGTAGTTTCCCGTATATAGTGTTCTTTGATGAAATCTTCCTTTGGGTCCCACCTCCTCACATAAACCAGTGGGCTTCAATAGTCCTGAATAAGTGACTGTTGTATGAAGGTCACCTACATAGTTAGGCCTACAGGGGCATTTTAATGAATGAATATTTGACCAGGGTGTCCATGTCCAGAGGGCTTCTCTTTGGCATCCCAGCAGTCCAAGATTTACATAAAGGAACCTATTTAATATTGTAGTCAGCTGGTCAGGGAGGATTGAGGCTGTCCTGGGGGCCCAACACATAAATGTAGCTACTTTTCCCACAAATAGGAAAAGCTGAAAAGGATAACTACAATTTAACTTAAGCCGATCCCAAATGTTTGCATGTAGTTGGGAGCCTCCATTCATAATTCTAACAGGGTACTCAGGAGTTCTTAAACGTGCCCAGTAGGTGTGGATTCCATAGGGCACTATGTACAAACATCTCCATAGAATTCATTTGATAACACATATGAACTACAATGCAGAGTCCTTAAAGGGGAACTTCATAAGGAAACTAATATTGTGCTGAACTCAAACACAATATTGTACATTATCCGTAATCAACCTAGTCAAGTTATTTGATCAATTTTGTTGCAGAGCATAGTCTACAAACTGTCATTTTCTGCTAAACTATACAATGCCCCCCCCTTCCCCCAATAAGAGCCTAAAGAACACCGATAAAAAAGCCTGTCTCACCCTGCCATTAGATTTTATAGCAGCTACACAAGCTACTTAAACGATGGCTAGGTGAAGGGGCAAAAAGTAATTTGCATAAGAGCCTAAATCCCCCAGATTATAAATTCTTACATAAAAACTACAAAACACATAAAAAAAACACTAATATATTTGTTTCAGCATGTTCTTTAAAATGAATACAGCTTGCTTCTTGATGAAAGCTTCCTTTTAATCTGTTAAACAAATTAAGATCCACTTGTTACTAAGGTAAAATTCCCCTCTAAATATATATATAATATAGTGTACGAGAATGTTTTTATGACCTCTCCAGTTTGCAAGTGGTTAACCCACCACATTTATTCAGTAGTATTTAAACTCAGTACTATATCCTTAGCACACACTGGGGTGAATGTATGAACATATTGGGGCCAACTGTTCAGAAGCAAATGGCAGTTTTTTGTATAAAGCAGGTTTGGTCCTATGTACAAAGCATTTTATTTTTCAAAATGGCCGCCTTTTAATTTGGGATACTCTTTTCCAAGCAATATGAAATGTGCTCATGTTCTCTATATGTGACCAGGTGAATGCTATGCTCTATCTGAAGCCTTTGTGTTCTTTACTACTGTCCCAAGAGTGACTTAACTGAAATGGTGGTTTGTACCAGTGTTATTGCATTTTGCATAGACACATATGCACAAATCTAATTGTAGAGCAAGTTAACTGCACAAATAAATATTCCTCAAATTTCCATTGATTTAAATGGGCCTCCTAACCCCTTGAATGCTTGAAAAGTATCCAACATATTGCTTCATAATGTGTTGGAGTACTCTCTAGCATTCAACAGATTAACCCTTTGAGTGACAGAGAGAGGTATCTAACACATTGAAACGCAAGGTGTTGGAAACCATTCTGACACTCAAAGGGTTAGTAAACGACAAAGTTAAATCAATGGAAATTTTTATTTGTCCCCTATGGTGAGGTTGGTTAACCCTTTGAGTGCCTGGCATTCAAAGGGTTAACTCGAGAATGGCAACTTTTTTATGTGGTTCATATGGCCTTTTTATTTACTAAAAAGATGCTCAGTAAGTTCTGCAACCAGTGCTACTGGTGCTATATAAATAAAGTACAATAATAAATAAAGTATAACCATTTCATGCAACCGCCTGAATATTATTTCTGCTTCCTGTAACTCTTTCTAAACAGAGTGTGCCATAGATGTGCCCAATGCATTGCAAAGCAAGTTGTTGGATACTTCTCCTTCAGTCAGAGGATTAAACCCTTTGAATGCCACAGACATTTGGAAGGTTTTGCTCTGCAGTCTGTTTCACATCCCTCTTGCTCTCAAAATGATAAGATGCATTTGATGTTGATTTCTTTTATTACATTTTATGTTTTACATTTTATTTGCACTCAGTGCTTTATATTAAAATGTGATGTAAAACAATTGTAAGTTACAAAGTGTGAATTAGTAACACCAAGTGAATTTACTTATTAGGAACACTCATAGTAATTTAATGCCAAACATGACAGGCTTTGCTGAAAAGAAAGGTCTACTTTAATGAACATCTGCCTTTTAAGCAGTGTCTGTCTATATTGGGTATTGACATTTGGTGCCTTTTGCGAAGAGAGGTTAGTCTTTTTGCACATGCTTAAATATTAAGTTTCATGTACATCAGTTAATATCTTGGAGTGTATATCTATCCATTTATTTATCTCTCTCTCTCTCTCTCTCTATATATATATATATATATATATATATATATATATATATATATATGTGTGTGTGTGTGTGTGTGTGTGTGTGTGTGTGTGTGTGTGTGTGTGTGTGTGTGTGTGTGTGTGTGTGTGTGTGTGTGTTTACAGGGGTAAAAATAAGTAAATAAATAATTATTTAAAAAGTATATATATATATATATATATATTGCTTCCAAAAATCGGCACTCACTATTGAATAAATATATGTTTGTGATCAGTCCCGTGAGTGCTGGTCTCTGGGGGAAACTATATATATATATATATATATATATATATATATATATATATATATATGTAGTTGCTCATGGGATCAAATTTGGATGTATAAATGACAAAGACGAGTAGACTCACATAATTTTTAAAAATAGAAGTTCTTCTATGTTTGAAGGTCCTATGAGTGCTGACTTGTCTATGTCATTTAGATAGATCGATAGATAGATAGATAGATAGATAGATAGATAGATAGATAGATAGATAGATAGATATACAGACAGACGACAGACAGACAGGCAGACGTACATACACAACAATGAAAATTTGGTGGTGAACTATATTTTACCTCTATGCTTCTAAAGATATGGTGGAGATTTATAAACATGGTGTATGACAAATGTGGAGTAAAAGTGGCCTAAAATGAAGGCCGTCATTTAAAAAGACAATTGTGCCAGTTTGGGAAGCCTTAACCCTTTGAGTGCCAGAGTGGTATCTAGTGCAATGCAGCACAAAGCATTGGACACCTTTCTGGCACTCAAAGGGTTAATGCCACGTATTTGTGTTTTGGGAAAAGTGATAGTATAGCTGGAGAAAATTTTGGTGCAGTGAATTTATAAAGAAATGTCACTAACTGCAACAATTTTGCGACAGAATTTTTACCAGAAACTTAACGCTAGCTATAGTCTGTCCTTAACCATTCCAGGCGTCAACATCAACTTACTAACACCATATTTATAAAGATGCCCTTACTCATTTATAAATCCAACCTGCTATTTTTGCCAGTTACTGAATGACAATTCTTTAACCCTTTGAGTGCCAGAGGGATACGCAACGCATTGCTTTGCAATGCGTTGCTTACCCTTCTGGCACTCAAAGGGTTAAGAAGTACTAAGCATTTTTTTAAAATAAATCTCCCCCTAGGGGCCTTATATATAAAAGCACATTTGACTAATTCTCAAGCAAACCAACTGGGCAATAGGGATGACTGACTAACATTAACTTAATTTTAACCCCTTGAATACCAGAGAGGTCACAATCTTATTATGTTGCAATGCATTGGAGTCCCCTCTAGCCTTTAATGGGGAAACATCCTTTTAACCTCTTGAATACTAAGAGGTCTCCAGAATATTGCAAACTAATGCATCAGAGACTTTTTTGGGGCATTCAGTGGAAATTTTGGGAACTTGTGCAGCTGATTTGCCCCATTTTCTTTATACATAAGACCCTATGATACAAATGATAAAATACACAATATTGATAGTGATATACTAAGAATTGGAGCAATTCTGGACCAAACCAACTTCACCAGTGGGCACAAATACAAATTCCAATGTTCTTTTATTTAAATGGGACATTTAAAGAAGTAAACTTTTTTTATGAAAAAATATATATTGTAGGGCATTTCCTGTTGAGTAAACCAAGGGTACTCCCACTGCTGAGAGAGGTATATTTATAGCGGTGTTACAGTTAAACCTGTGTTTTTTTACATTAGTACTGCCCTCTAGTGGTCAAATTCCAATTAGTAATTATGTTACATTCTAATGGAGAGGAAAGTCAGTGACTTACAGTTCTCCATAGAATATGATAGAAACTGCCTGTCACTTCCTGTCAGAAATTCAAGGAAGTAAACACACAGTAAATTCACTTCCTGCTTATTTGAACTTTTATAAATGCTTAATAAAACAACTGACAGTGTGGGAGTGACTTTGTTTTACTTAGCAGAAAAAGCTCTGTAACATACAGGTTTTCATAAAAAAAAGTTTACTGCTTCTTTAACCCTTTGAATGCTGTAAAGGTCTTCAAGCATGTTGGAGACCTCTGGAACATTCAAGGCTTTACAAGTCCCATTTAAATCAGTGGGAATGCTTTATATGATGTAGATAATTTGCCCCAGAATTGCTCCAGTTTACTTTGTACATCACCCTCAGTGTTAGACTTAGTCTTCACATGGCAAAACATTGTTTCCTGTTTATCAGTTTACATCTAGAAGTGTGGAACTACTGCATAGACTTTATAGTTCATATTTCTGTTCAGAGATATAATATTCTAGGTTATTTTCATTGTCGCAACTAAGAAAAGTTGGCTGTGAATTATAATTAAATTCTGCTCTTCTAAAGACTATGATACTAATTGTGAAGCACAAAAACATCGAGTTTACTCAGTTATATGATGGAGTTTAAAGCTCCCCAATAACGAAAATAAATTTATCATGAAGGCTTCCCAATGGAAATGTTGGAATGCTTGCCTGTATCTGTGCTGTGCCCAAAATGCTGTTCAATAGGCTTTCCAAAGCACCCAGGTAACAGCTGGTGTAGGCCATGTGCCAGATCTGACAGCCCATATGCTCTCTTTAGTGCTGTAATTATCTCAACACAAAACTCTGATAACCCTGTCCACAGGGTCCAGTTTCACTAGGTTGAATTGACTCAGTGGCTTTGTTAGTAAGTTCCTTTGGCATTGTAAGAACTTCATCAAGAGTTTGAATATTGTGTCAGGCTTCAAAAACCAATATGTCTGCTAGTTTCAGGACAGGTGTCTTATTAACCCAGGGAGAAAACACATTTTAACTCATGAAGAGAGGCTTGGCAAATATGTGGGGGGTTTTTTATGAGGAATGACTTTTTCTGCAGGTGTTTTGTATTAACCCTTTGAGTGCCAGAGAAGTATCCAATGCATTGTGTTGCAATGCGTTGGATACCTCTATGGCTCTCAAAGGGTTAAAACATGCATTCATTATTTAGTACAATTTGCAGGTGGAAGGACCTTTAAAGGGATAGTGACATTTAATCTGCAAAAAATATATATCGTAGGGTTTATCTTCCTGAATTCCTTGTATTTTTTAGGTGCAATATCTCAATGGCCTGAAATTGTACAGTGGCGCTGTTGCACCACCATCCTATGGACATTTATGGTCAACTGACCAGAGCTGTCCATAGCATGGGGTGGCAACAACGCCACTGTAAAAATTCAGGCCACTTAGATATAGCATCTAAAAAGTGCAAGTTTGAGCTGCAATAACATTTGAATACAACTCTCTGCAGTGGGAGCACCTTGTTTGACTCAAGAAAATAAACGGTACAGTATATATTTTTTGCATAATATGTGTTACTATCCCTTTAACCCTTTTGATGCTAGAGAGGTCTTCAACACATTATGAAGCAATGTGTTGGTGAGCTCTCTATAACCCAAGGGGTTAAAGTAACTTGATGTATGTCCATGGAGGAAGACATGACAGTTGCTGGCAGAATCACAGGACCTCAAACTTTGCTCACTGCATAAGCTGTTAATTCCATTGTGAAGCAATATGTTGACACCTCTCTAGCATTCTAGTTGGTAAGGACCAGTGGAGTGTGCAGCACATTGTTTTGTAATTCTTTTGTGCACCCCTCTACTCTACCTGCTTCCCTTTGAAAAAACTGCCAGCAACTGTCATATCTGTGTCACAGTACCTTGTAGCACCGCCGCTTCTGGCGATGCTTACAATAACGGTCCAGTGTCATTTCCACGAGCGGTTCGACGCATGAATGCTAGATGCGTCATCTGCAGGCGCGAGGCTTCAGCATGCTGCAGGCCTCTGTTTTATGTGTTTGAGGCCTGTAGTCTCCTCCTGCCTACTTCCTCCCTGTGAGCTGCTCCTCCTACCTACTTCCTGAGGAGGGGTTTAAAGGACAGACTGATTCCTGACTCAGTTACCCTTGCGTTGTTGTTCTGAGCAGTTCATTATCTTGTATTACTGATTCCTGTGTATGATCCGGCTTGTCTGTCCATCCATTCTGGTGTTGAACTGTGGCTCTGTCTGACTATTCTCCTTGTGCACTCCGATTTGTGCTCAGATATCCTTTCTGGTGCAAACCTGTGGCTCTGGTTGACTGTTCTCCTTGTGCGCTCCGATTTGTGCTCAGATATCATTTCTGGTGCAAACCTCTGGCTCTGGCTGACTACCCGCTCCATGTATGACCTAGGCTTGTCTGACTACCCACTATGGTGCTGACCAGGGCTTCTGTCCACTGCGCATCCAGCATTCTATCGCTTTAATGGATATCCTATCTGGTGCAGACCTGTGCTTCTGGCTGACTACCTGCTCCTTGTATGACCTAGGCTTGTCTGACTTCCCACTCTGGTGTTGACCTGAGGCTCTGTCCACTGTGCATCCAGCATTCTGTCGCTTCAGTGGATATCCTATCTGGTGCAAACCTGTGGCTCTGGCTAACTACCCACTCCGTGTATGACCTTGGCTCGTCTGACTATCCTATCTGGTACTTACAAGAAGGCCCTGTCTGTTCACTCCATGTGTTGGTTCCGTTCCTCAGACATCCTTCCTAGTACTGACCTGGGGCTCTAGCAGACTACTAGCTACTAACTGCAGGCTTGAGTCAGTAGCTTCCGTGTTGTATACGATATAGACTCCGCTCCTAGACTGACTCCAGGTTGAGTCAGTGCTAGATCTGAGCGTTACCGTACCTTGAGACTCCAGTAGGCTGAAACCTTGTCTCGGACAGTGTGGTGGAGATATTGGGAGACTGCTATTCCTGATATAGTACTCGCCTCTTCGATCACCCACTGTGTGTGTGTGTGTATATATATATATATATATATATATATATATATATTGCATTACTGTTATTATTCTCAAAATAAAGGTTATCTTAACCATACCATCTGACTCCTGGTTTTGCTTGCCAACCGTAACAGTCTGCCTCCATGGATGTGGTATCCATCACTGACTAAAAATGTTACATCTTGTACAAAGACTTGAGGGCAAAACTAATTGGGGACATTAGGATTTTCTGAGCATAGTAAGGTAAGTGGGGCTGTTATTAGTACCAGTTATTACTTTTCCTTTAATGAATAATGCTGAGCACAGCCAAGTGACTGTCACATTATAACCAACAGAGTTTTTCATTTGTGTTATGTGGTGCAGTTGGGTTGCCCTAGAATTGCTCCATTTATGCTTAATACATCAGTCTCAGTAAATTGACTATTTTTATAATCATTTTTCTCTATTCTTACAGTTACGCAACAGTCAGCAACCTCAATCTGGGGCATGCTTAGGAGCATGTCACTATCCCTATAAATATGGACCCATTGACTGTTGTCACAGGGTTCACACGAAGGTTTCTCATTCAGAGTCTCCTGTTTAGAACTGTGACAATACAATGCAGGGAGCCCAGCAGGATACAGCATGGATATAATTGTTCAGCCTTTTAGGATTGTGTGAGAATAAAACACTGCTTATTCTGTTATATTGTTGTTTGTAGTTAGTAGGTCAGTGGCTGGAGCCACTGTACCAGTCCCAGTAAAGGTTAAATCCAGCACCATGCTCCCTGCCATCCCAGTTACCAATCCTATCCATCCCTGCCCCAATTTCCTGGGTGTCCTGGTATGCAGTGACCAATTAGCACTGCAGAGATCACAAGTTCAGCATTACTAACAGAGCTGAACCTGAGATTTTGAAATCTCACAATAGCACATAGCTGAAAGTGCCAGGTAGTCTGCATGTATACACAGATGACATTGTCTGTGAGTACATACAAAGATCAACAGCATAATAGTTCTCTATAGGGGAGCCATCAGGCTGAAGAGGAATACAAAACAAAAGGAGAATGAAGGTGGTGCCCCCTGTGTTGAATCAAAAATTTCAGTTTGTCCACCACAGTTAGTCCACCACTGTATAAACCCAGTGGTAGTGTACTCACAAGCGTTGAGTACACTACCAGCGTTGTTGCTTGGGAATTACATATATAACTTTCAGAAGCACACACTTATGGAACAAAACATTTTCTTGATCATAGTAACAAGAGTCACCCCAATCATTTTTGTAGTAGGGCATCTAGTACTATCGATCACATTCTCCTAAACAGCACCAACATACAAAACATAAACAAAAGAAAGGGTGCCCAACAGTGATATATTGTAGATATCACAAATATACAGTATTATACCAAGAAATATGTAGATTGCAATCACATGTTTGGATAGTCAGAGTGTGACACCTTCTGCACCCCCTGACAAATTCGCATGCAGAGAATCCTCAGACTGAAGAAATTACAAAAGGGACTCAGAATAGCTAGGCTAATCTAATCAGCCTATTAGGTAGCATGGGAATGCCTCCACAGCTCTGACTGGATAAGATGAAATCCACAGCTCCTAGTGATTTGCTGATTTGTATTCTTAGGGATGAAACTTGCCCCAGATTGGATGCTCTAATCTCCAGGGAATTTGAGGAAGAGATGGACCTTGTAGCTGCTTAAGAGTTCCACAGGAGCCAGGGGTATAAAGGGGTGGAGTTTGTGTGTTATTCTGATATACTTTTTGTCAGGTATGTTACTACATAGTGGGCAGTGTCCTTTAGCCTGCTTTGACTAACCAAGAACATATTTTTAACAGTGTGCACTGTTAGTAATGGAAGCCTAGTTTCCCTTCCTATTAACATGAATCTTGTGAGGTGGTTTCTGTGGCAAGATCCTTGTCCTGAATGGAAGTCAATGTCATGGGTCAGCATATAGAAGGCAGGAATCAGGCTGAAGGGCAGTAAAATATCAGTTCTTTATTAATGCCCAGTGGATGTTAATGAGTTAAGCTTAAGCAAAAGTGCAGGGAGACAAATGGAATGCCAATTGGATGGGGAGCACTGGGACAGCTGACAGTGCTCCAAATCTCTTAACTCTTTACGAAGCAGAGGGGTACACAAATCGTTGTAAGGCTATCTAGCAGCCCTGTGCATTATGTGACAGAAGAGGAGGTTGTTTAGATGCTGCCTAATGAAAATTAACCCTTTAAGGGCCAGAGGGGTAGGCAACTCATTGGAAAGAAATATGTTGCACACTCCACTGATAATCCTTTAAGGATTAATGGGTTATCATTTTTATTTCTTTAATTGTTTTTTATAATTTTTAAAAATGCTTGGTTTTCATACAAAATATTACTATTAAGGTAAAAAAAATGTTCTTATAAGTTGTATACAACATGTAGGACATCCAGGGCTCATGCTCTTGAAACATAAAAAATAACATTGCTATTAGCATGCATTTAACTAGGGATTTTTTTCAGATAAAAACATAATTGTCAACAATTCAACAGAGAGTAGAAGGAAAGTGCATTAGTTGGAGATGTTACGTTTCTTTTTTTCCTGCTTCACAGTATTATTTCAAAGTACAGGAGGTGATGTTGTATTCCTCAGTGTGCTGTTCAAAGTCAGGAGCAGCAATATTTAGCACATGCTTGGGCAGTCGTGTTTGAAATCCATGCCTCCCCTCTCTGGTGTTTTGATGTGCCTTTAGGGAATGCTTGCCTGTTTGTAGTTTGTTTTCTTTTGTTTAAGGTTTCAGCTACTGCATTGACTAATGATTATATAGCAGTAAACTCTCCTCCCTGCTAAATTCAGAGGTAATGCCTCAAAAGCATCTTTCCCTTGTGTGTCATAAAACAATAAAAGAGGAAGACAGCCCCCTTTGAGGGAGGATAATCCTTTGTTTAAGAAGAAGAAAAGGCCTGTAGCTGATCCATGTGCTTTGAATTCAAATGGAAGATTAGCCTAATTAAAAAAAATGTATATAAAGTGGGAATATATATATATATATATATATATATATATATATATATAATATGTATTTATTTTATATTTATGTGTGTTATAATACACTAATACATACAGCAACTGTAAATTTTAAGTGGGATGGTCTATTTTGCAAAAATGATTGGAATGTAAAAAAAATGTGGTGATTTGATGAACTCAAACGTTTTGGGTTATCTTTTTAACCCTTTAAGTGGTACGCTATGTATTTCAAAGAAATGTGCATAGATGAGAACTTTTAAAAACCATCACCAGGAGATCTGAAGCCCTGGGGGGGTAGTAGATTGCATTAACCATTTGAGTGCCTGAGGGGTACACAACCACAATGCATTGCAATGCTTACCCATCTTGCACTCAAAGGGTTTAATGAAAAAGAAGAATACACTTACCAGCCAACACTGGCTGGTGCTCAGGTCCTCCACTCCTACTCCTGCACCTCATGTGATGCGGCAAGCAAGCAACATAACATAGTGGCTGCCTTCACTCTTCCTACTGACATCATCCCTGTCTATCCAGTCATTGGCTGGCTGAGGTCACTATGCCCAGGATGCAATGCCTCAGCCTCCCGATAATACTGTATACTCTGCAGCAGCAGATACTTGCTTTACCCGGAGATTTGAAGGTTTCATCCTGAGACCCAGAGACAGTGGCCTAAATCCGGTGTCTCTGGGTGAAAACCTGCAAGTTCCCAGCTATGGCAATGTGTTGCATACCCGTCTGGCACTCTAAGGGTTAATGAAATAGTAATCGTATTGTGCTCTTGATAAAATGTGCACAAAAAAGTAATGTCTCCAACATTCAAAGGGGTTAAAAGCTCCAGTTAAATCAAATATGTTAATTTTTGTCGCAGGTTGTAGTTGGTTTGTGCCAGAATTGCTCCACTTTTTTTGGGATATGGCCCTTAGTTTATTATCATTGCTTTAGATTTATATGTATTTCAATTCTGAAAATCTCAGCATTAACATGGGCCATACGTTGGTGTGATAAAGAGGTGATAATGTGGAGATGACTTCTCCAGTGATATAATTTCTCCACTTCCTGTGTTATTCCATGGAGTTAATGCATTAAGAGTTCTCCACCTTTGGAGATCTTAGTGCATAGACTCAACAGAATAACAGGAACTGGATAAGTGATATAACTGGAGAAGTTATCTCCACTTCATGACCTCTTTATCACACCTCAGTGTATATCCCCCATGTGTTCTATGAGAAGAACTAAAATTCCAAAAATTCCCTTTGGCTGAAATGGGGATTTTAACCCTTTGAAATGTAGAGAGGTCTCCATCAAGAGCTATATATATATATATATATATATATATATATATATTTTTTTTTTTTTTTTTTTTTTTTTTTCTAGTGGAATTATAATTCACATGAAGAATTATTTGGCTGCAACAAACTTTAGCACCATTGCTAAAAATTGTATAAAAATATGATTAACAGGTTATTATTGGGGTCATTTGTATTAAGCCTAAAATGGTACTATTATGGGGCACATCAATAGCATCTTAAAGATCTAATGAACGTTACCATTTATTTAAAACCCCTCAAATTCATTGGAGACTTCTTAATCATTCAAGGGGTTAAAAGACCCATTTAACCCTTTGATTGCTAGAGAGATACACAACACATTGTTCTGCAATGTGTTGCAACACCTCTTGCACTCAAAGGGTTAAGTCAAAAGGGCTTTTTATTAGATCCTTCAAATGAGGATTGTTTCCCCAGAATGCCTGTATGTGTATGGCTTTTGAATTCTTCACTAGGACATGCTGCACGGAATAGGCACCTTAGGTACTCCAGGTTGGAGACTACAACTCACACACCTGGTTGGTGATGACAGGATAGATAGTATCCAACAGCTGCAGTGCTGAAGGTTTCCTACTTCTGGCCTCCACAGAGAAGAGTGCAGAAAAAGGCCAAGGAAGGGGAGAAGTTGTTTTCTGCCATATGCAGTAGAGAAATGCTCCATTATTTATGGGCAGAGGTACCACAGCTGTGATTGATTAGCCTTGTTCAAGCAAGAGAGTTAGCAAGCCAGGACAGTTATTATCCTACACTATAAATTCAGCCTCTAGCCTTTGAAATATTGAAATTTTCATTGGGGATATGTAAATTGGTTGCTGTCTTGTGCATCATTAACCTAAATTTAGATGAACAAATTCCTTAATGTAATTTGTTAAAGCAATAAGGAATTCTAGTAAGGGAAAAAAAAGTTAAACAACCTTCAAAAATCTCCATGATTATCCAAGTACCTGGCCTCTAATCATTCCATCATAACAGCCATTTACTTTCTGCCGAAGGTTTACTCATTCTTCTACAGTGCAGCTAGATCTTGCTCACCAATGATTTAAAATAACACCACCTAATAATAACCTCCACTTACTTACTATAGCCAAAATATCCTTACGTTCCCTGTAAATGTGTCTCTTTTACCTTGGGCCCTGATGTCATGACCATGGAGGTGGGATGACAGGACCACAGATCCTCAAACTGCACATAGCAATCTTAAAGGGATAGTAATACTTAAAATGTAAAAAAAAAATGTTGTAGGGTTTATCCCCCTGAGTAAAACAAAAGTACTCCCAATGCTGAAAGGTGTTTCATTCAAAAGTTATTAATTTTAAAAGTTTAATTTTTTAGGTGCAATATCACGGTGGCCTGAAATTGTACAGTGGCGCTGTTGCTACACCATCCTATGGAGATTTATGGTCAATTGACCAGAGCTGTCCATAGGATCGTGTAGCAACAGCGCCACTGTACAATTTCAGGCCACTGTGATATTGCACCTAAAAAATTCAACTTTGAAAATTAATAACTTTTGAATGAAACACCTTTCAGCAGTGGGAGTACTCCTGTTTTACTCCGGGGGATAAACCCTACAACATATTTTTTTTTACATTTTAAGTATTACTATCCCTTTAAGCCTTTGAAGTCAAGAGGGATTTGTTCATCCTACTGGTCCTTAACCCACTGAGTGCCAGAGGTGTCTCCAAAGCATTGCAAAGAAATACATTGGATATCCCTCTTGCAATAAAAGGGTTAAAGGGTTAAAAAGGTTCATGCACTAATGCCTAAAACTGCCAGCAATGATCATGTCCACATCCATGGATATGATCTCTATGACTAGTTGAAGTTGTTATCTCTTTATGCAAAGAGCAATGGACCATCTTTCTATCCTTCAAGGAATTAATATCTTTATTTAGATCATTGTGGAATTTTTGTTTGTCATCTACGATGCAGTGGGTTTGGCCCAGAATTTCTCCTTTTTATCACCTACAACCCATAATGACTGAGCATTGATATGTAAATTAGGGAAGATGAATCGAAACCTGAATTCTGTAGTCTGTCATTCTTTACCCCTCACCTCTGCTGCACTAATCTTGTCACTTTACTGCTCTTTATCTCATTCATAACATCTTATGTCTCTCTACCTTAAATGAAAGATCTAACCATTCCCTTATGCTATAATGAAGAGCAAGAGATGCCTATTAAACATAATATCTTTAATGCAATGCACATTGTACAAGATAAAATACACTTACTAGCTGTCTCATCAGAAATAGACATGCAGCCCTTCCTGTTCTGATATCCACAAACAATGTCCTCTCACATCCAGGGCCGGATTTATATCTCAGGACCCTGTAGGCACAGAAATCTGAAGCGTCCCCCCCCCAATTGGCCATCCCCACAATGCTCCAAATCTCCACATTAACCCCATATCCATATTGCCCTCACATTGCCCCCCATCAGCTCCATATTGCCCCCATCAGCTCCAACTTTCCCTATCAGCTCCAGCTTGCCCTCACATTGCTCCCATCAGCTCCAACTTGCCCCATCAGCTCCAACTTGCCCTAACATTGCCCCCCCATAATCTCCACGTTGCCCCCACCAGCTCCAATTTGCCCTCACATTGCCCCCATCAGCTCCAACTTGCCATCACATTGCCATCAGCTACACATTGCCCCCATCAGCTCCATCTTGCCCCATCAGCTCCAACTTGCCCTAACATTGCCCCCATAATCTCCACATTGCCCCCATCAGCTCCAATTGCCCTCACATTGCCCCCATCAGCTCCAACTTGCCCCATCACCTCCAATTTGCCCTAACATTGCCCCCATAATCTCCACATTGCCCCCATCAGCTCCAGTTTGCCCACACATTGCCATCAGCTCCAACTTGCCCCATCAGCTCCAACTTGCCCTAAAATTGCCCCCCATAATCTCCACATTGCCCCCATCAGCTCCAACTTGCCCTCACATTGGCATCAACATCTTCACTTTGCCCCCCTATCCATTTCATACCTCCCTGGTGGTCCAGCGGCAGGAGATGTCTGTGCTTCTGCACAGACCTGTAGCTTCTGTTGCACCCCGGTCTTCTATTTAGGAATGCAGAGTGCTGGGAGATGATGCCGTCCCCCAGCGCTCTGCATTAGAGTCGACGAGGGGGAGCAACAGCAACTAAAGGTTTGTGTTACCATTACCATGCGACGGGCGGACCGGGGCAGCGGGTAATTGTGCGCAGAGCTGTGAATATTAAAAATAAAATAAAAAAAGTTGTGAATAAATATTAAAAAAAAATGTATTTGAATGACAGGCGCCCCTCTGTGGTGTGCGCCTGTAGGCAGGTGCCTACTCTGCCTAATGGCAAATCCGGCCCTGCTCACATCCTGTAGCACCACTATCCTCCATAGTCCCAGTATTTTCAATTTTAATGCCAGCAAACCTCACACACCAGCCCCATAGCATAATCAGGAAAACTTAAACACTTACTTTATTTCCTCTATGCTTTGTTTAGTACAATTACTTAAACAAAGTTTTCAGTAAAGAAATGTCCCAACATACCCACAGTCTGACACAATGTCTTTCCCTTGGTGCAAGCAGTGCTAAGGTGAGAATTTTGGGTGTACTACTCAGCTTAGTAAATTGATGGCAGGTGTAGGGACTGAACTTAGATTCCAGTACCTGTTTTCACACAGGATTTGCTTTGTAAATATATAGGAACTGAATTAACACATCTCCTTTCTATCCCTAGTAATATTACTTAAAGGGGAACTACCACCCCGCAATAACTTTACCTTAAATCAGTCTTCATCTGGCGACTAGCTGCTTAGTAGCGCTAGTCGCCAGAAATATTATCCGATTCAAAAGATTTTAGCCTTTTTCTGATGGTCACAGGAGCAGGAAGCACGGACATCTCATCACAGTGACGTCCGTGCGACTGCGCTGTCAGTCCCTTTTGAGCCGGCCGGACCATCAGAAAAAGGCAAAAATCTTTTGAACCGGGTAATATTTCTGGCGACTAGCACTACTAAGCAGCTAGTTGCCAGATGAAGACTGATTTAAGGTAAAGTTATTGCGGGGTGGTAGTTCCCCTTTAAGTACAAATACCGTTTCTGGCCTTTAATGATATGCATACTTGCACTGCAGAAAGAGATCAGGGAGCATTCATGCTAAGTCCTTACATTGCCCAATAGACCTCAATGTAAAGATGTCAAATTCAGTCCTCAGGACCCCTTACAGTGCATGTGTTAATGGTCTCATCACAGAAGCACCAGTGGCTATTTCATTAGCACGGATCAATATGTCAGAATCACTGACAAATGGATTGATTCTCATGTGAGAATATCCTTAAAAGCTATACCTTTAGGAGTTCCTGGGGACAGACTTTGAGATCTGATCTAGTGTTTTTGCTTTAGCTATCACAGAAAATTAAATTTCACTTATTTCTGTGCAAACTGGCGAATCTCTAAAGTAAGTAACAGCAAGCTATCCTTCTGCTAGACTTTTAAGAGAAGACTGCATGTATTTGCTTGTAATAGGGGTGCTGATATTGCCCTGTGTGTTTGGTGATGGTGATTGATGGTAAGAATAACATGTGTTCCTGTCAGTACAACCTCTTACCTCTTCAATGTCATCATTACAGATCACTCATTTGAAAAGATCAGTTCTACTAATAGGGACAAAGCTGCAAAAATACTCATGGGTTAGAAACAGTGATGTCCATATTTCCCCGTATTGATTTTATATGATAAATACGTATATGTATAGAGAGAAAAACTGGAGCAATTCCGGTGCAAATCAACCTCATGATAGCAAACAAATAAAAAAGTCCTTTTGATTTAAATTGAGCATTTGACCTTTTCAGTGCTTGAGAGATCTCCATTGCAGTACTGTGTAAAGCATTGGAGACCTCTGTAAAAGTCCCATTTAAATCTTGTGAATATTGGGAATGTTTTTATTTGTCCCTTATGGAGCATTTGGTTTATGTTTTAACACATTTATTGCCATAGAGCTCTTCAGTGCATTGTAGTCATGTGTTGGCGATCTTTATGGCAGTGGTTCTCAACCCTATCCTTAGGAACCACGAACAGACCACATCCTTAGGATTTCCCTATTTGAGCCCAAGTGGGATAAATAAATGACTGAGTGCCTGATTAACTCAGTTGTGCAAATGCAGGGAAATCCTAAAGTCACAGCCTGTTTGTGGTCCCTGAGGTCAGGAATGAGAACCACTGGACTCTTCAGCATTTAAAGGGGATGCATCACCTTCTAAACATTTTTTACCATAGGTTTTGTTACTAAAGTATGATTAGGAAAGCTGTTTTTTTTTTAATGTAAGTACTTTAGCAGATATTTAATCTTCCAGCTGTGCCATCAGCATAAAGCAGCACGCTGACTCTTCAGCACAACTCTTCTTGACTGCCTAATTCTCCTCCCACCTCCCTCCCAGCTGCCCCAGGGAGCGCGTTCACGCTTCCCTTTAGTGTGGTGTGAATGGTTTCTATCAAGCTCTGATTAGCATTATACTGAGGCTGCAATGCTTAATAGAACGATAGAAGCCATTCACAGCACACCAAAAGGAAGCGTGAACGCGCTTCCTGGGGCAGCTGGAAGGGAGGTGAGAGGAGAAGACGAGCTGTGCTGTGCACATTATGCGGAAGTGCACAGCACAGAATATAGACTATCTGCAAAAGTACTTACATTAAAGTGGAACTACTACCATTTACAAACATGGCCCCAAATAATTACTCATCTTGCGACTAGCTGCTCAGTTGTGCTAGTGCCAGAATTATTACCGGGTTAATGAGAATTATACACTGCTCCCAGACTGACAGACAGGAAACAGAGCAGACATCTTTCCATAGTGACGTCTGTACGCCTGCACTGTCAGTCCCATTCCGCTGTAAGAGGCATTGCTTGGGACCTTAAGGTATGGAAGGGACTGAGAGTGCAGGTGCGCAGACCTCAATATGGAAAGATGTTTGCACTGTTTCCTGCCTGTCAGTCCGGGAGCAGTGTATAATTCTCATTAATGCGGTAATAATTCTGGCGACTAGCGCTACTGAGCAGCTAGTCACCAGATGGGTAATTATTTGGGGCCATGTTTGTAAGGGGTGGTAGTTCCACTTAAGGGACTAATATTACCCTTCAGAATCAATGTCCCAAGTTTATAAAAACTGCAATTATTCTGGAGTAAACCAACTGCACCATAGAGAACAAATAAAAATTCCTATTAAAGTAAATTGGGCTTTTAACCCACTGAATGCTAGAGAGGTCTCCAATGCATTGCTTGGCAATGCATTGGAGACCTCTCTGGCATTCTAGGGATTAAAAAGCTCTATTCAAGTTTAGGAATATTTATTTATCCCCCTATGGTGCAGCTGGTTTACTCCAGAATAACTCTAGTTATGGGACACAATGTTTCTTTGTCTTCTATATGGTGCCATTGGTTTACACCAGAATTCTTCTTAGTCCACCAGCTTCAATATGGCTTAAACACAACAAATAGGGTCAGGTGTTGGAAGCTAATGTACTGCAATTCTGGGTCAGACCAACTGTACCATATGGGACACAAGATTCCCCAATGTCCCTTTGATTTTAATGTGCTTTTTGCCCCTTGTGTACTAGAGAGTTTTCCTACACATTGCAAAGGTTATGGTGTAGTGCAGCCATTGGCAAATGTGTACATTCACCACACAGTCTTCATGTCTGATTTCTTTACATCTTCTTGGTTGTAACTCTGGCATTTTTTATATACTCACTATTTACCATGGTCATCAAACTAAATTAAATTAATGTCAGGTTTTTTTTAAATAAATACATTAATTGAAAGAAAAATTATTTGGAAACTCCAGCTCATAACATAATTTGAATGAGATTTAGCTGAACTCTTATTGTCATACCTGGGAACTTCTTCCCTTTGAGCCCCCAGAGAGGGCTCATGTGCTACCAACTAGGGGGTGTCAATTACACAATGTGCATCATAAGGGGGTGGGGCTTAATAAGGGTGGTCAGGGTTTACTTGTCTATGTGACATAAAGTGGGTGGGAAGTAGGCAGAACAGGGTGGGAAGGAGGAGGAGTGGGTGGGAAGTGGGATGAACAGGGTGGGAAGGAGAAGAAGCTCAGCACCACCGGAGAATTAATGTCCCTGGAGATATGGTAATTCATTCTGCAAACCAGAGTTTCTGGGGCAGATCCTGAGAGTTCCCAGATATGCTTATTGTATTTTGTGAATAACAGCCAAAAAATAAAAAATCTGTGAGCCAGACAAATTAAAGAAAGTTCAATGGAAAAACAATATAAAATGTGGGTTTGGAACCTGAGGTCACAAATAAAAAGACAACATACAATATATAGAGATTTGAGTAAGGTGTAAAAACACAACTCAGAATGTAGGAGCTGCCAGTACGGCTGTGGCTTCCCTCAAACTTGGTGTTATAGGCATTTGCCTACACTGCCTATTGGAGACTCTGCCTTACCAACCATCTCGGAAGAATTTGGATGTAAATTGCAGGGGCCCTATTCCACTCTTAGTCTAATTTCATGCAGTTCCAATACCAGCTCCTCTCACTATATGGTATATATTTTTTAAAGAAAACATAGTTCAATAACAGCTACAGAACCACAGGTCACTCACCCTTGCTACCATAAATATATCCAATATGAAAATGAATATAATTTTGATTACTGTACATTATAACGCCCTTCTCACAGAAGCATTCTTGATGACCTTTGGTCTCTCTGGTACGTATTTATGGGAGTGGAACACTGAGGAACCCCACATGTAACTTGGAGTTAGAGGGAAACACTGTCAGCAAAAGACTATATTACATTCTAGTTAATAAAGTAGGGGTACAAGTAGTTTAAAGAATGTCAAGCCTGAGTTTTTGAGATTGTTTATCAAAATATTGTGGTTTACTGCAGCAAAGGCTTTTACAAAACATAGGAAAACATCTCCAGTAAATTCACCATGTTCCATGCCTCTCTGGTCATAATTACATACTTTTAAGAGGGTTGGATTTTTGAGTGATTTGAATGAAAACCAGGCTGAAGTGATCTAAAAGTTGGACAGTTTCTAATACTTGCACAGCTGGGCGTGGGCACTTTTTTCTCCACTTTTGTGGATAGGTACCACTCTAGCCACTGTCCAGGCTTTGGATATATAGCCAGATGACCAGAAAGCTTTAATTAGGGATTCAATGGGATGTTGGTCAGGCCCCTTTTTGGGTTGGGGAGGTTGTCAGTTATATCACCTGCAGGTACTGGTATGAATTTGAATTCAGCAGTATTGCTGGACCATTGTTGTAGGACAACATAGCTCAAAGTATTTGTCACTAAGGCTCAAAAGAAGAGTCTAGAAATATTGAGTCAAAACAACTACATCATAACTAAAATTTCCCATTGACTTAAATGGGGTTTTAAACATCTTTAATGCTAGAGAGGTTTCCAACGTATTGCTTCTGACCTTTCTAGTATTAAAAAGTTAAAATTCCCATTTAAATCAATGGTAAGTTTTGGATTTTTTAAAATTTTTCTCTATAGTGTAATTGGTTTGCCCAAGAATTCCTTCACTTTTCTTATGAATAAGTCTAACCCAAAATAGATGCAATTCATTTATATGTAATTCCAAATCTGTGTCACCAAGCGCTAGTTATGAATGAATGCCTGCCAGTGAAAGTCATAAATGAATATCAATGATAATTACAACTAAATAAATATTGCTGACTGTTGTAGCTCATTACGAATCATTTTAGTAATTAGTATCACTTGAGATATGTTTATTACACAAATAAATTATTGTTTTACTCTTCTTCACATTTATCAAGTGGATAGGGATGGCTAACTTTAGTTGTAACCAGTTGTTAGCCAGTTATCTTTTCATTATTTTTAGATCATATGATTAAATATACTATAATATTTTTGGAGATTATTGACAATAGAAGGAGCTGGGCCACCAAGACCATGGCAACATCACTTAGAGCCAACGGACTTATGTATAAGAGAAGAATGGTGGAATTCTAATGGAAATCAATCACACTATGGGGAAAAATAACTACATAAATCAACTTTGGTCTCTTTCACAAGAGCAACAGCAATGTAGCCATGATGCTTTGGGGACGTCTTCCATTGTGAGAGGTCCTGTGCTGGGCAATGGTGCCTTTCACACAGGTGACTATTGCTTTGTGTAACTTCACCAAAGTCCAGCATACTGCATATTTGGTTTGTTTACTACAATAAAGTTATGGAATTGTTGGCAGGCCTTTCATGTTAATGAAGATGGAGGCTGCACTGTTTAATTCAACCTCCAATGAATGGCTGACCTAGGTGGTCGTCAGCCAGTCATATTGGCTGGCACTTATGTGGGCTGGCTGTCAGACACCCCTCTCCTGTGTCTGGAAGTGGAATGTGGAAGTGAGAGGACAGGTAATAGAACTATAGCAGGGGTACTAGAGCTCTGTTGCCCTAGGGAAACAGCCCTTAGATAATTATTTTAACCTGATAATGCTAGAGGGGGTCTCTAGTATATTGCAAAGCAATGCTTTGGATCATTTTCTAGCACTCAAAGGGTTAAAAGAAGTTAAATTTATTTGAATGGAAGCATGGGGAATTTATATTCCCCTTACGATGTAGTTGATATGCCCCAGGATTACGCTACATGTTTTTATACATAAAGCTTAAAGTTCTCTCTGTTCAAGGGATGTGCAACTTATTGTCTCCATCTGTTGTTGGTATACAATTCCCATCATCCTTGGACAACCAAGGGATAGCTGGAGATGTATGAGTTGTAGTCCAACAACAGTATGGTAAACAAATAAGCAGACTGCAATAACTGCATAGATTTTGAGCACTAAAAATTAAAAAAAAAATTGGTTTGTCTGTATTCCCATTTGTATTTGCAAGATTATTCACATTATGTATGTGTGTATATGTACATCTTTATATGGCACCACACAGTGTATACAGCACCTTTCAACAGATGTATGTTACAGTAAGTAAGAGGGGATAAAATAAGTGTCACCTTCATAGAAATAATAGGAGAGAGGTCCCTGCCCCATGAAGCTTACAGTCAAAATGGGTAACAGGAGAAAGACAACGGGATAAGGGTGTCAAGTGCTGAGATTCCAAGTGCTGAGATTCCAAGTGCTGAGATTCCAAGTGCTGAGTTGTAACTCTCACACTTCATTATTTTTTTTCATCAAACATTGCCACAAATATTTTGAGGTACCCTTCAAGTTTAACCTTTTGAGTGCCAGCTGTGTTGCATACCTGCCTGGCACACAAAGGGTTAAAAATACAAACAACATTTCATTGTTCGTCCAATAAAAGCATTAAATTGAGTTTAATTTCTTATTTAAGAGTTGTAGATTTCAACGTACCCTTTACACTACAGACCTTATATCCCTTGGATGATAGAATGTTCCCCTTAGTACGCAAGGGGTTAATAACATGTAAAAATGGAGTGATGCAGCGTTAACCCTTTGAGTGCCAGAAGGGTAGGCAATGCATTGCTTTCCAACGTGTTGTGTTCCCCTCTGGCACTCAAAGGGTTAAAGCGGAAAAGAAAAGTGCTCATATTTTAGCCTTTGAATCCCAGACTGCTATGAACACATTGTGAAGCAGTTCATTAAACACCCCTCTAGTATTCAGTGGGTTAAATCATTAGATCTAGTGAATTGTTCTGTTTTGCTCCTGCAATATCATAGCCCAGTTTCTGTTTTCTAATTATTCCTTATGAGCGTTATACATTTTAGATCAGGTTTAGTTTTTAATTAACATTAGTCTCACATAGTAAGATGTATGCTAATCTTGTTCCCAAATCAGCAGTTCTCAGCGTTACAAGTTGATTTTCTAGCAAAGGCTGTAAAGCTCTCGATAAGAAGGCTAGAGAGCAAGGTGCAAGTCCCTCAGCGATAACCTCCTGACTCCAACATTATAGGTCTTTCTGCTGGAATTGAGTTCTACATCTTACTTGATCAGTTATTGTCACCAATGAGTAATGGATGCACCCTTTGTCTGTCCCAGGGTGGGAGATCCAGTCCATCAGAAGGTACAGCTGTGTGCCACAGGGCCAGACAGATAAAGAAAAATCTGTTCTAGTTACAGGCCCACCAGTGACAGACTACATAATGCTGCACTGAATAACATCTACCCTATAAATGTTCCTTGTATCCATTAAAAAGCCCATTAATCACACTGCTTGCTGTGCCAGCATCGCCAATGAGGAAAAACAGCAACAAAAATAAATGAAAACTAAATATTTTTCATGAGAAATATTTTGAATTAAGAAATTAAGAAGCACAAGAACCTAAAATTGGCTATTAACTCTTTGGAAGCTATAGACAGCTCTTGCTCATAGTGTCCATGGGATTAATGTAACAGTGAGGGTGATCACTTAAGAATTGGAACAATCCTGGGGTAAACCAACTGCACGATAGGGGACAAGTAAAAATCCTCATAGTTTTAAATGGATCATTTAACTCCTTGAATGCTAGAGAGGTCTCCAACGTATTATTTCTCATTCATGGAGTTAAAAGCTCCATTTAATTCAGTGGAAATCATGGGAATTTGTATTTGACCCCTGTGATGCACTTGGTTTGCACCAGATTTGCTACAGTTCTTTTTTGGTGTATCTTAACTCTTTGAGTGCCAGAAAGGTATGCAGTGCATTGCAAAGCAATGCATTGCATGCCACTCTGGCACTCAAAAGGTTAAAGGATATAATTAATGTTATAAAATTAAAACTTGTTTTAACCCCTTAATGCCCACATGCCGTGCTATGATCGCCACACTGTTTTTGTGGTAAGGACCGGTGACGGTCATAGCACGGCACATACATTTTACTTCCTGTGCTCCTTCGGTAGTGTTGTAAGTAAAAACGGGGAGTAAAATTGACCTCTCCAAGACTGGAGAGGTCTCTCTCAGTCCCCAGCGCTGCGTGCCGGTAAACGCCACAGGTTACCTGTACCAGCACGTTGGAAACATCAAAGTAGTCCGTAACGGAATGTTAGTTCCCAGGACCATAGACATTAAGGGGTTAATGACGCTGGATTGTATTCAAAGTCATGGAAGTTGTTGTACCATAAAGATCTGGAGCAATTCTGAAGAAAACCAATGACAAATACAAATGCCCCAAAGTCCCATTCATTTAAAAGAGAGTCCAAAACCCCTTGATTTTTAAACAGGTCTCCAATGCACTGGAAACATCTCTAGTATTCAAGAGGTTCAAGGGAAATTAAAGGGCAATTAATATGTTTTACTAAGACTCCAACAATGGTATCAGCCCCAAAGTGGCTCTTATCAGTCGTTCAGGGGATCAGAAAACTGCCCCCCTTGGCTGGAAAGCAAACCTCAGATCTGGTGATTTCAGCCATATACTCCAGATTTTCTAATGTATTCCCATAGACACGCATCAGGCTTTCAGACCCAATACAGCTGGCCTATGGGGAAATGCAAAGCGCAGGACAGGAAACAGTTCTGCTCAATTCAACAGGGATAAACCTGGGGATCCCTTCATCTCCCCTGTTGGTGCACCAGGGCTCACAAGGCAGTGCTGGCTTAATCAGTAGGTTTGCTCACAAGGGAGCAGATCTGCCGATAGGGCAACTAGAATATGTGAGTTGCCCTTTAAAATCCCATATTCATTTAACGATTATATTTATTTGAACTCTATGGTGTAGTTGGCTTTTTCCAGACTTGTTCCAGTTCTTCTTTATAAGCCTGGATTACACTGCATTTAATAACTTTATAAAGGGTTTTATCTAGCCATTTCTAAAGGAGTCTGATTGGTTAAACCAGTGCTATTACTTATCAACTGCAATGTAATACAGACCTATATCAGCCCCTGAGAGGGTAAGGGGAGGTCTAGGTTGCATACCCATATTGTTCTCAAGGGAAATAAATATTATCTATATTAATAAAAGAAGATGTCATGTGATTGAGAATTCTCACCCCAGGGCAGCAGTAAGGAGAAAGTGTCCTTATCGCCTGCTGACTGCCTCTGTAAGATATATAGGGAGGGGGGCATTATTTGGACAGACGTGGGCAGGGTGGTAAAGCCCCTGGCCACTCTGCGAGCAGTTTACCTGCCCTCACTTTCGCCTCTGTCCCCAAATCAGTCATACCAAAGTTGCTATTTATGATGCTCTACCTGCCAGGTGACATGTATGGGAAGATTAAACCGACATGAGTGGCACAGTGTTGCCTATTCAAGTGTAAAGGACACATACCATACACACATCCAATTAGTGAACAAGAGCTGTTGTGTTTTAACCCTTTGTGTGCCAGAAGTGTATCCAACATATTGGGTTAACGAGTATGCATCTCTCTAAACCACATACACGTGAGTGGTTTTAACCCTTTGAGTTCCAGAGATGTATCGAACACATTGCAATGCACTGGATACCTCATGGGCATAAAAAGGTGACTTGTATGAGTGGTTGAGAGAGATAGGCAAACATTCACCCTTTGAATGCCAGAGATATGCAATGCATTGCAAGGTGTTGGATACCTCTCTGCAACTCAAAGGGTTAAAAGCCAACAGCTCATGTCACTTTCACCAATTGAATTTGAGTTTGTGTGTGTGTTTCTTTTTTTGTAGCCGCCATGGCAACTCCATGCTGCTCTTGATAGTCCATTTATATTAAAAGTCATGTGGTAACTCTTTATTCCTATAAAGATCTTTTAGTTAACCCCTTGGGTGCTAGAATTCTCCCAGTGCGTTACTTTGCAGTGAGCTGGAGACCTATCTAGAAGTCAAGGTGTTAACAGACGTTAACTTTAGAGTAAAATTTCCTCCCTAAATATTTTAATAGGAAGCAATGTAAATTGAAATTTTAAATCATTTCCATTCCAGATGTTAATTTGGAAATGGTTATAGGAATATGAAATTGCTTTGTGAAATACACACTTTGACACATAGGCTCCAAAAAAGATATTAACTTGGCTAGCAGGCACACATTTTTATTGAGCCATTAACAGTAAATTTGGAAGTGATGAGTACTGTAGGTCTGAACAGTCTCAGGATGCCCAGCCCAGCCCTAGGTCCTGACTTTTGGCTTTGAAGAGTGCATTCTTTTCTTTGATTGGCTGACAGGTAACTAATCACAGCATTGTATGCTCACAATACAGACATCCAGGACATTTAACCCCCAGAGTGCCACAGCGGTAAAACGTACAGGCTTGGACAACTGTTCTTGCCAAGAATGTACATTGTGCCTCTAAAGTGCGGGATGTTGCATAAGCCGGAAGCAGGTAGCTGAACCAATTTTTTTTTTAATTATGTCAGCCCACATTGGGAGGAGGCATGGGGCATCAGAACTCCCTCCTGATTCCCCCACCCCACAGCTATTGATCTCCCAACCCATTCAGCTAGAAGGTCAATAAAGGCAACACAGGAGAGCAGAATGTTTCCCCTGCTTTGATCCTACTCGGACTTCTGGGTAGGAGTGGGAATGATTGGGGAGATCCTTCCAACTCCAGTGACGTGAAAGCCTTTCCCTGGTCCTCCCCACTTCTACCCAGTAGTTCGAGTAGAATGGAAGCAGGGGAGCCATGATGTTCCTCTGACCCACTTCTATTGATCTTCCAGCTGAATCACTGGGGGAGAACATCCTATAGTACCACCTTATGGAAATAACTGCACACACCAATCTAAGAGTAAAAAGTCAAAAATACCTTATATTGTATGTGAATGTCTATTCTCCAAAATTGGGTACCTTGCAAACCTTTCCATCATATCTCAAACAGTTAGGACCATGTTTGTGCAGTCAGACTGTACCAACTGGGTACCATTTTTGCTTGGAAATGTAGCAGCTAATGAAGACAGTAAGAAATTACATACTTTTCATAAATGTAAGTACATTTTGAAGGGGTGAAAATGTAAAAAAATCATATTATTTCCTTTAGCGACACATTCTGGAAACATTTGTGTACAACAGTTATGATAGAAATACAAATGGCCCCTCATATGATGCTGTATGTGTTATCTTCTTTCAAAAATGCTATGCTTTATCTATCTTTCAACTACATTCCCATAGCTAATGATTACAGTAAGACATTCCATACCTTTCAAATATTTCAGTAGGTTTGAAGTGGTAGAAATGTTAAAAATGCCAATTTGTTTCCTTTAGCGCCACCTTCTGGAATCATGTTTGCTCACCAGGCTTGGAGTAGAAAGTGACCCCTCATTTGATGGAGTGGGATGTCTGCTTTCAGGGAATATGCCTTTTATATAGTTATTGAGATGTTTTAGGGTTGTTTTACCATGTAACCAATGGAATGTGCATTTTTGTTCATATAGTTGAAAATACTATTTTATGCTCCTGGTAGTTAAGGGTCTGTGCTTGCCATACATGTTGGTAAAACTATACATATTCAATATTTTTGTAGTCTAGGTGTGTAAAAAAGGTTTCATTGTGTTCCCGAGAGAAAATCTGAGAAAACCATGTGGTTGTCAGATTGTTCTTGGAAAATAGGCTTTAAATAAAGCTCATAAAATCTTTGCCATTTTTGTCTACTGCCAAAATGTTTTCGCTATTATTTCCATTGGCTTCAAACGCCCCATCTACTTTGCAGTTTTGCGCCAAAAACTTGACGTTTCCAGAAAGTAAAACACAACACAAGCAGCTAGAGCTGCTTGGCTGTTTTTTCTAGATAGCAAAATTGAGGCATACTCTTGGCTAACAGGATGAGCAGCCATCTTAAAAAAGGAAGGAGCTGGAAGGATCGTGAAATGTCCAGTGAGTCTGAGGAGGAGGAAGTGACCACTACCAACACAGAAGGATTTGGAAGCCTTGATTACCCAGGCCCAATAATGCCCAGTCCCTCTACATCATCCCTAGGGATCTGGGGTGATTTATTAGCAAACCAGCAATTGCACATGAAGAACTGGATAGCAGTGTGAGCACCACAGGTCAGCTACCTGTGCCTGCTGCTACTGCTGCCTGTATGCCTTCTGATCAGGAAGGGGGGAGGAGATGATGGCAAATATGACAGCAGGGGACCCTTAGTCACAGTTTTAATCCCCAAGCAGCCCCACTACTACTATTATGCAGCAACTAGAGACTTAGTGTGTTGGAGGTGAGGGAGGGAGTGATGGTGAAGGCGACATTGTTAGTGAAGCAGCTGGTGGGACTAGCATGACCACAGTAGATCATCCTGCTGAGGTGGAAGGGGAAGTGAAGGTGAGCAGCCAGACTAGCAGTCAAGGGAGCCCACAACATCCTTCTGATCCTGTTATTCACCTGATTGAAGACAGAACTGGCTAGCAACAGTAATACAATCAGCACAGATCAGCTGCCTGTGCCTGCTGCAAGTGCTGCCAGTCTGCCTTTTTTACCTCAAGAC
The DNA here is from genome assembly GCA_037306005.1 of Rhinophrynus dorsalis. NCBI lineage: Eukaryota > Metazoa > Chordata > Amphibia > Anura > Rhinophrynidae > Rhinophrynus > Rhinophrynus dorsalis. The sequence goes on along the minus strand of CM074719.1, from coordinate 429,756,748 downwards.
AATGCAAGTGTGGCAGTAGGGGACCCTCTGTCACATTTGTCATCATCACCAACCAGTGAGACTCTCATAGAATAGGAGCAGCAGCAAGGAAGGAATGGTGATGGTGGTGGTGATGATGAGGGCAATGGTGGTACAGCTGGGATGGAAAAGACATTCATGGCTATTTTAGACCAAACTGAAAAGGAATGGGAAACCAAGATACAAATGGGGATGGTCATTACCACCATTAGCAGCAGTGAGATTGTGGATTCCTTCTGCTCCTGAGTTGCAAGTGCAGCAGGATGATGCTGAGCAGGCTAATGTGCCACAGACCACTGTGGGCACAGTGGGAATGGGGTCAGCAGTAGTAATGTGGGACTAGGACAGGTTCCACTTTCCAGCAGCAATACTCCTCATTGTAGTTGTAGTGCTGATTCTGAGGCAGCAGCAACATCATCCTCTGTCCCAGCCAGTGGATTGTGGAGAAGAAGAAAGAGGCCATTTGTCTCCACCTTTCCTCTCCCCCTGAGGTCCTGGGTGTGGGACTATTTTTCTCTTGGGCAGGCAAAGTGCAGTAATCAACGACGGCACTGTGTACAAATTGTAATAAGTCAGTGAAAAGAGGAAAGGAAGGATATCACCTTGGCACAACTGCCCTCCTAACACACATGAAATACAGACACCATGACATTTATTTGAAGCATGTTAAATCCAAAATCCCCTCAAAAGAAATTAGGTGCCACTTTTGCTGTACCCCGTATCTTTCCCAAAGGAAACAAGAGGCAAGGAGGAAATCAAAGAAGAGGAAGAATAGAGAAACCCAGCCAGAGCCTGATAGTTCAATGGTGAGTGAAACAATTGGCTCGCCATCACCTTCTTGTACTAGGGTCCGGTTTCAGGAAGATGTAGCAATGTCTTCTGGTGATCCACCTCTGTCACCATTACCTCCCCCAATAAAGGATATCGATTCTGTAGATGGGAAGGTGTTGGCAGTCCATGCCCATCCATTGCACATTGTGATTTGAGCTGACCACACATGGGAATGTGGTGGAGTATAATTGCAGGCCTGGAATCAAGCAAGAAAAGAAAAAAGCACAAGAGACAGCGCACAAAGGGATACCTATAAGTGTAGTATGGTTGTAATTATAATGAATACAAATCAGTAAAACATAAAAACATATTTATTTATTAGTAAAAAATAATAAAAATGAATAAACGCTGGTTCCAGCTATGGTATAGCTATAAAATATAGTATAAAATGTGAATCTATGGATCTTTGGGGATCAAGCAAGTTGTAAGACTGCAAGTTGTCACGTGTCCTTAGTGAGGAGCACACAAGGGGCATATTGAGAGCAGCAGTTCCTGGGGAGATTATTGATTTTACATTGCAGAACTAATCATCAAGGTGCTTGTTTTCAGTTGTGCCAGTTGTTTGACATGAGTGAAAATATGTCCATTGTTTGCAGTCCTTCCCCTACTTCCTACACACACTGTGCACATTGAAGTTGCTGATGAGAGGCACAGGTCCTGCTCTCAAAGGAAACATTTATATTCCAATAACACAACCATGATTTTGGAGGAGGGGTTGAAAGAAAAACAGTATTGGCAGATTTATTTTCTCTACATATACCTAAAATGGTAGGGGCTAGTTGTGGTACTGCTACTGCCTCAGGTGCATGATTGGAGCTAGTAGTGGTAAATGGAACCATGATCATCATCACCCATATAACTACTTTGTTGATTCCATTCCCTTAGGCTGCCTAATCATCCTGCTGCTTAAACAACTAAGGAGACGCAACAAGAATAGCAGTCACAAATGCCGGAATGACACCGGGACATTTGCCACTGGCCAGTGGCCACTGGCCAACATAACATAACCTGCTGGCACTAGGCCAGCAGGGCACATTTTTTGTTCTCAGGGCTTGTTCTTTATATAAACTAGAGGCCTACAAAAAACAATTTTTGGGGACTTCATTCTATGAAGCCTAATTTCTCCAAATCACTGATTCCTGAGGGCTTGTAACTCTAACAATCCTGAGTGCAAATAATAATCTCTGATTCCTCAGGACTTGTGACTCTAACAATCCTGAGTGCAAATAAGCATCACTGATTCCTCAGGGCTTGTGCCTCTAACAAGCCAAAGTCCTACATCAATTTTTCCTCAAGGCTTGAGCTTAACACATGTCTAAGTCCTACAAATCAATGTTTCCTCAGGGCCTGGGCCTCTAACAACAAGACTAAGCCATACAAATCACCCTCTACAAAATGCTCTATCCCGTCAAGTATCAGTCTGTACAGTCACAGCTTATGTCTGGGGTAAAACCCCTCCCCCCAAAAAAATTAAATTCCTTGTTCAACTGATTCTTTGCCTAGACACAACCAACACTGACAACCACAGACCCCCTTTTACACCATGTCTTTTTTTTTTTTTACTTTATTTATTTATTTTTTATTGTCCCCCCAATCTCAGTCAACAAACTCCTGAAAAAAATCCCTGTTGAACGCAATCTTTCCATAGCCTCCACCAACACAGGCACCCTCTGACCCCTTTTATACCATGCCAGTGAAAAATAAAATAAAATTTGCTATGTTTTGTGTTTGTCTTCCCATTGATTACAATGCAATAAGCTAGGCAGAAAAAAGTTCAAAAACTGCACTTTTTGCAGGAAATTTTCTACTAGGGGGGGAAGTACAATTTTTCACCGATTTTGGTTTGAGGCAGAAATTTTCACCCATCACTAGTGAGGTCAGAGACTAAAGGTTTTTAATAATAATTTACATTTTCACTACCAGCATATATATTTTAGATACATAGTTTATGACAATGGCAAAATAAGTAGTTTTCCAAATATAACTAGAAAGTTACAAACAGGAATGAATAGCAACATTTTTGAAAATGTGTCTGGCCAGCAGGGTACAAATAATTCCCCAATCCTCTGAAAAGGGTTAATTGACCTGTTTAGCTTTGGTCGGTATACTAGAACAGGCTGGAAAAACCTAGGGACTTTAGGGAGCCGTATGCTTGAATATTTATTTGTAGATTTGTGGTGCATAAGGAAGTTAATACAAATCCTATATTATAATTTGCTAAGGATGTTTGTCAGAAACCGTCATGAGCAGTAGAGATGGTTGAGTGAGCTGCAGTCATTCGCAGTACAGACAACCCGTGCCGCGGCTGATATGGAGCGGGGAGCTCCAAATTCAGACCGCAGTCCTCTCTGCGCATCCTGAAGGTGTGCAGAGAGGACTACGGCCTGAATTTGGACTGCCCCGCTCCATATCAGCCGCGGCGTGGGCAGTCCGTTCTTCATGACTGCAGCGACACCAGTGTTGGCCTGTGTACACGGGCTTTAACCCCTTAAGGACCGGAGGTTATGGGACATTTCCGTCCCATAACGTCCGCATAGGGGCACTTTGACGAGCCGGTACACGTGACCTGTCACGCGTATCGGCGCGTCACTATGGGGCTTGAAACAGATCGCTCCGATCTTGAAGTGGTCTATTTCATGCCCTATTTTTACTTACAGTGCTCCCGGTAGAGCGCTGTAAGTAAAAAGTACGTGACGTACCAGGACCGTCAAGGGTCTTTCGAGCAAATTTACCCTTGACGGTCCTGGTACGTCAAGGGTCCCTAAGGGGTTAAAACTAGTAAATAATAAGTGGTAATAACTATTTACATATCCTGTGTTCATTGCCAATGAGGATGCATTGGTATATACTATTCAGGAGCAAACAGTCATTAATAGGTGCCAATCAGGTCTGTACATGTGTTGCTCCTATGTACAAAGAATTTGCAATCGGTATGGCAACTTTGCAACACCTGCAACTCTTAGTGAACCATGGGGGCCATGCACAGGCTATATACTGTCTTGGAACAAAGACGTAGAAACTAAACCCTTCACTTTCCTTACTCCTGCTCCAGGGTTGATCTAATTGATGCCTAGATTGGCACAATTGTGTTCTTCCACATGTGGATGTTCATATTGCTTGCTACAACATTGATGATCAATGAACATGTGCTTTGCCCTCCTTTGGTACAACAATCCCAGTATCTATAAAAATGGGTATAAGATCTGATTTTGTAGGTTTACTTTCCCCTTCACTCAGTGGTTTCCAATACTGTCTTCAAACCCCACCATGAGTGAAGGTTATCCTCAACTAAGCCCAAGTGGATCTATCATTAGAACAGGATGATATGTCAGAATGACTGTGACATTGATTGATCCACCTGTGTTTGTTAGAGGTAAAGCCTACTATACTGCTGGGGTGTGGGAACCACTACCACCCATTGGATACTAGAGATGTCATCATTATCTAAGGGTGTTAATGTGTACTGTTTCATAGAAGTATAAAATGAGACAATGTAACAATATAGTAGGGTATATCTATATCGGTCAAGAAAACTGAAAATGAGTCCTGACTAATGTGGGACCTGCTGAAGTTGATGCACTAAGAAGAGCTGAGAAATTCTGCAGCAAACCAACTAAACAACAGAAGATAAATACAAATTCTCTAAAATCCCCATTGATTTAAATGGAATTTAAAGTCTCTAGGATGTTAAAGTGATCTCCAACTCATTGTTAGATACCTCTCTAGCATCCAGTTGGTTAAAAGCCCCATTTAACCCTTTGAGTGCCAGAGGGGTATTCAAAGCATTGCTCTGCAATGCGTTACGTACTCCTCTGACACTCAAAGGGTTACAATAATGGCCATTTTAATGGTGCTGTTGGTTTGATCCATATGGTTTACAGTGTATAGACAAGGAAGACAGAGGGACTAGGCCCTTGTTCTCCTATGGATCCTCTTTTCCAAGCAAGATAATTTTTAGTCACTTTGATAAACTTTTCCATAGAATGACACTGAAAAGGTTATTCTTGTTTGAAATCTTTTCTCAACTCTTTGGACTGTATGTTCAAAAGAAAAATAGAGGAATTCTTGCGATAACCAATTGCAGCAAAGGGGAAAAAAATTCTCATGTATTTAAATGGCTATTTTAAGCCAGTGGTGTACAACATGAAGCAGTTGGCTGGCAGGTAAGGATGGGAGTTGTGGTCTGGCAACACATGGAGGCCCTCGCATAGCCCATCCCTGTTTTAATGCAGACATTTCTAGCATTCAAGGCTTTAAAATACCCATGTAAATCAGTGGAAGTTTTAGTTCTTCCCTACGTGCAGTTGGTGTGATGCATATTTACATTTTTCTTTTAAATGTAATACCATTAAGGTCATATGCACTAAAAACGTGGTGTGCAAACCAGTCACACTTTAGGAAACAAATAATATTTCCTTGAATCCCGTTGATTTAAATGGGGTTTTTTAACTCCAAAACATTGCAAAGCATCCAAGTCATGCAGCTGTGTGTGGATCAGTCTAGTACACTCTGCCGCACAAATTCTGCTGTCAGTAAGACTTCAACTCTTTGTGTGCCAGAGGGGTAACCAACGCATTGCAAAGCAAAGGTTTTAATAAGACCAAACCCTGGACATCTCCCATATAGCACGCACAGGAAAACAGAGTAAAGTTACATTCTTCTGCTCCTTGCTAATATATACCATTAACCCTTTGAGTGCCAGAGTGGTACGCAACGCATTGCAAAGCAATGCATGGCGTACCACTCTGGCACTTAAAGGGTTAAACGAGGCTCCCCAAAACCCTCATATACTGCCCCACTTTCCTCCCTATGGTAAAAGCAGCTCACAATGGAGAATTTTAAGTGTAAGTAGTAAATTGACGTTAGCAGGCATAGCACTAAGAAATTGGTTCCGGTACCTATTTTAGTGTGAAATCATATTAGTACGTCCCCACTAATGTGCCATTTAAAATAATCAGGAAATAAGCTCTTGAGAAACGTACTGGTAGGTAATCCTGAGTATCTATTCAACTACTAATAAACTTGCTGAAATTGGGCACAGACATTCAGCTGTCTTTCAGCTCATAAAAATGCTACATTATTTCAATAACCGTGCATTATGAAAATACAAATAACACCAATGAAAGACAATTTCCGGAAAATAAAGTTCCATCTCAGAAATTATTTTTCTCCAAAGCATTTGCCATGTGTATAAAAATAAAAAAGTAATGTCTTTGAAACTGTGCCTCTATGTAAAAAAAAAAAAGTTATTTTCAGAATTTAACAGGCAAGGATCCATTTCTGCCTAACTATTGTATCTTACAGTTATGCATTCCCCAAAGTGTATCCCATCTGCTTTTGGGAGCTCTCACTGCAATATGCAGTGATTGCAGGATAAGCACACCATTTTCCTGTCAATACTTTCCTATTAGCCTCCTGGATCTATACATCATCGTCTTGCTGGCCTGCAGTTTGCTTATCTTCCCCTCTTAGACTGCCTTTGATTTATCTAACACCCGGGTTAATGATGAGGCATGGAGCCCAGGGTGGCTCCAAGGGTAATGCATGCCTGTATAAAAATGCTTAAAGAAGGATCAAGTGATAATCCATCCTAGACTAAAAGGCCTAGCTCTTCAACAAATGTTGTATTTCTTAATCGTGATGCTAAGACAATAATAGCTTCCCTTAAGCTACTACCATCAGCAGCCCTGATTACACATTCATTTTACCAAAATGATATAAGCACTTGGCATGCTAGCTGTTTGTAAATAAAATCATTACAATGGTAATGAGAGAACTCATCTTGCACAATGTAACGTAGAAACATAATTAAAGTATTAGACACTGTTAGCACCATTATATGCATTTTATCAGTAATATAGCAACAACTAAGTACGTAGGACCATACTTATAAAAGTAAACCGACTGCACCATAGGGGACAAACAAAATGTCCTAAATTCCCATACAACTGAATTGAGTGTTTAGAATGCTAGAGAGGTCTCCAGTGCATTATTCTGGAGGTTAAAACCCAATTTAATTTAACAGGAATGTATATTGTCCCCTCTGTTGTGGTTGGTGTAATCTAGAATAACTGTAGTGTGCTTTTATAAATATCGGCCATAGGTATGGATATTCCATGATAAAATTAAGCAAACATTATCTCTGTTCCCCCATACTTTGTAGAAACATGATACATAACATGCAAATTAATACAATAGAACAAAATACATAAAAATCACAAAGTTAATATATATATATATGTAACGTTAACAGTTAATTTCCATGCATGAGAACTTTAACACCAGCTCAAGTTAGTTAGTTGATGAAGAATGCTCCTTATCGATTAACGGTTAACTTTTTACTGATCAAGAGTGCTTTTTCATCTTGATCAGTGTTTTAGATTTATTTTCTTTTGATTATCAACTGAACAGAGCTGTTTGTTCGAATAAATAAAAATTTGATTGGTCAAACATGTTTTACCCTACCTCTGTTTTTTGATAATTTTGTCTTTGAGCTTGATTGATATACGGTACAGTTTATTTGCTCTGTTAATGCTCATGAATGATGACCAATGTACTGAGCTCGCCGTAACTTTAGAACAAATATATCAGGAATTGGGTGCTTTTTAAAGTGATGAACCAAATGTTAATAGTGCCCTATGCAAGATATTTATGGCCTAGATTAAATTACAGTTTCCAAGTGTTATCATTAGTTTAACAGATTACCACTGAAACCTATAGTGAAATTTGTAGAAAAAGCCATTGATAAAGATTGGCAATGTAATTGAGGCCTAGGTGTGAAATTTGCTTTTAGTAGTGGTTTCAATAGCCCTGATGGCAATTTCATAGAGAGAGTTAACATTTATAATGGGAAACTACTAATTTTTTTCTAGACCATTGCATTTTAAAATAACAAAGTGATTTGTACCAACCTTCAAGGGTTTGTGTGGTCTGGCAATGACTTCTCCATTCCCAAATGATATGCACTATTCAGTACAATACACTCCCTTATAGTGTACCACAACACAGTTATACAATCTGCACAGTAAATGCAATACAGGCTTATTATTACTAATCATTACATTAGAGCCAGTTCTGCATCTGTGCAAAAAGAAACCATTTCGAGTAGACATGGTGGGTAAAGTGAATACTGCAGTTTAGTAACTGTTTTTCAGAACTGTGGACAGGTCTGCCTGCTTTTGGTTCCCAGAAAGCTAATCACATTAAATTAATTCTTTGAGCACCATAAAAGTACACAACTCATTGTGAAGCAATGAGTTGCACACCTCTCTAGTTCTCAGGGTATTAAAGTCAATAGTAAAACTATACAGACAACCATAATTAACTGTCTGCCATCCCCATCCATTCTATTAGTTTCTTGAATCAATTTGTCATCTGTGTACCTCTGTGGTGTGCTGAGATCTCAAACACTGAAAAATGGTTTTGCACTATGGGTATCAAACCTGATGATCAGTGGTTCCCAGCCTGGGTGCAGCAGCACCATGGAGTGTTGTGGACAGCCACTTAGGGTGACCTTTTTTCAATGATGGCACTGCCAAAAATGTGAAGATTGTGCTTCAAAGGTATTGTTATGGTTATTGTTATGCACAACATGTTAATTTAGTAATTCTCATTGTGAGATCTAAGAATAACTATATAATTATTTGCACCCTTCATAATGCCCTTGACAAAATGGTAGGGCTGCCCTGAAAATTTCAGTATTTGTGATAGAGTTGCTTTACTCATAAGAAGATTGAGATCAACTGATAATGATAATGATAATGAAGGTATAACTAGTGAACCTACTAAAAATTACTTTTGCAGATGTTTTATTATTATTAGTATTAGTATTATTATTATTGTATACTTTTGCCAATATATGTATTTTAATTTTTGAAGATAGATAGATAGGTAGATAGATAGATAGATAGATAGATAGACAGACAGACAGACAGGTAGATACAGTAGGGTTTTTCCTGTTGAGTAAAACAAGTGTGCCCCCATTGCTGGGAGATACATATTTCCAGAGTTATGACAGTTTACAGTCTTGTTTCTTAACAGTAACAGTGCCCCCTGATCTGTGCTAGATTAATTAAAGAAAATATCATTTCTGATCTAATTTTGTACTCCATCTATAGCAGTATTTCTTAACATTAGTCCTTGGGGCAACACCAACAGATTATTTCTTTCAGGTATTTCTGCTTAACCACTGGTGAGTAATCAGTGACAGTCAATGTGATTGTGCTGCCTGTGCTTAATTGGGGATACCCTGGAAATCTGACCTTTTGGTGCACCCTGAGGACTTAAGCTGAGAATCACTGATCAATAGTCTAAATTCAGCAGCCCAAAGTGTGACATTGTATTAACCGCCCCACCTTCTCTGAGTCTTCTTATCCACCTCATAGGTTTATCTTCTCTAGAAGACAATTCAGTTTTTCATTCCTCCCTTATGGAACTCTGATTAGCGTTGTACGTTTCTGGTTTACTGTACTTACAAATGTACCACTGCACAATTTGATTGTAAAGATTTTATTCATTCACGATAACATTATTTTAAACAGGAAAAAAGATAATTTACATCAATGGGATTTTTTTATCTGTTTACTAGGATACAATAGATTTGCCCCAGAATTGATCCACATCTGCCTTTATACATATGCTCCAATTAGATGTATACAAAGTCAGGCTGAGCTACTAAGGACAAAAGGAGAAAAGGACAAAAGGAGAGATTCTGGGACAAATCAAACAAACCATAGAGGACTAATAAAACATACCATCAATTTAAATTTAGCTTTTAACCTCTTGAATGCTACAGAAATCACCAAAGCACTGCTTTGCAATGCACTGAAGACCTTATTAGCATTCAAGGTGTTACAAACTCCATTTAAATCAGGAATTTTGATAATTTGTATTTGTTCCCTCTGTTGCAGTTGGTATGTTCCATAATTGTACTGCCTGCTTAGTACATCAGCGTCACTAGTCTTTCTCATCTTCAACTGTCTCCTCCCATCAGCCCTCATCTCATGATAAATGCATACAGATTTACATCTTCATCATCATTGGTTTTGTATATAGTTCTATACTTCTTTGGTTCATGGGCCCTTTTCCCTGTTATCCATATACGCACTACACTTATTCTACTTCCCCTTTCTTATAAAGTATTGCGTGCAATAATTGGGCTACTTTAAATAATATTATTATTAATACATTGCTATGATGGGTTTTATTTTTACATTATTAATGTTGCCGACTCTAAGTACCAGAATTTTGGTACGCTTTTGTACCATCCCCCTGCCATCAGATCATGACATATGGAGTAAGCACTGATCAATGGAAAGCATGTCAATGAAGGAAGAACAGAGGACAAGCTGAAGCTCATTATTTTTCTCCTCCTGCTATAAGGAGACTTTCAGACAAGGTCTGAATATTGCTAAATCGGAGACATTCGGACATGTCGAAAATCTTAGAGTCATTTGTTTTAAGAACCTGAATCCGAAACATTTCTGGGCAGAATTTTGGTACAAGATTCGGATATTTGGATGACGGTCTCCCCGCACGCGATACTTTCCCTCCCTCTCTAGTCCAATTAGCTTCTTCGTTTCATGATGGGGGTTGGACTAATTACATCACAGACACCCAGACAGCTTCTGCTGTCTGCATTGCGTTGTTGGAGCTTGGAGAGAGAAGAAGCAGATAGAGAGAGTGACTGTCCATTTGTTGTGTAAGCAGACAGATAGGAATAGGCAGGCAGCCAGCATTAGTGCTAGTTATTGCCACTGCAAGGGAGAGTCACCTTTCTTCCTGAGTAAAAGTTGAAAATTCAACTTAGGAGTTTGTTTGAATAATTTGCAGTGACACAATCTCACACTTGTGTAGGAGCTGGGAGGCCTAGCAGCTCACTGCCAACGCAAGGGGGAATAGTCATTGTTTAAAAAATTCAAAATCCAACTTTGGAGTGTATTTGAAAAATTTGCAGAGTGATACCATCTCAGAGCTGTGTAGGGACTGGGGGGCCTGCTGTCTAACTGCCACCGCAAGGGAGACTCATTAGTGTTTAAAACATTTAAAATCTAACTTAGAAGTGTATTTGAATGATTTGCAGAGTGATACCATCTCAGAACTATGTAGGGACTGGGGGTCCTGCTGTCTAACTGCCACTGCAAGGGAGACTCATTAGTGTTTTAAAAATTCAAAATCCGACTTAGGAGTGTATTTGAATAATTTGCAGAGTGATACCATCTCAGAGCCTGGGCCGGATTTATATCTCAGGAGCTTGTAGGCACAGAAATCTGAAGCGCCTCCCCCCATTGGCCATCTCCACTGGACATCTCCACAATGCTCCTAATCTCCATATTGCCCCCCATTATCTCCATATTGCCCTTACATTGACCCCGTCAGCTCCATATTGCCCACATCAGCTCCAAATTGCCCCCTCAGCTCCAACTTACTCTCACATTGCCCTCATCAGCTCCATATTGCTCCCATCAGCTCCACATTGCCATCATCTCCATATTGCCCCCCATCAGCTCAAACGTATCCTCACATTGCCCCCTTCATCTCCATATTGACCCCCATCAGCTCCGTATTGCCATTAGCTTCAACTTACCCTCACATACATTGCCCCATCATCTCTACATTGCCATCATCTCCATCTTGCCACCCATCAGATCCATATTGCCCCATCATTTCCACATTGACCCCCAGTGTCCGTTTACTACTTCTTCCCTGGTGGTCCAGCAGCAGGAGAGTTCTGCATGTGCCTCCTTTGGCACAGACCTGTAGCTGCTGGAGCTCCCACGCTGGGAGAATATGTCATCTCCCAGCGCTCTGTAATACTAAAGAGCTGACGAGGGAGCGCATCTTTGTCCTGAACGAGTCACAGACCTGACTGGGAGGTGGGGGAGTTAGTGTGGGTGGTGAGGCAACTTTTTTTTTTTTTTAAAGGGTCCCAATGACAGGCGCCCCTCTGTGGGGTGCGCCTGTAGGCAGATGCCTACTCTGCCTAACAGTAAATCCGGCCCTGCTAAGAACTCTGTAGGGACTGGGGGTCCTGCTGTCTAACTGCCACCACAAGGGAGACCTATTAGTGGTTAAAAAATTAAAAATCCAATTTAGGAGTGTATTTGAATAATTTGCAGAGTGATACCATCTCAGAGCTGTGTAGGGACTGGGGGGTCTGTTGTCTAACTGCAACCACAAGGGAGCCTCATAAGTGTTTAAAAAATTAAAAATCCATCTTAAGAGTGTATTTGAATAATTTGCAGAGTGATACCATCTCAGAGCTGTGTAGGGATTTGGGGGCCTGCTGTCTAACTGCCACCACAAGGGAGACTCATTAGTGTTTAAAAAATTCAAAATCCAACTTAGGAGTGTTTTTGAATATTTTGCATAGTGATACCATCTCAGAGGTGTGTAGGGATTTGGGGGCCTGCTGTCTAACTGCCACCACAAGGGAGACTCATCAGTGTTTAAAAAATTCAAAATCCAACTTATGAGAGTATTTAAAAAATTTGTAGAGTGACACAATCATACAGTTGTGTACGGACTGGGAGGCCTAGCAACTCACTGCCAACGCTACGGGGAATCATCATCGTTCCAGTGTTAAATTTTAAAATTCAGCTTACCAATGTATGTGAAAAATTTGTAGAGTGACACAACCTTACAGTTGTGTACAGACTGGGAGGCCTAGCAGCTCGCTTCCAATGCAAGGGGGAATCATCATCATTCCAGTGTTATATTTTAAAATTCAACTTACAAGTGTATGTTAAAAATATGTAGAGAGACACAATCTTACAGTTGTGTATGGACTGTGAGGCCTAGCAGCTCTCTGCCAACGCAAGGGGAAAATCATCATCGTTCCAGTGTTGAATTTTAGAATTCAGCTTACAAGTATGTGTTAAAATTTATAGAGTGATACAGCCAGTCTGACAGTTGTCGTGTGGCCAGATTGTAAAATTGTCAAACTATTTTAGTACACTACCTACCTATCTGTAATGGATTTGAGTCCTAGTGAACAACCTGATGTTTCTCGTCCTGATACCAGCTGCAGTGACCCAGCAACCACCAACACCACCACAGTGATGTTGCATTCAAGCGGAGCTAGCAGCAGCAGGCGGGCAAATAAGAGTACTAGTACTATTCAGACTCAGCAGCAGAATTCAAAACAAAAAAATAAAAATAAGAAGGGAACTGCAGGTCGTTCTACTTCTACTAGTAGGGTAGAGAGTCCAGCTCCTCCTCTAAGACCAACGAAGCAGCCGTCACCTGTGTCTCATCAGCTGTTTCATGATGATTCCCCCAGAACCACCTGCACAAAGACTAGTGCCACTGGCAGTTTAGTCACCACCTCCACTACAGCCAGTTGTATAAACCTGGGGACACCTAGCTTTGGTAACAGTTCTGGTTGGACACTGTGGTCAGTATCAACGCGGGATTTTTATAGCGAACGTCTGTGTAAGCAGCCCAAACGGAAATGATTGCAGTATTTGGATAACATTTTTCTTGCCACCACTGTCACTGCCACTGAGAGAATATCCAGTCCAGAAAATGTTATTGAGGGAGATAGTTTTCCATTTCCCAGTAGTCACTAGGCAGAAGAGGAAACTGAGTAGATTTCCACATAATCTGCTGCTGATGATGATGTTTCCTCCTTTCAAAATCTACAAGAGGTAGAAGAAGAATCTGAGGGATCAAAGTCTCCTAAGCTTGATTTGTCCCCTGAGCTTGATTTTTCCAGTGACCTTGATTATTCCCCTGAGCTTAATTTTTCATCTGCTTCCCATAGTACTCCTCCTGTTTCTCCAGTTACACTTGTGTCTTCTATTGACAACTCAACACCTGCCTCCCCAATTCCATTTCAGTCTCCCAGACAGGTAGTAGCTGCTAGTGTCTCCACCACCAGTACCACTATGAGTCCTGCCTGCTCCAGGCTTCCTCAGTTTTGTAGTCTAACTGTAATCTAAGAAAAGTCATATGTCTATGAGTCCTGCCTGCTCCAGGCTTCCTCGGTTTTGTAGACTAACTCTAATCTAAGAAAAGTTATATATATTTATCTACTGAATCCTGCCTGCTCCAGGCTTCTTCAGTTTTGTAGTCTAACTCTAATCTAAGAAAAGTCGTATGTCTATGAGTCCTGCCTGCTCCAGGCCTCTTCATTTTTGTAGTCTAACTTTATTCTAAGAAAAGTCATATGTCTATGAGTCCTGCCTGCTCCAGGCTTCCTCGGTTTTGTAGACTAACTCTAATCTAAGAAAAGTTGTATATATTTATATACTGGGTCCTGCCTGCTCCAGGCTTCTTCAGTTTTGCAGTCTAACTTTAATCTAAGAAAAGTCGTATGTCTATGAGTCCTGCCTACTCCAGGCTTCCTCAGTTTTGTAGTCTAACTTTAATCTAAGAAAAGCCGTATGTCTATGAGTCCTGCCTGCTCCAGGCTTCCTCAGTTTTGTAGTCTAACTCTAATCTAAGAAAAGTTGTATGTCTAATACCTACTGAGTCCTGCCTGCTCCAGTCATCCTCAATCTTCTTTCTTCCTTCAAATAGCTACATCAATGCTTCATCTACAGTACCATAAGGCTAAAGCTCCACCTTACCCTGTTCTACCATCTTCATTTAGACCCTGGAAAAGGTTCCACTTATTTTTATTTATCTAATTTTGATTGTATTGTATTTTTAAAAGCATGGTGAATTCAGCTGAATAATTCGGATTCCTTCCGAATTTCGTCCGAGTCGAACAGGTCCAGTCCGATTATAGGATCGACTGAATGAAAAAAAAAAAATTTGTCTGAAATCTAATTTTACCAAATTTTTTTCCCATGCACAAGTCTAGTTTGTGCAAGCATTAGGCAAACTAGGTAACCACCTAAAGTAATGGAATGGGGGGAGAGGAACAGGGATATTTCTATAGGCAGCCCCCACATACCCACACGCACTACCACCTTTTGGTAGATTTTTCCTGTTTTCTTTTTTTTGTACTTCTAATAAAATAATAGCAACGCTCATTGTAGATTTTTTTAACCATTGTAAGGCACAGTATGGTATAGTAAAGCACTAGATAAGTGAATCTCAAGGTCAGTTCTTGGGAAACACCTTCATTTCATGTTTTCAGGATATTGGATATCCCTGCTTGACCACAAGGGTATAATCAGTAGACTTGTGCATTCGTTTTCTTCCTAACCACAAAAATGTAATTACAATTTCATATTTTTTGTGACATTCAGATTAAAATGATAAATGAATGTCAAGGAACACACAATTTCAGAAACACTAATGACATACTCAACACTTTCATATATATCCTTCATTTCATTTGTTTATTCATTCATTGACTTGCATACTCGCACTCTTACACAAACTCATAACAAGTATAGCACCTTGATGTCAGAGGTTCATCGGTGTCCTTGACACCCTGTTCTTCTAACATCTTATCTATAAAAAACACTAAAGAATGAAAAAATCCTAATATGCCAATATAACCACTGCAGCATCTACAAACAAAATAAATAATAATAATAATAATTAAAAAAAAAAACACCTTAATCCTGTTTGGGCCATTGCCCAAGCCAGAATGAGGATAAAAATGAACAAGGATTGACTTTGATATGGCCATATCTGTTCAAATGAGTTCCCACACTGACATTGGCTGGTATTGTGGGGCTACACAGGGCAAAGAATATGCCTTGTTGTAACCTCACCTCCGAGCCAATCAGCATCTAGCTGGAAGGGTCACTGATGCACATAACGTCATCCCTCCAGCTAGTCACGCTCCCAGCCAATCAGAGTGTGGAAGTTAATAAGAACAGGGATGGCCATATAAAAGTCAATCCCTGTTCATTTTTTCCTCATTCTGGCTCCAGCAACAGCCAACACAGGATTAAGTATGCACAACTTTAATCAGTGGTTCAATGACTGTATATGATTTAACAGTACTTAATCAGGGATAGCTTGAAACTCTGAGTTTTTATCATGCTCCAAGAACTGTAGTTGACCATCGCTGCACATTTTTTCTTATACTAATTAACACTTTGAATACCAAAATGGTACCCAATGCACTGCTTTTGCAATGCACTGAACACTCCTTTGGCACTGGAGGGATTAGGAAGGTAAATTTTATATATGTAAAAGTGGATACTGGGGGAGAGGGTGCCAGCCTGAATGTTGGGTGCCAAGTATCTTTGCTCTATTCCTGCTCTAAGGAGATTCCTGCAACCAGAGATTAACTCTTAAAGGGTTAAACTTTCCCTATCATCATAAAATAAGCTTGGTTAGTTTATAGAGAATTAAGAACCACATATAGCCATTTGTTTGTAATATACATAATTTTCAAACATTTTCTTCTATTTGTTAGTGACACAGTATGGCACTGTGTGCTAATTAGTTTCTGGTCTGGGACAATATTATCACGCTTGGGTCATTTTTTACAGCACAGCGAGAGGTAAATTTGGTCTGTAACAGCATAAAGTGCTACTATTCTGTGCCACCAAAATATAAAGGTTCATTTCTCAATAAGTATTTTGTAGAAAATATGACTAGTACAAGACATATAGGCAGATTCTAATTATCTGTAATACAAACGTGTCTTACTATGGCAGGTCTATTTTAACTTAAAGGAGCAGAAAACTTTTTTCTATGAAAACATTTGTGTTACAGCTCTTTTACTGCTGAGTAAAACAAGGGCACTCTAACTCCGGTCAGTTGTTTTATTCAACATTTTTAACAGTTCAAATAATCAGGAAGTAAATTTACTGTATGTTTACTTCCTGGAAGTTCTGACAGCATGACTCAGCAGTTTCTATCATTTTCTATAGAGAACTTTACTTCACTGACTTTCCTCTCCATTTAGAATGTAACAGAATAACTAATTGGAATCTGACCACTAGAGGGCATTGCTAATGTAACAAAACACAGATTTAAACTGTAATAGAGTTGGAAATATGCATCTCTCAGCAGTGGGAATACCCTTATTTTATTCAATATGAAAAACACTACATTATATATTTTGTCATAAAAAAAAGTTTACTGCTCCTTTAAGCACATTTGAAAACTAGCTCTACTCTTTGGCACACATGAGGCCACTCTCAGAAGCAGTTAGGGATATACAATATGTTCCATAGGTTTCAGTATCAAAATGGATCTTCTACCCAGAGAATAATACATAACTGACATTATATATCTTGTAAATACCTTGTTCTTAAATAAATGATTTTCATATCTTTAACACTGTAATGTATGTACTTTATATTCCCAATATCCACATAAAAGCAAGAATGAAAAATATATTTTTTCTTTTTCTTGAATGTTTGTAGTCCTTTAGACACTTCAGTAATTGATGCACTTCAATTATCCAATTACATTCTTTCATATACACTACTGATCTACTGTAAATATCTTTACTTAAGAGGCAGCCTTTGGAGATGGATGTTATTATTTACTGAAGTGCTTCAATGGTACCAGTAGCATGTGTGTTAATAAAGTTTTAATTACACCATCCCATTTAAAATGTAGTGTTATGTTTATACATCTCATGATACTGAGCCTGCAAATGAGGTTGCTTGTGACTTATGAGAATATTTGTTTCTCCTAGACACAATTTCATAGTTTTTAGCAGTCATTTTTAGATACTCCAGCAAAGTGTTCGGATTTCACTTTTGTGGAGAGGAGAATAAAACTTTCCACAAATGATTAGCGTATTTTATGTGTCCCTTAAAGGAACACTAGTACCTTATAATGATAAAACCCAACTTATCTTAATCTGTGCAGAAAATATGAATCCATTTTGCATGGGTTGATTCTCCAGAATAATGGTTATTTGGTACTGGATACTGTGTCCACAAAAGTGGACATGATTCTTTTTGCTGGAGGGGCTTCCATCTCCAATTCATTGTGATTTCCTGGGATTCAGGGGGTTAAAGTATCCAAATTCCCTCCACTGAAGGCTTCATAGGAAAGTTGGAAAACTTTATTGGTAGGAGCTTGAGTCTCACAAAAAAAATCATGTCTACCTACATGGGCATGATATCTAGTACTTATTAAATATTAATTCTGGGGAACCAGTGCACACATAACTGATTGATAGTGGTGTGCAGAAAATATGAATCAATTTTGCATGGGTTGATTCTCCAGAATAATGGTTATTTGGTACTGGATACTGTGTCCACAAAAGTGGACATGATTCTTTTTGCTGGAGGGGCTTCCATCTCCAATTCATTGTGAAGCAATGCATTGGAGATTTCCCTGGGATTCAGGGGGTTAAAGTATCCAAATTCCCTCCACTGAAGGCTTCATAGGAAAGTTGGAAAACTTTATTGGTAGGAGCTTGAGTCTCACAAAAAAAAATCATGTCTACCTACATGGGCATGATATCTAGTACTTATTAAATATTAATTCTGGGGAACCAGTGCACACATAACTGATTCATAGTGGTCACTGACATGGGCTTCCATGGGGGTGGGCAAGGGGGGCACTTGCCCCCCCCTGCAATTACCCCCTCCATATAAACAAAGAGACTGGACGGGCTGGCCTGGGGGTCATATTATGGCTTTGCCCCCCTGGAAAATGTAGATTAAGTTAAGTGCAGGTTTGATATTATTAAGAGGTGTAACTCCTGAACTGGGTTTTATAGATTTCACAGCATGACACATTTAGGAAAGTTAATCAAGGTGTGTTAGGGAGGCTAAAATGCTATTTTAAGAGTAATTAGTTCTATTGCCACACAGGATTTGCATGGATAGCAACAATTACAGAGTAAATAGAGTAGGGATGGGCAAAATACTGCCCAATTGTTGTGAATGTAGAACTTGGGTCTAGCTATACAAACAGCAGTTCTGCTATACTGAGAAAATATCACTTCTGGCTTTCTCTGCAGTGGCTAGAATGATACATTTTACTGCAAAGCATGTTTTATACAATGTATCATTCTAACAGTACAGAGAGAGAGAGAGAGGCAGACGTGATACATTGTCTGTGTAGATGAGTGATCAGAAGCACAAGGAAGAACCAGACTTAAACCTCTATCACTTTCAGACTGACATCTCAACAAGTGAGTGGGATTAATAATGTGGCAGGGCATTAGTCAGGGGTTGTGTGTATGTATGTGTATATATTCATATATATATATATATCAGAGAGAGAGTGAGAGAGAGAGATGGACACGCTGTCTAAAATAAAGGCAAATGCTAGTTTAAAAGTTTCATGTAGCTCCGAGCAGATGAGAACAGTGAAAGTGATCACCAAACTAAGATTAATTTTGAGCACAGATATGCCCCTCAGGCTAAAATAACTGACCACCCCTGAATTAGAGCTGTGAAATCTTAATGAATGTATCACAAAAATGTAAGGATGTAGACTAGTTTTGCTTCGTTTTACTCCACGTGTATGAAGCAAGAGGTCATTTATTCCACATTTTTAGGACCAAGCCCTCCCATGGAGAGATGCGTAAGGTGTGGTAAAGAGATAAAGTGGAGATAACCTCCAGTGAGATAAACTTGCTAATCACTATGTTATTCTATAGAGCACATGCAATAATCTCTCAAACTGGATATATGCAAAGGATGTATAGAAGAACAATGGCACTGAGAATATATCACATTGGAGAAGTTATCTCATCTTTATCACTTCTTTATCACAACTTGGAACATAACCCCTGGTAACGTCTAGTACTATTGCTACAATCTGTGAAAATGTGTGGCAATTCAAGCCATTTGCTTAAAGAAAGAGAGGAGCAGTTCTGGAGTAAACCAACTGCCCCTAGGGAAAAAATAGATTTTTCCCAAATTTAAATTTATTAAGATGAGACTTTTAAAACCTTGAATGTTATAGAGGTCTCAGATGGGTTGTAACACAATATGCTGGAGACCTCTTCAGGTTTCACAAGGAATTAGAAGTTTCATATTAATAAACATATGTTTGCATTTGGCCCCTACAGGGTCCTTTTTGTTTGTGCACATGTCCTTTAGGAAACAATGTACAAGGAAAAATATCTGCATAATATACAAAATAATGGAAACACTAGCAAATTTAGCAAGAAATATGTGTTGTTTTTGGCAACACTGAAATAACATTATTATCAGTTTGGATTTTTTTAGGATATGTGGTTTAGAGCTAGTTTCAATGAATTAAAGATTGTCCTGAGTGTATAAGATTATGAAACATTAGAAAATGACAGACTTCTTAGATATTAAAAGAGGACAGATTGTTGGTGCATGTTTAGCTGGATCATCTGTGGCAGAAACTGCCAGTTTGTTAGGTGCATCCAGAGCAAATGTGTCCAAGGTCATGATGGCATACAAAAATTATGGGGTGATAACATCTAAGAGCAATAGTGGCTGAAAATCTAGAGTAACTGAAAGTGATTGCTAGATATTAAAGATACTTATATGCAAAGGTCATAAAACTGCATCAGCAAATGAGACTGCAGAACTCAACACTCATCTAGAAGATACTGTTTCCATCAGAACAGTTCAACGAGAGCTTCACAAATCCAACCTATGATAAAGCTGCAAATGCCAAAATAATGATTATAGAATACTGTGCTAAGAAGCAAAAAATCTGGTCTAATGATCATAAAACCTGGAGATTTGATGATTAGAAATCTAACACTATGTACTAACAAGATACAGAGGAAAAAGTAGCTTAACTCCAGTTTCTTGTGCATGCCATAGCAGTGTTGCAAGGGATTGATAGCATTAAAGTCTTAACCACAGACAAATGTGTTTAGGCACTAAAGTGTTCTTACACACTAGTACATAACCTAGTGCATAGTATAGGCTCTGGCTGGAGTAGTGAACCAAAGTTCTAGAGAAGAAAGTTAGCTACTCAGGTGGACTTAAACACACCAATCCTGATACTTCTTTGAACTTCAGGACATTTCTGTTTTCTTTGCCAGCAGACTGGATTGGAGTAAGTTACTCATGTTGTGGTAGTGCGGTGTTTTTGTTGTGTCTGACCTACAAGAAGTAATATTATACTGCTAATTTGCAGACTCTATGAAATCCATGAAGGCCATCCATGCATTTAAATGTTCTTTCTGGTGAACGTGTGGTTCACAATGTAAAGGAAAAGTATCATTACATTTGTATTTTATGATCCTATCTATATATATACCAGAGCTGTAAATAATCTGATACAATTATTTTGTTAAACTCCTTGAATCCTAGATCATCTCCAGTGCATTGCTTTACAAGGCATCGGGGATGTCTCTAGTGGGTCAGCTTGCAGAAGACTCTGTGTTTGTCACAGTTCTATTAAATGATTTGCTTTTGTTTACATATTTTCCAATCTCTAAATACTTTATCTCACTACAGAAATGTAAACTATTCATGGCTCTTTTCCATAGGGATCCACTGACAGTGAGGGACATATGTACTCAGTGATAAAAACTTTGCCACAAATCATCTTCAGACTAATGTTTTGTGATTATAAAGAAGCAGGAGAATGACAAATGAAAATAAATAGTTTTTGGTCTTTGATTAAAAGAAATCCTTACATAGAGATTTGTCCTTCATACAGCATCTGGATATTTTGTATTCACCCTCTATAAGGAATTAATGTGTTATTTACACCTGAGTGTACTCCATAACGCTTTCAAGTTAGACATTACGTGTACTAAAATATCCTTATGCCCAGCTTAGAACAAAGCTAATCAATTGGTGGACATCCAGCTGTAGAGGACTCCAATTCCATTTGGCTGGTTGGGGATGATGGGAATTGTATTTCCAAACAGATGGAGGTTCACCTATTGATTGCCCTTGGGGCTTTTAACTGAGAGAATTATCTGTAATCCATTGGAGCTGATACCTGTCTAGGATTCAAGCCCTTAAAAGACCCATTAAGTGTAACTGTCATAATGGAACAAATAGGTATTTTTAAAAGAGTTTTGAAAAGCATCTATATTTACATAAGACGCTTAATTAAAACAGTAGTTTATTTGATATTTAGGATTATTTACCTATGAGTTAATTTTGGTTAATGCAAATCTGACTGCTGTGCTTGCCAAAGACCAAACATTCCACAGTTCTCCCCATCCCAACTGCCACATGCTGCCAGCCGGTACTAGCTAATTTGGATAAACTGACAAAAAAATAACACTAAATATCTCACAAACTTGCAATTAAAGGGATAGTAATACTTAAAAATTACTATCCCCCATATTGTAGCCACTAAAACACTGAGTTAAATGAGACCAGCGGCATCTCTCAAACCTTTATGGTTTGAGAGATATCCGCTTTCAAAGTTCCCTCTTTTTGGCTTTTTCCCTGAAGTCCGCATTCTATCTGAGAGCGGGGGAATCCTCTCCTGGGATCAGCCAGTGGCTCTGCAGCAGAGCAGAGATTGCGTTAATAAAAAAGAAATCCTTTACTAAAAAGGTCTTACTATGTGTGCTTGGTTTGCAAGCACATGTAGAAGACATTTTAAGTTAAGGATTTCTTTTTTATTAACGCATTCTCAGCTCTGCTGCAGAGCCTCTGCTGGTCCCGGGACCAGATTCCCTTGCTGTCAGCTTGAATGCTGATGTCAGAGGAGAGGGAACTTTGAAAGCGGATATCTCTCAAACTATAAAGGTTTTAGAGATGCCGCTGGTCTCATTTAACTCCGTTTTTTAGTGGCTACAACATGAGGGATAGTAATTTTTAAGTATTACTATCCCTTTAAACTAAAAATGGCTAGCATAAATATAAAAGATTTTGGAAACTCTTTCAAAATTACATGTTACAAAGT
Source organism: Rhinophrynus dorsalis (assembly GCA_037306005.1). NCBI lineage: Eukaryota > Metazoa > Chordata > Amphibia > Anura > Rhinophrynidae > Rhinophrynus > Rhinophrynus dorsalis. Next base: position 429,734,206 of record CM074719.1, on the reverse strand, counting down.
GACACGTCAACATTAAAGCAATGAGAATTTGGGATTTATTTTATTTGTCCTCTTTGGTGCAGTTGGTTTACATGCAAATATGCCAGAATTGCTCCAATACATCTTAGTGCATCAGATTCACAGTTTATAAGAAATGGAATACAATGGATTGTACACTATATATAGATATGAGTGAATCAGTTCTTGTGTAGCTACCATGCACCTTCGGCTCAGTTGAGGTTTACTGAAGGTGAAAAGTTTTGCAACATTGCCAGAATTAAAGAGGATCTGTGATATTTATAAGGATTTGCTTTAGTAGTGTTCCTCCATATCAATTAATTCCACCCCTCTGGTAGAAACTGATAGGTTTTAGCAGGTGGAAAGGGATGACTTTCTGGACATATGAATAATAAATACAAATTTTATCATACAGGTCAAATAAAAAAAATGTCTGCTGAGATGAGATGCCCCAACTACCAAATCAGAAATCTCTCAAATTATTAAACTGATCAGAAAGCAAAATAGCACAGATTATGAATAGTTTAAATAACTGCACTTCAAATTTTGTAGGTAACAGGTCCACTTTAACTGTTCCCCATCCCAAAATGAGTCTAAATTGAGCTTGCAGATCGGGTTGATAGATTGTTGGAAGGGCCTGGGCATGACCCAGCTGTCATGGTACATGTTGTTACTAAAGACAAAGTCAGTGGAACAGGGGCGGACTGACAGGACCCAGGGCCCCTGGTCCAAAAAGAAGTCTGGGCCCCCTGACCAATGACATCACTGGCCCCTCCCCATAACATCATGGCCTGGTGGCTCTGCCTGCAGAGAGTCTGTATAAATAATTTGCAGAAGAGGGTATTAACCCTTTGAGTGCCAGAAATGTACACAACGCATAGCTTTGCAATGCGTTGCGTACTGCTCTGGTACTCAAAGGGTTAAAAATATATAAATATTAAAAAAATAAATAAAACTAACCTTACGCTGCTGGCTAGCTTCTTGCTGGTTGGCTGGAGGCTGCTTGGCAACGTTGGATAGCTTGAGGGTGTGCTGGTTGGCTGGCCTGGTGGCTGTGCCTGTAGTGAGTACTAAGTATCATTTATAATTTGCAAAAGTGTGGTGTCCTGGGGCACTGGATGGCCTGGGGGGTTTACTGGACCTGGTCCAGTAAACCCCCCAGGACATCAATTACCCATTACCCCCCCCAAGGCCATCAAGTACCCCCAGGCCATCCAATAACCTCCCAAGCCATCCAGTACCCCCAGGCCATCCAATAACCCCCCAAGGCCATCCAACAACCCCCCCAGGCCATCCAATGACCCCCCCAGGCCATCCAATAACCCCCCAAGCCATCCAATAACCCCCCAAGCCATCTAAACAAAAACATTCAGTAACCCCCTCCAGGCCATACCCACCCAGGCCATCCAGTACTCCCTCCAGGCCATCCAGTACCCCCATAACATCCAGTACTCCCACCCAGGCTTACCTGTACTGTGTGGTGGAGGTGGTAGGTCTTTGTGTTAATGCTGTGCTGTCAGTGTCACTGTCGCTGCTGTGCTGGTCCTTGCATTAGTCCTCCTGGCAAGCTGAGTCCCCACTCCCAGTATTCCATCCTCCTGTGACCTCCTGTCCTCTCCTGATCCTGCTGCGTGTCCTGTCGCTGAGCGCTGGCGGGCTCACTTGATGTCCTGACTCCTGCCTGATGACTGAATCCCCCCCCCGCATCATCACGTGCCTCTGCGGGCCGTGATGACATCAATTTTTTATGCTGCGGTCACACAGGAAGAAGAGGCTGAGTGAGGCACAGAGAGAGAAGACGTCAGAAGCGCTTGCTGCCAGCAACTGCCAGACTAACAACTCCAGCAGTGAGTCTGGACACTGGCAGACTGGCAGCAAGTGGTGGATAAGATCTTCTGACAATCCGATCTAATTCTGTGCCCTGGGGCAATGTTGTAGAGGTGGCAGCTGCAGCACCGGGTCCATGACTGCACCGCACATATACTGCTGAGCCTCCGCGGCTGGCTGCCTTAAGTTAAGCATGGCAGGCCAGGCAGCAACTACGGCATCAAGGCAGTAGGTTAATACTGAGGCCTCAGTGCCTCAAGGAGCACAGTGCAGCCGGCGGCTGCTTTAAATAAGTGCACACGGGCCTCTACAGTCAAGCATACAGGAGTCAAACAGCGACATGCATGCCACACATAACATAATTATTTTAATTGGCGGCAGCGGGCCCCCCTTGGGCGTGGGCCCTCGGTCCGTGCCCGAATGCCCGAATGGTCAGTCCGCCCCTGCAGTGTAAAATGGAGGTCCGTTTAGAAGAATTTCAAGAACTTAGGATATAAGCTTAAACAGGGGACCTCTAAGGTAGTATTTTCTGAAATACTACCTGTGCTACACTCTACAATAGAAAGACAATGGGAGATTAGGGAGTTAAATGCTTGGCTAAAGACCTGGTGTAAGCAGGAGGGGTTTGGTTTCCTAGAGCACTGGGCGGCCTTTTCCCTTGGGGGACTGCACCATAGCGGAAGGGGGGCCATGGTGCTGGACGTTAGGATAGTTAGAGGGCAGGAGGAGACTTTAAACTGGAAAGGGGGGGTGCTGTAACACAAGACGGGGAAGGTAGTATAATTGAGGAAATGGGATTAGAGAAAGGGCATGGGGTGGAGGGGGGGGGAATAGGCTAGTTCATCTAATAGGGAGTTACCATTGTTACAGCCTGACAAAAGGCAAATACATTTGACAAAGAATGAAATCTTTAACAATGGAAAAAAGATAAAATGTATGCATGCAAATGCTCTTTGTCTAGCTGGTAAGATGGGGGAACTAGTAATGATTGCAATACATGAGCAGTATGATCTGATTGGTGTGTCTGAAATCTGATTAGATGATACATATGACTTAGCAGTCAATCTAGAGGGTTATTCACCTTTTAGGAGGGATAGTGTTAATAAAAGGGCCTCCCTCTTATGCTTATATGTAAAGAATGCCTTAAAACCGAGTAAAATGGAAGATATAAATGAAGGGTCCAATGAAAATGTAGAGGTCCTGTGGCTTGGGGGCACACATAATAAAAATATGTTAGTGGGGATTTGCTACAATCCACATAATAGTGGGGACTTGGAGGAAGCCCAACTTTTTCTGCAAATGGAAAAGGCTTCTAGGTCAGGAAAGGTAATTATAATGGGAGATTTCAACTATCCTTAAATTGACAGGAGCAATATGACTTTCGGCACAACAAAGAGAAATATTTTTTTAAGTATGATTAATGATAATTTTATGTCCCAACTAGAAGAGAATCCAACTAGAAAAGAGGCCTTGCTTGACCTAGTGCTCTCAAACAGTTCTGACATGATAAACAGTATACAAGTAAGGGAACATTTGGGCAGCAGTGACCTCAATATGGTATCCTTTGAAATTTGTTATGATAAAACCAATAGCAAGGGTTTAACCAAAACATTTAATCTTAAAAAGGCTAACTTTACAAAGCTAAAAGACGTATTAAAGGATATTCAATGGGATGTAATTTTCAAAGATAAAAATGCACAATAATCATGGAATGTGTTTAAAATGCTCTTAGACAAGTATATGCATCAATATATACCATATGGGAATACGTACAAGAGAAGTAAAGTGAAGCCAATGTGGCTTAATAATGAGGTTTGCAGGGAAATGAGAAATAAGTAACAGGCTTTTAAAATGTTTAAGTCAAATGGGTAAGATGCATCATTTAAAAACACAAAACTAAAATCTGTAAACAAGCAATTACGCTAGCTAAAACTGAAAATGAGAGAAATATTGCTAACGAGAGCAAGAAAAACTATAAACAATTCTACAAGTATATTAATAACAAAAAAGTTAAGGTTGATATTGGTCCTTAGGCCTGAGACAGGTAAACTGATTAGTGAGTATAAGGCTATGGCTGACACCCTATATACATTCTTTGCTTCAGTAGATACAAAGGAAGCAACAATGGCAGGCTATGGGCAAATAGACAAAACCACAGAATTTCCTCAGTTATGGTGAATAAAGCACCTGGACCTGTCTGTATACACCCAAGGGTACTTAAGGAATTTAGCTCAGTAATAACAAAACCATTATACTTAATATTTATTGATTAACTTTCATCAGGCATAGAGTCCTGTGACTGGAGGAAAGCTGATGTAGTTCTATTGTTTAAAAAGGGGGCAAATTCTAAACCTGGAAATTTTAGGCCTGTGAGCTTGACTTCCATAGTGGGTAAGATACTAGAAGGGTTACTAACTGACAGTATTCAGAACTATGTGAAGATAAGCATTATTATTAGTAGGTGTCAGCATGGTTTTATGAAGCATAGATCATGTCAGACTAATTTACTTGCATTTTATGCAAGCGTAAGCAGTAATTTGGATAAGGGAATTGCTGTTGATGTAGTATACTTGGATTTTGCAAACGCCTTTGATACAGTGCCTCACAATAGGTTACTGCATAAATTAAAGGCTTCAGTTTGGGCGGTGTTATCTGTAAATGGACTGGTTAAATGAGATGGCAGAGTTGTTGTAAATGGAACCTTTTCAAATTGGTCTAAAGTTATAAGTGGAGTGCCACAGGATTCAGTCCTGGGCCCAATGCTTTTTAATTTGTTTATTAATTAAGTGGAATTGAAAGTAGTGTCTCAATCTTTGCTGATGACACTAAGCTATGTAAGGAAATACATACAGAGCTGGATGTTTTTTCTCTGCAAAAGGATTTTGATAAACTGAGTGAATGGGCAGAAAAGTGGCAGATGACATTTAATGTAGATAAATGTAAGGTTATGCATTTGGGCTGTAGAAACAAACATGCTACATATACTCTAAATGGGAAACAACTTGGGGAATCATCATTAGAAAAAGATTTAGGAGTGCTGATAGACAATAGACTTCACAGCAGTGTGCAGAATCACTCAGCTGCTGCAAGAGCAAATACAGTACTAGCCTGCAAAAAAGAGATGTAAATGCAAGGGATGCTAATATTATCCTACCTCTGTATAAATCCTTGTTTAGGCCTCATCTAGAATATGGAGTACAATTTTGGGTGTCAGATCTTTAGTGACCGGCCGTGCGCACACGCGGCCGTCACTTAACGCCCGGCTAGGAAATGTTTTTTTTCCCAAAGTAATCCATTGTCCCCGAACGGTGTGCAAACCTGGACTTCCGGGACGTACATGTACGTCCTTTGTCACTAAGTGACAGTTTCTGTGGGAGGTACATGTACGTCCATTGTCGGGAAGGGGTTAAAAAGACATTGCTGAACCGGAAAAAATACAGAGACATGCAACAAAATTGACAAAGGGATTGGAGGATCTGAGTTATAAAAAGAGACTAGCCAAACTGGGTTTGTTTACTTTAGAGAAGAGACGTCTAAGGGGTGATATGATTACCATTTACAAATATATTCAAGGACAATACAAAGAACTATCCAATGAATTATTTACGCAAAGAGCTGAGCTAAGAACAAGAGGTCATCCGTTAAGACTAGAGGAAAGGTGCTTTTGACGACAACAAAGGCAGGAATTTTTTACAGTAAGGGTGGCAAAGCTATGAAATTCTTTGCCTCTGGATGTTGTACTTGAAGATAATGCAACTGCTTTCAAAAAAGGCAATGGATGCCTATCTAGCACAGAACAATATTAAAAATTATGACAGATGGCTTCAATGCAGATAGGTTGTTGATCCAGGGAACTATCTGACTGCCATTTCGAGTCAGGAAGGAATTTTATTACCCACTTGGGTCTAAATTGGAAATGGCTTCAGAGGGCTTCTTTTGCTTTCCTCTGGATCGACAGGGATGTATTTGGCATGGGCTGGACTTGATGAATGCATGTCTTTTTTCAGCCTCATCAACTATGTTACTATGTTACTATGAGTTGATATAATTAGGGAACTATCTTAATTCAGCATGACTCTAAACTATGACAAACTGGTTAGCTCATCTGTGATTATCTCCTTTATTTATCTCAACCTATACTGGAACTCAGTGTAATTAATTACTCTTTACTAGTGTCATATTAACACTTAGGTATACGATGTGCTCTCACACACGTGCTGGTGTGTATACTAAAAGTTTACTACTCTTTTGTTGCAGTTACTGATCAGGCTATATAACATTTAGGGTCATATTTACTAAGTAACACCACTCCACAAAACACCTGTCACATCTCGGTAATGAGAAAAGGTTAAGGTTGGGTAATTAATGAAAGAAATGCACAAAGACCCTTCATTATCACGTGGCTATTGTCTTCCATACTAACAAATAAGTGCATTCCAAAACAATGATAGCATTTGGCTGGTCTAAGCATACATTTCTGTGACAGTGGTAGTGCTGCAATAGTTGAAGTTCGAACAGCAGTTCTAAGCCAAATTCTGTTTTATAAATTGTTTTAAACCTTTTAACCCGATGCTTTGTGTACCCCCTCTGGCACTCAAAAGGTTAACTTTTGAATAGAATTGAATGAAAAATTTGAATGGAGTTTTTCATTACAGATTGCATTGTCAGTCCCTATAAAGATTACAAATTTCAGAGAAATAATTTTGAAGTATAGGAGAATGAAGGATATAAAAAAATGAGAAATGTCCCATGTTACTTGTATGCTGTCACAGATTGTTTTTAGACCTGCAGCAAAATCTACTGAAGGAATGACAAGGAATTTTAAACAGATAGATCTCATGAGGTATTATTTGTTGTCTTTGAAAGTGAAAAATAAAATATGCCCCTTTTCTTGAGATATTCCAGTGTAACTTACCATGTAACAGATGTGTTAATTCTTATTGTGCATAGCTGAGCAGTACTCAGGGTGTTAAATGGGAATTCATATTTGCTCTTTCTGGTGCATTTGGTTTCCTGAATACAGTCAACAGGGCCTTATGCAGAAAGCAAAATTGAACAATTCTGGAGCAAATTAACTGCACCATAGGGAGAAAATCCCCAAATTCATAGCGACTGAAATTGGAATTGTAAAATTTTGAATGCTAGAGAGGTCTCCAATGCATTTCACTCAATGGGAATTCTTATTTTACCCCTATGGGGCAGTTGGTTTGCTCCAAAATTGTTGCAATCTGTTTGTGCATACAGCCCAAAGTGATTCAGTTCAATCCACTAAGTTACAGAGTAGCTGTTCTTGAAATGTGATAACCCCATTGATATTAAATATCACAACTAGGGACTTTCTAGGGAATTCATCCAAGGGCACACAGAGGTCAATGACTGGAGGCATAGGGCCATGGAATAAATAAGGAATCTGTCAATGCAAAATCATATGTAACAGTCACCCCTCACAGCCCAGGCTATGTGTACACACAGAAATATTAGGGTATATAGAAAAATGGTGAGTGTATAAGGAAGCACATGTTAGTAGGTAACCTGCACCTGACCTTATAGTGAAATTATACCTTATGAATGAGTCATTGTTTTATATATTTTTAGACCTGACATATTTACTTGTATTTTCATTATATCTGCAGTGACACTAATCTGCATTCAAATCTGTCTCTAAGTCACACCTCCTCATAGCAAACAATAGCTTTCAATAGACCTGAATGGTTTATGAGGGACACCAGTGTTAACTGTTATTTTGCAACATGGGCTTTAATCAAAGGGAGAAAAATATTAACATTTTGTAAGTATTAAGAAAACATATAAAGATTGTTTTTGGAATCTTCTTTCTAAATTAAGACTTCTTGGTTTTTGAGAAATGTACACAGCTTGTTTTCTTGTGAAATATAACAATTTTTATACATTCAAGGTATTATGTGTGTAAAAATGATTGTCTTGGATTTCATTGTTGGATTGTGCCTCATTATTGTTTTACCAGTGAGGTTGTAGGGGGGATTGAGATAATATGATTGCATGCTAACACTGGCTCTGCAATCAGTTTAGTGTTGTTGCTGCCGCCTATTACCTAAGTCAGTCGTTCCTCAGTCTTTACCTGCTCAAGACATCACTAACACACAGTTTGGAATTTTCATGGCACCCCTAACATTTTGTAGGTAGTTTGTCAAGAGCATATTGAAGAGTTAACATGTATATAAATAGTTTGCGTTATGTTTCATAATCAGAATGAGAATAAAGTTCCATCAATAGACATTTGAGACTCAACATTCATAATGAAAAAGGGGAAACCCTAGTGGGTGACCATGGCAACCCAAAGTGTCATGGCATGCTAGCTGAGAAATACTGGTCTATTTACTAAGCAATCTATGCTGAAAATTCTCCCATCTAGTAGAGAGCAATGGGGAAGTGTATGTGTGATATAGGACATTACATTTCCCTGCTCCTTGATTAATTCTGTGCACTAACAAGGAGCAGAAGAAATCAGTGTAAATTGGTCAGTATTCATGCGCATGCTATAGGGGATCCATTCAGTGCTTAACCCCTTAATGACTGGTGAAGTGTCAGAACCATCACCATTTTTTTTCCTGAAGGACCGGTGACATTTCTGGCATGTCATGCATTTTGTGCTTACAGCACTGTTGTAGGAGATCTGTAAGCACTAGCAGGGTGTGAAACTGACCACTCTAAAACCAGGGTGTTCTCTTTCAGACCCCATTTGATGCACTGGTACATGACATCATTCATGTTTTCCAGAGCGCTAACAACGAGCAAATCAGTCCTTAAGGTAAGGTCACTTCCCTGGACTGCTCACCGTTAAGGGGTTAATCACATTATAGTTTTAATGATGGTGGTGTAAAGTAAAGTGATAATGCACATTTGTACATACCCTTTAGAGTCGGGGTGCCATATTTATGCCCTTGACATGTAGGAAATGTGCTGTTCTGGCAGACTGCAACTCATATTATCCTAGTCATATAGTATATCTTGTTCTAGTCATTACTATATTCATTACATGTCCAAAAAACATATGGAGGAGTTGTGCTGATATGTTTGTCAAAAACTGTGACTTATTTGGGCTCTTCAGAGGTCAATAAGGGGTTACAACAACTATGCTGTAACTCTTTAGGTCCTATGATTAAAAGTAAAATGGAATAATTGCAAGTCAAACCAACTGGCCCATAACAGTCATATGCAAATTCCCCAGTTTTTATTTTCCCCCTATGGTGCAGCTGGTTTGCCCCAGCATTTCTCTACTTATCTATAAAAGTAGGGTCCTTCACCTCCCTTTTAAGAGACCCCTTCTTAAAGGGATAGAAATGATTGATTTTAATAAAGTTTAATATTGTACATATGAAAAAAATAAATGAAATGGTGTGTCTCGTTGCTCAAACATGTATAGTTTAAGAGTTATAACTATCTAAACTTCCCCCCTCCCGCTCCTTCTACACATGTTAGTGCTCTAGCTGACAGAATAAGATCCTGGTCCCGGGACCGAACAGCTCTTCAGCAGAGCCGAATTAGCATTGTCTACAAAGAAATACTTCATTAGAGTGGTCTACATAGTGTGCCTGGAGGATTTGGATTAGTGTTTCAGAATGGTTTGGGTGATTTATAATAGTGATCTGTGTTTTGATGCCTAGTATGGTTTGTTGTTTGGATAGATGTTTTTTGTTGGAATTGTTAGGGTATTTGTTGATCATACTGGATTGGGACAGATGGCTTTTGACTAAGCCAGCATAATATTAGACACTCTTTTAATAGGGCAACATTTTAAGTGTGCCATGATGTTAGGTGCTCTTTTACTAAGGTGACATTGTAAATGTGCCATGATGTTAGGTGCTCTTTTACTAAGGTGACATTGTAAATGTGCCATGATGTTAGGTGCTCTTTTACTAAGGTGACATTGTAAATGTGCCATGATGTTAGGTGCTCTTTTACTAAGGTGACATTGTAAATGTGCCATGATGTTAGGTGCTCTTTTACTAAGGTGACATTGTAAATGTGCCATGATGTTAGGTGCTCTTTTACTAAGGTGACATTTTAAATGCACCATTTTGACACAAGCAACTTTTTAGGGTGCTATTGCGACACTAACAAATCTACCGCATTTTGTTACTGAATGGGAAACAAATAAAAATTTCCCAAATTCCCATTGATTTAAATGGATTCTTAAAATCCTTTAATACTGGAGAGGTCTCTAAAAGAGGTCTCTTTAGGAACAAAGTGGCTAATAAATCTATTTAAACCCAGGCGATTGTTTATTTATCCTCTATGGTACAGCAGGTTTGCTCCAGAATTGACCCATTTGGCCCCATGCAGTTAAAATGTTAGGAACAGTAATGTCTGTACGCTAACTTTTAACTTGCAGTAGGGGTGGATATATGAATCTGACAGCAGTACAGTTCCATTAACATTAGTCTTCAGTGCCAATATCTGCACCCCAGGGTATGTACCAGGGCAGTATGTTTTAATCAGTCTGATGCTCAAGTACCCCTAACAGTGCAGGTTTGGGGGATTTATCTGTCTGAGTGTAGGTATGTAATTAGTGGATTTCCTTCTGATTAGTTCACCAGTGCTCAAGCAGGAAAATCCCCAAAACCTGCCCCATTAGGACCGTGGTTGAGAAACTCTGTACTTGAATGTATTACTGCTGTAGTAAATACCAGCCTACACACTCTTCCATCATTAGGACTTTAATGACAGCAAGCCTTGCATTTTTAATAGTGTGTGAAGGAAAATGGCATAGTTTCCTCTATGCCTTGCTTAATACATGGCATTAAATATGGCATAAAGGAAAGGAACAATCTAGAAACACCATAGACTGGCATATTGCCATCCCCTTGGAGCAAACAGCTTTGAGGGGATACTTTTTGATATAAGTAGCTTGGTAAATTGGCATTAGTCAGGTCTAGGGCTAGAAAATCTATTCCAGGATCTGATATGGTATCAGATCCATAGGAGAGGAATGAAAATCCCCTTTTCTTTAAATGGGGTTATTCACTTCCTGAATGCTAGAGAGGCCACCAAATCATTGCTTTGCAATACATTCAATAACTCTCTAGCATTCAAGGAATTAAAAACATAATTTAAAGCAATGGACAATTTCAGAATTTTTTTCTTCTGTAAAGTGGTTAGTTTGGCCTAGATCTGCTCCTCTCTCCTTTTCTGCATCAGGCCCAATACTTATGCACCTGCCAGATCTAGGAAGGCCTCACACTGCTTCACTGCAGCTGTAAAACATCATACAATTTTAAACATTACCATTCTGTGGTCACCGGGTGCTAATTACTGCATCGAGGGGGTCACTTCTAAGCTCTTTCCTTTTACTGGGATTTCCCTAAAGCTGTCATCTGATGCATTATTCAAGTGTTTATAACACTTTTCACCACAGGGATTTTTAAGAAAGAAGCATTTTAAAGCCTTATTTTTCTCCATTGAAGTCACAGACACATTTGTGAAATGCACTTTTCCTTGTACTAGAATTTAGCATCCCTCCTGACCATAAATAAATACCGGTTAACCAGAAAGAGAACCTGTCTACTTGCTTTCCTTCTTGTATAAATAATCATTGGAGGGTCTCGGAGTAAACAATTTTTTTTGGAGCCCCCTACAATAATATTCCAAGTGTGGAACTAAAACTTATTGGGCCCTGGGGTAAATGGACTCCCAAGGCTGATGGCCCCATCACTAATGAACCCTTCAGACCCCATGTAGTTACGCCACTGTGTCATAAAAGCAATTGTCCTGTATATGTATGAAAACAAAGTAGAGCAATTCTGGTGTAACCCAACTGCACCAAAAATGACAGATAACAATTTCCAGTGAGTTTATTGGCTATTTTAACCCCTCGAATGCCAGAGAAGTCTCCAATACTTTGTGAAGCAATGTGTTGGAGAGCTATCTAGCATTTAAGATCTTAAAAGCTCCTTTAACCCTTTCCGCACCAGAGGGGTACGGAATGCATTGCTTTGCAATGCGTTCTCTATCACTCTGGTGGGGAAAGGGTTAAATTACTGAGGCTATAAGGACTTTCATGTGTTACCTACAGTGCAGCTGGTTTACCACAGAATAGTTCCACTCTAGTTTCATACATAAAACCCAATGGATTTTAAAGGGAACTGTCACCGAGGAATAAGTGGCTCATAATTTAACAGAAGGACTTTCCAATGTAAGAGTCCTTCATCCAGCAATTTTTTTTTATTTGCATTTAACCCTTTGAATGCCAGAAAGCTATTTAACAGATTGCAACGCAATTCTTTAGATACCTCTCTGGCATTCAAAGAGTTAAGCTTTCTTTCTAGTAGTTTACTGCTAGTTGAAGAAGGAATTAATGTTGTTATTTATATAGTGCCACAAGTGTACACAGCTCTTTACAATGTAAGGGTTATAATAATAAAAGTGACACCTGCTTTACAAGTGAAACACTGGAAGAGAGGTCCTGCTCAACAGCTTACAATCTAAAGTGGTAAAGGGAGACATACAGAGTACATAAGGGTAAGTACTGAATACAGGGCTAGAGTTCTGGTCGGATAGCGGATACATAAATAAATAAGTTATAAGAGCCTTGGATGCACAAAGTCAGTGACTTCTAGCTTGTTGAAGTTTTATTGAGGAGGTGTAATTTTAAAGGAATAGTAATACTTTGTTTTAGCTTTATTTTATTTTGTAGGCATTAAAAAAACATGAAGAACGATATAAGTCTTATCTCTCAAACCTTTATGGCTTTATATTCACAAGCAAAGTTTCCCCTCCCGTCCCTTTTACCTAGTGTAAGCCATCTCTTCTCAGATGTGGAATCTGGTTGTAAGACCAGACTGGTAACAGCAGGGGACAATCTTCTTCCTAAGAGAACAATGAAAGCCCTGCCCCCTTGACAATTTTTTTTAGGTTTTTCCCTTATCTTAATTGAAGATTGTCCCTCTCTGCAGTCTACCTGGGCACCTCCCTTCTGATCTGGCTGAACAGTGTTATATCACTAAAAGAGGTGGGAGGGGGATACTTTGTCATTGAATTACTCTTGTACTACAACTCTGACAGAATTGAAATAACACTCTCCAAAGTCCAAATACTATGATGATTAATTAGAGCTGCTTTTATTATGAAACATTACTATCCCTTTAAGCGAGACTTGAATAGAGCAAGAAAAATGCAGTGGTGCAGGCTGAGAGATAGCACATTCCATGGGAAGGAAAGAAAATGGTTTGACTGTAGACAAAAAAGTGTCTGATTTTCAGTTTAAAGTCTTGTACAGATCTGTGACCTTTATGAGGCATTCAGGTCTATTGAAGCCCATTTTCTAGTGTGAGGAAATTACAATCATTAATTGTCATAGTCAAAGAAAATGAGCAGCAGTTCTGTAGCAAACCAACTTTATTAGAGGGGAAATATTAAAAATAAAAACAAATTCCATATTTTCTTTGATTTAAATGGGAGTATCAATTCTGGAGCAGACCAGTTGCACCATAGGGGAAGAAAAGGAATCCTAAATTCTCACTGTCTTCAATAGGAGTAACAATCAATACAGTATGATTGATGGGAACATGCAGTAATAAACGTATTGTGGGTCATTATATAAAGGCAAAGAGAAGCAGTTCTGGGCAAACCAACTGCGCAATGTAGGGGACAATAACAAATTCCCCAAATTATGATTGAGTGAAATGGGAGTTTAACCCCTTGACTGTTAGAGAGGTCTCCAATACACTGCAAAGCAACTCACTGGAGGCATCTCTAGCATTCAAGGCTTTAATAGCCCCATTTAAATCAATGGGACATTTTATTTACCCCCTATGGTGCAAATGGTTCGTCTTCTTTCTGCTCACACCCCAGATGTACTAATCTGTAGGAACTCATTAGTTCATTATGATCTACCTAAAAGAACTTGGTGGGTTAGTCCAAAGCAATTGCAACTTTGTATTCATGTATCATTTATATGGAATCATTTTCTGGCCCAGCTAGATGTGGACACATTATGCTTTGTATATTTTATTTAACATATTATTTTTATCATTAGATCAGAGTGTGTTATTTTCACAAACTGAAAAGCTTTCAAAACCATTCATTAATAAACAGGACTTTAATGAGTAATAACACAATTTGAAGTTGCTTCAGTAACAAAACAAATCCAACTAATTTGAATCTACCTCTTTTTTTTCTGCGGCATTTTTAACAACTTCACCTTTAACAGCTGTATATACTGCTGTGTTAACTGCTGGATTCACACAAGGTTAAATACTTACATGTACAGTGGCTTCACAAAATACTGAATTTCACACCTGGCTTCACATATTGAGCACTTTGCATTGTTTTCCCCAGATCATCAAGGAGAAGGAAATTCAGAGAGTTGTTCAAGTGAGTTTCTGTGCAACTGCCTACTTTGATCTGTTATTAACCCCTTAAGGACCCATGACGGTCCTGACACGTCATGGGTTGGCGTGTGATAAGGACCCATGATGTGCCAGGACTGTCTTGGATTCCGGGACTCCTTGTGCGGCTGCACACCATTCCAGGAGCCCTGAATTGGATTGCAAAAAAAAAAAAAAAAATGGTCCGTGGTCCTTAAGTGCCGGCCACGTACGTGCCATTTCTTAAGGGGTTAAAACAGCCCTGTGTTCCAGACTAAACTTTAATGAATCACAGTTCAATGATCTTTGCCCTATCGTACCAACCAAGTGTCCCTCTTTAGGGGGAACAGTTCCATTTTGAGACTCAAATCCCCCTGTCCCTTTTTCCCACTCTGGTGTCCCCCTTTTTAGGTGATCAGACTGTAGGGTGTGTGTGTCAATACTCGACAGCAATAAAACTCACATTTATGTTTGTTTAAAGGGATAGTAATACTTTAATATTACTATTCCCCATATTGTAGCTATTTCAAAAATAATTTAATAGCCCCAGGTTCATCTCTCAAACCTTTATGGTAGAAGAGATAACCGAACGCAAAATCCCCTCCTCCCTCCCCTTCCCTGAAGTCAGAGTTTTACTGACTGCAGGGATATCCGGTCTGATTTTCATCAGGTGGCTCTGCAGCAGAGCCGAGATCGCGTTAGTAAAAAATAATTATTTCACTGAAACGGTCTTCTACGTGCGCTTGCAAACCAAGCACATGTAGAAGACCGTTTCAATGAAATAATTATTTTTCACTAACGAGATCTTGGCTAGCTGCAGAGCCGCAAGCCTGTCATACGCTGACTTCAGGGAAGGGGAAGGGAGGGGGAAACTTTGAGTTCGGTTATCTCTCAAACCATAAAGGTTTGAGAGATGAACCTGGGGGCTATTAAATTCTTTTTGAAATAGCTACAATATGGGAAATAGTAATATTAAAGTATTACTATCCCTTTAAACTTCACTATATGTGTTTATAAATTAGTCTACTTAAATGGTATACTTTGATCTTGCTCTAAAGCATTTATTCATTTACACAATGAGGTGTCAATAGGTCGTGAAACAACCTAAAATGTTCTGTAATGCCACGCCCACCAGTCACACTCCAAACACCATATAAAACAAGTGTCCCTCTTTGGCCATTTATAGTGTTGGAAGGTATGCCCTATGCATGTAGTCTGCAGAGTAATATTTCCCTTTTAATAATTATGTACAATCTACATGTATACAGACATGTTGAAACATTGCAACACAAAAGAAAAGAAGGTGCTTCTAGTGCAATAACGTCTTATACAAATAAAGTTCACCAACCCTTCACCATATATAGACACGTACTCACATGGAATAGAGTTCAGCTTAACACATATATGTTAGTTGACACATTAGCATTTGGGGTGTTATTACTGTCCCCTCAACAGTATCGATCCTTTGGTCACCTGGGCTGCTCCTCAACACGACTTCTCAGAAGTTCAAAATATTCCACCTCAGTTGTGGAATCTGGTTGCTTGACCAGACAGATAACAGCAAGGGACAATCTTCTTACTGTGAGAACAATGAAAACTCTGCCCCCCTTGACAGGTTTTTCAGCTTTTTCCCTTATCTTAATTGAAGATCGTCCCTCTCTGCAATCTACCTGGACACCACCCTGCTGATCTGAGCTGAGCAGTGTTACATCAGTAAAAGGGGCTGGAGGGGGATACTTTATCATTCAATTACTCTTGAACTACAACTCTGACAGAATTGAAATTACACATCTCCATGGCCCAAATAGTATGATGATTAATTTGAGCTGCTTTTATTATGAAACATTACTATCCCTTTAATGGACAGTATGTTCAAAAGATATTTGGATAATTCTAGAGCAAACCAACTGAACCAGAGGTGACAAATAAAATCCCCCATTGATTTAAAGTGAGGCTTTTACCCCCTTGAATGCTAGACCAGTCCTCCAATGCATTGCTTTGCAGTGCATTAGATGCCTCGCTAGCATTCAAGTGGGTTTAACTCTTTCAGTGGCAGAGGGGTACGCAACACATTGCTTTGCATACCCCAATGGGAATTGTGGAAACTGTGTCTCTTGTGGTGCAGTGAGTTTGCCCCAAAATTTCTTTTGAACAAAGAGCCCCATGTCATCCTGTTGGTTAATGCCATTTAACTCTTTGAGCACTAGAGAGATATCCAACACATTGCGTTGTAATGCATCAGATACCTCTCTGGCACTCAAAGAGTTAAACCCCAGTATTACACATAAAAGGAATAGGGAACTAAAAAATCATTTGCTTTCAGCAGTGCAGCTTCCTAGAGATTCTATCGACCAGCTGGGTTCTGCATGGCTTTAGAAATTGGAATGTCATGCCTGGCCTATCCCAGTTCCAGGCAGGTGTTAAATACAGGCTGCTAAATGCTTGTAATTAGTACGCCTTGGGGCAATGGCTGTCATCGTACATGTACAACTGGAGTGAGCACACTGTTTAGCAGCACTTTATTAATTTCTCTCAAGTCCAAACCCTACAGACCTATACAAAGCCACCCCAACGGTCAACGCTGAAAAAAAAAAAAACACTACTTAGGCAGTTTGTGTGATGTGTCTATATAACTATATAGCTTTGTTTTAGATATAACATTATTCTATTATGCAAGGTATCTTCTTCCAACCCCTGCAATAATAAGCAGGTGTGGGGAAATTAATACTCCGTAGAGGGTGTACATGTGCTGGTGTGCTTGTTTAAACATTACAACCTTGTGCAATGATCCATTAATAAGGCTATATAACATTTCCTAAGTAGTCAGCTTGTGGCTTGAATGTGTTGCTTGGAAATGAGATTGAGACCAATTAAGTATCCATGGAGTTAAAGGAGAACTGATACTTCCTAATAAACTCCCACTATCTGTACTAAGGCCAGAAATTCTAATCACCCCTATACATTTTTTCCTTTTGCTTTTGTTCAGGAGTAATCATCTTCAATCAGTCGTAGATGTCATGTCCATGGAGGCAGACATGAGAAGTGCCTGCAACTGAAACAGGCAGAGTGTGTGTAGCTACTTAACCTTCATGGACCTTCATGGACCTAAGAGGAGCAAAAAGCATTGCTTTTCAATATGTTGCAACCCCTCTGGCCCTTAAAGGGTTGAAGGGTTGAAGGTCCAGATGTCCTGCTACCAACTGTCATGTCTGTTTCTATGGACATGATATAAAATGATAAAATTATGTTGCTCATTCTTAGATCAATACCCCTTTTTATCAGGACAGTACTTTGCTTTTGCTACTGCTGTTTGACACTGATCACTGTTGGCAGGTTTGCAGTTTACAAATACTCTAAGATCTTTTTCTAGCATCGAGTCTCCTAGAATGCCTCCATCATTCATAATGCATAACTTTATATTTTCCTGCCTTTCTACTGTAGAGAACAGACATGCTCTGAGATTATTACCTTGCATAATTTAATGCTATCTGTAAATATTGACATTTTGCTTTCTATACTATACCACGTCATTTCTAAACATGTTGAAATACAGTTGATGAAGTTCTGCTGAACCCTGGGGTACTAAACGCTCAACTTAAACAGTTTTTAAGAATATTCCATTTACAACACATTGTTCCTCAACATTCAACCAAATGTTCTATCCAATTACAAAGGTTATGCCCTAGACCTAATTTTCTTATATTATTGGTCAGCCTCATGTGTTGAACAGTATCCAATGCCTATACAAAGTCTAGATCAGTGATTCTCAACCAGGATGCTGTGGCACTTTAGTTTGCCACTGACATCCACTTTGGGTGCACCATGTTTTCTATAAAGACTTTGACAAAGATGTGAATGTTGAGTTTTAGATGTATATTTAAGTAAATGTTTATGCACAATATGTTTGTTTTTATTATTCTGATTGTGAGACCTAGGAATAAGTATATGTTACTTGTATATACCATTCATAACACCTTTGACAAATTGCATATAAAATGTTAGGGGTGCCCTGAAGAATCTAATTTGCTTATTTGGGATGCCCTGAACAAAAAATGGTTGAGAATCACCGGTCTAGATAAACTGCATCTAATGCTCAACCCTTATCTACGCTCCTACTTACTCCTTCATAGATGTCACAGCTTACCTTGACTCCAGCATGATTACAGGCGTGAGGCTTCAAGCAGACTGCAGGCCTATGTTTTATCTGTTTGCTTACTGTATTCTCCTCCTACCTACTTCCTCCCTCTGAGCTGCTCCTCCTACTTCCTGTGGAGGGGTTTATAAGGCAGACTGAGGCCTGACTCAGATGCCCTTATGTTGTTGTTCTTAGGTGAAGTACTTGGGCTCTGTGTGTGACCTGGCTATCTACAAAAACCCACTCTGTGTATGACCTGGCTATTTATGAGAACCCGCACTGTGTATGACCCGGCTAAGTAAGAGAACCCTCTCTGTGTATGACCCAGATACGTATGAGAAACCTCTCTCTGTGTATGACCCAGCTAAGTACGAGAACCCTCTCTGTGTATGACCCAGTGATCACGAGTACCCCTTACTGTGATCAGTTTGTACTATTGGCCTAAGACAGACCACTGTTGTGGTCAGAGAATCTGATTGGTGACTGCAGGCGTGAGTCACAGGGTCTCGATATAGTGACTGCAGGTGTGAGTCACAGGGTCTCGATATAGTGACTGCAGGCGTGAGTCACAGGGTCTCGATATAGTGACTGAAGGCGTGAGTCACAGGGTCTCTTAGCGGTGATTGCAGGCGTGGGTCAGTTCTCCAGTCCAGCAGTCCTTGTGTTCCTGTTCATCGGATCAAGATTACTGTTTCAGTGTTCCAGTCGACGAATCAAGAGCTAGCGTTCCTGTTTCCTGCTGAGACTCACAGGGGCTTCGGCCCAGTCTCCAGCATTGTGGTCTAGCGTGAGGCCTACTATTTCTGGTAGTAGTGTCACCAGCTAGTAACCCTTTGCTTGTTGTACTAAATATTTATTAGACTAAATCACAGCAATAAATATGTAGTACAACAAGCAAAGGGTTACTAGCTGGCGACACTACTACCAGAAATAGTAGGCCTCACGCTAGACCACAATGCTGGAGACTGGGCTGAAGCCCCTGTGAGTCTCAGCAGGAAACAGAAACGCTAGCTCTTGATCCGTCGACTGGAACAGTAATCTTGATCCGATGAACAGGAACACAAGGACTGCTGGACTGGTGAACTGACCCACGCCTGCAATCACCGCTAAGAGACCCTGTGACTCACGCCTGCAGTCACTATATCGACACCCTGTGACTCACGCCTGCAGTCACTATATCGAGATCCTGTGACTCACGCCTGCAGTCACCAATCAGATTCTCTGTCCACAACAGTGGTCTGTCTTAGGCCAATAGTACAAATTGATCACAGAAAGGGGTACTCGTGATCACTGGGTCATACACAGAGAGGGTTCTCGTACTTAGCTGGGTCATACACAGAGAGAGGGTTCTCATACATATCTGGGTCATACACAGAGAGGGTTCTCTTACTTAGCCGGGTCATACACAGTGCGGGTTCTCATAAATAGCCAGGTCATACACAGAGTGGGTTTTTGTAGATAGCCAGGTCACACACAGAGCCCAAGTACTTCACCTAAGAACAACAACATAAGGGCATCTGAGTCAGGCCTCAGTCTGCCTTATAAACCCCTCCACAGGAAGTAGGAGGAGCAGCTCAGAGGGAGGAAGCAGGTAGGAGGAGACTACAGTAAGCAAACAGATAAAACAGAGGCCTGCAGCCTGCTTGAAGCCTCGCGCCTGTAATCATGCTGGAGTCAAGGTAAGCTGTGACAATAGAAGATCAATTGATTTATTTGGTAATTTCTGTTCTTTATAAAACCATGTTGATTTCCATTAATAATTTTGTTTTTTTGCAATGCATTCATAAACATAATCCCTTATTGCCCCTTCAAGCAATTTCCCCACTACTGAGGTCAAACTCACAGGTCTATAATTCCCAGGTCCTGTTTTAGCTCTCATCTTAAACAAAGGCATCACACTGGCTTTACTTCAGTACTGTAAAAATAAAAAAACAATACTGTGCTAATCCATACAGATTACCCAAAATTATAAACCCTGTGTACTGCACATATTTCCTGTTTGAAAGCAAGCCAATTTTATCAGAAAAATACTATATATTAGTGGTGGGTTGGGTGATTTTAATTAGATTTTTAGTTAGGTTTTTAACTATCCATTGGTCAAAAAGTTTCCACAAAAGAACTCTATGAAGAGTAATTTTTAATTTTAATAATTTATGATATTTATATGTAGTGGACAGGATTCGCTTGAAAATAGGTACCTTAGAGTGGTAAGCGAGCTTAAACATACTATGGCCAAATTATGCAATAAAACGCTCATTAGTTTGAAATAAGTTTACACATATATACTTTACACAGGGTTTATTATTTTGGTTAATCTGCATGGATTAATGCAGGGTTGTTTTTTTCTTTTGGTTTTGCTCTAGGTCTTCTCCTAGTTTGGGGAATTGGAGAATCCATTAATTCCTTACAGATTCCCATATTTTATTCACTTTGTGAGTTTTTTTCTTTGCACACTTAATTCAGTTATGTGGCACTAAACATGTGGCGATAGAGTATATAAAGATTAAAAAGAGTGGTCTTGTTAACACACTGCACTGAATTCCCAGAAAATCCTTGGGTGCATACCATCAGGGCAAGGTGCTTTTGTCAGTATTAAACTTGTTCAGTCTTCCTCCTTCTCTTGTTTTAACCCTTTAACTAACTTTTACTTGTTATTTATTGAGGTTTTTCTACCATTGCTTGTTCTACCACTGTTAACTTAAGTTTCTACCAACAAGGACTCAACAATATTACCAGTTTCCTCACATCTATCTTCCATTAAAGGAACACTAACACCAGAAAATAAATAGATTGATGTAATGTTAAACATCACATACTCACAGCTAGCATTTATAAAAATGTATTATTCATGTTACATTCCTAAAATACAATCCTAAGCATACTTTCAAGTATTTGAAAATTTCCTGTTCAGAGAGAATTTATTTAACCCCTTCCCACCCACTGATGTGCCAGGACCATCACGGCTGTCCGGCACTTAAGGACCAGTGACAGTCCTGGCACGTCACATACTTTTTACTCACAGTGCACCTGCAGGAGCGCTGTGAGTAATAGCAGAGACTGAATTTGATCGCTCCAAGACCGGAGTGATCTCTTTCAGTCCCCCGTTCAGCGTACTGGCACACTTGATCAGCCATGTGGGCCGGCACGTCAAACTTTTCTTTCTGGTCCTTAAAGGACCACACAACCCGGGACCGCTGGTCCTTAAGGGGTTAATGATGTTTTTGTTTGCATTGAGTTGTAGTCATTTTATTGATTGTGATTAGTGCCCACTGCTCTTGAAATCAGGCTGTTTTCTTATGTCAGCCTATTTACAGGCATCTTGGGCAATCACTGGGAGCCCAGGAGCCATGGAAAAGATGATGACATCTGCTCCCTCTGTATGGCCAGATTTTAGACCTCAGAAAACAAATGAAGATGTTTTACAGAGGCTAGCATGAAGTACAGGGTATTTAACCCCTTAACGACCCTTGACGGTCATAGTACGTCAAGGGTCGATTTGACTTAACGACCGATGACGTACTATGACCGTCATCGAGTTCCAGGCTCCCCCCGCAGCTGCACGCCGTTCGGGGAGTCCGGAACCCAACGGAGCAATAAAAAAAAATTGCTCCGTGGTCGTCTAGTGACTTCCGGTTCCGGATTCCCCGGTCGTTAAGGGGTTAAAGGGATATTAATTAGGGGTAATAAATGCCCCTTCGATTTTTATTTTTTGGTCATTTAGAGCTGTATTACAATATTTTCCTCTGTGTAGTTAACTCCTTAAGGACCGGGAAAATCTGAAGTCGTTTTCCCTTAAGGACAGGAGCAATTCTGACCTTTTTGACTATGTCTTTGTTCAACAGTGTTTTCCCTCTTAGGCTTTTATTCCACCCCCATAAATTATATACTGTTTTTCTACGCACAAATAGGACTTTATTTTGATACCCAACTTATATAGATAACCCACCAGTTATTTTATGAAAATTTAAAAAAAAGTAAAAAAAACACCATTTTTGATTTTTCTCTTGGGATGAATTGGCCACAAAGGGTTAAATTTTTATGGAGACTGCATGAAAAGTATGACCGGTCAGTCATACCTACAAAATGCGCACTTTAAAGTGGTCACTGTCCTCCCCCTGGGTGAAAATCCCCATGTCCCTTTTTCCCACCCTATTTTGACACTTTTTTATCCCTGGCATTTGGTGGTGTATACATGGCTCCACAACAATCACACTTGCAATATTGTTTAATTATATATATTTTTTAAATAAAAAAATTTTTTTGTAAAAAAAAGTGTGTTGTGTTTTTTTTTTTTTTTAAAATGTGTATAATTGCAGGTCAAAAATTTACCTGCATTTAGCCAGCCTCCTGCACCAGCAGTGAAGGGGTTAATATCCCCAGCTGCTGTATTTTTTTTTTACCACTAGGTGTCTCCCTTACTTTGATAGCAAGGGAGACAGAGGCAGACGAGACAGGCACAGACAGCATGCTTTGCATACTGCCTCTGTCTGTCACTATGCCGGTACATGTGATCGCTGCTACGGCGATCACATGAACTGGCACAAGCAGGAAGAGCTGAGACTGAACTCCCCAATCTCGGAGCACTCAGTCTCAGCCTGGAATTTATGATAGCAGAGTGCACGGAGGCACGCTGCTATCATTTAAGCCATGACGGTCCTGGACAATCATGGGTCGTTAGGGGTATAACAACCCATGACGGTGCAGGACCGTCATGGGTCCTTAAGGGATTAAAGAGTAATTAAATTATAAAGAGTCCCCCTTGCACCCCTTTTACCTAAGTAAAACTGATCTCCAAGTCAGTCTAGATGGAGCACAGTGAGGGACAATCTTCTGTGAGCATAAGGAAAAACCTGCCCTCCTTCGTCAAGGGGAGCAGGGTTTTCCTTATGCTCACAGCTGACTTTAACATTGGTTCCCCCCTTTTAATGAAAATTTCCTCCCTCTTTCTTCACCCCTTGACCCTTTAGTTGTAACCAGTTACTATCTACCCCTGTTTTTCTAGCTATACCTGCCCCATTATTTTGTAGGCATTAAAAAAACATGAAGATCGATATAAGTCTTATCTCTCAAACCTTTATGGTTTGACAGATATTCACAAGCAAATTTTCTGCTCCCGCCCCTGAGCCATCTCTTCTCAGATGTGGAATCTGGTTTTAAGGCTAGACAGAAAACAGAAGGGGATAATCTTCTTACTATGAGAACAATGAAGGCCCTTCCCCCCTTGACAATTTTTTCAGGTTTTTCCCTTATCTTAATTAAAGATTGTCCCTCTCTGCAGTTTACCTGGGTACCTCCCTTGTGATCTGTCTGAACAGTGTTACATCAGTAAAAGGGGCGGGAGGGGGATATTTTGTCATTGAATTACTCTTGAACTACAACTCTGACAGAATTGAAATAACACTCTCCAAAGTTCAAATACTATGATGATTAATTAGAGCTGCTTTTATTATGAAACATTACTATCCCTTTAAATGCAATCCATTACTACAATAAATTTTTTTCAATGCATCGCTGCTATCTTGCATAAGGTTTTTTTTCCAGAATTGCATCACCTTTATTGTGCTTTTCCCATGTGCATGACAGATAAGATGTTTTTCGGTACCTGTATTTGGCAAACACATTTTGAGACTGGCTTGTGTAGTCAGAACTCTGACTGGATCTGGTTAATCAGAAAAAATATATATATGTTTCTGGATCACTGTCAGCCATGTCTCGTGTGTGTGTGTGTGTGTGTGTGTGTGTGTGTGTGTGTGTGTGTGTGTGTGTGTGTGTGTGTGTGTGTGTGTGTGTGTGTGTGTGTGTGTGTGTGTGTGTGTGTGTGTGTGTGTGTGTGTGCGTGTGTGTGTTTGTGTATGGGGTCTTAGCACCGAGTTAGCTTTCAATCCACTCAGTTGCCAGGGGGGTTGATTTTGACAGGACTGTCAAAATCTATGCAAGGACATTGACCAATTATTAAGCAACTAAACTGCACCATAGGGGAAAATTAAAAATCCTTTGATTTAATTGAAGAAATGCAAAAAAAGTGGGGGCATTCTTTCTCAGATTCAATGTAGGAATTCTCCAACAGCAAATAAAAACAGAAGTAAAACAATACTCATGTCATATGTTGGCCGGTCTGTATATAAGACAAACCGGCATACAGATCAAAGGAAATTAAACTTCTGCCGTTTTTTCAGGTAGTACAGTAGACAGACACACACAGTATAAAAAATTCCTTGAATAACAGATTTAAAAATCTTATATTTATTACAATAAAGAAATCTGAATGAAAATTAAATGAACCAATTAAAAAAAATTACCATAAAACCATTGACAAAACAATGGTTATTTAGATGGAAATAGTTATTTCATAATATCTTTATTTAACCTAAGAAATCATTAAACATAGTTTACATATCTTTAGAAAGTAGTATGTTTTGTAAAAATAACATATAGTGCTGGCACTCACATAACTGATCACTCTACTGTGCTATGGTTCTCCTGGGTGCCAACCTCAGATACTTTTATACTTTTATGTACTGTTTTAAAGCATAGAATACAGCCCCCATTTGAGTCTGTGAAAGTCTATCAGGTATGTTTAATAATCTGGCTCTATGACAGAACTACACAAATTTGCTGTTGAACTTTATTTATAATGACATTAGTTACATCACTTTTAAATGCTCTATATTTATGCAATTCTGACATTTAAATGTAAAGATCCATGGAGATTTTCTCCCTGCATCATCTAAACAACAGCCTTGCCTAGAGTCTTCTTCCTGCCCATTCAGCTAGGCATTGCTTTGTTTTACCTGGTCCAGAGTGACTGACTGAAAGACCAGAAAGAGTCCATTATTCACTCTATTGTTTAGACAATGCAGTGAGACTGTTTTCCTGCATACTTTATACATAAGTGGCCACATAGCATAAATATAGCAAATCTTATAATCAGTAGTGATGATGTTATTATGAAGTACAAAGCTAATTTACACTGCACTACCATAGTGTCAGCTTATTAAATAAACTTATGTGTCATGTTCTGACTTACAGGACTATATATAGAGCCACCTACAACCAGTAATAATGGATAGAAATTAACACTTAACATTTCTCCCTGACCGCCTTACCTATCCTGTAGTATCACCTGCACTCTCAGCTCTACGTGTGGCTGCCCAGTAAATAGTCCATCCACATAGATATGTACAATTAAAGTACAATGACCTATTTCATTGTATGGTCTCCATGCACTAATCAGCTTTACTACATAGGCTTTGTATAGCATAGTGTCCAACTGTCAGAATATTACAGATGTAAAGTGGGACTGTAGTAAAACAGTACCAGGAAGCTGGAATTGCTTTCAGAGCCAAGCTATGAAATGGCAGTTGGAAGGCATAAAATTTATTTTTTTTAATATATTATACTTACATTTAGAGATATCCAGTATTTTTTATTACAAAATGCATTTCAACAGTACAAATTCATTGCATAAAAATGTATTACAGTTTGCACATAATTACCTTTTTTTCAACAGAACACGATTCTGCACCTGTTGACATTTAGCAGAGGAAGAAACAATATGTGTGCCAGCCCTGTCACCATTATCATGTGTGTCTCATCTGAATACACAGTTCCAGCAGGAAAGAGGTCTTCACATGGGCCAGTCTGGTACATTTGTCTAGGAGAGTTAACCCTTTGAGTGCCAGAGGCTGATTTACTAAAAAGAACTGGCACAAACCAGCTGCACCACAGGTGATATAGATGGCACTGACAAACTAAAATGCCAGTAGATTTAACCCTTTGCATGCCAGAGGGATATGTGACACATTGTTTTCACACTCAAAAAAGGATTTTAACCTCTTGAATGATAGAGAAGTCTCCAGTGCCCTGCTTCCCACTGGAGACCTCTGTAGCACTCAAGAGGTTATAAAGTCCCATTTAAATTAAAATGAGATTTTGGGACTTATTGTTGTCGAGTTATTTGCAGTTTGTTTGCCCCAGAATTGTTCCAAGTCTTTTTATTAACCCTTTGAGTTCCAGGGAGGTATTCAATGCATCTCCCTTGTACTCAAATCATTAAATCAGCATCAATGTGGGTTGCCTGCCTCTATAGATGTTGATAGCACATTTGCAGTTTTTAGTGCATTCCATTTTTCTTCAGAGTCAGAAAACACACACTCAGTAGGGGAAGATGTACTTATACGATTCTGGGCTATACAAGGTGTTATGTTATGTACTAAAAAAGCGCAAAAAAAATGGTGGAAGTTTATGTCAGTTCCCTGTGCATTCTTTTGGGTAGATATTCAGAGCCTGCGCACATTAACTTCTTTATGATGGAAGAGTGCGCACATCACTATTCCCTAAAGCTCTAGTGCATTTCCCAAAATACTGGAGTTGGAGGCTAACGCCGGCAGAGCTGGGCTTGTAGCACTGTACACTTCCCACCTCTATGTACAGAATGTGTTGGCTAAACAGATAACTGCATCAAGACCCCAAGTGGGTTTGGTCTTTTTTTATTACATTTTTATTTTGCTTGTTTGAAAACATTTTCTCCTTTCAGACTTGACTTGAAATTCTTATACCTTTTCCTCAAGGGATAAGGTGAACTTTTAGATTTTTTTGCATAGTTCATAAGGTAAAAGAAAAAAATCAATGATGCCACAGTATTTGCAGACCAAAAGTTGCTTTGTAGACAATATGTGCCTTGAGACCATATCGGTGCTGTTATGCTATAGACATCAAAGTATAATAATAACACAATTTAAACTCAATGGTCTCTGTGAGTTCTAGTATGTTGAGATGTAAGGTATCTTAATGTTTAGCCAGTATACTTTATAAATCCCAAGCTGCAATACATTGGTATGTTGTATAATTACCTTAAAATGCTGTGTATTTTTTAGGGCATGTGAATATATATATTTAACCCCTTAAGGACCAATGACATGCCAGGACATTCATTGCTGTCCTGCACTTAACCCTTTGAGTGCCAGCAATGCATTGCGTACCCCTCTGGCACTCAAAGGGTTAAGGGCCAGAGACGGCCCTGGCACGTCATGGAATTCAGGGGTCCCCGCGCAGCTGCATGACACTCTGGGACATCTGAATCCAATGCTCCATGGTCCTTAGCTGCCTTAACTGTCCTTAAAGGGTTAACAAATAAAATTGTAGATTATTTAGATGACAATATAAAAATTGCATTTTTTTCTCCATTAGCAATAGCTGTGTTCACTAAGCAAAGCTTTAGTTACTAACTGAGGCCAATGAACTAAGCTGAATTGGAGCAATTCAGGAGCAAACCAACTGCACCATTGGGGATGGATAAAAATGACCTAAAATTTTAATTACTTTAAATGGGTCTTGCAATGCATTGAAGTCTCATCTAGCCTTAAAGTTGTTAAAAGTCTAATTTTATTAATTGGGAACTTTTATTTGCCCCATGGAACAGTTAATTTGTAGCAGGTAGGCACCATTTCTTAGTACATCAACTACTATTTGCTTTGAATGCTAATTAACAAACACTAAGGACAAAATGTTCACAAAGTTGTAATCAGAATGAAAAAGTTCTTACACTGTGATCCGTCAATTTTCAGGCATGTTACCATCATTTTTTGCATCCAATTCCACCATCTCCGTCAAAGGGAAAAGCAATCTTAAAAGCGGGAGTGGTTTAATCTACCATCATCTTCTAAGATATTTTCAGAAAAAAATATTCTTTGAGCCGTGATTTCTTTTTGTCAGATTAATTTAATTTTTCTTAACAAAATAAAAATGGTTTAACCCCTTAATGACACTTGACGGTCTTGGCACGTCATGGATAGATTTGCGTTAAGGAACCATAAAGTGCCAGGACTGTCATGGAATTCAGGGCTCCCCGCTTGGCTGCACGACTTTCGCGGAGCCCTGAACCAGATGCAAAAAAAAAAAATGGTCCGTGGTCCTTAAGTGACGGCTGCATGCGCAATCAGCCATCGTTAAGGGGTTAAACTTGGAGAAAACAAATTTTAATTCTATTTGGTGAGAAGCAGTACTACACCAAGGCAATCATTGTATGTCAGAATTGAGAATAACATATAGGAGACAAGATTCTGTGACATGAAAAGGAAAGGTTCTAATCTCAAACCAATCATCTCTCTGATATTTGAGAAGTGGTTTAACAAGCTTAATAATGAATGTAATCAAGCTATTGGTTCTAGCATCCCTACACCTTCATTCATGATCTATTATGCAAATTTTGTATTAGAGAAAAGCAATTCATACTTTGTGTGCCAGAGGGGTACTCAGCAACCTTTAAAGTTTAAACGGTTAAAAATGCTTCCTACAAGTTCATAATATTTAAACAGCTATAAACATATACATTTTTCTTAATAATAAAAAATTTATAATAATATGGACTATCTACATACAATTCCTTGTTTATATTACAGGTGATTTTATTTATTGCTATTTTTATCTCCAAGTTTTCCCTATTGACTACAATAAGAATTTGTGAGATAAAATTCAGAGATAAATTTATCACCTACAATTGAATCCAGCTCAGTGCAACGTAATCAAGATCAGTACTCTGATTTCACTATAACGCTGGCACATTAACAGGGTTGTGTTGACCTGGAGTCTTTATTAAACATTTCCAGCTACTTAGCAATATGTTAATAGAAACTCCATTATCTAACATAAGAATGGAATATCATGTGATTTGTGGTTATGTAACCCCGTGTTTTTTTCATACTAACTTTATTAACTCAACAAGAAGAGCTGGTTCATTATAACTATGAGAAAGCTAATAATTACGCAGGAGAATGATGTTATTGATGCAGTGAATGCTATTTTATGGAAGTACTCTTGTTGACAATGATTTGTCTTTTGTGTAATCAGGCCTGAACTCTCTGTGACCCAGTATTCTTCATAAGGCTTACTGTTGTGATCATCATGTCGGTGTTAAAACATGCTTAATTTATTAAAAAAAATCTATCTATCTTTAAGTAGAAATCTAAGTGATTCTGGTTCGCTGTCAGGAGATGTGGCTTGAGAAGCTGATTGGCTGAAGAGGTGCCTCCTGCCACTCTATGTTTAAAGAAAAAAAAAACATTAGCTACTGGCTTAGGGGGAAGCCTCTACAACCAACAGCTTAACCTCTTAAGGACCGGCCACAAACGTACTTTGCGGTCCCTTAAGAACCACGGCGTGCAGCCGCGCGGGGAGCCCAGAATTCCATGATGGTCCCGGACTGTCATGGGTCCTTAAGGGGTTAAGGAAAAATGTCAGACCTTGTGGTGGGACATCTGAACCCCTCCTGATGCCCTTCAGCTACTGACCTCCTAGACGATTTGGGCTTCCCTGCCTCCATTCTACCCCAAGTAGTTTTAATACATTTTAACACTTTCAGCACCACAGAGGTATCCAACGTATTGCAACACAAGGCATTGTATCTGTGTGTGTGTGTATATATATATATATATATATATATATATAATGTGTGTGTGTGTGGTCAGTTATCTGCAAACTGCTAAATCTCTAGGTCACTACTCACCACTTATCCTTCCAGATCTGCCATGTGCTTTTTGACACTGTTGATCATGCTCTCTGCACCAAATTCTTAATTCCATAGGCATTCATAACTTAGCTCTGAACTGGCTATCCTCTTATCTATCTGATCAGTCATTCAGTGTCTGCGTTGCTTCATCTCTATCTTTTCCTGTCCATGTTTTCGTTGGGGTGCCTCAGGGTTCTGTTCTAGGAACACTTCTGTTCTCTCTTTACACATTAATGTTTGTTATGAAATTATTAACTCATTCAGATTCAAGTATCATCTATATACAGATGACACCCAGCTGTATTTACCAATACCTCAAATGACAGCTGCTGTTCAATTCAGTGTTATGGAATTTCTCTGTGCTATTTCAGATTGAATGGACCATAGTTATCTCAAACTCAACATGTCTTAACTAAGCTTCTCCTCATTCCAGGCCTTGTAGTGCCCTTCCAGGCCACAGTATTTTGCACCATGATAAATCCAGTCACTGAAGCACATTGTCTGGGTGTGACAATTGAATCTGCTCTTTCATTCTTTCAGCATTTTAACTCTACTGCCAAATCTTGGCACTTTTATTTACATAGCATAAAAAAATCCATCCCTTTTTCTGTTCCTCCAGAACTGAAACTTTTATACAAACACTCATTCTCTCAGGCATAGACTACTGTAATCTTCTCCTCACTCTCACCTAGGATTGTTTTTACCGCACCTCCTTCAATATGTAAAGTGGTTGCCCATCAAACTCTGTACATAATACAAAATCCTGCTTCTCTCTTTCAATGCCCTCCTCTCCTGTTTGAACTGTAATTACTTTTCAATGAAACATCTCAGCAAAGAAAACCCTATAGAATATTTTTTATACTGAATGATTACTGATTCTTTAACTACAGTATGTTAGTCACTTATCAGTTTTCTGAGCTTCTAATTTGATTAATTTTAATATGAAAATAAAACATTTAAACTATATAAATGTAATGGATTTTAATTTTTGGTAGACTGTAAATGGAAGTAACCAAAGGTCTAGGATCAAACAAATTTGTAAAAAATATATTTTTTCTAAACTGAGCCTGTGTAAGCCATGATTTTTATACAATATTTGGAAAATATGCAGATTAAATATGTTTAACACCACAGACCTTAGAATCTTGTTTCTTAATAAGAGGTGCTGATGGGAAATAGCCTTTGCATTTTCTAAACACACAGCAATCTAATTTGCACGCGTATACCAATTACAGGCCTCAATGGACAAGTTTGAAGTGAAACAATCAAGTCACAATAGGATTAGAATATGTTGTAAGGAGTTCACAGGGGAAAGCAAACATAAGCAAAACTGTAGGTTTATTCCTTTAAATTGTCTTCAAATAGCATTGGTAACCACCTTACTACCATTTAAGTATTGTTTCAATAAATCATGAAGATCCGGTAAGATAACATTACAGCCACAGATGCATTAGCCATTATGTCTTAGCCTCTTGGCCTTTACCTAGTCTACTAACATTAAACTAGAACGTGTAATTCAGTTCTCCATGTGATTAATTTTACATTGTTTAGTACAATCCAGAATAATTTGTCTGAAAAAAAATAGTGACAGAATAAACTAACCCAGAGGGGTGTGCAAAGCATTTGTTATAAAATAATGAACTACATTTATTATATCTTCAATGAAAAATAAAAACATAGTAAGAATTTCATAAATTCACATAGTCCAAATCTCTTCAATTAAAGAACAGTGCAGTGAATGTATGAATTCCCCAGTACATCCTCACTGGTATTAGCTGCACTTCAGAATATGCACTATAGTGTATGAATGCTGTGGTGCCTAACTATAGACAATCTTCTCCATCCTTAGGACTTCAATGTCAGCAAGCACCATATACCAGCTCCATTGCATGAATAGGGAAATTGTGCACAATCACACCATATCCGTTTTGTCTAGGACATAGCTGTAAACAGCTGGTAGAGGAAAGGATCTAGGAATCTTTATAGCATACATAGCTTAAATTTATGTAAATCAGGCGTAGGGGAAAAATGTATTCCAGTGCATGATATAGAGTAGACTCTCCATTGGGCATACCCCCCAGTAGTTTTAAATATAATACTGTTGACAGACATAGGCAAAATATCTGTCACAACCAAGCTATACTTTAACGTGTTCAAGTACTGTTATAATACTGGCCAGAAATATTGAAATCTATCATACTTATGCTTGTGCACCCACTGTTCCACACAAGTATGGAAGGTGCAAATTAAGAATATTATGGACCATAATGGGGGGGAATATATGAAAACTCCATCATGGCTCTTTTTTTGTGCTATTACATAACCTTAAAATTAATTTGCCTGCACTTCATATATATAGGTGATATGATCACTTTGGTGCATACCTGTGCACATGCTCTGGCATCGAGTAAGCTGAAACACTGCTATAGCATGCTCTGGAAAATGGATTCATCTGATGACTATGTCCTCTGCTCCATGTTAGTACATACAGAGAAACAATGATCAGAGGAACAGAAAGCCCTGAGGCTTCCTCCTACCCTTCACCTCTTGGCGCAAGCAGAAAGGCACATTTTTTGGCATATGACTAAGTAAATAGGAATTAATCAGTTTCTGTTCCAACACATATTTTAAGACCTTATTTACAAACAACTTCACCAAAGGATAGAAATACATATTCCTCTAATTTCCTTGAATGCTATAGCTGTCTCTAATGCATTACTTTACCAGTCAAAGGGTTTAAAGCCCCATTTAAATAATAATAAGAATTGTTATTTCTTCCCAATAGTGCATTTGGTTTGCCCCAGAATTGGTCTTCATTTATTCATTATTCTTAATGCAAAATCATATTAGTACATCTCCCAAATGTCTCTATTGGCCGCATTATCTTGATGATGGAGACCCACTGGCCAAGAATCAGGCTATTTGGTTGTTTTCAGCCTCTGACTAATTTCAGTCTCAAAGCCTATAACACAGCCTTCATCCTAAATCCCAGTTCACTGAGTTTTAAGATCCTTTAATTATTCAACAAATACTCCATAAACAATGGGTGGCAGATCAAAGATCCACTTTCCAGGTGATAGGATAATTTCACAACAGAGTGGTTAATGGTGTTCTAAAGTGTTTAGAAAATTATAAAGATCCCTTGTGAGTGTGAACATGGAACAAAATACTTATTGAATATAAAATATAACTACAGCAAAATATAACTATAAAAACAAATGGATCATAGACCTTTTAACGTCTTGAATTCTTGTTAACAGGGCCAGATTTAGCAATACGTAGACTAGGCATCTGCTTAGGGTGCCAGATTTTTAGGGGCATTTGGCTGTGACCTCCCATGCCTGCTGGAGTGCCCGCCATCCCACCCATCCAACTTACCACAATGCTGCCTCACAAGTTCACCACTCTGTAATGTGTAAAATGATCTACCTTGTCTCAGACAAGACCAGCCTTTCCTAAAGCCACCTGGCTCCTGAGTGTGATGTCAGTGATGTCTCCTCATGTGTGAGCTAATGTGAAGAGGAGAGCCATTAACAACTGCAGCATGGCTGCCAGCTCTACCTTACAAAGTAGGGGCAGAAGGGCCCTAATATAATCAGATTGTCCAGCATGTGACTTAGATAAATCAAAACAGCAAAGAAAGTGCTGACTAAGAGTTGAGAAGCTGTTTAGTTTATGCATGCCAAAACATAGCCAGTCATAAACCCACTCAGAGCTGTAACACTTTTTTTTTTAAAGGGTTAGTAATGTCCGCTTATAATGTGATGCTATATTGTAGATATTAAAAAAATAAATTATCTGGAACAAGGCTTGCCCTCGGCTTCAGAGATATAACGTTTTAAAGTTCCCCCTTCCTCCCCTTGCACTGATGTCAGCTGTAAAGCTGACAGAAGGAGATTCGAGTTGTGCGACTCAAGGCGGCTCCTCAGCAGGGCCAAAATACTGCAATTTAAAAAGAAATTCTTCATTGGAACATTCTACAAAGTGCGCCTGGTTTACAAATGCACTTTGTAGACGGTTCCAATGAAGTATTTATTTTTCGATTGTGGTATTTTGGCTTCTGAAGAGGTGCCAGCTGGTCCCAAGACCAGGATCTCCTTCTGTTAGCTTTACAGCTGACGTCAGTTCAAGGGGAGGGGGGGCATTTAAAACATTATATCTCTCAAAGGTTTGAGAGACGGGACTTGCTCCAGATAATTTATTTTTTTAATGTCTACAATATAGCATCACATAATAAGTAGACATTACTAACCCTTTAATTCTCAAAGAGCATTAAAAATCAAGGTTTATTATTTCATTTGAAAACGTGCCCTTTGTTAGTTGTTCTCCATGTTTGTGGTGTGAAAGAACTTCATTAAAAATACTGCAATGACTACAAGCCCACTGAATATATCCCTCGTTCCCATCTATAACATTTTCATCCACCTCTTGAAATTTTCCACTTTACTGTGAAGAATAAATCTAAAAATGGCTTTGGCCTCAAAAGATGATATGGTTAAATAAGGGGTGGGGTTAGGGGTGTGGCCAAGGCAGGGCCAAGGTCTCATATGTCCTACATCAATGGCTGGTCTTCATATAAAACGAAATAGAATTTATGGAAAATACAATACTAAGTTTATTATATTTAAAGGTAAATGGAGACATTTTGCATCATACCTGCACTTTAGAGGACAAAAGCTTTGAGAATTTGACTCCACTTTTCTTTTATACATACGGCCATAAATCTTACATCGTCACAACAACCGATACATAGTGTTGTCTCATATAATCCGCCTTAAACTGAAATACTATCACATACTACTAAGATAATGGAAGCATGAAAAAGTTATACAAAAATGTATACAAAAAAACTAAGGTTGAATGAATTGAGATTTCCACCGGCATTTATAGAGGAGAATATATACATCTTGAAACAAATAAATCAGACAGTTTTTCTGTATGTCATCATAACCATAGCGAACTGATGTACTAAGATTCAGAGCAATTCTGGAGCAAACTAACTGCACCATAGTGGTGAAATGCGTTAGAGGCCACGCTAACATTCAAGGGATTAAAAGCTCCATTTAATGTAATGAAGATTTTGGGGGATTTGATTTGTCTCCTGTGGTGCATTTGCTTTTCCCCCTAATTTCACTTTTCCCCTTAGTACATCACCCTCGGTGCGAAAGATGTGTGGCCAGACTGCTAACAATGCCAGTGTTCACTGTCTATGTCCAGTGCCATCATGGTAAAAAGAAAAGAAAACATATCTGTATTCCATTATATTCAGCACCAAGAAAAAAAGAACATGTTGTTTTTGAATCCCAAGCCACTGGGGGATGTACAAATCCCCCAGCACAGCTCCACTGCCATTAATCTCCATCTCCTGATGCTGCACTTCTGAGTATATATTAGAGCATGTAATCATTTAGTGCATACTGGTACACTGTCTTTATATCTCCCATACAGCATGTG
Source organism: Rhinophrynus dorsalis (assembly GCA_037306005.1). Classification (NCBI taxonomy): domain Eukaryota; kingdom Metazoa; phylum Chordata; class Amphibia; order Anura; family Rhinophrynidae; genus Rhinophrynus; species Rhinophrynus dorsalis. The sequence goes on along the minus strand of CM074719.1, from coordinate 429,698,943 downwards.
CAGGGGAATGGAGTAAAGTTATTCTATTCTCTCTGCTCCTTGTTTAAAGGGATAATAAAAGCAGCTCTAATTAATCATCATAATATTTAGACTTTGGAGAGTGTTATTTCAATTATGTCAGAGTTGTATTTCAAGAGTAATTCAATGATAAAGTATCCCCCTCCTGACCTTTTTACTGATGTAACACCACTCACCTCAGAGCAGCAGGGAGGTGCCCAAGTAGACTGCAGAGAGGCATAATCTTCAATTAAGATAAGGGAAAAACCTGAAAAACTTGTCAAGGTGGGCAGGGCCTTCATTGTTCTCATAGGAAGAAGATTGTCCCCTTCTGTTATCTGTCTGGTCTATGGACTGGATTCCACATCTGAGAAGAGATGGCTTACACTAGGTAAAAGGGGCGGGAGGGGAAACTTTGCTTGTGAATATCTCTCAAATCATAAGACTTATATCATTCTTCATGTTTTTTTAATGTCTACAAAATAAAATAAAGATAAAACGAAGCATTATTATCCCTTTAATTCTTTGAATGCCCGAAGGGTGAAACACGATGCTTTGCATTGCATGGCATACTCCTTTGGCATTCAAAGGGTTAACATATAACATAAAACTTGGCACAGAGGAATGGAACATCCAGGCCTATACACTGCACTACTACCTACCCTTGACCCAAGCTGCATTAAAGGGAAAATTTTGGCATAAGCAGTTTAGTAAATTGTTGTTAGACAGATGCATCACTAGAAGATCGATTCTAGCACCTGGTTTGGGGCAGAGCCACATTAATACATCCCCCTACTGATGGAAACAACATGCAAAAATATAAGCTTTAGAATTGTCCTTGAACTAAATGATGGAAAAGTAACAAAAATGTGAACTGTTATTTCATAAACAATTTTGACATTGAAGAAATAAAAATGTCATAGTTCTCTTTTAAGTTCATGCAGTATTTATACCAGGATGTAATTTTGTCCTTAGACCCCGCATAGTCCTCTAAAAAGATTAGTAAATTCAGGCAGATTATTTATGTATTCCAGGGAAATTCCACTGGAATTTAATGTACAGAACACCGCTCCCTTTATCTGGCATGATGTTCTTACAAGAGAAACAAGTACAGCTATATTCTTGTATGAGCTTCAACAGTCCCTACACCCCTGGAGTACCATTGGAGACAGTGATGAACTATGGTCTCAATTCCCTTATTAGCTGTAAGACCTAAAAATTATATGTGCAATTAAAAGGCAAAATGCTGATATTACTCATAGGAAGCCCTTTGTACATTAGCAAGGTACAAAAGTCTGCTGACACTTTGTAACAGAGATAGTCAGCAGGGCCGAAGATTAATAGGACATCATAAATTTGCAGAGTGAATAGGAGTAGAATAAGCATGTTGTGCTGCAGATAAATAAAGGACATGGTCCGCCTGACAAGTCTTAAAGGAAAAAGCAATGACTCCTTAATGCGTATGGACTTAGCCAGTAGCCACAAAAGGAAAAAGAGCCATTCTGGAGCAAACCAACTGCATCGTAGGGGAGAAATAAACATTCACTAAATTTCCATTGATATAAATTTGGTGTTTAACCCCTTGAATGCTAGAGGTCTCCAATGCTTTGCTTCACTTACCTGGAGATCTCTCTAGCATTTGGAGGGTTATAAAAACATTTAAATCCACAAGGTCTTACTTAGCCCCTACTGTACAGTTGGTTCACTCAATAATTGCTCTTCTTTTATTTCTCCTTCGATAAGACCCTTATTGTATGGGTAGTAAAGACTTGCTTTAATTGCGGAGTATTATATTCATCCTTAAAGATAAAATAGCTCAAGTGATTTGTGGTTAAGGATACACTTATGGCCTTATGCACAAAGGAAAAGTAGAGTAATTCTGGAATAAACCAACTGCACCGTGTGGCTAAATAAAAATTTCCCAAATTCCCATTGATTTAAATAGGGGTTTTATGCCAATAAGCGCTAAAGAGATACTAGTGGGGGTTAATCAACATAAATCCATACACAACTTAATAAGGGAAGCTGGATATCCTCTGGCACTAGACACAGCAATGTCATTACAAAGTAATCTTGTTGAGAATCTGGGCTAAATCTGAGCTAATAATTGTTATAACCTTTTATGTAAAGGGTAACTGCTCTTAATAAAAGACAGGACAAATATACTCTGTATTCCTCTTGTTTTTGATGAGATCCACCATGGGTTTTCTTCTTCACAGAAACTACTAGTTAAAGGGATAGTAATACTTAAAATGTAAAAAAAAATATGTTGTAGGGGTTATCCCCCTGAGTAAAACAAGAGTACTCCCACTGCTTAAAGGTGTTTTATTCAAAAGTTATTAATTTTCAGAGTTGAATTTTTTAGGTGCAATATCACATTGGCCTGAAATTGTACAGTGGCGCTGTTGCTACACGATCCTATGGACAGCTCTGGTCCCGGGACCATAAATCTCCATAGGATGGTGTAGCAACAGCGCCACTGTACAATTTCAGGCCACTGTGATATTGCACCTAAAAAATTAAACTCTGAAAATTAATAACTTTTGAATGAAACACCTTTCAGCAGTGGGAGTACTCTTGTTTTACTCAGGGGGATAAACCCTACAACATATTTTTTTTTACATTTTAAGTATTAATATCCCTTTAAATACCCGTTCCTGCAGAAAAGGAGAAGATAATGCATTCTCCTACTGATATTTAAAGGGAACATAAAGTGGCATAGCTGTGGTCTAGTGAAATCTCCAGCCGCCATTACCACCATGCAGTTGTATGTTTACGTGTAAATATTGCTTTAATCGCCAACATTTGAATTGATTTGTTCTATTTTTATTGCTTTGTTTGAATGAAAACTATACTGTATATATGGGCTCACAAAAATAATGATGAAGGCTCAGGATCAATCATAAATCTGCACTTGTGTCCATCAAGCAGACCACCCCAAACGTACACCTTTCCTAATGTTACTGTGCCAGTTTGTTTGTGGAGTCAAAACCACAGATTACTCAATCACAGAAACATTCAGTTTGAATATCTTACTCTTTCAGTAGATGTTCAGGTATAATTTATTGAAAGAGCTTCTTAAATTGTAACGTTTGTTACTTCTGTATTGAAAACATTGGGAGACAATACAGGCAACATCGGATGTGTTTCATGGATAAGCTCACTTAGTGTTAGATATGTGACTGTGATATGCATCAGTTGTTGCCTGCATTGTCTTCTACTGTTTTGAATACAAAAGTAATAAAAGTAATATTATAAGATTACTTTTTAAGAACTTATATCTGCATGTCAGGAATGGACAATGTGACGCCCTCCAACTGCCTCCAGACTACAACTCCCATCATTCCCCTCCAGCCATTGGCTGATAGGGAATCATGGGAGCTGTAGTCTGGCAGTAGCTGCAGGACCTCATCTTGCCTCACCTTGTTATGTTATGTTTTGAATTAATATAGGCTAATAGCAGAGTTTGATATATTTTTGGCTTTTTTTAGTTTTATCTAAATGAATGAAAATTCTCTTAAAGGTACATGTCCATTTAAAAATGAATCTGTCAAAAGCAGAACTTTTCATATTCCCATCTCAGTCTTCTCCAGTAAAGTGCTTTACTGTCAAGTTTAGCGCACTGTGCTTATTAACCAGATTTGGTTAAATCCTCCCTATCCTGTAATATTTCACACAATTTCTGCCAGTGTAGCATTGCAAAAGCACCATTTTCTCTATCTAGCAGCTTCTGAAAGTTGCATGAACTCCCTCATGTCCTCCTACATGAAATCCACTATTAGCTGTTCTAGGGACTGATCTTCCCCCTCTTCTTTACAGCAAATGCTCTGCAGGTAAAATGTCTCCATCTCTCACTAAACAAAGCCTTCTCACACTCTCCCCAGTTCTCTCTCTTGATTTCCCATTAGGCATCCATCACCTTCAAGTCTATTTTCACCCCTTATTTCTTAATATGTTCCTTTATTCTTTCTGCTCAACAAGAGCAACAGCTTGTCTACATCATTCATCCATACTTTCCTTTTCTTTATCTCTCTCTGTCAAATTTAACTATTGAATTTTCTCTGTGAAACCTTAGGGGAGATGCACTAAGGTGTGGTAAAGATATGCTGAAACAGAGATGACTTCTTCAGTGATATCACTTCTCCAAGTCCTGTGTTATTCTATGGAGCCAATGCACTAAGATTTCTCTAACTTTAGAGAGCTCTGGAGAAGTGATATCACTGGAGAAGTAATCCCATCTTTATCACCTCTTTATCACTCCTTAGTGCATAACCCCCCTTTATTCCTGAAGCACTATCAGTCTACTCCTCCTCACTCCTGGCTGCACTTAATTACCAATGATGCAGTCTTGTAGGCATTTTCTACAACACATATTCTCACCCTTATTTGTTTAAGGTCAACATTTATCAATGTTTCAATAGCTAAAGATACATGGAAATGCAAATGCTTTTAGGCTTGTTATCCATTCACATATTTAGCAATGGGATAGTATTTTCTCATTTGTAAATGAACAAGTAAAAAGTTAGGTATTGAAGTACTCTTTTTCCATATGCCAGGTCCAGGTTGGCATACCCTATATTTGCAATGTGGTGTGAATAAACTTATGCAGGTTGAGGGAATCCTATATAATAATTCGCTAAAACGTGTGTAACCACAAAGTCATGCGCAGTAGAGACTGCTGAGCGTGCAGCAGTCATGAGCAGTAGAGACTGCCCGCACGGCGGCTGATAAAGATCTGGAAACTCCAAAGGAGCGTTCAGTCTACTGCGCATGACTGACCCACGACCGGCTGGCAGTGGCACTGTGGCCTGTGTAATGGGCTCTTCAACTAGTGTACAAATATTCCAGCACATCTTATTTTCTGAGTATACACATTGGAAGAGAAATCATTTGGCTGCAAATTAGAGTATAAGCATACATGATTTCATGAATAAAGTTGTGTTTCATCCACCATCATTAAGGCTTTAATGCAAGCAAGTATTGAATTTCTCTACAATAGAGTGCATGAAAATGGAAACGTTATGCCAGCTTCCTCTGCATGTTGTTAATACATGATAAGAAATATGGTTCAGTAAAATAGAATGGCCAGAAATGCTCTTACAGGGACAGTAACGTCCCATAAAAAATTCTTCTGCTTTTGTAGATGTTAAAAAAATAAACTATGTGCCACAAATCCTATCTCTCAAACCGCCATGGTTTGAGAGATATTCACACTGAAAGTTCCTCCTCCCTCCCCTTCTCCTGACGTCAGCATCTAGCTGACAGCAGGAGATCCCGGTCCGGCAACCAGCTGGCTGCTCTGCAGCACAGCCGAAAACACGTTATTTCAAAAGAACTACTTCATTGGAACAAAGTGTGCTTGCAATCCAGGCACACTTTGTAGACTTTTCCAATGAAGTAATTCTTTTGAAATAACATGATTTCTGCTCTGCTGCAGAACCGCTGACTGGTCCCCAACCTGGAATCTACTGCTGTCAGCTAGATACTGACATCAGGAGAAGGGGAGGGAGGGGGAACTTTCAGTGTGAATATCTCTCAAACCATGGCGGTTTGAGAGATAGGATTTGTGGCACATAGTTTATTTTTTTAACATCTACAAAAGTAGAGGATTTTTTATGGTACATTAGTGTCCCTTTAAACTCCCTCTTGGAGCAAGCAGCATAAATAGAAGAATTTTGAGTGTAGACAGCTTAAAGGAGCAGTAAACGTTTTTTCATTAAAACCTGTACGTTACAGGGCTTTCTTGTTGAATGAAACAAGCGTATTCCCACATATGTAAGTTGTTATATTCAAAAATTACAGTCATTAAAATAGGAAGCTAGTAAAAATGTACTGTGCACACCTCTGGCCCCCCAAGGCATTAAGGGCAGGGAATGATATGTTTGTCTTTTTCCCCAGAATATCTGACTGCCATAATCTAGACAAGGAATTGTCACCATTATATTATTTCTAATGGGTGTTGTTCTTAGTAGATCAGTTACAGAAAAGGGTTAACACTGATCTTTTATAAAGCACTTTAAAAGCATATTTCAAAACATTTTTTCCCTCATATTTTTGACTGTGGAAAATATCAAGTGAAATTATCGAATGCATTTTGTCAGTCCAACAGAAGGCATCAGGTTGACTCTTGACCCCAATTGATTTACCTTTTGGTTATTTTCTTGGCTTTTTTTCTTTCACTGCATATTTCTCATTGATTAACTTCATCATTTCTCTCTGGCTTGTTCATTCATCAAAGCTACCGTGTAACTCAATCAAACTCAAATTAGACCCAGCATAGAACAAAGTCTTTTAATCTTTGAAATTAAATGGGAGTATTTAAAAACAATTCATATATGCCAAATCATTCATCTTGAGTCTTTAAATCTAATTAATTTCAGGTAATATGCCTTTAATAGTATCCATGGGATAGTGTATTAACTGCCTATGAGGCTGATGTAGTCAGAGCCAGATTAACCCTTTGAGAGCCAGAGAGGAAATCAATGCATTGCAACGTAATGCGTGGATACCTCTCTGGCACGTGAAGGGTTAATTTTAGAGTAAATCAAAAGATGTCATGGGGACAAATAACAACTCTCATCGGTTTAAATGGAACTTTTAACCCCTTGAATGCTAGAGGGGTTGCCAAAAATAACGTGTGAAGACTTTTTTAGCACTCAGTGGGTTAAAACCCACATTTGGATCAAGGAGAATTTGGGATATTTGAATTTTTCTCTGTGTGACGTGCTGTGCTGTAATTTATGGTATTAATTCTTTAAAGAAGTAGTAAGGATTTAGAGGTCCTCAAGCATTTTATCGGTGACATTGTGGCATAGTGAAGGAATCCGAAAAGGAGAAGGCGCTGCACTCGTGTTTCGTACCATGCTTAACCATGCTAGGATGCACCCCAGGTTAATTCCTCTGTTTGTCTTTGTGGAATGTGGTGGTGCTGGGTCTATTTTGTATGCTCGGTGGGTCACCACAACTAGCCCTGACGTCAGCTAGGATAAAAAGAATAACCCTGATCCCTGGAATAAGAACCGACCCAACTACCAGTACAAGTTCTACAATGAGAATTGACTACAAGAAGCTAAAGAAGGGTGGACCTGATTTCTAGGATCTCCTGCTTGTACACTCTGTTTCTTGAAGCTGCAAGACTAGATTTTGGTTCAGTCCAGGAATGTGAATCTCATTCCCTGTTGATCACAAAACATATTTGAATTACCCAACTGTCTATTAATATTTTAGTTGGACTAATACAATTAAACAGGTCTAGAACTGCTTGTAAGTACTTGTTTCTGGAAACTGATATGATGGGGTGTGGTTGCTAGTAAACTGCTTGTTTTTAAATGATTTCAGACACCTTCCATTTTTTGTTGTAATTGGAAAAAAAAAAGAAGTGGTAAGTATTTTTATGAAACAACCCGTATGGTACAACAAGGGTAACCCAGCTGCTGGGAATTGTAGGTTTCCTGCACTATTACAGTTTAAACTGTTTATTTCTATTAACCCTTTGAGTGCCAGAGGGGTATGCAACGCATTGCAAAGCAATGCATTGCGTACCCCTCTGGCACTCAAAGGGTTAATAATGGCTTTTACAGTCAGATTTCAGTAAGTTATTATGTTGCATTCTCTGGGGGGGACTTCCTCTCAGTTTGATCTTTCAGGAAAAAAATGATAATTTACTCACTTCCTGACAGTTTGAACAGTTATAACTTTTTAATCAAATTTCTGGCAGTATTAGGAGTACCCTTGTTTTTCTCAACAGGAAAATCCCTATAACAAAGGTTTTATAAAACGTTTACTGCTCCTTTTGGGCCAGATGGATTTGCAATGCATTGCACATCAATCTGGTCCTTAAAGGGGTAATGATGATATATGTATATAATGTATATATATAATGTTTTGTGTATGACACATAGAGAATACCATGTAGGGATGGGCAAAAATCTTTGCCTCAAACTGAAATCGGCGGATAATGGCATTTTCCGCTTGGCGAATAATTTCCCGCAAAAAAGTGCAGTTTTTCCGCTTTTTCCTGCTGTTTTCGCCCATTGAATAATTTCCTGCAAAAACTTGCACTTTTTCCGCTTTTTCCTGCCGTTTTTGCCCATTGAAATCTATGGGAAGAAAAATATTTCTCCACCACATGAAAGTTTTCTGCAGCCATAAAAAAGCTGTCAAGCTCTTACAGCAGCCAATCTGTGTTTGTGAGAGGAGAGAGCAGTAAATTTTTTTGAGCTAGAGAAGGTAGGGGAATTGAAGTTTAATTTAGGGAATCTTTTAGGAAGGACATTTGTTCTGTGTATTAGGAGAGTCAGTGGGGAACTCTGGAGAGAAGAAGGGAGGAAGGAGGTTGACCCCAAAATACCACTTGACTGTCTGGCAAGACACAGGCAGCTAGGGACCGATCCTATATAATAATTTGCTAAAACGTGTGTAACGACAAAGTCATGCGCAGTAGAGACTGCTGAGCGTGCTGCAGTCATGCTCAGTAGAGACTGCCCGTGCCACGGCTGATTCAGAGCTGGACGCTCCTTCGGGGCATCCAGCTCTGTATCAGCCGTGGCGCGGGCAGTCTCTACTGCGCATGACTGCCCCGCAACCGTCTGGCAGTGGCACTGTTGCCCGTGTAACGGGCTCTTCAACTAGTTTAAATGTATTTGGTGACAGTGACCGACAGCTGACTGGGCTTAGGCAAGGCATCATCAGTTGTGTTGTGTACTGTACAGTAAAAAAAAACACAGTGTAGTTGTGTAATGTCCAGCGAATGCACAAGAGGAAGGGGAAGGGGGAAGGGTGGAGCAGTGCAGGGACGTGAGAGTAAAGTAGTAGTTCAAAAACTGACTGCAGCAATGGTTGCTGCAGCGTGTGCAATCCATGAAGATGATCCCTCTACTCCAAGGGAGGATGCAGATTGTCAAGGTCCCAGCAAAACTAGTTCCAGCACCACCAGTGCCAGTAGAAATAAAGAACAGTATAAGAAGAACACTGAAGACAACAACAAGTCACATTCAAGTGTTGATGATGCTGGCAATAGTATAATAGAAGAAGGTGTAGCAGCTGAACCGCCTGCTGCATCAGACAGTGAGTCAAACAAGCACCAAAACACCCATCATCAAAGTAGTATGGAACTTTGTTACAGTAAAAGTAAAAATAAATTGTTTGAGAACTCCAAAAGCTTAGAGGAATATAAGGGTAGTGGGCAAGAATTGTCAGGTGATGCTGATGTTGCTGAGGATGACCTAATGATGACTAATGATGATGCAGATCTAGAATATATCCCTCCAGCATCCTTCTCTTGCTCAGATTCAGATGTAGATGAGAGTGAGGATGATGACATGGCTAAAAGGTTAGCAGAAAATCAAAGGCTGAATCTTCCACCACTTTTTAGGAGCACTATGTCTGTCTATAAACTGTTTGAAAAAGCCAATGGAAAGTCTGACCCTGTACAAGCACAGAACCAACATCTCATACATTCTGAGTATCAGGTAGCAGAAACCACATATGAAAGACAAAGCCAGGACAAATATATTAACAACAGCACACATAAGGAGGTGGAGGAGGGACGTGAAGAAGGGTTGCCACCATCTACCCCATTTGGGACCACTGCTATGAGCGACAAGTAATGTATGTAAATAATCTGAGTAAGAGGATAGAGTATGACAATGGTAAAAACACATACACTATCACGGACACCAGAGTAAATAATACACATGACACAGGTACAGTGAAGTTTAACCAGTTTATTAATATAAGCAAGAGTAAGCACTTCCCCAACCTTAGTAGGAACAGGCGTGAGGACAGTGCCGAGTCCACTACCCAATGATTGATACTGAACTGTAACCGGTTATCAGTAGCCTATAGAGATAAATGGGAGCAGAACCAGGCTTGGTTCTATACCCAGCAAATGGAAACCTGGAACACCAGGAAACCTGATCACTGGAGCAACAGCTAAACTCCCAGATATGAGACAGGCAGACAGAAGTCTCGAAGTGGTAGGAGGAGCGAGACAGAGAGTAACTAGTACTCCGAAAGAGTCATGGAACCAGTCTAATTGGTAGACAAAGGGCGGAGGCAAGAGTGTGGAACATAGCCAGCTGCAACACCGGTAAGTATGTGAAGGCAGTACTGTACGTAGGCTACAGAGAGGAGGGTTACGCAACAGGCCCAGGAGGTAATGGATACAGTGGCACAGGATGGAGGCAACAGAGCAAGAGGCAACCAACAACTCTACCACGGAGGTAGCAGTTGCACTACACCGATGGAGCGTGCCCACAACTAGCCCAGACAGGTGGTAGTCACACTGGAGCGAAGGACAGCATAGAGCATAAGTCAGACAAGCCACAGTCGAGAGCCAAATTGGGTAGTCAGCCACAGCCAGGGTCAAAACAGAGCGGGTAGTCGGACAAACCAGGGTCATACGCAGATCGGGTAGTCAGACAAAGCCACAGGATCGATCAGGAGAAAACATGGTAGCTAAGCAAAGGTCAAACGAGAGCAACACTGAAGAAACACACAAATACACCACAAAAGGGAAACAAGTTCTAGCTTCAATGAGGTTTATAAATCAGCAGAAGGAGGCGGGACCCAATTAGGCCCAACAGAGTAGGCCCATAAACAGGCATCCGTGACAGTACCTGTAACATGACTTTACCAATGAGGAAGTGGCCGGAGGCCATGCCAGCCGGCGGCCATACACAGGTAAGAGCACAGGATCACTTAGGCCTCAAAGGGAGAGAGTGATATACACAAATTACACCATGCCAGTCCCCCACCACCACCATACGCATCTGCCACATTGTAGGTTGTACTTTTTTTTTATATTACTTGATATCCTCATGAATATGTGCCAGTGTCACTTAAGCAGGAAGTTAGTGTTGTGGGCAAAAGACAAATGCATTCTGCATTCTAACACATTTTTCAAGTCATATTTTGCTGTAGGACTCACAATTTTGACTTTCAGCCACTTATTTCTAAACTTCAGCCCTCAGAAGAAGTGATATTACAGTGGGAAATGTAGTACCTATAGGAAATATAGGTGAAAATGTGTTAAAACAGGCAAATAATTTGTTAAAATAGGTGAAAAGGAGTATATTTTTGCATAAACGGAAATGCAAAATTTTTCATGGGAAAAGTGAAAAATCTGAACGTTTTCACGAAAACATACTAACATAGTAACATAGTAGATAAGGCTGAAAAAAGACATGCGTCCATCAAGTCCAGCCCATGCCAATAACACCCCTGTTGATCCAGAGGAAGGCAACAAAAAAGCCCTCTGGAGCAATTTCCAATGTAGGTGTGTAGGTGTGTGTAGGTGTGTGTGTGTGTGTTTCAAATAGTTCCCCGGATCAATATCCTATTTGCTTTGAAGCCATCTGTCATAATTGTCAATATTGTTCTGTGCTAGATAGGCATCCATTGCTTTTTTGAATGCAGTTACATTATCTGCAAGCACAACACCCCGAGGCAAAGAATTCCATAGCCTTACCGCCCTTACTTTAAAGAATCCCTGCCTGTGTTTTAGTCGAAAGCGCCTTTCCTCAAATCTTAATGGATGACCTCTTGTTCTTAGCTCAGCTCTTTGCATAAATAATTCATTGAATAGTTCTTTGTATTGACCTTGAATGTATTTGTAAATAGTAATCATATCACCCCTTAGACGTCTCTTTTCTAATGTAAACAAACCCAGTTTGGCTAGTCTCTCTTTGTAACTCAGATCCTCCAATCCCTTTATCAGTTTTGTTGCACTAAAAAGGCATGCAGAAAATGTTTCACACTTTTCGCCCACCCCAATACCATGTACAAGATGTGGAACTTTCCCTACAAGTTTGGAGAGCATCCAGTTACCAGGGTGAGAAAGTCAGTGTCTAATGAATAGCTCACCCTCTCATAAGCCACCCTGGGATAGAGCGATCTATACAACTGCAGAAAAGAGTCACCTGCACCTGGTAAGGTAACAGTATGATTTTGATAGAGGTCATCGCGTTAAGGGAAAGAAAGACAACAGACCTGTAACCATGTCCTGCTAGGCTAAAGTGGCATTGCTGGTATCTCAAACTTGAGCTGGAAACAGTTGCCAACATGTTACAATGGCAACATGTGGAACACACAGCGATCCAATGGGCAATACACAGGGCAGTATTAGTATATATATATATAAAATTGTTGTTGTCTTTGACTTTTTTATTCCCTTAAAAAACTTTAGAAAGTTTTTTTGTGTGTGTGTTTCTGTGTGTATGTGCACTATAGCAACAAGGAGAATCATTGATCTCAGTCTGTCACAGTCTTCTGCATTTGCTAAAAGCATTGGGAGGATTAGAGGAAGAAATGGGTAGAAGAGGGATGGGACCAGTTGAACTTACTAATCTTTGAGAAATTCAGAGAATGATGAAAATATTATAAAAGAGAACAAGGAACTTTTAGCGCAAAGAACAGGGGAAGTTCTCTGAGAGGTAAAACAGCAATCTATTACTGATACCAAGAATCTAGAATATGAATGATGGAAGAATAGTCAGTAGAACTGAAACAGCAGAGAGGACAAATGGGATATGAAGAGGGCAGTGACATTTGGATTTTGAAATCTAGGAAGTTATGTACTAAGGTGTGATAAAGAGGTGATAAAGTGGATTTGACTTATCTAGTGATATCACTTCTCCAGATCCTATATTATTCTATAGAGCCTATGCACAAAGATTTCCATAGTTGGAGAAGTCTTAGAGCATTGGCTCCATAGAATAACATAGGACTTGGAGAAGTGATATCACTGGAGAAGTCATCTCCGCTTCATCACTTCTTTATCACTCCTTAGTGCACCCCCCCCCCCCCAGAGGTCACAGGACCAAGAGGAAAATATTATAGATGAGAGTTTAGAGCTTATGGGAGAGTCAAAAGCAAAGAGAACAACTGAGTGTAGGTCCAGGGAATAATGAAGGGAGGAAGAGTGATGGCAGGAGCTGTCTACTGATGATGGCCATACATGATGTTACATAATAAGTAGGCAAGAATCCCTGGTGAGAGAAGAATCATTAATGTTCAATGGAAGTCACTAAGTATAAGAACAAAAGTGTCAGTGGACAGAAAGGAGAGGCAAAGATTCAAAGTGAGTGAGAAAAATAGAGCATGATTTGGAAGGTGTACTGCATATGACAATGCTTAACAACAAAGGAATAACTTGAACCTCAAGGGAATGGAAGGAGGCAAAGTATGACATAAGACAGTGGAAGGATAGTAGGAATCCCATCCCTCCTCTTTGTCGAAAGGAACAGGAGGTTCTGAAGTCAGAATAATCTTCAAGGAAGTGTGCAGGCTCCATTGAAGGGCCAAGTTGCGAGAGTTTGGTTTCAGTGAGGACAAATTGCAATGAGAACAATAGTAGTAGAAGCCATTAATTGTCCTAATCTTAAAGCAGACACTCACAAACACACAGGAGAAGGACAGGGATAAAAGAATGTTTGTAAACTATTACAAAATGCATATAATACCTATCTGTACTTTCTTCATGAAGCTAGATGTAGCTAAAGAGAACAGAAATAACACAAAAAATTCAACCTGTCATTTTGGTTTATTTATGCTACAACTACTTCTCCAGTCTTTTAATAGCTTTGAGAATACAAATTCCAATAGACAGGAGCAGTTAATCCAATAAATAATTATTAATGCCATGGGGTTTATTAATTAATATTTTGTTTGTAATCTGCAAAAACTAAAGAAAAAGCAATATTATAGGATTCTTCCTACTAAGTACTCCATTTGCTGACAGATGTTCAAGCCATGATTTGTAACAATTGCCATGAAGAGACTGAGCTATTGCTATCACATTCTGTGGCGTACTGTTACTAATGGATAACCTCTCCCATAGAATGAAATACAATAATTGTTGGGACAAGGGGTGAACTTTAAGTGAATGTAAAAAGCAACATTTTAAAATGTATTAAGTTTGGAGTGAAGCATCTCCAAGCAATGTTTCACTGTGTACCTGTCCAGAGGTAGACTGGTACTTGCTCAAAGTGGAGCCCAATAGCAGAGGTCTTAGCAACAGGAACCAGCATAATGGCTACCAAAAGATACTGGAGGGCAATGCTAGAGAGCAGAGTCGATTTCAGATATTATTTCACTGAGGCACCAGGCCATGAAAGAATGAATATTGGCCTGAATTCCAAATATCTGGTTCCAGTTTAGTCAGAAACCAGATCAGGATAGGTACATCTATGAGTTGATTGAGTAGCCTAGGACAGCAGGTCCTAAATGCTCAAAGCATAGAGTAAAATCATCAGACAGAAGCATAATAAGGAACAATCCAATGCTCAGAGTAGGTGGAACAGATGAACAGTCAGGAACAGCTGAAAAATTCTGGGCCAGTGGAACTGGATCCTAATACTAAGGAGACAAGCCAAGATCAGGTCAGGAGGCAAACTGTGGTCACAACAGTAGATCAGTCCAGAAGAATAATGCCAAGTGTCTGCTCAGGAAAGCTATGCTGTCTGAGTATTAATGTTAGGGTGCAGCATCCTTAAAAAGGCAAATGGGCACAGGACACCAGCTGTTTGTGCCTACATGCAAATGTGTTGCCTGTACTGAATTAACTATAAACACTTTGTGAATAGACTTGCCCCTAGCAGGTTTATTTAAAATGATAACAAGACTCATTGTGAAGTTTATATTTAGAGCCCTGAAATGCATGGTTATAAAATATTTAATAAGTACATTAAAAAGGTATAACCTATGTTATGTGTCACACAGCATGTACACATTTTCACTTTTACCTCAAATTTCCTAACATCAAAGTTGGAGCTGAGTCATGATTCTTCAACTTATTTATCCGATACACACAAAAGATACAGAACTGTAGTATCTTTCTATTCGTTAGTTCAAAGAGTGGTTTACTTTGATGCAGGTAGAACCAGTGAGACTGGTGTACCAAGAAATATGGCATAATTCCAGAGAACACTAACTGCACCACAGAGACAAAACAAAAATATTTTAAACTTCAATCTATTTTAAATTCTAGAGAGGTTTCTGAAGTATATAAAAGACTTCTAGCATTCAAGAGGTTAAATCCCCTTTAAAATGAGTATGAGTTTTGAATTGACATCTATGGTGAACTTGGCTTCTCCCAAAATTACTCTGGTTCTTATTACTACATCAGTCTTATTAGGGAGATGTACTAATATGATTCCTTTTACAATTGAGCATGCTGGGATCAATTTATTAATGCTGTTCCTTCCTATGGCTTGTTTACTAAACTTTTTATCAAACATTTTCTCATAATGCTGCTTGAGCCAAGCAATAGGTAATGTGAGAGGTGGTGTTTTTGTGCATTTTGCTCCTCAGTTCCTTAAGGCCTTAAACTAAGCAATGTGCAGAGGAAACAGGTGGAACTCCATTTCCCTATACATGCTATATGGGAATCAGTGGCGTAACTACAGGGGTCGCACCCACAACCGGGCCCGTCACTCCAGGGGCCTGGCTGCCCCCTGCGACCCCTCCGTCTGGCGCCCGCAATCTCCCTCCGGCTCTCTAGTAATGCAGAGCGCTGGGAGATGACATCATCTCCCAGTGTTCTGCATTACAGAAGAGGACCGTGGGGGAGCACAACTCGCCAGCCCATCTCTCCTGCCACTCCACTGGACCACCAGGAATTGGGAGGTAGGAGATGGGGGCTTTGTGGAGGGCCTGGGGGCCAATGTGGTCAGGGGGTGGGGGGCCCATGTCACTTTTTGCACCAGGGCCTGGAGGGTTCTATATACGCCTCTGATGGGAATCATTCAGCGCTTGCCCATGTTAACGTCTTAATGGAGTGTGTGTTGGTATGAACTAAAGTAATCATACAGTGTAATCAGTGTGTACCAGGAATTGGAATGAGCCTAAAATCTTTGCTCAAAATATGAGCTCTACTGCTGTATTTGCTAGTAATCTATTGCAAAGTAGACAGCACACATAAGGAAATAGACTACAAGATTAGCAATATCGGAATCTTTCATAATATAAATAAAATCATAAGGGCATCTATCTAGAGAGACCTAAATTGAAGAACACTCTTCTCATATATCTTCCATTAACATATATTAGTTATTTACTCATTTTACCATTGAAAAATAGATTGGTTTGAAATTGAAGAGTACGAACAAACTGCAAAGAAAACAAGAAAACCCACTCGAGCTACTATGCTATTATATAAAAATATAAAAATATAAAAATTATATAATATGACGTAATTATAATTACATTTCTGTGAAAATTTCATGTGAATAGATATTGAAGTATGGATGAGAATGAGGAACAGCTATGCTAGTTATCACTAGAAGATACATATTTGGAATTATGTTCTAGACATTGCAAGGCACATGCACTATTTTTTAAAGTCTTTTTAGGTAACACACAAAAGCAAGTGAAAAGCAGAAAGATAACTGCCTGAATAGTTCTTATCTGTCGGCTAAAATCACTTGATATACTGCTAGCTGTCCCTCTCTGCTCTACACAATCATTCATGGGGGCTCCAAAACACAACTATCTAGACTACTATAATGACAATGTTAACATCTTAAATGCTCAAGGGGGATTTAACACTTTGCAAAGCACTGTACTGAGATTGCTCTGGCACTCACGTACTGTATATATATTTTACTTATAAGAACTAGAGCAATGCTGGAACATAACAGCTGCACCATAGACGAAGAATACAAGTTATCAACATTACCATTGATTTAATTGGGGCTTTAAACACCTTGATTGAATGCATCCATTGGCTAGCATCCCCAAACCTTTTTTCTAGGTTTCAGTGTTTGACCTTGACGTATTCCTGACCTTGATTGTTTGCTGTGTACTTATATTCTGCTGCTTCCTTCAACAAGCAAATGTAACTTAAAGGGATAGTAATACTTCGTTTTAACTTTATTTTATTTTGTAGGCATTAAAAAAACATGAAGAACGATATAAGTCTTATCTCTCAAACCTTTATGGTTTATGAGATATTCACAAGCAAAGTTTCCCCCTCCCGCCCCTTTTACCTAGTGTAAACAATCTCTTCTCAGATGTGGAATGCAGTCCATAGACTGGACAGATAACAGAAGGGGACACTCTTATTCCTATGAAAACAATGAAATCCCTGCTCCCCTTGACAAGCTTTTCAGGTTTTTCCCTTATCTTAATTGAAGATTGTCCCTCTCTGCAATCTACCTGGGCACCTCCCTTCTGCTCTAGCTGAACAGTGTGACATCAGTAAAAGGGGCAGGAGGGGGACACTTTGTTATTGAATTACTCTTGAACTACAACTCTGACAGAATTGAAATAACACTCTCCAAAGTCCAAATACTATGATGATTAATTAGAGGTGCTTTTATTATGAAACATTACTATCCCTTTAAAGGTTTCATAATAAATGCAGCTCTAATTAATCATCATAGGATTTGGGCCTTGGAGAGTGTTATTTCAATACTGTCAGAGTTGTAGTTCAAGAGTAATTGAATGATAAAGTATCCTCCTCCCACCACTTTTACTGATATAACACTGCTCACCTCAGAGCAGCAGGGTGGTGTCCAGGTAGATTGCAGAGAGGGACAATCTTCAATTAAGATAAGGGAAAAAGCTGAAAAACATTTCATTGTTCTCACAGTAAGAATATTGACCCTTGATGTGAGCTGTCTGGTCTATGGACTGGATTCCACATCTGAGGAGTGGGGGTTTACACTAGGTAAAAGGAGCGGGAGGGGGAAACTGTATCATTCATTTACTCTTGAACTACAACTCTCACAGTACTGAAATAACACTATGGCTCAATTGCTATGAAGATTAATTGGAGTTGCTGTTTTTGTTAAACATTACTATCACTTTAAGAGCTATCTTAAATAGTTCTAGATATTCAGCCTTGCAGTTGGAAACTTTACCTACAGTAAATGGCAGTAGCAAGCTCATACTTTCAGTCATCATAGCTTTCAAGCTACACACCCCAGCTTCACTCTTTCTGCAGCAGGTTTGAGTGTTGTTTTCTTTCTCTGCTGTCTATTCTCCACTCCAGTTATGTATCAGTTCCTTTTCAGGGTACCTGATTCTTCTACCTATGCCACTTCAGGCCCCAGTCACCATGCCATTGTCTAGTATTCCTCCTCTTCTTTGCAGGTCAGTCTCCTGCCTAATCAATTTATTAATTTATGCTAGTGTGTCTGCTTTAAATGACTTATTTGATATTAGCATTACTTAAAAAACAAATATACAAATAGCATTCCATATTACCATTTGTACAGAGTTGGTTCCTGTACTTAAAGTTACAAATTGTACTATGTTCTGATTTATTTCTACATAGAATAATAATAGAATTAATGAAAATTAACTTGATTGGGAAAACATTCAATGCAGTAATCTATACCTAGCAACATATGGATCAGTGTTGTTATCGCAGGTTGTAAACGAGGTCTGTTAAAGAAAGATAAGAAAACTATGTTCTTCTGTTACAGAAGCCTGTATCATGTGTATACCACATATTTTCCTATGTGTTGATTGTATGTGTATGTATATATATATATATATATATATCAGGGCTCAAAATTTCCACTCGCCACTAGCCAATGGCGAGTGAAAATTTAGTCCTGGCGAGTAGAAATTCAGCCCTGGTGGGTATGTTATGGCTTGCAGTGGCAAGTAACTTTTCAGGTCTGGCTAGTAGCAAAGGACTTAAATTATAAGCTGTTTGTATATATATATATATATATATATATATATACACATTTCAGTCCATTATGCATTTATTCATGCTAATTACTGCAAGTTATGCTTACTTGAAACATACCCTTACAGCTGTGAGTGCGTTTTGGGTGCTATTAAAATCAGTATAGGATTTTACATTACCATCAAATAAAACTGTTTAATGATTCTTGCATTTCTATATAGTAATTATAGAAAACTTCTATTTTTTCTACTACATATCTTTGACACTTATCAGGTTTGTTACTTAATAAATCAGATGTGCTCTACTGTATGTTTTACAAATGGGTAGTCAATCTTTGGCCTTCCAGCTGTTGGGACTACAACTCCCATCGTCCTCAATCAGCCAGCGGTTGGTTAGGAATAATGGCTGTTGTAGTCCCCAACTGCTGGAGTTCCTAAGATTGATTATTCCTGTTTTACAGTAGTTAAGTGTCCACTATGTGCGTTCAGGATTCAGCAGATTATGGCATGCTTTCTTAGGTGCTATTCAGTAAGCTAAAGAGATGCAATTCTGGACCAAACCAACTGTACCACATAGGGGAAATGTAAATCCCATTGACTTAAATATGGCTTTGGAGCCATTGAATGCTAAAGAGACATCTCTACCATTCAAGGGGTTACATTCAATTTAAATCAATGGGGATCTTTTGTCTCTTATGGTGCACTTTGTTTGCTCCATTGTACTTATGGTTGCATTTATATGTCAGGGACAACTAGGCAAGGAACCCGTGGTGCTCCCAGCAACACGCACCATCACACACCTATCTGTTTATTGATCTACCTCCAATCAAATGTAATCTTTACCAGCATAGAAAATACACATAAAATGCAATATATTAAAAAAAAAAGGTCTTACATTTATTGACAAGTACAGAGCTTATCAACTGTCCAAATTAGTATATAAATTACATATTATAGAAATAATAATAATAATAATAGCAAAGTATTTTACTAGAAAGGATACAATGAGATTGTCTCTTGCTTACAAGCACATGCTGGGGTATAGATGTTATTACTACCCAGTTTAATGGTACCCATTTCTATTGACTCTGTCAGGACTAGAACTGACAACCTGTAACAGATTTGACAGCTGGTGAATTAACCAACCAAGTTATCTCACAAGTAGTAGAGCACTGAGCTTTCACAGCAGTGGGTGTGGCTATCAAGGCTGTGGTGCCACTCAGAATTTGGTGCCCTAGACGGTTGCCTGTTCTGCCTAATGGGAAATCTGGCCCTGGTTTCACCCTTTCAAAATAAGTAAACGAACAACAGAAACTTTATAAAATCTATCTAATCATATTTGTAGATATGCCACACTAAATGATATGGAAGCAATGCATTGGAGATTTCTCTGGAATCCAAGGGGTTTATAAAACCCCATTTAAACCTATGGGAATGTGGGGAATGTTCATTTGTACCTTGTGGTTCATGGTTTGCTCCACAAGTGCATATTGAAGTAAAGTAAGTGTAATGCTTATTCAAGAAACATTTCACCCCGAACTTAGGCCATTATCTTATTCTTTCCTCCTTGAAATGTATACTGTTGGCTGTATGTTTATTGTAATGGTTCTATATTTCATTCTTTTTTCCATTTTTGTAGACTTTTATTGTATTGTTTGTAAGTTTCATGCACTCTTTCAAGATGTATTGTAATATTAGTTCTAAGTCTGTTGCTCTTTCCCCTTTTATTGTAATGATGTTTTCAACTTTGCTGTTCTTTCTCACTATCTTGTTCCCTTGTAGTGTTGGTTCTATATCTGCTACGTTTTTTTCTCCTTTTTGTATTTAATGTTGGTTCTAAGTCTGATCCTCATTTTTCCTTGTCCTATTTTAGTACTGGTTCTATGTCTGCTCCTATTTTCTTCTTGTTCCATTGTTGTGTTGGTTCTAAGTCATATCCCTTTTTATCATTGTTCCATTGTAGTGCTGGTTCTATGTCTGCCCCTCTTTCCTCTTGTTCCATTGTAGTGTTGGTTCTAAGTCTGCTCCTCTTTTCCCATTGTTCCATTGTAGTGTTGGTTCAAAATCTGCTCCACTTTTCGCCTTGTTGAATTTTAGTGCTGGTTCTAAGTTTGCTCTTCTATTCTCCTTGTTCCATTGTAGTGCTGGTTCTATGACTGCTCCACTTTTTTTCCTTGTTCCATTTTACTTTTGGTTCTGTGTCTGTTCCTCATTTCTCCTTGGTGAATTGTAATATTGGTTCTAAGTCTGCTCCTCTTTTCTCCTTGTTACATTGTAGTGTTGGTTCTAAGTCTGCTCCTCTTTTCCCTTTGTTGCATTGTAGTCTTGATTCTACGTTTATTCCTTGTTTTACTTTGTTGAATTGTAGTATTAGTTCTTTGTCTGCTCCTCTTTTTTCCTTGTTCCATTGTAGTGTTGGTTCTTCTTCTGCTCTTATTTTCTCCTTGTTCCATTGTAGTGTTGGTTCTTTGTCTGCTCCTCTTTTTCCTTGTTCCATTGTAGTGTTGGTTCTTTGTCTGTTCCTCTTTTTCTCCTTGTTCCATTGTAGTGTTGGTTCTTTGTCTAATTTTCTTTACTTTTTGTTCCATTGTAGTGCTGGTTCTATGTCTGCTCCATTTTCTCCTTGTTCCATTTTACTGTTGGTTCTATGTCTGTTCCTCATTCCTCCTTGTTGTATTGTAATGTTGGTTCTAAGTCTGCTCCTCTTTTCTTCTTGTTGCATTAGAGTCTTGGTTCTAAGTCTGCTCCTTTTTCCCTTTGTTGCATTGTAGTGTTGGTTCTTTGTCTGATCCTCTTTTTTCCTTGTTCCATTGTAGTGTTGATTTTATGTCTGCTATTCTTTTCGCCTTGTTCCATTGTAGTGTTGGTACTACGTCTACTCCTCCTTTCTCTTTGTTGTATTGTAGTATTGCTTCTAAGTCTGCTCCTCTTTTCTCTTGTTGTATTGTAATGTTTCATGCTCTTTACTTTTTGGTCTATTGTAATGCTGATTCTGAGTTTCATGCTACTTGTACTCTAATATTGTATCCTTTTGCTATGCTATTTCTCATTTTTGTATTGTAATAATGGTTTTATATAATGTACAGTTGGTTCTGTACATAAAATCCTATGATTGCTCTTGGAGTGCTCTGTCCATGTATAGTTAGATATATTACATAACTATACATATTATTTTACCTGTCATAATAAGCTAAATTATTTCTTTTTGTGAACAATTTTTATGTGAAGCAGACATTTTAAATAGATTTTACATCGGTCAATGAGATGGTATAAAGTCAAGATATATCATTTCTCTTTCTTCTGTGACAGTAAATACAGGAAGAAATATCAAGTTACTATGTAGCCAAAGGGACAGATCTGTTTACTTCACAGGGGTAATTGATTTGCTGAGATCACTCAGTTGCAGGGTCATGGAGCATCCCTTTAATTGACAGAAATACAGACCCTGCCAAAGTTCTTAACCCTTCTGGATACATTGAATTTCACAGTTGGCCACAATAATGGATCAGGGCAGCTTCAAGAAAGCAGAACAAAGGTAAAACAAAAAGAAATAATTATACTTGTCGAGGAACTCAATAGAAAAGCTGTGCTATATGTGTAATGCAAAAGAGGATCAATTCTGGAGCAAACCAAATGAACCATAGGGGACAAGCAAAAAAGAAATCCCATTTATTTAAATGGGGTCTGCAATGGATTGCGTACCCTTCTGGCACTCAAAGGGTTAACCCATTGGATGTTAGAGAGGTCTCCAATGCATTGCAAAGCATTTCATTTGAGATCTCTTGGTATTCAATGGGCCAAAAGCTCCACTTAAATTAACCATTTGAGTGCCAAGGGGGCATTCAACACATCGAGTCACAATTTATTTTCCTTCTGGTGTTGTTGATTCGTTCAAGACTTACTCCACTTTTCCTTTGTTCCTATTGTACATTGAATCCATTATCATTTAAAGTAGACTTCTTTCTTAATTATAAAAGGAATAATGCACAATTTAAGATATATTTTCATTAAGATATATTTTATAGCACCAACATGTTTGGTACTATAAGGGTGGATATGCAATAACATTATATGAGAAACTATGCATTGAAATAAATAAAACATCATGCAAGCTACCCCCTTACATGCTAGAGATATTTCCAAACAAAGTCTTCAAAAGTTTTTGCCAGTGCCAGTGTAAGGGAATTAATATAAGAGCACATATGTGTGTTAACCCCTTGAGGACAAGAAGGATGCTCAAAGCATTGTGAAACAGTTTGTTACACACCACGCTGGGCCTCAAGGGGAGAAACAGGCATTCTGAAAGCCTGAATAACCTCCCGGAACAAAAAAAAATGGGGGGATTCACTAAACGGTGATAAAGAGGTGATATAAAGGTGATAAAGTGGAGATGACTTCTCCAGTCTATCACTTCTTCAGTTCCTGTGTTATTCTTTTCATCCTTTGCACTAGGATCTCCAGTGTTGAAAAAATCTTAGTGAATAGGCTGCATAGAATAACCTAGGAATTGGAGAAGTGATAAACTGGAGAAGTCATTTCCACTTTATCACCTTTATATCACCTCTTTATCACCGTTTAGTGAATCCCCCCCATCTCCACTTTATCACCTCTGTATCACCTCTGTATCACTTCTTTATCATCACTTACTGAATCTCCCTCAAGAGCTTCTTCCAGGCTAAAATCCCTAAAAGGAACAGCTTCTTTGTGTTTAAAAACATGTAACTGCATACAAAATGTTATTTTTTTATTTATTTTCTATATATGGATATACATTTGCTTGTTTGGGTTTTTTTTTGTATAAATATGTAACCTTGTACTGCAAATGTTGTCCAGGACCTACCTGAAAATACGAGAAATCTCAATGGATTCTCCCTGGTAAAACACTTTCTAAATAAGAAATGAATTTTAGGAATAAGTCGCTTAATTTGTTTAATGCATTGGCTGACCCAGGCCTAGATTCCATTTCAGCATAATTGCCATCTGGAGCTTAATTATTTAATAAAAAAAACTCTCCAAGAGTGTTTTTTATAGAGTCAAGTGATCACAAACAGAAAATGAAACATTTCAGAGAGGTCACATCAGGATATAAAATACAATATACATATTGGAAATGGCAATCCAAGCAATTCCTTCACTAATGAATGACTTTTCCAAAGTGTTTTTTTGCCTCCCAGCCAGTTTATGCTACTGCAGTTCAAGGCTGTAAAATCAACAAAATATGACCAATTGGTTGCCAAAATCCACATGCCCATACACAAGTGCCCCCTATCCATAGACATGCGCCCACTTTGATACCACCATTGTCACAAAAGTTAGGGTCAAATTGTCTGGAAATTAAGGAGTTAAGTAACACTAACAATTAGAATATCTAGTTAACCCCCCCTCACACACACACACCACTACTACAACCATTATCTTATGCTGACCTCAGATTAACTCCTCCACTGCCAGATTTGACTTGGAATACATTTCACTTAATGCTTTACAGCTGCAGTGGA
Source organism: Rhinophrynus dorsalis (assembly GCA_037306005.1). NCBI lineage: Eukaryota > Metazoa > Chordata > Amphibia > Anura > Rhinophrynidae > Rhinophrynus > Rhinophrynus dorsalis. The sequence goes on along the minus strand of CM074719.1, from coordinate 429,674,806 downwards.
ACTATTTTTTTTTATTTTTTTTCTTTCAGGGCAAAATGACCTTAAATAAATTGTAAGGACATAGCATTATCCCCAATTTCTCCACCTTGGTGAGATCAGGATGGAACACGTTAATAAATAATAGGGGGCAAGAATATTATGTATTTTGGACCAGGAGAAGGAAATTTAATTCCTTCCCTTAATTAAACAAAAAATAGATTGGCACCAGATTACATTTTATGACAGAGTTAAGTGATATCATAGAAAAACATAATGCAAAATAATACATTTAGATCAAATGTTCTAAAGTGTTACCAACAGTACAGGTTCTAAAACATACTTATATAACTACAGACACTAAGGGCTCGATCCAAATGTTGGAGACGGCTGTTCTTTCTGCCAACAGCATTTTTTTCTAGAAAAGTAAGCTATGCAAATGTCTGTGGTGTGAGAAAATACCGGCAAAAAAAAGAGCCGTCGTGTGTTAAAGTTAAGAGGTGTTTTCATCCACTGAAAATGATGAAAACACCGTAAATATTAATTAAAATCTGCGTTAGTCATGAAAAGCTGATAAGGGACTCACGTTATCGCAGGAAAGTTAAGACCTATTTGTATTTTTTCTAACGTGAGTCCCTTATCAGCTGTTTAAACAGCCGATGCAGAAACTTAAATGAAAATCCTCAGTGGATGTATTGATATGGAGCTCTAAGCCCCATATTAATACAACCAAAGTATGAAAAATGTGTCAGGCGTTAGTAGAATTAGCCCTATGAGTGCCAGTGGGGTATAATTGCCCCACCGGCATTCTTAAGGTTAACCCGACTAAGTGAAAAAACATCACATTACAAGTAACACTTACCAATAATCCTGATGTCCAGCGGAGTCCTCAGATTCCTGGTCATCTTCTGTCCTTCTTTCTTCTCTTCTATCTTCTCTCTTCTCTTCTATCTTCTGTTTTCTTGCTGTAAAAAAGAAACAAACAAGTATAAGTCAAAAGCATACATATCAGGCACACTGATACATAGTTTAACCCCTTGAGTGCCAGAGGGGTAAGCAACGCATGCTTGCGGTTTGGTGATGGGTTGGTAATATATAAATGCCCCCATGCAAAGTAAATGTTTAGAAGTTATGACAACAAAATCATATTCCTATAAGTAAACATGCCAAATCCAAAATTATGCTTAGCATTAATATATGTAGTAGCTGTCTCCACCGCTGTGTGTGGCCGCTGAGGCGGCGGCAGAGACAAAGTCATGTGCCCCCCCCCCATCATCATGTCCATGGGCCAATGCCCGCTCTGCTTTGAGGGAATTAGAATTGAGACTGCCCTTATATATAGGCAGTCTTACTTCTAATTTTCTCACAGCCATTGGCTGGGATATGCTAACGCACCTCAGCTATGAGCGGCTGTGCTTTAAACTGATTGGCTGGGAGGTTTGTAAGCACATCCCAGCCAATGGCTGTGAGAATTAGAAGTAAGACTGCCCATATATAAGAGCAGTCTTAATTAAAATTCCCTCAGAGCGGAGCGGACAACGGCTCATGGACATGAGGGGGGGTTGCGTATGATTTTGTCTCCACTGCCTCCTCAGCGGCCGCACACAGCAGCAGAGACAGCTACTACATATATTAATGCTAAGTATCATTTTGGATTTGGCATGTTTACTTACGAGAATACGATTTTGTTGGCATAACTTCATAACATTTACTGTCCATGGGGGCATTTATATATTACCAACCTGTCACACTACTGCATACTTTAACCCTCTGAGCCCCATAGAGGTACGCAACATATTGCTTTGCAATGTGTTGTGTACCTCTCTGTCACTCAAGGGGTTAAACTATGTATCAGTGTGCCGTATATGTATTCTTTTGACTTATACTTGTGTGTTTGTTTTTTACAGCAAGAAGACAGAAGATAGAAGAGAAGAATGACGACAGAAGATAGAAGATAAGAAAGAATGGAGATAGAAGGAGACAGACAGTGGATGACAGGTAAGTGCAACACAGATTAGGTAACAATCGGTGCTTGACAATATGTCAGGCACCAATCGTTAGTTTTGTTTCCTTTGAAGTTCCCAAAACTGCCAGTATTTAGCGGTGTTTTGGGAACTTAATGCACAAAACGGATTTTTGGCCAGTTTTGTGGCTTAACGTCCGTTGAGTTTAATGCCGGTAGGACATTTGAATACCTACGAAGACATTTTATTTTGTTGGTTGGTATCCATTTTGCCCTACCGGCATTTTTTACTCCAACATTTGGATCGAGCCCTAAGTCCTTAGTGTGAATGGATCCATTTTTATCTGGCCCAGTGGTTGTTAACCCTTGACCCCAATACCCACTAGTAGACAAGCACCTGAGGATTTCCTGCTTGAGCACAGGTGAGTCTGTCTGTCTGAACCTCTGATAAACTCATCTGTATTCAAAGTGAAAAATTCTCAAATCTTGGCTTATTAGTTGGTTCTGAGGATATGAAGTGAGCAAAACTTATCTAGACCAAGTATTCTCAAATGTGTGTTTTTTGGGGGGTTTTTTTTGCAAAACAAATGATTTTCAAATGTAATTCCTGTGGAACACTTTAACCCCTTGCTTAGGTTACACTCTAGGGATGAAGGCTCCACATTGGCATCAGATCCCCACAAGCATGCCTTACTTCCATTCTATATGTAAATATAGGATATGGGTGAAGTATGGAGCACCTTCTATGAAGAAAAGATTTTACTATTAAGCTCCTACATTACCCTGCTGGAGTATTTACACCTAGGGTCTAACAAATGGATAATTACAGCTCTACCAGTGATGCATGGAGGGAGTCTATGAGTTAAGAAGAGCTCCAATATAATTTGTAATATCCTATGTATGGCAGTTTAAGGGTGTGTTTTATTTTTATATGCATCATTTAATGAAAACTATGGGTAAGTCTTGTATTACAATTCACTATTATCCCTGTCACAATGTCCCATGAACTGTGTAACTCATAATTCTGAAATTATAGTATCTACAAAATCAGTAACTTCACATAGGAGAAATTATCCACTCACATCTGTTCATCAAAAACACAGGGCAGATGCTCAGTGGTAACTTCAAATGGAGAAATCAATGCCTTTACATTTGAGGGTGACCACATTCCCTTTCTTCCATTCAGGGCCACTGTCAAGATGATAGTGGCAGACTACTTCTCAGCTCCAGCGTGGCTGCATGGGTATGCTTATATGACCTCATCAGTCACGTGACCCCGCTCTGGTCTCAGTGGGCACAACACATTGGGAAAAATGTGAAGCAATTCTGGAGCAAAAAACCCTAATCCATTCATCCTATATAATAATTTGCTTAAACGTGTGTAACGACACAGTCATGCACAGTAGAGACTGCTGTGTGTGCTGCAGTCATGCTCAGTAGAGACTGCCTGCGCTGCGGCTGATACAGAGCTGGACGCTCTGTATCAGCCAGGTGCGGACATTCTCTACTGCGCATGACTGCCCCACGACCGGCTGGCAGTGGCACTGTGGCCCATGTAACGGGCTCTTCAACTAGTATGTAATAAAGAAATATTTCAGTTGATTAAAATTGGATTTTTAACTATTGCATGGCAGAGAGGTACTCAGCATGTTTCAAAGCAAGGCATTTTGGAGACCACTATAGCATGCAAATGGTTAAATAAATATTGTGCAGTTGTTTTGCCTTAGAATTTCTTCTCTTTTTCTTATACATAGGTCCATCCCATTGAAGCCTTAGGCATAGGTCCTATTGAAGCCTTAGGGCATAGGTCCCATTGAAGCCTTAGGCATAGGTCCCAATGAAGCCTTAGGCATAGGTCCCATTGAAGCCTTAGTCATGGGTCCCAATGAAGCTTTAGGCATAGGTCCCATTGAAGCCTTAGGGCATAGGTCCAAATGAAGCCTTAGGGCATAGTTCCCAATGAAGCCTTAGGGCATAGGTCCCAATGAAGCCTTAGGCATGGGTCCTAATGAAGCCTTACGGCATAGGTCACAATGAAGCCTTAGGGCATAGGTCACAATGAAGCCTTAGGCATAGGTCCCAATGAAGCCTTAGGCATAGGTCCCATTGAAGCCTTAGGGCATAGGTCCCAATGAAGCCTTAGGGCATAGGTCCCAATGAAGCTTTAGGCATCTGCAACTGGACCCGCCACTCCAGGGGCCCGGCCACCCCTTGCGACCCCTTCACCCAACACCCGAAGCAAGTAGGTCTGTGCCTTCTTCAGCACAGACCTCTAACAGCTATCTCCCTCTCCGGAGCTCTAGTAATGCAGAGCGCTGGGAGATTACATTGTCTAGCAACGCTCTGCATTACTGAAGAGAGAACCGTGAAGGGGCTGCAGCTTCTGAGTTCTGTGCAGAAGGAGGCACAGACCTCTCCTGCCATGCCGCTAGACCACCAGAGAGGTAGGAGATTGAAACGGGAGGGTGAAGGGGACAATAGGGACAATGTGGAGATTGGGGGCAATGTGTTGGCAGTGTGGAGATTGGGGCGCAATGTGGAGATGTGGTAGCAATGTGGAGATTGGGGGGCAATGTGGAGATTGGGGGCAATGGGGGAAATGTGGAGAGTGAGAGCAATGGGGGGGGGCAATGTGGTCAGGGGGGCCAATGGCAATTTCTGCATTTGGGCCCGGTGGCTTCTAGTTACGCCTCTGATTACAAAGCCATGAATGCACACCCTCTCCTGGTCCTCAGGGGATTAGCAAGTGCAGGGAAACAATTCCATTTGCCCTGAATGTTCAATATAAATAAAAAGACAAGAGGGTCAATCCTGGTGCAACAACTGCACCATATGGAAAACAGCTTTTGATTCAAAACAGTCTTTTAACTCCTTGGATGCAATATGTCTGCACTACATTGTTTTGGAATGCATTGTAGGCCTCTCTAACATCTAAGTGGCTAATTTTTAATATTCTGGAGTTATTTTGTCCTAAAAGCTCTATTTTTCTATTTTTTATTTATTATGAGAAGGAGATAAGTACATGATCAAACTTAGTACCATCATTACAAGGGAATAATGCATCAGACTTGGAATCAATAGGCTATTGGCTCTAATGGCGTGATGCAAGAAACGTTCGCATTGGATAAAGGCATTTTTGTGCGCAGATAGATTTTGCTCATGTTCTAATCCAGGAAGCTAAATACCGAACACTTCTTGAATTGAGCATAAAAAAATTCCATTTTACAGCAACAGTACACACACTTATAAATTAATTTGCAATAGCAGTTTTTGCATTAGGTGCATTCTCTATTCCACTCACACAGATTTGTTAATCTTAGCCACACCTACAAAAAATAAATATACGCAGCTGTTCTCTAATCTTGAATTTTCATGCGTAATTCAACAAAATCATGCACAAACCTATTCCCTAGTGGTTTTCACACAGGAAATAGCGATTGTGCACGTTTCCTGCATTGCGCCATAAGTCTGATGCATTATCTCCTTGTAATGTTGGTAATGTCTGATTATCTATAAATCTCCTTCCCAAATTATTGGTTTTGACTGAGTCTGATGCACCGCCAACAGCCGAAGAAAAAGTTTGAAAGACCATTGCTGAAATATAATACAGTGTGCCGATAGGCTATTGGTTGTAACTGATGCATTATTTCTGTGTAATGTAGGTACTAAGTCTGATCATGTACTTATGTCCTTAACATAATATTGGCTAAATGAGTCTTGAAGAAGGCAAGTGCAGTATCATACTTAGTAGCACCAACATTTCAAGGAAATAATGCATGATTTAGAACCAATAACTCACTGCACACTGTGGTATATTTCAGCAATTGGTTATTACCTATTATATGTTTTTTTGGTGGGGCACACATCTGTTTTATCATTTTTATGTGGGGGTAGTTGGCTGATGCTTTGTCTCTTGGACTTTATTTTAAGCAATACTTGAGTCCAATGACATCATTAAGTGAATCAGGAGCTTCCTTGCCTGGTTTGTGTCTGCTGCTCCCAGACATACTCACTGCACATAAATAATACATGTGCTGCAATGCAGCCACCCCCTATCTCATTCACCAGCCAGCCAATTAGAAATAAGCATCACAACCATACTCTCCTCTCTCTCTCTTTGGGTGACAGTCCATGTTGTTGGAAAGGCACTGGAGACAGTCCCTGCTGCCTCAGTGCATGTACATCTGAAAGTGGGGCAGAGCAGAGCATGATTTAAGCAGAGATTGCTTACATTACTTACCATTGGCCTATACAGAGAGCTGGCTGTCAGCTAACTATTGTGTTTGTGTGGCTGGCAGAGTGGCAGACTGTGGCTTTATTACAGGACTGTTTATTGTCCATGTGTGCGTGTGTGTGTGGGGGGGCAGATCAGAACATGGGACTCAGACTTAAATTTAGGGACTGACCCTGGCATTCTGGGACATGTGGTCACCCTAGTACATGTGTATAGCTGCAGCATGTGATGGAGATACCTGCATATAGGGAAGTAGAATCTGGCCTGTGAGACTGCTATGCTTTATGGAGACACTGGCAGGGATAGCCAATCATACTACCATTTTTCCCCACATCACAACATCTGGGGGGGTGATTAACTCTATATCTGATCAGTGCTTCCTCAGCCCTATTTGTGGAGTGAAAAAGTCCACGCCATCTAGTTATTTTTTTATTCTCCACTTTCGCTTGAAAGGAATTCTCTGTTTTCTATTCAAGGAACAAGCGTTACCATATCAGAGTCCAGAGCAGGAGATAATGGAAAAATAAGTACAAATTTATTTCCTGTACAAAACTTTTTTTTTGTCAAAATGCAAATGTGCTCTTTCTGGTAATCATGTCAGATATTCAAAATGTAATTCTACCACAAAGTCAGCAATAGTGTTGATGTCATGGAGTCCCATATTAATGCTGAACCTGAATGGGTTAAACCTCCCATTCAGTTTAGTCCTGAGTTACCTAATTCTAGGGAGAAAGTATTAGTCAAATGGTTTGCTTAAAATCCACACAAATCCTTAAAGAGACCAACCTCACCTATAGAGGGGTGAATCCCTATGAAAAGGACATTATTTCCTCATTCAGAGACTCAAAATATATTGCTTATGGTTGATTTCTCTTCAGAATAAGAGGAAGAAACTAACAGTGTTGATGAAGAGGAAGAGACTGAGACACATAGTGGTACAAGACAGGACTTACTGGCTAATGGAAACTCATTGTCAATAGAATGTTTAATAAAGGCTGTAATGAACACATTACAGGTATATGATTAACATACACCAGATGAACAATGTAAATATCTGTTTAAATGCAAGAAAGGGGTACCTATATCTGTTAAAGAATATGAACAACTGGAAAAACTCTTTATGTATGAATCAAAGCTGCCAGAAAAGAAAACATAGATTCCAAAATGGTTTAACAACAGTTGCCCTTTTCCTAAAAGGGGCGCTGCTAAATGGGCAAATCCATCTGCAGTACAAGACACAGTAGTAAGAATCTTTCAGACAAAATATTAAAAACATTAAAATAATCTGAAAATGATTTTCACTGGGCCTGCTAAATGGGCAAATCCATCTGCAGTACAAGACACAGTAGTAAGAATCTTTCAGACAAAATATTAAAAACATTAAAATAATCTGAAAATGATTTTCACTGGGCCTGAGCAATTCATAGACCCACCTTGGCAACTACGTGGGTTAACAGATCAAATGAAGCATGTCAGGACAGCTTAATTAGAACAAATAAGCAAGGTGAACCAAAGGAAAACCTTATACAGATTTAGTATAGGTAAAGTATTACAGTGTTAGCTGTAGAAAAATCAGGTGTGTGTTAAAGTAAAAGTGATACATTTATTGGCTAACTGAGTAGATTTAGAATGCACTCTTTCAAGATAACTTAGGTCTATTGGTGAGGCATGTTTAGAATTAAGGTTGAATACAAAATGCATGACATAGGCTGTACATTCATTCAAATTCCTGGTTCATTTGAACTCCACTGGAGGTAAAGCTCTTATGGCCTGTGTCTACGCAAATTATTCTTTAGACTCTAGCTACTCAGGTTAGCCAATAAAGGTCTCACTTTCATTCTACCAGTCTCCTGCTTTTTCTGCAATACCACCTTTACCTATATCACAACGGAAGAAGACACCACAATGCACTGCACACAAATGAAATACATTTTATATCACTTGGATAGTTACAAGAATGATTTACACAGACACTTGTAATAAAAGTTTCACCTCCAGTGCAAATCAAATTAACCGGGGAGTGCTAGTAGACCTGTGTTGCTACTGTTGCCTTCTGCTGTGCTGTCAAGGTGTACCCTAGAATACATGGTGTTGATTTTTACTGTAAAGTGCATGATACAAATGAGTGATGTTCTTATGCCTATCTGTCACCTATCAGTTAAAAGGTTATTATTATTTTTAACTGTCATGTTACTGTCTATAAATCACACCCACACTCCGTGCAACCACAAGCAAGTCCATTTCCACCTCCTTGCCTGTCTATCTCTAAATTAGTAGCTAGTGTCAACATTTTTTTACAGGTTTCTCTCTTTCTCCCAAAGACGGCAATGTTAATTTGTACAGGATTGACCTGTTAGCTTCATAATCAGCAGCAGTTTACAATAAAGGATAAAGAGCACAGCAGCTGGTACAACACCACCACAACTCAGTATATGTTTGCCCCTATTGTTGTTTCAGATGTAGGAGTGAGAATTAGCACAGTATGTTAAGCTATACCTGCCTGTTTGTCTTGAATTAATTATTTTGTCTGTCTGTGTAGTGTCTGTCTCAGTATAGTATCAGGCTCATTCAGCTCATTCAGTAGAGGGGAATTCCCTGAGTACCTGGACTGATTCCAAATTGTTTATTTAGTGTGAAGCTAGTGTGGGATGCTCTTGAACTATGCAAGCTGTAATAACTATCTTGCTATGACTGTAGTCAGGGGTTAAAGACATCAACGACAATGTTGAATACCCAGTGCCAGTTGAGCCAGAAGTAGATCAGAATAGTAGTTGTTGCAAAAATAGAATATTTACTTTGGATAAAAGTGCTGGAATTAAGAGCAGTTTCCAAAGAACAATTGATGTGGATGATCTTCTTGAGAGACTATACAACCAGAGATCAATCAAAACCAGAAACAAGAAAGCTTGGTTAGAGGCAGACACGATATTTCACTGTGTGGATAAACACATTCCAGTAACAACATAGAAGTTGGGAAGCAAGACAAAGCTAAACCCAGGGGAATGTGTTTCACATTATATCTTATAGATCTGGAATACCTAAAATATATCTGATGGCATCTCATCTTGAAATCATATAGTCCATGTGTCCCCAATTGGGTACCAGAGAAAATTGTATTTTTATACTCACTAATTAAATATTTTCCTATAGTCCTTTGGATGGGGCAAGGCACCCCCCCTGAGAAAAACCTGCTATTGTTAGGATTTGGGATACCCTGCTGCATTCTGGCCTCTCTATACTGGTAAATTTGCTTTCCTATAATTTGCTATACTTAAGCTGAATAGTAAATCTAACCATAGGGCTAAAGAAGCTCAGTAGAGTGAGAGAAGTTTGTATTTTTTTCTTCAGTTGGTTAACTGGTGGAGTGAACTTACCCAGGATCTTCCAGTGGATTGAGATAAAAGGATTTACCTGTGAATATAAAAATTATCTTATTTGGCTAAAATGTAACATTTGATTGTAACCAGGTAACTGTGTGGTTAGGTTATAGTAATTATTTCAAGGTAAAATTGCAGATTAAGATATTCCAGTATTCTTCATATCTAATAGTAGCACAGAGAAACATGTGAGCAGTGTGCCACTTCAGCCTTGTTACTCAGTTTCCCATTATTTACATTTATTTGGTGGACCCATTGCACTTTTTCAGGAACCCCTTGGGTTACACAGAATCTGTAGTATTTTACGGAACACTAAGCAAGAAAAAGCACATTTTTGATAAAAAGTGTGAACAAATATTTTAATCTGAGTTGTATTTTTTCATTGTAAATTTGTTGAAATTGAAGTGCAAAATCAGTTTCAGCAGGCATGCTTCTTAATTTAAGTAACCTAATTTTAGTCAGATGTCGTTTTCTGCTAGGATCAGCAATGACTACTGCTTTCCTGTTTGGGTTGAGAACATGTACGCAGTTTATAGCTACAGTTCAAACAATCAATCTACCTTTATGTCTTATACTATCTTACAAAGCTAAGGCCAGAGTATGGACAGGAATGTATTCAATGAACCTTAAAAGAAAAGTTAACAAATTGTGAGGACATCCTGAGTTGTCAGAATGACTGTAGTTTTGCTACTTTTTAGGGTTGGCAGTGATAAGAGCAAGTCTCAGAGGAGTTGAATGTCTGAGTGATCTAAAATCAGGCCAGTCAAGCAGAAGAGGGATGTGTACACTAACCTGTTCACACTGAATAGTCTCCATAAATAATTTACAGCTATGACTGCCAGCTATTATTACAAAAATACCGGACTGCATTTTGACACATGCATCTAGCTTGTAAGTCAATAGAAACATTCACCTAGAGTGTGTCGACTACAGTTAAAGGCATCCATCCATGGATGTTTTACAACAATGTAATTTACCACTCAAAATTAAATTGACAAAGTCTTTTTAAACAATGCTCAATTTTTCCACTACGTGCATAATATTGATCCTTAATAGCTTTGAATGTATTTGTTTTCTCAGCTTTGTGTTTTTAAAGTACTTTGATGTTTTATTAAACATCCTTATTCCACTGCAGCCAAGTGTTATGTACAGTTGTTTGGAGACACAATGAATCTCCTTCAAGATTTTGAGGGTTTAAAAAGAATGTGCTTGACATTTTCCTTCATTTTGTTTTTCCTTTGAGCTGTGCTGGAGTCACCAAGAAAGTACTTCATTATTACTTGATTTGACCTGAAAGGCTGTCAGCTGTTTTCTTTATACTTAAAACTGAAAGAAGGAATAAAATATACCCTTTTGCAGGTCAACCAATTCGTATGATTATTTTTACTTTATATTGTATTTAAAGAACATACCAGCAGTATTTTTATAAAACTATATTTTTGCTGTTTACTGCTCCTTTAGGATCTGAACAAGCTTATAGATAATATAGTGTCTATATATTATTATTATTCTTTATTTATATAGCGCCAACTAATTCCACAGCGCTGTACAATAGGGAATAGGCATACAGAGATATTAAATAGTACAATCAAATGTGGAGAACAGAAGGATCAGAGGGCCCTGCTCGTGAGAGCTTACAGTCTAGAGGAAGGTTAGTTTGACATCTACCTTCTTCTAGAAACAAAGTACAAAATACAAAACGCAAAGTACAAATAGATAGAACAAGTCATATTTAAAGAAGCAGTAAACTTTTTTTATCGAAAAATTTATATTATAGGGATTTTCCTATTGAGTAAAATAAGGGTACTCCCACTGCCAAGAGATTTATATTTCCAGAGTTATTACAGTTTAAACCCAAGTTTTTTGACATTAGCAGTGCCTTCTAGTGGTCAAATTCTAATTAGATTTCCTGTTAGATTCTAATGGGGAAGAAAGCCAGAGACATACAGTTCTCCATAGAATGTGATAGAAACTGACTGCCACTTCCTGTCAGTTAGAATTATCAGGAAGTAAACACAGTAATTTCACTTTAAACTGCTATAAATTTTGAATAAAACATCTGACAGTGATGGGAGTACCCTTGTTTTATTCAGCAGAAATGCTCTATAAAATATGTGTTTTCATAAAAAAAAGTTTACTGCTCCTTTAAGCATTATGGGTAATGAAGAGAAAACGTATTTTGACAATAAAAATATGTTTTTATGTAAATAAAAATTGCAGATCAGCTGCTATAATCCACTTCACATTAAAACAGCATTCTTTTGCTACTTTAGTACAGTAAGTTTATTAACAGATGTGTCACATGGCTCTACTCAATGCAGACAGTCTGCCACTAAAAAACAAGGACAATATGATCTTGCTCCTGATTGGTCTCCAGGAGGACTGAAGATGCCTTTTACTCACATAAGCAGAAAACGTTCTGATCTAAACAGCAAATTATTATTATTATTATTATTCTTTATATAGAGCCAACTAATTCTGCAGCAATGTACAATAGGGAATGGACATACAGAGAAATTAAATATTACAAGTCAAATGTGGAGAACAGAAGGACCAGATCAATGTCTCCTGTCTGTTATTTTTATTATTTCTTTGTTGTTGTTTTTGAACAGAGGCATGGTCACTAGGACTGTAGAATAGGGTAACAATATTAGCAGTACTAGTAGCAATTGCAAGAGATAAACACTTATGATTTAAATATACATTGAGTTAGTGCCGGCCCAAGACATTGTGCTACCTGGGTCCAAGGATGAAATGCTGCCCACCCAAAACCATACCCACCAAACCATGCCCACATCCATTATGTTACATCTTCTGTTTATCTCATTTTATCTTAACCATACTGGGTAATACAGGACTATATGTACATTTACACAGCCTTAACTAGCAGTATAAGCAAGCCTGCTAACCGTTCCACCTTGGATAAAAGTTGGTGTACCACTGTTCATAGAAGCATAAAGGTTGTCAGGTTATATGACTGAGGGATGTGCTGTGGTGTACATTTAACTGGAAAAGGAAAAACACCCAATATAGCACCAAAACCCTCCCCTAAGCTAAAAGGACTGTAAATATAATGGGGACTATATTGAGGTATAATAAGATTTAACTTATATTAAAGTAACAAGAATATTAACCCTTTGAGTACACCACTGGCACTCAAAGGGTGAAAAGCCAAAGTAATAAAACAAACTGTACCAATTCATGGTCTATAATGTCCAGTTGCACCATGGTGTGCACTGTTTTGAAGCTTAGTGGATGATTCAGTGCTATATTGGGTATTTTTCATTCTTAATCAACTGTTCCAAATTACCATTGCCTGTCTCCTCTGTGTTTTCACTCACCTGCCTTCCAAGAACAGTGCGGAGCACTTTAGCTCACAGCTGCCAGCTGCACATGACGATGATGGTGGACCACACTGCCAGACTCCTGCCAGGAGGTTCTTGGTTGGTGCCAGGCCAACTGAAGAAATTTACTGGAGGACTAGCTTGGCGCAATCTGTTCACGCTGCGTGGCAAGCCTATTTCTTGGCCCAAGCAGACTTGTCATCACAAGCCACTGCAGACTGTGATGACATCACTGCGCAGCTCACAATGATTCCCGGTCTCTACGTGCCAGGATCCAGACCGGATTGTAGCATAGCAGCAACTTGTAAGTGTGGGCTGGCAGGCACACAGGGGCCAGGCATTCGGCCTGGGTCCCCCCCAATGACACTACTGATTGAGAGCCGCTATGCCTCTGCTACAAGTTACAACTATTACTTTTTTAAAAATCAAATCCGTGAGTTACTTTTTATGACAACACTACACAGATGTATAAATTAATTCGCAATACCACTTCCTGCATTAGGCGCATTCGCTATTCCACTCACACAGATTCATTAATCCTGGCCACACCCACAAAAAAAAATGTGCAGATGTTCGCTAATCTTGATTTTTTTCATATGCACACCTATTCCCTAGTGGTTTTCACACAGGAAATAGAGATTGCTCATTGCCATTAGATTCCACACTGCTGTCCCTCCCATCTGCCTGTTCCTCATTCTCTCTCCTCCTCCCTCATAGAAACTGGAGAAAAGGAATCTATATAAGACCCCTTTCTCCAGTCACAAAACAATATAGTCATGGTAATGGTTTTTACCCTTTGGGCCATATGTTCAAAGAAGTAGTGAAATAACTTTTGTCGTTTGTAACAACTTTTCAAATTACAGTCGTTGAGCTCATTAATATTTTCAGAGAGTGTCGGTTGTGATTGGAAATATGTTTGTCCTGACTGAAATTGTCATATGTAAAGACAAAAAATGTCTTAACTAAAGAAAAAAAATAACTAAAGACAAAAAATGTCTTAACTACTGACAAAAATGTCTTAACTAACGACAAAAATGTCTTAGCTAAAGACAAAATTCTCACATTCAGAACTTCACATTCCCTCTACTTTTTTCTTAATGTACAAATTTTGTCTTTTGCAAGACATTTTTTTGTCGTTAGATACAACAAATTTTATTTTCCTCTATACGGCACTGGAGAATAGTTTAGCCACGCCCTTTCCCCACCCCTTTGAGCGGCAATTCTGGAGTTGTGTCGTACACAACGGACATTATTAGTTTTTTGTCGTATACTGTATAGAAAATATGTTGTTCATGCATACAACTACTTATTTTTGGCATTCATACATTTTTTGGTCATTATCCCTTTGAACATATGGCCCTTTGATTATGAGAGGGTGAATAAAAGGAGTATGAGGTGGGAGAGAGGGAGGGAGAGCAATCTGGAGGGTTAAAATATTGCTCTCAGCTCAGCCAGCTAGTACTAGCTGATATGAATAAAAGTACCAATAAATAATGCTATCTCATAAACTGTTTGTTTTTAATAAATAAAAATGGCAAATATAACATATAGGGGATTTTGAAAGTTTTTTGTCACTTTACTTGTTTGTAAGGTAATATTATATCTTTTAGCATATTTATTTTTAGCATATTTTGCCAACCATATAATGTTGATTATAATTTAAAGGGATAGTAATGTTTAACAAAAACAGCAGCTCCAATTAATCTTCATAGAATTTGGGCCATGGAGAGTGTTATTTCAATACTGTCAGAGTTGTAGTTCAAGAGTAATTGAATGATAAAATATCCACCTCTCGCGCCTTTTATCTAGTGTAAGCCTCCTCCCCTCTGATGTGGAATCTGGTCTCTTCACAGGATAGGTAACAGCTAGGTACAATCTTGACAGGTCTTTCAGGTTTTTCCTTATGCTCACTGAAGATTGTCCCTCTCTGTGATCCATCCTGACAGTCTTGCTGCTCTGATGGGAGCAGTGTCACATCAGTAAAAGGGGAGGGAGGGGGGATACTTTATCATTCAATTACTCTTGAAGTACAATTATGTAGATTAATTGGAACTGCTTTTATTGTGAAGCATTACTATCTCTTTAATATATATATTTGAGTGTATCCAAACCTATGTGATGTATTTCCCAATCATATGATGTTGATTACAATTTAAAATATATTTGAGTGTTCCAAGAATCAAATATATATATATATATTTTTTGCAGTAGTATATTTTGTTCCCCACTAGATTTCCTTTTTATATATAATCACAATTTGAACAATGAGGGATAGAAAATACTTCATGTGAGGAGTTCTCAAGGTAAGGTGCTTCTATGTAATCACAGCCATGATATAAACAATTTGAACCGTGGCCTACTATAAATACAACAAGTAGTGGGGCAGAATCTTCACATGTTGTTGTTAATGGCTTAAGACTGTCAGTCTATTGAGTGACTGTCAGAGAGTTCTAATGAGAATAGGATAGACTTTGAGTTTGCCATTGCCGTGTAGAATAGACAATAGAGCAGTGATGCTGGCTTTATTCCAAACGTAATTGCTTCAAGTATTGGATCATAGAACGAGCCATAGTCTCACACAGACACTTGTGATGGATAGTTATTGACACAGCATGTGTATCATCAATCAAAGCAAGAGGAGACACTGATAGCTAGAAGGGACATGGCTTAGATCAGCAAAGCAGACAGTGGATTAGTACACTTCCAATGACCTGACTTTTAATCCACTGTCTCAGTTATTTTTTCTGAATCTGAGTAATTATCAAATTATTTCTTTTGAATGCATTCATGTTAGTGAATGTTATGACGAATGGAACCGTGCATGTAGCAGTGTGAGCATTGCCATTATTCACTACTGTAACATACCAGATTGTGCTTCTCTTCACATCATTGTTTCATCCTTTTACTGTACCTGTCACACTTAATTCCAGCAGTGCCGACTCTGAGTGTGATTTTCAAATTTCATGTATTTGACATGTGTGTTATCAGAAAAAGAAATATTTGATGATCACCTGTATTCACAATTTGCTATGATAATACAATTCTCCTTTTATTAAACAGGAAATCTGTAGATGTGACACATGTAGCTAGTGATTTACAAATATTGTACAGTGAGACCAGAACATAAAGGATGCATGTAGAAGAACAGTTGGGTAGTACACTGGGGCATATCAAGGAAGAAGTACGTGTATTGTAATACAACTGATGTGCTCAAGAGTTATTATTTTTGGAACAGAGGGGTGTGTAATGACATTTCATATATGGATCTGTAGATAGTGAAGACACATTATGTCACATGAATATGTAAGTACCTAGAACAAAGAATAGTGAAAATGCATTTTGTCATATTAATATATATAAGTAGATGGAGGGGGGTAGATCTAGATATAGGGAGGAGGTATGGCGTTCCAGAGGTGAGGAGCGGAAAGTGAAAAAAGTTTGAGATGGGAAAAGGGTAGAAGGTATGGATGGAGTAACAAGAAGAAAGCTGTGTTCTAAGTGAAGGAGTAGATAAGGGAAGAGATGTAAGGGAGCAGCAGAGCAGAGAGCTTTAAAGGTAAGAAGAAAGACTTTGTTGATTATATGTTGTTTAATAGAGAACCATGTGAGATATCGAAGTAGGGTGTGAGCAAATCCAGTTTTTGGACAGAGTGTGGGGATTCATGCAGCTGAGTTTAGGACAGATTCACAGGGGAAATGTGGGGAGCTAAGAAGCCAGTTAGCTGTAGGTTGCAGTAGTCTAAGCAGGATGGTAGGAGGGCATACACAAGAGTTTTAGTAGTTGTCTGGTATAGGAAAGAGCACATTTTAGCAATATTTTGAGGAAGAACCAACAGGTTAATTTGAGAAGAGAAGAAAAGTGAAAAATGAAATATTGCCCCTAAGCAGCATGCCAAGCTGGTTGGATGAATGTCGGTTCCTTTCCATAAACTGTAATGGTAAAGTTGTGTGTTGAGTAAGATCTGGGAGCGAAAATGAGAAGTTTGGTTTTTGACATGTTTATCTTAAGATGAGGGTGAGAAATACAGGAGGAAGTGGCCAACAGGCAGTTTGAGGTTTACATCAAAGGCACAATGCACAAATATGATTCCATGCTAACTCAGGTGCTGGGATCTATTTTCAGTGATTAAGCTAATTTACTAAGCTATGTATCCCAAAAATTTTACCTGTACAGTTCTCTCTCCAAGAGGGGTGGGGTGCAGCAGTCTGTAGGCCATTTGTTTAATAGAAAAGTAGAGGAATTGCACTAAAGAGGAAACAAACAAATTCTAAAGATTCCTATTGATTTAAATGGATTTTGATACTTTGGATATATTGCAAATAAATCGTAATATATATATACGTCTTTCTTAGTGATATCATCTCTGTGGGATTGTGCATCTCTGCATATTTTGATGAACAGAGCTCTGAGTGCTTCCACCCCATTTACAGTATTACATATATATATATATATATATATATATATATATATATACACACACACACACACACTTTGTGCACAATTATTAGGCAAGCTGTATTTTTAAGGATTAATTTTATTATTGAACAACTACAGTCCTGTCCGTTAATCGAAAATGTTAAGAAACCTGAAACCTGAATGTTTAAGAAAGTAAAAGTGAGGTTTTGGCTTTCTTAGGAGAATACCTATGTGTGCACAATTATTGGGCAACTATTATTGTGCAGAATTATTATGCAACTAAATGAAGAATGATAATTGTCCCATCTTATGTGTTTATTTTCATCTTTTAAAGTGAAAATACTAAACAAACAACTCAAAATTTACAAATAAACATTTGTGACATTTCCAAAAAAAAATCAGTGACCAATATAACCACCCTTCTTTTCAATAATAGTCATAAGCCTTCCATTCATGGCGTCTGTCAGTTTCTTGATCTGTTGATGATCAACTTTTTGTGCAGCAGCAACCACAGCCTCCCAGACTCTGTTCAGAGAGGTGTACTGTTTTCCTTCAGCGTAAATCTGCTGTTTAAGAAGGGCCCACAAGTTCGCAATAGGGTTTAGGTCAGGTGAGGAAGGGGGCCATGTCATTATTTTTTCATCTTTAAGGCCTTTACTGGCTAGCCACACAGTGGAGTACTTTGATGTATGGGATAGAGCATTGTCCTGAATAAAAATCATGGTCTTCTTGAAAGATGCAGACTTTTTCCTGTACCAATGCTTGAAGAAAGTGTCTTCTAAAAACTGGCAGTAGGTTTGGGAGTTTAGTTTGAGTCCATCTTCAACTCGAAAAGGTCCAGCTAGCTCATCTTTGATACTACCAGTCCATACCTGTACCTCTCCTCCACCTTGCTGGCGTCTGAGTTGAAGTGGAACTCTGTGCCCATTACTGATCCAGCCATCTGGACCGTCAAGAGTCCCTCTCATCTCATCAGTCCATAAAACCTTTGAAAAATATGTCTTCAGATATTTCTTGGCCCAGTCTTGTCATTTCAACTTATGTGTCTTATTCAGTGGTGGTCGGGTTTCAGCCTTCCTTACCTTGGCCATGTCTCTGAGCACTGAACACCTAGTACTTCTGGACATTCCAGGTAGGTTGCAGTTCTGGAATATGACAGCACTGAGGATAATGGGTTCCTGGTAGCTTCATGTTGGATTCTTCTCAAATCTCTGGCAGTTAATTTGCGTCTTTTTATCTTAACACGTTTCTTGCGACCCTGTTGACTATTTGCAACGAAACGTTTGATGATTCTGTGATCACGCCCCAATATCTTAGCAATTTCAAGAGTGCTGCATCCCTCTGAAAGACTTTTTACAATTTTTGACTTTTCAGAGTCAGTTATATCTCTTTTTCTGCCCATTTTGCCTGAGAAAATGAAGCTGCCTAATAATTATGCACACCTTGACGTAGGGTGTTCATCTCCTTAGGCCACACCCTCTCTCATTACACAAATACACATCACCTGATATGCTTAAATCCAATAAACATTCAAGTATATATATATTCAAGTATATATATATATTTTTTTTTTTCTCATAGCTCCACTCAAAAGTTTGAGTACATCTGTTTCAAGCTAGGTTTCATGTAAGTCACTTGTCTGTGAAACCAGCAATTAACTGCCCCTGAAATACAAGCTACTAGGAGTCCAGATGTTTCAATATCAATTGTTCAGAGGAGATTTTGTTGAGAGAGTTATGTGTCTGTGGACAGTAATGGAGGTGTTTGTGAGCACTGAGGTATGATAGTTGTTAGGGAGCTGTTCTAATCTCAGCTTCTTCTGCCAGTGTTCATGTATGCTTGTATTTATGCTCTTCATCTCCACCTTTGCAAGATTATGCAACCATGGACTGAAAGAAGTTAAGTTATATTAAAAGAAGATAAAGTAGACATTGAGAAAAGGCGCTGAGAGGTTGGGGTTCAGACTCCCCCAAATTAGGAATGCTTTTACCACTGTGGGTTACTTAGTAATGTGTCCTTCTGCCACCATCCTGACAGAGGGGTCTGTTTAATGGTTTTCAATCTCTGTTTATTGTAGAATCACCAAACGATAGGTACTCTATCTGAAACATCCTGTCACTGCAATTAGGGTAAGAATCTATTTAGCAGACTTTGACTTCTCAGTGTGATTGTTCAGCTGTATTTTATTAACAGGACCAGAGGGCTGTGCAATAGATTGCTTCATAATATGTTCCCTTCTGGTCCTTAAAGGGTTAAGTAGGTTGATTCTGCACTCTGTTATAAAATACTACCGATATTAACAATATACTCACTGATATTAAAATGTAAGGTTGTAGTCTAACAATTGTTTCAATATTGAGTGTCAACTTCTAATGATGAAGTATGGGGTGGACAACCTGCAGCCCTCCAACTGTTGTTGAACCACAACTCCCATCATCCTCAGCCAGCTAATGGCTGGAGGGATGCAGGATACCCACCCATGCATGAACGTATTGACATGCTTTGTCTAAACTAAACTTGATCATTTTAAAACATGTACATTCTGTATACTCTGATTTTTGACCATTTGTGGCCTCTTTCAGTCAGTCAAGTTTTACTGTTTATAATAACAATAAAGGAACCTGTAACACAGTTTTTATAATGAATTCCCAAACTTTTTAATGATGGTTCTGCCTCTGGCTCCTTGAACCTATATCTAGCCCTAGGTAGATAGAGCCTGGGGAAAAGTTATATTTCATGTATTATATCTAGAGAGCTCAAGGCTATAACAAAGTAAAGTTTCTTACAACATATACTGAGGTTGATGTACTAAGAAGAACTGGAGTACTTATGGGAGAAACCAGCTTCACCATAGGGGATAAGTATAAAACTGCTATTGATTCAAATGGATCTCTTAACACATTGAATGCTCAAGAGATTTAAATTGCATTGGAAACATTTCTACATTCAAGAGCTTAAAAGCCCCTTTTAAATCAATATGTATGTTTCAGAATGTTCATTTATCTTCTATTGTTCTGTTGGTCTGCCCTCCAATAACTACATTAACACATCAGCCACTCTGTGTCTTAGTTTGTGATTTTTCATATTCTCTCAAAATTGTAAAAAGACTTCACACTAACATCTCAGAATGTGTATCCCCAGTCCATTTAACAGTATGGAAAGGTGGCCTACTGGTAGAAGGGACCTGCACACATTTATGTCACTCTGACTATCAGTTTGGCACCCTCCTGATCACCTTCTCCATGATAACCTAAGGCACACAATACCATTTGGTCAACATACCATGGAAAAGTCTCCAGAGACAGTCTGATTCCCATTTTGATAAGTTCTGTGGGAACTGGTGCTTTCCAGCCTGTTCTGCCAACTCCTGCCCAGCTCAGCTTACGTATCTGCACATTCCAGGGCAAATCCCACCTCTCAACATTCCAACTCTACCCCGATTAAGTCCAACCCACATGATGGTGCAAATCCACAGCCCTATATGTGGGCCAGGAACAAAACAGTTCCCATGTGTGTTGATCATTGTGTGAATCCAGATGTGAAAACTCAGTATTGTGTAAATCCATTAAGTTAAACATAGTCTTACAATTGTGTGAAACTATTATAAGCTTAATTACACATCAGCAGCAGTGTAGAGAATATTATATTAACCCCCTTGGATGCTACAGAGGCGTTCAATGGACTGCATAACAATGCTCTGAAGACCTCTAAAGCATCCAGTGTTTAAGCAATAGCTTAAAATTGCACTGGCTGTCTATTGCATTATCAACATCTTGAGTATCTCCAAAAAATTATATAACATTTAAAGTGGAACTTTCACCTAATTCAAGGTGAATTAAAAACTACTTGTGGGTCATGTTAGTTCTCGCAGTTATAAAAAGACAACATATTGTGCATAACAATTTCCACAAATAAACAATTAAAACTCAACATTTACATTGTTATCAAAGCCTTTGTAGAATGAAAGCAGCACCCTAAGCAGATGTTCATGGCACACCAAAATACCATGGTACCCTGGTTGAGAACCACTTTCCTAGTATCTACCACAAACCCAAAGGGGGTAGTTCTCACATATGTAATTCAAAACCTTAATGCAGCAAATATCCTTAGATAAAGTCAATAGCCATTAAAGAAGATGTTTTAATGTTTTAAAGTTCAGTTTCATGAATGCTGAATATCAATGAATATTTATTTCCCTACATTTCTTAACCTTTTTGTAAATTGTCTGAGTTGGAAGGTACATGCAATACTTTTACCAACAACGACTTAATGAAACTCCTTATAGTGGGGCTTCTCACACCCTGTTGGGACCTTTCCCCCAAGTGCACTTGAGTTACAGATTCTATTTCCTCCAGCTTACTCTCCCTCCATGGTGAGGTCCCTGCTAGACCAATTTGTGTGTGAAATCTCAGATTGGCTCCAGGGATTTTCAAACAAATTTAACTTTTATTGAAAAGAACTAATTACACAAATCAGTAACTTCTTACCAGACCTTTACCTTTATATCTGCTTCTCTCCCCCTCTCTTGGGATTTCTCAAGGGCACTCCCCACAACCTCTTTTGACAGGCTATCTTCTACCCCCCCTTCCACCGGTGCTCGTTCAATGGACTCAGATAATTTTGTCTTGCGTGCTATATTGCATGCCACCGCATAGGGCACTTTACTCTAGGGGACCCAGCATGGCTCCTGACTAGAACTTCCATTTTGGAGCACATGCTCATCTCCAGCAAGGAACTAGGAACCCTCCCACAGCAAGCCAATATAACCTTCTTGCTGGCATTGGTTCTTTTTTGTTTAAGACACCCCTAACACCCAATCTGGTATTTTCAGGGCATCCCTAACATATTTAGATAATTTATCAAGGGAATAATGGAGGGTATAATATATACATATAAAGTTATTCTTAGGTCTCACAGTATTAACAACAAAAAAACATATTGTGCATAACAGTTTCCACAAATAAACAGTTAAAAATCAACATTTACATTTTTATCTAATCCTTTGTGGAAAGAAAGTGGCACCCGAAGCAGATGTTCATGGAACTCCAAAATACCA
The DNA here is from genome assembly GCA_037306005.1 of Rhinophrynus dorsalis. Lineage (NCBI taxonomy): Eukaryota > Metazoa > Chordata > Amphibia > Anura > Rhinophrynidae > Rhinophrynus > Rhinophrynus dorsalis. The sequence continues at coordinate 429,652,439 of CM074719.1, read as the reverse complement.
TGGTACCCTGGTCAAGAACCACTGTCCTCGGATCTCCCACAAACCCAAGGGGGTACCTAGGTGACCATCTAACGTTTGGTTAACATGACATATATGGAAGTTTGAATGAGGTTTTGAAATAAGAAAGGATACTGGAGGGGAAGCATGTCATGGGGACGGTTGATGCATAGAGAAAGTGTGTGTAAGGGAAGAGCAAGAGGGAAATGGTTCAAAAGGTGTTAGAGACAGGAAGTGGGCTGTTGTGTGGAAGAAGAAAGGACAGAGGAAGCGTGTTTGGTTCCAGGCTGGTGGTCTCGCTGTCGGTGGGGATCTACGTGACGGTTCATGCTGCGATCTACCTGACGGTCCCTGCAGTGCTTCTGGATTTCCCTCCTTTTGTGGTTCCTGACTGGCTCCGGATCCAGATGCCCTGGCTAAATCCTCCTTGGTAGGGATCCCTGGCGGTGGTTCTGGGTCCTCCTCCCATTGGTCCTGTGGTGTGAACAATCCGCTTGGGTGCTGTGTTTTCGCATGGCCTGTAGCCTGCAGCCTTGTCCAGGCTGTGAGCGGACATTGGGGGATTCCTTGTCGATGATGGTGGTATGGAGGACCAGCAGTGTGGCCTTCCGCGGGCCTTGTCTGGGTTAAATCCACTGCTCCCTTCAGGGGATGGGTACACCACAGGTGGTTTCCTCCTCCATGGGCCCTGCCAGCTACGTGAGTCAGGCCTCCTGTGTCTCGTAGTACTCGTAGTACTCTCCTGTGTGTCTGCTTGCCACCCCACCTCTTTTTTCTGTTTTTGTGTTTTTCTGTTGGCGCACTTTTTTCCACGCACTATCCCCTTTTAGTTTCTCAATTTTCTCTGCTGTTTATTTGTCCTTTCAGTGGGGGCTTTTCTTTGTCTATCTTTAAGTGGCTCTTGTGGTCCCCCTCCTCTCGTTTTACTCTGCTCCGGTGTTTGGTGCTGTCTGCTGCTTGCTGTTTTCTGCTCTTCTGCTGTCTTCTGTGTTTTTTCTTGCTCATTCTCCAGATTTTTCTTGCTTATCCCTGTCCTTTGCGGTCATTCTTTTTGTTGGCTCCATGTCCTCTGGTCTCCTTCGTTCTTTATTTCTCTTTTTGTTCCGCTTCTTTTGCTTCTCTGGTTTTCTTCCTTCCTTCAGTTTCGTGTTCCCCCTCTTTTGCTGTTTCTCTTCTTCTCACTTTCTCCGGTTTCTTTGCTATTTCTGGGGCCTGGCCATGGGAGCTTATGGGCGTTTCCTCATTTGGGACATTGTTGGAGTCTTTTGCTGGGATGCCCTTGCCTGCTGCTTCCTCCTGTGGGTTTATTAGTTTCTACACCCATGCCTGATAACTACACACAACATGTCTAAGAACACAGAAACGGCACGTTTCACACACACACAAAAAAAAACCATGGTCAATGTATAATGAGGAAAGTATGTATGTGTTATCTGCACTGCATGTGTATTAGTTTATCTTGGTTTCTCTGCCAGTGTGTCTGGGTATATCTGCAGGTGTCTGGGTATGTCTGCATGTGGCTGGGTATTTCTATATGGGTATTTCTGCATGTAGCTGTGTGTGTGTATTTCTGTGTCTAGGTGTGGGTGTATGTGGCTATGTACAGTTTATAAGGGGTGTACTTATTTCTGTCTGGGTGTATGTCCACTTTAAAGCTGGCAGGTCCACTTTAGAGCTTATTGCTCAGCAGTTCTGGAGCAAACTAACAGCACCATTGGAAACAAATACAAATGCCCTTTCATGTAAATTGTGATTTTATCCCTTGATTGTTAGAGAGGTCTCAAACAGATTGCTTCACAATCTGCTGAAGACCTCTCTGGCATTCAAGGGGTTAAAGTCCTATTTAAACTGAATGGGAAAGGTATTTTCCCCTCCATAGTACAGTTGGGTTGCCCCAGAAGGACTTCACTTTGCCTTTATACATATTGCCCATTGATTCATAAGGCAATATTTTGACATTCTCTAGGACTGATCGTACCAGAAATGTGCACAGTGCATTGCTCATACCACTTAACACTCAGTAGTTAGCCTTATGGGTTTAATGATGGCGCTCAATGGCTTGCAACTTACCAAATGCACATAGAAAAAGAGGAGCAATTCTGGAGCAAACCATCTGCATCTTAGGAAACAAATACAATTCTCCCAAAATCCCATTGATTTAAATGGGGGTTTAAACTCCATGAATGTTAGAGAGGTCTCCAGGACATTGTGCAAAATTGCCATGGTGACCTCTCAAACATTCAGGAGCTTAAAACCACATTTAAATCATTAGAATTTATATTTGTCCCCTATATTTTAGTTGGTATGGCCCAGATATGCACTGCTTTTCTCTGTATCATATGGCTATTAATAGGTTGTAAAAATAATAAGAGGAAGGCAGTGTGAGCCCCCCAGTTGTTGACAGAGACGAAACTTCCTTCATTCTCCACCAGCAAATGGCCTTAATGGAGCAGTAAACATTTATTTATACAAACATATATTTTATAGATTTCTTTTCCTGCTGAGTAAAACAAGGGCACTTCCACAAATGGCAGTTGTTTTATTCAATTGTTATAACAGTTCAAATAATCAGTAAGTAAATAACAATGTGATTGCTTCCTGAAAGTTCGAACTAACACTATTACTTAGCAGTTTATATAACATTCTATGGAGAACTGTCAGTGACTCATCTCTCCCAGAAAATGCAGAATAACTAATTGGAATCTGACCACTAGAAGATACTGTTAATGTAAAAAAAAGAGGTTATGCTGTAATAACTCTGGAAATATGCATCTCTCACCAGTGAAAGTACTCTTGTTTTAGTCGACAGGAAAAGCCTTACAATAGCTATATTTTCATAAAATAAGTTTAATGCTCCTTTAACCCCTTAAGGACCCTTGACGATCCTGGTACGTCATGGCTAGATTTGCTTTAAGGACCAATGACATACCAGGACCGTCATGGAATTCCGAGCTGCTCGCCATTCAGGGAGTCCGGAATCGGATTCAATTAAAAAAAAATGACCTTAAATGACCGCCACGTGCATGCGTGGAAGGTCCTTAAGGGGTTAAGTTCTCAACCATTTGAGTGTCAGAAAGGCAACCAATGCATTGTAACACGTTGACCTGGGTTCCATTTTCACAATAGAATCATCTGAATACTTATGTTGAAACTTTCAGTAGTATCAACTGATTTGAATTACAGTTTTAGCTTTGGTTATTTTCAGATGCCTAAAAGTCATGGGGAGTAATTCATTAACCCTTTAAGAACCCTTAATGCATTGCTACCCAGTGCGTTTTATGCCCCTCTGGTCCTTAAATAGTTTAGCTACAATTGTTCTCGTTAGGACACCCTCACAAGGGCATTACCCATTGAAGTAAATGGATGTTTCAAAGAGATAGCACCCCAGTTGGCATTTCTTCAGCCTAATGAACAACATCCTTCTCTAAACAAAAATACTGCATATTTTATTAAGTTTAAAAACAGTTTGTAAATTTGTTAGTATAATGCTGCTTGAAAATATCATTTTAATCATCGGCCTGCATTTTATTGTTGTGTAATCCTTAATTGATTGACATTTAATCACAGTCTTTGTATTTTACTGTCCCTTGCCTCATAAGTGGTAATTTTGTCTTTACTGTAGTTTAACAGCTGATGAAAAAGATTTAAGGAAACCTATAAACTTAAGATTGGTTAATAGCCTCTTATAAAAGAATATTATACATCAAGGATCCATTGCACAGATGTGATACTCAATTGTAAAAATGTGCATGGGGTTTATTAAATTACAGCACAAATCTTCAGTCTTCTGAATTATTGTTCATGTTGGTATTGTTAGGCAAATGGGGAGGCACATTATTGCTTCCAGTTGTTCACATGACCGTGCTCTAATACAGTCTGAGACAGCTGGCACATTGCTTTAGGCAAATGTAGAGCAACAGCAGCTGTGGAGTATTGGACCCCAAGAGAAACAGAGGCACCGCTGAGTCAGTACTGAGCTGCTCATCAACTAATGTCCAGAAATTAAAATAAGATGATGTTTCTGCCAACATAATGCAGCTCATGCGACTGAATAATGTTTTCACTGATTTTATGTACACACTTACTATGTTATAATTGCTGATTAACCATAGTCATTGTTTGTTTTGCTCATTCTAGACTGGTCTTTGTAAAAGTTCTGGCTTTTTAATTGCCTTTATGTTGTTTATGAACAATTTGAATTTACTTTCAAATGACCTATCAGTTGGAAATGCATCAAATGTAACCTTTTGAGTGCCAAATGGCTGGGCAACACTTTGCTCTGCAATGCATTGCCCACCCATCAGATACTCAAAGATCTAACTAATAAAATGCCAGAGTATTGAATGCATTTATTTGTTGACTAAAGTCGTGCAAAACCTTATTTTTGCGTAAAATTTTTTGCGGCACCATTGGAGTCCGTTTTCTTGCTTGGTGTTGTAAAATAGTCATTTTATTGCAGAGGGCCTAATGCTTGACTCAAACTGTATAGCACCAAAGTGGTCTAACCCTTTGAGTGCCAGAGGGGTGAGCAACACATTCTCAAATCACATTTACTGCTTGTTCTCACTGTTGCCCATTTACTGTTTGATTGAGAGGGGTAGGGAAATACAAGTGGCTCGTACAATATTTCTTAGGACTTGAGAGACAACCAACTTGTACATGTGCACTAATTATACTAATACCCACTCCAACTATGCTCACTGGGGAGAAAGTAGGATTGTGCCAGTGCAGATCCACTGGCGTTAGCCTCTAATGCCAGTGGCTGCACTAGGGGGTATACTTTACAGCGTAAGAATGCTCTTGTGCATACTGGTAGACAATCTCTGCTAGCATTAGGACTTCATTGCCAGCAATCCTGTACATCACTTTCATAGCATGCACAGGGAAATTTAGTTAAATTACACAATTTCCTTTATGCCTTGTTAATACATAAATTCATAGAGGAAAGGACTGATGTGAAATGCCTACAGACTTGCTCATTTCCTTCCCCTTGGAGAAAAAAAAGCCTTACGGATAAGATTTTTGGTGTAGCTTAGTAAACTGACATTAGGGAGGTGATGGAGTTAAAATCAACTCCAGCTCCTGAGTTTGTGTGGAATCAGCATCATACATACACTCTACTGTAAGGTCAGTGGTATTCAGAGTGCCGTAGCCCTTTGGTATGCCATGGGTACCAGCTCAGAGTGTCATTATTTTCTATGAAGATTCTGACAGAAATGGGAATGTTGAATTTCAAAGTATGTTTATGGATGTTGTTATGCAATACGCTAGTTTTGTTATTCTGACCGTGAGCACTAAGAATATCTATATATTAATGTATTTATACCATTCATTATACCATTCACAAATGACTTATAAAATGTTAGTTATGCCCTGAAAATTCCAGATTGTGAGCTAGGGGAGCCTTGAATAGAATAAGTTTTAGAACATTCAAAAAGTAAAATAAGTATTTTGTAGCTTTAGCTTCTGTTATGGCAATATATTTTAAAAGGTATCTTGTGGACATTGAACAAATTGCATAATAGCTACAAGAATAGATACGGTTGTGTACATTATTGTATTATACAGTATATTTTTATTTAGAAAAATGTTAAAGGAATAGTAATGTTTCTATTTCAGTGATGCTCCGAGTCTTCTTTATGTTTTTTATAACACGTAGCGCTGTATTTCATTACTTATATATTTGTAGTTTAAACGCTACTCAAACTGAAAAGATCCCCCTCTCGCCCATTCTGGCCTCCTCCCCTTACATCTGGAATCTGGTTGTGGCACCGGACGGATGCAGCAAGGGACAATCTTCAGTCAGTAAGTATAAGGAAAACCCTGCCGCCCCTTTACGAAGGAAGGCAGGATTTTCTTATACTTTCTGAAGATTGTCCCTTGCCGCTCTTCATCTGGACCAGACAGAGAGGCAGCGTGACACAGAGAAAGGGGTGGGAGGGGGGGATCCTTTCGGCTTGAACAGCGTTTAAACTACAAATATGTAAGTAAAAAAATATAGAGCTATGTGTTATAAAAAACATAAAGAAGACTCGGAGCAACACTTTAATAGAAACAATACAAATACTATCTCTTTAACGGGGAAGTGCCTCCTAGGACAAGATTGATATAAGAGCAGAAGGGTGTTAAGAGAGGAAAATAAATCCAGCTAAGTCTTTATTTTGGTCCTCACATCATGTATTCACATAAAAATATTAAAATGAGTTTAGCCATCTTTATTGTGTCACTGAGAAACCGAGTCTTTGCTTTCAGTTTCATTTATCTGATGATGTTAGCTGTTCAAATTCCCCCCAGTCCTCTCTCCCCATGCTGATTCTTCACATTTACTACAGTGTGTGTGTGGGGGGGGCTGCGGACAGGAAAAAAAAGATGGAGGAAGAGCAAACCAGATGAATTTAGAGGCTTCAGAGAAATTCAGATAATGAAGAAATTATCAAAAATGAAATGCAGTCTTGCATTTGTACTAAGCTTGTCTGGAGTTCACGGACTTCTGCTTTGTGCTACCATGTGTTCGCATTCCTTATTTTCCCTATCCCTGACTTGTGGCACTTACTTTATTCAGTTGTGTGTGTTTTGCTGTGCCACTGTTCATTCCTCTAATAAACTTAAGACAAAAAAATGAAATGTGCTTTTCAACTCCCCATGTAAATGAATAGAAATGTGGGATTTTTTTATTTGTACTGTATGGTAGATATAGTTTATTTCAGAGTTTCACCTCTTTAGGTTTCTGAATATGGCCCTTAGACTTTTATTTTATTGTAGGGGAATATTGTCGTTTTGGTAACCATTACACCAGGCCTACTTACCCTCCAATCCCTGGCCACTCACTAGAGGGAAAGAGAGTCACTATTGGCACAAATTTAAACATATACATTTTCATCCCACTTCATGCCCTCCTTTACAAAATACAGCACAGGGGCATTTAGCAAGGACACTCTTAAGTGTTCACATTAACTTAACCATTTGAATGCTAGATTTGGAGATCTTTCTAGAATGTCATGGTTAAAAGCCCTATTTATATAATGCATCCCTTGTGATATAGGTGATATAGGTGGTTTCCTGTAGATTTGCTCCTCTTAACACTTTGAGTGCCAGAGAGGTGTCCAATGCATTGCAAAGCAATGCTTTAAACATTACTCTGGCACTCAAAGGGTTAAGCTTCCTTATTACAGACCTAATACTGAAATATTATAACCATTTTTATGAGCTATGTTATTGTACCTATCTACATTGTCTTTATATTCTATAATTATTAGAGGTGTCTGAGATCAGTGTTTATTCTTGGTCGTGAATGGTCTTTAACCCCTGAGATGCTAGAGAGGTCTTCAGTGCATTGTGAAGCATTGCATTGGAGATCTCTCTAGTGCTAGTGAAAAAGGGTAGGGATCCTGGTATTGGCCATTTTACAGGGGACATTTATGAAAGATACACTCTTCAGAATGACATTTAAACCACTGTAGCCTTGCAATGTGTATTTTTCTTAAGGGTGTGTTTTAAACAGGCGCCCTATCCAATGGGTTACACAATTCAAACTTAAATATCATTATCTTAATTTCTTTAATATTTTATTTCCTTTACAATAACCACTTTAGGATCAGAGGGGTATCTTTAATGGTACAAAATATGAAAAAAGGTGGTCAAAGTTTTCTGGTTTATTATGAAAAAAATGCAATGTCTGTCAGTACTGTTCAGATTACACAAGTTCAGTTTAAGGAGAATTCAGGTAGCAATACTGAATGCTTTATATTCCCTGAGAAGAACTATGCCTGTGATAATGAAAGTCAACACATGTCTCCAGAATAGGTTGGCATTGGGAATTTCTGGGTATAAAACACAGTGGAACGGACTGACATTTAAAGTCCTAGGGACCTCTTGATATATTGTCAATGGGGAATCTGTTTGCTTCAGATTATAATAACATGTGTAGCCCTGGAGAGGATTGTGAGATGCAGTCACAAACATGACTGATATTATCCTGAAGAGGGCCATTTTAAGCCATTGCTGGGCCCTGGGCAAAGTATACAGTAGAAGCCCCTCTTAACCCCTTGAGTGCAAAGGAAATTACCAATGGATTTGTATGAAATGTGTTACAAATCTTTAAAATCTAAGGGGTTCAATAATAAATATACATATGTTCCCCTCCTGATAAATCTCAGTACTCTGCCTTTTATTTCACTGAATATGGAACTTATATTAACTCTTTAATAACCAGAGGTGTATGTAACACATTGTGAAGTATTGAGAAACATCATGACCCATATTTTTAAAAGCACACTGGAGTTATTCTGGTGTAAACCGACTGCACCACAGGGGGCAAATACAAATCCCTGTTAATTTAAATTGGGCTTTTAACCCCTAGAAGTCTCCAATGCATTGCAAAGCATGCAAGGGGTTACAAAGTTCTATTTAAGTGTATGGGAATTTAGTGATTTTAGTTATCCCCTGCAGTGCAGTTGGTTTACTCCAGAATAATTCCAGTTCACCTTTATAAACATGGGCCCATAGAGGACGTGTATAAAACTAGAGTTATGAAGAAGGCATCTGTAACAGTGTCTCAAAGTGACATAAGGAGATGTATAAACATTTAGCCACATTTTCGCTAAGTGCTAACTCCAGTTACTTGACTTTTTTGAAAAGTGGGGTAGAAATGGTCTTGGCCAAATATTGTATTTATAAAGAAATTTGCTAATTGTGCCAAAAATAAAGCCAGTTTTAGGGATTTAATCTTAATGCCAGGTATAACCTGTTCTTATTGGAAGTATATAGCGACAGCTATGTGTGCGAAAATATATTCTCAGGTGGAAATTTTCTCAGAATATTCTCAGATGGACATATTTATAAACATGATAACTTTACTCCTTTATAAATATGACCAGGCTTTGTGAATTTTAGTGACAATTCTTGAATATGCGCTAAGAAGGCTTTTAATACATCCCCTTCCATGTTCCTTACAAACAGCAGACTTACAGAATTGTTTCACTCATTCCTATTTCCTATAAATAGGTGACCCTAGTTTATACTGAAAGATTAACCCTTTGTGTATACAATTTGTATTCTAATGAAAAGTTTCCTTAGCGCTAACTGGGATAAAGTATTACAAAATAACTAACAGAATTATATGAGGAAAATTATTTTCTTTTTGATAAATATGATGGTGAGAAACATACTTGAAGATGCTAATATACTAAGAAAGGTGTGCAATTGTGTTGCAAACCAACAGGGCCGTATTTCCCAATAGGCAGACTAGGCACCTGCCTAGAGCACCCAATTTTGAGGGGTACTTCAGCTGTAATGGCCACACCCACATTCTGAATTGTGGGTGGGACCACAGCAAACTCTGTATCCATGAAATAGCTTTACACCACTTTATAGGCTATTATTTAACCCCGTGAATGCTAGTGAGCTCTCCAACGCATTGCTGAGCAATGCGTGATCTCTCTAGCAACCAAGGGGTTAAAGCTTTTATGTCCTTGCTTGTCGTAGGTCAAAGGTATATTCTGGGCCAGGAAACAGTGTGGATGAGACTGGTGGCATGGTCATGTGAGGAGTGGGGTGTGGCCATGGGCGGAGTTAAGGCTGCTTCGAGTGCCTTGCCTAGTGGAGCCTGGAATGTAAATCCAGCCCTGCAAACCAACAAGTCAGTGCTCATTTTTGTCTGTTCCCAGTGGTTCATTTAAATGGGGCTTTTAACCCCTACTTTGTATTTTCATTAATTGTTAACTTAATGGCTTAGATTAAAAATGTTTAGGGATACTCAATCTACTTTTGTATGATTCCTACAAATACTGAATTTTGGAGGAAGGATCAACTAAATACTGAACAAAATCAGAAGTCTATTAAACGTAAAGAAAGAAAGAAAGAAAGAAAGAAAAAATTACCAAAAATGTACTCTGGCTATTTGTAGCCCTGCTAATCCCATGTTATTATGTATGAGACCAGTAGGGTAACGACCATTACATGAGATCAGCAGAGCAATACACACATGCACAAGATCAGAAGGATAATGTACAGTGACAGGAGATCAGTAGAGAAATAGTGAAACCATTAAGGCAACGGATCATTAGATGAGACTAACAGGGCATTGCACTATTGCTATAATATATATTCTACTTGGCAGGTGATTTAATCCCTACCAGATCTGGAAATGCCCTGACTCCAATGACGATTGCTACCAATCAAAGTAGGATCATTTAGCTACTGCACTTATAGCTGAGGCAGGAAAAATCTAGCTGCCAGAAGCCAGTTTTTAGTCATCATGGTGACCTAGAATCTATATTTTATTAAGCCAAGAACAGGAAGAATTCACATTTGGCTGGTCAAATACTAAGGATTAGTCTGAAACCAAATCATATAAAAATAGAGGATTTAGGCCTGCTTAGTCTCTCAGATGCTTCTAACACTGTCAGTCATGCTCTCCTCCTCCACATTCTTCACCCTTTACGCATCCACAACTTAGCCCTGAAGTGGCTGTCCTCTTTTCATTGTCTCCATTACCACCTCTTCAACTTTTCCTGTCCACGTCTCTGTTGGTGTTCCTCAAGGTTCTCTCTTTAGACAATAACAATTGGTGAACATATTCATTCATTTGGACTTAAATATCACCTCATGCAGATGGCACCCAGCTGTATTAATCTCCAGCTCGACTGACTGCCTACTGCTGAGATTCAATTTAAAGTCACAAATTGCCTATCTGCGACTGGATAGCTTGTAGGCACCTCAAGCTCAACAAGTCTAAAACTGGTTATCCTTATACCACCTAGACATATCCCAGTAGTGCTCTTCCAGGTTACAGTAAATGGCACGGCCATAAATCCAGTATCAGAAGCACAATGATTAGGGGTGATAATTGATGCTGCTCTCTCATTCTCTCATTATATTAATGCTATTAATGTTATTGCCAAATCATGCACCTTTCTCTTGTGTAACATAACAAAAATCTGCCCCTCCACTGTTCCTTCACAGATAAAAGTCTTACAAAAGCACTCATGGACTACTGTAATATTCTTCTCACTGCTCTTCCCGTCTCCCAACCCCATACATTTCAATCCATACAAAATGATGCAGCATGAGTTACCTTAACGTCATCTAGGCTTGTCCCTACTCCCCATCTCCTCAAATATCTCCATTGGCTGCCTATCAGACTCCAGATAGGTTATAAAACACTGCTTCTCTCATTCAAGACCCTTCTCTACTCTACCTCACCCTGCATCTCCACTTTGCTCTCCCTCTGTGCCCCATCCAACCACTTGCAATCAGCCAACAACATTCTTTTCTCAGCTCCTTTTGTGTCTATAACCTATTGCATATAAAAACTTTTTGTCTCATTTCTCCTTAACTGTGGAATGCTCTGCCTCCAAGCCTCCACAGCTGCACTGGTTGATCTGTAGAGGCAGGCTTTTCTACATTGTTTCACTGTGTTTTTTACATTGTATCCTTTTTTTACACTATTGCACTTTCACTGCTTTCACAATAACACAAAGAAAGCTTTCTGGAACCACATGCAGAGTTCCCTGGTAGGGACATTAGTGTAAAAAAGAAATAAATAGGTGAAACATATTACACACTTGCATAATATTTTAAAGCAAAAAAAGGTGGAAATGTTCCTTTGAAGTTGAACTAACTTTATAACAAGCTTTCAAAATCACCAATCTTTATTTAAACTATAGATTACAGGATATTTAGCTTTATGTAGATTAAGCAGTCCTGGATGACATATTTCTCTTTTCTTCCAAACTGCCACTTCCTACCAGGAGAACTGTCTAATTTGCATAAATTAACAAATAGGTGCTTTCTATATCACCCAAGTCATTATAAAGTGTTAGCTCCACTTTAACATACTGTTTTGTTTTACATTTGACGGTATTAATGTGGAGTGGAAAGTATTTTTACCTTTACGGTTTTTCTCAAATGGGGTTCAAGTGAGGGTATAGGGAGAGTCCTTCACTATAAACAAAATGGCAAGAGCAAGTATGGAAATAGGTATTCAAATATCTGCTGTGTGGCATATGTAAGCATTTTCAGAATGCATGGTGATGATGACTTTCTTTTGTAAATGAATTGCTCTCTTGTACTAGATTATAATAAATTGTAAATTACTGAAGAATGTAAAGGGAATTTATAATTACAATTATATTCTATTTACCTTTAAACACAGACTTAAATAGTGCAATTTAGTTTTTTTGTTTTAATATTTTTTTTTTGTATATATGTATATATATATCCTATATGATAATTCAATAATAATAATTCAGTCTCTACCGCTCAAGATTGCATCGTGTGGAGCAGTGATGTAGTGACCCCTTAACCCTTTGCATGCCAGCGGTGTGTGCAATGCATTGCAAAGCATGCATTGCGTACCCCTCTGGCACTCAAAGGGTTAACATTACCCGGACCTTGGCCCATGTACATGGGCTTTTACACTAGTATATATATATATATATATATATATATATATATATATATATATATACACACTAGTATGAAAGCCCTTATACATGGGCTAAAGTGCCAGCCAGTGGCCCAGCTGCTGCCCCAGAGCCAGGACCAGAGACAGGCGGTGAGCCATTCGGAGTGCCCCGCTCCAGATCAGCGTGTTTGGACAGCCTCTACTGAACATGACTGTATAGTTCTGGCAGTTTTCACTGCACATGACTGTATTGTTCCAGCAGTCTCTACTGCACATGTGCCGTTACGCACGCAGGGAGCTTTGCAACCTAGCACTTTATATTATACAGATACATATTTATATACATGTTTACAGCAATGTATATATATATATATAGAGAGAGAGAGAGGGAGAGAGAGAGATACATTGCTGTAAACAAGGGGTAGTCAGTTTTTATTCCTACAGCTATTAGGGACTACAACTCCCATCATCCCCAGCCAGCCAAACTGAGTTATAGTCCCCAGTAGTTTGAGGGCCAACAATTAAACCTGAGGGGCACTATGGCTCTATGGGAAATTTCTGACAAAAAATTCGCAAGTTTGCTGTTTTTGATCAGGAGCAAATCATATGCTTGTCTAAAACATGTGTCCAATAACTCTTTTAGGTCTTTTTTTAAACAATGCAATATTTTAACCATTTGAGTGCCAGAGAGGTACCTCTGGCACTCAAAGGGTTAATTGATTAGAAACAAGGTTTACAGACATCATTTTAGTTTACATTAAAAAAAATAATAATATATTTTTCCTTAAATGTATTATTTTTTTTCCCACAAATAAATAATTACTTTAACCAATAGCATTCACCTTTACTGTTAATTTAAGGAAAATGATAGTACAATTTTGAACACTGCTTCATAAAGGTGCTTTTGTAAGGACAAATGGCCTTTAAATGGATAAATGACATCTTGATCATGCAGAGCAGTGAAGCTGGGGGTTCAGATTCAGATTACTGGAATCCAAACCTCTCCACTTATCAGCAAATCACTCTTGTTTCCTTTTCCCTATAAATACAACCTACTGGCTAGTTCCGGCCCTCTGACTAATTTCATCTGGGATTTGGGTCTGTTTGCTTGCAAATCACTTTTGTTTCCTTTTCTGTATAAATACAACCTACTGGCTAGTTCTGGCCTTCTAACTAATTTCATTTGGGCCTTGGGTCTGGTTGGTTGCTACAAGAGAGGAGAACTGGAATTATATACATGGTGGTGGGAAAGAGGAGCATGCAAATTACAGTTGAGGCCAGACCTCTCAGAAAGAAAGGCGTTTCCGGTCTTCCTTGTAGCTGAAGAGAGAAGAATGCTTAAGTCTGCAGCAGTCATGTCCTCTTCCATGGAACTGACATGTAGTAGTGATGAGTACCTGATCTTTTTTACACCATTCCTGCCAGAATAAAATCATACCAGCCATGAAGAGTATCAGCAAATAATAAGGATTTAAAATGCTGAGGTGTTAGTGTTCCTTTAACCTGAGTGAGAGCAATAAGATTGGAAGTAACAAAAAATAGTATTTTAATTACTATAGGTTTTTTTTACAACATATATCAGCATCATAAATGCATCTATACGAACAGGACAGAAGGCAAATCTTCAGGGCAGAGGAGGACTAGTAGACAGAAGAGACACTGAAATACTAGCCAAGAGGAGGGAGAGGAAGCATTGAATGTTTTCTACTTGCTCATTTACCAAAGTGAAACAGGAAGGCAGGGGAGCCACATATTGTCAAACAAAACAAACTCTCAAGGCTCAGCTGAAGTGCTGCTTGAGAGCAAAGCTGGAGTGTGTAGTTTGTGAGCTATGTCAAGTACAAGTGCAACCTTGCTGCAGGCACCAGCTATAAGTAACCCTGGTGAGTAGCCAAAACCAGTTAGGCTGAAACTGGACAAGTATGGATGCTCTTGTTTGTTGATGGAAACAGCACTAACGAGCAGCACACACTGATAAGTTACAGAATAAGGAGCAAATCAAGGTCACAGGATCCAAATCGGCATGCAGTGTCAGGTCAGGGCCATTTCTAAGTGCTGTGGACTAAATTCACACTATATAAATAAAGGAAAATAATAAGGTCAGGGCAGATGCAAACAAGAGTGGCCAGGGTTCACAACACAAAATCACACAAATAACACTGCAATCAAAGATCTGGAACGTTAGGCAGAAAGACACTAAATTTGTGCACTGAAATGTATATGTTGCTGCTTGAAATAAGCCTCAGGGGTGTGTCCAGGAAATGTGATTAGGCACTCAGCATTATGTCCATTATTACAGAAAACCTTTGAGGTTGCAGGTTCTAGTTCTGGCAAAGTCAACTCAGCCTTTCACCCTTCTGAGGTAGATAAAATAAGTACTCAGAACATACTTGAAAATTAGAAACAATCTCAATGTATCCTTCCTGGTAAAATTATTTGATTAAAAAAAAAAAAAAAACTGAGATATTTAGCTTTATTTTCAGTTTCCACCAACGAGCTAGTACTGGACCATTCATTGAGCTATGATATATATATATAAACTATTGTATCAGTCAGGATCTGGAATGAAAAAATGAATGAATGAATGAATGAATGAATGAATGAATGCATGAATATTTATACAGAGCAACAATTGTTTTTGTTCAGCGTGAAACAATGGGAGTGGTGTCCCTGCTCTAGAGCTTACAAATAGATACATATTGCAACATAATGTAAGGACAGATTCACATATGCACTCAAATATAATGCTGCATAATTTCCCACACTCTGCTGGATCAGATTAAGGCGCTAAAAACCAGTCTAACATGTTTATGTTCACTTCTGCTGTCAATAATTCATTTTTACCTATATGATCTTCTCAAATATGTTTATATTTGTTCTTCTTCCCTCTCTAACGCTTCTCTTCTCCTCATCACTTTAGGCATCACATTACATCACATTAGGCATCAACTGGCTAGCATCAAACGAGATGCCCATGGGTTCAAATCTGCTTAGGGTAGTCCTAGCACTCTACCTCCTGAAAGGGTAGAACCATTATTCTTCAGACTGCTTTTTGATTTGCTGGGTTAACAGACACTAAATACTGCAGAAATATCTACTTAGTTTAATCAGCCTGCTAGGCTGTTTTCTGGCACTGTTCTAGAGGAAATCAGTTCTAACCCTAAATAAGAATGGATATTACAGGGACTACTCAAATCTGTCAAGGTAATACAATGCAATGCAGAAGATATAAATGTATATTTTTAACACTATTGCTAAAATAAAGACATTTATTCTCATGTCAAAAGAATATTAAAGATTATATAGTATTATACTGATGCATAAATCAATGAACAAAAATGCATGGCATATTCTCACAATGTACAAAACAATCTCAGAAATTAATTCTGACAAAAATAGAAAGGAAATTGTGCTGTAGTCTTACATTGTATTGATTTTCTGTTTATAGTATTCAGCTGCAGCATTCTGTGCCATGACAATCATTTTTCAACTGACCTTACTAAGAACAACAAATAATATAAAATAAGAGAATATAAATGGATCTATCCAAATATGAAGTCACATATTCCGTGATGTAATTTTCATAAATCTTGCTTAAAACATGCAAGTTTGTTAAAATTATTTGTAGAAAACCATGATGAATATCTTAATTATGTAAGGCTACAATGAACAAAGGTACAGTTTATAATGCATGGTTGTGTCAGATCTCAGATGAAGATCATTTGAGTTTGTTGAGAATTGGAAGAATGTGAGTGTCAAGAAATTTTAAAACTTTGAGCTCCAGATGGGTGCGCGTTGGACACCGCACTACCAGTTAAAGGCTTCAGTGATTGCCTAAGATACACACAAACAAACACACACATTTTTTTTAGCATTTATTTATTCCTATATTCCTGTGCTACAAACCAACTATTTGCTTCCTTTTGTTTAATGAAACTCAAAATAATTGTTTTGATCTAAACAAAATAATATATCGGAGTTAGTAATCCCTTTTACATACAGTTGTTTTATAGTTGTTTTTAACATTGTGATATAGGATGTACAAGCTTTGATAAAGCAGTGTCTAGCTGCTAAATGCGTAAGCATTTATAGCCTGTTTAAAAGTTAATAAAACTAATATTTTATTAAGAGCATCCTCCGCCTGTATTTTTCTCCAGCTGGATTTTATTGAAATAGATCAAGCATCCACTGGTGAGCCTACCCGAGTGGAGACAGGTTTATCATCTCCGTCTGCCCACTTGCTAGACCGACTGATATCAGCGGCCTAACCATACGAATACGTGTGTACATTTGAGCTCATTGCTGTACCTTTTATTTGCTCTGTAACAATATTACACTATTGGCGCTTTCTATATATTTCTGTCTTTTGAGATATTCTTGCCTTCTGGGAGAGTGTGTATATGCAGTGAGAGCAGCGTTTGAGGAAATCGATCCTAAAGATCAAGATTCTGCTACTGGAGGGCAGTCAGTTTCCCAGGAGTCTGTATGTTGGTTCTGGTAAAAGCCATTAGCCAACCAGTCTAATTGTGAGTGTGCACTTGAATGGTGATGGTGGTGGTCTGATTTGATCCCAAATGTTACACACAAGGGGAGCTTCCTTTTTTCCCTCCCTTTATCTTTTTTGTTTCTTTTTATATTCAGAGACACTGTTAGCTAACACCTTTCATTTTGTAACAATGATTGTGACCATTAAACATAAATAACTTCAGATTAGTTACAAGCTTTCTTAAAAATGTAGGAGGCATCCATAAGTGCCTACACAAGGTGAGTTTAAGACCAGAATAGGGCTACTGTAGTATTTTAATTGATTGGGAATATGAGATATTTATATCTATTTGACCCCTTTCGTTTCTAAATATAAAAGTCTTCAGTCTTTAGTGATAATAGCTAAAGCATTAAAAAAAAAACTCCTATGCTGAATATTGAATTTGTGATACTAAATCAACGGTGTCCAGTTCCAATCCACATGTAGAATTTGAGGATTTAAAAAGAGAGAAAATCTGGCTTTTAAACTATAAAATAGGTAGACACAATAGTTATGAATGAACATATTCCATTCAAATATTTAAAAATAGAAACTAGGTGCTATGTATATAAATATACCCCCACATACATACAAAATACACACATAATAGAATACTTTCTTCATTAGTAGATACATAATGATTTGTTTCTTTTGCACTTATAAATCTTTAAAATATATTCCCTTGATATTAAAGTAAAAAGAAAATGTATATATTTTTTATCATTGTTCCACATGTACACCAAAGCTATCAACTAACCCTTTGAGTGCCATAGAGATACGCAACGCATTGCACTGCAATGCATTGCGTACCCCTCTGGCACTCAAAGGGTTAATATTTTCCTACAGTATGTGATATAACACCAACAAGAGAGACGTCAGGCTTTGTTCATAAAACTGGAGTAAAGCAACTGCCCCATAGGGGACAAATACAATTTCATATAAATTAAATTGGGCTTTAACCCCCTTGAATGCTAGAGACCTTTCTAGCATTCAAGAGGTTAAAAAGCTCTATTCAAGTGCATGGGAATTTAGACATTTATAGTTTGTCCACTATGGTACAATTGGTTTAATTCAGGACAACTCCAGTTTGCTTTTATAAATATGGACCTTAATATTTAACACCTTGAACTCTAGTGGTGTCCAAACACATTTCTTGCATCGAAGGGGTTAAACTGCATTAGCCTCCTTAAAATGAGAAATTGCTTACAAATAGCAGTGGTATTTTCATTTTGACATTTTGAGAGTAGTTTTGGCATTTAGATAACAGACTACCATACATTCCATGAAAACATATATGACCTGCTAGTTAAGTCTACCTTTCTTTTAGTCTTTGATGTTTACCCTTTATACACTATTATCACTGCTTTAACCTTCCCTAAACTGGGGAATGCTGAACAATAATGGCTCTGAAATCAAGTTTATTATTGCTACATGTTACAGACACGGTACAGTGAAAATCTTGACTGGGATACTGTTTTATATAAAGGAATATTCTCAGAATTCAGTTACTCTTTGTAAATTATGTGTTTATTACTTGGATGATAAAGAAAAAACACATGAATTGGAAAAATCTAAAATTTTCCATTGATTTAATGCAACTTTACGTTTCATTTTTTTCATGCTTTTTTACTTGCCCTGTAACTAAAATCTAAATTAAATGTGTGCAGAGAGGTGCTTATACTAATGTAGTGTGGGCTGTAAAAATGATGTGGTCCATAGTAAAAGTGCCCATTTGTATAAACCCAGAAACTTAAATGATAGGCCACATTTGCATCAATGTTAGAAATGTTAGCTTGCTGGAACTTACCTCTGAGCGGATGAAGCTGCCCAGAGGTTAGCAGAAAGCTATTTAGTCTGTAGTAACGGGTAGGAACCCCAATATGCAGGTTAACTAGGAGAAATAATACCTGAAAGCCAAAGACAAGTCCAGCAATAGGCCAGAATCAGGCAGACAAATACAGGGGCAGTTAGAGAGGGAGCGGGGTCCAGGAGAAATGCCAGAGGTCAGGGCAGGATAATTAGATGCAGGTCCATTTAACAAGCCATGGTAAGGGCAGGCAGAGTAGGTGCAAGTCCAGTTATCAAGCCAAGGTCAGGACAGGCAGAGTAGGTGTAAGTCCAGTTATCAAGCCAAGGTCAGGGCAGGCAGATTAGATGCAAGTCCAGATAATAAAGCCAAGGTCAGGGCAGGCAGAGAAGGTTCAAGTTCAGTTTACAATGACAGAGGTCAGAGCAGGCTGATTAGATGCAAGTCCAGTATAACAAGTCAGAGGTGAGTATCTGAAGATCAGTCCCAATATAAGATCCAGGAAGCAGCCCTGAAGTAAAGATGAAATCCAGATAGTTAAGGAAACAGAGGATCCCACATACAGGCCAGATAGAAACTGCTGAGACACAGGCAAGATCTAGGGCAAAAGCAGGATAAGTGTGCAGGATATCTTTTTCAGACTCTTCTAGGGAACAAGAGGAAATTATCGATGAAATAGGTACATTTCATTTAGGGAAAATTGAACCTTTCTTAAAAAACATGCACAAGATGTTGGGACTGACTGAAACCCAAAAGGAGTTTGACGTTCTAGATACTACTTTCTTAGGTAACAAAAAAAGTGCCCCCTGTCTTCCCTATACATTGCTCGGTTTCCTATCTCATAAAATCAGAATGGGACAAGGATGACAGAGAACCAGAGTAACCAAAAGGTTCATAAAAATATATCCTATTAAAGAGGAGGAAGTTAAAGATTGGGTAACACCACCAAATATCAATGCAGCTATAGCTCAGTTAGCTAAATGCACTACTATTTTTGTGGAAGACAAAGGCAAAGTGCCTTCAAGAAGCAGCTCTCCCTATTGGGAAAGAATATGAAAGTAACTACTGCCATCAAATAATATAATAATAATTAAGGAAGCTGTAAGTTTTTACTGCAATGCATCCCTTCACACTATCAAACTGATAGCATGATCTTCAGCCTTGTCCATTACTACAAGAAAAGCCTTATGGCTAAAATCATGGGGAGTGGACAGTTCATCAAAAAACAAAATTATGGCCGTTTCTTTCTCTGGTTCAATGTTGTCTCGTCACTCATCAAAAGCAATCCCATGATTGCTGAGTTCTTGATGACTGCAGACCTTCTGGACCCATTTCATCATAACCTGGTGAAGATGACTCACCAAAGATTCCTCAGATTCTTGTTCGAGGACTGGCACCTACGTCAGAGTCCTTCCATTAGGTTTAGCTTCTGCCCCCAGGGTATTCACCAAGATGCTCTCATTTGCCATAGAAGCCCTCAGCGAGGAAGGGATCTCTACCATCCCTTAACTTTTGATAGTCTCAAGATCAAAAGTCCAGGTAGATGCCCACACAGTTTGGAGCATCAGCCACCTAAAGGAGCTGGGGGGATTAGCAAACCACCAGAAGAGTCAGTTACAGACCTCCCAGAAACTAGTTTTTCTGGGAATTAGATTAGATACAGTACAGGAAATAACTTTTCTTTCAACAGATCAAATCACAAGGATATTGAGATAAGGGCTTTCAAGAATCAGGTCACTCATACAGCACTGGATGACATGCATCTTATAAGGGCCATTAAAGTCCAGATAGTTCCTTGGGCAAAACTTCACATGAGATTGGTCAAAATACACTTTTGGAATCTGTGGAACAAAAATTTACAGAACATATCTCAGAATCAGAAGAGATCTATATTGGTGGATGAGCAAGAAAAAGAGGTATCCCATAAGAAGATATCATATGGGAAATCCTCTACACATATTCTAGTCTGTTTGATTGAGGAGGAGCTTGCAACAGCAACTCCGCTTAAAGAATCTAGTCAAACAGGGAATTACCTTCCACATAAACTTCTTGGAGCTCTAAGCAGTTATGCATTGCCTAAAACACTTCAGAATACATCTGAAGGGAAAGCCCATCAATGTGTGCTCAGATGTACTTGAAGGATAAAGGAGCAACAAAAAGCAAGCGACTGAATGCAGAATGCGGAGAATACTAAAATGTGCAGTGCACAATTTGACAGCAATAACAGCATCCCATATCTCAGGAGTTCAGAGGTGGATGACTCCATCAGTGGATTTGATGCCATCAGCAACCAATATGAAATGCAAGAAATTATTTTCAACATGGAAGACTCCTGTAGCTCTGGACCAGGATGTCTAAAATTCTGTTGGCATTTTCATCTGGCTTATAGTTTTACTCCCATTCTTATTTTGTTTGAAGTATAAAGAAAGGTAAAGAAGGAGAAGGCCAATGGCATTCTAGTAGCTCCAAGGTGGCCAAGAAGGACATGGTTTTCAAATCTTATCAAGATTTCAATAGACCAGCCATGGCCTCTTCCTCTCAATGAGGATCTTGCCTTTCGGGGCCCAATATCCCTGCCTTCTTGATGCTGATGGAGTAGTAGCTGAACTAACATTTCTATTACTCAAAGGGCTATCAAAACCTGTGATTGGTATCACACTTTCAGTCAGGAAAGCTTCTAGTTCGAAAATCTATTGTAGAGTCTGGAAGATCTTCTATACTTGGTGCGTGGAGAACAAAATCTGTAGATTTTCTATTGACCACTAAGGTTCTAGATTTCCTCCAAAAGTACTATGAAGCAGGGCTTAAACCAGCTTCTGTCAAAGTACACTTTCTGCTCTATCCATGATTCTAGCAATTCAGTTTACTGAAGGTTACCACATTAAGAGATATATCAGGGTGTAACGGTTTGTTCAACACTCAGACACAGTGGTTTAGGATAAAACACAGTTTTATTGAAAACACAAATAATTAAGTGCCCTTCACAGGCCTTGTTGTACCTCAGCAGAAACATACAGAGATAATACAGGTATATGATGCATATGCCTACACAGGCCCAGTATAATAGGAAGCAAGAGAGGTCTTATACTGACACAGGTCAGGCAGGAAAGGGTGAATACCCAGAGGAGCAGTACAGCATGAGTTAAAGTCCCAATAGGTGTAATCAGTCTCTGTGTAGAGAAGTCTGTAGTGAGTTCTCTTAGTAATGTCCAGTATGATGGAATAGCAACAAGTAGGAGACTGCAGTGCAAGAATGGAGACTAGAGCACTTGTAATCTGCCAGAGCAGAGCTGAGACTAAAACCCACTGCTGTGGTAGTAACGGAGGCAACAATGATACTCTGCAAGAGCCAAACGGGAGTACAGCCAATGGCACACTGCCGTAGCAGTAACAGACACAACAATGATACTCTGCAAGAGCTGAACGGGAGTACAGCCAATGGCACACTGCCGTAGCATTAACGGAGGCAACACGGAGGCTTTGCAAGAGTTAACGGAAGGCTCAGCCAATGGCACACTGCCGTAGCAGTAACGGAGGCAACACGGAGGCTTAGCAAGGGTTAACGGAGAACTCAGCCTATGGCACACTGCCATAGCAGTAACGGAGGCAACACTGATACTCTGCCAGGCAGGACTCAGGCACAGCATAAGTCAGAATGTCGCCCAAGCGACACAGCGATGCAGGATACAGGAAAGCCGGGTTGAATCACGGAGCAGGAACGTCAAACAAGCCGGGTCACGTCACGGAGCAGGAACGTCAGCCAGGCCAGGTCGAATAACGGAGCAGGGGACAAGAAGCAGAGTAGTCAAGCGGGCCAAGTCGGTGCACAGGAATTCAAGCAACTCAAGTAGGCACTGGTACTGGAACACCACGAAAGGGCACCGGATAGGTGCCAGAGCCCAGTATATAAAGGCCATACTAGGTGGGCCAAACATAGGTCAACCAATAGGAGCGCATCACAACAGAGACTGACATAGAGCAGCACAGAGAGCACGGGCACCGTGATACAGGGCAATTGACAAAGCCAGACCACTTATCAAAGATATTGTTCCTCCTTGGTATTTATATGTGCTCCTGCATCAACTATCTAGATTCTGTAAATATGAGCAACTTAATATGTTTCTATCAAAGCATTAACCCTGAAAATAATTTTCTGATTGCCATCACCTCAGCAAGAAAATGGAATGAGTTCCAAGTCCTTTCTTTGAAATCTCCATATTTAGTAATCCATCAGGACAAAGTGGTCCTTAGGAGTCAACCATCGTTCAGATCTTAAGGAGTTTCTTCTTTTCATTTAAACCAAGACATTGTTCTCCCTTCTTTTTGTCAGAATCAAAAAGGGAAAACAATATAACATTTCAGAAGTTAAAATTATCAAAATGTATATCTTACTGTCTTGCAATGACGCAGGAGTTCAGATACTCAGGGTCTCTACTCATTACCATATAGATGTTCAGGCCTTTCCAGAGGACAGATTTGGGAGGAAGATCCTTTGGCTTCCATTCATATTTAGTAGGAATATATTCCAACTTTGGGTCTGTTGTTACCTAAAGTTCAGCTGGCTTATTCCACAAATTCCCTCCAGTGGAGTTTTAAGAAGGAAGATTCATACAGTTGGAGAAGCAGTACACCATCCTGGGGTGAGAATCAGTGAAGGCCTATATACCGAGAGGCAGAATATAGCCTCTGAAGATTGTGAGTAGATTTCAGTAAGTTTTTTATTTTGATGTTGGTGAAGGATTATTCCAAGTATGAATTACTACACTTAGAGAGATCCTCTGCACCTCCATTTTGTTTTGTTTATATCTTCCCACTTTGTACTGCCATGGGTAAGGACACAGAAGAAAGGGTGACATTTTTTCACAGATATTTGCTTTTCCTATGTGTCCATCCATGGCACTTGACCTTGTTTATGATCTATTGTTTCAGCTTTTGATAAAAATGGACTGCAGGTTCTTTCTGGAGGCTTCCTTTAAATACTGTTTTTGATTGGTCCTACTCAGCTAGAGGAAGGAGACAATATCCACTTCACTGAAGAGGTTAAATTGTGGTACAAACCACCATGGGAGATGAATGACAAATACAATTGATTTTAATGGCAACTGAATGCTACAGAGGTCTCCATGCATTGCTGTGCAATGCGTGGCCTACTCCTCTAGCATTCAAAGTGTTAAACTTTTCAGTGCCAGTGGGGTACGCAATGCATTGGTTTGAAATGTTTTGCGTACCCCTCTGACACTAAAAGAATTAAAAAAGCCCAATTTAAATGATATGATAATTTAGGACTTGGGCCTATGTATAAAAAAATCTATTCAGGGACAAGCCAACTACATTATAGGAGACAAATACCACTTCAAGTGGAACTATCATGCTAATAACATTGTTCCCCAATATATTTCTAACCTAGCGATATGCAAAGCCTTCTTGTGCTTAAGTGCAATAAGTCAGCATTATTGTTTAAAATTCACTTTATTTGTAGGCAGTGGGCTGCACAGAGCTTACAAGAGAAGATCTGTGTGCCTGCGCGCTCAGGGGCTTGTGTTACCTTAAGGTACCTAAATGATGTCACCACCAGCAATAACACTGATTTATTGCGCTTAAGAACAAGAAGGCTTTACATATCTCTAGGTTAGAAATATATTGGGGGGGGCAATGTTATTAGCATGATAGTTCCTCTTTCAAGCTGATTTTTAATCAACTTGACTTTTAATTGCTTGAATGTTAGAGAGGTGTCCAATGCACTGCAAAGGGATTAAAAAGTCACACACATCAATGGAAATCTTAGGAATTATTATTTGACTCTTATAATGCAGGTATTGGGGACTAGAATAGTTCCAGTTTGCTTTGATCCATAAGCCCAATATCACCTAAAAATGAAAATGACTTATACCCATTTAAATACCATGTTCTCCTGTCCAGAATCTGCTAATGTTGTTTTTGCGAAGACATAATAAATTACCATGTGGCCAGATTTGATTAGAAAGCTCATAAAATCCAGATACCAAATAATTGCTTTGAGATTAGAACCATCATTCTTTTTTTCCTTTTCAGGGAGACGCTCATGTTAGTTTTATCCTAATTCCATCATATTTTATTACTCAATAGGAGGCTGCATAAATGGGGGAAATGGTCATGCAATGGTGCCTATACATCTGTAGGAATTATGCATTTTCATGCTTATGAATCAAGTAATTGATTTTATAAATGCTAGCTAGGAATACATTACATTTAAAAAGGACACACACCCTTTAATGTGATAATGTTGCTTTAAATGTGTAGGAAATAGTGAAAAAGGACATTTATGAGGCTCTCAGAGGACTTCATAGCAGAAAACAGAAGTTTAATCCCAAAAACTTTCGACCCTCCTCATAAAGGCCTTCCACAAGACAACAGAATAAAGCAATACACATTCTAACTGTCCTGAAGAAGGTCTGTGAGTGAGGGACCAAAATGTTGATTGATTACACTACTGTTTTCTGCTATCAAGTCCTGTGAGTGCCTCATCTGTTTCACTGTTTATATTTCACCACTTACAGGGCGACCAAGCACTTCTTTCCTGCTATGTGAATGCTCCCCTTCTGGCTTTTGATAGAAGTATAAAACAAATCCTATATGATAAAAGGCCAAAATGTTTGTCACGATGCAGTCATGCTCAGTAGAGACTGCCGCGTTCGGCCAGTCTCTACTGTGCATGATTGCATCACGTGAGTGAGGCGGCGCAATCGAGTGAAGTGAGGTAACGGTAGTACGCAGAGCAGGTCCTGGTAATGTTAAGCCTTTGAGTGCCAGAGGGGTATGCAACTCATTGCTTTGCAATGTATTGTGTACCCCTGTGGCACTCAAAGGGTTAAGAGGCCGGTCCTGCTGTACGTACTGCCTTTACCTCACTGCTCCACGGCCCGTGCACACAGGCTTTTACACTAGTTATATGAAAAAGATCAAATTAGAGCTAATCTTTTGACCTCTTGGATTCCAGAAACATCACAACAGCCAAGAGGGTTAATCTATAAATTGTAGTGCAAGATCACAGTACAGCAACTGCTAGCAATTATCACAGATTGATGGAAGGTTTCATCATGCTGTCACAGGCGACATTCACCTGTTTAACCATGAACACAGAACTCCAGCTAGCTAGTCTTGGTGACTTGGTCACTGCAACAAAGATGCCCAACTAATCTCACTCTTCCTTGCATCACATTTTCCAGTATTTAATAGTCTGGGAATATGGACTTTATACGTGTAAAATAATCATTGAAAATGAATAAAAAGTGATGTTTTCAGTAATTATTGTGTACTTTCCAATATTTACTGCTGAAAAAAGTCTCATTGAAATGAATATGATTAGCTGTTTTCTGTGTGGAATTAAAACCCTTTAAAATTGCACATACTACTTTTGAAAATGAATTAGAGTGTTGTAGAATATTAATAATAATCATAATAATAAAATGTACTCTTAAGGCAGATTTAAGCCCTTGATTGCTTTGCAATTCATTGAGGACCTCTCTAGCAAACATGGACTTAATGACATGCATGGTAGAGGGGTGTCCAACATGTTGCTTTGTAATGTGCTGTACACTCTTCTGGCACTCAAAGGGTTAAGGACCTAACTGGACTGGAGCTGGGCTTATTCCACTGGAAAGGTGTACATACAGTGAAGATGACAAAAAAAACCACTCACATAGCATGCTTAACCCTTTGCATGCCAGAGGGATATGCACTCAAAGCAGTGAATATTTAGCAATGTTTGCGGGTCTGAATAGTGACCCACTGGGGCTCACGTTCTATTGAGGAGTACATGCCTATTGTTTTTACTTGGCCTTTAGCTGCAGCTCTGTCAGCCCTTTGTTAACCCGGCCCTGATAAGGTGCCACTGACATTAGGAACATTGTAGATTTTCCATTTAAATTATAATAGCAATGCACTGGAGACCTATATATTATCCAAATGTCCTAATTAATATAAGCTTATTTTATACCTACCAACATTTCAAATGGCCAAAGAGGCACACTTTTGTTTTAGGGGGTGTTGCTGCAGGTGTGACTGGTGGGTGGGGCATTACTGATAATTTTTTGGTCATTTCATGACCTACTGACACCTCTTTGGGTAAATGAATAAAAGACTTAGAGCAAGAGCAAAGTATTTTATTTACACAAACTAATTTATAAACAGAAATACTGAAGTTTACACAAACATTAATGTGCTTTTTATTACTGTGGAGCAATGTAATACACTTATATACACACCGCACTGTCTGATCTCCTAAAAAGAGAGACATCAGGGTGGGAAAGAGGGACAGAGGGATTGGGTCTCTATGAGGTCTCTATGAGGGTCTGACCCTCCTGAAGAGGGACACTTGGGAGGTATGTTATTTTGTTATTTGACTACATTCTTATGAGAATCTCCCATAAAACAGATAACTTTGTAGCATCAAGTCAATATTCAAATAGCATTGAAATTATACATAACAATTATATTTTTCTTCTTCTTCAGACCTCGGCCCTTTCAAAACCCTCCTACATTCTGGAGTTGGAGTCTGATTTGCAGGTATCACACTCTGTAGCATGCTGGTTTAATATATTACGAGACTTACTCATGTGTACACCCAATACTTTAATGAAAGAATCTAGCTATAAACATTTTACCAGGTGGTATTACACTCCCGTTCATCTCCACAGGCTTTACCCCAACGTGTCTCCCTTATGTTGGAGATGCCTGGAAGCAAATGGAACTCTATTTCATTTATGGTAGACTTGTCCTGGAGTTCTCAGATTCTGGAAGGAGGTCATTTCTCGCATTAACTCCATTTTCTCACTCACCGTAACTCTAGTTCCCTCTTTGTCTATTTCTTACAGTGCCTGCTCCCCACTTGGTACCTTGTACCTCAAAGATCCTGCTCCATTTCCTGCTTCATCATGCAAGGCACATGATTCCGAGATACTAGAAATATACCTCACCCCCTTCAATTATAGTTTGGTTGGTGTCGGTACCTCGCTGGGTCCCGTCGGCTGACGGGGAGGACGCAACATCCCTTGCTAGCTTCTTCGGCGCTTCCTGCGCAGGCGTCCCGACACACACCCAGCATCCCAGCGTGCATGATGACCTCACAGCCTTGCTTCCAATGCCAGCTCTGCTATGTAAGGAGCGCTCTTCCGGGGTTCAGCGCTCAGTTATTGAGTTCAGTTCTCAGTGCTCTGTTCCTTGTTCCCTCTTGCTTCATTCTGATCTCCTGATTCTGACCTCGGCTTCCTCCGACCACGTATCTGTTCAGCCTGCCCTGACCTCGGCTTCCTCCTGACCACCGTGCCTCTTCAGCCTGCCCTGACCATTTTGGTTGTCTCCCTGACCTCGCTGCCTCTTTGTACTGGAGTCTGCTTCCTGCATCTTGTCTACCTCCTGCCTGCTGTTGGACCTTGGGCCTGCTATGTTTCCCAGCTCCTGATTGTTCGTCTGACCTCCTAGCAAGCTGTTGGATCTCGCAGTCCGATGCACCCAGCTTCCAGACGTCTGGTACTGTTCTCTGCTCCCTTGTATAGATTTTTTTTATATACATGTATATGATTTTTCTCTTGTGTTTCACACACATATATATATATACACATATATATATATATATAGTGCTTCCTCTTTATATATATGTATCTGTGCACTTCAGCTAGGTCTGTTTTTTTTTATTTGTAAGTTCTAGTCCTTTCCTTCTAGTTTAGAGCTAGAGGTAGGATCTCCTTGTCCTGCCCCTTAGGTTCCTCTTTGTCTATCCTGCTAGCTGTGTTTCTGATACTAGCTGTTTATCTGACAGTACTGACAGTATAACTGAGCCAGTGATGGAACCTGCAGGGCTTGTGGACACCCTATCCGCCCTGAGCAGTCAAATATCATCCTTGGCCAAATCAGTACAGGAACTACAGAAAAATCAAGAAATTCTGCAGCACCAGATACAGGAGATGCAGCCCCCTCCAGACCAAGCTGCTCCACATACAAATTGTTCGTGACAGCCTGTGAGTTGGTCTTCGCTATTAGTCCTAGAACGTACGCGTCAGACTTCGTGAAGGTGCGAATGGCCATCACACTATTGTCCGGTGAGCCCCAGGCCTGGACTCACCATCTCCTACAAGAAAACAACCCTGTCCTGATGTCTTGGCCTGCCTTTCGTCATGCTATGGACACCTTATACAAAGATCCTTTGAGTTCGGCATCCGCCCAGTCGGCTATCAGAGCCTTGTCTCAAGGGTGACATCCCGTAGAAGACTACGTATCTGAGTTTTGCCGCCTGACCATCGAAACACAGTGGAACGAACCAGCCCTCCTGGATCAATTCAGACTGGGATTGTTAGAAACGCTAAAGGACGAACTGGCCAGAATCAGTGTTCCATCCTCACTGGAGGACCTTATCCTCTTGGTCATCTAGATCGACCGCAGACTACGGGAAAGATGCAGAGAACGTTCCACCGCCCACGCCTTACCATCTTCTCACCCTTCTATCCCTTTGGAGTCTGCTACCCCCCGGCTATCCTCACAGGAAGAACCCGTGCAGTTAGGGGTGGTACGCGGACCCTTGTCTGCAGCTGAAAAGGACCGGAGAAGATGACTGAATCTTTGCCTGTACTGTGGGGACAGCGGTCACCTCCTTCGAGCCTGTACTAGAAGACCTCAGAGACCCAGAGGTAAGGATAAGTCAGCTATCAGCACATTGGGTTCCTCCTTGTTCGTCTCTACTCACCTGTCTCTTTTGCTCCGTTTACAGTGATCTGATGTCACTCACTCCGTTCCTGCCATCATCGACTCCGGGGCCAGCAGCTATTTTATAGACCTGGCAACAGCAGCTAAGTTAGGAGTACCCATCCAACCCAAGACCACTCCTTTACAACTACAGATGGCCGATGGCAGGAGTCATCAGTGTGGTCCTGTATCCTCGGAAACCTTACTTCTTCACATGTTGATCGAACCATCCCACCAAGAAATGATCAGGTTTGATGTCATCTCCTCTCCATTGTATCCACTAATACTGGGACTTCCCTGGCTCAGGAA
This sequence comes from Rhinophrynus dorsalis, assembly GCA_037306005.1. Classification (NCBI taxonomy): domain Eukaryota; kingdom Metazoa; phylum Chordata; class Amphibia; order Anura; family Rhinophrynidae; genus Rhinophrynus; species Rhinophrynus dorsalis. The sequence continues at coordinate 429,622,679 of CM074719.1, read as the reverse complement.
GAACAATCCTTATATAGACTGGGCGCAAAACGTTGTCTCCTTCCCCACAACCTCATACCTGGATCATCAGATATTGATGTCTTCCCAGTCCACACCTGCAGTCGTGCTCCCCAAGGCTTATCAAGAGTATCTGGATGTCTTTGACAAAAAGGGAGTGGATCACTTGCCTCCCCATCTCCATTCCGACTGCACCATAGAACTGCAGGCAGGTGCTCCGATTACATACGGCCACCTCTTCCCTCTCTCTGGACCCGGGCTGCAACACTTGAAAGTCCATCTTAAGGAATACCAAAGAAAGGGCTTCATTTGCCCGTCTGCAACTCCGGCTGGGGCTGGCATTTTCTTTATTGAGAAGAAAGACGGGGGCCTAAGACCATGTGTTGACTAGAGGGAATTAAATAACATAACCATAAAGGACCTCTATCCACTTCCTCTCATACCAGAACTATTGGAATGTCTTGCTATGGCTTCCGTATTCACCAAACTTGATCTAAGGGAAGCATACCACCTGATACGCATCAAGACAGGAGATGAGTGGAAAACAGCCTTTCGGACTCGCTGCGGTCACTTCTAGTACCTTGTCATGCCATTTGGGCTATACAACGCCCCTGCAGTGTTCCAACATTTTGTCAATAACGTGTTTTCTGACTTACTTGACCAGTATGTGGTGGTATACTGTCACGGTTTATTATGACTCTCAGACACAAGTTTTAGGTAAAAATCAATTTTATTGAAATAATAAATTGATAACGTAGGATGGCAATCACATACATACAGATATATTCAGAATATAACAAGACAGAAGGCAGACTCTACCGGTCCTGTCAATATACCGGACAGGACAGTCTGAAGTAATAGAATGTTAGGCTCTACCGGCCTTGCCAATACCGGGTAAGGCAACCTGCAGATGGAATTGCACAACGGTTCTACCGGCCTTACCAAATTACCGGGCAAGGCAGCCTCAATAGATTCATAATGTAGGCTCTACCGGCCCTGCCAATACCGGGTAAGGCAACCTCAGATGGAATGTGGCAAAAGGTTCTACCGGCCTTACCAATACCGGGCAGGGCAGCCCAGAGATAGTAGCAGCAGTCAGATGGTAATGGCAAATTGACAGGATCATAAGCAACCCAGTGTACACACACTGAGACTAACAGGGGAATCGTAAAGCCGCAAGGCTTTGGAGCAAACCAGCGTCCGCACGCTGGGACCAACACTGAATTGTATAGCCGATAGGCTTAGGAGCAAACCAGTGACCGCACACTGGTGTAACAAGCGAGTTAGTATAGCCGTACGGCTTAGGAGCAAACCAGCGTCCGCACGCTGGGACCAACACAGAATTGTATAGCTGATAGGCTTTGGAGCAAACCAGTGAGCGCACACTGGTGTAACAAGCGAGTCTGTATAGCCGCAAGGCTTTGGAGCAAACCAGCGTCCGCACGCTGGGACCAACACAGAATTGTATAGCTGATAGGCTTTGGAGCAAACCAGTGACCGCACACTGGTGTAACAAGCGAGTTTGTATAGCCGCAAGGCTTTGGAGCAAACCAGCGTCCGCACGCTGGGACCAACACAGCATAGTACAGCCGATAGGCTTTGGAGCAAACCAGTGACCGCACACTGGTGTAATAAGCGAGTTTGTCTAGCCGCAAGGCCTTGGAGCAAACCAACGTCCGCACGCTGGGACTAACACAGGATTGTATAGCCGATAGGCTTTGGAGCAAACCAGTGACCGCACACTGGTGTAACAAGCGAGTTTGTCTAGCCGCAAGGCTTTGGAGCAAACCAGCGTCCGCACGCTGGGACCAACACAGGATTGTATAGCCGATAGGCTTTGGTGCAAACCAGTGACCGCACACTGGTGTAACAAGCGAGTTTGCCTAGCCGCAAGGCTTAGGAGCAAACCAGCGTCCGCACGCTGGGACCAACACAGAATTGTATAGCCGATAGGCTGTGGAGCAAACCAGTGACCGCACACTGGAGTAACAAGCAATGTCGCTGACGTGACCAGGCAGGAGGTCGCCAGGATACAGGAGACAGGCGATGCGATGACAGGAACCAGCAACGATCAGTCAGGTCAGGAAACAGCAGAGAAGAAGTTCAGCATGAACTGCAACACCAGAGACTAGGCCGGAACCAGGACTGGAAGTACTTCAGCATGCAGGAAACACTGGAACAGTAGAGATCAGGAACTCAGGAACACATGAGATCAGGAACTCAGGAACACTGGAACAGAGGCCCAGCTATCACTGGCATAGTGATAGCAAGAAGGTCAGAAACAACACGAAAGGGCAACCAAAGGGTGCCCAATCCAGGTTTAAATAGGCAATGAAAGGCGGGCTATCTGCAGACAGCCAATAGCAGCCCCCTACTGGTGACAGACAAGGAACTGCAGCAATCACGGGCACCGTGATATATACCTCGATGACATACTCATTTATTCACCCTCACTGTCTGAACACCGTAGCCATGTTCGAACGGTCCTGAGCCGCCTACGCCAACACAGCCTGTATGCTAAAGTTTCTAGGGTTCCTCATCTCACCAAACTGCATACAGATAACCCTCGGAAAGTCACCTCTGTTCTAAACTGGCCTACTCCTACCACAAAGAAGGACATCCAGAGGTTCATAGGGTTTGCAAACTTTTACAGGAGATTCATCCGGAACTTCTCAAGGTCATTGCACCTCTGACGCATCTGACCAAACTCAATGTGCTTTTCCTTTGGTCTCCAGCTGCTCAACAGGCTTTCACACGTCTGAAGACCCTATTCACCCAGGCACCCATTCTGATTCAACAAGACATCCGTAGGCCCTTCATCCTTGAAACTGACGCATCTGATACAGCCACCGGGGCTGTTCTTTCTCGGCGCTCGGGCCTGCGAGATCTACTGCACCCTGTCGCATTCTTCACCAAAACATTGTCTCCGTCAGAACAGAACTATACGGAGGGAGATAAAGAGCTCCTAGCCACAAAAAAGGCCTTGGAAGAATGGCATCACTTTCTGGAAGGAGCAGAACATCCACTTATGGTGTTTACAGATCATCAGAACCTGGTATACCTCAGGGGGATCGACGTTTGTGCTCCCTTCAGGCCCGGTGGGCCTTGTACTTTTCTCGATTTCATCTGCATATCACCTATAGGGCCGGGTCACAAAACACAAAGGCGGATGCCTTGTCTCGTATGCATCCACCTGAACAGCAACCCCAAAGACCAGCGGACACCATCCTTCAACCCAGTCAGTTCTTGCTCCTCACTAAGCCCCTACTGGACAGGATGAAACACTATCCAGCCCCTAACGCAGCCTTCATCCACCTTCACTCCCTTCAGATCAAGGATGGTCTTCTGTATCATCGAAGTTGTATATATGTACCTTTACCCTTCCGTCAAGAAGTGTTGCATCTCTCTCATGACATTCCAGCAACAGGTCACGGTGGAGCACCTCAAACCTTAGAACTGGCCAAACGACACTTCTGGTGGCCCAAGATGGAACAGGACGTTCTGGCCTACGTATCCACCTGTAACACTTGCATTCAAGCTAAAGCCAGGCATGCCAAGCCAACAGGCCTTCTACGCCCTCTGCCCATACCTTCCATACCCTGGAGAGAGTTAACGATGGATTTCATCACCGACCTGCCATCATCCAACTCCAACACCACAATCCTCGTCGTGGTGGATCGATTCTCCAAGATGTCTCATTTCATTGCCACCTCTGGGCTTCCTTCAGCAGCTCAAACTGCCAACTTGTTCATCCAACGAGTCTTCCGCCTTCATGGTCTCCCATCCTCCATAACCACGGACCGTGGTACCCAGTTCACCTCACGATTCTGGAAATCCCTATGCCACGCTTTGCACATCCAATGAAATTTGTCATCTGGTTATCACCCACACACTAATGGGCAGACTGAAAGAGTCAATCAGACCATAGAGCAATACCTATGCTGCTACCCCACTTATCTACAAGATAATTGGTCTGCTCTTCTCCCAATTGCGGAGTTCACTTACAATAACCATCTTCATCGCTCCTCTCACTCCACTCTGTTATTACTCACTTATGGATACCATCCTCTGATGCTCCCAGGGATGTCAAGTCAGGAGGCCGTCCCTCAAGTCTCTCAGCGTATCAAACAGCTACACCAGTGTCACCACCTTCTCCGCCTTAGCTTGGCCAGGACCCAGCATGGCTACAAGACAGAAGCGGATAAGCATCGTTCACCTGAACCCGACTATGCAGTAGGTGACAAGGTCTGGCTGTCTACTGCCCACATTAAACTAGCCTGTCCTACCAGGAAATTGGGGCCACGTGACTTGGGTCCTTTTAAAATAAAGAAGAAGATCAATGCAGTGGCCTACCGGCTGACGTTGCCACATACCTACAAGATACATCCTACCTTCTATGTCTCGCAACTCAGGCCATGGACTGCCTCACCCATTCCTCATCGTGACCCTGTTGTCCTCCTCCGTTACTCCTCGGAGACTCCTCGGAGTAAAAAGTTCAGGCTGTCCTGGATTCTCGACTCAGAAGGGGGAGGTTGGAGTACTTGATCCACTGGAAGGGTTATGGACCGGAGGAGTGATCATGGGAGCCTGCACATTATATCCATGCCCCTGCCTGTCTTCGTTCCTATCATCTTCAGCACCCGGCTCGTCCTGGGTCTGCTTCCATCCGGAGGACGTCCGTGAGGGGGGGGCTCTTTCGGTACCTCGCTGGGTCCTGTCGGCCAATGGGGAGGAAACGACATCCCTTGCTAGCTTCTTTGGCACTTCTGCGCAGGCGTCCCGACGCACAGCCAGCATCCCAGCGTGCACAATGACTTCACAGCCTCGCTTCCAATGCCGGCTCTGCTATGTAAGGAGCGCTCTTCCGGGGTTCAGCTCTCAGTTATTGAGTTCAGTTCTCAGTGCTCTGTTCCTTGTTCCCTCTTGCTTCATTCTGATCTCCTGGTTCTGACCTTGGCTTCCTCCGACCACATATCTCTTCAGCCTGCCCTGACCTCGGCTTCCTCCTGACCACCGTGCCTCTTCAGCCTGCCCTGACCATTTTGGCTGTCTCCCTGACCTCGCTGCCTCTTTGTACTGGAGTCTGCTTCCTGTATCTTATCTACTTCCTGCGTGCTGTTGGACCTTGGGCCTGATACGTTCCCCAGCTCCTGATTGTTTGTCTGATCTCCTAGCAAGCTGTTGGATCTCGCAGTCCAATGCACCCAGCTCCCAGATGTCTGGTACTGTTCTCTGCTCCCTTGTATAGATTTTTGTTATATACATGTATATGATTTTTCTCTTGCGTTTCACACACATATATATATATATATATATATATATATATATATATATATATAGTGCTTCCTCTTTATATATATGTATCTGTGCACCTCAGCTAGGTCTGTTTTTTTTCACTTGTAAGTTGTCTCCTTTTCCCTTCTAGTTTAGAGCTAGAGTTAGGGTCTCCTTGTCCTGCCCCATAGGTTCCTCTTTGTCTATCCTGCTAGCTGTGTTTCTGATACTAGCTGTGTATCTGACAGTACTGACAGTTGGCTGGGGTGAATGGGACATATGAACTAGAAAAACTGCATGCCTCCTCCAAGGGCTCATTGTACCCTTTTCAGAGTTCTTGGTCCCACTGAAAAACTTTTTGGGAGTCTAGGAATGCGTTGTGAGTCACCAGGTCCTAGCCTGTTAAACATGCTTAACAGCATCCTCTGCATTGGTTGATGGACCGATTAGGGTCTGGCTGTTATTTTGATTGTTTCCTTCTTTTTGTGCAAATCCCAGACTTTACTGGGACCAGTTTTATGATAAGGCTGAAGTGAGATACCGCGTGTGGCCATTCCCTCCTCCGCCTCCTTGGTTATTGATCGTCTTAGCCCTCTCAGCTCGGATTAGGTGGTCCTGTGCATACACATCTTACCTCAAACTCTCTTATATCTTATTCTTTCCTTGCTTACCTTTTCTTTTCTTCTTCTCTGCTTTCCATTCTTCCCCCTATGTTTGGGTTCACTTTGTTGACCTAATATAAGGGGGCTTCTATTAAGACAGATTATTCATACTTCTGAGTGATAAGTCCATGTATAAATCATGTCAGATTCACTTTTTGTGTTCACTGTACAATACTAGTTAATATGTACCACTATTTCAAATGCAGATCTCTGTATTTTGAGTACTGTTTTTCTTTTTTATTTCTGACTAGTTTAAAAGCCCGTGTACATGGGACACGGTACCACCCAGCAGCCTTGGCTGGTGCCCGGAGCCTCTCTGATCACCAAGCAGTCCCAGGAAGGTGCACAGGGAGGACTCCCGTTCGAATTCAGAGCGCCCTGCTCTGTATCAGCCGGGGCACATTCTGGCAGTCTGTACTGCACATGACTGCAGGGTGGGCAGTCTCTACTGCACATGACTGCAGCGAGCGCAGTCTCTACTGCGCATGACGGCTTCTGACAAACATCCTAGCCAATTATTAAATAGGATATTTAGTACTGTAATGTCCTACTTTATTTTCTCTCAATAAAGCCCTTGTAGTTGTAAGTTGTAAGTATGGTACTCTGGCTTTCCAAGGTGAAGAGAGCTACAGATTGAACAACATGTACCAATACCATTTTCATGTTACAGGATCTTATGAACAAATAAATGAGGTGCAGTTGTGAGGATGACTGTAAAACGGGACTTTAAGGTAATACCAAGTCGCCATGCATTCATTAAACGCACGTCGACTAGCTTGAAAATAGATGTCTTACCATTAAAAAATACCCTGTGTATAAAGTAATCCTTCCAGTTAAAGGGATAGTAATACTTAAAATGTAAAAAAAAATATGTTGTAGGGTTTATCCCCCTGAGTAAAACAAGAGTACTCCCACTGCTGAAAGGTGTTTCATTCACAAATTATTAATTTTCAAAGTTGAATTTTTTAGGTGCAATATCACAGTGGCCTGAAATTGTACAGTGGCGCTGTTGCTACACGATCCTATGGACAGCTCTGGTCAGTTGACCATAAATCTCCATAGGATGGTGTAGCAACAGCGCCACTGTACAATTTCAGGCCACTGTGATATTGCACCTAAAAAATTCAATTTTGAAAATGAATAACTTTTGACTGAAACACCTTTCAGCAGTGGGAGTGCCCTTGTTTTACTCAGGGGGATAAACTCTACAACATATATTTTTTGACATTTTAAGTATTACTATCCCTTTAAGGGACTGACGGGCAGGTTAGTGCAGTCTGTGCTCCTGCGCCGTCAGTCCCTTCCGGTGACCATATGGTATACTGCAGTCTACTCAATGGAGACAGGGACTGACGGCGCAGGAGCACAGACAAAATGTCTGCGGTCTAGTCTGGGTTCCGGTCTCCAGATGGAAGGATTTCTTTAGACACAGCTATTTTTTAATAGTTACCATGCTTTTAATGAATGCATGGTGACTTGGTGTTACCTGAAAGTTCCGCTTTAATAAAGCCTTGAGTGCTCTGCAATGCATTAGAGACCTCGCTAGCATTTAAGGGGTTAAAATGCCTATGTAAATCAATGTGACTTTTGGAAATATTTATTTACGTTTTGAAGACCTTTCTAGCATCCAAGGGGCTAATAGACCAATTTAAATAAATGGGAATGTGTATCTAACTTCCTTAGTGGACTTACCATTCAAATATTGATGTGATAATAAGTGCATCAATACAATGCGTTCAAAATGTTGCCGGTGTCAGAATGGTGCCTTTACAATGGCGGTGTTTAGACTATCGCCTCGTCCTTTACAATAGAGTAGGGGGTATGGTGGGAGTTGTAGCCCTCACCAGCTGGAGGGCCTCAGGTTGCCCATCTGTGTTGTCCGTTGTTCTTTCTCTAAATGTGCATGACAGAGCTCAATCAATGTAGATATCATGCCATCTTCTGGCTGTTCCTCTAAAAGCAGCCCAAGCACACACACAGACTTGTTGTTAAATAGCTTGAAGACAACAGACATCAAATTTTTATGTATAAACTGTTTAGAAGGGAAATAACAGAGTTGTTACTAGTGCCATGCATTGTTTTCCTGTGGGACCATGTACAGATAAGAATTCATTCCTCAAATGTGCCTTAACAACTACTTGAAATTTTCATCTTGACACTGATGCCTGTGATCACTAGTAATAGTGGATTATGGGCAGTATCTTTACTGGAAATGCTGAAGGGTCCAAATTCTCATATTTTGTTTATATTTCCTCTGTGTGTCCAGTGCAACAGACCAGACAAAAACATTTAGAAATACACTCCTTATAAGAACACACACATAAATGAAGTTTCAATTTATTTAACCTTTTGAGTACCAGAGGGGTATGCAACGCATTGCTTTGCAATGTGTGCATACCCCTCGTTTCCTAAAGGCAAAGTATAATTTATTATGATACCTATATAAATGAGGCTTTTAATCCACTTATTAATAGAGAAGTCTACAACATATTGCCTCACAATGTGTGCAAGACCATTCTAGCATTTAAGGGGTTAAAAGTCCATTTAACCCGTTGCGTGCCAGAGAGGTGTCCAACGAGCTGGATACTCCTCTGGCACCCAAAGTGTTAAACCAATACAGATTTGAGACATTTAACTTGTCTCCCTATGGAACATATGGCTTGCTCTAAGATTGCACCTCTTTTCTTGTGCGCATAAGACACAATGGGGCAAATATATGAGTTTGCAAGTGCAGTCACCCTGACGTTACTATGTAATGCAAGTGGCTGCACTTAAGGGTATGCACTATGGAATATTATTTCTGTAGTGCATACTGACTGACACTCCACCAGCGTGGGACCTTAATTCAGGTAAGCCACACATGATAGCCAAATAGCATGCGCAGGGAAATGGTGTACACTTATGTATTTTCTCTACTCCTTATTAATACATTGTTCTAAGCAAAGTGCAGAGGAAAAGAACACAGAGAGAAAAACCACAGACTGCCTCCTTCTCCTCCCCTTGGTAAAAGCCCTATTATGGGGAGGATGCTGGTATACATAACTTAGTTCGTTGACTTTAGGCAGGCATAGGGATTGAAAATGAATTCCTGTGCTTCATTTTGCATGTAATCAGTTTTGTACATATATCCCAATGAGTGTGTAAGCCTGATATTTGTGAACATGCATACAGAGTGTGATATTGTGCCACGGAATCAGCACTGTGCAATACCTAATCAGGATGTCTCCACATTTTTTATGTGGAAAAAAAAACTACAGTAAATCAGGTTTCAGCTCCATAGAGAATTGTACAGCCAACACACAGAAGTGTGTGATGATGTACATGTGAGTGTGTACACAAGGACATATGAGTGTGGAAATTGTGGAAACATGGAGTTATTTCAGTACAAAATTACTTTCCATCATTATTAAATATGACAAATGCATTCATAACCATTATTTGTTTTTACCTGCATTTCTAAAGCACAAATGTATTAAATAAACACCTTAGAATCTATGGGAGCTGAAATATAGCTCTTAGAGACTGAACTGTGAGACTTCAAAGCTTCATAGACTCAACATCTGAGACTTAACTAGGTCTCTGGCTGGTCTGTCAGGGTGCACAATGCTGCCTCAAGAGAAAACCTACTGTTCTTATTTTAGTTCCTTCAGAAATATGATTTAGTTTTAAAAGGAAATACTTGTATCCCCAGGGCTGAATTTTCCAATAGACAGAGTAGGCAACTACCTAGAGCTCCAAATTCTGAGGGTCATCTCAGATGTGTTGGTCATACCCACATTCTAAATTGTGGGAGTGGCCAGAGCAATGGCAATGCCCCTGCACCAGTTTTATACCTTTTTACTGGCTATTATTTAACCCTTTGAACAAAGCAAAATGCTGGAGATCTCTAGCAACCAAGGGGTTAAAGCTTTTTATATTCTTTCGTGTTATATAGGCCAAGGGTATTTTCTGTGACAGGAAACAGTGGAAGGGAGTGGAGGTGGGGTCATATGAGCAGTGCGGGTGTGGCCATGGGCAGAACTTAGAGTGCTTAAAGTTCCTTGCCTAGGGGTATCTGGATATAAATTCAGTCCTGTGTACACAGGAGGTCTGCTAACAGGAGAGATATTGGTACCTAGTTAGTTTGCATACTGTTATAGAGAACTAACACACAATCCCTCTAGCTTGAAAGCTCACATAAGCAGGGCCCACTCTCCAGTTGTATTAGTCTCTACACATAAGTTACATTATATGTTCCCTCCTTTTGTACAGCGCCAAGCAATATGTTGGTGCTTTATAAATTAAAGATAATAATAATATTGATAAAGGTAATTTAACATGAAAATCTAAAAAATATATTTTAAAGCTTAGGGTTTTTTACTAGTTAATCACTTTCAACTCTTAAATAGCAGAATTATAAACTGACAGCCCTCACTGTACAGGTTCTCCCTGTCTTCTTCCCCAAGCTCTAAAGAGACAACTGGTGATCCCTTCTGGCTGCTTCGATATCACATCCACCTGCACAGCCAATAGGAACACTTGAAGCTTTAGTTCTTGCAGGAGATGCAACAAGAGGAACTGGAAAGAGATGCACGAAGAGGTGATGTTATAGCAATGTGTTACTGGAGATTTGTGGCAAGTACCTTGTCAATATAGACACACATTGCGATATGCACTAAGAATTAAGTATGAAAGGGGAGGGGGAGAGAATTTAATCAATGACATGCAGTGTTGTCATTCTTCTGGTGATGTGGAAGAGATATCCTCCCTTACATATCACAAACAGTAAGACAACCCTGAAGTCTGATCCCTCCACTTGCCCATCGGAAGGATGTGCTCAGACGTCAGCACCATAAACAGTGGTGCATTCAGTGCCACCCACCCAAGCCCTGTGGCACTGAAAGGGTTAACATTAGGATCAAATATCCTTTTATTGACTTGTTATAAATTTAATGATCCACTTTAAAGTTCAAAACCATGTTTACCATCATATACTATATTGTTTATTGTTTTTTTTTCTGTTAATAAGTAAATCTGACAATTAGAATGATATACCCTGAAGTCAAGTCCTATAGGGTGATATGAGTGAAACAGCTAAATTTATTGAAGGTCAGATGATCCTATATTTCTACAGCTGATATATTTATTAAGGTAATAAATATATAAGCAATTTATAATAAAGGATATGATGGTAAACAAAGTTTTGAACCTCAAAGTGGACCTATATATAAAAGAATAAGTCTGCGTCTCCAGCCACACATACACTAAGGGACAGCAGTAAGGAGGAGTTATTCACAACATCTGTGTACTGCCTGTCCAGGACATACGGGGGGGGAGTCATTATCTCTGCAAAGAGTAGGCCCTCCACCACTATCTCCTCTTCCAAAAACACACACATGGCCTTTAGACCCCCTTCCACTCCTGTGACAATCTCTGTAAGGAATTGCAGGGACTCTCAATATACACACACACACACACCAAAATACATACACTGGCACAACACAAACATACACAACACAAACACAATACACAAAGCAATACATATGCACAACACAGACAATACACACACAAACAATTCACCATACACACACAATACACAAGCACACAATACACACACACTCAACACACACAAACACAACACACACAAAACGCACAACACACACACAAACACACTCAATACACCACATCCTATGTCTATTTAGTCATGCATTCAACTGCATGGGACTTTTTTTTGGAGAGGGGGTATTTATAGGCATTTATTTTATAATTAACTGCACGGGCAAAGACGTGACAAAATTGCTAGTAACTTTAAAAAACATATAGGATTTTGCTGTGTTAGCCATATTTTATTTTTAAAAAAGCTTTTTTAAAATGTTTGATAAGGTTGGGGGAAGAAAGGTTTCATCAGTTTTTTTTTTCACTGTGGTGTTGAAAGGTGAAAATAACTCTTGTAGGCTACAACTCAATTACGGATCTTCACCTTTTCACTTCCACATGGGTATGCAATGCAATGAAAGGATTGCAGGAGGGCATCTGCTGTCTCTGCTCTTTAGCAGAGACAGCATAACTGTCCTCTGGCTCCATAGATGGCTATAGGAAGATCTCAGGATTGCCAACCTCAAGTTGAGACTGAACTCTTTGCTACATTAGCATATAAACACACCCACATAAATATGAGAATGGCTCATAAAACTCATTGTTGATGTAGTCAGTGCAAAATCATAAATCTGTCAAACTCATGGTGGATTCATGACGAGGTCAGTGAATTGAAGGCAGATTGATTGCAGATTGGTGGCGAATTCACAGGGTTATGACATTTTAGTGCATACTGTCAATATGTCATCAACACAGTAAAACTAACACCTTATAACAATTGAGTTGATTTTGAAAAAGCCTTCAGATTCACCTATATTTATCTTAGCCATTCTTTAATGAAAATTACTGTTTACAGAATATGTTTAGCATTGTTTCATTGTCACTTTATGCAAATTAAGCAGTAGCAGCCAGTACAGCCTGGTATGTCAATTACCACATTCCACTCTCCCTCCCAACTGCCAATATCTACCAGGAAGTACTGTCTAATTTGCAGAAACTGACAACTAAATATCTTTTAAGCTATAGTTTTAAATGAAGAATGACTTACATAAAATAGTTGAATTTTAAATCTCTTTCAAAATAACCCAAATCAATAAATTAAAATGTTAGTTGCAATTTAATTAAAAACAATGTCTGCCAATTGATGACTGGATTATGCACTTGTTTTAGTGCCATTATATTAGCCAATTTCAGTTGCTCTGGTTTGCTAGTTTCTCTAAGACCATGCGGGTTAACCCTTTGAGTGCCAGAGAGTGCGTTGCGTACCCCTCGGGCACTCAAAAGGTTAATTATTACCTATAAACTTGGGCTTGCAGACTGCATTGCTAATGGACAACATTTAGAAATATCCCTGCATTGCCAGTCTTGCACATGTCATAACCACTGGATCAGTCAGTTTGTATCACTTATACAAAATTAACTATATATTAAAAAACTGTGCTGTTTCCAATAGTAAGAAATGCATTTTTAGACCACTGTTATAGGTGTATAACTGGAATGGGTTTATAATTGATACCAATTATGAATGTTCAGTTCATGGCTCACATAGGATTATTCTCTACAAACAATTGCTTTATTATTCGTTTGAGTGTCACAGGAGTGTGCAATGCATTGCAGAGGATGACACTCAAAGGGTTAATTATTAATGTTTGATAACTGTACAGAATTAATACCCCACAGATTAAATAATGTTTGGAATTATTTCCTTCAAAAATATAAAACGGACAGGCCATATATTTACCATCTGAGTGCCAGATGGGTGTCCAGTGCACTAGTATTCAAAGGCAAAGATAAACTGAGAGGGGTCTGGTTTATCCAGAAAGCCACCCTTGAATGCTTTTTCCCCAATCACAGTAGAGAAAGATAAAACCTTAACAGCCCCATAATAAGAACTGCTTAATCTTATTGTGCATACAGGCCTCCTGTTGGTCAGCTGAGGATGATAGGAATTGTAGTTCAATATCAGCTTGAGAACTATGGGTTTCCCATCCACGGTACATGCTCAAATATTTACAATAGATTTTACATTCAGAATTAGATAAAGAAACTCTCTCTGGAAAACACAAGTTTACCTCTGAAAGGGGCAGACATCTGTTAAACTATGTAATACATTAAATATTTAACATTTTCATGCATGCAAGCATGTAACATTTTATATAATTTTTTTGTTTGTTTTTAAATCTTCACATGAATGTCTTGTTTTTTTTTTAACAATATTAACCTGTTAACACTGGGTGATGTATTAGGGCCATCACAGTAATCAGTCCTTTGAGGTCTATAATGGGTTAATGATCAATGCACACCTCCTGGCACACTGCGATAATTGTGGGGAAGCTGTAACTGACTGTTCCAGGACCAAAAGAATCTGTTACACCCTGGTGGCTCTGCACATGTGATCACTGCTACAGCCATCACATGTGCAAGTGGAGCCACGTGACAAAGACAATGTAAGTAAACACTGTGATCTGAGGCAGAGAGAGGCAGTTCACATGGCCCCAGGGCTTCAAATGGCCACTTTTGATTTAGATGATGGTACTGGGTCAAGACTGGTGGAGAGAATATTAAACATAATTTTTAGGTCCTTTCATGGCCTATTTAGGTTGCTGAATAAGTTATTTACATCAAGACCAAATTATTTTATTTATACAGCTAATTTATGAACACAAACATTGAAGTTTAAATAAACATTAATGTGATTTTATTGCTGTGGAGCAATGTGATACATATACACACTGCACAGTTTGATGTCCTAAACAGAGCAACAAAAGGGGAGGAAAGAGGGACAAAGGGATTTGTGTCTCAGAGGGACAGTACCCCCTAAAAAGGGACACTTGGGAGATATGGAGGAACATTCATACCTTTTTCAAGTCCCTGTTCAAAAATGCACTCATTGAGCATAAATCATCAAATGAAAACATATTCAAATTAACTTTTTTGTATTATTATCAAATTAAATTATAGTTATACCTATAAATATGTCATCAAAAGACTTTACCCTTAAAAATGGTACGTAATTTGTGTGGGTGTACTAAAGGAATAGGAAGAAAAATATGGTTGAACAAAGGCATACTAAAAAGTCCAAAATTGCTCTTGTCCTCTAGTGTAAAAAAAATTGCCTGTCACCAAGGGGTTAAGCAGGAGACAAGTGCATGTGTGTATATACTGTATATGCTATGGCACGAATATTAAATGACTTCATTAGAAGATATCATATTGTAGCTTTTACCAGTATAGAATACATTTCTTCCCATGAAGAAGAAAAAATGCATCCATTTTATCATATAATATATTTATATAATATTTTGATCAGTAAGTATTTATTTGTCTTCCTGCGGTTGCACAGTTTGATATGTCTATGACCTTATTTTAATGTACATGGGAATTCTGGGTAAAGAAGTGCATGTCGTCTAGATTCAGATGCTTTTACATTTAAAATTTTACACATGAGATTGTTTTTTCTATTTCACATTGTAAGTTGTCCATGTCTTTTTTATCATGCATGTTGGCAAAATATAATAATCCAATCCAGAAAGTGAATGCACATTAAATATAAATACATTGCAGTGCTATGCTAATAAAAGTACCTTTACATGAATGATAATGAGTCTGATATACGTAGAAGAGCTGGAATAACTCTGGGGCAAACTAACTGCATAATAGGGGACAATAAACATTTTCAGAATGTAATGGGTCTTCACAGTGCGTTGGTGACCTCCCTAGCATTCAAGGGATTACAAGCCCCATTCAAATCAATGTGGATTTTTACTGGTCCCCTATGTTGCAGTTTGTTTGTCCCAAAATAATTCTGGGGATAGATGTACTAATGTTTGATAAAGGTCCATGTTTGTGATAAGGTGTCATATTTGCACCAATTCTATCTTGTGATATGCACTAAGATGTCTTCATCATCATATCCCTTATGAATACACAGCAGGCACACTGACATCACCATGCTTTCTACATGCTTTTACAATATTGTAATGTCCACTTTGACAATGGATCATTTGCATGTTGAAATGCAGGTTAATGTTTACTCATGTTTATATGTTACTATAGCTATTCACCACATGTACTAAGCTCTGTTAGCTGTCAGTGCTGCTGGAGTGCACAGTCCCAACTTTGCCAACCTGAGATGGTGAAGTTAGGATCATCCCACAGCTTTCTTTGGAGCAACACAGGACAGTTTGCTGTCTCTACTGGAGTGCAGAGATGGGCGAAACTTTCCGCCTCAAACCGAAATTGGTGAAAAATGGCACTTTCCACATCGCAAAAAAATTTTCAGCTAAAAGTGATGATTTTCCGATTTTTTTCACCCATTGAAATCAGTGGGAACATAGAAGTTACACACAACATATTACAAATAATATTTTATTTCCCAATGGCATTGTATAAAAGGGGCATGAGGGTGCCTGTGTTGGTGGGGTGTAGGGAAATAATCAGTTGAACAGGGGATGATTTTGGGGGGTTGTTTACTGGGATTGGGGGCACTTAGTAAAAAAGAAATCCTAAATAAAATAAAATAAAAATCATAAGACTTGGTATAAATGGGTCTGATGAGGGTGCCTGTGTTGGTGAATGAATGAATCATTTGAACAAGGAATTTGTTTTTTTGGGGGAGGGGTTCTTTACTGCTATTGGGACAGTTAATACTTGACTTGAGAGAGTATTTTGTAGAGGATGATTTGTTTGATTTGTTGTTAGAGGCCTTTGTAGGACTTAGACTTATTAGAGGCCCAAGCCCTGAAGAAACATTGATTTGTAGGACTTAGGCTTGTTAGAAACAAATCCCCCAATATTGTTTATTTTTTGGTAGGACTAGTTTTTATTTATTTTTTTTATTTATTTATTTATTTATTTATTTATTTATTATTATTATTTTTTTTAAAAACACAAGCTTTGAGAAAAAAACTGAAAATGCCCTACTGGCCTAATGCCAGCAGGTCATGTTGGCCAGTGGCCACTGTCAAATGTCCTCTTGAGTCCTAAGTTGCAACTGTTGTTCGTATTGCTGCTGCTGAGTTGTTTAAGCAGCAGGATGATTAGGCAGCTTAAAGGGAATGGGATCAACAATGGCAGTAACATGGAAGATGGATGATGAAGGTTCCATTTGCCACAACTCCAGTGATGCGCCTGAGGCAGTAGCAGCAGAATAAGTAGACCCCAGTATTTCTGGAGAAAAGAACAAGTTGGTCATTAAATCTTCTCCACCTGCCCCTCCTCCAAAATCATCATGGATGTGTTTTTATTAGAATATATTTTTTCCCTTGAGAGCAGGATCAGTGGGTCTCCTCAGCAACTGCAATGTGCACAGTCCATGTGGTAAATAACATCTGGGGGCACAACGGTATCCAAAAACCATGACACCCAAAACCAAGTACTGCAGCTGTCACTGTACCCCTTTTCCACACCCACTAAGGACACATGACAACTTGCTGACAGTTTAATAGTAGTGATGAACCCTCCCTGCCACCATCTTAGTATATTCTGCAGGATGGAATCTCCTCAGATGCCGCTTGATGCACTGATTGCGATTCTCTTCCACCACAATGGCACATGTGGTCAGTGCACCACACAGTGTGTAATGGGTAGAGACAAACTGCCATATCCTAACATAACAGAGTGGCTATCATTTGGTGGTGGAGGTAGTGAGCGAGGAGGATTGGCAGAAAATGTAGTTACCCTAGAAGGTGATGGCGAGCTAGTTGTTTCACTCGTCCTGGAACTTCCAGTCTCTGCCTGGGTTGTTCTATTCCTCCTCCTCCTCTTTGATCTCCGCTTCGCCTCTTGTTGCCTTTCTGGTGAGTCAGGGACAGCAAAAGTGGTGCTTGATTTCTGTGGTGGGTGTTTGGGTTTAACATGTTTCGAGTAAATGTCATGGTGTCTGCGTTTCATGTGTGATATGAGGGCACTTTGTCAAGGTGTTTTCCCTCCTTTCCTCTTTTCACTGACTTGTCACAAACTGTGCAGAGTGCCTTTGCTGATGACTGTACTGTGCCTGCCCTAACAGAAAACACCCATGATGACTTCAGATGGAAGAGGAAAGGTGGAGAAGAATGGCCTCTTTCTTCTTGTCCTCCACATTCCCCTTCATTTTCTGTGGCAGCAGATAATGTTGCTGCTGTTGCTGCTACTGCCTCAGAGTCAGAACTGCAACTAGGATCAGGAGTATTGCTACTGCTGGCAAGTGAAACCTGTCCTAGTCCCGCAACGCTTGTTGACCCCATTCCCACTGTGTCCACGGTGGTCTGTGGCATACTAACCTGCTCCTCAGCATCCTGCTGCACTTGCATCTCAGCATCAGAAGGAATTAGAGCAGTTGCAAATTCCTCTAATTCCAAGATGTCCTTGCTAGTGTTGGTGGTGGTGCCCATCCTCATTCCTGTCTCCCATTCCTTCTCAGTTTCTGCTAAAAAGGCCATCAATGTCTCTTCCACCCCAGCTTCTCCAGCATCATCACCACCACCACCACTAGTCCCTACATGATATTGTTGCTGCTGATGCTTTATTCCAGACATCTCACTGCTGCTTGGAGGAGGTGACAAGCAATGTGACAGACGGTCCCCTAATGTCACACTTGCCATTGCCTTTTGACCTGAAGAAGAAGGCAGACTAGCACTAGCAGAAGTAGCAGCAGGCACAGGCAGCTGATCTGGTGGTGGTGGTATTAATTCTCAGCCTGCTCTCCTCCCCCAACACCAGTTCTGGCCTCTTAAGGTTCATGTTCCACCTGTACACTATTGTGAAAAGAAGGGGAGGACCTCTAGTCCCAGGGTCAGGAGAATGTTGTGGACTCCCTTCACCGTTAGTCTGGATGCTGTAAAATGTTTCCCCTACCACTCCGGCTGCTTCACCATTACTGCTACTACTAACATCAACCACATCAAGTTCAGCTGCAGTCTCTCAGTCACTATTAATATCAGGATATTGTTGATTAGCCCCTCCTTCACTCCTAAGGCTAACAAGCTGCTGGACCTTAGTAGCAGTAGTACTAGCACTGGCAGGACTGCTTGGGAATGACAAGTGTGATATAGGATCCCTTGCTGTCACATTTGGCATCATTTTCTCCTTCTCCCCCTGAGTACTACAAGAAACACTAGCAGTAGGCAAAGTATTCGTCAGGTTCGGCACTGGCAGCAGGTTCAGTACTAGCAACAGGTACAACACTAGTGGCTGCAGGACCAGAAATGGTGGCACTGGCAGCAGGGGCAGCACGTCTGGCGACAGGTACAACACTAGTGGCTGCAGGTACAGCAGTGGTGGCACTGGCAGCAGGGGCAGCACGTCTTGCAGCAGGCACAGGCAGCTGACCTGTCCCGCTTTCACTATCCTTTTCTCCCTTCCTTCCCATTTCCTTTTCTCCCTTCCTTCCCTTTCCTCCCTTCCTTTCCATTTCCTTTTCTACCTCCCTTCTTATTAAATTCCCCAAGATCTCCTGGACAGCATTGGTTGAGTACTGCTAGTCACTTCCTCCTCCTCTTCCTCCTCAGACTCAATGGACACATAATAAGGGTCCTTCCAGTTTCTCTTTTTGCTGCTCAGTGATAAGAGTCACTATGAGCCTCTCCTGCCTCTATGCACTATAGAGCATGTCTATCTTGCTCTGTAGCTGCTTCTATTGTATCTGCCTTCAGCGAAAATGTCACATTTTTATAGCGGTAGTGTGAACAATGTAAATCAATGGGCGAAAAGCCATTGAAAAAATGGCAAAATATTTTGGCCAATGTGCGAAAGATGAGAAAATTTTAACCTCTAGTTTTAAAGCGGATTTTCCTGTGAAAAAGAGGATAACAACGTGGTTTCATGAAATTTCCCGTGGGAACACGGCAACAACTTTCGCCCACCCCTACTGGAGAGCAGGGACAGCAACTGCCCTCCCTCAACCCTTTGAATGCCAAAAGGATGTGCAATGCATTGCTCTACAATTTGTTGCACACTCCTATGGTTCTCGAAGGGTTATAATACAAACAATGCCCTGTCCCACTTCACAGAATGTTTAAATACAGACTGTTTGCCTCACAGAGTATACCAGAGACAGTGGATAGTCACTGTGGACCTGAAATTGCTGATCAGCCAGTTCAGATTAAAACAGAACCAGCAGAGCAGCTGTTACATGTAATAATCCATGAAAAAGGGAAGGCAATGTTTGTTATAACCTTTGGGGTGCCAAATGAGTGTGCAAAACATTGAAAAACAATTTGTTGTATGTCCCTATGGCTCTCAAAGAGTTAAAAGGTTTAAATTTCAAGAACGCTGAAATCTTTTCGTATACTGCACACAACCAATCCATTTTGTTAGTAATGAGTTATTCGCAATATATCTAGAGAAATAATATTATGACATCCCCCCTCACACCCCTTACTTACGTCGTCCTTCCAGCCTCAGAGCTGCAAGCAGATGGCGATGTGGGACAATCTTCTTTCAGTATACGGAAAGCCCTGCCCTACTTCGTCAAGGGAGGGCAGGGTTTTCCGTATACTGAATGGAGGCAGAGTGTGCTTCATAGCTCTCTGTCCAGTCACGCGACCAGACTTCAGATTTATGGGGAGGTGACCTGGATTTGTGAAAAGGGGGCATGTGGGGGATAATTCATAATATTATTTCTCAAATTATATATAGAGAATACAGCATTACTAACATAACGCATCAGTTGTATGCGGTATAAGAAAGGATTACAGCTTTCTTGAAATTGAAACGTTACTATCCCTTTAAGAGAGGGCTGGTGCTGTTCATGGTGCTGAAGTCTGAGTTCATCTTCTCCTCTCCCCCCACTTGTCCTCCCTAACAAACTGCCAGCATTACTCCACCCATATATATGCTAATGATTAGGTATCTCCCCCCCTTCCCTTCCATAGATAATTCTTAGCATGTAAAGGTGAAGTTTGTTGTATTCACCATGGTGAAGGGATCACCACACATCCCTAGACACAGTTTGCCATTGCAGTGACTCTTAGTGCATCTTCCCCCAAGTACATCTATATAGATAGTAGATCTATATAGATAGATAGATAGATAGATAGATAGATAGATAGATAGATAGATAGATAGATAGATAGATATTTCCGATATGCATAGCTTTGGACACCCTTGTGACACTCAAGGGGGTAATGAAGATTGAGTTTTCTTTACTGAATGTTATTTAATTTTATGTTGCCCCTATATATCCTGCCGAAATTAAAAAAAGGCATCAAAGGGAAAAAATAAAATAACAAGAAATTCACAGAAGGAAGCATTTTAAAGAATTAACTACAGGTCTAGAGTGTTGCATTCTGCTGGTGTCATGCAGTTTTTAGTAGTTTAAATTGTGATTATTTTCCCCACATCTCTGCTTCTTTGAAAAGTAATTGTGGTTTGGAAATTGCAGTATTTAAATAATTCATGAAAAAAATACATAAATCCTAAGGAAAGTTGCAAAAGGTACACTATAACACGCAGAAGTACAAAGAAAAGGGTCAGATTTGCTCTACTTATCAAACAGCATTCAGCCACCTCTGCAGTTCTTAATTAAGCTTGTATGACTGTTTAGTCCTGGGTTGCTTTTTACATTCTAGAGTTGATGACCTGTTGGTATATTAACCCCTTGGGTGCAACAGAGGTCTAAAACATATTGATATTGATAAATACTAACAGATTTAACCTCTTTGGAGACAGAGGCCCGCAATACTTTGCAACTGCCTGTTGTTCAAAGGTTTAACACTTTGAGGGCCAGGAGGCAATGCACACCCCTTTGGCAGTGAGAGTTAAAGGAACAGTAATGCTAAAGTACAACTTCATTTCATACCACATATATCAGTGTAATTTCCTTTCATTGACAGAGCATAATATGTACTATTTGAAGCAGATTGGAGGAAGCAATTTTGGTTGGCACACATCATTTCCTGTTGTGCCTATCATAATAAAGAATAGTTTTCTGTTCATTCCTGGTCATGTTCTTTATGTTCAATGAAGTGATGTGTGTCAGGGTAAATTGCTTCCACCAGTCTGCTAAAAATAGTACAAGGACAGAGTACAATGGTGGTTGTAACTCAGATACTTCTTATTAGTGGCCTCCTACTTTTACCGAATCTTCACAATTGTGAAGCATTGATAAATCTGTGTTTTTCTAGTCCCAGTTAAGGATATTTGCTTCCTTCAGTGTGCTATCTCAAAATTCTTATGATTTTTTTTTAATAGCTGCCTAGTGTTGATCTTCAGGTTTGTTGACTTGACCATTCTCTTTCTTTATTGCTGTCAATTTTTATATTGTTGCTCTCATTAGACAATGAGTGACAATGGTCACTTCCAACATTTAAACCATTTCAGGTGGTGCAGTTAGTGAATATCGTTTATTATTTGCAAGTATGAAGTCGATTTCACTTGGATTACCATTAGGGCTTCTCCATGTGCATTTTTTCTGGACCGTTTTCCTGGGGCCTTTGTAACGATGTACCAATTTTGTTCTTCTGCAGATTCGATCAGTTGGTTGCCTATATCGTCTCTTTTTCCAGTGGTCTGATAGATTTTTCACCATTTTAGATCTTACCAATTCTTGCATTAAAATCTTCCATTATAAAGTAGTATATATAAAGAATGCAAACTGTCAAATTTTGGTGGACAGTTTGTATTTCTTATATATCCCTTTGAGTGCCAGAGTGGTATGTAATGCATTGCAAAGCAATGTATTAGGTACCACTCTGGCACTCAAAGGGATATACTACTGGAGTGTTATCAGCATTTTGCCCTGAGGAAGAGTCTGAAAAACATTTGGCATGCTACACTAATGGATTAAAGTTTATTCAAGCATCATTTGATGGTGGAAGAGTGCTGTCTCTCTCTGGACACCCAAGTTGAGTACATTTATTTATATATATATATATATATATATATATATACATACAGGTTGCTACAGGATAGACGTCACACGCAGGGTTTCTTTTGAGGTGTACAAAGATGTTTTATTAAATCAACATTTCGCCCACTTTACATAGCCTTTATCAAGAAACCCTGTGAATGGTGTCTATCCTCCAGCAACCTGTATGTATGATTTTGACCTTTGACACAGCACCCAGGCATGTATACAGCTTTACAGAGAGTGCTACCACCATGAACTTTTATATATATATATATATATATATATATATATATATATATATATACAAACAAAAAATATACATTTATATATATACACACACATATGTGTATATTGTGTGGGTGAGCAAAAGTGAACACTGTTATCAGATAAACCCAGTGAAAGAGAAAAAAGGAGAAATGTTCGGATTATAAAGTCACAACCCCACAACACAAAGAACACATTGTATTGTATTGTATTGTATATTTTTATTTATATAGCGCCAACCGGTGTACTTGGCACTTTACAGATTACATTTAATATAGCAGGGGTACAATAAGTGCAGTGATTAAGTCCTTATATAGGCAGTCATAAGGGGAACGACAGGTGAGTATACATTAGGATAAGAGGTCCCTGCCCCGTAGAGCTTACAATCTAAGTATAGGATGGGTGACATACAGATACAAGCTGGTAGAGGAGAAAGTGCAGTGTTTGGCTTATGATAATAATGATAATATTTCCATATTACGCTGTTGCTAGAGATGAAAGGTGCTCTTTTAGTTTAGATTTAAAATTGTTGAGGGTTTAGGCTTGGCGAATACTGGGTGGTAGGGAGTTCCAGAGGTAGGGGGCAGCATGTGCAAAAGCTTTCAATCGTGAAACAGCGATAGTGGTTAAAGGGGCAGTGAGTCGTTCAGCATGTGAAATGCGTAGTGGACGTGCAGGAATATGGCGGGATATCAAAGATGAGATATAAGGCGGGGACAAGTGATGGAGAGCCTTGAAGGTGATGAGGAGGATTTTGAATGTGATAGGCTGCTTTATGGGAAGCCATGACAGTGATTTTAGGAGTGGTGGGGTGAGTACTGTTCTGGAGGAGAGGAAGAGTATTCTGGTGGCTGAATTAAGAACTGATTGAAGAGGAGCGATATGGTTATTAGGAAGACCAGTAAGTAAAAAGTTGCAGTAGTCCAGGCGAGAAAGGATAAGAGCATGCATGAGGGTTTCTGTTGTAGAGTGAGAGAGGAATGGCCGGATTTTTGCTATATTCCGAAGAAAGAAGCGACAGGTTTTGGTAACGTTGTTAATGTGGGTGGAGAAGTTAAGAGAAGAGTCCAAAATTACCCGAGGCAGTGGGCCTTGTCTACAGGATAAATTGTGGAGCCTTCGACAGTTATAGAGAATGGAGGTGTTGTGCAGGATTTAGGAGGGAAGATAAGGAGCTCAGTCTTGGATAAGTTAAGTTTTAAGCGATGATGAGCCATCCAGGAAGAGACAGCGTTAAGGCAATCTGAGACCCGCTGCTGTATTTCAGATGATATTGAGGGTGCTGAGAGATATATTGTGTATCGTCTGCATAGAAATGGTAGTTAAAGCCACATATGTGAGACATCTCTGTCATACAAAAGTTTAAACAATGGTACTGTCTCTGATGCAGTATTGTAGTGCTCTGTATTGTAGTTTAAGTTAAAAAAAATTACCTGTAATAAATCCCTAGAACACACACACATATATGGTGGGGGGAGTAGAGGAAGAGGGGGGACAGAGAGAGGGAAGAGAGAGGGGAATATAGGAAAGCGAGAGAGGAGGAAGAGAGATGGGGAGGGGGAAGAGAGAAGGAGAGAAGGGGGAAGAGAGGAGAAAGAGAGAGAAGGAGAAGAGTGAGGGAGAGAGAGGTTAAGATAGAGGGAGGAAGGGGAGAGCATTTATGTCTTTTTAAGATATGTGATGTTGCATGCATGGTGTTTAAAGAGTCTGGAGGTAGATAGTCTTTGAATGTATGTTACTACATAGTTTTTCTTATAATAGCTACGTATGAGCACTGACTGATTCACAAAGCATTGGGGAAGTATATTGCATCTAAATGGGTTGTCTATTGCCCATTCAGCAGATATAATGTTTAGTGACAAATAATTACCGACATAAAACAAAGACAAAAAATAAACTAAGTTGAAAAAATAGGATTTTGTTAATTGACTAAGCTAATTTGATTTAATTGAACTATTAGTACAGTAAAATACAGAACAAATGTCATCTTTCTAAAAAGAGAGGCTGGGAAAGGATACATCGAGGGGAAAGATGCCAAAGATTTCACTTGCCTTTTATGTTTTGAACCTCATATTCCATAATATCATGAGGATTGATTGAATATGTGTCAGGTAATCTAGGGATAAATCAGTGGATATTAATGTAATTAATATATCTTCATTGTGTAGTGGTATTATTGCAAGAGTGTGTCAAAGTTGACTTTTTAAATTATCCATCTGGCTCCTAAAATGTGCATCCTGTCTCTTACGTGATGCCAAGTCTCCATTGAGAGGAGCTTGTCACTTAATTGCTGCTGTGGATTGCAGATGATGGTTTATAGGTTTAGGCAAATTGCAGGCAGTGCTTTGTTAACAAATGGAGATCACAAAGGTATTTGATAATTATCCAGTGGAGCTCAATTGGCCCTTAACAGCACCTGCATGAACAGCATTAGGGAGTCTTGTTTCAACACAAAAATCTTCTTCTTGTTAATTAACCTGTATGCACTTGTTACAGATGAAACATATTAGTTTGCCCTTAATACATTTGCAGCTAGTTAAATCCATATTTATGAAAGGGTTTTTAAATAGTTAATGGGTCATTATCCTGATAAATA
Source organism: Rhinophrynus dorsalis (assembly GCA_037306005.1). NCBI lineage: Eukaryota > Metazoa > Chordata > Amphibia > Anura > Rhinophrynidae > Rhinophrynus > Rhinophrynus dorsalis. The sequence goes on along the minus strand of CM074719.1, from coordinate 429,597,484 downwards.
AATGTTTTTATTTGTTCCTGCAAAGCTTTTATAGCATTAAAGGGACCATAGGTGTGCCCACAAAACAATGGGATTGGTGTTCCAGTGGCTTATATCTCACCCATTGCATCCTGTTTTGCTGTGCAAATCACTGATATCTGCAGAGCTGGGTGACATTGTTATCTGTCAGTGTCAAATCGCAGGCTCTGCTTGAACTGGCAACTTTGCTGCTGCTGGTCCTGTGTTATGCTGCTCTGCTACTAGCGGGAGTTGGTACTGCAGGTTTCCTGAAGTAGTCTTGTCTGTGTACCTGCTATTTGTTCCCCAGCAACTGGAAAGTACTGTAGCTCCAATTGTACAATAAAAGTCACCTGTTGCCTGTATGGAGATTATTTAACCCCTTAACGACCGAGAACGTACATGTACGTCCAGAGCAGATGTCCCTTAAGGGCAGAGGATGTACATGTACGTCCTCGGATTCCGGGTCCCTACACGGCTGCACAGAATCTTTTGGAAAAAAAAAAAATGCACCGTGGGCGTTAAGTGCCAGCCACGTGTGCGCACATCCAGTCACTAAGGGGTTAAAGAGGCTGTCTATAGAAGACAACTTTAAATTATTTTTTATGTCCTCAGAGCTATGGGAACTGAACATTTGGCCATTTGAAATGTTGTGAGGTATGCATTCATTTTTATTTACAAGTAGACTTAGTTTATAGAAGGGATAAACAATATTATTCTTAGCTGGCTGGCTAGGGATAATGGGAATTGTAGTTTACAGCATCTGGAGGCCCACCAGTTGCCCACTCCTGGCTTAACATATTTAAATATGTGACATATGTGGGTACGACCGTAGGGTCCTATATTCAGATAAAAAATTTAATTATTCTTTTATTAATCAGCTGCACTAAAGGGGGCAAATAAATACCACTGATTTATATTGGGCTTTTAATCCCTTGAATGGTAGAGAGGTCTCCTACACATTGCGTTACAACTCGTTGAAGACCTTTCTAGTATGCAAGGGGTTAAGAGCCCCATTTAAATCAATGGAAAGGTTTGGGTGATACTCTATTGAAGTGTGTCTGGCAATGTGTGGTGATCACTTTGCCATAATGAATATAACACTTCACCATATGCACTAAGAATTGGCTATGTGTTAGGAAGGGCAGGTGGGGGCGCAGATAGTGTGCACTCACACTTCAGCATCATAAATGCAACCACTGCTCCATTAATCCTTTCAGTGCCATAGGTAAGTGCATTGCACACCGCTGTGGCATTGATTGGGTTAGCACATCAATTGTCAAAGTTGATTCCTTAAGTGAGAAAACTGGCAGAGAAGCTGTTACATATAACAGCTTCTCTGCCATTCTGTACTTACTGTAACAGCTGATCAGCCAGCTATCCGCTGATAAGCTGATTCATGTACTGCCAATAATATTGATCAAAAAGCCAACAATAGAAAGGTGTCAATGAGACTAAAACAGTAGGTCTATATTTAAAAGCACTCACTCAGAAAAAATATATGCTCAAAATAATCTTTTTTTCAATAATGCAAAAAAGTACATGTACATAGATACTCTTTTATAACAACAATAAAAACCAAAACACAACATAAAACACAGGCAGAGGGACAAAGATGCTTCCTATAAATTGTACTAAATATAAAAATAAACAATACATGATCGAATACATCAATTAATACATTCAGTACAAAACAGATGATAAATCCCCCTCATATGGTCTAAGATACGTATGATAATAAATAAGTTACATATTGTACAAACAGTGATAAATGTCCTACAATGAGACCCAATAAATGTGCAATATTATTCAAGTTATTAATAACAAATGTGCAAGAATATACAGGAAACAAATGTCTCACAGTATAAGTCTCAAATGCTCATGCAATCAAGAAACGTAGTCTAAACACTGAGACCAATAGGTCTATAATTTGAAAAATGGGAAAAAGTAAACTAGCAGCAAGTCCCCTCCTGCTCAATACCCATAAATTTAAAAGAAAAAAAAATATAGTATTAGCATCAATATAAAAACAATACTACCACACACCACTTAAATATAATTGATTATATAATAGATGTAAGAGAGGGGAATATATATACATTAAATACCCATAAAATCTAAGACACTGTTCAAGCATAAAAAAACAATTGTTTCCAAGACAGTGTAAAGTAACATGTTTTTATCTTTTATATCATGTTTGAACAGGACATCGCAGATCAGCATCCCATTCTCCTCATAGAGCATGGGCATCCACAGAAATTTTTCCAGGGGGGAGGGAAAGCTATAATATGCTATAAGGCCACCCCACCCAGTCCCCTATATTTGTCTGGGAAGGGGGCAAGTGTAGGGGGGCCCCTCTGAGGACGCCAGTGCTCACGAGTGAATTTGGGGCCACTATCCTTCTCTGCTTCCTGACAGAGGAGTGTTGGTCTCTCGTAATCAGGAGGAGGCCTCAAAGCTTTGAACTCTGTTGCTGCTGGTTCGGACTTCACCTTCCTCCCTGCCCCTCTACTCCCTGGCTTACCGTCCCCTCTGTCCCTGCGTTAGAGGGTGGACCTATGTCAACGGGCCCACCTGACACTTCTCCCAGCCTTCTTAGATTGCCTGACGCTGCTCTTCTACCGTTTACTGCTTGCATAGGGACCCCACTATCTTCTGAGCTAGCTTGCCTCTCATCTCCCACTGCCCTCCTCTCCCCTCATCTTACTGACACAGCCACACCAGCAGACATTCCCCCACTCATGCACAAACAGGAGATCACTCTCTCTCACTTACACTGACTCACTCACTCCCTTGAATTACAATAAGACACCATAATAAAATAAAACAAAATAGATAATAAAATGAAAACAATTTTTAAATTAATATACGTCAAATGGAAATATAACACAAAATCATAAACAATATACAACAAATTAAAAAAAAGCAGAAAGAAATCGAGAAATAAAATGGGACATGGCGGGTTTAAATGGAAAGGGGAATGTGTGGGTTAGGGGGTAATATGTGTAAATAAGTATATATATATGGATGTATATTTATGCTGTGTGAGGTATATTAGTGTAGTGTTGTTTGTATGGATGTATATTTACATGTAGAAATTCAATTCAGAAACTCTTGTTTCTAGAACTAAACTAGAGGCCTCACATATAGGATCTCCCCAGTCAACTGCCTGATGTGAAACCCTTATCTCTTAATTGGCTTTCATGTTTTATAACTCGGGAAGCAAAGTTTTCAGTCACTTATTTTTTAAAGTGATAGTGATGATCATGTTTCACAAAAACAGCAGCTCCAATTAATCTTCATAGTACTGAGCCATGGAGAGTGTTATTTCAATACTGTCAGAGTTGTAGTTCAAGAATAATTGAATGATAAAGTATCCCCCTCCCGCCCCTTTTACCTAGTATAAGCCTCATTCCCTCAGATGTAGAATCTGGCCTCTGGTCTCTTCATACTGTGAGCAGAGGAAAAACCCTGCCCCCTTGACAGGTTTTCGGGTTTTTCCTTATGCTGAAGATTGGACCTCTCTGAGATCCATCCTGACAGTCTTGCTGCTCTGAGGTGAGCAGTGTTACATAAGTAAAAGGGGCGGGAGGGTGATACTTTATCATTCAATTGCTCTTCAACCACAATTCTGACAATATTGCAATAACGCTCTCCATGGCCCATATGCTGTGAAGATTAATCTGAGCTACTTTTTTTGTGAAACATTGCTATCCCTTTAAATATAAGAATCTAGCACCATTTGTCTCTACTGAAGAGACAAAGAGACATCCATTAGTAAAACTCATTCAGAATTGAATCAAGCCCTTAGTCAACCACTTCAATATCTACCTTCCCCAAGAGCAAAGGTTCATTTTAGAGATAAGCTGCCACCAGATAATAAGAAAAAAGAGAAAATATGAAGTAATAGGAAACTTCCCTTAATATGCAAACAAGCTATTTATAGAAGAAGCAGCACCTCCTAATAATAGCCCCAAATTAACTTATTATATCCCAGAAATCCCAATGGCCCTTATGCATTTTGCCCTTGTTCAAAAAATAACATCTTCAATCACTCCTGAATGTCATGTCAATGGAGGCAGACATGATAGTTGCTAGCAGGACAACAGGACAATAACTTCACCCACATCACATTGTGATCTTAATCCTTTAAGGACCATGTGGTATGCAGCACCTTGCTTCATAATGTTTTGATCAACCCTCTTGTCCTCAATTGACTAATTAGGTTCCTGCACTCTGCTTGCTTAAAATTGATTGACCTGCTTGGAAATCATGTCCAACTCCACTGACATGTCATCAGCAGCTGACTGATAGTGTTATCTTTTGAACCAAAAAGTCAGGGCCATTAGGATTTTCTGGCCATAATAAGGAAAGTGGGATGTTATCATTAGGTGCTCATTTTCTTTCAAAAACTAAGTCTGGCAAAACCTTAGGAAAAGTCAAAATGTGCAATATGGCAGACTGCCTGCAGAAAGGTCATCAGTGTAACACTGTCTCAGTGCTCTGTGGAGAAGCTAAAGAAGAGATTATACGGCTTCAGGCAAAAGACTCAAAGAGCAGAGCTGAGCTGAGGCACTACTGGATGTGTAGGGGAGAAGTCTAGACATTTGTGGTTTCCTTTATTATGTATAAAAAAACCTTCATCTGTGGTCCTAGTAGAATACTGAATCCATCTTTGCTGTTAATGAGTTACATAATATTACAAGGTAACCCATCACACTTTTTACTACCATCATATATTAAGTAAATATTAATGCTATACCAGCTTGAAACATCTTTGCAGTAATTGGAAACCTATTCAGCATTCATGGAGTTAACTAATAGCACAGTGCCACACCCAAAATTTTGTATAGACATTAAATAGAATACAAAGGTTATCATATTCTGTTTTGGATCAAGAAACATAGACCTAGACTCCATTAGAGCTGGTAAGTGTTTTAACTGAGACTGATGTACTAATCAGAACAGTGAGGAGATGCGCTAAGGCAGGGGTAGCTAACCCCGGTCCCTGGGAGCTACCAATAGTGACCAACCCAATGATTTATTCATTTGTGCTTTAGCAGAGATATCTAAAAAAAACATGCACTGTAGTTAGCTCTTGAGGTTGGCTGCCCCTGCCCTAGGGTGTAATAAAGAGGCAATACAATGCAGATGACTTATCCAGTGATATCACTTCTCCAGTTCCCATGCGATTCTATGGAGCCATCGCACTAAGATTTATCCAACTCTGGAGGTCTTACTACATAGTCTTCACAGAATAACATAGGAATTGGAGAAGTGATATCTCTAGAGAAGTTCTCTACTTTATCACCATTTTATCATCCATGAGTGCATCTCCACATTGGATTAAATCTGAGGCAAACTGCAATATAATGTCCCTTAATGTGCTTCATGCCGTATGGCTTCCTCCGCCATTTAAAATTGTACCAGTGACATTCTATGAAGAAGTGTTGTCAGTGATTCACCTCTCCCACAGAATAAAACAGAATAACTATCTGAAATGTGGTCACTAAAGGGAACTGCTATGTAAAAAAAAAGTTTAAACTATACTAACTCTAGAAATATGCATCTCACAGCAGTGGGAGTGCCCGTGTTTAACTCGGTAAGAAAAGCCCTGTAATATATAAGATATATAATTTTATTTTATAAAAAGCTTACTGCTCTTTTAACCCTTTGAGTGTCAGAGGGGGCACTGAAAGGGTTAAGCACAAACACATTTTCCACTATCACATGCTTCTAACACATGCAAATCTGAATACCATCCATTTAGCATGTGCAGGAAAATGTACTAAGAACTTATCTCAGATCTTCTATGCTTCTTGTTAGCACATGGAGTACAACAAGGTGAGTAGGAATGGCCATCAGCCAGTAATACGTGGCTCATACTAATGAAAGCGTCCTATCAGAAACACTTTCACTTTTCCTCAACACTATGAGATTGTTGACCAATCAGAGTGACAAAAAAGTGACTTCAACAGAGCTTTATCCCAGCTCTGTTCAAGTGACAAATGTTAACATAACCTAGGTGTGAGTTTATATGGCATTATTTGGTAGATTAAACGCGTCATGAACCCCTTTGATTCCAAAAGGATTAACAAAGTGAGCAGGCAACATAAAGCTTGATTAATATATACTTATTCCCCTACCACTGCATTCACTCTGAGCCAGGCAGCTCGAATAAAGTGAATTCGCTCATGTATGTTTGCAAAGTATCAAACATGGAAAAAAGACTCAAAAATCAAGGATGTGTGCAGATGACAAATTATGAACACTGCAATGCTCGTATATAGACACCATTTTGTTTTTAAACAAAGTCGGGGAAAAAAGTAGAAAAATTCAGATCACTAAAATTGAATCTAATATCCAATTAAGGATGTGTGAGTCTTTGTCATCAAGCTACGGAGGTGCCATTCTGGAGAAAACCAACTGAACCATGGAAGTGAAAGGAAAAGGCCACAAATTAATATAGGTTTCAGTGGGGTGTGTAATCCCTTGATTTCTAGAGTTATCTCCAACAAATTGCTTCACAAGATGCTAAAGGCCCTGTTTACATTAGAAGGATTGTTCATAACTCCATATGGCTTCATTGAGTTTTTTTTTTGCCTTCCTCTGGATCAACAACAGTGCTTTGGCATGGGCTGGACTTGATGGACACATGCCAACTATGTTACTATGTTGGTTCTTCTATGTATATGAAAATTGCTCTTAGGGTTGGTCGTCCTAAGAATAATGAGGGAAGCCAGATGTGGACACCTTGCTCAAAAGTGCCTAAAGGGATCAGCTTTACCTCATCTACGAGGCCAGTAAGGCCAAAACGTACATTTGGGGTTAATTGTTTCTGTTGTTTAGAGAAGAATTGTCTGGCATTTCATGGCTGGACTGTCATTTTGGCAGGACCTGTATGATATGCTTCTGAATATTTCTTCAGTGTGTATGACACTTGTGAGATAAAGTCCTAGTGAGAGCTTTACATACCCTTGCAAGCTCATGAGACTATTTGAGCATCTCTGACTTCTTCTATGTATATGCAAAGTGTTCTTAGGGTTGGTAACACTAAGAGTAATGGGGGAATCCAGACATGGACCCCTTGCTCGCAAGTGCCTAAAGGGATCAGCTGAACCTCACCGACGAGGCCCAATAAGGCCGAAATGTACATCTGAGGTTAGCGGTTTCTCTTGTCCATAGAAGAATTGTCTGTCATTTCGTGGCTGGACTGTCATTTTGGCAGGACCTGTATGATATTCTTCAGAATATTTCTTCTCATTCAATGCTCTCTACGTCTAATGTAATGGTATATTACCTTGCTGGTCTCATGTAATTACTTATTGACCTGCTAGTCAGATATAAAACTCTGCTGTTCTCATGAAATGTCCTGGTTGTGGTGGGGTGAGAATGCTATCACTAACAACTAAGAATTTGGGAACTATCTCTGTCACTTTTGGTATTTGAAGGAGACCCTAGGGCATTACACATGTACTGCTGATCTCATGTAATGCCATTAATTAAGATTAGTATATTTCATTAGACAAGCAGGGCAGTACACCATGACTTAAGACTGACAGGGCAGTACAATATGACACACGCCCAATATGCCATGATGTATTACCAGCAGGGTAGTAAATCACAATATGCTACTTGCAGAATAGTACATGAATTAACAGGATAATACACAATTATATGGAACAATCAGGAAATTACTTCCTATTACATAAGACTAGCTGAGCAGTACATATTATTATAATTATATATGACTCTGCAGGTCTCACGGTATCTTGTTGATATCACATTATAGTACTACATGAGAGTAGCATAGTTTAACATGACACTAGCAGAGCAATACACCATTACAGGAGATGAGACAAATATTCCATAAAACTAGCAGGGCAATATACCATCTGCTGACACTAGAAGAGAATTACAAGAAACTAGCAGAACAATACACAATTATATTAGTCTACCCATGTAATAAAGAATTATATGAAAACAAAAGGACAATAGACTAGTACATTTGACCAGCAGATTATTGCATGAGACAAGCAGGGTTATACACATGTACTGTGATTGTGTATTGTTCTGCTGGTCTTGTGTAATACCATTTCATGAGCCCAGCAAGGCAATACACCAGTACAGGTTACTGGTGGTTGAAGCCATTGCACTTCAGTCTGGTAGATCTATAAAATTACTGTTTGTAACAGAAGGACTTATCTAGGTAGGAGTCCATCATACAGAAGTCAGATATATCTATATAGCTACTGTGTGTAACAGAAGGACTTATCTAGGTAGGAGTCTACCATGCAGAAAACAGGTATATCAGTATAATTACTGTTTATTAAAGAAGGGCTTTCCTAAATATGTGTCCTCCATACAGCAGTCAGGTGTTATGGAAGGTGGGGTGAGATGCAGAGGTGGTGGTGCTGGAATACAAACTTGTTGGTGTTGGTAAGCATGGGGTGATAATTGGCAGACAGGGTGAGGGGAGGCTGTTATGACCTACCAGACATGTTTTTTCTTTGAGTGACTGGGTCTGAGCTTTTGCACCCTCATTTGAATGATGAGATTCTTCTATCTTACATCCTAGGTTACATGCTGTCCTATGTACATATTCATGGCAGATGTGAATGTACAGTTGAACATGTACCACAGCTTCCAGCTAGTACTTAATCACCCTTTACCTTTACCCAGCTGCCCAGATGTTACACTCCACAGCTGAAGACTTGGTCCTTTGTCCCAACCCCGACTTCATCTTTTAGATTCTAATATTGATATAACACTTCCAGTTCTTCTTCTCTGTTCTGCCAATCTATCCTTACAGAGTTGTTTGAAAGAAGAAAAAAAATGTACAAAAATAATCCAAAAAAAATCTGCTGAATGGCATACTTGGCAGTTGACGTTTCCCAGATTTGTGCAAGCAGGTTGGGCAAAGGGGCACAGCCTGCTAACATTTTTTCAAGGGTTATGTTGCTGTAGAATTCCACTGGCTGACATCTTTCAGCTGTAGATTTCTCCACTTCAGCACCCAGTAGCAGTAGTATTGTTCTCACAGGAAATTTATTGGCGGTAGCGAAAAGGTGGACATTTTATGTATTTTCTACGTGCAGGAATTTCTGGCAACGTTTTTCTTCCTGCAAAAATTCTCTCAGGCAATACATTAATTACAAAGGAGAGAAAAAAACACCACTATGTAACTTCCATACTTACTCACAAACAGTACAAACATAAGTACAACACAAGGGAAAACTTTATTTAATGTTTCTTTAAGATTATGTAAAACAAGCAATATGTTATATTGCTTTACATACCAGAGTAAAGTCCATCATACTGCAAAGCAAAATATCATATACATTAATAATACATTGAAATATTCTATTATGTGTAAATACATACATATTCATATAAACATTGGAAAGGGCTATCAAAATAGGCTGGCCATATTTAACTTAAAGGGATAGTAATACTTAAGATGTAAAAAAATATATGTTGTAGGGTTTATGTTCACGAATAAAACAAGGGTACTCCCTCTGGAGATTTATGGTCTATTATAATTTTTTAATAAAATATCTCTCAGAAATGGGAATACCTTTGTTTTACTCAGGGGGATAAGCCCTATAACATATATTTCTTTACATTTTAAGTATTACTATCCCTTTAAAGGGATAGTAATACTTCATTTTATCAATATTTTATTTTGTAGGATTAAAAAAACATGAGGAACGATATAAGTCTTATCTCTCAAACCTTTATGGTTTGAGAGATATTCACAAGCAAAGTTTCCCCCTCCTGCCCCTTTTACCTAGTGTAAGCCATCTCTTCTCAGATGTAGAATGCAGTCCATAGACCACACAGATAACAGCAGGGGACAATCTTCTTCCTGTGAGAACAATGAAAGCCCTGCCCCCCTTGACAAGTTTTTCAGGTTTTTCCCTTGTCTTAAATGAAGATTGTCCCTCTCTGCAGTCTACCTGGGCACTTCCCTTCTGCTCTGGCTGAGCAGTGTTACATCAGTAAAAGAGGCGGGAGGGGGATATTTTTTCATTGAATTACTCTTGAACTACAACTCTGACAGAATTGAAATAACACTCTCCAAAGTCCAAATACTATGATGATTAATTAGAGCTGCTTTTATTATGAAACATTACTATCCCTTTAAAGGTAATGTTCCGACACAGATGCAGAAACTATTATACCTTATTATAATGTTCCGACATAGAGGCAGAAACGATTATACCTTATTATAATGTTCCTTAATGTTCTAAACTTCCATATCTATGTAGTTTGATGGTAATTTTATTGTAAAGTTTCTCCCTTTCACCCCTTCCCTTCAGATCTGAAATCTGGTCGCTTGACCAGACAGATCGCAATGAGGGACAATCTTGTCTCTCTCTGTACAACGAAAACTCTGCCCTCTGTGACAAAGGGGAGCAGGGTTTTCCTTACGCTGACACAAGACTGTCCCACATTGCGAACCATCTGGACTGACTTTCAGATATGAAGTGAAGAAGAGTGACAAATGGAAAAGGGGCAGTATATGGACATTTAGAATGCTTCTGAGCATTATAAAAAGGTATAATGAATAAACGGATCTGTATTAAAAATAGTTACATTACTATCTGTTTAAAATCATGTATCTTCTTCAACTGTTCTTTTAGTTCTGAAGATATAGTATTCTGCTTATTATTTTCTAATAAACTTAATAATGGAAGCATCCATTTACTTTTTTTAGAATATATTCATTTTGCGTAATAGCAGCTTAACTATATCAGGGGTGGTCAAGTTGAGGTCCTCCAGCTGCTGCCAGACTACTACTCCCATGGAATGATGGGAGTTGTAGTCTGGCAACAGCTGAGGGGGTGAGCTTATATTTCCCAGCCCTGAAATGTACAGGTGTTGATGTATTAACCCCATCCCGACAATTGACTTACCAGGTATGTCCCGCAAAGACTGTCACTTAGTGACAGAGGACGTACCTGGTAAGTCCTGGAAGTCCGGGTCTCCATGCGGCTGCACGCCTTGGTGGACTCCGGAATCATTTTGCAAAAAAAAAAAAAAAAAAGTTAGCCGGGCATTAAGGTGACAGCCGCTTACGCACGCGGCTGTCACTAAGGGGTTAATAAAATTGGATCAGTTCTGGGGCAAACCAACTGCACAATACAGAACACGTAAAAACTTACATTAATTTAAATGGGGAATATAACCCTTTGAGTGCCAGAGGGATACTCAGTGCATTGCTATGAATTCTACAGAGATCTCCAAGCACTGTTTGCAAGGCTTTGGCTACTTCTCTAGCACTTAAGTAATTAAAAGCCATATTTAAATCAATTGAAATTTTGGGATTTTTTTATGTAGTTGGTATGCTCCACAATTGCTTCACTTGCTTAACCCTTTGAGTGCCGAAGGGGTGTGCAATATATTGCTTTGCAATGCTTTGCACACCCCTCTGGCACTCAAAGGGTAAATACATCAGCCTCACAGAAAGATGTTAATCTGTAGTCTGTAAGGATTAGTAAGAAATAGAAACTTACTGTACAGATTGTTTTAAAGTGATAGTAATGTCAGTCGACATGGAGGCGCTTGAGAAGTGCCGAGATCTCATTACTTACACGGAATCCCTTCATTGGAATGGTCTAAAACGTGTGCCTGAACTAGTGTTCAGGCACACGTTTTAGACCATTCCAATGAAGGGATTCCGTGTAAGTAATGAGATCCTGGCACTTCTCAAGCTCAACAGTGTCGACCGGCACGGATCTCCTGCTGACAGCTTTACAGCTGTCAGTAGGAGAAATCAGCCTTTAAATGTACGTATCTCTTAAATCATAGCGGTTTGAGAGATACGTTTTTTTGCATTTAGATCAGCTTTTTAAGCTCTTCTAAATGCAAAAAAGTTTTTTTAGACATTACTAACACTTTAACGATAATACGATATAATAATTGATTATACTTATTAATTATATTTTATTCTACAATTTTTTGTGCCATTAATTGTGATCAAGAAGCTTGCATATACTTTATGAAGAGGTGGTATGGTGACCATAAATCTGGAGGCAGGCCCATGAATAGACGATCAGCAATAGGTCAGTTATAACCTGTCTCAGGTTAAACAGGTCTCCAGCTGTTGTTGGACAAAAACTGGCATTGGTCAGCCGAGGATGATGAGTTTTGTAGTCTGATTTGCTAACATGAGCAATCACCTCCTGTTTTAACTGTTCTTTCCCTATATAATAGCAGAGCGCAGGATAAGAAATATCAGGATAGACTAAAGGATCTTGGAGGAGAGATGAGAGGAGATATGATAGAAGCATTAAAATACATGAAGGGATTCAACAAGTGCAGGAGAGGAGTATGTTTCAAAGGAGTAAAAATATTAGGACAAGAGGCTATAGACTAAAACTAGAGGGACAGAGGCTTAGATGTAATATAAGAAAGTTTTACTTCACTGAGAGGTGGTAGATAAGTGAAATAGCCTACCAACAGGAAATGGTAGAGGTTAATACAGTGATGGAATGTAAGCATGCATGGGGTAGGCATAAGTCTATCCTGAACATAAAACAAAACCAAGGACCAGATAAGGTTTGATGTTTTTGCAGTCAAATTCTATGTTTCTGTGTTTATGTTTCTACCTCGCAATAAGAACAATATCTTACAAACACAATGTGCACATTTTATTATTAAGGAAGGAAATCTACTGTAAATGTATTATAGCTTTCCGTATTCCAGTGTTTCTTGATAGTACATGTTTAGAGGGCTATTCCTTGCCCAAGTTTGGTTTATAAGTGGCATTTTACATATTTGGTTACTGGGATGTGCTACTGACGGCACTGCTGAAGGAAATCCGACATAATATAGTAAACTGCTAGGTGTTGTTTTATGGGGCCAACAACTCTGGTCTCTTGCTTGATACTCCCACACCTTGTTGCCAGCTTGGGTCATGTAATGCTGCCAATCTCATATAAAGTAGAATTAACACCTCCTTATAATAACCACACCTTATTTTACTATGGCTAGAATATCCTAATGGCCCCTATGAATTTTCCCCTTGTGTCATTGTTCAAGAGATAGTACCTTCAACTAGTTATGGATGTCATGTCCATGGAGGAAGATATGACAGGTGCTAGAAGGACCACAGGACTGCAAGCTCTGCTCACTGCACATGGTAACCCTATAAGGACCAGAGGAGTTTTCAATGCATTGCTTCTTTCACCCTCCTCTAGTCCTTAAAGGGTTAACTAGGCTCTTGCACTCTTTCTGACTTCATCAATTTGAAAAAAACTACCAATACCTGTAATGTCCACCTCCATAGACTTTACATCCAGGTAAAGCACAAGGGCAAAATTCATAGGGGCCTTTAGGATTTTCTGGCCATAGCAAGGTAAGTGGGGGTATTATTAAAAGGTGTTCATTTTCCTTTAAAGTAGTAGTGAAATGAGGCTGCACTGTGCACTATTAATGCATTAAGTTCATACCTGGGAAGTCTTCTGATCTGCCATGGAGACTCTAGTTTTCAGACTTAAAGGGATAGTAATACTTAAAATGTAAAAAAAATATGTCGTAGGGTTTATCCCGTTGAGTAAAACAAGAGTACTCCCACTGCTGAAAGGTGTTTCATTCAAAAGTTATTAATTTTCAAAGTTGATTTTTTTAGGTGCAGTATAACAATGGCCTGGAAGTGTACAGTGGCGCTGTTGCTACATGATCCTATGGACAGCTCTGGTCCCGGGACCATAAATCTCCATAGGATGGTGTAGCAACAGCGCCACTGTACAATTTCAGGACACTGTGATATTGCACCTAAAAAAATCAGCTTTGAAAATTAATAACTTTTGAATGAAACACCTTTCAGCAGTGGGAGTACTCTTGTTTTACTCAGGGGGATAAACCCTACAACATATATTTTTTTACATTTTAAGTATTACTATCCCTTTAATTACCGGAGGATGATTCTCTGGTTTCCACAGTTCCCTGATTACCCTGCCCACTCCCTGACTGGTTCTGTCCAGTCATGCCCTGTTCCGCCTACTTCCCAGCCCTCAGTTCCCCAATCCTGGCCGCATTATGATGTAACTGTGTCATGACAACAGTCCCATTCCATCCATCCATGATTCCCTGGGGAGGGAGGGTGGTTGACTTGAAAACTCCAAGGTATGATTTGGTTGACCTAAGCTCCTGGGGTAACTGTGCAGAATTGTGATAAAGGTCTGATTAAAGAGGACATAACGTCTCCAGTGTGATAAACTCTCCAGATAATAGAATATAGGCTCCATAGAATAACATAGAAATTGAAGAGTTAATCATGCTGAAGAAGTTATCTCCTCTTTTTCATGCCTTTATGACACCTTAGATCATAACTCCCTGGTATTTTGGGAAAAGATTTCCAAAAATACACAGTAAATGCAGATACCTGTGCTGTCACTGAGTTTCTATTGAGACTCACGAAAAAACCCACACAAATTTGACAGAACTAAAAATTCACTGTCAGAACAAATTAGCAGTTATCTGAGTTGACATACACAATGTGTTGTGTAAATTGCCAAATTGAGCAGCCTCATAAGATAAAATGTTACAAAACTCATGTATTTTTCTCATGCCTGTACAAACTACATAGAACCCCATATGTGCACTATCTGTCACTACAGCCATATTCAACTTGCCCCTGGTAGTCACAGATCACACATACACTGTCTCTGTGACACCCCAGCCTTGCTCCACCACTGGTATTCAAATATAGAACCACACATACACTATCTGACCCTCTCCCAGCTTTACTCCACTTTCTATTGATCACAGAACCACATATACATTATGGCACTCCAGCCTTGATCTACTGCCCACTGGTACTTAGAGAATCACACACACACACACACACACACACACAGACACACACACACATTGTCTGACAATCCAGCACTTTTTCAATTTCAGCTCAAATTCAGAGGCACACATTCAATGCCTGACAATCCAGCCTTGTTCCACTGTATGCTAGCAGTTACAGAACCACTCACACATTGTCTGACACCCCAGTCTTGTTACACTGTAAACTGATAGTCACAGAACCATATATACATTGTCTAACACCCCAACCTTATTTCACTGTTCACCAGTAGTCACAAACCCACATATACACTGTCTGATAACCTTGTTCCATTGTCCACTGGTAGGTACAGAAGCACACATATACCATCTACAACCACAGGTATGTTCCTCTGTAAGTCATTACAATGTGTCCCCATAAAATAATTTGGAAGAATTGCTGGTCTGAACTGAATTAATAAATCTGCAGATATGAGTTTCATGAACGTGAGGAGTCTAATGTACTAAGAAGAACTGGAGAAACTGGGGAAAACCAACTGCCACTTAGGAGACAAATAAATATGCTCATTGATTTAAGTTGTTAACTCTATCAATGCTAGAGATGACTCCAGCAAACCTCTATAGCAATCAAGGGGTTTAAACCTCGATTTAAATGAAAGGTAGTTTTGGAACTCTTTTTATATCTGTCTCCTATGGTGTTGTTGGTTTATTCCACTTCTTCTTAGTATATCAGCCTTGTTCTGTGCTCAGCATAGAGCCTGGTCAACTATAAACCAAAGCTTTTGCAAACTAGTTTGTCCACATTTAGTTGTATTGTTAAATCTTATTTTGCAGAAAATAAAGCAACATGGAAAAGGGAGAGAGAGATACAATTCAGGTTGAATCTTTCTAATATAGTCCCCTCAATTATAGAAATTGAGAGCATTCTGACGGTCAATACTGGTGCTTCACTGTGGATTTATCTGGATTACAGGAGATGTTGAACCAGATCTGGAGATTAATCAGATATTATTATGGACCACAGGTTGTATTTCAGAACATAAAAATATGTCAGGTCCTTGATGAAAACACCCAGGGGTGGCAGCAGGGCAACGCTGGAGTAAATGCATTCTGGGATTTTAGTCTTGATTACCTAGGGTAGAATGTGCTCTGTTTCCTGCAGTAAAAAAATAAATATCCTTATTACAAATGTTCTGAAGCTTGGCTCGATGCCCAGAATATAAACATACATTGTTTCAACATCACAGATGTCTCATACTGTTAGTGGAACACCTGTAGCTCCAATTACACACACTAAAACAAGAGTTGGCAACATATGGCTCTCCAGCTGTTTTGTTTCAATTCCCACCCTCCTCAGACTAAGAAAGACAGGATAGACAGCACAGAAGGGAACAGAGAGGTACAGAAGTAGACAGCTAGATAAAAAGACATATTACAAGACACCAAAATAGAGGCAGACATAGTGTAGGAAATATAGAACAACAAGGGCACCCAATAGTGTAACACTGCAAATATGTGTTATACATATTTCAAAACACTATGTATTCACAGACATGATGGTCAGGCAATAGGGAATTTTATATTTAGTAGGCAGAGGATATAAACACATCTCTGCTCAGGATTCTTCTGGATCTTTCCTCAGATGAAAAGTACCAAAACAAAGGGTAAAAGTGCTGGAAATGACTCGGAAAATGTATAAAGAATGTATTAAAACAATAAAAGGCTGTTTCAGCCAATGATATTAATACCAAATGTATCAGATTAAAAGGATCAATCCCTTAACTCTAATGCATTTTGCCACTTTTTCAAAGTGATGAATAATAAATCTTTATTTAATATCAGGTCCACTGTTGCCTAACCATCATCTGTGAGTACATAGTGTCTTGAAATATATATATAATACATATTTACAGTGTTACACTATTGGGCTCCCTTGTTGTTCTATATTTCCTACATAGTTATCTGCTTTGGGGAGCAAGTCTGGAATGAGCTGCCTGCTTAATCTTCTGTTACATGTATACTGTGGCTAGGTCAGATCAATATCCCAGAGATCGTTTTTAGCTGTGAGCCACATAAGTAGTATTGGAGCCATCAGTCTTGTGTGTATTGTCTCACAGGGTGCTTTGAGGTGGTGGTAAAAGATCCTTGTGATATCTGCACTAAGGGTGCCTTTGCCTTCTCCCCTGTTTTTCTGAACGAACATACACAAAAGAACATATATGCAATACAGGGAGCATACAGACAAGAGACACACAAGTGAGAGAGCAAGACGGCACTATAGAATGCTTGCAAGAAAGCATGCATGCAAGAGAGCAGGACAGAGCATACAACAATGCATGCAAAAAAAGCACACAAGAGAGAATGAAGACATGAAAGAGGGGGTCACAAGAGAGAGAGCACATCTAAGAGAAAGAAACACACACACACATATAGAAACTGAGATGTGACTCAAAGACAGCAGTAACAAAAGTGATCAATAAATTGAGAGAGACATAAGAGGGCAAGCAAGAGACAGATAGACAGCAAAAGAGTGTCTGAAAGACTGAACTGGTGAATGCTAGACAGGACTGACACTGAAGGTCTGTGTCTGTATGATACTGTATATGTTACAATCGAAACACCAGGCCATGTGTGCTAGTAAATAAATAAAAATATTAATGCCTTCAAAAAATCATGTAAAGTTTACTGATTAATAGGGTACCAGATTCAATATGTGTGAACAAATGAGGAGATACAAGAATTCAAACACCTTGCAGACCTTTTCAAACAATAAAAAACGTTCAAGATATTTATAGTTGGAAAAATATAAACAAACACACATTTCATTTTGCTGGGCAATATTGTAAGCACTGGGTTATGATCATGTTTTCATACAGCTTTAAAAGCCTTTAAAGGAACAAGGAAAGAATCTGTGCACATATTGATGCATGGCACATTAGTGCTCCTGCTGATCAATTACTGGGAATCTTCTGCCTTAAAATTGGACCTATAATGCATTTTAGAGTAGGTCAATACTGTCTCCTGTGAAAAGTAATATGTCTAATTTGTTTCCATTTATCTTGCATTTAGTCTTGTACACTTGAAATATTAACTTGTTCCTTGGCAATATTAATTTTTGCTATTAGATAATATATTAAAATACAAAGCATGCTCCTTCGCCAATAATAAAAAACAAACAGAATCTTTATTGTTATACTTTGAGTATTAGGGCCATATGTTTAAAGAAAGTGGAATAATTCTGGTGCAATCTATTTGCAGCATAGGGGACAAATACAGTTAATATATTTAAATTTGGCCTTTTAGTATTGACCCCTTGAATGCTAGAGAGGTCTCTCTAGCATTCAAGGGGTTAAAAGCCCATCTAAAGAAGTGGGAATTTGGGGAAATGTCTCCCCAGTGGTGCCATTGGTTTGCTTGACAATTGTTCCAGTTTGTTTTTGAAAAGAAGACCCATATAGTCTACACAACCAAACTTTTGAACATTATTTTACCCAGAATGCCAGTATGAATGTGTCACATGAATGAACAGGGCTGGGTTTACATCACAGGCTCCCTTAATGAAGGGTGTCCTTAGTTCCACCCATGGCAAAACCCCGACTCCTCACATGGCCCAACCCACAGATCAACCCCCTATTTCATGGCACAGAAAATACCTTTAGCCTATAAAAAGAAAAAAATGCTTTAATCCCTTGGTTGCTAGAGAGGTTTCCATTGTTGGAGATCTCTCTAGCGTCCACAGAGTTAAATAATAGCTTGCAAAGGGGTATAATACTGGTGCAAGGACCCTGGGATTGTTCTGCCCACAACCACAATTTAGAATGTGGGTGTGGCCAGCACAGCATAGGTGGTTACTCAAAAATTGGAGCCCTAGGCAGTTGCCTACTCTGCCTACTGGTAAATCCAGCCCTCAGTGTGAAGTCTTGCTTTCTTGTTAGCTTTTGCCTTTAAATTTAACTTGTTGAATGCCATTAGTCACATTTCACCTTTTGTCGCAATGGCATCTAAAGACTTTTTTGGCAGATATATCTGTGTCTCTGTCTTTTGTTTTATGTACTGCCATAAACTGAAACTACAAAAATAAATCTATCAAGGAGACCTTTTCAAGGGCAGACCTGTGAGGTGTTACCAGATACCCAGAATTCTCCACTGCACTCTTTTGCCACATCAGATCAATGAAAAAATATCACAGTGATAAGAAAAGCTGGCTGACTAAGGATGATTGCAATTGTA
Organism: Rhinophrynus dorsalis; assembly: GCA_037306005.1. Classification (NCBI taxonomy): domain Eukaryota; kingdom Metazoa; phylum Chordata; class Amphibia; order Anura; family Rhinophrynidae; genus Rhinophrynus; species Rhinophrynus dorsalis. Next base: position 429,578,455 of record CM074719.1, on the reverse strand, counting down.
GTCTGAAGACAGCTGGAAGACAGCAAGCGGTAACTAACCCTAATCAACATGAGAGCAGCTGGAATGGCATTTAAATAGATAATTTAAAAAAACAACATTCTAGATATTAGTGTTGCATACTTTAATCCCCTGTTTGGAAACCCTTAGTTTGCCCTTGCATTCTGTCTTTCATTATATAAATCAGCTCATCACTCCCTATTCACCTTTAGTCATGATGCAAATATGGCATTGAGAAATCACACCAGTGATGGAAAGCTCTCCACTTTTTGTGTTGGTCAAATGGAACCTCATTTTCAAGATAAAGTGATTTCAGATGCATTAGGGGAAAAATCTTCATAGAATAACACAGAAACTGGAGAGCGATCTTATGCTAAAGACACCTACTTACTCACTATATACTCCATAGGGTTTTCTAGGCTAGAACTCAAAAAATCCATGTATTGCAGCATCACAGGCTCTGTACCCTTACATTCTGATTGGAAAGCCAAGACAGCTATGTTCTTGACATGAGGGAGAGATATTGGAAGAGGAAGGGGAGGAGATGGTAGATATTTAGTGATAATTGATAACAATGTATACTTTATTATTTATCCCTTTAAGGACAAGAGGGGGGTTGTAATGCACTGCACACCTCTCTGGTCCTTAAAGGGTTAATATGTCAGTGGGCATGATCTTTTTCCTGGCCATATCTCCTTGAGGTGAAATGACGTGAGTTGGACTAACAAATTGCACTAAATGATGACTTCACTGTTGTTTTTGACTGTAATATGCAGTAGTTACCAACCTGGGGGGCATGTCCCTGTGGGTGGGGATGAGGCATTTTCAGAGGGTGGGGGTTAATCCTTTGTTTCAGCACTAAACTTCTAAGTAGTGATGCAGCATAAAAGTTCTGCAATGTTTGTGTTTATGTTACATGTACATATGGTGAGGACCTTCTGTATATGGTTTTGTAGAAACATCAGTGGCAAAGAAAATGATGTATCATTAATTAATTTATTCAAATTATGTTATAAATCAAGTAAACTTGATTAACAGTATGTGTGCAAAGGTTATATATATTTGAATAAAAGGGGAAGCATCTAGGCTTATTAAAAACCAAAAGGGGGATGTCACATCAAAAAGTTTGGGAACCACTGGAATGCAGTATCAGCTAATTAACCTGCATCTTTCTTTTTAACTTTCCTGGAAGCAATGCTGCTCATACTCTAAGAAAACTAAGAAGGGTTTTGTCCCCTGTGAGCTGTTAAATATATGAATTGTAAATAGGACAGTTTTCTGCAAACTTAAGAGTCAGCAGTATGATGTCAATATATCCAGATATGGCTGTGCTGTAGAGAAGCAATAGATACATTTGACTGGCATATCTATGTTAAATGCCAATGTGAGTAATTAATTATGCATGTTTTATCTAAAACTTCTAACCTGTTTGTAAACCAAAAAGTAAAAGGTATAGGCAGTTTAAATAGACACATTTAAAGGGATAGTAATACTTCTATTAAAGTTGATGTCCAAGTCTTCTTCATTTTTTTGTAACATGTAGTACTATATTTCATTACTTACAGGTTTTTAGTCCAAGCGCTATTCAAGCCGAAAGGATTCCCCTCCCACCCCTTCTGCCCGCCTCTCATTAGATCTGGAATTCAGTTGTGGGACTGGACGATGCAGTGAGGGACAATCTTCATTGAGTATAAGGAAAACCCTGCCCCACTTGAAGAAGGAGGGCAGGATTTTCCTTTTGCTTACTGAAGATTGTCCCTCGGCACTCTCCATCCGGACCAGACTGAGAGGCTGAGTGATGCAGGGTAAGGGGCGGAGAGGGATCCTTTCTGCTTGAAAAGCACTTGAACTACAAATCTGTAAGTAATGAAATATAGAGATGCATGTTTAAAAAAAATAAAAAAATAAAGAAGACTCTGACATCAACTTTAATAAATGCATTACTATCCCATAAATGGGACTAAAAGCTGTGTAGGTAACAGGTCCACTTTAAAAAAATAAAAAAAGTCTGGAAAAATGTGTAGTCTCCAATTTTCAATATTTATGTCACAGAAACTTCACTAGAGCTTCAGCACACTTGATCAATCTAAAAACAGTAAAAAAAATGTGACCCACATATTCTTGGGTAGTTTGCCTAATCAAAATTAAAATAGTTGATCAAGATCATGAAGTGCATTTTATAGCAAAACAATTCTTTTTTAACACATTTCATTGGAACAAGGAAACCTTGACTTTAGTGCTCACATTATGTTATACAGCTATGAGTCCATTCACCTTAGACTTTACCAGCTAATATGTGGTCCAGAGACAAAATAATATATCTTTGTGAAAGCAAACCTCTATATTTCACATAAATTTAAATCACATCCCTATTTTACATCAAATATTCATGTCCCAGTTCAAAATAAATATTAAATTGTATTGACCTTAGTCTCCATAGTCTATTGATACCATATATCTATAGGGTTGCACACACAAGACTGATAGTATGTGTCATGTGCACAAAGAAAGAGAGGGGGAATTCTGAGGTAAACCAACTGCACCAAAGGAAAGAAACACTGACTTAAATAGGGCTTTGAATCTCTTGAATGCTAGTGAGGCATCTGATGCAATGTCATGCAATGCATAGGAAAACACTCCAACAGTCAAGGGATTAAAAGACCCATTTAATGAAGAATGTTATTTTTACTACTCTGGAGGTTGCTTGCATTTCACCTGAAAGATACAATGCATGGATACCTCTATGGCACTTAAAGGGTTAAATGTTTCTCTAGAGAAAAGACGACTAATAGGAGACCTTATCACATTGTACAAGTATACGAGAGGTCAATATAAGGTTCTCTGGTGAGCTATTCATTCCAAAGCATGATCACATGACCAGGGGACACCCCTTGAGATTAAAGAAAAGGAGGTTTAGACTTCAGCAGAGGAAGAGTTTTTTTACAGTAAGGTCTGTTAAATTATGGAATTCCTTGCCCAAGGATGTGGGTATGGCAGATACAATGGATACATTTAAGAGAAGATTAGATACATTTCTTTCAAAAGGAAACATACAGGGTTATGCTGTGTATTAGTAGGCAAAACAGGAAGGTCTGATAAAGACTAACTTATTTGGTAGCATGAGAGCCATATAATTCTCATGTCTCTGGGTTATGGGGCAGATGTTGAATTTGATGGACTTCTGTCTTTTTTTAACCTAATTTACTATGTTACTATTGGCGCGATGCAGGAAATGTGCAGAATTGCTATTTCCTGTGTGAAAACTACTAGGGAACAGGTATGCACCTGATTTTGTTGAATTGCGTATGAAAATTCAAGATCAGAGAACAGCTGCGTATATTTTATTTTTTGTGGGCGTGGCTATGATTAATGAATCTGTGTGAGTGGAACAGCGAATGCGCCGAATGCAAGAACTGCTATTTCTAATGAATTTATACGGGTGTGCACTGTTGTCGTACAATGGAATTTTTCATGGGCAATTGAAGAAGCGTTCGGTATTTAGCTTCCTGAAATAGAACATGCATAAAATTTATCTGCGCACAAAAATGCCTTTATCCGATGCGAACATTTCTTGCATCGCGCCACGTGTTATTTAACACAAAAGCTCTAAAATAAAAGCATATTAAATTAAATGTTTTATTAATAAAATACCCTACAGCCAAATCTAATAAAGTTATTTATGTCCTAAAGTTAGACTTTAGGGAATTCTCGGGACATCAAACCTTCTATAAATATTACTGATATATCCTAGAATATTTTCTTAGTTTTAGTGCTTATCTGAATAACTATGAATAAGGCTGCTGCCACATCAGTTTAATATCAAAAAGTGCATACTGCGTAGGAACCACTAGGGCTTTTAATTATTCTGTTGCATTATCTAGGAGAGGTGAGCCACTGACAAACAATATTCCATCAAATGTGATAGAAACTGCTGAGTCATGCTGTCAGTTAGAACTGTCAGGAAGTAAGCACACTGTAATTCACTGATAATCTGAACTGTTATAATCTTTGAATAAAATAGCTGACAGCAATAGAAGTACCCTTGTTTTACTCAGCAGGAAAAGCTCTATAATATGTAAGTTTTCATTAATAAAAAAGTGTACTGATCCTTTAAGGGAGAGTATAAATATGAAAAAATGAATAGGTTTCATTCCAGGCATATTGATAGGTACTAGCTGAGGGGACTTAAGCCGCAGGTCTCATCCATAAAGTCCTAGGATCTGTAATATATGTCATGGATTGATCTAGGGAACCTGGTAAAAATTCCAGATCCATTCAAATGGATCAGGAATGAACATCAGAGGGATAGATGAGAGAGGTGACATAGTAACATAGTTGATAAGGCTGAAAAAAAGACATGTGTCCATCAAGCTCAGCCAATGCCTTATCACCCCTGTTGATCCAGTGGAAGACTTAAAAAACCTAACTGAGACATTTCCCAAGCAGATAAAAAAATGTCTTCCTGACTCCATATGGCAATTGGATATTTCCCTGGATCAACACCCCATCTGCTTTGAAACCAGCTGTCATAATTCTTAATATTTTTCTGAGACAGATATCCATTACTTTTTTTAACCCCTTAAGGACTACATGGCGTACTATGACTGTCATGGTCCTTATACCCTTAAGGACCGATGACATCATACTACGTAATGTACTTTTTACTTACAGCGCTCCACAGGGAGCTCTAAGTAAAAATAGGGCCTAAAATTGACCGCTCCAATACTGGAGCGATCTCTTTCAGGCCCCAAAGTGGCACGTCAATACACGCAACAGGTCACGTGTACAGGCTCGTCGACAAGGATCATAGCGGTCCTTATGGGACAGAAAAGTACCAGGACCACTGGTCCTTAAGGGGTTAAAGCAATTACAGTAATTACAAGCACAGCATCCAAAGGCAAAGAATTCCATAACCTAACTACCCACCTGTAAAAAAATCCCTGCTTTTGTTTTAGTCAAAATCACCTTTCCTCTAGTCTTAACGGATGACCTCTTATTTTATGCTCAGCTCTTTGAGTAAATAGCTCCTAGGGGAGTTGTTTTTATTGACCTTGAATATGTTTGTAAATGATAATCACTATACCCCTTAGACGTCTCTTCTCTACAATAAAGAAGCCCAGTTGGGCTAGTTTCTCTTTATAACTCGGATCCTCTAATCCTTTTATCAGCTTTGTTTCATGTCTCTCTTCTGTACTGCGTTTTTAAGACTTGGTTCCCAAAACTGTCCTCTATATACTAGATGAAGCCTTACCGAGGATTAATATAAAGTTATAATTATATTACCATTCTGAGTATCTGTACCCTTTTTATAAAGGCTAGTACCCTATTTGATTTTGCTGTAACTGAGTGACACTGCACACTGCTGTAAAGTCTATTGTCTATCAGAACTTTTTCTCTAACGAGGATTCCCCAAGTAGTTTCCCATTTAGTGTATAGGTAGCATGTTTGTTTCTACAGCCCAAATGCATAACCTTACATTTATCTACATTAAATGTCATCTGCCACTTTTCCACCTATTTACTCAGGTTATCCAAATGTTTCTTCAGAGAAAAAACATCCTGCGCTATATGTTTAGTGCCATCAGCAAAGATTAATACATTACATTCAATACCCACTTCTAGATAATTAAAGGGGATCTATCACCCCTATAAGTGTTTGTCTAAAACTTTAGTTTATTTAGCGATTAGATTGAAACTGTTTTCATTTTAAAATATAAATTATTTTGCCCATATTAAATGTCTAAAGATTACTCTGTGGCTTCCTTCCAGACAGACTGTGGTTACCAGCTCTATACCACAGTCTGTCACTCTTCCTCTGCTCTCCTCCCTTTATCCAGCCTCCTCCAATGATGGAGGCTTTCTACATGTAAGCTGGAGCTCTCTCATTGGCCAGAGGCCTCTCCAACTTACATGCAGAAAGCCTTTGTCATTGGAAGAGGCTGGATAGAGATAGGGGAGCAGAGGAAGAGTGACAGATTGCAGTACAGTGCTGGTAACTGCAGTCTACCCAGAAGGAAGCCACAGGGTAATCTTTAGACATTTAATTTTGGCAAAAATTAAACATGCTGTGACTTATGTGTGAAAGCAAATTTAGCTGTGTTTTTTTTTTAATTTTTACATCAATTGCATTATTTTCCAGATCTCTGACTGGTTAACTGATTAAACAAAATACAGACATTAAACCTGTTTCTCAAGACATGTGAATGCTAATCTTTTTTTAGTCATTGTGAAATTGGGCTGATGTACTAGGTAAAAATGGAGCAATTCAGGAACAAACCAGCACCAGTGTAGGGAACAAATAAATATTTCCCAGATTCCAATTGATTTTACTCTTTGAGTGCCAGAGAGGTGCTAGAGAGGTCTGCAATGGGAATCTGAATTAGTTCCCTATGTCACAGTTGGTATAACCCAGAACTGCACTTCAGAATACCGGCCTTCATGTGTTCATTGCCATCATTTGTTTAAAAAAAAAAAAAATCATGATGCATAAAACCTTAGCCGATGTACTAAGAAGGTCTGCAGTAAATCTGGAGTAAACCAACTGCACCATAAGGTAAAAATTAAAACGTAATTTCATTTAAATGGAGCTTTTAACCCCTTGAATGCTAGAGATGCATTGAACTGGTTAAAAGTACCTTTGTAATCAATTGTAATTTGGGTAATTATTGATCCAATGTGGTACAATTGGTTTACTTTAGAATCACTCTGGGGGAGATCACTTATGATAAAGGTCTGATAAAAAGATGTTGGGGGAGATTCGCTAAAGGTCAAAGGAGGGCTCAAAATGTTGATATCCTGTCGGAGCAGTGTCGGAGGCACATCAACAGTATGCACTAAAGTGTCTTCAACATCACATCCTCATCAGTTTGACACAAATCTGTCCACATCGACATTCATCAGACATGCCTTCACCAGGTTTACAAATTTTCACTCCTCACATCGACAATGGCCTATTTCCATATGGAAATGCATGATAATGAGCCATTATCATCTTCATGGGGGTGTGTTTATATGTTAATGTGGCACTTCACCACATTCACTAAAGTCCGATAGCAGCCTGTACTGTCGGAGTTCACAGTCTCAACTTTACCTACCTGAGGCTGACGAAGTTGGGATCTCCCTGTACTTTCCTATGCAGTAACAGCCCTCAATCAATCAGAAGCAGGGAGGGTTATGAACTGCTGTCTATGTAGAAGGGTTGCTCTCCCTCAAACATCACCATCACTATGACAATCCTGATTTCCGACAGCAGTCTCTCTGCTGTCCCACTTGTGCAGTAGGGGAGTGAAGAGAATCCTTTCAGAACCACAAACAGCATTACTCTCAATTATTTGAGTGTCATATGGATTTGCATTGCTCACCCCTTTGGCACTCAAATGGTTAAAAAAGTACACCAAGTACTGCACAATTATCCCCTCTGCTCTGTACCATATTTATTCCATACATGTGCACTCCCAAGGAACAAGGCCTGGGGTCAGGCAGTATCAAGGAGGATTTGTGGCTACCAGCTGTCCCCCAGCTTTGTTCTATTGCCCACTGGTAGCCACAGATCCCAATGTACACTGGCTGCCCCCCCCCCCCAAGTTTTGTTCCCTTGCCTACTGGTAGCCACAAATCCAAATGGTCACTGCCTGGGCAAGAGATCAAGGCTGGGGGGAGTAGCAGGGTATGTGGGGCTATGACACAATGGTGATGTCCCCCATGTTTCCACACAATATAGAAATACTACATTCTTCCCCACAATGTAAAAATCCAACATGCTACCCTTCCCATATCAACTCCTACATGAAGTTCTCCTTTGCACATTAGCCTCATTGTTTTTACATATGTAAAAAATATGTAGCTTTCCTGCTTCTAAGTAAAGTAATCCTGAAGGAAGTTTAGTCTGCTTTACAGATAATTACAATGTACCTATGTTGGCTAGCCAATGTTCTGTAAAATGTTGTTCTTGAAAATACTGAACCTTTAATTTTGATGGTACATTATGGCATGATATGCTAATTCTCTGCACAGTATACCAATGAGTTATGCTCAGGCCAAATTTACCTCTCACTCTGATATTTTTCCCAGTATGTTTGGGCTCTGCCTAGTTTCATTCATAGCACTGTGTGGTAATATTGGCCCATCAGTAAGTATGCAATTTTCTCAAATTAAAAAAAAAAACTATATTACAAACAAATGGCTACCCAACATGTAAGTGTTACTAAAATCATCTTAAGGTGACAGGTCTACTTTAACTAACCTCTACAGTCTCTAGTTTAACCATTCTTTTTGTTCCCTGGAAATGTTTTTATATTGAAAATTGACAGACAGAAGAGATTTGTAAGCTTCAATTTGCTACCTAGAAGCTACAGTTTTACACAAGGGACTGTGTACATAAAAGCATGTTGTCTCAAGGGAATAATAAATCACTTAATTGTTTGGGTACCAATCTGGTAATCAAAGGGTTAATCAGTCTTCTCATACAGTTGTTTGGGAAGGGTCATAAACTTGGGGAGGCGGTGAGACAGATATACTAAAAAAACTGGAGCAATTCTTGATTAATCCAACTGTACCAGAGGGGACAAACAAAAATGAATGACATTCTCATTGATTTAAACTCATAGAATGTTACAGAGATCTCCTATGCTTTGCAAAGTAATACACTTGAGACCTCTCAAGCATTCAAGGGCTTAAAAGCCCCCTTTAAATCAATGTGACTTTTTATTAGTTCCCTACTGTGCATTTGGTTTGCCCCAGAGGTGCTCAGTGTTTTATACCATCTGTGCTCATTGTTTCATCCCAGTTTATAGATCTACCCTAACCTTAGACACACAGATATGAATGTACAAATACACTAGCACAGCTACATATCTGTACTTTGGGGTGTGTACTAGAGCATAGGAACCCTGTAGTACATACCAGTGCATATACTCTGCCCAATTAAGACTTTAATGCCAAGCCCTGCAAGCCTGTCCCATAGCATTAATAGGAAATGCCAGTTACATTACTTCTGCTATATCTTATTTAATACATGCCATTAAATAAGGCTTAGAGGAAAGGGACAACCCAAAACACTCACAGACTGCAAGCTCACCCCTGGCCATAAATGGTATTAAGGAAAGAATGTTATGACTATATAGCTTAGTAGACTGGCAATAGGCAGACACAGAACTAGAAAATTGATTCCAGTGGCTGTTTTTAAGTGGATTCATAATCATACATTCACCTCACTTTATAGTGATCAACCCTAATTTCAGCAGACCTTCATAATTTCCTTCTGCATTCTGACAAATATCTACAACTCAGTCATAACATTCTCTTACCTCTACCAAACAGTTCTCATGAACCACACAACATTACTGGAATGCATTATCATCCATCAGCTTCTTCTAAAGTTTTCTTTTAATTCATCCCTTAAAATGTATCTGTTTGGAAAGTATTTTTCCAGTTCATCTAAAATGTCACACTCATATTCTGGAAACATTTTGCTTCTCATCATCCTTATAGGATCAGTTTTTGTGTGGCCTAAAATGTCTTTGTAGTCTTTGTTTAATCAATATTATAGGTTATCAGAAGCATCTGCTTCTCAACTGTATGTACTGGTTTAACTTTAAAGACAGCTCTATAGCATAGAGGACTGTTAGAGGATTAAAAATAAAATATAAAACAATATCCAGCATTTGATCATATGTGTATTATTATAAGCATTTCTGTTTATGGATTGTATTTTCCTCGTTTGTCTAAAATGTTACTATGAGAGCATATTCAAAGTGTGATGCTCAACAGAGATGAGTTTGCTAATTCCTGTGGTGTGCCTTATAAGGCTTTGTCTACCCAGGGTGTAATCTCTTTTAGCTCCCAGGTGCCATGCACAGAGAAGCAATATTCTGAATCATACTGATCCTGACAGAAATGATAGTCGAGCCGTAAACTACCTACACTTCTTATTAATGACAAATGGAGCTAACCCCAGATGTATGTTTCTAGGTTCTTGGGCCTTATCAGTGAGGTACTTCTTTTAACCATTTGTTGACAGAAAATTGCTGGCAGAGGGCTAGAACCTAGAACTCCACCCGGAGGCTTGTAGCTACCAGTCCCAAATGTTGCTGCTTGCATCACAGTCTATGGGTCTGTGCACACTGCCTAACGAGACTGGACTTAGAGACTTGAAATCTTGCAGTTCAGTCTCTCTTGCAGTGCTACAGAGGAAACCACCAAGCTCTGTTTTCAGATCCCTATTCCACTCTCCTGTTGGTCTACCAGGGCTCAAAATTCAGCCCGTCGTCATTGTCAAGTCTGCTTGATGGTGAGTTAGTATCCATGTGATAGTTGCTCTTTAAATTCATCTGGCTGGATCTTATTTTCTTATAAAATAACTCAATGGGTTACAGTACAGGTGTCCAAGATTGGTCCTGAAATGCTTCCAACAGTCTAGGATTTAAGGCTTTCACTGTATTAACACAGGTGGGCCAATGAGCCACTGATTAACTCGCCCATGATTAATTAGGGAAATTCTTAAACGCTGGCCTGTTTGTGGTCCTGCAGCATCGAACATGAACATCCCTGGGTTATAGAATAACACAAAACATAAGAGCCACTGATGATGCATGAAAACGCTTCTCTTATTGTAACATCAACAACATGTTTATCACTGTCAGTGAAATGGCAGCTGAAAACAGTTAATAAATTCTTGTGTATAAATTTAAGACACACATTGTTAATCATGTGTCAAGACATACAGATTCAGCATGTTTAGAGCACCCTTTGGACGTGACATTTATCACTCAGTATAATGAAACTGATGTACTAAGGCAGGGGTGCTCAAACATGTCCTCAGTCACCCCCAACCCCCAACAGGGAAAGTTTTCAGGATCTCCTCAAAGGAACACCGTGGACTGATCAGTGGTTCAATCATTCTGAAAGATCTGTTAATGATATTCACTTGTGTTTAATTGAGGAGATCCAAAAAACATGCACTGTTGGGTTTAACCCTTTGGGTGCCAAAACAAATCCTCATTAATGTACTTGTCATTTAACCCCTTATATACTAGAGAGTCTCTTCACATTGAGTTGGAGATCTCTCTAGCATTCAAGGGTTTAAAAGCCTCAATGGAATCAATGGGAGTGTGGGACATGTTTATGTCTCCCCTATGGTTCAGTTGATTGTTCCAGTTCATCTCATCAACCTCAATGTTTGGATGCAGGTTTTTATAAACCCTTTTAGAACCAGAGGGGTATTGAACACATTGCTTTGCAATGCGTTGGATACCCCCACTGACTTTCAAGGGTTAAATATTACAATAGGGTTCCAGTGTCACACTTGGTTGTGGATAGAATAATTCTTATTTACCATATAAGTAATACAATAGTAATAGTAATACACTGGAATAAAAATGAACAATAAATTATCAGTAATAAAAGTATTAACTCCTTGGATGGTAGAGACAAATCAACATTTTTGAGGCTGATATACTAAAAAAAATAATTGGACTGATTCTGGAGTAAACCAGCTGCCCCCGAAGCAGAAGATTAAGAACAAAATCCATTAATTTACATGGGTCAATGCAATGCATTGGAGACATCTCTAGCATTCAAGGAGTTAAAATCTCCCATTAAAATCAAATAATTTTTTTTATTATTATTATTGTTCCCTATGGTGCAGTTGGATTAGTCTCGAATGACTCAGTAGTGTCACCTCTAGAGCCAAGACATAGATGGGCAATGAGAGGGTCTCCAGCTATTGCTAGACTGTAATACCCATCGTTCCCTACCAGTTGTTGACAGTTGGGAGATGATGGGTGTTGTATTGCAGCAACAGCTGGAGGGCCTCATGTTTCCTACATCTGGACCAAGTAGCTAAACTATTGTATCTAACAAGGACATCACATTGAGGATTATATTTTCAACAATATACTGGTGTAATCTCTAGAGCCAAGGTAGAGATGGGCAATGAGAGGGTCTCCAGCTATTGCCAGACTACAATACCAGTCATTCCCTACCAGTTGCTGACTGTTGAGAGATGATGGGTGTTGTATTGCAACAACAGCTTGAAGGCCTCATGTTTCCTACATCTGGACCAAGGAGCTAAACTATTGTATCAAACAAGGAAATCACACTGAGGATGGTATTTTCAACAGTGGCTTCATGTACCAAAAGCTTTACTTTATAATGATCGAGATACAGGGATCTTGAGGTCCGTTCTCATAATTCTTAAAAAAAGAAATAGTGTTTTGAAACGTTTCCTTGCACAAGCCAACCCATTATTAAAAAAATTAAGTTTCCTAGTGTATACAGAAGCTTGACTACTTTTCATGACAAAGTTGGTAATTAGAACAGCGATTTAATGGTGAATCAGGCAGAAATATTCAAACCATGACAAACGACTTTAATAATGTGGCTTGCAGTGTTTTAACAGAGATGAATATCACTTCCTAAAACTCTCGCCTTTTCTGCCTGCCTTGAAGATAAAACTGTCCAAGAGGTATTCCATACCCGTTATTCAGTAAAGCGTTCACTAGATTTTAAGTGGTCCAAATAGCTTGCAAATGCAAAAACATCATTCAGCCGGTTATGATTCTTTTTCCTGGAGGTAATCCGCATGGAGAATTCTTTGCAAGGAGATGATTTACTTTTCCCTGTTCCTGCTTAGCTGCTGTAGTGCACTTTTAATATTGTAACCCCTGACTTGAAGCATTGCAAGGAAGTCACACCAGCTTCAAAATTGAAAGCTAATTTTCGTGTTTGTCATAAGTTTGTTAAGACCACATGCATTCCACAGTTTGAAAAATGTCATTATTCTGTCCACGCTGGGGCTTAGTAATTGGATAGTAAGGATGTTCAAAGACTAATTTAGTGAATTGCACAATATTTTAAATGGAATTATGCAGGCTGATAGGCCCTCAAGGGATTGAGCTAGGGGCCTCTTGAGAAAACCTGTTTATCAGTAAATGATATTAGCAGCTTTCACATCGCTTTTGTCTTCATTAAATTGCTGCTCTCCCAATTGAGGGTCACATCTGAGGCTTGATTTGATAATTTGTCATTATTGTCTTGTTTATTGGAGCATAAAGTTGAGACATCACAAACTGTATAGTTTAAGTTTTTTTATTAAAATTTCCTATACTAACACATGCTTATTATATTTAACCCCTTGTGGATTGCTTTGCAATGTGTTGCGAACCCCTTTGGGTTTCAAGGCACTAAGTAATTTAAAAATGTTTTGGTTTATTTTTAGTTTACAATAATTTTTGTTGTCCATGAATCAATTTTATAAACAAATTAACCCCTTGGATGCTAGAGGCATCTCCAATGCATTGAAACTTTCAAGTTGTTAAATCATTGACAGTGAGGTCAGTAATCCGATGTAACTAATTAATTAATTGATAAAACCTTTGAAATATTAGACTACCCAAAGAGCTCTTGAGATATAATTTCTCCATTTGCATTTACTGGAAAAGCAATCTGTAGTACACATCTCCAGCATGTGTGGTGTTTAAAATTAAGAAATGATTAATGCCTTACCTCAGTCCATCTTCTGTTTTTGTCATTTAGAATAAAATTCATGTTACACTTTCTTCCACCTATGCTGATACTATTATTTTGATTTTCTGTTTACTGATTAAGGTTCAACTGGCAGTGCAAGTATATACATACAAAGGACAATTTGGAACAGCACTCTCAGATTTCTACAAAATACAAAAATATTTATTCTGCCAGGTCAACGTTTCGGCCCTAACTTAGGCCATTATCAAGATTATCTTGATAATGGCCTAAGTTAGGGCCGAAACATTGACCTGAAAGAATAAATATTTTTGTATTTTGTAGAAATCCGAGATCTTGATAATGGTTTAAGTTAGGGCCGAAACGTTGACCTGGAAGAATAACTATTTTATATTTTGTAGAAATCCGAGAGTGCCATTCCAATTTGTCCTTTGTATAAATTACCGTAGTAGAGATCAGGCACCGGGTGTTTAATTGGTGATTGAAAAGGAGTGCTTTCCAAGATCCACAACGTGTGTGTGTGTATATATATATATATATATATATATATATATATATATATATATAACCTGTACTTTCCTTCAGGATCACTATCCAGAACATATACATAGAGAAAGCCCAACCTCCCCAGGTAGGACAGGAAAAACTTTAAAATGACTTCCCACCCTGCCACCCCTAATGATTTTCTATCCTACCCCAGATAAATTCAGGTTGTTTCCACTTAATTCTCCTGTTGTTTTTTTCCTGGGACCCATCTGAGTACCCCTACTAGCCTTCTGGACACGAAGCATCATGGCCTTTGTACAGTGGATTGTAATTTTTGCTATTCCTTCCCAACACTCAGACCCTTAAGCACTGATGTCAGGGGCTTACATTTTGGTGGTTTTACCTGCATACCTGTGCAGATTGGGAGAGATGCACTTTCAGGCAATGGAACGTGTGCTTGTGTCCTACAGACTGGAAGTGCTTCACTCCTACCTTCAGGGCAGTTTTACTATCTTCCCAGTGCTTTATTTCACTCCGGAGGGCGTATGTTCCCATCCATCCCATCATGGTGCTCTACCCCTTTGGACTCCAAACAGATCTTAGCTCCTGGTGCTGGAGGCGCCAACCTGGTCTGCTCTGCCTCACTGTCAGTAGGCCATTGCCGGTCTATAAACTGACTATTCCTTCTTTTCCCTTGCAGTGTCTAGTGGGTAAATTGGTTGTCTGTGTGTTTCTCTTTATTTTCCATATGTCTGTTCCTTCTGATGAAGTAGTTGCCTTATGCCTGTTATGTAAAGCCCCTTTGGACTCTCTATACATCTGTGACAGAAATGTTTTACAGAGATTAAAATGCCAATCCAGTCTGCTACTACTCCTGTTCCCGGTATGCCTGTTCACATTAAGAACCCCAGGTCAGAAAATCAGGGTTAGATTCTAGCCTCCATACACATTCAGAATCCTCTGATTCTGACAATCATCAGAAGAGAAGAGTGGAGAAGACTCTTATCGCTACGTTGCTGAATGCATTGAAACCCTGGTCAAGCATATCTGTTCCTCCCTTGACTTTCAAGGGCCCGGCAAGCTTGATCAGTGGCTGATGAGCCTATTCCTAGGTTATAAGAAGACACGCAGAGTCATCCTGGTATATGAGGTCTTCTCTTCAAGAATCACCCACAAACTGAACAATCTGGTAAAGCAGCTTGCATTCCCAATGGGGATGACATAATTGTTTCAATTTGATCCTAAAGATTCAAATTTTTGGGAATATATGCTAAAAGTGGGTCTAAACATGACAGTATTTTCCTCCAGATGCAAATTTAGTTCATGTCAATTTCCAACACTAGCTGCAGGTGGCTATAGCAGATAAGTTTCCAGTTTGCAGCCCAATAATTTGGCCTCTCCACAACACCCCTGGTTTTTACAAAACTGATGGTCATAGTAGCATATCTTTGTATCCGGGGTTTAGCAGTTGTCTCTTACCTCAATGACTGGCTGGTCAAAGCATCCCCCTATCACCTGGTGGGGGTTCAAACCTAACAGGTTATTTCTTGCTTCATTCCCTCACCTGGATTTTTAATCTGTAAAAATTCAGCTTTGTTCCAGTCTAATGTGAACATTTTCAAGGATTGCTACTTGTAACGGTTTTTTCAGACACTCAGACAGTGGATTAGAATAAAACACAGTTTTATTAGAAAAAAATAAGAACAAGATCGCCCCCTACAGGCAGCACAGTAAATAGCAGAATATAGGCTACATATGCCTTCACAGGACCAGTATACAGAAACAGGGACAATACATATACTGTCACAGGACAGGCATAGAACAGCGATTGGCAATGAATAGTAAAATACAAGGAATCATCAGTCTCATATGTGGTGTTAGACACACCCAAGGTGATAATGAGGCAGCTATAAGTGCTAGATCACACAACACCTTAAGTCTGTTTATGTAGACAGCTGCTAGATAGGGCTGAGTCAGAAGCAGAAGCTGCAGGGTAGTTGGTGGATAGCCCCCACGGGCATATAACGGGACCAACTTATCGTGATTGCTTGAGCCAATAGCCCACACGGGCATATAACGGAGACCAACAGTATCGAGATCGCTTGAGCCAATAGCCCCCACGGGCGTATACCGGAGAATGCTGTACTGCAAGAGCGTGAGCCAAATAGCCCCCTCGGGCTTATAACGGAGACCAACTGTACACCGACAGCTTGAGCCAATAACCCCCACGGGTGTATTAGGAGACCACCTGCACTGCTAGAGCGTGAACCAGTAGCCCTCCAGGCGTAACAGTGGCCCACAGGGGCGTATAACGGAGACCAACAGTATCGAGATCGCTTGAGCCAATAGCCCCCACGGGCGTATACCGGAGAATGCTGTACTGCAAGAGCGTGAGCCAAATAGAAATACAAAAACAAAAGGGAGAAAACCCGGAGGTGCACCCTGTGTTGAATCCAATTAGTTCAGTTGACCTTCACCAATCACCCTAGTGAGTTATACTCACAAGATAAGTTGCTGTAAATACACGTATGTGCACCACAGCTAAATACACTCAGAGGGATTATTAAGGCTGCCCTCCAATCAGCAACTCAGTAGATCTTTCAGGTGGACCCAAAAACAGCTCCTTCTTACAACGCTCTCCCCAAAGCGATAGACCATATCCATACAACAAAAAAGTAGAAGGAGCAATAGATAGTGTATTATCGTTTTCAACAGATTGGATGGTTCAATAAAACCCAAAAATGGATACTCACAATTGTGGTGGTCAGTTCTAGGCCTGACAAGTGCGCATTAGGAGAAAAACCCGTCTCCAACCGGGAATAACAGGATAAGCATAAAACTCCACGTGGCTCCAGTAAAACAAATATATTTTAATATCAAATATCCATATAACATATAAAAGACAATATATATGTCTAATGATATAGTATCTCTAATAATATAGTATCTAACGCGTTTCGTGGCTAAACACGCCACTTTATCAAAGATAGAATCTACAACTGTAGTGTTTAAAAATGGAGCCCGCAGAAACAGTAATTTAAAAACCCTTTGTACAATCTCAATTGGTTGATACATAGTCCAATCGTAGACTGCCATTCAGACAGTCCCCCATATGTCATATCTTCTCCGAGAACGAAACAGACCACAGGCCGGTAGAAATCAAGTATAAACGGTACAAAGTCAACCCCAAACCATAGAGTAATATACCCGCACCGAACAACAAGACAAATACCGGCCAATAAATGATTCGATCACGGAGAAGGACTACATCGAGTGTTCTCGATCGTCCCACCGCGATCACCTGACCAAAAAAAAAAAAAAATCACATGACCGCAATGGCATTGTCAAAGGGAAGACGAATGAATGGAAACAAGAGCAAACATATCAATAACATAAAAACTTAAAATCGCACATAAACATTGTTTCAATATCAATATTAATTGGTAGATATGTATATACATTCCACACCTTAATAATTGATCCGGAAACTCTATCCATAGTGATATTACTGTATAGGTACAAAATAAACCCATCTATCTTGAGTACAACCCACATCGATATATATAATCCAATCAAAACTCATTCTGAGAACGAGCCTCCCCTACGTCAAATCGCCTTCCAAAGAAAACCAGATCGAAGGTCAGTAAAATTCAAGCTTACATGATGGTCTGATGGATTCCAAAAAAGGGGACCATCATCTCATACAGCAAGAATGATACCGGCCGACAGACAGATCCACCATAGGAGACGAGCAACGTAATAGTAAACATAACTCACTAGTATCGTCCCCATTGTGATCCTATGGTCAAAGTAATCACATGACCGTTATAATAATAATTATAAGGAAGAGCAAAGATATGAACAGAAATAAAAATAGTTATATCGATCTATACACCCTTCTGATAGTAAACATATACATATTGTACCACAGTCAATATGTGTCATCCTTACAACATAAAATAGAAATCTACTTTTGATTATCTATAGCAGCATCTATTTACTAAATAACCAACAGACAGATCTGTCTGTCCTGTGACCAACCGACAAATCTGTCATAATAAAACTAACAGCATATATCTCTCATATCTCCACTCTTCTAATATTCAAATAAAAATGAACACATGGCTATTGCCATCATAACCATAAAGGAAAAGAGAAAAATGAACAAAAAAAGATCAAAACACATCTATCTTTGTTTTACTGGAGCCACGTGGAGTTTTATGCTTATCCTGTTATTCCCGGTTGGAGACGGGTTTTTCTCCTAATGCGCACTTGTCAGGCCTAGAACTGACCACCACAATTGTGAGTATCCATTTTTGGGTTTTATTGAACCATCCAATCTGTTGAAAACGATAATACACTATCTATTGCTCCTTCTACTTTTTTGTTGTATGGATGTGAGCCAAATAGCCCCCTCAGGCTTATAACGGAGACCAACTGTACACCGACAGCTTGAGCCAATAACCCCCACGGGTGTATTAGGAGACCACCTGCACTGCTAGAGCGTGAACCAGTAGCCCTCCAGGCGTAACAGTGGCCACTGTGTACTGCAAGAGCTTTGGCGATAGCCCCCACGGGCCTGTAACGGTAACCACCTGTTGCTGCAAGTGCTTGAGCCAATAGTGCATCCCACGGGCCCGTTAATAGAGACCTACTGCTCTGCTTAGTGGACAATACGAGCCGCCAACTAACCAAGGCCCACAACGCAGCCGGCTCAGCAGAAGCAGTGGATAAGTGCAACGACTCAGCAAGGGTTAACAGCAGCAGCAATGGCAGAGGAGTAAGCACTACAAGTGATCGGAGGCTCAGTGAGTAGCAGAATAGCTCTGCAAGTGCCAAGGAGACTCAGCTTTAGGTAGTACAGTGCACAAGAGAAACGGAAGGCTCAGCTCAGGAGACACGGCTCAGCAGGAGTTAATGGTAGCAGTCACGATCAGCTCTGACACACACGCTGCAGCGATCAGAATGTCGCCGGGGCGACAACAGCAGCTGTAAACAGGAACAGTAGCAAGCCGGTGCAGGTCACGGAGCAGGAAGTCAGCCAGGCCGGGTCAGATCACGGAGGAGATTCGCAGACAAGCCAGATCAGCAACGAGCAGGAACGTCAGCCAGGCCGGGTCAGATCATGGAGCAGGAACACAGAAGCGTAGTTAATACAGGCCAATTCGGTACACAGGAGATCAGGAACGCAGGAACACAGCAACAGCAACACTGGCTCTGGAACACCACGAAAGGGCACCTGACAGGTGCCAATGGACAGAATAAAAAGGTCACCAGAGGCGGGCCAAACAAGCTCAACCAATAAGGGAGCAGCACAAGTGAGAGTGACAGAGAGATCACAGGGAACGTGATACTACTGGATTCTTCAAAAAGTAAAACCTTTCTTTCAAAAGAGAAGGCAACCAAGCTTCTCCATCAAGTCCACATACTCAAAATTTCTTGATTTCAATATCAATGTAGGGTTTGATGACAGCATCTGTAGGAGCCATTTCATGGCTACATCTCTACATGAGACCTGTCTAGCAGTCACGTGCATCTGGCAGAAGTTGAACAAAGATCTTCATTCTCTCAACCTACAAGGCATGGTCTCTCCTCAAGTCAAGCTCTACTTACCCAGATGTAAGAGGACCAATCTCTAAGATTGTCCATGGTCATTACACAGTTGACTCATTATAACCACAGATTCCAGTAAATTAAGCCGGGGACCTGGACTTCATCAGAATGGGTTCTATATTCCAACCACCTGGAAGTCCTAAAAGTGTGTAGAGAATGAGGGTGACCCTTCCCATTATTGGGGATGTCCAGTAAAGATCATAGGGGACAGCAGAATGATGGTTGCCTTCCTGTCCAAATAAGGGGCAAGAGGAGCTGTTCCCTTCTTCTCCTCTCCAGAATACATGTTCTATATGTCATTACTACAGTCCACATCAGAGGTTCAGACATTACATGGATGGATAGTCTAAGCTGCTGAACATTGCAAGAAGAATGGGATTTTAATGAAGACATCTTCAACTCCCTATTAGAGTTCTCGAGTCAGATGTAGATTGATCTTAGAGTGACCAAGGAGAATGTCAAACTTTCCTTACTCTTTTCACAGTATCCCCAGGATTACCTAGAGACAGTGGACACTTGCTTGCAAACCCAGTTCTTCCAAATAGGCTACATACCCCCGGAGGATTCTTCTGTTACTTCTTAAAAAATTATCATCCATGACAAGGCTACTATCATTCTTACATCCCTACGATGGTCAAGGCAAGCATGGTTCTCCATTCTGAAGTGTCTGGTAGTTCAGGAGCATTTCCACCTTACCCTGGTGAAGGACTATCTGTGCTTTCCAGCCACACTCCCTGTCAGCAAACCAGTTTTGTAGATAGATAGATAGACAGACAGACAGACAGACAGACAGACAGACAGAGAGAGAGAGAGAGAGAGAGAGAGAGAGAGAGAGATAGATAGATAGATAGATAGATAGATAGATAGATAGATAGATAGATAGATAAGATATTGAGGCTGATATTCATCAGAGGATTCCTTTACACATTAGCCATTTGCCAATTCAGCAACAGTTAGATCTTATCTAACCATTGCTTATTCATCAGTGTATGACAGCCAATTCTATCTGCCACCATCAAGATGGTGGATCCTTTTGTAGGTAAAGAGGACAAATTTACATTCACAAACACTGTATGCATATCTGTATGTATCATCGGGATGGTGAAATTTACACAGTTTTGCATCGAATATCATTATCACATATAAGAATGGCATATACATCATCAGTGATGGATTTCTGAAAGTATCCAGCAATTATTTTGTAACATCATGTTATTAGGCATCAAACAAAATACTAATTAACAATCATTTTTATGAATATATTCTATTAAAGGAAATAAATCTTGAAAAATAAATGATTTTGTTTCTCTGTTTAGATATTCCATAATTGTTGTAAAAAATATGTTCTGATTCTTATAATTATATTGTACTCCCTTTTTATCTGTTTGATTGGACTTTTAGGTTGCCATATACAGTATGGGTGACTGATGTACCAAGTAAAACTGGAGATATTCTGGAGCATAAAATTGCATCAAAGGGGATAAATATTAGTAGTAGTAATAGTAGTAGTAGTAGTAGTAGTAGTAGTAGTAGTAGTAGTAGTAGAATCATTCATTTATACAGCACCAACTTATTCGACAGCACTGAACAATAGGGAATAGATATACAGAGACATAAAATATTACAAATGGAACATAGAAAATAAACGGATCAGAGGGCACTGCTTGTGAGAGCTTACAGTCTAGAAAATAAGCATTTTTCCAAATTCCTATCAATTTAAATGGTGCTTTTAGCCCCTTAAATGCTAGAAGAGGTTTCCAACAGAGACCTCTCTATTTAACGAGTTGCAAGGCCCTTTTCAATCAAAAGGAAATTTTATTTCTCTCCCATACAGCTAGTTTTCAACAAACACAAACAAAAAGCTGGTTTACTCTAGAACTGTTCCAGTTCCTCATAGTATATAACTATTTATGGCAGCGTTATTCACTTCTGTCTCAACAGATTGGTGCCCTAAGCCTGCTATAAACACAAGAATAATATTCTTTTCTGTATGCTGTAAGATACCACCTTGGATGTGTACCTATTTAGATGGGATAGATTAGCATAGTAATCAAACCAAGATAAAGTAGGACTACAGCAGTCAAAAGCATATCATTTTATGCAAACAGGAACCCATAATACAGAGGACACTACTGCAATGAAGGGAGTGTTTAAATATAAATTGGATTATAAAAAATGTAATGATAGATTTCCTTTAAAGTTTTACAAGTCGGCTTCAATAACTGAGATTGACGAGTATGTAGTATGGTCAATAGGTGGTTACAGCTCATTTACCCCTGCTTAGTGAATTGAGCTATTGTTAAATGACAGACTCCAGGGTGTATATTTAACCATTTGGATGCTATAGAGTTCTATTCACATTGCTTTCTAATTTGTTGGACCTAATGAGAGGTTAGTAAAGGACATGCTTTACATTTGCTATTGATTCACATGACTACTATTAAACACATCTAGTCATTTTTTAGATTTTGAATTCAAAAAGTTAATAAATCTTACAAATTTGAACAGAAGCTGTTAAAAATATCACAGAAAGACAAATAAAAATAGGTAAGTGAAATCAGAGGTGTGTTTAAAATAGTCATTTTGAGTAGGTACACTGAATCAGGATATATTTAAAGAAACAGTAACACATAAAATGAGATTGGGTTATATTATTTTAAATATATTGCTAGCATCTGCAAACATATGTTACAATCCTAAACTCACATTTTAATGTCTTGATAGGGTGGCCACATCATACATTCAAAACTGAACATATATGAAAAATGCCTGCTGAAGGGCTGCAACGGTTCTCATGTATCCATGTAACCACCATATTTCATACTAGTTGAAGAGCCCGTGTACACGGGCCACAGTGCCACCCAGCAATGGCCACGGTGAAGTCATGTGCAGTACAGACTGTCCACGCCGCAGCTGATACCAACTACGGTCTGAATTCAGAGCCCCGCTCTGTTATCAGCCGCAGGGCGGGCAGTCTGTACTGCGCATGACTGCATCGCGCATAGCCGTCTCTATTGTGCATGACGGCTTCTTACAAACACACACTTAACAAATTATTATATAGGATATATCCAGAACCTATGCCAGTGGTTCTCAATCCTCTGCTCAAGCGAGAATATCAGAGTATGTCTTCAAGAGAGTTAATTAAATTAATAAGCCTCTGATCAACTCACCTATGCACAAGCAGGGAATTCCTAAAGACATGGTCTGTTAGGTGCCCCTGAGGACAGAGACTCTGGTTTTTAAGAGTTAATAACTGGGCTCCAAACTGTATCTCCCACTTCCCACCAATTGTAGAGTCAAACACCACCCTTTCTTATATTAACTTTATCCAGCCCCGTGCACTTTATGACATGATTTATGTCACTTAGATGTTCCAGTTCCCAGTCCATGAGCCATCTTCAGGGGATCCAAAGAAGAAAGTTCCTAGTTATGCATATGTACAAAGAAAACTTAAATATTCACGAGTAACTACCACAACTGCAGGAAGGTTTTTTCATTCAGATATTTTTAGAGTAACAGTGCCAACTGCTGTCCAACAGACTCATCTGTGGAAGAGTTAAAATCATTGACTGTTGTTCTGCGTAGTAAGTGAAAGCAATAGTTTTGCCTGGAGATAACACTAGTAAACTGCAGTATAATTGTAGAAAGAAAAGTAAACACACACACACACACACACATATATATATATTTTTTTTTTCTCACCCCTTTAATGACCAGATGAGTTGTGATGCATTAATTGGTTAATACAGTTGGAATGGAAACTCCCCTAGCAGAAGTATTGGAATTGGGAATTTTATTTGTCCCCTGTGGTGCAGTCCAAGAATTGCTCCATTTCATTGTACATGTGGCTCTGTATGCGTAAAATTCCACCATTGTTGTTGTAATTAGATATGCCTGTCTGAACCTGACATATGGGAATAGCATATTTCCCTGGTGTATCAATGTTCTCATTCACTGGCAAATGAGTGCAGATCTATTGATAAATAGCCAAATGGTAATACAAAAAGAAATATTAACATATTTCCATGCATATCTGCCATTTACCGTTTTTCATTTTCAGCCTATATTCATTAAGGTCAACATTAAAATTTTCACTCAAACGATTTAAAAATGAGAAATTCAGGATAAAAACAGAAAAGAAGAGCTGGAGGTCATCATGTTGCCCATCCACACACTGTGTGTTAATGCTCAGTGTCTGTACATCAGCTGATGACTGATTATTATAGCATACCTCCCAACCAAGTATCCCTCTTTAGGAGGGATTGTCCCTCTTTGAGACCCACAATCACAATGTCACAATGCAGTCATGTGCAGTAGAGACTTCCCGCGTTCAGCAGTCTCTACTGTGCATGATTGCATTGCGTGAGTGAGGCGACACAAGACTGCATCGTGTGGAGCATTTAGGTAGGGGCCTCTTAACCTTTGAGTGCCAGAGGGGGTACCGTACCCCTCTGGCACTCAAAGGGTTAACATTACCTGGCCCTTGGCCCATGTTTATGGGCTTTTACACTAGTTTAAGCATAAAAGAAAACAAAAGAAGCAATTCTGGAACAAACCAATTGCATAATAGGGGAGCAATAAAACGTCCATGAATTCTACTTGATTTAAATGGAGCAGTTGACCCTTTGAATTCTAGAGAGGTCTCCCACACAGTGCTTTAGAATGCGTTGGTGACCTTTCTAGTTTTTAATGAGTTAAAACTGCCATTTAAATCAATGGGAGTTTTTTATTTCTTCCCTATGGTGCAGTTGATTTGCCCCAGACTTGCTCATCATTTCTTTAATGAATAAGGCCCTACAGTTCACAAAGATAATGAGAAGGAGGTGGTGACAGTGGAGACCAATAATTGCCATGCAGCCCTAACAATCTGTAGGGGGAAGTGATATTCTTCAGTCCCCCAACAACCAAAGAAAATAATTAAAAGGGACTAGGAGGGAATGCAACTGGCAGCTGAAGGGAGGGAAATATATGGCAATGCATTGGAGACCTCTAGTATTCAAGGGGCTAAAGTGCGTTGCATACCCATCTGGCACTCAGAGGGTTAAATCACTGGAACATTTTTATTTGATAATCATAGTGAAGTTAGTTTCCCTAAAATGACTCAATTTTCATGGTCGGATTTCCCGGTAGGCACAGTAGACAAGTACCTAGAGCACCACATTTTGAGAGAAGCCTCAACTGTCCTGGTCACACCCACATTGCGGATGTTATAAAGTACACCAGACACCAACAACTGGTTTATGGTGGCTGGTCTGGTTAACCTTTTACTGAATTTTATTTTAACCATTGGATGTTAGAGATGTGCCCAATGCAGTACAAAGTCAATTTGTTTTCTCTCTAGAAATGTTCCTGCTTTTTCTGTATGCACACTGAAAATCCATACAATTTCAGGCTTTTTGCTAACCTGTGAGAACGTTGCCATTTTCTGTCTATGACCATGAATTTCTATTACTATATAGACTGTGTGTGGTTCTATGGCTACCAGTGCAGAGGGGCAATCTTGGGACTCCTGGGAGGTCAGTGTGTGTTTTTTTTGACTACCCATGTAGTGGGACAAGTCTAGGGGCACAGTATGTGAGGTTCTATGGCTACCGTGGGACAAGGCTAGTATGGTGGGCAGAAGGAGGCTCTCCAGCTGCTTCCAGACTACAACTGATCACTGATGGAAAATAATGAGATTTGTAGTATAGCAGCAGCTAGGGGGCCTCCCATTGCCTCCATCACACTCCAGACTGCTGTGGGACAAGGCTGGGGGTCAGTCATTGTGTTTCTAGTCTCCCATTGCTGTGGAACATGTTTGGGAGTCAATATGTGTGGTTACATGACTACCAGTGCATTGGGAACAAGCTGAAAGTCAGTATGTATGGTTATATGGCTATACTGTATGGCTACCAGTGCAATGGGAAAAGGCTGGGGGTCAAAATTGTGAGTAAATGGCTACTAATGCTGTGGGACAAGGATGGGGGTCAGTATGTGTGGTTCTATGTCTACCACTGGACAAAGCTGGCGTTCAGTAAGTGTTGTTCTATTTCTACCAGTGTAGTGGCGGGAGAGATGTTGCAGTAGAAAATAAGGGGAAAAAAATAAACGTTTGGGGGTAATTCGCATTGAAGGTAAATTGTGCCATTTCTGTATTTTTTTTTTTTTGGGCAAAACCTTTTTGCCCATCTCTAGCTCTATTTTGCCCACCATGGCTATATAAGGTTTCTTAACCACTAAAAAGCTGAATATTATAAGGTGGCGTTAAAGATAACAGTTTCTTCCACCCACTGAAGTTTATAGTTACTGGAAATCTTAGGTGTTGGAGATGACTCTAGCAGAGGGGTAGTCAACCCTGGTCCTCAAGAGTTACCAGCAATGCATGTTTTAAGGATATCCCAGGTGCAGAAAAGGTGGACACCTGTGCTCACCCAGAGATATCCTGAAAATATGCAGTTGGTAGCTGTTGAAGCCCAGAGTTGGTTACACCTACCTAAGATATTACTCAATACTACAGTTCTATTAATGTAAAAACCTTTTGGAGAACAAAATCTTATTACACTGTGGTTGATGTTAACAAATGGGTATTTCCTATTTGATAAAAGATCTTCACTAATAAATATATCTATGACTGCTTTCTGCTGTCCAATTTTCAAAAAAGTGCAATTATTTATTAATGATAGGCATAATATTTTAAAAAGTATCTACATATATTCCCTTTAACACAGATAGTACTTTTTCTGTACAGCTTCTTCAATCCTGAAACCTCCCTTAGTCAAATGTAGCAATTTATCATATCAATGCCTCCAGCTCTCAGCACTATCTGCAAGTGATTGTCTGTTCCAACTACTGACTTCAGTGCAGATGTTTAAATTAGAGAGAATCAGGAGGTCATTAGAATGGACAACAGAATGGCCTATGTCTAAAAGAGAAAAGTAATGCACTATGGGTACAATTAAAGAAAATCTCCAAATTCCCTTCCCAATGCATTGGGGATTCTTCAATGGGTTTAAAGCCCTATTTATATTAATGGGAATTTTTATTTGTCCCCTGCAATGCATTGGTTTATCCCAGAATTTCTCCACATTTCTTTTATACATACAGTCCAATGTTTTTACAGACAAGCTAGACAATAACTATAACTATAAGCAAACTATTTACAAGATTTACATAATTTACAAATCTATGGATTTTATCAGATAGACATGCCTTTTCTTCCATAATTATGACCAACCAAAAGTTTTCACCAACAGATTTGTGTGAACGGTCTTATTTTTACTGATGCCACCATTTTTCTAAGGAACCTCCCACTTTTAGCATTTTCTATTGACTAACATTTGGCAGCCCTGCCCTCCGTATACAGAATATGCATATGTTATCTAGGAAGCTGATGCATAAGATGCTTAGTTTAGGACTCAACTTGAAGATAGTTGATTGGATAAATAATTGGCTGAAGGACAGGAAACAGCAAGTCATAATCAATGGTATTTATTCAGAGGAAGGATGGATTACTAGTACAGTGCCTCAGGAGTCAGAGGTAGGGTCCATTCGCTACAATATTTTCATTAGTGGTATAACTTGCACATGATACCAAAATCAGCAGCAGGGCTGGCTTTCTATGAGGGATAAACCAAATGTATGAGGGTTTAGAAAACCATGACAAAACTATAGGATTTAAAGTTTAATGCTGAAAATTGCAAGATAATACATTTAATGCACAAAAACCTAGGCAAAATGGTACTTGTACTGAAAAAAACATCAGAGGAAAGGGACTTGGGTTTATTATTTCAGATGACCTGAAAATAGGGAAGGAATGCAGTAATGCGGCGGAAAAAGCAAACCGGGTTCTTGATTGAATAAGAAGAGACATTAGCAGCAGTGAGTGAGAGGTACTAATGCAACTATGCATATCACTAGCGAAGCTTCCCCTGTAGTACTTGTACAGTTCTGAACACCACATCTCCAGAAAGACATTAAAGCGGAACTACCACCCCTTTTTTGTCTAGTCGTTCCTCATACGTCAAGTCCTCCATTCCCTTAATTAATTTTATTGCTCTTCACTGTACCCTCTCTAGTTCTAGTATATCCTTTTTCAGAACTGGTGCCCAAAACTGCACTGCATACTCAAGGTGGGTTCTTACCAATGATTTGTACAATGGCAAAATAATGTTATCCACTCTTCCTTCAATACCTCTTTTTATGCAAGACAGGATTTTGTTTGCCTTTGCTACTGCTGTTTGACATTGGTCACTGTTTCCAAGTTAGTAGTTGACAAGGATACCTAGGTGTTTCTCTAGCAATGAGTCCCCTAAAATCATTCCATTAAGTTTATAAGTAGCCTTGGGATTATTTCCTCCCAAATGCATGACTTTACACATCCCCACATTAAAATTCATATTCCATTTGTTTGCCCAATCTGACATTGTATGTAAATCCCACTGTAGAGAGAAAATATCAAGTTCTGAATTAATTAACCTGCATAATTTAGTGTAATCTGCAAATATTGATATTTTACTTTCTATATCTATTTCCAGGTAATTTATAAACATGTTAAAAAGCAGCTGACCTAATACTGAACCCTGAGGTACTCCACTCTCTACTTTAACTGTATTGGAGAATTCTATTTACAACCACACGCTGTTCCCTATACTTCAACCAGTATTGTATCCAATTGCAAAGGTTATCTCCTAGCCCTGATTTCCTTATTTTATACCCCAGCCTTCTGTGTGGCACTGTTTCAAATTCCTTTGCAAAGTCTAGATATATTACCTCAACTGCCTTGCCATTATCAAGGTTGCTACTTACTTCCTCATAGAAGGTGAAAATGTTAGTTTGGCATGATCTATATATAGTCCCTTATTATCCCTTCTAGCAGTTTTCCCACTACAGAGGTCAAACTCACAGGTCTATAATTTCCAGGTTCTGTTTTAGTTTCCTTCTTAAATAGAGACACTATATTGGCACTTCTACCATACCTTGCTCCCTTGTATATACTGAATCAACGAAAGTGTTTGAAACATCGGCCTTTTCCTTATCCTCACTAATCAACTCACCCATCTCATTTTTGAAAGGTCCAATACACTCCTTCTTAAGTTTTTTGCTATTTATATATTTGAAAAACTTTTCTGGATTGGTCTTGCTTTCCCTTGCAATTCGGGTTTCATTATCTATTTTTGCTACCCTAATTGCCTTTTTGCAATCTTTGTTGCACTCCCTGTATTTTAAGAAAAAATGTTCCGTTCCTTCAGACTTAAATAGTTTGAATGCTTTTTTTTCCTTGACACTTCCTTCTTTACATGTGCAGTTAACCACATTGGCTGTGACTTAATTCTTTTGCATTTGTTATCCATTGGTATATACTGTTGTGTACATTTCTGCAACCTTAATTTGAATTATGACCATTTTTCGTCAGTATTTTTGCCTTTAAATAATGTATCCCATTCTATGTGTTGCATTGAAGCCTTTAACAATTTGAAGTTAGCTTTTTTAAAATTAAGAGTTTTGATAGAACCTATACAGATTTGCTTTGCCAGACTGATCTCAAATGTACCCATGTTGTGATCACTGTTTCCCAAATGTTCTTACCTTAATACTGGATACCATGTCTGTGTTATTTGTTATCACTAGATGCAATACATTGTTATTTCTTGTCGGCACTTCCACCATTTGTGACATGTAGCTTCAGGGCTGGTGCAAGGATTTTTGCCACCCTAGGCAAAACCTAATTTTGCTGCTCCTTGGCTCTGCCCCTTGTGTCCTATCCCTTTATGCCCGCCCTGTATGTGTTTAAGTGTTAGTGTGTTTGTGTGTTCCCAATATGTGTATAAGTGTCAGTTTATGTGTGTGTGTTCTCTATATGTGTATGTCAGTATGTGTTCCCTGTCTGTATATAAGTGTGTCAGTGTATGTTCCCTATATGTATATAAGTGTGTCAGTATGTGTTCCCTGTATGTATATAAGTGTGTTAGTGTGTGTTCCCTATATGTATGTAAGTGTTTCAGTGTGTGTGAGTGTCTGTAAGGATATCAGTGTGTAAGTATGTGTGTGTGCTTCTCTATATGTGTATGTGTGTGTCAGTATGTGTTCCCTATATGTATATAAGTGTGTCAGTGTGTGTTCCCTATATGTATATAAGTGTGTCAGTGTGTGTGAGTCTCTGTAAGGATATCAGTGTTTAAGTATGTGTGTGTGCTTCTCTATATGTGTATGTGTGTGTCAGTATGTGTTCCCTATATGTATATAAGTGTGTCAGTGTATGTTCCCTATATGTATATAAGTGTGTCAGTATGTGTTCCCTGTATGTATATAAGTGTGTTAGTGTGTGTTCCCTATATGTATGTAAGTGTTTCAGTGTGTGTGAGTGTCTGTAAGGATATCAGTGTGTAAGTATGTGTGTGTGCTTCTCTATATGTGTATGTGTGTGTCAGTATGTGTTCCCTATATGTATATAAGTGTGTCAGAGTGTGTTCTCTGTATGTGTATATAAGTGTGTCAGTGTGTGTGAGTCTCTGTAAGAATATCAGTGTGTAAGTATGTGTGTGTGCTTCTCTATATGCATATCAGTATGTGAGAGTGTATGTTCTCTATATGTGACTCTCACCCCTTTGACTCTCTCCCCCTCCTGACTGTTGATCCCCCCCTTTGGCTCTCTCTCTCTCTCTCCCCCGTCTGACTCTTGATCCCCCTCTTGACTGTTGATCCCCCCTTTGACTCTCTCTCTACACACACCCCACTTCACATAAGGTGAAGTGGGGTAAAATTGGGCGTATTATACCTGAGATTTTACAGTAATGGTATATTTAGAGCTATTTCCTCTTCCTTTTTGTTTCAATATACTGGGCTATAAGACACATAAAAGAAACAGAAGCTACTGTAATCCTGAAGGTCCTATAGTGCAAAAGACCTGAACAGTGGAACAAAAACTACAAAGACGAAGGAAAGCGCTCCTATATCTCTATAATATCCTATTTAATAAAAGGTCAGATGTATGTTTGTCTGAAGCAGTCATGCACAGTAGAGACTGCCCGAGTGCACAGAATGCTGGCCAGTGTACACAGGCTTTTAAATTAGTATTTAATAAAGTGCAACAGAAACAATCTATCAATCAGCACATATATCCAAATATCTCACATGGATAAAACAAATGTAATAATAAAAGCGTCCTAATTATGGCACCATAATAAAATATCCTGCAGCTCTTAGACTCCCCCATCTGGTGATAGCAAAGCGTACAGAGCTCAGCATCCCACAGCCTGTGCTCTAATCTGTCCAAGTGTAGCACTCCCCAGCCATGGATTCAATCAAACAGGTGTAGGTCAACAGATGTTGAAGCTAATTAGTAGTAAGTACTTGTATAGGATTCTCTCCCATATGTATATCTTGGAGTATGAAGTTCAATGTGGTTCATGAGAGCTTCTATAATAAAAACTTCCAAATATCAATCAAAATAAATAAATAAAAAATAAGATTTATGGCTAAAACTCCTATGCGTTTCGTATCACTAATATCTCATGGAGGTTCCTCTCACTAAGCCCCATATCAATAAATTCAAGGTGCCAAAAACATGAGTTAAATTAAAGAAAAATTAACCCTTTGAGTGCATTACACAGCATTGCATACCCCACTGGCACTCAAAGAGTTAATGTCCCTAAAGCTAACAACCATCCCATTAACATTCGACACTTACCTGTAAGTCTGATTTCCAGCAGGGTCTACTGCACGTAGACCTTCCTCTTTAATTCTTCTTCTGTAAGCTTCTATCTTCTCCTTCTTCATCTGTCTTCTTCTTCTTTCTCCCTCCTTCTTTTTCTTAATCTGTCCTCCTCTTCTTTCCTCTTTCTTTTTCTTCTTCTTCTTCTGGCCATATAAAAGGCAGTCCCTATTCAAATTTCCCTCAGTGTAGATCAGGCATCAGCCCGAAAGATATAAGAAGGGAGAATATTTTTTGCCACTACAGCAATGCATTGGAGACCTCGCTAGCATTCAAGGGGTTAAAATCCTGTTTAGTGGGTTGGGGGGTTATGTGTCCCCTGTAGTGCAGATGGTTTGCTCCAGAATTACCCAAATATGAAGCAACCCAACAGCACTGTAGGAGACAAATGAAAATGGCCAAATTCTAATTTATTTTAACCCTTTGAGTGCCAGAAGGGTACGCAACACATTGCAAAGCAATGCATTGCATTTCTCCCTGGCACTCAAAGGGTTAGTGGGCTTCTAACCTCTTGAATGATAGAAATTTACAATATATTGGAAAGCAATGTGTTGGAGACCTCTTTAGCATTCAAGGAGCTAAATGTTTATCTAAATTAATGGGAATTTTTGTCTCCTACTTTGCATTTGGTTTGCCCCAGAATTGTTCAACGTTGCCTTTATATATAAGTATGACGTTATCAGCCTCTTTTGATGTATTCATATGCTAGAAACATTGAAATAAATCCAACCACTGGAAAGTACCCTTAGGAATAATGTAGCATTACACTTTGCTTGAAACTGTACACAAAGAACTTTGTGGTGGAACATGGAACTAAAACACCCATTGCATGAGGTCAATGAAAATGAGCTAAAGGGAACTGTAATGGGGTTGGACAAAACATAGAGCAACTGGAATTACTTCTTGGAGCAATTCTCTCTGAAATCCTTGTGAGGCACACTAGTGAGGTAGCCCAAGTGTGTACAAACACTTCCCCATTCATGTACAAAGTCTTCAATAGTTGTCCTCTTCTAAGAAATCTGGGATCAATTTTCAAAAGCGAATGGCCTTTTTATAAGAGCAAATTTCATTTGCACATCAAAATGGTAAATCTGTGGTGTCTGCATCCGGCACATTTAATTTATACCCTTGGAATAACTTTGACTTTGTTTAACAGATGGACATACCTTCGTAACTGGTTCATACACTGGTCTGTTATATATGTCACTATGGTTTTTGCATAGTATTTAAAGTTGTCTGTATTTGATGAGTCTCAGTTTAGGTGATAACTTCTAACAATAAAGAATAGGCTTTTATCAGACTGAATGAGATTAGCCATAGCCAGAGACACACCATCGCTCCTTCAGCATCATCTAAATATTCTCAAGATAGTAAAATATCTGTGTCAAGCTATAGACTACAGGTTCAAACAAAAAAATAGGGTCATCAAAATTGGAGGGTGGTTCATTAGCAGGTATCAAATTTGCTGCCTTAAATTAAAATGCAATGGGGTGCAACAAACTGTTTCAGCCAGGGTAGACCCAAGACAACACTCGAACCCTAGAAATTGTGTATTGTGGGATTCTGCATTATAAACGCCCACAAAGAAACTGTATGTATATATATATATATATATATATATATATATATATATATATATATATATACACAGGGCTCAAAATTTCCACTCGCCATTGGCTAGCCAAAAATTTTTGCCCTGGCGAGTAGAAATTCAGCCCTGGTGGGTATGTTTTGTTTTGCAATGGCAAGTAACTTTTCAGGTCTGGCTAGTAGCAAAGAACTTAAAATTATAAGGCCTGTATATATATATATATATATATATATATATATATATATATATATATATACAAAAGAAAAAACAACAGTTTGATCAGAGACCCTGATAGTAAACAAAGTTCCCGTACCAAAATCTCTGACCAGACTTCCTGCACACAGTGTGAATCCACTAGGAGATAAATATAGGGATTCCAATCCAAAAGCTGTAATCTCCAAATCTAAATCTAGTGTCCAAAGAACAGACACTATTTGTGTGCAAACAATTTAAAAAGTCTATATCCTTATAAACTGAAAAAATTATGATGAATGTGAGTGATATATGGCAATAATGATGATAAAAAAATGGAAGTACAATAGTCAGTATAAATATAGATCTTTTCAGCTGCAGCTCCCCAACTTCGGGACCTTTTCTCTCACAGGTTTGCACAATCTAGAATAAGGGGTGCAAAAGAGTAGAATCTAAAAGTACTATCTTAACTTTTCCTTCAATTGTGCAAGAAGTACAGTTCCCCCAACCTCTCTAATGTCAGTGTGATTCCTCATTGTATCGGGGTAGATAACAGAGAAAATTCCTCCTCAGTGTACACTTACACAATGTGGTGGCATTCCAGCTGCCCACATGCCGGCATCTACAGGGGCTACTCCGAATGATAGAGGTCTGATTCTAAGTGTTCCAAACCCGACGCGTATTGTGGCTAGCTTGCCACTTCCTCAGGGGTTACAGTCAACCTCCCCTGTCCATTCATTTTAACCCCTTCGTGTCCAGTGGAGTGCAAGGACCGTCACTGTCTGGTACTTAAGGACCAGTGACGGTCCTGGCACATCACATACTTTTTACTCGCAGCGCTCCTGCAGGGACTGAAATTGATCGGTCCAAGACCGGAGCGATCTCTTTCAGTCCCCGATCAGTCACATGGGACGGCAAGTCAAACTTTCCTATGTGGTCCTTAAAGGACCACACACCCCGGGACCGCTGGTCCTTAAGGGGTTAAACTCCATATTCAAATTGATCGGGCACGACACTCTGGAATTTCTTCTCCCTTATTTTACATCTCCTGCTCAAGCTGACATGCTGAAGGATCCTACCTTAGACACCCAACACTGTCTCTCCCTCCATCAAATAAAACACTGGGTGAACTCCTTTAACTGCTCCTTGTCCGTCTTGAGGCCCCTCACCTCACTGGAAAAAGCAATCATTAAAAAGCCCCAGTCCTTAAGCCCGCTCTCCTTTTGCCATTCCCTCCTCCTCTCCTTTCATCAACCTTCCAAGCACTATTTCCTCGTCTTTGTGAGAAGGACCTGGGGACCTCATTAAATACTGGCCTGGCATTCTATTATTCACACTCTACATAGTTCAGCCAAGGACGTAGCAACTCAAGAGCTTAATTACAAACTCATAACTTGTTGGTACTTCACCCCCCAACACCAAGCCTCCTTCTCGTCCCAGACCCCAGCACATTGTTGGCAATGCTCAGGTGATAGAGGTACTATGCTACATATCTGGTTATCTTGCCCTCTCATTTTTCCATTTTGGGAGACCATTATTCAACACATAAATCGTGAATACTCGGTCTTGCTTTCTCTTGGTCCTGTCTTCTGCATTTTCTTTCGCCTCCCTATCACTCGGGCGCGTCTTCCTGCTCCCATCAGATCTTGTATCTACACTCTCCTGATTGCTGCAAAATCTCTCATCCCCCTCCACTGGTGTAGCAACACACCTCCCTCAATTAGTGAATGGTTCCAGAGAGTCAAATACTTCCACGATATGGAAAGCCTACACGTCTCTACCTTCACCCATGTTCCACTGAGTTTCCCTCACTGGGAATCTTGGGTCAACCATGTCGCAACCCTGCCTCTCCCTTCTTCTTGAGTTACCATCACCACGACTTCTCTATTCCACCCTGGCCTTCCACTGAGCCATCTCTCTTGCCCCCTGGGCCATCATAACTTCTCTTTTGTACCTCACTTCCCATTAGGAGACTTGACCCAGGGTGGAGGTCTTTCTGATCAAAACGAGGGGACTTCCGGGCCCCCCCCCCCCCCGCTTGGCCCTGATGGGCCTGGAGCTTAAAGGTATGCAGCATGTTGAACCCCCCCTCTGCCCCCCTTTTTTTTTCTTTTTACCTTTCACTCTCCATATATTGTCTCTTGCTGTGAGTAACTCTCTCTCAAAGACCGATTCATATGAAACTTAAATGTAACATACTTTGTGTTATGTAACATTATTATTGTACTTATTGTACATTTGCCTTTTCTTATGTTTTGTATTCATTGTCTTCTCAATAAAGATTTATAAAATGAAAAAAAAAAAGACAAACTGATCGGGCAGGTGCATTATTATCCAAGCATCAAATCCTTAATTCAGTACATTCTATCTAATTCAATGTTTGTCCCTATCTAACAAATAATAACTTTATTAGCAGCAAACTTTTAAAAAATATTTTTTCTTCAATAAGACTTTTGTTTCTATCGTCTAATCGCACTTAAACTACTCCAAAAATTAAATACCCTAATAATAATCATAAAATTCTTATATTAAAACATCTTTCCTATTTTAGTATACACCCTATATAATTTCTTTGGGCACAACTTTCAAGTAGAGCTTTCCTCATAAAATTCATTATATCCATAATTATTAACTATTATAAAAAATCTATTTTGTATGTAAAATTCTTGTCTTTCTATAAAAATTGATTCTATATTCTCATTAATACCACAAGAGCATATCTTTCTTAATATTCATATAGAAATGAATTTTTATGTTCTTACATTAGGGTACTGTGTCCCCTTTGGATCTGAGAACCTGGACCCGGTTTCCCCACACCGACACCAACTTAATAAACAGGCTTTATTATGCATTCTTAATGCAAATATATCACCAGTGTTTTTGCAACAAATGCAAGCTTGGGGTAAAATAAATTATATGAATTGTACAAAGCATATTGAAGTTCGTTCATTTTGAGACCTTTCCTCTTGGATAGTGGTTCCCAGTCATCTCCTCAGCTGCACCTAAAAGGCCACATCTTTAGGATTTCCCTTCTTGTGCACAGGTGAATTCATCATAGGCTCTGACATTTAGTCACCTATCTGTAAGCAAGGAAATCCTGAAGATATTACCTGTTAGGTGCCTCTGAGCATAGGGTTGGGAACCATGGACCAAGGATTCCTTTTGTTATTATTTAAAATACCTTATTCATACAGGCTGTGATGGACCTACAGAATTGGTGACCTAGTTTCAAGACAATTGTGGTGTCTCCAAAACACTTTAAATCACTGAACATACCTAATAGTTCTATTTTCAGCATTAAATTGGCCCCTAGTGGAAGAGCCCCAGTTTTTGCACCAGCCCTAAAGAGGTGCTTTCAAGATATGTTTCCCAAAGTTGCAGGAGGCACATTTATTGATTTTGTTGTAGTGCAAAGTGCTTCACCATATTATTAAGCCTCTAATATGAAAATATCATTGGAAAATGTTGTTCTTTTATAGAAAAACAGCAATGTAATTATCATTTTATTGCACTTTAATATATAATATTCTTATAAATACTCTTAGAACCAAATAAAATGTGACATTTATTTCCACATAATAATTTGTACAGTCATCTTCTAAAATGATCAACCTCTATATCTTCTTGGCCAATAAATGCCTTACTCCAGTTGCTTTGCAGAGGTTTAAAACGTATAAATTAAGTTTTGTTATCTGGCATTTTTAAAGGGATTAGGAACTTCAAAAGAGAAACATTATTAAACAAGATTTAGCTTCTGTACAATAGATTAAATTTTACCCAAACCTAAGGTGCTTATAAAGCTATCAATGGAAGTGTATATGATGATGTCATTATAAAAAAAAGACTAATTTATAGATATGATGTCCCCCAGTATGAATTGTAGATTTATGTAGCTAATTTTGTCCCTCGACTGCATTCAAATGAGCATTTCCTCCCAATATACAGAAGGAAAATAGCTGCATTATAGCTGTGTTAATGGTGATCAGCATCCTAATGAGCAACAGAAGGTTGTTATAGAAAAGAGTAGTTCAAAGATATATGATCTGCAGGTACAAAAAGATGTAATTCTTTAGAGAATGCAAATAACTCGTTTATAGGTCATATATTATTTGTTTTGGTCATTGCAGAACACAGAGAATTTAATTTAGCAAGGCTAAAGAAATTTAATTCTGAACATGTATTAGTGTGGGAGAATCAAATACATGTGTAATAGGCACAACAACTTTATTAAAGTAAGTAGATTATTTGTGTTAAAGAGGGACATTTTAGTACTTTAGTATACAAGAGAAAAGCAAGAGGAAAGCAAGGATATTGATATTTTCTCCGTGTTTATATAGTTTGTGAATGTAACACTGATACAAAAGGTTGGAAAAGTAAGGTAGAAACCTACCTACAAAATATAATATTATATAGGTTTTACCCACTAGCTATTAAATTATTTGTCTCTTTTAGTCCTCTTATCTATTTTTGAAAATTAAATATTTAATTTTAATCTTCTTATATCTTTTATGATTCTTCCTAAGATGATTTCATTTTCTGATGTCTATTTGGCTATATACTAAATAAACTTTTTTTCTGAAACTTCTGTTAATAAAAATATACACCAGAACCTGAAGTGATATAGGAATATTCAGTTTAAATAATTAAACTATGAAGTGGATTAAAAATAGAAATAAATATGCTTTATTTCACTAGGCATTCTATTTGTAAGAACAAAGACGTAAAGGTAGAAATACAGTCTATAGTCTAACTTGTCATCGTAATGGGGTTCCTTTGCTCTTGAGAGTCTTTTCTGTTGAATGTTTGGCCAAAATGTATTC
The DNA here is from genome assembly GCA_037306005.1 of Rhinophrynus dorsalis. Taxonomy (NCBI): domain Eukaryota; kingdom Metazoa; phylum Chordata; class Amphibia; order Anura; family Rhinophrynidae; genus Rhinophrynus; species Rhinophrynus dorsalis. The sequence continues at coordinate 429,540,583 of CM074719.1, read as the reverse complement.
TTAATAATGGTGTGTTTTTTGTTTTTTTTAATTATTTTGGCCACTATCACATTGTTCTATCCATGGACTTTTATATTAAAGGAACAAAACACGCCATGATAATAAACCCCTACTTACAGAAGTCTAAGCAGAAAATCCCAATGAACCCTAAACATTTAATTCTTCCTGGATTGGTTCTCCAAAAGTAATTTTGAATTAGTTCAGGAGGTGCAGACCTGATTCTTTATTGCAGGGCTAAAGGCCCTCAACTCCAACCACTGATGGCTTCCTAAGAACACTTCAGTAAAAGTTCAAGGAATGGAGTGCTGCAAAAAAGAATCATGATTCCCTTGGCTGGCATGACATCCAGCAGTAATTAAAGATTTAAAATCAACAGGGAGATGGGGGTTCTAAAAACACCCATCTTATAGTGAAACTATAATAATAATAATGGCAAAACTACTAATATAATGTAGTCAACTCACTGCTGAATCCAAGCCAGTAACAGTGCATGCAGGTATGTTAACCCATCCTGCTAGTAAAAGACACAGCTCTCTGGAGGCAGTGCCTGAGTAGACCACCAATATCCAAAATTAATCCCAATACTCTGAAATGTATTAAAAATAAATAAATATAACCAATCAATATGCCAAGGTCTTTTATTAATCCTCAGTGGATCATGGTGCATTTCAGATACTGGTAAGAATAATGTCTTCCCCTAGCAGGATGAGTTAAAGTACCTGCATGAGCTATAACCGGCTTGGATTCAGCAGCCAGTTGACTACATTATACAAGTGATTTTACCATTATTATTATTATTCTATTTTCACTGTGAGATATAGGTTAAAGGTGGTACTGTATGAGCCAAGGATAAAGCAGGAGGAGACTAGTAGAGTAAAAGTGATAGCTAACTGAATAGTTTAGAGTACAAGCTTTCATTGTAGACTACTACTAAAGATACCTCTACTGAAGTCTAAAGAGTCATTTAGAAAGATACAGTTGATAATCTTACTTTCAATGGAATTAAGAGTAGCAATAATATCAAAGTATTTTACCTGGAAGGAAACATTGAAATTGTCTTTCATTTTTGAGCATGTCCTGGGGGTATAGATATTATTACACAATTTAATGGTACTTATTTTATCTACAACATAAGGATGAAATGTTGAGTTGGCACTGCTGGGACTAGAACCTGTGACTTTGTGGTTTTGAACAAATTCTACAGCTGGTGCATTAACTAAATGAGCCATCTCACCAGTAAACAAAGGTTTGCACTTTCTTCATGAATATGTTATGATTATCTGCTGACCAATCTGTTATTGTGTGTATATGCTAAAACAAACAAAAAAACAAACAAACAAGCAATATATATATATATATATATATATATGTATATATATTTGTGCAAAGTAAATGAGTATCACAGTATGTGATAATACATTTTTATTGGACTAATGTTCAATTTACAGGAGCAACTTGCAACAGTAACAACCTTCCTTCACCAAGTAGAAAACATTACTAATCAACAAAATGAAACATCCAAGTCAAATGAGAGAGACAATACATGAGTTAAGAAAACTCAAACCGATTAACTGTACATCATTACAGTTTAAGATTCCAAAAAATCCCTTAGTCAGTGTGAAAATAATGTGAAGAAGGGGGTGGGTGGCAGGCAAAGAGAGGGGGCACAGATTAACCCATTAAATGAAAAAATTACATGAGGAATATGGGTCAATATGAATTAAAATAAATAAACTATATTTTATATGAAGTTTCAGTAATGTGAGAGGAATCCCAAGTTCTTATTTAGTCCTGTGTCTTTGGTGCTGAAAAAGCTGATTATATTTATTTCAAATGTCTTTCTCTCTTAGGTATTTTTTTAATTCCTTATGAGTATTTTGATTTTTAGGTTATGGGCGGAGTGGCATATCTGGGTGAATGTTGAACCTCCTTTTTCCCCTTTTTTTTCTTGCCATCCAGCTTCCATCTCTACATTCTTTTCCCACTAACCAAGGAATTTAATGATCCATAAACTAGTGTGATCTGTAGTTTATCAGGTTGTGTTTTCTTAACCCACGTATTGCCTCTCTCATCCAACATGAATGTTTCATTTTGATAATTAGTATTATCAAATGCTGGTTCAATAAGAAAGGTATTATCACACACGGCAATACCCATTTACTTCGCATCTACACCACTGGTCTAAAACATCTACCCTAAGTTAAGTACAGCTTTGCCCTTGCAAGAGTGGTTGGCACACATTAATAGTACAGTATTGGCCTGCCTATACTTGTGTCATGAGATTCTCTTATTCTCTCACCTCCTGCCGTACCAATACTTCTTCTGTCATGCTGTTGCTGTGACTTCTACTTCTGCTCTCTGGCTGGCTGGTGTCATGTGAGCAGAAGAGCTTCAGTAAGTGGCAGTGTGTCCAGTGCTTGATTGTCAGGTGCTTAGGTCTCCAGTAGATTCACTAATTGCAGGAAAAAGAAAGGAGGTATTGGCATCAGTGTTGGGAGGTGCACAAAAATGTTTGTGTTTATAGAAATACCTGAACTCCTAAAGATGATGATGATGACGATTTGATAGATAGATAGATAGATAGATAGATAGATAGATAGATAGATAGATAAACAGATAGATAGATATTCAGCTCTTATTCTGTATTGCGCCTGATGAAGAAACCAGAGTGAACTGGAAAGCTTGCACTCTAACGCTATTCTGTTAGCCATTAAAGGTATCACTTTTACTCTATTGGTATCCAGATGGTTCTATATCACTTTTCCATACACGGGAGTTCATTGACTCATCATAGACATAGTTGACTGAGTGGAGGTGGTCCTGTTTACTTAAAACCCATTTAATAATATTGTGATGTGCTTTACCAGACGTGTGAGCATTTGGAGATTTACTTATTACTGAAATATATTTGGGAGGAGAGCCAAGTGGAGGCCTCCTTTTAACAACAGTGGACCGGCAATGGCTGAAAATGATGATGTTGACATAGCTTTGACATTCACTGTCCATATTTCACAGCCATACGTAAGGACTGGGATGACACTCTGTTCAAAAATATTTTGCTTGAGGCAAAGTGGTAACTTTGTCTTAAAGTCAGTACTACTACATTTTCCAAATGCTTGCCATCCCAATTTTATTCAAAGCTCAATTACCACCATGGTCTTTCTATCTGTTGACATTTCGTGTCCAAGGTCAACATGCTTGTCCACGTCTTCCAGTTCTTGTCTATCTACTGTGATTTTCAATGGTATGGTAAATTTGTTAAACATAACTTGTGTTTTGTTGATATTCATCTTCAGACCCAAATTTTTGCTGTCCTGTTGTAACTCTTCAATGCATTCTTGCTGTTCTTTAGGACTACTGGCAAAACGTATGATACCGTCTGCAAAATGTAAGTGATGTAGGTAGTCTTCATTGATCTTACATCCTTTATTTTCTTATTTAGTTTGTGGAAAATTTCTAAACAAGTAAAAAATAGTTTTGGGGACATTGTCGGACGCCTTTTTCTATGTTGATCTGGACTTTATCATTGTTGACCTTTATTGACGCAGTTGCATTTTCATATGTTGATTGAAGGATATTGTTATAAGCTCAATCTATTCATTCACTGATCAGGGCATCAGTTATTGCTTGCTTTTTCACTGTGTCAAAGGTCTTTTTGTACTGAAGGCTGTGCAAAATGGGAGGTTGTATTCATTATGTCGCGGTATAACTCGTTGCACTATCAGGATATGGTCCATTGTACTAAAACTGCTCCTGAAGTCTACTTGTTCCTTAGGTTGTGCCACATTAAGTATTGTGTCCATTATTCTTGTTAGTACCTTTGTGAAACCCTTACAGATCACTGGCAATATCACCTTTTTTGTGCAGTAGGATGACTTCTGCATTTTTACATGCATGTTTCAGGCACTTTGCTAAGTAGCAGGCATTTTGAAAATAGTTTAGTTAGGGCTTTGAATAAGGGTTGACCTCTGGCTTTCAACATTTAAATATTAACTTTATCAGGTCCAGCTGCTTTGCCATTTTTCATTGATTTTGTTGCACCTTCTATTTCTACCAAAACGTTTGTCACAGCTTCAGCCCCTGGTACTGCATTCAGTTGTTGTCCTTTATCCCTATAAAGATTTGAATAAAATTCTTCCACTAGTTATAGTATTTGTTGTTGAGTTTTTGCTGTTGTACCATCATTATTGGCTCCTATGTGTTGTCATCTTTAACTTTGCTTTCTTTAGACCTTGATTTTTTTCCAGTGAGCTTTTGATGAGCTCAGAACTGAACTTGCATGTTTCTTCTTTAATGCATTTTATTATGGTCTTGCACATTTCTACATATTCTACTCTGTTTCTAATATTACCAATTCTTGTCACTTTTTCATAAGAGCAACTGTTTCTTTTGATATTTGCGTCGGTTTTCTTGTTTTACAGTAGATGCAATGGCATGGGCAGTGTCTATGATAGTCTCAATAACTTTTTCATTGTGGGTTGAAATGTTTATGTCTGGAAGGTCTTGCAGCACACTCAAGCAACAATCATTTTCTTTCTTTCTTTCTTGCAGTTAATTTTGCTTTTTGCTCTCCCTAGAAGATGGTCACTTCCAACATTAAAACAAATTGAAACTGAGCAGTCAATGAATATTGTTATTTGCAAGTATTAAGTTGATTTCACTTGCGTTACCATTGGGGCTTTTCCCTGTTCATTTTCTCTGGGCCTTTTTCCTGTAGAATGAGTTCAAAACGTACAAATTTTGTTGTTCTACAAATCCAGTCTGCTTGATTTTACACCATTTTGGATTATACCAATTCTTGCACTGAAATCTGCCATTCTAAATTTCTGTATAATTTTTATTGCTTTAAAAAAGGGTACATAGAACAGTTAACATAGAGTGTATTGGAGACAAGCTGACCTGAGGCAGACAAAGATTACTATATACAAGTACAAGAGGACAAATATTGGTGCAGAATGACAGGGAGAAGCGGAGCACACAGAGAAGGGGAAAGGCCGGATCAGCTCACATACTTATTGTGTAGGGGTTTTGTTATAATAGCCTCTTCATAAAGTTGCAGAAGGAGGCTGCCCTGGCACAAAGGTAACAAAAAAAGAGCCAAACTGTTAAAGCTGAAAAGGAAGGTGATTGAAGAGAATCACCGGCTGTATAACTATTAAACGCGACCATTGACTAGGCGACGTGACAATCTCGCTCTGTCATGCACTGCAAGATTGTCACATCGCTATTTTTATCCAAGCAACATGATGAAAGAGTTAAATGGTCACACGCTCTTCTGCATGCAACCTTTTAATAAGGATACCTTATTAATGAACATTAGGGCTCCCACAGAACAGTCCTTATTAAGCCAATCAGCAACCAGAGGAAGGCATCAAGCTTCACAGGTGCATAATCCCTTCTTCTTCACAGTGATTGGCTGGGAAGTGAGGTTACTCCACTTCCCAGTCAAAATGAAATGAGAAATATTTACTCAGGGATTGGTGTATATAAGTCAATCCCTGTTTATTTTTTGTTTCATAGTGGTCTGGGTATTTTTTATTTCAACAGCAACAAACATGGTGTTGGGTATTTAGGTATTTTTTTTCCTTTTATTTATGTAGGTATCTGGATTGGAGGATCGGTCAAAGATACCTGCACTTAAAAAATAATATGGCATGACTAGACATGCTTTGTTTTGCACATTTTCCACCTTGATCTCATCAGGATGTAAAGTTGGAGGATTGTGTTATCCCATATTTCATTACAAAAGTAATTTTTTAACCATTATTTTTTATTGGGGTTGCCAGCATTTATTTTGGTGACTTTAATACGGCTTATTTGCTTTATATTTAAGGTCTACATTACATTACAGTTGATAAGTGTTAACCTGGATTTTATCTAACAAATTCCCATTGAATTCTATAGAGACATATTTATATAACACACTTCATAAAGTTATCCGGAGTGTAATCTAGAACTTCATATGAGGCTTAAATGGATTATTTATTGTAATTGCACAGCAGTATTCAACAAAATATTTTATATTTTTACATATTTTATCTGATTTATTATATATATATATTTTTTGTGTAAGTAAATCTAAGTTGAATACACACAGTTTTACTTACAAAATAATCACACCCATAGGTTATTGACTTAATATATGTTTTATCCCTTTAACAATGAAAATGTATTCTCCTTGCGTTAATATTTCCAGCAAATTCTCTGAGTTGATTAGATTTCCCTCCTTATGTCATAAATTCAACCCCTTTCCAAGGCCTGCTATCTCATCCAACTCCCCCTAAATCCCTACTATAATGACTATTCTTGTCCTATCTTGACTATTGTAACTATTGTAACCTAATTAGCATTTTCTAATATGATTGTCCCCACTTCTCTCCATCAAATATGCTGCTATCAAATTAATTTTCCTAACTCACCAATTGTGATCTGCTGTAGTGATGGGTAAAACTTTTTGCCTCAAACCAAAATTGGCAAAAAGTAGCACTACCCGCTTGCAAAAAATGTCCCACAAAAAGTGCCGGTTTCCCACTTTTTTCCCCTAGCTCATTGCATTGAATTCAATGGGAAAACTGAATTTTTCCCCAACACATGGCAGTTTTCTCTTCTTTACCTGAAGGAATTTAAAAGGATTTCAGACTTTCACAGCATGTCATTCTGTGTTTGTGAGAGGAGAAACACTTTCAAAAACAAATGCGGTTGCTACATAATTCCAGCAATAATATCAAGCAAATCAATTGCAACTTAAAGGGATAGTAATACTTAAAATGTAAAAAAAAATATGTCGTAGGGTTTATCCCCCTGAGTAAAACAAGAGTACTCCCACCACTGAAAGGTGTTTCATTCAAAAGTTATTCATTTTCAAAGTTGAATTTTTTAGGTGTAATATCACAGTGGCCTGAAATTGTACAGTGGCGCTGTTGCTACACCATCCTATGGAGATTTATGGTCCCGGGACCAGAGCTGTCCATAGGATCAGCGCCACTGTACAATTTCAGGCCACTGTGATATTGCACCTAAAAAATTCAACTTTGAAAATTAATAACTTATGAATGAAACACCTTTCAGTGGTGGAAGTACTCTTGTTTTACTCAGGGGGATAAACCCTACAACATATTTTTTTTTACATTTTAAGTATTACTATCCCTTTAAATTGTTTAAACTCGCCCAGTCTGGAGTTGTGTGGCGAGTCCAGAGCGGCCCCTGACAAAAAACAGCAAGATTTCAGCAAAAGAGAAGACACAGGAAGGGAGCGCTCTACAAACTCACCAAAGCTGATAGACCGGTCAGGAAAGTTCCATTTGATTAAAATTCCATTTTATTAATTTGAGTTGAAAAGCATTGGACAAACTTTTTTTGAAGGATATAAGTGTATCAGTTATATCAATGGTGATGATCCGCCTTACACATTTCGTGGGGAAGCCCCCACTTAATCATAATCAAATAGAAGTCTCCTGACTGGTCTATCAGCTTTGGTAAGTTCGCGCTCCCTTCCTGTGTCATCTCATTTGTGAGAGGAGAAAACCATGTTTTTGAGCTAGAGGAGATAGGCAAATAAAGGGGAATTAAAGCTTAGTTTAGGGATTCTTTTAGGTAGGACATTTGTTCTCTGTACTAGGGTAGTCTGGAGGCACTATTGGGGATAATAAGGAAGGAAGGAGGTTGACCCCAAATACCCCAAAATTTGTTGTAACTGACTGGAAAGACACAGGCAGCTGGGATCCAATTTTCTTGCAAATCTTGCTGTTGTTATTATTATATCTATATCTAGTGAATGACATTCACTTGTTTATATACTGAGGCTAACTGTTGGTGGGGCCTGAGGATAGGTTTGCTTGCCCCTGCTCTACCATACACTCTCCACCTGTTTTACATTCCAATACTTCTTAAGTTGGAAAAATTTTGCAGTTGTTCCAACAACTCTCCAGTTAAACTACACACATTAGTTTTTGATTGATCTAGTCTTTCCCCTACTCATGTCTAGTCTTTTCAATTATACCCCACATTTCTCTTCTTCTTATAGCGTAAGCTCTCCATACCAGGTTTCCTCAAACATTTGTTTCAGTTTGTATCTATTTATCTTTGTTCTGTAATGATTGTTCACCAAACACACAGTGCTGTTAAATATTTGTTGGTGTTGTACCAATAATTTATAATATGTCTGCCTTCATTCCAATGCTTTTGGATTATTTGTTTCATGGAGCAAGATGCTGCTGTATATTTCGAATTTAAAGTTTGTCTTTATTCTGTAATGTAATTAAATGTTTAACTTACAAATAACAGAACATATCAACCCTTAAGGACCCTTGACATGCCAGGACCATCACACCTAGTCCTGCACTTAAGAACCAGTGATGCTCCTGGCACGTTATGGAATTCTAGGGTCCCCGAGTGGCTGCACCCCGATTGAGGACCCCAGAATCCAATGCGCAAAAAAAAATTACCTGTTATCCTTAACTGCTGACTGCCACAGTTGGTTGTTAAGGGGTTAAGCAGTAAAGTAGAAGTAAATTACAACTGATGGAGATTAGTGATTGGTCAAAAATTCAAGCCGTTAAGTATTGCTTGTTAACCCTTTGAGTGTCAGATGGTACGCAACACATTTCTTTGCAATGCATTGTATACCCCAGGCATTCAAAGGGTAAATATGCTTGAATTTTCACCTCAGCTGAACCATTTAGCATAATTTATTTCAACAAAATATTGTCTTAGTCACAAGAATATTCTATAGAAGAAAGCTTATTGGAAGAAGTATTGCTCAAGGTAAAATTTTAATTCTGAAATATGGTGCTAAAAGGGGATATTTAAATAGGATCTCCTTGGAATGAATATTTAGAAAAAAAAATCATGCAGGATGATTTATAGCAAAATTATATGAACAGAATGAAGGACAGAGGGTTTTTTATTAGATACGGGTCTCATTTCCACAAATATAAATTATACCTTTTAGAAAATATATTGAATTTTATTAATATTCGGGAGATAGCCTGCAGTGTTAATCTTCATTCATACCTATATCATTTTCATTACTATGTACAAGGTGTATTTACCCTTTAACCAAATAATGGTTAAGCAATTCAATGCAGCACTCCTTGCCATTTGCACAGCTCATGCAATTTATTCACTTCACAGTCGCAAATAATTAGAGTGTTTCAATAAAGAGAGCTTGATTTGAATGTTTCGTACTTAAACTACACCTAGTCAACTAAATAAATCTAAACATTTTAAATAAATGTATTTTGATGTTGCATTAGAAATAATATAAACAGCTTATAAATCAGAAGGTCCAGCTGTACATTTAGGGAGTTCAAGCTATATAACATTGTGAGGCATAAAGTTCTTAAAGGGATAGTAATGCTTCATAACAAAAGCAGCTCCAATTAATCTTCATAGTATTTGGGCCATGGAGAGAGTTATTTGAATACTGTCAGCGTTGTAGTTCAAGAGTAACTGAATGATAAAATATCCCCCTCCCGCCCCTTTCACTGATGTAACACTGCTCACCTCAGAGCAGGAGGGTTGTGTCCAGGTGGATTGCAGAGAGGGTCAATCTTCAATTAAGATAAAGGAAAAACCTGTCAATGGGGGCAGGGTTTTCATTGTTCTCACAGTAAGAAGATTGTCCCTTGCTGTCAGCTGTCTGGTCTGTGGACTAGATTCCACACCTGAGGGGAGATGGCTTACACTAGGTAAAAGGGGCTGGAGGGGGATACTTCATTCAATTACTCTTGAACTAGAACTCTGATAGCATTGAAATAACACTCTCTATGCCTCAAATACTATGTAGATTAATTGGCGCTGCTGTTTTTGTGAAACATTACTATCCCTTTAACCCTTTGAGTGCCAGAGGCGTGGCTTACCCTTCTGGTACTCAAAGGGTTAAAGGTAAAGGATTTTGCCAACATTCCTTTTATATTCTGTTTCTTTCATGAGTCGTTTGATTTTTAACCTAGAGACATCTCAAATAGATATGTACATAGAACCTTAACAACTTAGTTTGCTTTTGATATTTGCATCCATATCTGAATTTATCTGGGTCAAGTTTTTCCTCCTCCTCCTGCCCCTTTCGTCCTTTAAAACTCCCATAATGATATCAGGTAAAACCACTAAAGGAGATTTAAAGGGGTAGCATGAGTTTAGAGGGCTTCTGGGATTTCAGAAGCTTGCACCTTGAAATTAAGAGGGATTGAGAACAAGAACCCCACCCCCAGTTCTATAGTAACAGCATAAGCTTACTAAACAGTTTTTAATTCTCTTTATGTGAACAAGATACAATGTAATAATGTAAATAATACACAATGATTTCTATTTTAATTTATTTTATTCATATGCTTTCTGCTAATCTTAGTTTTGTCCTAGGAGTCATGTCCCTTCACCCCATTGAAGGGCCAGAACTGGACACAGAGCTGTTTAATCCATATTACCTAGACAGTGCAATGAGGAAGGCACTCATGATACAATCAGTGACCCATTTATTGATGAAACGGTGACTTAGATACCACCTAATTTTAGGGGAGATCATCAATCTTCAGGTTTTTTCTCAATTCAAGTGAACACTGCCAAATACAAGAGAGATGTCCAATGTATTTTGAAACATTGCAGTTCTCACCTTACTAGTCCTTAAATGGTTAAATAACTGAACAGTTAAAAAGAAAGCTTAGAAAACCAGGGTGGAGATTCACTAAACAGTGATAAAGAGGTGATAAAGTAGAGATGACGTCTCCAGTGTATCACTTCTCCTATTCTATGGAGCCTATGCACTAAGACTTCTTCAACTTGGAGATTTTAGTGAGTAGGCTCCATAGAATAACATAGCAACTGGAAAAGTGATAAACTGGAGAAGTCGTCTCCACTTTATCACATCTTTATCACTGATAAGTGAATCTCCCCCTTATAATACAGCTGCTGAAGTGGTAGGACATAATAGCATCAAAACATCAGTACAAAGTAAAGTTCATGTGTATCCATGAGATGATTAAAGTTCATGTAAATAAACACTCACAGCTCATGAGTAAAAATATCACAAGGTGAAAATAGATTAATGCAATAATCATACCAAAAGGATATATGAAAGCATGTTACCTGACTATATTTATCCCATACAGAATATCCACAAGACAGATATAAATTATCTGAAATTATATAAAGAAGCAGGTATGAATGGAAGGCAGTTACAAGATGGGTTATTACTTATTCAGCTGCCAAATCCAATATGCTTCACATTGTAGCCGCTTTGTTTTTACATTCTTTTAGTCCTCTGTTTGTTCCAGTACAAACCAGCATAATTGGAAAACTTTGGCCTTAAATTTAAAAAATGTCCACTAACCTAGGTTTCTCCACTAGGATTGACCAAGTTGACCTGGTTATGGTTGCACTGGGGTTTAAACTATTATTTTTCTTATAGGGGAAATTCAAGATATACACTACACTGCTAGTGTCACTTTTGCAAATGTTTCTCAGCTTAATAATATTACCTATTCTTTTCTGATCTTGGATCAGAGGGGTCAAGAGGGTTCTGATGCCACCTTACCCTTCATGAAGTCTTATTATCTTAGGGCCATGTTTACTGACTATGAGACCTTGATCATTGCTGATGACAGGCAAAGCTGTAATTATCAGTGTAATATCCGATCACATTGATGTATCAGGTGCAATGATCAGGGTCTTTCTAGATGTATCACAGTGCCTCATGGACAGAGGAACACTGAGGGACCACATGGGAATGTCACAGTACAAATCAAGAAATAGTAGTATAAAATAAAATTAACCTTCATCATTGTTCTCTTTGTGAGAGCTGATCACAGCCAAAGCTGCGATTACCTATCAGAGTAATATCTGATCACATCGATGCACTGGGGGCAATGATCAGGGTCTCACTAGACCCATTACAAAGGAACCCTGAGGGGCCCCATGGGAATTCTATAGTACAAATCAAAAAATAGTATTAGCAAATAAAATTAGCTGATGCTACATTCACAAAAGTAATTGAAAAATACTGCATAAAAATATCTTGGTTGATAGCTTTGTACAAAAAAATATAACAGAGATGACTGATTTCAGTGAAGCTATGCTTTTATTGGTTTACTAGTTGAACAGCCCGTTACACGGGCCACAGTGCCACTGCCACCCGGTCGCGGGGCAGTCACGTACAGTAGAGACTGCCCGCGCCACGGCTGATACAGAGCTGGACGCTCCTTCGGATCGCCCAGCTCGGTATCAGCCACGGTGCAGGCAGTCTCTACTGCGCATGTCACGGCATTACACACGATTTAGTGAATTATTATATAGGATTTTTAATTAGACTTTCTAAACCACTTTTGCTCACCTCTATGGAGATGGAAATCATAAATTCTGTTATATACTATTGCCATTTTGGGATGTAATACATGTGGACACTTATACACATTAGGTGTGATAGTATCTCAAGAGATATGTGGTATTCGTCTGTATTACTATTTCATTTGTTACTCTAAGCTTATTTTAAATTTTGTTCAGTAAATTATGAATTTAGTGGAATGTCCCTAACATTTCTGAAAAATCTATTTTTGCAATATTTTCTTCCTTCATCACTTGTGCAGGGATACACTTCAGCCATTTTCTGATTCTTCAGGTTGTCTAATTTCAGGAAATGCAATTTTTTATATGGTTATTAGGAAGTTGTAGGGTATTTTACCATGTGGCCAATGGAATGTGCATGTTGAGGTGATCAAATATTCTTTTGAACACCTGTTAATTTAGGATTTGTACCTGCATCTAGATAAGAACTGGACATGAACATGTTTTTTATCACTATACTCATGAGATGCAAGAATTTAAAAAAATTAAACTGCAGCTACAATCAATGTTTTGAGAACTACTTTATAAATAAATAAATACACTTAATAAAAATGTAACTTTTTTAAAAAATGTCATAATTATGATATCACATCTTGTCATACACTGCAAGATTGACTTTAAAAGAGTTATCATAAAAATGTGATCTTGTCCTGCCTGAAAAAGAAATATGATAAACTTTCTTATGGTTAAAAAGCCTAGGGCTGCACTGTGCAACCCCCAAAAAACCCAAGAGGATGTGGTTCTCAGTTGCAAACTCCAGGGCCTTGATGCACTAAATGTCGATGTGGTGTCGGTATGATATTGTCGATGTGTTCTAATCACTACGACAATTCGATCTGCACACACAACACAAAAGTTGTCGGATGGAAGAGGAAGGTTGGAGAAGGTCCCTATTAGCATACAGGATTTTCGAAGTGTTGTTGGTGTGGAAGGGATCTCCTCCCCTCACACATCACAAACACTGCGACAACTGTGAACACCATTCTCTGTGCTTCCCTACCAGCCAGTAGGTGAATACAGTGAAGGCTTGACAGGGTTCATTCATTGAAGGGAGCACTTATCTTAAATGTAAAAGCCGCTGTCAGGGTACCTGAGCGGTGGCTGCTGAAGCCGACTGCATCTTTCCCCAGCGGCTCCAGCTGCATTCTCTGCCCACTCACTCCATTGAGGCTTGTTTGCATTCCACGTCCTGGCGGCTCAGCCGTCTGCTGGTGCCTTGTGTGGCTCTGCTGCCAGCATTCCGGCAGGCAGGTGACGTCATGTTTGGGTGCACGTCCAAGGGTATGGACGTGCACTCCATTTAAAGGGACAGCCACCTGTGTTGTGCTCCTCCTCTTCCTGCCATTTTTTTCTATTTTAACTGCCTGGACACAGGGCTCAGTCGCCCTTTCATGGTGTCCAGTGCAGTTATATTTCATTTGCTCCCTGTATATGTTTTGGCTTGTCTGACTAACCGACCTGGTGCAGACCTGTGGCTCTGGCTGACTACCCGTTCTGTGTTTGACTTCTGGCTTGTCTGACTACCGTTTCTGGTGTTGATCTGGGGCTCTGTCCACTACGTATCAAGCATACCAACACTTCAGTGGACATCCTATCTGGTGCAAACCTGTGGCTCTGGCTGACTACACGCTCCGTGCATGACCTCTGGCTTGTCTGACCACCCAAACTGGCGCTGACCTGTGGCTCTATCTAACTGTACTCTAGTGTGGCCTTCCGTGCAGTTAGATATCCATTCTGGTGCATGCTTGTGGCTCTGGCAGACTACTCCTGGTTGCCTTTCCATTTGTCTGGCTTCTCCCTGGTGCGGACCTGTGGCATTGCAGACTTCTTGTCAATATACTGGGACATATACCAAGAGAATCATACAAAAGCAGTCTTCTATTTCTGGTAGTTGTCTCTTGCTCCGTTGTGCGTTTCTCTTTATTACTGTATATTGTGATATTTCTGTTTCTTTGTTGCTACCTAATAAAGTTGGTGTTACCTTTTAGTACTCGTCCTGAACTTTCTTGCCTAACCGTGACAGCCGCATCTAGGATACGCTCCTCCTTAATGAATGAACCTTTTCACCGGGTTCATTCTTAGAAAGCAGCCCTGCGCTCTGATCATTGATTCAGTCACCCAGTTTGACCCCAGTGACTAATTCAATGATTACAGCACAGGTTCCACTTACCCAGAATGAACCCAGTGACCGGGTTCATTCATTCTTTGAGCGCTTGATGCTGCAGGCAGCTGGAAAGCCGGCAGCATCAAGAAGGCAGCAAATGCCCCTTGGGTCGTCCCATGCAGGGCTAAACATTTCCACTTGCCACTAGCCAATGTCGTGTGAAAATTTAGCCCTGGCGAGTAGAAATTCAGCCCTGGTGGGTATGTTTTGGCTTGCAGTGGCAAGTAACTTTTCAGGTCTGGCTAGTAGCAAAGGACTTAAAATTATAAGTCCTGGCCCCATGGATCATCTATCCTTTTGGATAGATGATCCATGGTAGGGAATCCTAAAAGCAGCATATAACCTATGTTTCACATGCCGCTTGATGTAATAAAAGGGCAATTGTCGGCCTCATGTTAGAGGGGTGTCATGAGGGGTCATGATACCCCCCTTGAGGTCTGATGGTTTCTTTAATAAAGTTTAACACATATTTTAATAAAAATAAAATTTTCAAACACACACACACATATACCGGCAAGGTATGCAGTCCATACCCTCAAAGGTTTAAGTGCTGAATAAAGAACAGGTTTGTTGACCAGGTGACTCAGGCAGTTCCTGAGGTAAAGTCGGATGGAGATAGTATGTTGAATATATGCAATATATGTCAACATACTAAGGGGGGATGTTGAAGGGGGGAACATTGTGTAGTGATTGGTGTATCATTTCTGTTTATTGTAACCCTTTGAATGGCACAGGGGTGAGCAATGCACATCCCTATGGCATTCAATGTTGTCCATGGTGCTGAAGGCCTTCTCTGTATTCCTCTACTGGCTGGGTAGGGAAGCACAGAGTATGATGTTCAAAACATTATAGCTCTCCCGGTTGTTGCTCCATAGGACAGTACAGGGGAGATCCCAACTATGACAGCCTGAGTTAGGTGAAGTGGTGTAACGGTTATTCAGACTCTCAGACCAGAGGTAAAAACAAAACACTGTTTTATTAAGAAAAAAATAAAGAACACTGCCCCTTAAGGGCTGAAATAGATAATGACATGTAATACAGGTGATAAGGTAATAAGGTAGACACAGTACAGGTAAAGAGCAATACTGTACAACAAGGAATAGGTGTAGCAAGGGTTAAGTCCAAGGTAACAATCTGGCACCAAAGGTTGTGGTGCCAGATGGAAGCACCTTGAAGTGAGTCCACACAGCAGTACTAGATAAGCGATTTGCAAGACCAACCACTCTGCTAGAGCCACTTGAGACAAGAGCCAGGTACAATATGGTTGTGCGTAATTGGACCCACACTGCTTGAGCTGAATATGATCACAGCCAAAGACACTCGCGGTGTAGAATGGGTTAATGACACTGTGTGAGCTGAATGACCTGAGCCAGCAGCACCCCTTGGTGCATCAACGGATACCCACACTGCCAGAGCGGAATGGGACCAGAGCCAGTAGCACCATGCGGTGCGTAATGGATATACCAACACTGCTAAAGCTGAATAGGACCAGAGCCGGTAGCACCCTTCTGGTGCTTAACTGAATCGAGAGAATGGCAAGAGCACTAGGTGGACGCTAATGGAAACACCACGGCTCTGCAAGTGAAAAGACAGGCTCGGTAACGGATAGTAATGAGCTCAGCAAGTGTATGAGGAGAGGCTCGGTATCGGAGGCAACAAGCTCTGCAGGGGTTAAAGGACAGGCTCGGTAATGGAGGCAACAAGCTCAGAATCGGAGGCCACAAGCATTGCAAGTGTCAGCGAGCAGGCTCGGTAACGGAGGCAACAGACTCAGCAGGTGCACGGACGGCCCTAGATCGGAGGCAACAGGCACGTCAAGGGTTAATGCACAGGCTTGGTAACGGAGGCAACAGGCTCAGCAAGCGTGGTGGAGGTCAGCAATAGAGGCACTGAATAGACAGTTTGAAATGTCGCCAAGCGACATAGACAAGCCCCAATGAAGTCGGATCTCCAGGAACAGGAACCAAGCGGTGAGGTAGATCAAGCCGGGTCACACACGGAGCAGGAGCGTCAGACAAGCCGGATCAATCACGGAGCAGGAACGTCAGCCAGGCCGGGTCATACACGGAGCAGGAGCGTCAGACAAGCCAGATCAAACACGGAGCAGGAACGTCAGCCAGGCCGGGTCATACACAGAGCAGGAACGTCAGACAAGCTGGATCAAACGCAGAGCAGGAGAGTCAGCCAGACCGGGTCATACACGGAGCAGGAACCAGGAGAAGTGTCAGACAAGCCTAATCGGTACGCAGGAACACAGCAACGGAAGCACTGGTACTGGAACACCACGAAAGGGCACCTGACAGGTGCCAAAGGCCCGGTATAAGAAGGCCATACTGGGCGGGCATAACAGATACTGCCAATAGGAACACACCATAGCAGAGAGTGACAGTAATCACGGGAACCATGATAAGTGGAGACTGTGAACTCCAACAGCAGAGGCTGCTATCACAATTTACTGAATGAGTCGAAGTGTCAAATTATCATATCAACATACCCCCTTGCATAAGAATTTATCTGATTATGCTTCATTTCCATATGGAAATAAGCAATTGTCCATTCGAAGAATACAAATTCATAGACATGGTGAAGGCATGTCGGATGAATGTTGATGTGGGTATATTTTTGTCGTAGTGCTGCAAAGACCCTTTTTGAATGCTGAGGATGTGCCTACGAAAGTGCTCCGACAGAACATTGACATTCGTAGCCCTCTTCCACCTTTAGTGCATCTAGGCCCAGGGCTGCATGCACAGTCTCCGTAGACCCTCTGTATTGGTCTATCAAGCCCAATACAGAGGGTCTATGGGGACCAGCACTGCACAGGACAGGAAACTTTCCTACATGATGCAGCATTGATGCACTGGGGAAGCATCTGTGGACTCTTTTCAGCACCCCTGCCCCAGAGTTATTCTCTGTTGATCCACCATGGCTTACAATGCAGTCCTGACTTCACTGGTAGGTCGGCACTAAGATGAGATCTGCGGACAGGGAACTATCAGGAGATAATTGCTTTTTAAAACAAGACTGCTCCATCACATATATATATATATATATATATATATATAATTATTATTTTATATATATATATTATTTTTCATGCAATCTTTGTGAGAGCTTGAGTCAGTGATTACAGCCCTCCATATTAAGTTATAGGAACAGCACTACCTGGTGACCACAATAGAAAATTGCAATTAATAGCTGTAACCATCATTTTCTCAACAGGAAAATCCTATAACATATCTTTCAGAAAAAAAACTGCAAATCTCATTTGACTTTTTGAGTGCCAGAGAGGTATCTAATGCATTACAGTGCAATGCTTTGGATACCGAACTGGAACTCAAAGGTTACGGATAGTGGCCCTTATTTGTAAAGACAATGTGAGAAAAAAATCCATTTGATTTAAATGGTGATATTAACTGCTTGAATGCTATGAAGGTCTCCAGTGCATCACAAATAAATGCAATAGAGATATCCCTAGATTCAATGGGTTAAAAGCCCCATTTATATCAATGTGAATTTGTATCCGGCCCCTGTGGTGTAGTTGTCATGCCCCGGAATTCTTGCACTGTACCTTTATACAAAAGGTTCTGTCTATGTCCTTTCCTCTGATTCATGACTTAGTGAGATTTATCATTCTGTGGGGCCTTCCATGAAAGTATAATTTTTTTTTGTTTCCACCAGCCTCCTATATTTCATTTTATATGTCTGCTGAGGCCAAGAAAGGTAAAGCTATATCTGCCTTTCCTGGTGCTAAAGTTCAATATGTATTCTCTTCACCTGTCTGTCACTCCTCATTAAATTCTTACCTCTTCATTCACATTCTGATCTTTGCAAATGAACATTTGCTTAATAAATGTTCCCAAGACTAACAGTACAGTGAAAATCCCATACTGCAGTAAATTATTAACTCAGACACAGGGGGAGTGCCATGTATGACTTCTGAGAATGACTTATTAGGTGGATCATCATGTAATTATGAATTTTTCAAGCCATGATAGAAGAAAATTGAATATTTAATATTTTATGGACATATTCTACACAGAGGACATCTTTTAAAATTTTATGATAATTTTTGGTGTAAGCAGAGCGTAGGACAAAAGTTACAAAATAATTGCAAGGTAGAATATTTAATGATAGAGGATGCTGTTGGCTGTGCTTCAGACTCCAGCACATACTATAATTAATACCACGGACTATTTCTCTACTCACATTTGTCAAATCTCAGGGAAAATGGACACATTTGTGTTTATTTGTAAATATATTTTATTTGTATACAGATGAATTATTCGTAGAATTTTTAGAAATGATTACCAACAGTAACCAATTTGTTTTAACCCTTTGAGTGCCAGAGGGGAATGAAATGCAATGTGTTTCACACCCCTCTGGTACTCAAAGAGTTAATACACTTACAATTCAGAGCCTTATGTACAAAAGAGAAAATGGACAATTCTGGGGCAAACCAACAGCACTGTAAGGGACAAATAAAAATTCACTGTCATTTTAATAGGAATTGTAACCCCTTGAATGCCAGTCAGGTCTCCAACTCATTGAGAAGCAATGCATTAACCCTTTGAGTGCCAGATTGGTACTCAACGCATTGCGTACCTCTCTGACACTCAAAGGATTAAATAACAATCTAGCATTCAAATGATTAAAATCCCTGTTTATCAAGAAAAATCTGGGGATTTCTTTAAATTTCTGGTACAGCTGGTATGCACCAAAATTGTTCTTCCCTTAGGACCGTATTCAATAATCTAAATATGTGCAATTTTGGAGAAAACCAGCTTTACCATAGGTGCAACATAAACATCCCCAAGATAGACACTGATTTAAATTGAGTTTTCAATCCTCTGAATGCTAGAAAGTTCTCTAACACATTGCAAAGCAATACACCGGAAACCTCTCTAGCACTGAAGGTGTTAAAATCCCCATTTACATTGGCAATTTCATGCTATTTCTTGTTGTTGTTATTAATATCTCTGTGTTGGACGTGTCTGGGGTATGAGAAGGGAGCAAAACAGGTTGATCCCAAATACCCCAACATTCTATCTGACTGATTTGATTTGAACGACACCGGCAACTGCAGTCCAAACAATTTCTTTACTGATCTTGCTGTTTGTATCACTGTGTTGGATGTGTCTGGGGGTGGGAGAAAGGAGCAAAGGAGGTTGACCCCAAATATTCCAACATTTTGTCTGACTGACCTGAAAGATACAGGCAGCTGCAGTCCAATTTTGCTATAACTGTCTCTGTGCTGGGGAAGTCTGGGAAAAGAAGTTGTTGATTTCGTTTTTTTAATTATAATTTTTTTTTTCACAGCCTGTGATAAGATAGGCTGGACAACTTAAATAAAAAACAAAAAAAACAAAGTAATACAAAAAATTAAATATATATATATATATATATATATATATATATATATATATATATATATACGGTATATATATATATATATATATAATTTGGCAGACGGCTGGCTGACAACCTGATATGAGCTGTGTGACTGAGGCAGACTTGATAGACATCAGATGACATTGGAATTTTGTTGAGGGCTAAGGCAACCCATGACACTCCATCAGTAGTTTTGTGTACTTTAGAGTAAAAACACACACAGTAGTTGAGTGATGTGCAGCAAACGCACAAAGGGCAGGGGGACAGAGAAAGGTGGAACAGTGTATGGATGTGGGAGAAAAGTGGTAATTAAAAAAACTAACTGCATGATGCCTCTTACTCCAGTAAGAAACGGGGCTTGGCGATCATGCTACATAAAACTCTCACATTTCAGTTGATCCACAAAGTACTAGACCCGGAGGGCCAGTTTTTAATCTTTCATGCAGAAATTGATGGTCATCTTCTGGTGCTTTGCGATGTCTATTGCCCCAACGATCCGTCTCATGTCTTTTTTGCTACTCTCTTAGATACACTGCTGAGTTTCCCTCTAGACCAGTTGCTAGTGGGGGTGACTTGAACTCTGTTGTGGACTCCCACATTGATAGAAGTGGACGGCCACTTGTTTCAATCCGTCACTCTCCCACTCTGCTGAAGAGATAGATCGACCAATTGGCCTTGCGGGATATATAGAGGACCCTTAATCCCATAGAGCAACAATATACCTTTTACTCACATCCGCATTCTGTTTTTACACGAATAGACTACTTTCTAGCTTCTTCCACTGTTCAGTCTATTATTCGACACTGCCAGAGTCGCCCTATTCAGATTTCTGATCATGCCCCTGTCTCCTGTGGCTTGTCCTTCAAGTCTCCACTCCCAGTCTCTTTTAATTGGCGAATGCCAACTTTCCTCTCTCACTCCCAAGACTTTAAGTTGAGCCTAAAATCAGCATGAGAAATGTATTGCCTCGATAACAAGGCTCATGAACATGACACCTTAACCTTCTGGCCTGCCGCCAAAACTGTCCTTACAGGTCACATCATATCATACTACACCAAACTGCGCCGGGACACCAAATCTAAATTGAATACACTCCAGATGCGCCTGACCGCTGGCTACAGATATCTTCATAATGCAACTACCCATAACAAAACATGTTATCTTGCTGCTAAAAAACCTTATGACACCCTGTCCGCTACTATGGTACAATGGTATGTCAATCGGCGCTCAGTGCACTTCTACAAATATGCTAATAAAAAGGACAGGCTTCTGATGCATGTTATAAAAACCTTGAGAGGCCCCAACTCCATCAGCTCCCTTCTTACTCATCCGGGGCACTATCTCCACTGATACCACACTAATCAACAACATGTTTGCGGCATATTACAAAGATGTGTACGCAGGAGGCTTTTCTGTCACATATTAATCTTCCCAAGACCAATGTGGCTCAATCTCATGCCCTTAATGCACCAATCACTCTGTTGGAATTGCAGACAGTCCTCAAATCCCTTCCCTCTGGGAAGGCTCCGGGACCGGATGGTCTTCTGGGAGAATTTTATAAAACTCTTAGTTCAGACAGAGCACCCTCCCTTTTAACTTTACACAATATGGCCCTGCAAGATAATCAATTACCAATGGATTTTACCTTAGCTAGAATCATAGTACTCCTCAAATCAGGTTGAGACCACACTAAAGTTGAATCTTACAGGCCTATTTATTTACTCAATACTGATTATAAAATCTTAACCAAAATCTTGGCCACCAGATTGAACGTATCCTTTCTCTTATTATCTCCCCTGAACAGACAGGTTTCCTAACTGGCCAACACTCAGTCACGAACATTTGCACTGCTCTAGTGGTTATAATGAAGGCAAACAACTTTCCCCGGGTCCCACATCTTATGGTTAATTTAGACGCGAAGAAAGCGTTCAACAAAATTCTTTGGCCCACCTATTTCATCTCCTCTCAGCTCAAGGCTTTGGCCCACAATTTACCGGGTTTATTAAACTCTTATATACTTCCCCCAGGGCCACTATCACTACAAATAATCTCAATTCTTCATTGTTTAACCTCTCGAAGGGCACCAGACAGGGCTGCCCGCTTTCCCCCTTGTTATTCAATCTTGCCCTGACCCCTGCTGAAGAAACTTAATCTACTCCAATCATTCAGGAGAGTGTCTTTGGGTGGTCGGGAGGTCATTTTATCGACATTTGCTGATGATCTTTTGCTTTTTATTCGAAATCTCCAATCAGCGTTGATTGGTATAGCGGCCACCTTGAGGAACTTTCAGTCTATAGCGGGATTCAGGGTCAACTTCCACAAATTAGAGGCACTCTGGTTGACACCTCATAGCCCCAATATGCACATTTTGTATTGTCCCGGATTATATTCAATTTTTGGGTATCTGTTTGCCATGGCAAATTGCTCAGCTGTACAATAGGAGCGTCCCAGCACTGCTTAGCCAAATAACCTTGGATCTCCATACATGGCAGTCGCTTCCGCTCTCGTTCATTGGGAGAACTCAACTGATTAAAATGGTGGTCTTCCCTAAATTATTGTACAAATTACAGAAATGCCTTAATACTTACCTAATTCAGATGTACATTTTCTTAACAGGAAATTTAATGGTTTTATTTGGCAGGGAAAAAGGCCTAAAATTAGTCTAGCCAAGTTACAGGAGAAGAGGGAGAAAGGGGGACTGGGCCTCCCCAACATAAGGTTATATAATGTTGAATGCCTCTTGTGTATTGCTAAAGATTGGATTAACCACAAAAAACACTTTTACGAATCCTACTTGGGACCAGGCCTTTGCTCCACATGTCAACCTTAGTTACATCCTGCATGCCCCACGCTCCCACATTCCTACCCACAGTTTAGAAAACCCTTTACTCATTTCAACAATCAAAGCATGGCAACACTCATGTCATCTATTATATAAAACCAAAAAAGTCTCAGTTGTCTTCCCTTTTCTTCACAATCCTCCCTTTCAGCATGGCTCCCTGGATAATAGATTTTACTCTTGGGCCGAGAAGGTCTTTTATGTAAGGGCACTCCTTGATCCGACCACAGGAACACCCTTTTCTTTCCCAGATTTCAAACTGAAGTACAATTTCCCGTCGGGCCACATGTTCACATACCTTCAAGTCAAACACTATGCACAATCACTCCTGCCCATGCTTCATACTCAGCTCTCAGACAACCCACTTGATTGTTTGTTGCAAGCCTCATATTCCCTACCCTATACGATTTCTAGGGCATATAGTCTCTTTTTTGTCTGCCAGATTAGCTCGTTTAAGCCATTCCCATATAGCTAAATGGACCACAGACATTCTGTCTTTGACTCCAAACATCAACTATCAGGGCTTCAGAAGCCTTCTCCGACACTCACCTGCATCTTACTTTCATGAAATTTCATATAGACTTTTACATAGGACTTATGTCTCCCCTAAACTGTCTCACACAATAGGGTTTGCCACTCCCCCAACTTGTCCGCATTGTGATGTATCCCAAGCTACTTTGATACATGCCCTTTACTCCCATCCACCTATTTTCCTTTTGGTTATGTAACAGGAAAAATGGGCTTTCCGATAGACTTTTCTACTCCTTCCTTCTTATTGGGAACCTATGAGACTTCGACCTCATTGACCACAGCACAGATAACATTATTAGATTAACCGATTTTGATTGCCCTTAAGGTGAGCTGGTCACACTGGCTCACGTCTGACCTCCCTACATTACTCCCCCTACACTACTCCAATGGCGATCTCGTATGTTGCATATTACAAAGTTAAACTGGATCCTTTCCTTGGAGAACAAGGAGGTTTTGGTGGAGAACTTTGTAAAAATATGGGACCCTTTTATTATGACAATCGCCAGGTCACAACAAGAGGAATTCAACACTTGTTTTAGGCACAGGAGATGGATGGATGAGAGAGCGGTATGTCAATTAGATACTACTTCACCAACACAGAGAGATTGGTAGAGCGGGAGGGATTCAGGGTTACACACTTCTGAGACTCAGCTCAGGCATCCATACTTTCATTGCAATCATATCTTGGTTTGTTGTGGGAGACAGTTGTTTTTTGTTTGTTTGTTTGTTTGTAGTGTTTTGTTTTATGACCCGTAGGTGGTACATTTAGCTGCAAAGGAATGGTCTGAATCATATCACAGTAATGTTATCCCTGCTAAAATCTTTTCCTTAATAACACTGTTTTCAAACTGCACTGTAATTCGCTGTGTAATATGCAATGTACTGTAACATTAAGGGGGTTTTACTTATAGTACAGTCCATCGTCGGAAGATGGATTAGAATAAGTGTACTGTATGCATTCTAATTGATACCACTGCTGTATTGTACTTGTCACCTGAGATATCAGTTTTGTTACTACTGATTTTGTATTTCTTCTATGCAAAATAAAAAAAGTTTCTTAAAAAAAAACTAACTGCAGCCATGGCTGCTACATAGTGTGTAATAAATGATGATCCCTCTCTTTCCTCCCGGGGACAGTGCTGTTTTTCAAGGTCCCACCAAAAGTTCCAACATCACCACCACCAGTGCAGTACATATAGAAGACAAAGTGTCACATTCTAGTGTTGATGATGGCAGTAGCATAATGGAGGAAGGTGTAGCAGCTTAACCAGCTGCCGCATTTGAAAGTGAAATAAACAAGCACCAGTCTCCTTTCATTAGTGACAGGAGCCAGAAAACAAAAAGGGCAAATGGCAGAATCTGTGCATATGGGGCCCAGGCTGAACCTCCCATCCTGATGGCAGCTCAGACTGACATCCTCACCTACAGTCTTTAGTTAATCTCACGTAGGGGGGGGATCAAGGCAGAGCAGAGTCATGGTAAGGTGGTATTAGTAGGTATGTCCTGTGTGCCCTGTCCCATCACCTGCTCTCAGTGCCTACTGTGTGACACACAAATACTGGTTACAGATGTGGATCCTACTCTAGCAGACACTTCCTCTCTGTATTGTAATTGTGCTCATTCTATCGCTAGGGGTAGCTGCTGAGAGAGGAGGTATGTGCTAATAGAGGGAGTCTGCTCACATCTGTAACCAGCAGTAGAAACCTCCGGTTCATTAATTTGAGCCACCACTGTTGCAGGCTGCATAACGGGCTGCACTGCAGTTAAAAGTGGAAAAGTTACAAGGGGGACTTAGTGTTAAAAGGAAACTAACCTATTCAAATATGGTTGTTAATAACGACTTATACTGCTTTTTCCTAGGAATATATACTGAATTTTTCTATTTGATTGATATACATAATGGTCTAAAATAGCATTACAAAAGGCCACTATGCGATCACATGTAGCAGAATGGTCTTTGTGATTCATTTTTTGCAGCCTGGCAGGCCTTCCCAGGCTCTGTAACTCAGGGATGCTAACACTGGGAAAAAAAGTCTGATTAGCCTCAAATGGCGCCAACCAGCAGAGCCTTCCCCTCTCCAGGGTCCCCTTGTCATGTGCACCCAGGCACTCCCTTTTGTTAACACTCACTATCTACTCCATTGCTAGAGTTCTTTAGAGCATAAAGCTCATAATCTGTGTGCAATGTATTTTGCAGTTTGTTGCTGTGCATTTCTTGTTATTACAATTTTTCTGCATACTGCTTTCTTGAGGCATTTTTAAGATGTTTATTGTCCGTGAACAGACACTCATATTGTTGTGCTTGTATCTAAGATTAATCTATTGATCAATATTTCCGGCAGGAAACTATTTGAGGACCCACTGATACCAGATGATGGGAACTATGAATGGCACATTAAGGTAAGTAAGATGGCAGGAGGAACTCATTAGGAATATTGGGGTAAATGTACAAATTCAGCAGTGCAACCCCATTGGTATTAATCTTTAACTCCATTAGCTTCACCTAAAGGCACACACTACAGTATATGATCATGTATTACATGCCAGTGGACACATTTCACCAACATAGGACTTTGAAGGAGAAATAAACTTTTTTTTATGAAAACCAATACTTTACAGAGCTTTTCCTGTTGAGTAAAACAATGGCATTCTCTCCACTATCAGTTTTTCTTTTTTTCCCCAAAAGTTATAACACTTCAAATAATCAGTAAGTGAATTGCATTTACTGTGCACTTCCTTCCTGACAGTTATAACTAACAGCATGATCTAGCACTTTCTATCACATTCTATGGAGAACTGTTTGTCATTAACATTCCTCTTCATTAGAATGTAACAGAATAAATAATTAGAATTTGACCAGTAGAGGGCACTGTTAATGTACAAAAACATATTTTAAACTGTAATAACTCTGGAAATATGCATCGCTCAGCAGTGGGAGTACCATTATCAGCGTGAAAAACCATACAATATATTTTTTTCATTATAAACATTTACTGCTCCTTTAATGCCAGCAAGCCCCACATTCTAGCACAATGATAAAGTGTAAAATAAAGGCATCTTCTTTACCCCTTGCTTACTACATTGATTTAAGCAAGGCATAGAACAAAACTCTCTCGTGAAATTCCCAGACTGCTCCCTTGTCATTTCCTTAGCACAAGCAATGTTAAAGTGTTAGTAATGTCTAAATTTTTTTTTTGCATTTAGAAGAGCTTAAAACGCTGATCTAAATGCAAAAAAATGTATCTCTCAAACCGCTATGGTTTAAGAGATACGGGCGTTTAAAGTTTGATTTCTCCTACTGACAGCTGTAAAGCTGTCAGCAGGAGATCCGTGTCAGTCGACACGGTGGCGCTTGAGATGTGCTGAGATCTCGTTACTTACACGGAATCCCTTCATTGGAATGGTCTAAAATGTGTGCCTGAACACTAGGCACACATTTTAGACCATTCCAATGAAGGGATTCCGTTTAAGTAACGAGATCTTGGCACTTCTCAAGCGCCTCCGTGTCAACCGGCATGGATCTCCTGCTGACAGCTTTACAGCTGTCAGTAGGAGAAATCAAACTTTAAACGCCCGTATCTCTTAAACCATAGCGGTTTGAGAGATACGATTTTTTGCATTTAGATCAGCTTTTTAAGCTCTTCTGAATGCAAAACAGTTTTTTTAGACATTACTTTACTTTTTTTAGACAACACTTTAAGGGGATGAAATCTGGCATTGTTAGCTTAGTAAAATCGTATTAAGCAGTAGTAGGGAGTGAGACAATTCCTGCACTTGATTAAAGTTTCCCTTTAACCCTTGGATGCTTGAAATGTCACCAATTCACTGCTTCATAATTTGTTGAAATTCTATGTAGCATCCAACAGGCTAGTTTAGGCCTGGATTGCATTGCAAGTGATAATTGTTATCACTAGTTTTAACTCACAGATCCTTACTGATGCCCATGGGAGAATTTCTAGGTTAAAACAGAAATTTATCACCTTGAATCCAGGCCTGAAGTAGTTCTGGAGTAATCCAACTGCAAAATATGGGCAAATAAAAACATCCCCCAATTTCAGTTGTTTTAACCCTTTGAGTGTCATAGGCATTCAAAGGGTTAAATGAGGCTTTTTAACCCCTTGGATACTTCCCAATCTGATGGAGACCTCTATAGCATACAAGGGGTTCAAAATCCCATGTAAAACAATTGGAATTTTATTTCCCCACATTTTGTAGATGATTTGCTCCAAAGAAAAGCCCCACAGGTCATTAAGGGGTTAATCAGCCTCCAAGAGATGAACTAAAATAAAAAAAAATGCCACATTGAGCTGCAGTAGTAAGAAAAGAAAAACAACATCCCTGGAGGAAGTGAAATTGAAGGCTTCACAATATGCGCTGGTCTTCCCAGTGCACTCACATATGTTCCTGGTCCCTCCCACACCCCTGTGTGAACCCACTCCCCTTGGTTACAGTAGTGGTCAGTCCTGGTGGGACATATGGAATCTCCAGACACATGTATTACATCAAATACCGGCACTTCTGAGGAACAAAGTCTTATCCCAGCAATGGAATAAAGGAAGGACTTCTTCTGGAAGCTATTCTTCGGTGAAGTGCAGACTTGGACCTAAGGACATCTCTGGATGGTGTGGTGGGCACAGCTACACTGGCTATTAGGGTAGGGACCCCAAGGATGCACTAAACCCATGAGGCAGAATGTGAGTGTATGATTGAAGTATTTTATACTGCTTCTTGCTATGAATAAAATTACTTAGTTGTTGCCTCTCTGTGTTTGTGCTTATATCTTTTACTAGAATTTGCTACTGTGAAGTGATCAAGGCACTGGATTTTGAGCAGCATACAGAGGACCATCACCTGCACTATTTCCTTATAGGGATTGGATATTGATTGAACATAACCATTTCATCTAATCCTCCTTATACATTCATTCCATTATCAACCCATCATTCATTTCATCTTATCACTTCCATCATTTTAATTTAATTTTTTCAACTCTATCCAGGTACTGTTTATTTTAATTGCTGTGGAAGTGTTATACTCTTTTCCTTCCAGGATTTTATTCAGTATATGAGTACTTAAGCATTTTGTCTGGACGTTCATCATTTTATTAAATTTTGTATATTGACATTATGCATTTAATCTTTTTATTTTATGGTCCTCTGTTATTTTATAGCTGTCACATGCACTCTATTTGATTTGGTTGGCAGACTTTTATCTTCATGTACTCACCCATAAGAGCATACTATTAGAATGGTCGTTTTAGTCATAATTGGCCTGGCTCTTTGCACAGGTTATTATTTTTATTTTTTTAATCATAGAGTATGATGGCAAGTAATAAAAGCTGGCCCAGCTAGTCTGCTAATTTCCATATTTAAGCTTGGATTCTATTTAATTTTTTGTATTTGTCAAGGATTTTATCTAAAAATGTCCCCATAGACTTGGGGAATGTGTTAGATAGAACCAGTGTTAACACATTCCAACCTCAATGGAATCTAGGCCTACGTTAGCTTGCACTAATTTTATTCTTAGAATTGCTATAAATCTTTCCCCAGAGTTCTTAGATGAATATATTGCAGGGTTTACGATTTTGAGTAAAACATGGGTACTCCCACTGTTGATGAATGTTTTATTCAAAAGTTGCAGTTTGAACCTGAATGTTTTGGGTGTAGTACCTCCATGACCTGAAATTTTGCAGTGGTGCTGCTGCTTCAGCAGTCTATTGACAGCTCTGGTCACATGACCATAAACATCTATAGAATACTGTAGCAACAGCTCCACAATAAAATGTTAGGCCATGAAGGTACTGCATATCTTTTGAATAAAACATATGTTAGCAGTGGAAGGACCTTTGTTTTACTCAGCAGGGTAAACCCTGAAATATATATTTTTGTTCAATGTTGACATTACTACCTTTAGATTCAATTACTAATAGTTTCAATTACTTACTAACAGTTTCTTCAGGGCTTATGTTGCCATATGACTCAACCTGCTAGCAATTTTTACTCTTCAGCAACCAGCAGCAGTAGCATTGCAGAGAGAATCTCCACTGCTATAGAAAGCATAAGGGAAAATAGGAAGAAATGGTAAAGTTCTTGTGGGAATTTCAATGGTGGTGGGGAAAAGGCAGAGATTTGAAATTAGGTTTTTATTTCTGGGAATTTTGACAAAAAAGAGAAAACAAATTGTGTGTTTTCCATGAAAATTGCTACAAAAGTAAAATGGGACTTTTTCACCCATCCCCATTTATAACCCTTTGTGTAAAGTCATTTTTTATTTGATTTTCCATTATTTGCCAACCTCTAATTTTATGGCATGCCCTCTTGTTTTAGTATTAATTTTATTCCAAAAAATAGAACCCTCTTGATCCTGATTAAATCTCTTAAAAATTATGAAGGTTTCAATTGTATCACCCTTCTCCCATGTATCCTCAATTTACAATTAGGCCCTAAAGCAGTGATTCTCAACCAGGGTGCTGTGGCACTTTGCTGTGCCACAGGCATTCCCCAATTAACAATTAGGCCCTAAAGCAGTGATTCTCAACCAGGGTGTTGTGGCACTTTGGTGTGCCACAGGCATCAAATTAGGGTGCTCCATTTTTTCTAGGAAGACTGACAAAAAATGTTAATGTTGTGTTTTAAATATAGAAATATGGAAATTGTTAAGCACAATGTGTTTATTTTTATTACTAAGATTTTGAGACCATATAATATCTGTATATTTATGAACTGTACCATTTATTATATTCTTGATAAATTACATTAAACATGCTAGGGGTGCCATGAAAGTTCCAGATTGTGTGTTAGGGGTCCCTTGAGCAAAAATAGTTGAGAACCACTGCCCTTAAGTCTTGTCACTCAGTCAGAAGTGAAAATTTAAGTACAAATAAATTTTGCCGTGTAGGATTAGTTCAAAATTGTAAGCTTCTCCCACCAGTTAACACACAACACTAAAGCCAAGCGTGTACACCTTTTTGTATATCTTTGTGTTTTATCTTGTTCATGTTGGGGGACTGTTAAGAGACAACTGTGATGGTAACTAGGCCAAAAACAAGCAAAAGACTTTAATTTTACATGACAAGGAATGTTAGGTTTATAAATAAATGACACATTAATGTTTCCCATGGACATTTTGTAGTGAGTTTTATATATCTTCCGAGAAGTAGCAGGATTAGAGTCTGGTGAAAGATTTACAGGTACAAATTTATGCAAATTCTAACAACATGGGTTTTTTTTGTTAAAAAGTTTGTGATGTCCAAAGAAGTTTTGTTGAGTTAAATATTCACGTACCAACAATTTCTAAGTGCATCTAATGAAAAATAAAGTAAAAATGCCATGTGGTTTGGAAAATAGTGAATCTGACGTATTTTGATCTATAAATTGAAATATGTATTTTCCATCTTAACTTTCTGGAAATAGCTGATGTGCTTACAGTATTGGTCAATAAACATCTAATGTATTTATAGTTTGAAAAAAAATGCCAGGAAAAAAAGGAACATTTCCATGTGTCGTATGTTCAAAAGAAAAGTGATTCTGGAGCAAACCAACTGCACTGTAGGGGGGGACTGATAAATCTCTTTGGTTAAAAAGGGGATTTTAACCACACAAATGCTAAAGAGGCCTCCATCACATTGCAAAGTAATGCATTGTAGACCTTGCTAGCATTCAAGGGGTTAAAATCCCCATTTAGATGAATGTAAATTATTGACATATTTTTTCCTTATGGTGCCCTGCATTGTTGTTTTCAATATAATACTCCATGGCCCATATTCATATAAGTAAACTGGAGTTATTCTGATCTAAACCAACTGCACCATAGGGGAAAATAACAATTCCTAAATTCGCATGCACTTAAACAGAGCTTTTTAACCTCTTGAATGCCAGAGAAATCACCAATGTATTTCTTTGCAATGCACTGGAGACCTCTCTGACATTCCAGGGGTTAAAAGCCCAATTCAATTTAACAGGCATTTTTATTTGTCCCCTATGTTGCAGTTGGTGCAGACTAACTCCAGTTTACTTTTATAAATATGGGACCGTGTGTTCAACAACTGGAATGAAACTTATAGGAGCAGAAGGCAAGCACACACATCACTTCCTTGTGAAGTGTGTATAAACAGTTTTATTCCTATAACACACAAACAGCAATCCTGTACAAACAAATACAATCAGCAGGTATAAATCAGTTTGGACAATGTCTGTCTCTGGGATCTTATACAGATTAATAGTCCACACAAGAAGGCTGATGACCCACCTCACCAGGTATATTGCCCGGTGTATAGCTCCACCCACCCAATGTGTTTCAAGATGACTCTCTTTCTCAGTGGTACTAGAATTAAAATGTATTGTCAGTTCAAGACTATGTTACATATTTGGCAGATTTAGATGAGTGTTAAAATGCTAACAAATTGAGGTAATAGTTCAGAGAAAACTAGAAGTATGCGTCCATGGCCATAACTGTAGAAGACGGTACTCTCAGGACTGCATTTCCTCCTTTACTGATTGTGTTTGGACTGACATGCTGTGCTCTGATGGGCATGTCATCTTTCGGTAGCAGCATGCTTACTAATGTAGTATAGGAATGTATTCAGCAAGCTAAGGAAATACCAACTCTGGAACAAACCAACTGCGCCATAGGGGACACAATCATTTCCATTGACTTAACCTTTTGAGTACCAGTGAGGTATTCAACACATTGCAATATGCTGAATACCTCATTGGCAACTCAAAAGGTTAAATAGGGCTATTATGGTAACCTGTGGAGTCCTTGAGAGGTCTCCCACGCACTGCATCACAATGCATTGCAAACCTTTCTAGGGCTCAAGTGGTTTGAAGGTCCATTTAAATCAAGGATCATTTTTCAAATTATGTGTCCCCACCTGGGCAGATGGTACAACCCACAATGGTAGCTCTTTAGCTTGTGGATTATGGCCCTGTCTTTATATCACTTATCCCCTTTTCCTGGCCATAACGTACTTTAGGTGCTTAAAATTGGCTGGATACAAATGCTTTGTAAAAAAATACATTATTCATGGGACTAATACTAGAAGTGAATAGGAAAAAAATAAATGCAATAACCACAATAATTATTGTTTTATCATTCTTGGTACAATAATGGTATATTACAGATAGTGTGTATATGGTAACATCACATGCAATGCACGGATCAACAATATCTCTGCATAGTAAATGCTAGAACCTAGCCTACCACTTAGCAAAGAAACCATCAATGAGTAAGATATACTAAGAGAGTGGTGCAAATACACAGAAAAAACATTAACATTTCTTAACAAGTTCTTTCCTTTGAACTGGTAGAAAGCTTTTTGAGTGTTTTAATTAATTCTGCCAACATTTTCATCCAATCATTTTGGTGTCAACTACATTATGAATGTGTGTTTACTATGCCTGAAACATCTTATTTACTGAAAAGTGAATATGAATTTCAAAGTGTATGTGCATGTTTAAAAATGAATTGGAGCACTAGATTAAATATGGCTCAATTATGCAGTCACATTCTGATCAAGGGTCAGAACCATATTGTCAATTTTTTCTTTTTTTTCCTTTCAAATCCCCCTTTGAATCATTTTATATTGGTAAAAAATACTTTAAAATTATCCCAAAGTGAGGCTCATGAAGCCCAAGGGAAGTGACCAACAGGGATGGGTGCAACCCCTAAATGAAACAACTCCAACTCCCCATCTGCCTGTCTGTCTCTGCAATAGTTAGCATCAACATTTCAGCAGTTTTCTCCCTCTATTCTAAGCACAAACATCACAGCATGAGGTAAACTGATACCCCTTTTATACTGACAAGTTAACAAGGCAGAAATACACTTTTTGGGGAAGTGTAATAAAATTTCCCTGATGAATTAATTACAGTAAAAATATGTCTAAGCACTTTATTCTTCCAGCTAAAGAGGGGCAATTCTGGATCAAACCAACTGCATCATAGTGGCATCATTAGAACAGCCACATTATATGAAGATATACTGTTTTTGTACTAGGGGAATTAGAGAAATTTTTTTATATTCCCAAGGTTTGAAGTTATTCAATATTTGGTAAATAAAAATATCAGTACAAACTGTACTTTGAAACATTGCTTCATAGAGGTGGGTGATAAAAAAAAATTATTAGTTAACAGCATTTTATATCATTTTACAAACAAATAATTATATATGCAAGATATTTGAAATCAAGTTCATTCCTAGACAGAATGGATTCCAGATAGTTATTTTACATTAATTCCCTAAAATTTAATCCTAAACTTGCATGTGTAGACTATTCTATACAGACAAGTTTTGGCTGTGCTCTTGATAAGCAGGAGGTGTTTGAGGCCAGAAGAAAATGTCCTGGAATACAGACAACTCCAGGAAGAGAACAGGGCACTATTAGTAGTTACCTACAACCCCCAGCTTGATGTACTATGCAAAATCTCAAAAGAGCTCCAGACAATTCTACATACTTATAGCAGATTAAAAAGAATATTCTGGAAACCTGTACTCCTCTCCTATAAAAAAAATCCCCCCAGGAGCTCCTTTAAGAATGCAACAGAAAATGGCTATTCCCCCTTTCTACAAAAGAGATGGGGAACCTTTAAACACATATGTAGC
Organism: Rhinophrynus dorsalis; assembly: GCA_037306005.1. Lineage (NCBI taxonomy): Eukaryota > Metazoa > Chordata > Amphibia > Anura > Rhinophrynidae > Rhinophrynus > Rhinophrynus dorsalis. The sequence continues at coordinate 429,506,723 of CM074719.1, read as the reverse complement.
ACAGATAAGGGGCTAGATTCTACTGCAGGTGATAAAAGTTAACACTTCAACAGAAAAACAATTCAGCAGCTCCAACTTCCAACATAAATTTGTCAAACAGCTGTGATATAATAAAGCATAAAATGCTCATCCAGATAATACTCTGCAGTGTAGGTATGGGCGAAACAAGAGCATCTCCATGTGCTCCATTATCAATCATGATAAAAGTTAACACCCATTTTATCAAACATTTCCTATTGAAGTCTATGGGGAAACCTCGAGATAAAAGAAGTGATAAAATTAGCACCTGCAATAGAATCCAGCCCAAGGTGTCCATGCCACATTCCCACCAAAACCACAACGTCATGAGTAAATTCTTCTGCAGATCATCTAATGTTGTCTACCTCATCCTGTGAAATGTTCCAGCACAAGATTATATGAAGTTGAGACAGGGCATACTCTCAGAACACAGCTGAATTCTCATAGGTCCAGTGTGAACAAGGCAAGATTGGGTCAACATTTATGCAAAAGTGGTTGCAGCATTAAACATCTCAGGGTGTCTGTACTGATGGGAAATTTTGAGACACATAGAGACAGAAAGAACTGGCAGTATAAACCAATAACCAATTTTAACGCTGAACTATGGCCTGAACCATATTTTGGGCCCTTTGGGTGCCAGATGGGTGTACGATGCATTGCAGTCACAAACTCTCTATGCACTAAATATATTGGAGCTATTCACATATCAAAAGGAAAATAAATCTTGTACCACTTGGCCAGCTACAAAGAGGTGCCTCTACTGGAGTGTAAGGAATGATTTACACACACTGGTGATAAGAGTTTCACATCCAGTGGAAGTTAAAATTAAAATGAATTTGAATGAATTCAGCCTTCATTCTAAACATTCCTGAAGAAGAGTCCTAATTTGTCATGAAAGCTTACATTCTAAAGTTACTCAGCCAATAAAGGTATCACTTTTACTCTACCAGTTTCCTGCTAAATAATGGGAGCACAAGAGCTTGAAACTGAATCTTTTCGGGTTTCAGATCCTTGAGCAATGCCCTGATACACCCACACACACTGCCCTCTTGTCCTCTACTTGGCGCCAGTGCCATTAAGGGGAGGCTTTATGTCTTACTGCCGGATTTAACCTTGAATTGCCATTGTGCATTCACACCTTCTTCCTTCTAAGGTGAGCAAAATATGTAGAACTGAAAGAGTTAAAGAAGACATCATTAGAATAACACATGCACCATGTATCTCATCCCAGTTTTAATTACTCTTTTAACTCTTTCAGTGCCATCTGCTCACCTTAGAAAGATCATTGGCAACAGTTTGCCTTTAACGTAAGTTTAACCCATTGGCTGCTAAAGAGGTCTCCAACGCATTTCTTTGCAATGTGTTGGGGACCTCTCTAGCATCTGACTGGTTAATGAATGGCTGATGTCGATATTTTTTTATGAAACATACTGATTAAACAGCATTTTCATGATGAATGTATGTCCCAGTAACACCATGTTCATTCATTACTGATATCTCCGCTCTACTATAACTCTGCATCACATCATTTCCTCTCAGACAATGATTATGTACAGTAGCAAAGCAGTCTTTCTAGTTATTAACACAACCTAATTGGTTTCTAATGTAACCAGGAAGCATACATGACACTAGTCCTTCATTACCTATTTTCTACAGTATATGCAAATCAGACAGATATAAATGTTTGGCACCAGCTGGCCCAAATGTACAATTTGGAAGTTTTTTTTCTGTTCTTTGTTCTATGATGTTCAGCAAATGAGCTTTAGAACTCCATTCTACACACAATTCAATTTTACAGGCCTATTATCTGAGATATAATGTGAAGGTTAAATATATCAGGGCAGCTATTATGTGAAAATAATTAACAGTAATGAATAATGCACTAATTCTACTGATGAGAGATGGTTATATGCGTAATGAAGTGTTGGGGCACCACTGACAAATGAAATTACACATATTTAAACACTGTTCTATGATATTACTTTGCTCTTATAATTTCCTTTACCTACAATGAGCCACTCTGATTATCATCATTACCCTGACAGCTCTAAAGGATGAAATAGTGGAAGTTAATGTGACAGCGATTAGTCAGTCGGCAGATTCATCATATATACTAGAACAGAGTGAAGTAAAAAAGATCTTCTGCACTTTCCTGTTTCAGACATGAGAAGAATGATACCATCAACATCACTTCAATATTAAATGGATGGAATTATCTTGTCATTCAGTTATAGCTGCTGAAGAACTACTTATTTGTACCTTCAAGGGAAAGGTCAGATCCTCTTTACCATTCATAACAATGTGTTGATAGATTCCTTAAATCAATAGTAATGGCAAGGAAGAGGGAAGGAGACAGGGCATAATTAAACAAGTCTAACTTTCTTCTGTTTTACTCAATCTGCTTTTTGACTTCTCTGTCTATACCACTAACTGATTATAACAATAGATTTTCTCCTGTACCCTGTATTCCTCATAAATGAAACAACACCAGATGGATAGAGAGATATAGAAAGATAGATAGATAGATAGATAGATAGATAGATAGATAGATAGATAGATAGATAGACAGACAGACTGAGTTACAGACAGATAGATTGAGTTTTAGATAGACAGATAGATAGATAGATAGATAGATAGATAGATAGATAGATAGATAGATAGATAGACAGACAGACAGACAGACAGACAGACAGACAGACAGACAGATAGATAGATAGATAGATAGATAGATAGATAGATAGATAGACTGAGTGACAGACAGATAGATTGAGTGATAGATAGATAGATAGATAGATAGATAGATAGATAGATAGATAGATAGATAGATAGATAGATAGATAGATAGATAGACAGACAAACAGACAGAATGAGTGATTGATAGATAGATAGATAGATAGATAGATAGATAGATAGATAGATAGATAGATAGATAGATAGATAGACTGAATGACATAGATAGATAGATAGACAGATAGATAGATAGATAGATAGATACAGACAAAGTGATAGATAGATAGATAGATAGATAGATAGATAGATAGATAGATAGATAGATAGATAGACAGATTGAGTGAGTGACAGACAGATAGATTGAGTGATAGATAGATAGATAGATAGATAGATAGATAGATAGATAGACAGACAAACAGACAGAATGAGTGATTGATAGATAGATAGATAGATAGATAGATAGATAGATAGATAGATAGACTGAATGACATAGATAGATAGATAGATACAGACAAAGTGATAGATAGATAGATAGATAGATAGATAGATAGATAGACAGACTGAGTGAGTGATAGATAGATAGATAGATAGATAGATAGATAGATAGATAGATAGATAGACTGAGTGACAGACATATAGACAGACAGACTGAGTGATAGATCGATAGATAGATAGATAGATAGATAGATAGATAGATAGATAGATAGATAGATAGATAGATAGATAGATAGATAGACAGATGTACAGACAGACTGAGTGATAGACAGATAGATAGGAAAAAATATTTTCAATTTATTTAATGTGGCTTTTAACCCCTTGAATGTTAGAGATCTCCAGTGTGTCATTTTGCATTCTTTAGCATTGAAGAGATTAAAATCCCCATCTAAATCAATGGACATTTTGGGAAGGTTTATTTGTTACCTATAGTGCAGTCTCTTTGCTCCAGAATTGCATTAGATTTATTTATTTCATTCACACTGTCTCCTGCACATTACAGTGCATTTCACAATAGCTCCAAATCCTCTGGTCTGTTTGTCGACACATACAATGCATTGTGTAATTATAGATGGCTCTTACATGGGTTAACCTTGATCGGAGCAATAGGTGTTCAAAGAAATATTTGAGAGCATTGCTCTATAGAAATTGTGCTTGCATTGTTTATTTAAGCCAATGTTCTTATTTCAATGATCAAAAACAGGAAAATTCATGGCTATCGTTCCACAAAAATTCCCACTGTGCTTTGTTCATGACATCATAGATGAATATGAGGAACTTCCCATTGGGATGTGTTACATATATATTATACACTCATTTTTTTTCTAGATCATTGTATTATTGTCCAGGGTCTTTTTCCAATTTTCTGCCTCATCCCCATTTCTATCCTTATCACTCTCCTCCTTTTTCTTTTTCAACTCCCACTAATTGTTTTGTCCTTCTCTCTTTTTGCAGAGACTTCCAGGATTGGATTGGCCTACGGGACACTGGGTGGTTTGGTGCTGTGTGGGGGACAGGATGTGCAGGCACCCACCCCATGCCCACAATGGCAGACTCACTTGGACGTCAGACTTTCCCAGACCAAACTCTGATTTGCCTCTCTCATAAGTGCAATGACCTCAATTTCCCTACTAAGAGATACTTAGTGTTTTCAATAGTATGACAGACAACGATCAAGTATTCTCTTCCTACAAGAAACACACTTTTCCCACAGATCTTCCTCATCCTACTTTTCTAAACATTTTCCTGACTTTTTCCTCTCAATCTCCCCTACAACTCGAGGGGCATAGGTATTTTTTTTTAGATGGAATCTGTCTCTCTACCATCAGATCTCTGACCCAGATGACAGAATCATCATACTACAATGCAACCTGAACTCTCAGATTGTCCTCTAGTGAGTATATACACCCTTAACAGAACACAAAACCTCTCTTCACAACACAAGATTTCCCCTTCCTCCACCTTGATACACAAAATAATTACGCTTAGGGGACAACTAAACTCTTTGCTCATTTTGGATGCTGAGAGGGCCATGAGGTGGACTAGTCAACAATTCTATCAGTTCTCCAATAAAGCAAATACCATGTTAGCAAACAAACTTAAAAATGTCCAAAGTAGAAATAATATCTACTCTATCAGTACTACAGATGGCATTCTGACTCCATTTCTCTTTATTACAACTCTTACACCCCTGAAGAGGTCCCATCCAAGGTACTTCCATACTTGGAACAAAGCTCCCTCTCACATCTCACTTATGATCAAAGGGATATTTCAGCACCACCAAGATTTCCTAAGCTGTTAAACAACTTAAGTCATGCAAGTCATCTGGCTCGGATGAGTTCTCTAGCAGATATTACAAAATCTTTCCCTCTTCCCTTCAGGTTCATCTCCTAGAAGTATTTAATTAATTTAGAGACAGCAAGATCCCACCATATACTATGCTGAAAGCTAAACTAGTCCTTTTACACAAAAAAAAGGTAAAGACCCCTCTAATTATTATTCCTATAGACCCATGTCATCGATCAATACTGATATCAAACTCTTTATCCATTTCTCCCATCAAGTATACATCCCGGATCAGGTGGAGTTTGTGCGAGGGTGCCAGGCTTCAGACAGTATCAATTAAGCTATGAATCTAATTCAACACACCCAGACCCACCAACTTCCTTCTCTAGTTTTATCTCTAGATGCCCAAAAGGCATTTGACAGATTGAATTGCTAAGTTATGCAAGCCAACCTGAGAGAATTTCATTTTCCTAAACATTTCCTCCTTGTAATCAAAAGCCTGTATTTGACCCCACGGCTCAAATATCCACCTCGGGTGTCATTTCCCCCCATTCACTATCAGGAACAGCACTAGACAGGGCTGTCCTCTCTCACCACTGCATTTTAAGTCTTGAAACTTTAGCAGCATTGATTAGACTCAACTATGATATTTCAGGTATATCCATTGATAGCACTGATTATAAGCATTCCTTTTTTGTGGCTGATGTTGTTTTAACACTTTCTAAACCATTCACTTCCCTTCTGAACTTCATGGCCAAACTCAGTCTTTACCAGCACTTTTCTGGCTTTAAAATAAAAATTGAGAAATAACATTCTCTGAATCTAAATTCACCTACACATACTAAGAAATTACTAGATCAGAAATGTGATTTCAAATGGTCACCCCATCAGCTCACTTACCAAGGGATCCAATATAATACCTCTTTTGCGACACTTTACTCTGCCAATTATTCTCTTCTTCTCCAAACATTGACCTTGCTAAATGGTGCATTTTCAATACAGATCACATTACCTCAGTCTTACCCTAGGCTTTGCTACAATTTTAAAGTCCTACCTCTCCCAGTTCTCCTGCAAACATTATTCAATCTCAAATCACAACATTTGTCTGGGTGGGTGGAATTGGAAAAGTTTCATCCACAACCCTCTCTAGACCAAAAACCTAAGGAGGCATAGGCCTTCCACATATCCATTCTTACTACTTGGCAGCACTATTGGCACAGGTGGGTCAATATTGAACAAAGCTATATAAGACTTCTCCCCATCGGCCATCTGCTCTGGATCCCTAAATCAGAGACAGTCCACACACTTTTACTAAGCCCCAACAGTCTTTTGTTCCTTCAAGCTATGACACAAAGGACTTCCATCTCTGGCCCTCTTTATATCCTCTCCAACTTGGAGATTGTATCTGTCAAGGTCATATAGTTGGTTCCTCCTCCCTAGCTGACAAACTCAATCAAATTAAAGAAACATACAGGTATCTCCAGGTGTCTCACTTCCAGACTTGACTTTGGTTTGCTTAGGGGATACACATACTTCTGAACGTCTGTTTCCCATTTACCAGTGGATTCACTCCTTCTCACCGAAGGATAAGACAAAACACATGCTAGATTGGGAAAAAGCATTGGATTAGAGCTTCCACTGGAGTTCTAGTCTAGAATCTGGACTAATGCAAAGAATAGCTTCATCTCTAGTCTTCATAAAGAAAGAGCATGCAAGCTTTTATACAGATGGTATCTAGCTCATGTTGGATTAAACAAAATTTATCCAATCAGTCTCCTTTGTTCTTTAGGAGATGCCAGGAGTGGGGTGGCCTGTTTCACATTTGGTGGACCTGCCATTGGCCCAGATATTCTGGAAGAAGTGGTTGCTCTTATTCATTCTGTCACTAAAATGTCCATTGATTTGGAACCCTGGTGGTTGTTGCTGAGCCTTAACTCAGTAAATACACCCAAATCAACTTCTAAACTTATTTCACATATCTTGCTTGCAGTCAGAAACTTACTAACAACTCAATGGAAAAAGTTATTCCTTTCAGATCACCCTGTACTGATTCAGAATATCTAGAAAATATACACCATGCAAAAAAATTACTTCCCTGCGTTCAAAATTGCAGCCTGGGTTTTCACTGGTCTGGGAGCCTAGACTGGAATATAATGACCCAGGTGTCTGAATGAAGCTGATTCTCCCGCTATATTCTTGGAGTGGGAGGTATTGCCCAGGGGGTCTCATTGGTCTCATTGTGCTCTCTCTTTTCCTCTGCCCCTACACCCTTTTTTTGAATTATTTTTTATTTCTATAATATCTTGCAACTGATTACTTTCTTTACATAAATTGTTTACTGCTTATGAAACTATATATCATAAGTATGCATAAATTATACATTCATGAACAACACCTACAGCATATTTTTATCATATTCCACCCACCCTCCCTTTTTTCTAATTTTGTATAAATTCAAATAAAACTTGAAGCTGAATAAAAGGGAAGCCTTTTTATTTTCCTCTTTTTTGTTTGTTTTGATCAATTGATCAAGCACACTTCACTTCACATGATCAATTAACTATGATTTTATTTTACTATTATTTTATAAAATGTTGATTGATTAAGCAAGTTTTGAGTGTCATCAGTTTTTATGCAAACAAGCTCAATTAAAATCTAAAAATATATGGTTGTTGTCCTCCCCTACTTAAGAGTTAATCGTTTTTTTATTGCACACTTAAGCAATGTAAGGTACATTTTGATTTAATAGTCTGAGATGTGCAACTTTTGCACATGTTCATAAATTATGAATTTCTGATTACAAAAGTACTGTGCATGTGCGACACTGTAACTTTAATAGGGAACAGTTTTATTGGACTAAGTGCCTCTTAGGCTGACATTCCAGCCACAAATATGCTGAATGGGTATTTTCAGATATGGAGGATATTTTCATCTAGTCAGTTCTGTACTTGCACTCTGACCAAGGTTCAGAATTGGATTGGAAATCATTAGGAGGTTGTCCATTTTTCTTGGGACAGATCAGGCAAGAGAAAAGGGGGAACAATAGCCAGCCCATCCCATTCTGATCCTCCTATATGTCCATGCACCCTCCTCACATTCCAGCTATGCCTAGTTGCTAGATTGAAGCAGTCTCACTGCATTGTCAATGGAAGGGTTAACCTCCAACTCTAATTTAAAAAGAACATAAACCCCCCTCCTAGAGACACCTTCCAAGTTTTGAACTAAACTGTTATGGGGCTCTGAACCCCATAATTTTTAAGGGCAGAAGACTGGGTCCCATGCCAACTCCTTGACCATTTTTCAGATTGACATACGGACTAAGCATCCAATATCAACATGGGGTATATAGTCCCTGTTTTAATGTATTTCATTGTTTTTTAACTTTTAAAACAGTGAAGTAAATGTACCCCATTATTTAGTTTAATTTGTTAATGGAGAGAACAAAAGTATCCTCCTTATAATGAAAAAAGGTACTTTGGGGTCCCAGGACTTTATTTTTTAACACTCTCCATCCTGATCTGACAAGGATGGGGGCTATAATATTATAAACCCAAATATTTATTAAAGGCCATGTAGATCTTCTATTTATCAAATGTTTGCATTTTACAAAGTTTAACTCCTCAATTGCTGGGCCATGTAGAATGCATTGATTGCAATTAATTCCCAAGAAATCTGCAAATGGAGGGCTTTACTTGTGGTCTAGATTAGACTAGTGAGGGGTTGTGAGTTAGGCTATGTTTAAAGGGATAGTAATACTTAAATATTACTAATCCCCATATTGTAGGCATATTAAAAAGAATTTAATTGTCCCCAGTGTCATCTCTCAAACCTTTATGGTTTGAGAGATAACCGGATGCAAATTTCCCCCCTCCCTGCCCCTTCCCTGAAGTCAGCGTTGTATGCAAGTGCACGTAGAAGACCGTTTCAGTGAAATAATTATTTTTTACTAACGCGATCTCGGCTCAGCTGCAGAGCCGTCTGATGCAAATAAGACCGGATATCCCTGCAGTCAGCTAAAACACTGACTCCAGGGAAGGGGGAGGGAGGGGGGAACTTTGCTGACGGTTATCTCTCAAACCATAAAGGTTTGAGAGAGGAACCTGGGGACAATTCAATTATTTTTAACATGCCTACAATATGGGGATTAGTAATATTTAAGTATTGCTATCCCTTTAGGTTTTTCCCTAGTTGACCCCCCCAGATGTCAGAGTGTTACACACATTGCACAGTAAGGAAAGGGAACCCTGTAAAGGCCATTGTGGTACAATGTATAGCAGAATGGCCATTTGCAATGCTAGTTTTCCTATTTTTTTGACAGCTAAATTTCCATTGCAATGGAATAGAATCACAGCCTTAATTTCTTTAACAGAAAAATGTGCCTAGGAAGTGTCAGTCAAATGACAGAATTTTATGTTCATACTCTTTATTACGGTTAGTTGTTTCAGTCAATTCATAATGACTAGTGACCCTTTCAAGCTACTGAATACTATTGTTTGCTGTGAAAATATATAACCTAGAGGTTATCTTCAGTAAAGATCACTATATGGGAAATTGCAAGTACAATGCAAAAATAATACAGAGAGAAACATCGGATGGCTGAATAAACAAATTAAGAACCTCTTATTGTTTGGGTAAAGCTTCCATTTAAGCCTAAATATATCAGAAAAATGAGGCCCCATGTGTAAGATTTGGTGTCTTTCTATTCAGTAGATGTGCCTTTAGATCTGTGTTTTGGAGGGTCCTTCTTGTTCTGAAAATGGATTTGTACTCATAATAAGGAGAAACAAGGAGATGTGAAGGCACACACGATTCTGCAAGGCTTTGGTCCAAGGGCATCATCAGAAGAGAAGAAGAGCTGAGAAAAAAAAGATGCAGTTTTAACCCTTTGAGTGCCAGCTGGGAATCCAACGTTGGATATCCATCTGGCACCCAAGGGGTTAATAGTCAACATTTCAGTCCTATAATGGACAACCAGAATAATAACTGAGTAGGATTTGCAATGTAATGCTATGATTCTCAGTATTAATCCTCTGGACATACCAACAGTACATGTTTTCAGAATATCGCAAGTTGATCAGTGGGTATTAGTGGCTTGGTCATTTTGATTGATTTATCGGTGCTTAATTAAGGATATCCTTAACCCTTTGAGTTCAGAGGGGTAGGGAATGCATTGCAGAGCAATGCATTCTGTTCCCCTCTGACACTCAAAGGGTAAAAACTGACCTGTTCGTGTGTCCCAAAGGCTGGAGCTGAGAATCATTGCTCTAATACCACGAGAGATAACACCATCTTCATTGTGCAGCAGGACTCACAGGGCCACAGGGAATGATGTCACAACCCATTACCATTTTGTAACCAATAGTTGCAAAGTTCATAACCAAGCTTGGTGTAGTCCAGAGAAGGGAGAATCAGTAATGTGGTCAAGTCTGGTGCCTATGGCCATATGAGACAAGCTGAGCCACAGAGTAATACAACTTGGTGAAAGGGGCATATAGTGTTTTACCCAACTGAAGAGCATACTGGGTGCAAAGAAATGCTTAACTGCCCAGTACTGGATGGTTGTCAAGTGCATCACACTGGGTGCACTGGGCAGCCTGGCTCTCATCTGGCAAATGGAATAGACAAATATCCTAGTGCACACTTATTCCAAGGACATAAATATGACCAAAAATGACAAATAGATGCCAGCAAATGTGATATAGGGTTTTCTTTTATCTACTCCAATACCTTAGCTGGCAAAGGGCTCCCAACTTGGTATAAAAATATTTTAAAGCACATGAATGGTGGGGATGAAAGAGGTCTTAACCCTCTGAGTGTTGCAGAGATGTCCAGTGCACTGCATTATGATGCATCTGGCACCCCTGGTACCCAGTGGGTAAAGGATCCTGGTGCTATTAATGTGTAAGCAATTAAAAAAGAACATGACAATCGAAATAATATATACAGAATAGATGTAAGGCAGTCTTAACCCATCTTTTGGCCATGTGACATCCAGCACATTATGCAGTGATGCACCAGGAACCACCTCGCAACTAGTGTCAGATATGATGATGGAAAAAGCACGATTACTGAAAAAAGTTTTAAGTCTGTTAGTACTGAAGGGGTGCCCAGTGCACCACATTGCCATGCATCTGGCACTCTTGGCACATAGAGGGCCAATGAACACTGGTGTTATCAATATTAGAGACAGAAAGAAAACAGGGTAGTAACAGTAACATAAATGCCAACGGTACAATGCTGCAAAGCAGTCTTAACTCCCCCAACCCCCCACCCGCATGTTAATATGGTGTCCAAAGCACAACATAATGATGCACTAACCAGTACATAGTTTACAAAAAACAACCCACTATACCATTCACCTCTTAGTAGACTTGTGCAAACATATATAATAATATTATTATTATTATTATAAGCCCCCATCTGCCTTCATTGCAACACCTCTAGCTGAACACAGTGCATAACACACTGTAGGCATACAATCAATGACATATCAGATATGCAGCTCAGTTGTACCTGCTCCACACAAAAGGGATGTCAGACCCAGTGTACTGCCATTTGCCAGATATCCCCTGGGGTCCAGCAGCCAAAAGAAATACCAGTGTATACCAACATGGGAGTGACCAAATCATGCAGAAAGCATTCACATATTCATTCTATAGAACTACAGGATGCAAGTATGTTCAAGTTGATAACTTTATTGGTTAACTAAGCAGATTTAGGATGCTATCTTTCAAGACCTCTTAGGTATCTTCTTCAGGCATGTTATAATATGCCTGAAGATGATGCCTAAGTAGTCTTGAAAGACGGCATCCTAAATCTGATTAGTTAGCCAATAAAGGTATCAACTTAAATATAATTGCCTTCTGTATTTTTACGGCTAACACAGTACTAACTCTCATCTTTTATTGTATAGAAACACATTGTCTATACTATAATTCTTTCACCAATAGGGCTATCATGTACTTTTAATCAGTTGTGTCCATTGAGGTAAATGAGACACATTTGAGGAAGAGGCAGCAGCCTCCACACCCACATCTACATAAGCTGGGATCTATAGTTCTAGTGGGAATGGAGTCCAAGTATAACATTTAAAGAAGAAGTCACTGAGAATTGCAGTCACAATATTTATATCAGTTGTGATGGTGTAAGAACAACAGTGTCCAACATGTTGTTTACTTACTAAAATGGCCATGATAAAAAAAATTGTAAAAAAAAACAAACAAAAAAACAAGGGAAGAGTCTCATGGCATCTGTATCCCTAGATACTGTTTCAAATTGGACTCCGCATTCCTTTCTGACACTGACAGCTTGCTTATGGGAACATCTTTCCCAACATCTCTTGCAGCAGCATCTCTGATCAGCAGCTAGTTAAAGAATGCTCCAAGGCTGTCAGATAGCATTCCCATGCAAATGACTACAGGTCCTCCGGTCAGCTCTGCAGGCAGCTGACCCAAGGGGATCATGAGATGACAGCCTGCAGGTATAGTGTTTATATCAGGAGTCAGCATAACATAAGTATTATCATTCATAGTACATTACAAAAAAAGCTACAGTACATCTATATTTTTCTATTATGTTACTTTAACATTAAACTAAATGACAGTTTCCTTTAGGTCTCCAACCGATTATGTATCTCCATGAAAAGCCAGAGCCAAAAAACCCAATTGAACATAAATGGATTTTACTCCTAAGAGCAAGATTGGAATGTGCAATTGCTGTTACAATGTGCTAAAGGTTGGGAGCATTAGGCAAAGCAGGCAGTCACTTAAAAGTGCTACATTTTGAGGGATGCCCTAGCTGTGCTGGCCACACCCTCCTTTAGAGTTGTGGATGTCACTGATGTGCAAAAGCATCAAACTGCTGGTTTACGATGGACAGTCTGTTTACCATTTTACCGAGCATTATTTAACTCCTTGGATGCTAGCAGTCAATGGTTAAGAGCTTTTTTGTGCTTGTTTGTTATAAACAGTGGTTCTTAATGTTTTTATGCTCAAGACACCCGACATGCAGTCTGGCATTTTTAGGGCTCCCCAACATCTTGAAAGTAATTTGTCAAGTAGGATGTGAATGATATAATTACATAAATTGGTAATAATACTTAACTCCTTAACTACTCGTGACGTGTCGGGACATCACCATTTTTTTTCCTGAAGGACCGGTGATGGCCTCAGCAAATCATGTATTTTGTGCTTACATCGCTTCTGCAGGAAAGCTGTAAACACTAACGGGGTCTGAAATTGACCACTCCAAGGCTGGAGTGGTCTCTCTCAGACCTCCTCTAATCACCGCTGCACGCTGCTACGTGTAATCAGTCACATGTGCCGGCTCACCAATAATGATAAAAGTGGTCCTTAAGGGAAGGTAATTTCCCCAGACCGCTGATTGTTAAGGGGTTAAATCTCACAATCAGAGATAAAAAAAAATGAACATAGTGTGCATAAAAAAGTCATAAATATACATTTGAAACACAAAATTCACATTTTTTTACATTCTTTGTAGAAAAATAGAATTTGATGGCAGATAAGAACCATTCGACCCATCTAGTCTGCCCATTTTCCTGCTGTAAAAACCTGAAACCATATTTGGTCCTTGGTCTTGACTTATGTTCAGGACAGCCTTATGCCTATATCCCATGCATGCTTAAAGGGATAGTAATGTTTCAAAATAAAAGTCGCTCCAATAGTATTTGGGTTATGGAGAGTGTTATTTCAATACTGTCAGAGTTGTAGTTCAAGAGTAATTCAATGACAAAGTATCCCCTTCCTGCCCCTTTTACCTAGTCGCCTTTCCTCAGATATGGAATCTGGTCTTAAAACCAGACAGCTCACAGCAAGGTACAATCTTCTTACTGTGAGAACAATGAAAGCCCTGTCCCCTTGACAGGTTTTTCAGGTTTTTCCCTTCTGCTAATTGAGGATTGTCCCTCTCTGCAAGCCATCTGGACACCAACTTTCTGCTCAGAGGTGAGCAGTGTTATATCAGTAAAAGGGTGGGAGGGGGATCCTTTATCATTCAATTACTCTTGAACTACAACTTTGACTATATTGAAATAACACTCTCCATAGGCCAAATACTATGAAGATTAATTGGAGCTGCTTTTATTTTGAAACATTACTTTGCCCTTAAATTATGTCACAGTATTATGTGGCATTCTAAGTGGATTTCCATGACACACTAAAGTGTCTTGGCACCCTGGTTGAGAACAACCAGATTAAGTGATTTTTTTCTGCAAAGAACAGGAGTGAGGCTATGTAAGGAGTGGGGTCTGATCATGGGTGGGGACTAAAGGCACCTTCAGTTCCTTTCCTTTGAGTGCCTGGGATTTAAACCTAGCCCTGGAATTATCCCTCTGTAGCTCAATATTTTGAATACCTCTAGCATTCAAGGGGTTAAGAGCCTATTTATATTATTGGGAATGTTTGTTCACTCCCTGTGGTGTAGTTGGTATGCTCCGGAATTGCTCCAATTAGTTCATGAGCCGCTAGTTATAAAATGAGTAGAGCAAAATAAATTTGGTGAATATCTATTAACTCATTTGAAGCTAGAGATGTCTGTAACACATTGCTTCATGAAGTAAAAAAAATACATCAATCAGTAGCGCAAAGTATACGTTATCGAGCTTGCAAAGTGTGTTTCTGTTGATTCATTGTATTGAATATTTTTAGCAGAAGCTCTCATTCTGATTAAAGTGGAACTATCATGGCCAGACAACTAGAGCTAGTACGTGAAATATACTCAAAGTCAAACTAAAAATGTATGTTAACCAGCCATAAAGTTTTTGAATATTTAGAAAACTGACCCGTTATTCCAGCAGCGAGAGGAAGCAGACCACCACCATCTCAGCAATTTCTGCCTACTGCGCATGCCCCAACTGTCCTGAGGCTGTCACTCAGAAACTAAGTCTCTGACCAAAACTGAGCTTGAAGCTAGCAGCGTGCCAGGTAGGCATTATCGTCTGGCTGGTGGGAGTTACAAGGAAGCCCTTCGGCTCCACAGTGGTTATGCGCACTGAGCTTTTAATGGGGAAGACGTCAACAGGTACTTTTTGGTATACAATTTATGCTTTATGCAGAGAAATGCGTTGTGCACCCCTCTGGCACTCAAAGGGTTAAGACTGTGGTGGACAAATTCTGGTTTAGTCAATGCTAATACTTTCACAAATGCTCTGCAAAATAGGTCACATTGAAAACTTGTATCCTAGCATATTGGTGACTTTTTTCCAAAGTGTACAGATGGTGTTTGTTAAGAGCAGGCTGCCAGTTAGCTCCAATTCACGTACCTTCAACCAAAGGATTCATTGTTAGGATTCTACTGAACTAAAGTTGTTGGCATTAAAATCTATCTCAGCATGAGGCCTGCTGCAGTTTATGCCTATGCAGCCTGCCAAGTTGACTGAGATTGATATATTCCATATCTAATACAGAGTAATTATGATAAATTGTTAGCATACATGCAGAAGGAAGAAAAATAGCTAACAAAGGCATTAACCCCTTGGATGCTAGCTATTTCTACAACACAATGCTTCTCATAGAGTTGGAGACATATAGTTTCCGAGGATTTAGTAATATAGGAATAATATACCAAACCTCCACCCCTTCGAACTCTCAACTGTGTAGTTTTAAGTGCAGGGGATAGCAGAAAAAAGAACCCTGCTTATTAGTCCAGCACTACAAATCCCAGCATACATTGCTTTACCCCATTCCCACCTCTGAGTGTGTCTAGAACAGATGTGAAGGAAAATAAAATAGTGTAAAAATAAACAAAACAGGCCAATCTTGTCAAAATCATGCCCCTCCTTATCTCTTGGAGATGCAACATGGAGAATATTAGCATATCTCCTCCTTACTACCACTCCATGTGTGGCTGGCATGGATTGAGATGCTTTGTCTTAAAGGGATAGTAATACTTAAAATTTAGGAGATTTATGGTCTACGGACCAGAGCTGTCCATAGGATGGTGTAACAACAGCGCCACTGTTCAATTTCAGGCCACTGTGATATTGCACCTAAAAAATTCAGCTTTGAGTTGTTATAACTTTTGAATAAAACACCTTTCAGCAGTGAGAGTGCCCTTTTTTACTCAGGGGGAGAAACACTACAATAAATATTTTTTTACATATTACGTATTACTAATCCTTTAAGAAAGATCCCACAAAGTGATTGGAAGGTTGACCTAGAATAAATATGAACAAAAAGACATTCTGACAAGTCCTGTGAGTGCTGATTTATTTATCTCCTATATAATAATTTCCTAATGTATTTTTGTCAGAAGATGTCGTGCGCAGTACAGATGGCTGAGCACTGCAGTCATGCGCAGTACAGACTGCCCACGCCACAGCTGATAACAGAGCAGGGCACTCCGAATTCAGACCGTAGTCGGTGCTCAGAGAGGACTATGGTCTGAATTCGAAGCGCCCTGATCCATTATCAGCCTCGGCGTGGGCAGTCTCTACTGAGCGTGACTTCACCGCGGCCATTGTTGCCTGCCTCTGTGGCCCGTGTACACGGGCTGTTCAACTAGTATACATATAAAACCCTAGTTGGACAGGACCATTACAAATATTAGCGGTTTCTAACACATTGAAGGGGTGAAAAGTTCCATTTAGCCCCTTGAGTGCCAGAGAGTTGCAATGTGTTGGATACTCTCTGGCACTGAAAGAGTTAAATCAGAGATCAATTGAGATACATAGATACATAGATAGATAGATAGATAGATAGATAGATAGATAGATAGATAGATAGCGTTTTTTAACCCTATGAACGCCCTATGAAAGCCAGAGTTCTCCATCACATTCCTTTGCAATGCAATGGAGACCTCTCTAATATTAACCCTTTGAATGCCAGAGGGGTATGCAATGCATTGTGTACCCCTCTGGCACTCAAAGGGTTAAAGCAATTAAAAGCCTCCTGTGGTAGAGATGGTTTATTCCAGAATAATTCCAGTTCATTTTAGTGCATCAGCCTCACAGCGGAACTAGATAAATTGAACACAGAAATTATCTATGAACATTTTTTAAATAAATGTCTTTTTTTGTATTTAAATAGGAATACTTGTAATTACACATGAAATAAATGTAACATGTATATTTGTGTGTAGAATATTTTCTAAATGATTGACACAATGTTAAATAATATCTGTAGCTCTTTCATTTTGCTTGTTAAAAATACAATTTGGTTCAATTATCTGACAATGAAGTCCCTCAGTAATAAATCTAACATTCAAAAAAAGAAAAAGAAAATCATTGCTAGTAAATTACTCCAATAAAATCAATCTCGTCCTTACCCGACAGTAGAAACAAATAAATTACCTACTATTGATACGCTCAGTGTGCTCAATTGTTATTTAAAAAGCCTAGGAGCGATATACAGTGGTATGTTTATGCAGTTCTATTTTTGTGTCTTTAAAAAAAAAAGTGCATTCCACGGTAAAAATGTACTTATCTATTGCAGTTCACTCAAGGGTGTGATAGAGATACTAAATAATCTTTAACTGCCCGTGGAGTCCATCATATAGTGCACCATAGAGGAAAAATAAAATGGCTAATGAATTTAACAGGGACTTTTAACTCCTAGAGAGATTTCGCAATGCATTGGAGACTTCAATAGCATTCAAGGAGTTAAAAAGCTCCATTTAAATCAATGGGAATTTGGGTAGTATTTACTTGTTCCCTACTATGCATTTGGTTTAGTTGACAAGGCCCAGTTACAGGAGATATATAAAAGTGGTCCAAAAAAATGGTCAATTAAAGTCACCAAGATACTTATAATAGTGAATCTGACAAGTTGACTGCATCATTTCCTTACATAAGCTGTATTGTAACAAACTTTGGACCATGATGCATTACAAATTGCTGTAACATTTGGTGCAATATGCACCTTATTTTTTGTACATTACTTGTTTTAGGCAGGTTCCAAAAATACATTGCTCCTGGCCCCCAAGTCTTCACCTGCCCTGCAAACTCCTTTCCTGCTGGGGAGATTAGTGCCACCAAAAAATATTCTAACTTACAATATTTGCTAAGGTGGAGTAATCAGAGCTCAGAGCGGTACAGTTGGCAACAGCAGAAGGTCACATTGCCTAACTAATTTACCCTTTCATTTGAATGTGCACAATATTTGTGTTTCCCGGGCTGAAGAGGGAAAGAGGCAGCCAAGTTTACATAGTTACATAGTTACATAGTAATTTAGGTTGAAAAAAGACTTGCGTCCATCCAGTTCAACCCTATTCCTATTCCTGTTTACCATCGCTGACCCAAAAGAAGGCATCTGACTCCAAATGGCAATCAGATTTCTCCCTGGATCAACAAGCCCTAACTAAATATTAATCCCAATACTAACGTGCATAGCCCTCTATATTATGCTCTTTTAAATAAGTATCCAGGCCCCTTTTAAAGGCATCTAATGTATTTGATAGCACCACCTCCTCCGGAAGTGCATTCCATACCTTTACACATGCGCACAGCCAGGATCAGATCCTCACACCACCCAAGCATGCAACAAAGTCAGTTATCCAATGAAACACTGCACAACTGCTCCCTACAGATTGATGCCTGTGTTCATTGGATGAGTGAGTCAGTGCTGGCCACATCAACAGATAGCACATCTCTCACAGCTTTATTACCCCTTGAGCACCGGAGGTGAGAACTAAGCATTGTTTTGCAGTGCACACACCTCTGCTCATAAGTGGTTAATAAAAAATGAAGGGGCACTTAGGGCTGCTTTAGTAAGACTCTGGTGGGCCTGGGCAAAGCTCATGTAGTGGTTTCCCTTACAGACCTACTCTAAAAAAGAATACCACTGACACTAAGCCTTGTTTAACACAGATCTGAGGTGTTTCGGATCATGACTGCATGGAACAACCAAACATTTCCCCTCCAGCATGCAGTACAGCCAATAGAAAACTCTGGCCTGGGGAGCTGTTTTTGTGTTTGACAGCTGAGTTACACAACCACATCTTTGGGGTGGCAGAAGTCCAATGAATTTAACTGGCAGTTGTCAAGTTGCCTGGTGTGCACCTATCCTCTATCTTTCACCTGCCTTCCTTAACACTTTGAGTGCAGATGGCCATGCAATGCATTGTAGAGAAATGTGCTTCATACCCCTCTGGCAATCAAAGGGTAAAATAAAAGGGGCCAGCATCTGTTGCTCCAAAAGAGAACTGGAGACTGTGATTCTTATTGGATGGGGAACTCAGCAAGTGCCCTGCACCTCTGCATGATAGCACAGCTCACTGAGTCAGAAAAAAAATCACAAGGCCTCTCTGCTCTGTGGGAGATTCCACTATGCCACTGCCTGTTCCCACACTCATATGCAATGGGGCCTATGATGCTGGGCCCCCTTTGATAGTGGGCCCTGGACAAATGCTCATTTTGCCCATTGGTTAAAGACAGTTCGGCAGTGCATATATTATAGAATAAACGGGCAGACCAGCAGACGTTAAACCCACAGATGCTGGCCAAACTGTAGCAAGGCACCGGCCTATAGTTGTGGTCAGCCTCTCGGCGAGGGGGGCCAATCTCCGGGCTAATCCACCCTGTTTGGTCTTCATGTTCCTTCAGATCCACAGCCTGAACAATGATCTTTTGACAGTGGGGATTTTAGCCTGAAAACATGATGGCAGCTTTAACGGTTCATAGGTAAAGGCTAGTGATGATCGAGCACCCCAATGCTCGGGTGTTCCGGTGCTCTGACCGAGCGCCCCCGGAGGCTCGAGTGCTCAGCCGAGCACCCGAGCCCCATCTAAGTCAATGGGAGGACTCGAGCATTACACCAGGCACCCCCTGCTCTGATGAGGGGAGGGTGCCTGGTCCATAGGAAAAGGGCAGAAAATGATGGAAACACCACAGAAATGGTTCAGGGACAGCATAGGTAGGATGTCTGGATGCATCTTGGACTCCAACGTCGCTGCTGGGAACGATGTTTCGCCCGTAGTACGCCATTTTTACAGACTGACCGTAAAACACACAAAAAGGAAGATAAAAACGACTTTAGGCGAAAAATTGTTACCAAACAGTATTTGCTGTATATTTACTTGTATATCATCTGCAAATTCTGCAAAAAATGTCATCGATTTTTCGGAACTGGGGCCATGATTAAGAGGGAAACGTGCGCAGAGGCAAATTCTGCAAAAAATGTCCTCGATTTTTCAGAACTGGGGCCATGATTAAGAGGGAAACGTGCGCAGAGGCAAATTCTCCCAAAAATTTCCTCGATTTTTCTGAACTGGGGCCATGATTAAGAGGGAAACGTGCGCAGAGGCAAATTCTCCCAAAAATTTCCTCGATTTTTCTGAACTGGGGCCATGATTAAGAGGGAAACGTGCGCTGAGCCGACCATCTAAAACATTATGGGTGAGGGTCTGCTGCGGAGCTGACCATCCTAAACATTATATGCGAAGGCCCGCTAGTGAGCTGACGCTATAAAACATTATATGAGAGGGCCCGCTAGAGAGCTGACCCAATAAAACATTATATGAGAAGGCCCGCTGGTGAGCTGACCTATACAAAAATTGTCAAACAGCGCCCGCTGGTGAGCTGGCCCTATATAAAAATTATATCACAGGGCCCGCTGGTGAGCTGGCCCTATATAAAAATTATATCCCAGGGTATATGGAAGAGAGTCAACCATATACCCATTTTTTGGGTGGAAGGGGTGAATGGGAATACAGAGTATTCCCATCATTGTAAATAACATATATAAAGTGACTTTATGTTCACCCGGGGCTTTCCTCCAGTTGAGTGGAGAAGTCAGGGGAAATCCAGGCCTTGTTCATTTTTATAAGTGTCAACCTATCAGCATTTTCGGTGGAAAGGCGGATACGCTTATCTGTTATGATGCCACCAGCAGCACTAAATACCCGTTCAGACAGAACGCTGGCGGCAGGGCAGGCCAGCACCTCCAAGGCGTAGAGTGCCAGTTCATACCACGTGTCCAGCTTGGACACCCAGTAGTTGTAAGGCACAGAGGGATCATTGAGGACGCTGACACGGTCTGCTACGTACTCCTTCACCATCTTCCAAAACTTTTCCCTCCTTGTGACACTAGGCTGCGCATCAGGGTGAGGGTGCTGGCGGGGTGTCATGAAGGTGTCCCACGCCTTGGAGAGTGTTGCCCTGCCTTTGTCGGAACTGCTGTGTGCTCCCCTTTTCTCCCCTTCTCGGTTGGCCAAGGTAGCACGTACTCTGCCGCCAGCGTTGTCAGATGGAAAATTTTGGAGCAATTTTTCGACAAGAACCTTCTGGTATTGCACCATTTTGCTTGAGAGATGAGAAATTCTCTTTGTAGCGGGGGTCCAGAAGGGTGAACACCCAGTAATCCGTGTTGTCTAAAATGCGTATAACGCGTGGGTCACGGGAAAGGCAGCCTAACATAAAGTCAGCCATGTGTGCCAGAGTACCAACAGGCAAGATTTCGCTGTCCTCACCAGGAGGATGACTCTCAATCTCCTCATCCTCTTCCTCCTCTTCTGCCCACCCACGCTGAAGAGATGGAACTAAAGTTCCATGGCTACCCTCTGTAGCGGAGGCAACCGTGTCTTCCTCCTCCTCCTCCTCCTCCTCCGCCTCCTCCAATTGTCGCTGAGAAGACGAAGTGAGGGTGCTCTGGCTATCACCTTGTGTAAGCTCTTCCTCCCGCATTTCCACCTCTTCCACATGCAAAGCGTCGGTTTTAATTGTGAGCAGCGAGCGTTTCAGTAGACACAGAAGTGGGATGGTTACACTGATAATAGCGTTATCGCCGCTCACCATCTGTGTCGATTCCTCAAAATTGCGTAAAACCTCACAGAGGTCTGACATCCATTCCCACTCCTCACTTCTGATTACAGGAAGTTGAACGGAGAGGCGACGACCGTGTAACAGCTGGTACTCCACTACTGCCCTCTGCTGCTCACAAAGCCGGGCCAACATGTGGAAGGTGGAGTTCCAGCGCGTGCTCACGTCACACAGCAGCCGGTGAGCTGGCAATTGTAAGCGCTGCTGCAGCTTCAACAGGCCGGCTGAAGCTGTTGATGACTTACGGAAATGTGCACACACGCGGCGCACCTTGGTCAAGAGATCATGCACATTGGGGTAGGTTTTTAGAAATCGCTGAACCACTAAATTAAATACATGCGCTAGGCATGGTACGTGTGTGAGCTTGCCGAGCTCCAAAGCCGCCACCAAGTTACGCCCATTATCACACACAACCATGCCTGGTTGCAGGTTGAGTGGCGAGAGCCATTGCTCGGTCTGGTGACTAATCCCCTGCAACAGCTCTGAGGCCGTGTGCTGTTTGTCCCCAAGGCAGATCAGCTTCAGCACGGCCTGTTGACGCTTCCCCACTGCAGTGCTACACTGCTTCCAGCTACCGGCTGATGGGTGAGTGGCGCTGCGCGCAGAGAATTCGGAGGTGGAAACGGAGGAGGAGGAGCCAATAACGTAGGTGCTGGCGGAAACCCTGATGGAGGTAGGGCCCGCAATCCTCGGCGTGGGTAGCACCTGTGCCATCCCAGGGTCCGAGTCGCTCCCAGCCTCCACGACATTCACCCAGTGTGCCGTCAGGGAAATGTAGCATCCCTGGCCACAAGCACTTGTCCATGTGTCAGTCGTTAAGTGGACCTTACCAGTAACTGCGTTGGTCAGAGCACGGGTGATGTTACGGGACACATGGTGGTGTAAGGCGGGGACGGCACACCGGGAAAAGTAGTGGCGGCTGGGGACTGCGTACCGAGGGACAGCTGCTGCCATCAGGCTGCGGAAGGACTCAGTCTCCACAAGCCTAAATGGCAGCATTTCGATGGCCAGTAATTTGGAAAGGTGTGAGGTTAGTGCTATGGCCTGTGGGTGGGTGGCTGGGTATTTTCGCTTGCGCTCAAATGCCTGGGGTAACGACATTTGGACGCTGCGCTGGGACAGGGAAGTGGATGTGGTCGCTGATGGTGCTTCAGATGGTACAGGTGCAGGGCGGGAGGTATGCGGGCCTGCGCCTTCGACAGGCGATTGGCCGGCACCGAAAACAGGGGAAGAGGAGGCAGTGGTGTGGCCTGCAGACACAGATTGGCGATCCGGGCGTTCCTCCCACTTATTACGGTGCTTGGATGCCATGTGTCGGATCATGCTGGTGGTGGTGAGGTTTCTAGTGTTCATGCCTCGGCTCATTCTGGTGTGGCACAGGTTGCAAACTACAATTCTTTTGTCGTCCGCACTTTCCTTAAAAAAACGCCATACCGCGGAACACCTACCCCTTGGCAAGGGAGATTTACGCAAGGGGGTGCTCCGTGGAACATTTGCGGGCCGGTTTGGTGCGGTCCGCCTTCTTTCTGTAGCCACACCACTGCCTCTTCCAGCCTGTTGCGGTGCTGCAGATGGCTCACCCTCAGGACTGCTGTCATCGCTCGGCTCTCCACCTTCCCAGGTGGGGTCAGTCACCTCATCGTCCACCAAGTCCTCCTCCACTTCCTCACTCTGATCATCCTCCTCATGTCTTGATCCCACCACATACTCAGTCATTGACAACTGTATATCATCCTCCTCATCAAGGTCTTGAGACAGTAAAAGTGGTTGATTTGATGGCAACTGTGTCTCATCATCATCATCATCCACTTCCTTTGACCTTAAATGCCGTTCCCCTCTGTCATCTTCTTGTGATTGGGTACCCTATAGAGGTTGTGAATCAGGGCACAAGATTTCATGTTCCTCTGCAAGCGTGCTTGGAGAGAGGTTCAAATTAAGGATTGGTGATGAGACGAGCTCCTCACTATATCCCAGTGTGGGATCACTTCTTTGACCAGACCCTCTATGGTGGGAGGAAGGATGATCAGGGTGAGGATTATGTTGACCAGACTCTTGGCTACTGAGAGTGGACTTGGTGGAAGACAGGGTGGTGCTTAACCGACTGGAAGCAGTATCACCTGAAATCCAACCGACCACCTGTTCGCAGTGGTCTGACCTCGAGAGTGATGTCCTGCGACGCCCTGTAAACTGAGACATGAAGCTAGGTATGGTGGATGTCTTTCTTTCTTGTGCTCTGGCACCAGGCACAGTTTCTACGCGTCCTGACCCGCGCCCTGAACTATCAGGATCACGTCCACTTCCCCGTCCCTTTTTACCCGCCTTCTTCATATTACACGGAATATGTGCTGGAAATCTGCAACTTTGCACACTAAACAGAATGTGCTGCTTATCTGCGGCTAGGCACAGTGAACAGAATATGTGACTTTTATTTTTAACACTTTGCACACTAAACAGAATGTGCTGATAATCTGCAACTTTGCACACTAAACAGAATATGCTGCTTATCTGCGGCTAGGCACAGTGAATGGAATATGTGACTTTTAGTTTTTACACTTTGCACACTAAACTGAATGTGCTGATAATCTGCAACTTTGCACACTAAACAGAATATGCTGCTTATCTGCGGCTAGGCACAGTGAATGGAATATGTGACTTTTAGTTTTTACACTTTGCACACTAAACAGAATGTTCTGCTAATCTGCAACTTTGCACACTAAACAGAATGTGCTGCTTATCTGCGGCTAGGATCAGTGAACGGAATAAGTGACTTTTATTTTTTACACTTTGCACACTAAACTGAATGTGCTGATAATCTGCAACTTTGCACACTAAACAGAATATGCTGCTTATCTGCGGCTAGGATCAGTGAACGGAATAAGTGACTTTTAATTTTTACACTTTACACACTAAACTGAATGTGCTGATAATCTGCAACTTTGCACACTAAACAGAATGTGCTGCTTATCTGCGGCTAGGCACAGTGAATGGAATATGTGACTTTTAGTTTTTACACTTTGCACACTAAACAGAATGTTCTGCTAATCTGCAACTTTGCACACTAAACAGAATGTGCTGCTTATCTGCGGCTAGGATCAGTGAACGGAATAAGTGACTTTTATTTTTTACACTTTGCACACTAAACAGAATGTGCTGATAATCTGCAACTTTGCACACTAAACAGAATATGCTGCTTATCTGCGGCTAGGATCAGTGAACGGAATAAGTGACTTTTAATTTTTACACTTTACACACTAAACTGAATGTGCTGATAATCTGCAACTTTGCACACTAAACAGAATATGCTGCTTATCTGCGGCTAGGCACAGTGAATGGAATATGTGACTTTTAGTTTTTACACTTTGCACACTAAACAGAATGTTCTGCTAATCTGCAACTTTGCACACTAAACAGAATGTGCTGCTTATCTGCGGCTAGGATCAGTGAACGGAATAAGTGACTTTTAATTTTTACACTTTACACACTAAACTGAATGTGCTGATAATCTGCAACTTTGCACACTAAACAGAATGTGCTGCTTATCTGCGGCTAGGATCAGTGAACGGAATAAGTGACTTTTATTTTTTACACTTTGCACACTAAACAGAATGTGCTGATAATCTGCAACTTTGCACACTAAAAAGAATGTGCTGCTAATCTGCAACTTTGCACACTGAACAGAATGTGCTGCTAATCTGCAACTTTGCACACTAAACAGAATGTGCTGCTAATCTGCAACTTTGCACACTAAAAAGAATGTGCTGCTAATCTCCAACTTTGCACACTAAACAGAATGTGCTGCTAATCTGAAACTTTGCACACTAAACAGAATGTGCTGCTAATCTGCGGCTAGGCACAGTGAACGGAATATGTGACTTTTTTTTTTAAACTCTGCCCCCCAAAACAAAATATATCTGCTACCCCCACACACAGTAGTCCTAAAAAGGACTTTTGGGTCTTTTTTTTGTTCAAACTCGCTTTTCTTCTCCCTACACTGACTTTCCCTTCCTATCCTCATCTCTCCCTGGCTAAGACTGAGCCGAACTCGCTGGTCAGGTGCTATACAGCACCCGATCACGGGTTCTGGCCAGCCAA
The DNA here is from genome assembly GCA_037306005.1 of Rhinophrynus dorsalis. Classification (NCBI taxonomy): domain Eukaryota; kingdom Metazoa; phylum Chordata; class Amphibia; order Anura; family Rhinophrynidae; genus Rhinophrynus; species Rhinophrynus dorsalis. The sequence goes on along the minus strand of CM074719.1, from coordinate 429,480,832 downwards.
TCAGTGTAATGCCAGCAGCCAACATGGCTGCTGGCATTACACTGATGTCAGAGCCTCCCTGCACGTTTATTGGCTGCGCAGCAGCCGCGAAACGTGCGGGGAGGAGACCCGAACATGGCGGGCGAGCACATGCGGTACTCGTACGAGTACCGCCATGTGCCGAGCAGAGCGATGCTCGAGCCGAACCGAGCTTCGGCCGAGCATGCTCGCTCATCACTAGTAAAGGCCAATGGTAATTGGTGATTACCATTGTAATTGTGTTCTCGTTAGGGCAATTTCTACAATGTGTGTAAATAGGTATCCAGAACATACTTGAAAACAACAGAAAATCTCAATGTCCCCTTCTGTGTATGGGAATTTTTATTTGTTCCCTATGGTCCAGTTGGTTTGGCCCAGAATTACTCCATCACTTCATATTACATAAGACTCTACAAGGTTCATTTACCCTTTAAGGGCCAGAGGGGTGTGTAGCACTTTGATTCACAATGCTTCCATACCCCTCTGGACCCATGATGTGCCAGGGCCGTCACGGCTGTTCTGCACTTAAGGACCAGAGATGGTCCTGGCATGTCATGGAATTCAGGGCTCCCCATACAGCTGCACATCGTTCGGGGAGTAGAGGTGGGCGAAAAGTGATAAAAATTTCCGGCATGACATTTTTCTCCAACGCAAAATTTTCCTCCTTTTCACCTATTACAGCAAAATTTTCCTCCTATATTTAATATGGTCTAACATTTCCCAGCACAATATTACTTCTTCTGAGGGCTGTAGTGGAGAAATAAGTAGCTGGAAGTCAAAGCTGAGAGTCCTACAGCAATATATACCTTGAAAAAATGTGTTAGCATGCAGAATGCATTTGTCCTTTGCCCACAACACTTAATTCCTGCTTAAGTGACACTGGCACATATTCATGATGATGTCAAGTGATTAAAAAAAATAAAGTACAACCTACAATGTGGCCGATGTGTATGGTAGTGGTGATGGGGGACTGGTGTGTTGTGATTGGTGGGACCTTGACAAACTGTATCTACCCTGGGAGGAGAGGGATCATCATCATTTGTTGCAGCAACAATTACTGCAGTCAGTTTTTGTGCTAACACTATACTCCCACATTCCTGCACTTCCTCCACCTTTTCCCCTCCCTCTTGTGCATTTGCTAGACATTATTCAACTACTGTGTGTGTTTTTACTCTCTAAGTACACAACTGATGGAGTGTGATGTCTTGCCTTGGCCCTTAACAAACTTCTCAGTGTTGTCTGCTATCAAGTCTGCCTCAGTCACAGAGCTCCCACTCAGGTGTCTAATATATTTATTTGTTTCATTATTTTTGTATGTTTTTTAATTTATTTTTTAAAGTTGTTCTCTCTATCTTATCACAGTTAGTCCAAAAAATATATATGTAACTAAAAACAAAATTAACAAGTTCTTTCCCCAGACTTCCCCAGCACAGAGACAATAAAAGTAAAATCTGCAGCGATTTGGACCCCACCCTTTTATATGGCTGTAGAAAACTTTCGTGCGGTGGAGAAATATTTTTCTACCCATTGATTTCAATGCAATGAGCTAGGCGAAAAAAGCAGGAAAAAGCGTAAAAATTACACTTTTCGCAGGAAATTTTTCAGCAAGCGGAAAGTGCCATTTTTCGCCAATTCCAGTTTGAGGTGAAAATTTTCACACATCCCTATCAGGGAGGCCTGAATCCATTAGTGAAAAAAATATATATGCCCCGTGGTCCTTAATTAAAGGGTTAATAAGCAGGCAATATGACAGAGCTGGAAAATTAGCTATTGCCCTTTATTTATAATGACACTAGCAATAATGTCAAAGCATTGCCACCGCGGTTTAACCCTTTGAGTGCAAGTGGGGTATCCTGCGGACTGATTCACAATGTGTTGGATACCTCCCTGGCACTCAACAGTTTAACCCTGTGAGTGCCTAAGCGATATCCAATGAATTGTAATACATCAGATTCCTCTCTGACATCTAAAGGGTTAAAAAAAAATCCTTTAATGTGTTGAGTACCACTTAACCCTTTGAGTGCCAAAGAGATATCCAATGAATTGCAATGCGTTTGACACCTGCCAGGCATTCAAAGCATTTAAAAAAAAAAGTAAGTCAATTTGGAATACACTTGATATAGATGTAATTGTGATATGGGCATTGTGTATTTGTGTAAATGTGTGAAGGGATTGTATTATGGTAGTAAGATATTGACTGTTGTTTGTAAATGCATTGGTCAGTGTAGTGAAAGTAAGCATACCATGAAGAGATGCAGCTTGGGAAACAAAACATTATGGTTTTGGTCACTGTATATTTGGAGCTGCATGCAGTATGAGAAGAGATGTTTAGGAGGTGCAGGAAAGTGATTGATGAGGGGTGAGAAGAATGCTACAGAGAAAGGAATCTGTGAGGAGTAGAACTGTGAAACATAGTTTGAAAAATGGTATTGTTATGTGTTACATCTGTCTGTGTGAGCAGGGCGCCACTCAGATTCTGAAGCGATGTTCGTATTATGTAGTAAGAGGGGAGGCAGGGGTGAGTATGAGCAAGGAGGGAGGATAATGATAGAGGAGGTTGGGACAATGTGAGAGAGGAGACAGAGTATGAGAGGGAAGTTGGTAAAAGGGAGGGAGAGATGCCATGTGTGTGCCAGTATTAGCAATGGGTGGGGAGAATATACTGTAGTGATCGAGGGGCCACACATAATGTTCTGTATGCTGCAGTTCTTACATGAGCAGAGTACAGAGCTGGTATATGTGATTACCAAAACACTGAGGGATTTACTAACAGTGTCTAATAGTATAGAGGTACAAATTGTGGAAATCTAGATGACTGAAGCAGCAAAGTAATGTGTTCATGTGATACAATTTTCTTACTACAAGTAAGGTGTTAAGGATGCACAAGATATCATTATTGAATATTTGTTAATGCCAATAAACTATTAGAATGCGTTATTTGATAATGGGAGCAAGGATAGTTTTGCCCTCCTTTGCCCTCATGGGCAAATTACCTCTTTGATCAATGAAGACCCATCTGCTTAGGCAATGCCCTCATCCATTCCATTGGGTGAAGTGTGGAGAGTTTTGCATGGCTGACAGTGAACCAGAAACTGATACATTTTTCTATTGTTATTAATTCCAGAGTTATAAAAGCCACATATATGCACTAGGATTATATTTAATATAAAGATGCATCACCTTAACAGCCTTGCCTAGAGGCTTCTTCCTGCACATTCAGCCAGGTATTTCTTTGTTTCACCTGGTTCTGAGTGAAACAGGTCTGTCATGTAGATTATGCAGGGAGAGCATCTCCCTGAATTTTTATATTTAACTCTCTGCATAGTATAAATGTAGGGGCATTATAAGCGCTGATGTTAATATCATAAAAGTACAACAGCTAATTATAATTCAGCTGTCATAATGCCAGTTTATGAATTAGACCCCTATGTAAGTAAATATAATTGAATATGGTGAACCTGGAAATGTAACCTTACAATTTCAGGTTCATTTACATAATTAAAGCAAAATTAGGATAAAAGGAAACACTGGCATGTTAATAAGGCTAAACATTATAAATCTTTACTTGACAATGTTAGATCATAGAAAAGGTATTTTGTGCTTGCTCTATGTAGTAGCAATGATTTTCCTTAAAGGGCACCATATGCTAGCATGTCTCATTTTTTCCACATATAGTTATGTCTGAAAGATAATGAACAAGTGTAACCCCTTAGGTGCAAGGGTAGTCTCCCACCATGGTGAAGCTAAAACCCCAGGGTTAACCAATCGTCTCCATTTTATTGGGAAGTATTTTTCAGACAGTGACAGTGATAAAAGATTTATTACATGCAAAAGAAATATAAAAGAGAGAGCAATTATTTGCAGTTATGTGAATTCTGTTCATTGTATGGGAAAAGCTGAGTCTAAACAATTTGTCAAAGCATCGTTATGTTTTTTTCAGTTTGAGGTTCTTTAAAAATGTGATGATAGACAGGTATCCAGTGTATTGCAATGAAAATAACTGGAGACCTTTTTCTAGGATGCATAGAGTTAAATAATCCTAAAACGGTAAAGAAAAGACCTCCCCTGAACAGGTTGCACAGAACAGCAGAAGACTGGAGATTTTGGGTGAATTTGTCACCACCTGGAGATATTCTGGGTATGCCATAACATCATGTCTCAGTCAATATAAGCTTTAAAGGGACCATACCTTCCTGGAAAAATATGACATAATACTAGAACATGCTGATGTAAGAAAATGCAACAGGCTTGTGTCATTTTAGTTCTATTTAACCCTTTACGTACCCCTCTGGCACTCATGGGGTTCTTGTGTTGCCATTGCAAAGGGATACATTCTGGTTATATCAGCAGTTAAATCCCACCCAGCCTTTTCAGCTCATTCTACTCTAGTCAGAGTTCATTTAGTGGACTTTACCTTTAATCATCAGTTGTAATTTGAAAAGAGAACAGCTTTGAATAAAAATCCTGAAAAGCCTAATGATCCCTATGGATTCAATCAGTCCTGGATGTCATGTCAGACATGACAGATAATAGGACCATGTGACCTAGAATTCTGCTCACTGAACATGATAATCTTAACCCTTTAAGGACCAGAGGGGTGTGTAATGCATTGTTTTTCCAATTTGTTTCGTAGCTCACTGGTTCCTAAGGGTTAAATAGAATCATGCACTCTGCCAGCAACTGTCCTGTCTGCCTTCATGAACATAACATCCAGGATTGACTGCAGATTATATCTTGGACCAAATATGGGTAAAGAATGGCACAGTGTTAGCCAAAGGAAAGGCAGACGGCTGGTAGAGTAGAACATATTCCTATAGGATTCAAGCTTTCAATACAACTTGGGTCTCTTCTTCAGGCATAAAAAGAATGCAGACTGAATACACAATACATGACAGGTTAAACACTCATCCAAATTATTTTAATATTTAAATTCCACTGGTAGTGAATATTCTTATCAGTACTGTCTATAATTCATTCAGTTGACTCCAGTACAGTGTCTTTGTAGTGAATTAAAAATATAAACAAGATTTATTATATGTTTCTGTTCCACTGAATTTGAAGGTGTTTATTTATGGAAAGTGTGCACTTCATTGGGTCGTACAGTATACATTTTGGAGGGTACAGTTTATGTTGTAATTTATTATTAGGGGTACAATCACGATATTCCTTTTCACTGTTTATAAACTGCCAGTTGTCAGAAATCTTCAGTTTTTATTTACATCAGTAAATCCTAGCTTGTTACTCCAGATAAATGGTTCTGATTTGTAAACAAACATAGCACAATGTAAAAGTCTTTAAAAATCTAAACGTAGCTTTTACAATCTGCTGCCAAACTCATATTAAAATATGGAAACAAGCAGGAAATCCAGGCACCTGTGCAAAATGTATGGTTTGTTTAGACTGTTATCACATTGCTGTTGTTCTTTTTTATAGAAGTGCTAGTACTTATTTGCACAAGCTCATGCTCACCTACTAAATGCCAAAGGGGTGATCAGTGCACTGCAGAGCAATGTGCTGCTTACCCCTCAGGCACTCGAAGGGTTAATGAGCAGGAGCTGCTCCCCGAGCACTTAATTAATGTTAAAAATCTTAAGCACACACCCAGAATAGATGTACAAAGATGCCATAGTGCAAAATTTTGATGCCTGAATGTGTTCCACCTGGAATATAGAATTGTGTCCCAAGACAGTTGTTGATCTTTCATTTTGTATTGTCTCTTTTTACCACAGCTCCCCATACATTCAGTGCATATGTAGCCCATTATGGACTGACTAGTGTAAAAGCCTCTGTACACGGGCCAAGGTCTAGGTAATGTTAAGTGGATGCTACCTCACTGCTCCACGAGATGCAGTCTTGCGTCGCCTCACTCACGCGATGCAATCATGCGCAGTAGAGACTGCCTGAACGTGCGCAGTCTCTGCTGCACATGACGGCTTCTCACAAACATCCTAGAGAATTATTATATAGGATAAGATACTCAGTATCACAATAAAGATACGTAACTTTTGGAAATACATTTACACACGATAGAACCTGTGTGGGAGTTAGATCTATCAATCTATCTTGAGGCTGCAAAGATATGAGTGAGAGGAAACTCTTCTTTTTGTTCCATCACTATAGTAATACATTGAGTGCCAGAGAGGTATCAGTTACATTGCACTGAAATTTAATTGTTAGCTCACTGGCACTTTTAGGGTTGCATGAGGACTGCTGCTGTTCTTGATGCTGAATTCTCTCTGCATCCCCCTTTACCCAACATATCTACACCTTTATACCAGAATGATTTGCTAATGATCCCATTCTCTCCTCCTCCCCTTACATACCTAATTTTTGGTGCATATGGCGATGTGTGTCTCTATCACAAGGCGATTGTCTCACCACACTTTGCAATAACATTGAAGTTTAGTGGATCGGTGTGCCATGGTAACCAAACTCCACTGGACAACCAGATGAGGAATGGGCTAACATCAGGAAAAGATTTCTTGATTCCTTGATTTCTCTAAAACTATTGAGTATTAAAGAATGTGTCTGGTATCAGTCTGTCTCTTTAATATTTTGCAATGCATTACTATCTCTCTAAGATTCAAATATTCACTCATGTCTAACACATCTCTCAGATATAAAAATGGAACAGTTTTCTATCTTTTAACATAGCATAATCTGCATATTTACAGAAGTTTATATTCACTTACAGAATTACAAAGAAGTTAGTTATGCTTTCAAAATTCTCATAAATTGTTTTAGTTTACCATTCTTTGAAGTCTATGGTGTATTTTTCTTGCCGGTCACCCGGAGATAGTGAAAATAGGCAGACTTTGGTCATAATTTAATTGCAGAAATAGAAAAACTACAGCTAGATAACCTTCAAGATTCCTGAATAGCTCATCTGGTGCAAGGGATATAGACAGGCCTTTATTAGCAAAGCCTAATCTTTACAAGAACAATGAGAATTTTTTATATGCAGTGCATATTTTTTATAAGAATGCCAACATTTTATTAGATGTAACGTTCCATTCAATCATTATTAGCCCTCTGAATACCAAAGATGTATCCAACTTTTTATATGGCAACTAGTGTAAAAGCCTGTATACACGGGCCAAGGTCCGGGTAATGGTAGCTCTTTGAGTGCCAGAGGGGTACTCAACACATTGCAATAAAAAGGGTTAAGAAGCCACTACCTCACTGCTCTACACGATGCAGTCTTGCGTCTCCTCACTCACGCGATGCAATCATGAGCAGTCGAGACTGCCCGACCGTGCTCAGTCTCTACTGCGCATGACGGCTTCTGACAAACATCCTAGCGAATTATTATATAGGATGTGCTGGAAAAATCTCTGGCACGGAAGAGGTTAAATATGACAGACACAATCATAGTTGCCATTTATTTTGCGCTGCACTTTTAGAGCACAATGTTATTATATAGCCACCAAAGGCTGATGTCTGAAGAGGAACTGAGGAAATGATGGGGCAGACCAAATGTACCATAGGGGATAGATAAAATCTCAAATTATATAAATGTTGCTGGCACTTGTTGACAGAGGCATCACCAATACATTGCTTGGCAATACATTGGATAATTCCCTAGCATTCAAGGGGTTAAAATCACTCTTAAAATCCATGGGAATTTGGCATGTGTTTGTCCCCTATGGTTCATTTGGTTTGCTCCTGAGTAACTTCAGTTTTTCCTGCTACCTCAGCCTCAAAACCTCTGTGCTCCCATCCGATATAATAATTTGCTAGGATGTTTGTCAGAAGCCGTCATGTGCAGTAGAGACTACCTGAACGCACAGAATGCTGGGAGTTCTGTGCTGAGAGTATTCTGTGCTTTCGGGCAGTCTCTGCTGAGCATGAATCAGCCGCTTAACCCTTTGAGTGCCAAAGGGGTACACAATGCATTGCATACCCCTCTGGCACTGAAAGGGTTAACATTACCTGGACCTTGGCCCGTGTACACAGGCTTTTACACTAGTGTTATAATGAATCACAGGGAGATATTGATGAACTGTCATTAGTTTTCCAATCACTCAATACTATATTTTAGATAAACAGGTTTAAGGGCTATTTACATAAAACAGCAATTAAACATAAATATTTCTCAGGAAGATAACCACATTAAATGCACAATGCAAGTGACTTTCTGTTTGAAAATGTAATTTTTAAATTAATTACAAAGGCACAACCATTAATATCCCAACAGAGATTTGAGCAACAAATTACGATAGAAGAGAAAACATCTAGACATAATTTACAATGGAAAAAAAGCAAGTAATAAATTACACACAAACATTATGCGCAACATGATTTAAATAGGGTGCCGGAAATCATCGATAGCATTCATGAGCTACGTTTACAGACAAATTGGAATTTACAAAGTATTCTCCAAGATTGGCATGTAAAAGAATATAAACCCTTTGAGCTAAAGAGAGGTATCCAAAGCATAGAACTGCAATGCGTTGGCTACCTGTTTTGTCAATCAAAGGGTTAATACAGCCTAATAAAGCCACAGGACTGTTTTTCCCCACAATGAATCTTTATTAGTTCTGGTTATCATGTCCACAAAGGTGCATGTGATCTTTATTCCAGGATTCCTTCAGAGGGAAGAATTTGTCCATCGACAAAAATCATGTCCACCTTCATGGACATTATATCCAAAATGAATTAAAGAAAAAGTATCTAATAAATTACATAGAACATTATGTACAACAGGATTTAAATAGGGTGCAAAGCATCATCGATAAAATTAATGAGCTACTCTAACAGACAAATTGGAATTTACAAAGTATTCTCCAAGATTGATATGTAAATGAATATTGTGTTGCAATGCATTGGGTACCTCTCTGGAATTCAAAGGGTTTTGAATAATAAACCTAATAAACCCCCAGGACTGTTTCTCCACAATTAATTGTTAACCCTTTGAATTCCAGAAGTGCAAAACATCTCCATTAAAATGAAAGATTACATTTTTTGCAATTAATCCACACAAAATTGATTTATAGTAGCTATTAGGACTTTTGTACAGATGAAGGTAAGTAGGGGTTTATCATTAGTTAAATCCACACACCATTGATTTATAGTAACCATTAGACCTTTTTGTCCAGATGAAGGTAAGTAAGGGTTTATCATTAGTTAGTGTTCCTCTGTGGTTAAATACAAGTGACTGAAATTTCGGCCAGCAAAAAAATCTGAAAAAGACTATCCTTTAAAATTTTTCCAAGTCATACCATCTCATCATAGCCATTATATATACTGTATATCCTGCATTTCGCAATTTGGGATACATACAAAAATGGCAAAAAGTAGCATTTAAAATGTCCATTCTGCTATTAGATTGTAGCAGGATTGCCTTTGCAATACTCCATTTTGCAGCCTGAGAGGTCTTCCCAAGTTCAGCAACTCAGGACAGCCCACCATTCCCATATGCACCAAACCACCCTCCCCAGACTCGCCCAAGTCCCTATAACCCTTCCAATGCCAGGCAGCTTGTAATGCATTGCAAACTCACTGGCTTTGGAGGGGGTTAACTGCCCAAAAAATAATGTTTAGCTACCCGCCACCACCATCATTATCCCCTCCATTGCTTGATCCACTAGGATCGCATTGTGATCAATGCTTTCCTTGGTGATGGAAGACTTAAAGGGATAGTAATACTTTGTTTTAACTTTATTTTATTTTGTAGGCATTAAAAAAACATGAAGAATGATATGTCTTATCTCTCAAACCTTTATGGTTTAAGAGATATTCACAAGCAAAGTTTCCCCCTCCCGCCCCTTTTTCCTAGTGTAAGCCATCTCTTCTCAGATGTGAATCTGGTTGTAAGACCAGACAGATAACAGCAGGGGACAATCTTCTTTGTATGAAAAGAATGAAAGCCCTGCCCCCCTTGACAAGTTTTTCAGCTTTTTCCCTTATCTTAATTGAAGATTGTCCCTCTCTGCAGTCTACCTGGGCATCTCCCTTCTGATCTGGCTGAATGGGGGGGGGGGTACTTTGCTTGTCTTATCATCTCAAACCATAAAGGTTTGAGAGATAAGACTTATATCATGTTATATCATGTTTTTTTAAGGCCTACAAAATAAAATAAAGATAAAACAAAGTATTACTATCCCTTTAAATCTGTCAAAAAGAAAGATTTTTTTAAATATAAAGCCAAAATTGATTTAAATAACTTTTTTGGGATAACCATTCTCTCCTTTAAAAATTTAAATTGAAAAACTATAAATATAGCATATTCACACATTTCTAAATACTCAGTTTATCAAAAAATTAAAATGCAAAAAAAAAAATTAATAAATAAAACTGGATTAAAAAAAATAAATATTGGGTCAAGAGACGACATATTGATTAATTCAATGGAAGGGTTACCAACACTGCTCACTGGCAGAAGAAATAAAACAAGGAAAGATTGACATGAGGTTCAGAGCAGTAATGACCCAGGCAGGACTTGGGTGGGGGGGGTTGTTTATTTTTTTCTCCATAGGTGGTAAAAGTGGCAGCAGGTTTTAGCAAGTACATTTTATTTTTTTTATTATTTCTGTAGATATCTGACTCTTACTTTAAAGCGGAACTTTCATATAGTACTAAGTCTCCATGCATTCATTAAGCGCATGGCGACTAGCTTGGAAATCAAAGTCTTACCTTTAAAAAATAGCACATTCTAAAGAAATCCGTGTAGGTTGGAGACTGATGGGCAGGTTAGTGCGGTCTGCGCACCTGCGCCGTCAGTCCTTTCCAGTTAACATGTGGTCACTGCAGTGCAGATGCTGCAGCAGAGAAATTAACTGCATGTGGTGGGGTGATTTCTCAAGATATGGAAGGTCAGGCAGAGGACATGGTAGGTCATTGGTCTCCATGTTTCTCCTACCGCATATAATCCAAAGAAAGCAACTGATGACTCCATCCCTTGGCCATCTAAAACCTTGCTTTGATGTTATTTTGGAGTGGTTTTTTTAGAACTCCAATAGGATTCCAAAAGAGGTTTGTTTAAAAAAATATAACCCAGCAATGAAATTCAGACCCTCGGTTGGAATATGATTACAGAACTGACCAGGAAAATATCTGCTGAAGCTAAAATAGCCATTTGGAAAATATTTTTATCTGAAATGGAATCCAGCCAATGGTTACTAGTGGTAATTGTTCTTGGTTCTAATGGCACCTTTTTTCTAAAAAAAAAAAAAAAAAAAAAAAAAAAAATAAATAAATAAATAAATAAATCCCAACAAAGACAATAGCAAATACATTCATAATTCACCTAGGAACACATGCACATAGAAAATTGAAGGAATTCTAAGGGAAATCAACTGCACTACAGGCATACATGGGAACTTTCTAGATTTGTACCAGGAACTCTGGTTTTTATAGTTAATTACCAGGTATCTGGAGACAGAGGATGATTTTCTGGCTGTGGTGAGTTTCCTGGGTAACTTCACCCACTTATCATCCATTCCTCCTACTTCCCACCCTGTTCCTATCACTTCCCATCCATTCTTATATTAAGCCCAACCTTTCCTTCTTGAAATCCATTTAAGCCCCAGCCACCAGGTTAAGCACCAACCACTTTATGATGTGAATTGCATCATTTAGACATGCCCATTCCCAGCCCGTGAACTCTCTCCGGGGGCAGAAAAGAAGAAAGCTCCCAGGTTTGACCATAGGGAACAACTGAAAATTCTCAAAATTTTCTTTAAAGGGATAGTAATGTTTCATAATAAAAGCAGCTCTAATTAATCATCATAGTATTTGGACCTTGGAGAGTGTTATTTCAATTCTGTCAGAGTTGTAGTTCAAGAGTAATTCAATGACAAAGTGTCCCCCTTCAGCCCCTATTACTGATGTAACACTTTTCAGCCAGAGCAGAAGGGAGGTGCCCAGGTAGACTGCAGAGAGGGACAATCTTCAATTAAGATAAGGGAAAAACCTGAAAAGATTGTCAAGTGAGGCAGGGATTTCATTGTTTTCATTGTAAGAAGATTGTCCCCTTCTGTTATCTGTCTGGTCTTACAACTAGATTCCCCATCTGAGAAGAAATGGCTTACACTAGGTAAAAGGGGTGGGAGGGGAAACTTTGCTTGGGAATATCTCTTAAACCATAAATGTTTGAGAGATAAGACTTATATCATTCTTCATATTTTTTTAATGCCTACAAAATAAAATAAAGTTAAAACGAAGTATTACTATCCCTTTAAATTATATGAGATTTTCAGCACCCTGAATGATAGAGAGGTCTCCAACTCATTGTGAAGTAATGCATTGGAGACCTCTCTAGCATAACAAGGGGTTAAAGCATCATTTAACTCAGAGAGAATTTTTATTTGTTCCCTATAGTGTAGTTGATTTGCCCTGGAAATGCTCTAATTTCTTTATATATAATGTCCATGGCATACAGATAGCATAATTATGTTCTTAATTACTGCACAACTACTAAGTCCCATCTGGTTAGCCTTTAACGCCAGTGGCCACATTTCAGGGTATGCATTACAGCATGTAATCGTCTTAGTGCATACCAATGGATAAGTTCTACTATCATTAGAACTTTAATAACAGCAAGTACCTACCCCATAGCATACACAGGGAAATATAGAAACATAGCAGCTGTAGATACTCAACCTGTTTTAAAAACTGAATGTGAACTCACATATATATATATATATATATATATATATATATATATATATACACACACACACACAGCAAAATTGCATAAGAACTCTAAAGAATATTAAATAGTTCACTAAATATCTTTTCTGTGAAATAAATCTGTAAGAAAGTGCTAATGTTTTGCACATAGATTTAAGCAGTTAGATACTAGAGTATCCAAGGCAGGTGTGCAACCCTCTACTGAAAACTGTCCAGGACATACTTGAAAACGAGAGAAATCTCAATGTATTCTTCCTGGTAAAACATTTTCTAAATAAATAAATAAAATAAATAGTCAGTCCTTGAAAAAACAGCTCTTATAGGCTATAATCATCCTCATCCAGTGACTGGTTGTTTGTGGATAATGTGAGTTGTAGTCTTCAATATCTGCAATACTGAAAGTGGTCTACCCCTGATTCAAAGGAATAACCCTTTGAGTGGCAGAGGGGTGCCCAACGCATTGCGAACCCCTCTGCCACTCAAAGGGTTAACATGTATTATATAACAAATGTTTATTATTAGAAGAAAAAAATGTTTATTTGAAAATATGAAGGTTTTTATGAAGAATGTGACATCTAAATATACATCTCATCTGTGTGTAGTTTGGAAACACAATGCCGTAACATTTTAAATTCCTAAAGTTCTATTTTTTATTTGAAATTCCCCCGAAATTGAATTAATAAATTAAGAGCATGCTTGTTTTTGTCATGAAAAGTGTCAGAGTTATTATGCAGAGAGACTATCTGCCTTCTAAAAGTAGAAATAAAACCTTTAAATTGTATTGCAATGGGGCACACTAACCCATTTATATCAATCAATAGGCCAGAGTTCCTAGGAGTTGGTTATTGTCAATTTTCCTTGATTATTTTAAGGATCAGATGTCTTAACAGCCATAATGAAATCATAACACCCACACCAATAGGGTTTTTTAATATGTTTTTTTCCACAAAAAATACAAAATTCCTGTTCATTCAATTCAGTTCTGGAGACAGGATTCTAAATGAGGAGAAAGACTGATCTGGTGGTATCAATATATTAACCCTCAATGAGTTGGATTCCCCTCTGACATTTAAAGGGTTAAGTACCTTTACAATGCATTGCACACTCCTTTGGCTGGTCCTTAAGCGATTACCCACCAATACAGTCTAATATGTAAATGTTAGATTTGCCTTGTCATAAGGAGAGGGTATGATTACATATAAGCACAGACACATCTCTTGGGTATAACAGGCCACAGCTTTATTTACATATTTAATCACATTATTATTATTTAACTACAATAGTAATTAATCATTAATCATCAATTAATCATTAACTGCCAGTCCTTTACCAATCCACATTCCTTGAAACCAAACATGGCTAATGCTAGAATCACCAGGCTCATGCTAGAATCCCAACATTCTTCAGCACTTACATCTGAACCCACCATTCTTCAGCACTTACATCTGACTCCCAAGGAATTACCCCATTGGCAATCTACATGTGATTCAAAGGGTAACGTCACAACATGCAACCTAAGTCCAGGGCAAACTCCCAAAGGGCTTCCCCAGAGGATAAATCCCCATAACTTTACGACACAAGTTATCGAACACGGAATACCAGGCAAGGACTACCTGCCCCACAGTGACACAACCAAACACCACAAACACACCAAAAACAGGGAGGGAGGGATTCTTCTCCTTGTCTTCTCTTACCCAAGCCACAATCCATTTCCTGTCACTGCCCTTAATAACCCTTCCCTTACTAATCCCCTAGCACGCCCTGCGAGTCAGGATCAACCCTCCCCATGACATGCTTCTCCTTCCTGGACACTTCATTCCCATCTAGGAAAGTCTTTCTCTTAATTTAAATGTTGGCCCTTGCTTGCAGACTGAGTTAATGGGAAGTATACCACTGAAATAACTTGCTAAAGAATGTGTCCTTCATAATGCAATCAGTTAGTACTTTTTTTTTTCATTTGAACTCTGCTGTTGTCTATAACTGAACAGGGACATAATGCTACATTAAGCAGGTTTTCATGGCCTTTTAGACTCATGCGTGAAGCTCTCTCTGTAGCTAATTTCATTCGGAATGATAAAGTCTATTGTATATTGTATGGAGGTCAAAATTAATACAGACCTTAAAAGCATAGCAATACTTAGTTTTAACTTTATTTTATTTTGTAGGCATTAAAAAAAACATGAAAAACTATATAAGTCTTATCTCTCAAACCTTTATGGTTTGAGAGATATTCACAAGCAAAGTTTCCCCTCACTAACCAAAACGGTCAAGTCTGCCATCTAGCTGTCAGATTTGGAATGTGGTCCGTGGACCGGCCGTGGCTCTACAGCAGAGCCGAGCTTGTGAGATATAAGAAGAATTACTTCATTCGAATAGTCTACAAAGTGTGCTGGTTTGCAAGAACACTTTTTAGACCTTTCCGATGAAATAGTTAATTTTATATCTTACGATCTCGGCTCTGCTGAAGAGTCACCTGTTGATCTGCGGACCGGATTCCAAATCTGACAGCTAGATGACAGACTTGACCGTTTTGGTCAGTGAGGGGATACTTTGTTTGTGAATATTTCTTGAACCATAAAGGTTTGAGAGATAAGACTTATATTGTTCTTAATGTTTTTTTAATGGCTACAAAATAAAGATAAAATGAAGTATTACTATCCCTTTAAATGGAACACATCAAATGATTCTGTTAAATACAATAAAATACTCTTATTCCTATATGTACATCTCCCATTTAAGAAAAAAATAAAATTACCTAGGCCATATTTTATAAAGTAGTACGATCTTGCATTTTCTTCTACACACTTCATTGTTACCGTTTCTGTCATAATTCTATGCAAGTATTGATAGTAAAGTGGTAGTAAATGGTTAAAACAGCATTTATTAAATTAAATGGCCAAGTTAATGCATGTTTAATTAAATGTTTTTAACTGATAAATATCAATATTACCAGATAAATCTGTATTATCTTATTTCTATGCGAGTGATGTCATCACTACAACAAAAGGTTCTGGGGTAGTGGGGTGAATGTAGAGATTTACAGCATAGTTCACTTCCTGTGCATATACATAGGATTAAGACTCATGTGCTTGTGCCTATGGATCTGTATGAACGCTCTACTGTATACCCACAATGACAGTCCACATTCAGACCGAGCCCTCAACACCAACTCTATAACATACAATAGAGGAACAAAAATCCCCAAAATGCCCATACACTCCTACTTTGCCCTTCCCAGGGGCATTTTAATGGATGGAAGTACCTAACATTCTCCAGTGGCCTCACCATTGGCTTCTATCTGCACCAGGTTTTTTGCGGGGAACCAAGTTAATCTTGCAGTCAGATGCTTGGAGAACAGTGAGAGTGAGTTTTTGGTGCACATTGGGGAGATACACTAAGGTGTGATAAAGAGGTGATAAAGTGGACAGTTATTCTCCAGTGACATTGCTTCTCCAGTTCCTATGTTATTCTGTGGAACCAATGCATGGGACATCTTAGTGCATTGACTCTATAGACTAACATAAGAACTGGAGAAGTGATATCACTGGAGACGTTATCTCCTCTTTATCACCTCCTTTGCACATCTTAGTGCATAACTCCAAATGTGTCATTGTGACTTTTTTTTATAAATACAATGTTCAGTTTAATTCCTTGGGTGCTAGAGATACAATTTATTTGAAAGATCTCTAGCTTCTAAGGGATTTAAGTGATCCCAAAGATATGTAGAATTTGGGGCCTTTTTAAACAAAATTTGCTGGGGGCCTCAGAAGTTCTTAAAATGGCTCTGGCCCTCCCCTAAGAGCAAGAAGCATGAAGAGAATTTTCCAGTTAAAGAAATTATTTAAAGGGACAGTATTGTCAAAAAATAAATATACATCTGCTTGTTCAGTTTAATTTTTTATAATGAATAGCATGTTCTGAAAATCCTTTTCCTTCATGTTTGGCTTAAAAAATCCAGTTAAACGTTTCTCTCTCCTGCCCCTTTTCAGAATGTCATGCAGGCTCCCCTTAGATCCGAAAGCCGGTCATTGCAGATCGCAATGAGGGACAATATTGTCTGTCCGTGTAAAGAGATCCCTGCACCCTTTGACAAATGAGTGCAGGTTTTTCCTTATGCTGACACAATAGTATCCCCCTCATGATCCATCCAGACCAGCTTTCTGATCCAAAGGAAGTCTGCAAGAGTACTGAAAATGGGCATGGGGGGTAAATTTTAACTGAATTAACTGAAAGCCGGACATGAAGGTAAAGGATTTTCAGAACATGCTATTCATTATAAAAATTAAACTGAACAATCGGATGTATATTTCTTTTTTGAAAATACTATCCCTTTTATAGGCTTTAGGCAGGCAAAGCACAAAACAATAAAGTTGATTCTTGTTCCTATTTTAGTGCAGAATTGCTTTCGTACATTAGCCTGAGTGTGTCTCTGATACAAAGGTTACTGTGAAGGGACAAAAAGCTTCAAAGTCCTTTTCCTTTTATGTAATGACTGAGTATGAATGAAGTGCAGAATTATCATAAAGCTTACAGTAGCCTTAGATTGTCAATCACAAGGCTGCATCTCGATAGGAAATTATCATGTAATACCAAGTCTGATCCTTTGGGATCAAACTTAGGGCCATATGCAGGAAACAGAAGACAAGCAATTCTGGGGCAATCCAACTTCACAACAGAAGTGGAAATAAATTGTTTACTGAGATAATTGGGACTTTTAACCCCTTGAATGCTACAGAGGTCTACAACACCCAACAAACAATGCTTTGAGACATCTCTCACATTTGGGAGGTTAGAAACTCATTTACATTCTTGGGACTATGGGGACATTTTATTTCACCTCTATAGTGTAGTTGGTTTACTTCATAACTGCTCATGTTTTTCTTTCTGTATAAGTTGTCTTTAGCTGCATTGTGCACCCCAAAAAAACTTGTGGCAGCTGTTTACAGAGGTCATAAAAATGAACCTCCCCCTCCGCTGATGGCATTGGGCTGGACTGCAGCCAAGAAGTCTCTGTCTCTCAGCCATAAGCTTCATACTGCACTCGTACCTGCCTTAGATCCTATTGTCGGTCTTGGAACCTCTTCAGTAGGGTCTATGGGGAGGCTGTATGTGCAGCCCAAAAAGAGTGAACTGCAAGTAGTACAGTCCAGCCTCTTTTTCACAGGACCAATAGGGAGGACCGGGGTCTCTTTTCAGACCCTGGTTCTACTTCCCCATTGGCCTGTCAGTGTTCCCCCACTGGCAAGTCAATATAACCCTAGCTTCATCAGCAGGTATATTGTCAGGTGAGCAGGTCTGCCCATATGGTACTATCCAGGTGATAGTGACCCTTTAAGGTATCCCAGAACCTCTTGTTGCAGAAAAAACATCAACCATATAGGAAGAAATACTCTAAAGCAGATTGATTTTGCAAGTTGAACTTTATTAAAGAAGAATGACAAACCCCTGATTTAACATGTATTAAAATTACTAGTTTTAAACAATTCACTGCCCATGTTACAGTATTATTTAGTTTTTTCTTCTTACCAGCGCACCAAAGGTGTAGTAGAGGCATAATGTTCTTTAACCCTTTAAGGACCAGAGGGGTATAAAACACAAAGCAAACGACTGCACACCCATCTGGTCCACCCTTTGAGTGCCAGTGGGGTGAGCAAAGCATGTCAGAGCAATGTTGCTCGCCTCACCTAATGCTCAAAGAGTTAAATAAAAATTTGGCTATTGGGAAATGTATTTTATTGTTAGCACCTACAAATTCATATTTCCAAGTGGAATGACTAGTGAATTTCCCCATTTTAGATTTTTATAACTACACAGACTGATAAACAGTTACAAACCTATCCAGTACACTTTATCTATAAAAGGTAGAAAGCTTTCCATAGAACAATGCTACGTTACCACAATCAGGGCTCCAAATGTTAAGAGCAAATTACTATGAAAGTATGAAACAATTTGCACTTAATGTTTCAGTCATATCTGTGAAAAATATGACTTAAATATAGTTTTATTAATAATACATATTTTAATTAAACGGGTAGAGGTGCATCTAGCAGGAAAAATTGAATCTTCACTCGATTTCACATACCGCTATGATTCATGGGCAGTAAATATGCAAAGCTTTATGCCCATAAGGCAATCAAACTGCAAAGCTGATATGCATGTTTTTTTCTAAAAGAAGGAAGCAAGAAGTAATAATAAAAAGCTGCCAGGATATATAGGAAGATATATAGATAGATAGATAGATAGATAGATAGATAGATAGATAGATAGATAGATAGATAGATAGTCACAGGAAATCATTAGTGCAATAAATACAATAGACTTGTAAGCATTCATTCAGAAGAATTGGAGCAATTCTGGAACAAATCAACTGCACCATAGTGAATGCAATAGAAGTCTACAACATATTGCTTTGCAATGCATTTTAGACCTCTCTCTTGCATTGATGTGTCGTATAATTCAATGGAATTTTTTATTTGCAATCTATGAGAGAAGTCTGACTTCTAGGGCTATATTAAGAATTAGAATTGTGCGAAGGCTATAAGCAGACATCTTGCTTGCCCGAGTGCACACACAAAAGCATACAGACACATACACTCTCACGTGTGTGCTCTCACACATTCACAGTCTCACAATGCCTGGGAGACTTCTTGTCCTCAGGCCCTCAGGTAAGATGATGGGTTGGGGATAAGAGTTTCCAATGATGTGATTTGCCTCATAACATGCATGGCTTAATTGGAGTGTGTGGGACTCGGAGAATGCAAAGCATTGTTTCACCAAAACAATTGGTGGGAAGTGGGTTTAATGAGCAGGAAACTGGACACTCAAAGACATGAGAATATACTTTTTATTTTCAGGGTCCTCCCTGTTATTAATTAAAAAAAATACAGTAAATATTTTTAAAACTGAAATTGGCATGTCCCCTAACCTAGCTACTTCCTTCCCCTATGCCCTGTTGTGGCCTCAACAGGGTCAGAATGTGATGACGTCATCACAACCTGTTTACCGTCTATGAGATATCAGTGGGGCACTAAAGAATAGAGAAGCCAGATTCTTAAGAGGTGGACCCCTTTAGCTTCAGTTCTAAAGTAAAAACATGTAATATCTCTAAGACCCGTGGGTAGATGAAGGTGGCCACGGAGACCTGAACCATGGCCTGTATTTACCCACCTTTGCCTTTTAGTGTAGTTTTTTGTCCCAGAGCTGATCCAATTCAGCCTCTGTATTAATACCATATGATACAGTAGAATGAGGTTCACTAGTCTTTAATGTACATTAATAACTAGTTTGGGGAAATGGGAACAAAATTAAATAAAATGCTACTTCCATAATTAAAATTACTACTGTGGTAAGTGTAATTAATTTACACTTACTTTAAGTTAAAAAGAGAGAACTGAAAAAAATGCAAAATGCTACTGCCAAATAAAAATCCCTATAAATCAGTACAAGTCATTTACAGCAAAATGCAGGTTCTGGCGTGCAAAACAAGTTGTCTGATGGAGTATTTATTTTATTATACTGAAATTATCTCATATCAATAGAGAAATGTTAGAGCATTCACTGTGTTATTAGATCTGTAGTAATTGTCTACTTTCAGGCAATAGAAACACTGCATATTCCAAGCCTCTGCATACTTTTTCCTTGAAACAAAAATGCAGTTCATATATTTTATTCTGTTTTTAATATGATTAAAGTGACAGTCAATCTCCATTTTGACTGCAGAGCCTGCAAGTGCATAATATGTAAAGGCAATTTGCCTTCACATTTTATTTCTTTATTTTTATCTTCAAGCATTTGTTTGTGCTGTTATGTCTCTGACAGACAGATCACTGAATTTCTGTTTCCAGAGAGCTTTTATCAGGGGCTGTGAAAGCAGAGGTAGTGTTACCATGTGGGTTATTCACTAAAGAGGTGATAAAGTGGAGATGACTTCTCCAGTGATACCACTTATCCAATTCTTATGTTATTCTATACAGCCTATGCACTAAGATCTCCAAAGTGGAAGAAACATTAAAGGGATATTAATACTTATAAAGTAAAAAAAAATATATGCTGTAGGGCTTGTTCAGGGCCCATACAAAGGGATCTCCAAAGACCTGTTCTTTAACAGAACAGTACACAGGACAAGGGGCCACCTGCTTAGACTTGAGGAAAGGAGATTTAATCTACAACAGCGGAAGGGTTTCTTTACAGTTAGGACAATAAAGGTATGGAATTCACTGGTGCTATCGAATACATTAGATGCCTTTAAAAGGGGCCTGGATACTTATCTAAAAGAGCATAACATAGAGGGCTATGTACGGTAATATTGGGATTAATATTTAGTTAGGGCTTGTTGATCCAGGGAGAAATCTGATTGCCATTTGGAATCAAGAAGGAATTCCCCCCCCCCATTCAAGGCAGAATTTGAAATTGCTATATTGGGGGGGGTTTGCCTTCTTTTGGATCAACAATGGTAAACAGGAATAGGAAAAGGGTTGAACTAGATGGACGCAAGTCTTTTTTCAACCTAAATTACTAAGTTACTATGTTTATCCCCCCTGACTAAAACCAGGATACTCCCACTGCTGAAAGGTGTTTTATTCAAAAGTTATTACAGCTCAAACTTCATGCTTATAGTCCATCACTGTATTAACTTCTGCTGGTAGGCTATTCCACTTATCTACTACCCTCTCAGTGAAGTAAAACTTTCTTACATTACATCTAAACCTCTGTCTCTCTAGTTTTAAAGGGATAGTAATACTTCGTTTTTTCATTATTTTATTTTGTAGGCATTAAAAAAACATGAAGAACGAAATAAGTCTTATCTCTCAAACCTTTATGGTTTAAGAGATATTCACAAGCAAAGTATCCCCCCCACTGTTCAGCAAGATCAGAAGGGAGGTGCCCCGGAAGACTGCAGAAAGGGACAATCTTCAATTAAGCTAAGGGAAAAAGCTGAAAAACTTGTCAAAGAGTGGGGGGGGGATTTCATTGTTTTCATACAAAGAAGATTGTCCCCTGCTGTTATCGGTCTGGTCTTACAACCAGATTCCACATCTGAGAAGATATGGCTTACACTAGGTAAAAGGGGCGGGAGGGGGAAACTTTGCTTGTGAATATCTCTTAAACCATAAAGGTTTGAGAGATAAGACTTATATCGTTCTTCATGTTTTTTTAATGCCTACAAAATAAAATAAAGATAAAACAAAGTATTACTATCCCTTTAAACAATGGCCTCTTGTCTGAACATTTTTACTCCTTTGGAATGTACTTCCCCCCTACACTTTGTTGAATTCCTTTATGTATTTGAATATTTCTATCATATCCCCTCTCTCTCCTCTCTCCCCTAGCTATTCATGTTCAGATCATTTAATCTATCCTGGTATTTCTTATCCTGTAAACCATTCACCATTTTCTTAGCCCTTCTCTGAATTCTCTCCAGAATATTTATATCTTTCTGGAGATGAGGGGCTGGATTCTATTTCAGGATATAAATGTTATCTCCCAGTTTATCAAAATATTTCTTATTGAAGTCTATGGGGAAACATGGAGATAAAAGCAGAGATAAAATTAGCAACTGCAATAGCATCCAGCCTGAGGTCTCCAATACAGTACACAGGACTCCAGGGGCTAGATTCATTTAGCTCCATTAGGAAAAGTAAACTACCTTCAGTAGTTTGAAGTCACAGTTGAGTATTCTATTACCTGTGCTGTGACACATTTCTGAATGGAAAATAACACAATGGGAGCTAAATTTGCTCCCACTGAGATCAATGACAAAGGTGACAAATGTGAGATTTAATTACTTGTGGTGGGGGACTCACTTTTATCGCCTAAAATGTGCGCCTAGAAAAATCGTAGTCAAGTCCCCTAATGCACATTTCTAACCAACGAGGTGTAATTGAACTGTGTAAAAAAAAAAACATGCATGTGCAACTAGGAATCCCTACACTAGTGACCCCTGTTTGTCTTGATATTGGGCCATAAGCACCATATTTATACATCCAAGGTACATCAAATGAAAAAAAAATAGCCATTTGAGCATCAGTGGGGTTTGCAATACATTGCAGAGTGCTGCACACCCCTATGGCATTCAAACGATGAATTCCCCTAAAGTTTACACCATCATTAACATTCAACACTTACCTGTAAGTGTTATATCCAATGGGTTCTACTGCACCCTGGTCTCTTCTCTTCTTCTTTCTTCATTTGTAAATTTCATATCAACTCTGTAAAAGAAGAAGAAGCATTACAATCAATGACCCTATTCAATGTCCATGGAATGTGCCCTGCAGTAACCTCACCTCCCAGCTTCATCCCTCCAGCAATCCAATGACTGGCTTGTTGGACGGATGATGAAATGCAAATTCGTGACCCCTCCAGCTAGAAGTTGATTGGCCAGCCAATAGAAGAGTGGGAACCACTTTGAACAGAGACTGGCCATATAAAAGCCAATATCTGTTCAAATTTCTCTCAGTTGGGATCGGGCAATGGCCAAGAAAGGTACTGCTATGGGGGCTTTTTGTTTTTTGTTCTGCCACCAACTGCGGATATTTAATGGAGGCATTGATTGTAATGCTACTTCTTTGTTTACAGGGTGAATATGAAATTTACAGATGAAGAAAGAAGAAGCAGACAGAAGAAAAAGAATAAAGAAACTTAAAGAAGAAGAATTAAAGAGGAAGACCAGGGTGCATAAGACGCCGCTGGATGGCAGACTACCAGTTAAATGTTACTACTATGGGGTATGGATGATAGGATAGTGTTAGGGCTAGAATTTTTAAACTTTATTGTTACTATTAGGTGTAGTGTTGGGCTGTGGGTAGGGTTAGTTTTTAGGATGGTGGGGGGAGGAGACTGTGTTTTTAGCTCATGCTCAATGTTTGACATTGTTTCAAACACTGAGCATTAGCTGGTTTCCTTTCATGTAACTATTTTTCACACTATTTAGTGTGCGTTGTTATCACGGTGCCCGTGCTTCCGGTGCTGAGCGGTGACATTATGATTCTCTGCTCTTTTCTGATTGGCTGGTCTTAATTGCTACCACTAGGGCTTGCCTTTATATACCCTGGGATGTCCTCCCTTAGGCACCCTTTCATGGTGTACGAGTTCCTGAGTCTATTCTGCTCTTATGCTGATTCGTGTATGACCTGGCCTGCCTGACTGCGAGTTTGTTCCTGAGTTCCTGTTGCTACGCTCTGTTGCTGATTGTATCCTGTCTGAGAACCCGCTCCGTTGCTGACCGTATTTGGCTGAGAACCCGCTCCGTTGCTGACTGTATTTGGCTGAGAACCCGCTCCGTTGCTGACTGTATCTGGCTGCAGAACCCGCTCTGTTGCTGACCGTGTCTGGCTGAGAACCCGCTCTGTTGCTGACTGTATCTGGCTGAAGAACCCGCTCCGTTGCTGACTGTATCTGGCTGTAGAACCCGCTCCATTGCTGACCACATCAGGCTGGGAACCCGCTCCGTTGCTGACTGTATCTGGCTATAGGACCCGCTCCATTGCTGACCGCTGGTGGAGCTGTTCCACTCCATTTCTGTCTCCTGCTATCGGTTTACCGGCTCCAGTAACGACCGTGTCTGTTTGTGCCCCGGGCGACCCCTTGTGGTCATCGTGATACTGGGCCTTGTATTACTTATAGTGGTGCGCCGCATGTCGCTATTCCTTGTCGACCAAAGGCTAGGTTTGGGCTTAAGCTGCTCCTATAACCGCTGCTAGCGGTGTGCACATTCGAAGTACCAGTACAGTGATCTTTCACTGACTGTGTTACGCTGATCTCTCTCTCTGTGGCCTCCCCACCTTTTACGCTGTGCTCACTCCCTCTGGGAGTTTTCAGTAAGTCCCTGGGTGTTGACCATTAACCCTGTGGGTACCTGGAGACTCCAGGTCAGGGCTTATACTGTTCACTGCAGTAACCTCGAGCTAGAGCCAGCGTAGTACGTACCATGCTGTAGGTTGAGTGGTCACTGGTTGCGTTACAGTTTACTATTGTGGCCTCGATCCACCCCTAGCGTTCTAGGATCTGTCTCTAGCAGCTGCCTTGGTCTCCGTTACCCTTCCATAGGGCAGTGTTGCCATTCCACGGTTGCCCGGTATATGCTGACTGAGCCTGGGTCAGAGTTGCCTCGTTACCATATCATAAAGTCTGAGCCAGTGTTGCCTCGCTCCTCCTGGTTCAGTGCCCAGGCGTCTGGGTTGTGCCAATTCTGTTACACATGTATCTCCGGTGTATGCTCACCTATGGTGAGCTCTCAAATGGGTTACCTCTAACCTCTCTGATTCTGCCAGAATCTGCACTACCAGCTTGTATTCTGTTGTTCCAGTCCACTTATTCTGGTACTGCGGGCGGCCTCCTATTGTATATATATATTGCTGTTTGATTTGCCTTGTGGGCCCCAGGGCCTTATTCCTTGTATGCTCTTGTTCTAATAAAGTCATTTTAACCTTACCATCCTGAGTGTTCATCAAAAACCGTGACAGTTGTATGGAAAAGAAAGCTACAATGAACTTTGGGCTGCAAGTCATATTCTGTTAGCCAATGATCGTCATTGTTTATGTTGGTAGGGCAATTGAATTATGACTGTACCACCATGTGTGCCATTTGGAAATCATTTTATCACAACTGTGTGTTTTACCAGTGATAACTGAATCAAGCCCTATGTGAGGTAATGATAGCACTCTATAGGTCTTATGCAAAAAAAAAAGATGAGCAATTCTAGAGCATACGAAGTGCACCATAAAAGCAATGCATTCCATACCCATCTGGCACTCAAAAGGTTAATGGGGTTTTTAACACCTTGAGTGCCAGAAAGGTCTCCAACACATTGCTTTGCACAATTTAAATCAAAAGGAATTTTTATTTCTCTCCTATGATGCAGTTGGTATGCTCCATAATTGCTCATCTTTTGATTTCAGTATAAAACCTTAATCCTTCAAATATATTGTACACTTATAGGCTGAGCAAACTGCATATGGTTCATCATTACATTAATTAAAACCTGGATTGCCTGTTCAATCTAAGATTCTGCTCAAGGCAATGTCATTTTAAAACAAAATATTAAAGTCAGGCTCAGGTTCACTGAGCTTTGCTAAGAAATCTCACATTACATTAATTGAAGCTGCTGTATTGTTAAAATTAATATTATGCTCATTGTAGAAAATAGCATGAAGGTAAATAATTTTTCCTCTAATAAGAAATGTAAAGGTTGTTAAAATTGTTAAAGAGAAACCGAGCATGGAAAATGTCCTGTAGTAACCTTGCCTCCCAGCCAATCAGCATCACCCTTCCAGGTAAGGCCATAACAGTGACATACAGACAACAGAAAAACATACACACACATCTGTCCCTCTACCTGTTCTCCAGGCCTGTCCTTATAAGCCATTTAACACACTGAAACAGCCTCTCTGCCTGGTGTGGGCATTATAGCACCTGGTCGACAAGCCGATAGGCCACAAGAAAGGATGGGACCAAGCAGCAAGTAGAGGAATGGGTGGGGGGAGGAATGAATGGAGGACATGAATGGATGAGAAGGTGACATAATTGAGTGGAGTAGAAAGACTAATCTGCAGGGTACATAGAGAAATTAGCAGGGTACATTGAGGGATTAAGGGGGACATGGGGGGTGAGCAGGGGAAAGCTGAGAAGGATGGGCCAGACAACAGGTACTAGGGGGGAACACAAAGAGGGACAGATGAACAATGAGAGTGATGGATGAGAGGGGGGCATATATAGATGTGCTGAGGTGATAGAGTGATGAACAGGGGGAGATAAAGTAATGAATGGGAGAGATTACAAGTTCCTGCAGTGGACATACAGGATATGAAATAAGTCCATGCAGGAAATGCATCAGGCTTTCCCTGTCTTTTGAATTATTTGTGGGGCAAACAAAGTCTCTCTAGCAAAGGTTGCAGTTAGAAATGTAAGGCAGTCCATCCATCTCATGTCTAACTATACCCAGGAGGGTGTGCTGCCACCACAACATTCACTGTCTCAGAGCTTGCCAGCACCAGATATTGCACTTGCCACAACCCGCGCGTCATCCTCTGTGACTCAGAGCCCATCAGCAGATAGTGCTGTCATCATATCCCCTGGGATTTGTGTTGAATTTCTGAGGACAAATGTGTTTTTCCCCAGTGTCTGTGTGCAGAAGTAGCAACACAACATTTCAGATGCCTGCTGGTTTTGTGTCTGTGAATGTGACACCAGGTGCATCATATACACCTATGTCACACTCACAGTCGCCACCACGAGCAAGAGAGGAGAAAAGATATAGTGATGGTGCTGCTGCTCACGTGGGTAGCTGTGATGATTCAGACACGATGTTGAAAGCTTTCTTAGTTCAGACAAACCAGAAATGGGAAAGAGATATTGTGGGAAATTGTATAATCAGCATTGACACAATGTTATTTGGAGATATAGCAGTTTCTGATTTTCCTGCTACTGAATTATATGACTCCTGGTTGCACCAGCATCATCAAATGTTACAGCATGATCAGGCTGATTTGTCCTCCATGCTTCTACAGGTGGGAGTGGGGTCATTATAGCTGTTATAGACAGTGGTAGTGGGAGTTACAGAATTGATATGGGACAGGTGAATATTCCACTTACTACTTAAAGTGCTGATGATGAGTCAGCAGAAGTAACACAAGCGACTTCAGGTTTATACTGGGAGAAGATGTGCAGGCAAGAAGATCCTTCTCTACCTGCTTCCTGGAATCATTGGTGTGTTAAGAATTTTCATTGGGGGGCAGGGACTGTGCAAATATCCAGAACTGCAATGTGCACACTCTGCGACAAGGTTGTAAAGAGGGAGTGAGGAGTCACATTTTGGCACATACAACCTAATAAAACACATGCATCATAACCACCCTGCGGTGCATGTGAAACATGTGCAACTACTCGCCAAGAAAAACTCAGGTGCTGCTGCAACTGTGCACACTGTAAGTCCCAATTATAAGAACAAGTGGCACAAATAAATCAGACAAAAAAGGTGTAAGGCAACTCCACACCAGACCAGAACATCAATAGTGTCACATTTGTCATTATCCTTCAGAGCTAGGGTCCAGGCTGGTCTACTACAGATATTCCATTTGGCCTTTCTGAGCCCCCAGGGTCCTCCTCCTCTTCAACATTGAAATTTGCAATGAATACCATGAGCAGACAGTAAATCTGTAGACGTAAGGAACTAGCAATATGTCTCCACAAATTGCGCATAGAATGCTGGGGAAAAGGGACAGTCTGCAGACTGTTCACCTGCAGAATATGTCAGGATCATACCAGGGAGGTTCAATTAATTTAATGGTAATGACTCATTGGAATTGTCAGTCATCTCACAAAACCACCACCACCAACAACACCAGTCACTGGTAAATTAACTGCAGCTTGGGATATGGCAGTTGGGTGCAACACATGACATCAGTTCTTTAAAACCTCTATTTTCAACATAGGATAGCATGTCAACCACAACATTTTGGCAAGTTTGCTATTCACAGGCATACTTTTGGATCAGTTCTGGGCAACATTTGAACACTATCTAGAAATTCAGTAAGTGAAGGCCGGCAGCATATAAAATATGTACTGTGTTGGATACCTCTCTGGCACTTAAAGGTTTAATTGTTTTAATAACAAAACTAGTGGTGATGGAGGAAGTGCTAGTTGTGCCTCCTATGGGTGTTATTGTGTTTCCCTCCCCCACATACACTTTTTTAGGATGCTTTACTGCTACTAGTCATCACATCTCTGATGTGATGCTGGTGTGTCTCCAATCATGATTTGTGCTT
The DNA here is from genome assembly GCA_037306005.1 of Rhinophrynus dorsalis. Taxonomy (NCBI): domain Eukaryota; kingdom Metazoa; phylum Chordata; class Amphibia; order Anura; family Rhinophrynidae; genus Rhinophrynus; species Rhinophrynus dorsalis. The sequence continues at coordinate 429,452,420 of CM074719.1, read as the reverse complement.
TAGGTGAGATCTTAAAAATGATGTGCCTAAATGTCATCCTGCTTTCCACTGCTAACGTGTTTTTTTTTACAGACAACAGATAGCAACATGCTTAGCTTTTGGATTGTAGATTAAATATTTCCATACTTCATTTATTTCGTAGACTGAGGGAGTACTGCTACAGGAGCTACATGTTTCAGTAGTACTACCAGAAGATGACAGTGGCTCTGCATTTCAAACATCAGCAAACACACTCATAAGTAGGTTTATGGAAGTTCACTTGTGTTGTTGCTTAGGCAATAATAGTGAGTGTGTCAGGGCTGGAAGTAATGATGCCTAATAATGACCAAGATGACGAATGCATATTTTGAGGCATGCTTCCTTGTCCAGAGTTAGACTTTTCAGTTGCTCTCTCAATATGTTAATAAACATGCATATTGTTGCTTTCAGTGATGGAAGATTAATTCCTTTCATTCAGCTAATGGTTTGTCATATCATCATTTTTCTCATTCTCTATTTCATCTGTAACAGAAGCCTGAGAGAATAGAAATCAACATCATCATTACTAATTGTCATCACCAACAGTTTGATCACTATCATATGCTTCCCACGATTGCCATATTCTTCTATGATTTAAAAATTAACCACTAGTTTGTGACAGGGTGTTACTGTCACTGTTTGATGCAACAGTTGGTCTCACTACTAAATCCTCCTCTGCTTCTGCAACAATACTATAATGTAACTCGTTATTCTCTTTAGTTTTGTTTAAATGATTAGTTCAACTACTGCCTATGATGGAACTTTTCATTTGACTTTTATAAACAGCTTCCTTAGCAAGATGAGGATCATCATCATTTATTGCACAAGCTGCATTAACCATGGACTCAGTCAATTTTTGTAGTACAACTATACTACCACCATCAGGTCTACACACTCATCCTACACCATCCTTCTTGCCCCTGTCCCAAGCACTTTGAGTGGATATAATGAAAGTAGTTTTGATTTTTACTACAAAGTACATGACAGAGCTGGTAGCGCTTGGAGAGAAGTTTTGTATGTCTGAAAATAATTTGTCTTATATATCTCTGTCTCTAGTATCTGTCATTGACATGCTCAGTAACAGCTCAGGTGAAGGATCTCCTGCATATCTCTGTCACCTATCAGTGAAAATGTTATTTGTTTTATGTCACTGTCTATAAAGAAATCACACTCATACTCTCTGCATCTGCAAGTAACTCCAGCACTCCCTCTTTTCCTATCTGCCTCTACAACTAGCGAGTGTCAAAATTTCAACAGCAGCACTCTCTCCTAACTTGACTGCAGTGTTATTTTTTTACAATACAGTACAGGGTAAGGATCCACCTGTTAGATTCAGAATCAACAGCTTGCAAAAAAAGGGAAAAAGTACACTGCAATGCAGCTATTATAGGTGTGATGCACCAAACCATCTCACTAAATGATTGTCCCTTTTGTTTTTGTATGTGTGTAAGTATACACAGTATGACAAGTTGTACCTGTCTTCAATGTGTGATGCATGTATGTCTGTCTGAAGCATCTATCACTCACTCACTCAGTCACAGTAGAGAAGTGGTTCTCAACCTTTTTTTTGCTCAAGGCAAATAGATTTTAGTATCTTTGAAGTGACTGAACTGTAAAAAAAACACTTTTTTATTCCTACAGCACCACCATACGGAAATGATTGCACACAGCAGCCTAAGGGTAGGAAGGCAAACAACCCCTCCTTCGATGCTATTAAATGTCTACTTTCCAAAATGGTATGACATATACCTTTCATTCATATCTCTAATAGACCATTGCATACCCACAGCCAATTTCAAAAAGAAAACAGGTACGTGTAGTTTTATGCTTCTGGCACCCCATACAGTATATCAATCCATATACCAATGGGGTACCATTTTTCTTGGACAAACAGTACCTAATGAATGCAGTCAGACTTTCTATAGTGTTCAAAGATTTTAATATATTTGGAGGGGTACAGATATAAAAATGACAATTGTTTGCTTTAGCTCCACTTTTGGAAAGATAGAAAGGCAAGTGACACCTCATTTAATGTGGTGGGTTATCTTCGTTACAAAATTGTGTGGTTTGTATACCTTTTCTTTATTTTTGTAACCATTTAAGTACAGGCAAGTCATGTTTGAAAAAATGTAACAAAAATTAAAGCTTGTAGGTGGTATCGTTTTGTGCTTTTATTTCCCCTATACATTATGTCAACTCATACTAATGGGGTGCCTTTTTCTTATAAGAGCAGTAGCTACTGAATACAGTTGGAAATTCCATAGTTTTCACTTTTAAAAATTAGGGGTCTGTGCAGGCCATACATGTTGCTAAAACTATACATATTTGGTATTTTTGTACACAGGTTTCAAAAATAATTGCAATTTTAACTACCAACATATTTTTTGATATATAGTTTATAGTGGCAAAGTAAGTATTTTTTGTATTTTTGACAATGCAACTTGTTACACAATAGAAAATGTAATTCTTGCAAAGTGCCATGGAAAAGCTGAACTATTTCTGAAAACATTTTGTATAATTTTCAATATATTGCTAGAAATTTACTAATTGGAATCATACCTAAACAGATGAATAGCAGAAATACTAAAAATGTGTCTAGCCAGCAAGGTAGAAAAAATTCCCGAAACCTCTGATGCTGAAGTGATTAAACAGACTGACCCCTCAATCTGAGGCATGCATAAGAACATGCCCCTACTCTTTTAATTGACCTTAGTGTAATCACATTTCAGGCCACTTTATTCCTTTTAATTTTTCCAGTAGTAAAAGAGGAACATAGCTGTTACTGACAGCAAATTTCCTTATCTAGAAGCACACTGTTAGTACTAAGAGACTGTCACATGCTGTTAGCCATTGTGAATCACAATAGGTCATGGGCTTTGGGGGAGATGCAAGAAGGCATGATAAAGAGGTGATTAAGTGGTAATGACTTCTCAAGTGATAATGCTTCTCCAGTACTTGTGTTATTCTGTGGAGACTATGCATTAAAATGTAACAAGTGGGAGATCTCCATCAAATAACATAGAAATTGGAGAGGGGATATCACTGGAGAAGTCATATCCACATTATCACCTTCTTATAACACCTTAGAGCATAACCCCGCCCCCCTACATTCGAATTCTGGCTGTCAGTGACAGCCCTTTCCCTTGTCCAGGACTAAAAGTAGGCAGGTTATCTCTTCTAACATCATACTCACAGTATTTGGAAATAATTACACATTCCAGTCATGAAGTCCAGATCAGAGGGATCTATCTATCTATCTATCTATCCATCCATCTATCTATCTAACTATCTATGTCCATATGTTGTTTAAAGGGGAACTACCACCCCTCAAAAACTTAACCTGGATTGATTCTTCATCTGGCGACTAGCTGCTTAGTAGCGCTAGTGGCCAGAAATATTACCCGGTTCTGGCCGGCTCAAAAGGGACTGACAGCGCACGGACGTCACTGTGACGAGACGTCCGTGCTTCCTGTTCCAGTGACCGTCAGAAAAAGGCCGAAATCTTCAGAACCGGGTAATATTTCTGCCGACTAGCGCTACTAAGCAGCTAGTAGCCAGATGAAGAATCAATCCAGGTTAAGTTTTTGAGGGGTGGTAGTTCCCCTTTAATGGGTTAATTGTAATATAAGAGTTCTATAGCAGAAATTGTTATAATAATGAAGATTTAATCTGAGCTTCCCCAGATACAGCATATTTTTGCTGAGTTTATAAGATTTCAGAACTTGATATATGATACTACATTTAATGTTCTATTTTGCTTTTTATACTATGTATATTTTAAGTATCTTGGGAACAATAGCAGAGAAGCAATGCATTAAAAATAGACATGCAAACACCTCAAAGACAATATACTCTGATACAGAAATCATGTTGATTGTTGAATTGACTCAAATATTTCTAAGATACAGAGAAGTTCAGTTTTTTCTCATATTATGTATTTTTCATGAAACTTTTAATATGTGATAAACTGGACTTTGCAGTTTTGTTATTTTTAGTTTATATTAACTGGATCATTAAAATAAAGGAAACTATTACTTCTTAATTTCAGTGTGTATAGTAACATTTTAAGACCTCATAAATCATTTCAAAATTCCTTCATATATACTACTTTTTTCAAAATAAATCTGAAAATATATTTCCATGAATTGCCAACATGAATAGCAAACCCCATGTTAATTTACCATTTTGGCCATTGCTTTGTATCAGAGAACATTTATCCCCACTCTACATGAAAGCTTATGTTTCAGGAGCAACGTTGATAGCATCTGTTTGCTTAGGGAGATTAGTGCTTGCAATCACATCTTTAAAGAAGTGGTACAGATAGGTATAGGAAGTGAATTAAAAAGTGTCTGTCATAGATAAAAGGTCATCCTGAGTATCAGACAAGGCTCAAATATCAGTTTAAAGGGATAGTAATGTTTCATAAAAAAAGCAGCTCATCATAGTATTTGGACTTTGGAGTGTTATTTCAATTTTGTCAGAGTTGTAGTTCAAGAGTAATTCAATGACAAAGTATCCCCCTTTCGCCCCTGCGAGCAGAAGGGAGGTGCCCAGGTAGACTGGAGAGAGGGACAATCTTCAATTAAGATAAGGGAAAAACCTGAAAAATTTGTCAAGGGGGGCAGGGCTTTCATTGTTCTCATAGGAAGAAGATTGTCTCCTGCTGTTATCTGTCTGGTCTATGGACTGCATTCCACATCTGAGAAGAGATGGCTTACACTAGGTAAAAGGGGCAGGAGGGGGAAACTTTGCTTGTGAATATCTCTCAAACCATAAAGGTTATATCGTTCTTAATGTTTTTGAATGCCTACAAAATAAAATAAAGATAAAACAAAGTGTTACTATCCCTTTAAAGTGTAAAAGAAATATCGAAAAGTAGATGGACCAATTCAGTGTTTCTTTGTCTAGTAGGCTGACAAATGTGAGAATTGTGTAATATACACAAGTTAAAGGTACAAATATTGTAAATCTGTTTTCAATTTAAAATTAAATGTTTACTCCTACATAAAACATTTAATAAGAGCTGTTTTTCTTAAGTTATATTGAATCTTTTTAAATCAAATTTAATATCATTTTAATAGCCTGTCCACAATAAAAAAATGATTTATATATTTAGTATAATAACCATTCTAAAACAAAGTTTAACATACGATTCTGAAAATAATTCCACCTCTGTCAGTTCATGTCATCACATTAGATGAATCCCAGAGGATCACAAGGTCTTAACCTCCTATAAAGCAACTGCTTGTCAATGTATTGGTGATCCAATCCTTCATATAAACAGGGGTCTTTAGAAGAAATTCTATCATGAGATTTGTTTCAGCATATGCCAACCCTTTGACCTTATTAATTATTACATCTTTATCTGTTATGGGAAATCTGGCCATTTGTTATAGATTACTGAACTATGAATTTCAGCTGCATTTACTGCATGAGGTCCATAGATGGGGATTAACTAGAAAGAAATTCCTCCTTTCGATGAAAACTTAAAATGAGCTAAAGGTGTTCATTGGTTTACTATTTTGCACTATTTACTTAAAGGAATATGTGCCTAACAAGGTCTTTTTAAAGATTGTTGTCTGTATTTTGGCTAGGTGCATAATACCATTGTAGTCAATATAGATATTTTACAGTAAGCCATGGAGGTAATATAGGAGAAATGTAATATTTGTCTATATTGGCCCATTCATGATCGGTCTCTGATTTGTTTTTCTGAATGCAGATATGAAGTTATAGTAAAAAAAGTTTCTTATTCCCAGAAATGGATAGGTTTTTGCTCTTAAACTGTGCAGCTGTGTTCCTGGTGACATCTGTATAAGCATCCCACATATATGTAGAAAAACAGAAGTAAACAAATAGAATAGCACATTATTCCCACATTAAAGTCCTCTATAGAAGTACTGCTGAACTGGCTACTCACATTGGTCAGAGGGATCAGGGTTGCCAATGGGAAGGTATAGGCAATACCCATGTATGGGGCCCGGTCATACAAGCGGGCCACTTGCCTCTTATTGGGCCCAGACCAGTGTATTTTTGAGCTGTGTGCTTGCCCTGAATCACATACTGTGCATGGTGCTGCGTACTGAAGAGAGTAAAAACACCCACAGTAGTTGAGTAATGTCCAGCAAACGCACAAGGGGGAGGGGGAAAGGTGGAGCAGTGCAAGGACATGGGAGTAAACTAACTGAAGCCATGGTTTCTGCAGAGTGTGCAATAAATGATGATGATCCCAATCCTCACATGGAGGATGCCATTTGTCAAGGTCCTACCAAAAGATCCACCACCACAAGCACCAGTACAAAAAAAACATATAAGAACACTGAAGACAACAACAAGTTGCATTCTAGTGTTGATGATGGTAATGGCATAACAAGGAAGGTGTAGCAGCTGAACCAACTGCTGCATCTGAAAGTAAGACAAAGCAGCATCAAAAAAACAGTCCTCAAAGTAGTAGTGAACTTTGTGAAAATAAAAAGTAAAAGACATTGTTTGACACCTCTAAAACCTAAGTATAGTGGGCAAGAAGCGGCTGGCTATGCTGATGCTGAGGATGACCTAATGATGACTGATGATGATGATGCAGTTGTAGAATATATCCCTCTTCCTCTTCTTCGGATAACGATGAAGTTGAGAGTGAGAGAGATGATGACATGGCCAGAACGTTAGCCTAAAGGCCAATGCTCAATCTTCCACCACTGAATAGGAGCACTGTGCCTGTCTATAAACTGTTTTAAAAAACCATTGGAAACTGGACAAGCAAAGATGGCAAAACGTACACAGTACTCCTGTCAGTGATCACCAGCATTATCACCGCTTCCAAGTCCAAATCCCGCTCAGCCAAACACACTTGTGTTGAGTAACCAGCAGCAACAACAACAGCTACACAGGTTATTAAGATGTACAACCTTAGCTAGGATGAGTGTCTTTGCTTCTGCTGGAAGTGATGCATCTTTGACATCTATTAGTAGTAGCAGTAGAACTGCATCAACATTTAGCCCCATTAGTAATAGTAGTAGCAGCCCCTCAGGAACCCCTTAGTCCATGAAGTCCACATTATAGAGCTACTTCACTCTGGATCCAAAAGCTATGACAGAGAAAGCTAGGCCAAGTGCATTAACAGCAAAGATGATGAGGAGGAGAAATGTGAAGAAGCGTTGTTACAATCTACCACACTAGGGACCACTGCTATGACCAATAGTAATGTGTATCAGTAATCTGAGAAGGATAGTTTACATTTGGCACAAACATGATAATGGTAAAAACTGTTGTACGATATATATATATATATATATATATATATATATATATATATATATATATATATATTTATTTATTTATATACGCATACATCAGTCACACCAAGCCAGTCTCCCACCAACATTACCATACACCTCTGCCACATTGTAGGTTGTACTTTTTTTTTTAATCTCTTGATATCATCATGAATATGTGTCAGTGTCACTTAAGCAGGAACACATTTTTCAGGGCATATGTTGTTGTAGGACTCACAACTACTTATTTATCCACTGCAGCCCTCAGAACGAGTAATATTGTGGTAGGAGATGTTGCGCCAAAGGAAACATAGGCCAAAAATGTGTTTGAATTGCAGAAAAGAAGGGAACTTTTGCATATGTGAAAAGTCAAAAACTTTTTGTGAAAAAAGCAGAAAATTGTCCATTTTTCACGAAACGTGATGCTGGAAATTGTTCTCACTTTTCACCAACCCTACAGGGGAGAGAGCTAGGGGACCCTGGCTTTAGTTTTACACTGGTCCCAAAAATTTTCTGAGAAGGATCCTGTGTCTCTAGGTTAGACCACAGCAACTTTCATATCTACCTCCATGGACATGAAATGCAGGACTGATTGAAGATGTTATCTTGAGCATGTTATCTTGAGTAGTAAGAATGATTCCACTGTACCTGGTGTGAAGGACCTTAAAAACCGGAGACTAAAAGATGTATTCGGTGATGTACAGTGAGGTCTGTGACTGTATCCCAAGGGAAGAATCAGGAGGAGCTATACCTGGGGATATCCGGTTACTGCAATCTGACCTAGAGGCAGGGTATACCTCTGACCAATGTGAGTACCCAGTTCTGGGTTGTTTATATACAGAATGTTTGGTGTGGTATACATTGACCCTTTGAATGCCAGAAAGGCAATGCACTAGATACCTCTATGGCATTCAAAGTTAAGATTCTTGTTTGTACTCTTCTATAATATCTTCTTCCTCAAGGAGTTAAACACCCCATTTAAATCAAGGGTAAAGTGTGCTACCATGTTAGCCATAGAAAAAGCAGAAGACTAGCAGAGTAAAAATGATACCTTTATTGGCTAACTCTATGATGCAAGGTCTACAATGTAAGGGTTAACCTTTACATTCTGTAGACTTAGCCATCTCTGGCTAAAGACTAGTATTCACTGGAGCACTGATAAGGTAATACATATTTTTTGTATTTTCTAATCCAGAACAAAGAGACTGTACTGGAGCCTGCAGAATGAATTATAGACAATACTGATAAGAATATTCACTGGCAGTGGAATTGAAATGTTAAAATAATTTGCATGAGTACAGGGCCGGATTGGGAATAAAAACCAGCCCTGGAAAAATTTGCTTACCAGCCCCATAGCATTGCGTCATTATACCAGCCCCATTGCACTGCGTCATTATACCAGCCCCATAGCATGCAAGTGGATAATTATTCATATTTTAAATAATATTGTGGTCCAGAGCAGGATTAAGACTTCATAGGGCCCTAGGCGGGATCCCCAAACTGCCCCCCCATCTATATCTCAGTTTGCCCATTGTCCTTTTGGGTAGAGATACTAATACTAACATAATAATAAACAAAATTAATGCTTTCGCTCCATGGATGCCAGAGAAGTTACCAAAACATTGCAAATATATTAAAAATATATTAAATATATTAAAACTGTACAATAGAGCTCATAACTGAAATGGTGCTGTTTGTAAAACATTACACTTAACCCCTTACATCCCAGAATTTGGGGTCCAATAATAGCCTGTTGTTTTTATTATGGAAACATGCCATTTAATAACCCTACAACTATAAATAGTCCCTGCACTTAGTATGGGGGGGGCTGAGATGCAGAGGATGGGGGGCTGAGAGAGTGTATGGGGACTGAAAGAGAGGATATATAATAGTTTAACAAAATTATATTTTGTTCCTAAAATCATGGCTGAGTTGTAATAAATTGTTTGTAAGTGTTTTAATAAGTAACTATTTATAAGCATATTAACCCTTTAACCCTTTGAGTGCCAGCGGGGTATGTAACGCATTGCAAAGCAATGGTTTTCATAACCCCTGGCAATCAAATGGTTAAGTGACAGAGGGCTGTGGTTTGGTGAGTTCAGCGAGAGCTCCACCCACTTTCCTACTCATTCCACCTATTCCTGCCCCATTGTATCCCAACCTCAACTTTCCAACCCCAACCAGAATGACTGGGTCCAGCGCCATTATTATATGAACCATGCCATTTGAACAATTCCATCAATCAGGTTGGAGATCCACTAAGGTGTGATAAAGAGGTGATAAATCGGAGGTGACTTCTCCAGTGATATTACTTCTCCAGTTCCTATGTTATTCTATGGAGCCAATGCACTACGATTTCTCAAACTTTGGGGATCCTAGTACATAGGCTGTATAGGACAAAATAGAAACTGGAGAAGTGATATCACTGGAGAAGTCATCTCTGCTTTATCACCTCTTTATTACCCCTTAGTGCATGACCCCCAGTCTTTTGCGTGGACCCAGTACAAAAAGTTTGCCAGGTATGATAATAAATTAACCACATTATGTACACTATTATGTACTACATGATAGAAAGATATATATATATATATATATATATATATATATATATATATATATATATGGCTCAAAATTTCCACTCGCCATTGGCAAGTAGAAGTTCAGCCCTGGTGGGTATGTTTTGGCTTACAGTGGCGAGTAACTTTTCAGGTCTGGCTAGTAGCAAAGGACTTAAAATTATAAGTCCTGTATATATATATATATATATATATATATATATATATATATATATATATATATATTTATATTTGTGTTTCACAGTTAACATCCTATCTATTTTGTTATATTTTATTTTATATTGAATCACCCATTTTATTTTACTACAAATACACAAATAAAATAACTAATTTATGTGAAATGTTCAGTCTAAACAGCCTAGACTATAATTGTTCTCTTTTTGCTGGTCCTGCGACTTGACTTCCTATCCAAGAACAGATAGGGTTGCATTTGAATGTTTTAATATTGTTAGAGCCGAGAGATAAACACTTTAGTACATATTGGAGAGTAATAAATTGTGTTGAACATTGATAAACTAATGCAATTACCAGCAAGGTCACAGAGTCAGCTAATTTAGAAATATCAGTACTAGGATTTGGAGTTGTCCCCTGGAGGACTGTAGCCACTTTATTACAGCAGCAGGGTGAGGAGAAAATGGTACATTAGGATTGATCTTTTGATCTAATTGTAGAACTCTGCCATTCCTTGTTTGTCCAGAAGTGCTTAGCTAGCGGGAGGAATCTCCATACAACTAATTGAGGAACAAACCCTAAAACTTAATGAAATGTACAAAATAAAGATAAAACAGCATTTTGCATTGCGCCTTTCATGATGAGGTTCACAAAGCAAGCTGTATTACAGCCCATTAAAGGAGAGCTAGTATCGCCTAATAATAACTCGTTGATTACCTTGTTATGGCCAGAAAATACTAATGGCCCCTATGAATTTTGCCTTTGTGCCTTTATTCAAGAGATAACATCTTCAATCAGTCCTTGTTGTCATTCTCATGGAGGAGGACATGACAGTTGCTGGCACTTATATCAGACAGGAGCAGGCATGAGTCTACTTAACCCTTTAACCCTTCGAGTGCCAGAGGGCTACGCAACGCAATGCATTAGTCTACTTAACCCTTTAAGGAGCAAAGGGGTCTGCAATGCATTGGGTGGCAATGCGTTGCATTCCACTCTGGTCCTTAAATTGTTAAGATTACCACGTGCACTGAGCAGTGACTGATGTCCTGTGGCCCTGCTAACAACTGTCATGTCTGCCTCCATGAACATGACATCCACGGCTGATGGAAAATGTTATTACTTGAACAAAGGCACTAGGACAAAATTCACAGGCACCATTAGGATAATCAGCACATGGTTTTATAAAGGTGAAACCAGACATGTGCATGCCTAAAGTATGTTTGAGAAATGAAGTGTCTGAACTCTTTCAGGGGTATAACACCATTATTGTGGGGACATGCTATGTGTCTGCTTGATGACACTAAAACTAAAATGGGAGAAGGTGGAGACTGCCCAGGGGAGGGAATCACAGCAGCTGGGACAGGGAGTGAACACAGACAGGGGAAGCATCAGACAATCAGATCAGGGGCTGAATTCAGAGCACAGTAAATGAACCTGGTCCCATTGGATGTTGAGGATGTGAACATTCTATCCATTAGCTGGGTCACAGTTTGCAATGCACTGGACACCCTTCTGGCATTGGTTAACTCCTTAAATTCTAAAGAAGTCTCCATCTTTTTTGGGAAACCTTTCTAGCATTAAACAATTAAAAGCTGAATTGAAATCAATGGGTATTTGGGAAATGTTTATTTCTTATAGAGCAGTTGGTTTATCCCATAGTTGCTCCACTTTGTATGAATGCTGAAATAAATCATGATACCTGATAACTACAGATGTGTGCTGTTTCACTCTGCAATGTATCTATATATATAAAAGAATAAGCCTCACTGCATAATTTATGGTACCTCACACACAGAACATAATTTATGTCTCCTCAGAAAACAAACACACATTGAACAGAATGCCTCATTACATAATTTATGTCTCATTAGGAGACACAACTCCTATTGGGTGATTCAGTGGGGACTTTACTGCTCCCATTGGGTGATTCAATGGGGGCATGTTTATCATACAGGGAGTTGGCCCGCCCCCTCCAGCCCGCCCACCATTATCCAACTGACAAAAAAAATATAGCTGCCACTCGCTCCTGAAGTAGGGGATATCAATAACTTCTCCTGGTCCACATACACTCTCACTCAGGATCATGACCCCACAAACACACTGTTTCACCTCCCACAGATAACTGTAACCCTCCATACACTCTGTGTCACCTCCCACAGATAATTGTAACCCTCCATACACTCTGTGTCACCTCCCACAGATAATTGTAACCCTCCATACACTCTGTGTCACCTCCCACAGATAACTGTAACCCTCCATACACTCTGTGTCACCTCCCACAGATAATTGTAACCCTCCATACACTCTGTGTCACCTCCCACAGATAACTGTAACCCTCCATACACTCTGTGTCACCTCCCACAGATAACTGTATCCCTCCATACACTCTGTTTCACCTCCCACAGATAATTGTAACCCTCCATACATTCTGTTTCAGTACGAGGGTGTAATGTTTCCATAAAATACAAACTCAGGGATAAACTTAATAGCAACTCTTTTATTTAACACTTTTCATCTCTTCAGTCACCTCACTAACTGTCTGTTTTCAACTGTCACTCCTCCACTTCCTGCTTCCTGATTCCCACCCTTTCTCCTTAAAGGGACAGAGATGCTTTGCTGTATGTTACAGAGGGCAAGCCTCAAACACCAGTATCTATTTGTTCCCTCAGCATATTGCTACGCTGCCTCAACTGAAGAGCCACCGTGTGTTATATTACCATAACTTAACACTTTCAGTGCCAGAGGGGTACACAATGCATTGCAAAGTAATGCGTTGTATACCCCTCTGGCACTCAAAGGGTTAAGTAAGGAGGAGTTACTGCTCCCATTGGGTGATTCAATGGGGGAGTGATTTAAATCATGCAGGGAGTTGGCCTGCCCCCACTATCCAGCCCGCCCACCATTATCCAAGTAACTGAAAGAACAAAATGGCTGCCACTCGCTCCTACACCACAGACACAAACACATCAGACAAAAAACACACACACACACTCAATCACACACACACGCACTCTCACTCAATCACACACACTCACTCACACTCACACACTCTCACTCACATTCACTCACACTCAATCACACACACTCACACACTCAATCACACACACTAAATCACACACGCTCAATCACAATCACACTCTCATTCACACTCTCTCACTCACACTCTCTCACTCACACACTCACTCAATCTCTCTCACTCACACTCTCTCACTCGCACTCTCACTCACTCTCATACACCCTCTCACTCACACACTCTCACTCACACACTCATGTAATCACTCACATGCAATCACTAACACGCAATAACTCACTCTCTCACTCACACGCACTCTCACACTCACTCACACCTCGGGAGCCAGCACGATCCACCTTCCACCATAGTCTCACTCACACTCACTCACACCTCGGGAGCCAGCACGATCCACCTTCTACCATAGTATGTGTAATTACCACATGCATTTCAACTACATAAATGAATGCCTCTCACTCACACACACTCACACACACACTCACTCACACCCCAGGAGCCAGCACGATCCACCTTCCACCATAGTATGTGCAATTACCACATGCATTTCAAATATATGAATGAATGCCACAGTTGAGGCATAAGTACAAACACAAACTCATTACCATGACACATAATCCCCCCCTTATGACTCACTTCTGTGTGTGTGTGTCTCTGTGTGTGCCTGTGTGTTCCTCACTGTGTGTGTTGCATGTCTGTATCACACTCTATGTGTCTGCATGTTGTGTATTGCATGTATGTGTGTATGACTGTGTCGCTCTTTATGCATCTCAGTGCATGCGTGTGCATTTGCATGTGTGTCTCTGTGTGTGTTTGTCTTGCATCCATGTTTGGGCATTAATTCCCTATATATCCTGACGGGCAGCACCGCCCTACATTGCTAGTATATATATAAAATTCCAGTCCAGGTTAGGAACTTAAGGTTAGGAACTTGCCAATATTGAGGTACCTTGGTGTGGTGGCAAGCTTAGCATTTTCTGGCCATAAGATGTGACTAATCTCATCTTTAATATAGTAGTGATATGCAGGCACAATGCCGCAGACTAATGAAAATTTGGATGTGCACCAATATTTTGTGTATTTGCTTTTGTTTATTTTGGTCAAAATTGGTTGCACTCCAGCAATTTTAAATGTGTTTTTTCTTTGGATGTGCTTACCAGAACCTGGACTGGAATTGTACTTTTGGAAGTTTTGACCAGCTTCTATTGGTTTAAGCACCCCTCCCACCCCCAAGTGCAATGTTCATTGTGTTTAGGACACTATATAATGCCTGTCAGAGAGTCTCTCACCATTAATGAGTAAAGCTGACAAAGACTCAGCTCTCAGGATAAAGTATATTAAGGTTAGTAATTGCCTAAAATAGGGGAGATTTAGCTCATATGACAAAGCATACTAAGGTTTGAAATTTGCCAATATTGAGATACCTTGGCGTTGGTGGCAAGTTTAGCATTTTATGGCCATATGATGTGACTAAATCCTCATCTTAAATATAGTAGTGATATGCAGGCACAACGCCGCAGAATAAAGGGTTAATGGCTATGCGTGCCTGAAAATTCCAAAATGCATGTTAGAGGCACCTTGAGCTAAAAAAGATTGACAACCACTGAACCAAGAGATTAAAGGGATAGTAATGTTTCAGAAAAATAAGCAGCTTTGATTAATTTTCATAGTATTTGGGCCATGGAGAATGTTATTTCAATACTGTCCGAGTTATAGTTCAAGAGTAATTGAATGTTAAAGTATCCCCCTCCCGCCCCTTTAACTGATGTAACACTGCTCACCTCAGAGCAGCAAGACTGTCCCTATGGATCACAAAAAGGGACAATCTTCAGTGAGCATAAGGGAAAAACTTGGAAAACCTGTCAAGGGGGCAGGTTTTTTCTTATACTCACAGTAAGAAGATTGTCCCTTGCTCTGAGCTGTCCAGTCCTAGGAACAGAATCCACATCTGAGGGAATGTGGCTTACACTAGTTACAAGGGGCAGGAGGGGGATACTTTATCATTCAATTTCCCTTGAACTACAACTCTGACAGTATTGAAATAACACTCTTCATGAACCAAATACTATGAAGATTAATTGGAGCTGCTGTTTTGTGAAACATTATTATCCCTTTAAAGTGGACCTGTCACATTGAATTCAAGACTGCATGTGTGAAAACTTAATTCAGAACGGCAAAAGTATCAAGTCTGCCAAAATTCTAGTAGATGTATGGTTTATGAGATATTGATACTTTTATTTTAGTATGGTGATCTTTCTGAGACAACATGCAGTAAGGCCTCTTTCACACAAGTTTCAGCACCCTACGACACTTCTGCCTCCCATATATCTCCATTCACCTCTCTGCCACCAACTGGAATGCATGAGAGGAGTGTCTGATACCCAGTCAAAGTTAGAGCCAGCCAATATTACACATTGGCAGAAATTCACTGAAGATTGTGATGAGGATTGCACCCTCCAATGCTGCTAATATGAAAAGTCTGCAAGCAGCCCCACAGGCAATTCCCTTATTGCAATATTTCTTCATTCCTAAAGGATCACCCAAATCTGCAGCATGCTACCCTTCATCATGTGGGGGAGATCCAGAGCAGCGTTGCTGTGTTGATGTTGCCCATGTGAAAGGTGCCTAATTTAGCTCTCAGACCTTAAATAATTAACATGCTGTGCCACACTGAAAAATACTTTCACTAGTGGTAATAAAGGTAAGGTGTGCCTTTTGGCAGATGATACAACATTCTGTATTAGGGTTGGGATAAACCAAATGCATAAGGATTTAGGAATAATGGAGGAACGGACAAGATTATGGGCTCTAACATTTAATGCGGCAAAGTACAAGATAACACAATTAGGACATGAAAACCAAAGGTGGAATAAAATATTAAATATATTTTGCTGAGACACAACAGAGGAAAAGGACTTAGGAGTTATTATTTCAGATTACTTGCAAGCAATGCAGTAAGGCTGTGAGAAAAGGTAACAGGATACTGGATTGCATAAAAAGAGGAATTAGCAGCAGGAAGGGGGATACTAATGATACTCTATATATCACAGGTAAGAACTCAATCAGTGTACTGTGTACAGTTATAGAGACTTAAAGGGGAACATTCACCTAAGCTCAGTAGCATGGTAAAAGGAGCCTGCTGTAAAGACAGCCCACAGAAATACAGCTACAAAGTGAAGCGTGAACGCGCTCCCTGGGGCAGCTGGGAGGGAGGTGGGAAGTCCTGCTCCGCCGTCCCTGACATACTGTGTGACACACAAGGGGGAAGTGCCCCTTTATAAGACTTTAGGTGAATGCTCCCTTTTGAATGCCAGAAGTACAATAATAAGTTAGGAACAGTTCAGTCATGAGCCACCATAATGATTCAGGGTCTTCATTAGGGATGGGTGAACATTTTTTTCCTCAAACTGAAATCGAAGCATGGTTTAGGGACTCATTTATGTAAGACTTTTGTTCTCTGTTGTAGGGGAGTCTGGGGGCACAATGGGGGAGAAGAAGGGAGGAAGGGGGTTGACCCAAAATACCCCAAAATTTGGTGTGACTGACTGACAAGACACAAGTAGCTGGGGTCCAAATTGCTTTGCTGATTTTACTTTTATTGTTTTTTGAGTTATATATATTTTTTTTTGCACTAACTGTGATAAGATAGGGTAGACAACTTAAAAAAAAAAAATAATAATTAAACAAATATATTAGACAGCTGACTGGGAGCTCTGTGACTAAGGCAGACTTGATAGACAGCAGATGACATTGATGACCCCCCCCCCAGTGCCCATCTCCTATCTGCCTGGTTGTCCAGCGGTGTAGCAGGATATGTCTGTGCCTCCTTCAGCACAGACCTTTTTAGCTGGAGCTCCTGCGCAGTCCTTTCTTCAATAAAATAGAGCGCTGGGAGATGATGTTATCCCCCAGCGCTCTGCGTTACAACTATTGTGCCAAAGACAGAGTGCTCATTTTCTAGAGGTCTGTGCGGAAGAAAGCACAGACCTCAGCTGCTTGCTGCAGGGTGCGGGTACCGGGTGGGAGGAGTTGCAGGGGGAGGCCGGGCCCTGGATTGGCAGGACTGGTTGCAGGTGCGACCCCTGCGACTCCTATTTGACGCCACTGTCATGAATATGTGCCAGTGTCACTTACGCATGAAGTAAGTGTTGTAGGCAAAGGACAAATGCACTCTGCATGCTAACACGTTTTTCAAGGTTGTTGTAGGACTTTGACTTCTAGGACTGTTGACAACTTTGACTTCCATCTACTTATGTCTTCACTACAACCCTCAGAATAAGTAATATTGTGCTGGGAAATGTTGCACTATATTAAACATAGGAGAAAAATGTGCTGGAATAGGAGAAACACGTGTTGAAGAGGAGAAAAATGTGTTGGAATAGGAGAAAAATGTGTCAGAATAGGCGAAAAAATTGTTGGAATAGGAAAAAAAAAGGAATATTTTGCATTGGAGAAAAGGAGAAGACTTTTGTGAAAAAAGAGAAAAATAGTCAGTTTTTCACGAAAAGTCATGGAGGAAATTTTTCTCACTTTTCGCCCACCCCTAGTCTTCATGACAAAGGTTATCAGGATAGAGCCAAAGCACTTAGTATGTAAAGCTTTGAAGACAAAAGGGAGATGGCTGATATGATATAAACCTTTAAAGTGGAATTGTCAATTTGTATCAGACAGGGTATTTTCAAGGAGCTTTCAAAATCACTTACATCTATGTTGGGCATTTTTCAATTAAAATAGTTTATCCTGTTTCTATCCAATACCCATCTTCCGAGTAGGCTACCCCCACATATCAGACCCAGTTTACTCCCTTTCCTTAACTCAGCTAAGTCCTAAAAATTCCAAATCTTTGGAAGACAAGGACCCACCAAGTGTTGAACCTGGATACAAAAAGTAGACATCTTATGCAACTTAGAGAAATGTCATATCATAACCACTGAAATTATGTTGCAATTTCTAACAGTGTGGAACCCTTGGATACAATATCGTTCATTGTTACAAATCCCTCCAACTCCTTGCATCCCCATATCTTAACACCACTCTCACCCTATACCCTCTTTAGACCCTTGGCATCTCCTATTGCTTTGATTCAATCATAGCTCTGGTATATCGCCATGCAAGCCCCATAAGACACTCTGTACTCGCTCCCCCTGGATTTTTTCCTACCTTCCATTTATCGCTTCTCTGACCACATCCCTAGTTTCCACTGCTATCAAGAGACTTGGTAGGATCAGGCTCGCATTTACCTCTGCTTTACCCCAATCCCTATCATCCATACACTACCTTCCCCCCCTCTATGTGGATGCCACTTCATTATGCGATCCTTCTCCTTCTCCATTGCTTATACCATGTTTGACCATATACTCTGCCTTGAATGATACTTTGATGTCTGCAGCTTTGGATGCTGATATGTCTGTTAATTCTTTAACTTTCCAATAAAACTTAAAAAAAAAAAAAAAAAGTTTAAAAAATGTTTAGCTTTATTTCTGACTTATTGCAAACCTGCCAGATAATAACATTCCACACTGCTCTTCATTACTAACTACCGCTTTCTGCCTGCCTATACTTCCTGCCTATACTAGCTGATTCACTTAAACTGAAGCTAAACAAAATATATTGGAAACTATTGTTTAAAATAAAAAATAGCTCGCATAAAGCTTTTTCAAAATCCAATATTCTTGCAAAGTAAAATTTCCAGTTTAATAATATTAAAGGATTAAATATAGATCAAAGGGATGCAGATTTTAGTTAAATAGGGAAACTAAAATAAGAGGTCATAATCAAGTTAGAAAATACAGAAGTAATGTGCATGTTCGTGAATAGCTTTCCAGCAGAGGTGGTAGAGATTAACACTGTATGAGAATTCAGAAATTCCAGGGATTAATATAATTATATTCTGAGAACTGTCAAATTATGTATTTTATTTAGACAGAAAAATGGCCAGATTGGGTGGGCCAGTTGGTTGTTATCTACCATCTGACATCTATGTTTCTGTCACAACCTGAAAGCGCCCAGGCGGCGCAGGTATCTTCCTGCAGGGGAGTGCTGGGGAGTGGAGCTTGTGAGCGGGGACTGTCAGTAGCAAGGCCTTGCTGCGGCCGAAGCCAGATAAAGTTGCTGGCCGCGAAGCCAGATGTCCAATCCCAGTTGAGCCGTAACCCAGACTCGGATGGCAACACTACTAACAGTACAAACTCCCCTGCAGGGGGGAGCGAAGGCTGGAGTGCACAGAGTAGCGGGCGTAGCTAGAGAGCGAAGGCCACCTGGTAGCTGAAACTCCCCTAGAAAGCCAAGACACCCAAAAATGGAGTACCGGGGTGAAAGACACTGACCTGGAGATGGGATTCCGGAGGGAAATCCTGTCAGGCTAGCGGATAGATGACAGAAGCTCTGGGTAACACAATCCCACTGGAAAGGAGCTCAAGGGGCGTAATGCAGCTCAGGAATCAGGCAAGGAATTGTCAAGCAGGCCAGTTCGGTACACTGTAGGTTGCATATGCTGAGTATAGGGATCGAGCAAAAGAGTAGTCAGGCAGGCCAGTTCGGTACACTGTAGGTTGCGTATGCTGAGTATAGGGATCAAGCAAAAGAGTAGACAGGCAGGCCGGTTCGGTACACTATAAGTAGCAAAAGTACAGGACTAGGGCAAGACAAGGCACGCTAGGAGTGAGTCTGGACACACTGTGAGAGTGCACCGGCTTCTTGGAAGACGCGCCAGATATAGACACCTGCAGATGACGTCACTGCCAAGACGCAGCCAAAACCAGAAGTACCCAGGCGCCGGCAGAGACATCCCGGCAGAACAGGACTGGAGCTGCAAGGAGACACCACCGCTGAGAGTGCAAGCTGCGGCAGACTAGAGACGGGGGTAGGAACAAGGACCGTGACAGTTTCTATGTTTTACTTATCAGTAATGGAGCTTCTAGGATGATAAAAGACATGGGGCTTGAGTCAACCTGGTGAATTATTAGTGCACTGTGCAGCCCAATTTCTCCATTTCTAGCAGGGATCTGGGAATTTAAACATGAAACATGAGGCTTTAGGCCCCTCAGCCAGTACCCGGCAATGCCCCTGCTTTTTAGAAATAAAAGTACTGATATCTTCTAAACTTTGAATCTGCTGGTCTTTTGGATAACATGATACATATGCAGTTTTTAATGAGGATTTTAAATATGTAAACCTGAATTCAAGGTGACAGTTCCACTGCTGTCAAGCCTTGTAGCACTGCAAATCAGCCACTTGATTTCATTGTACTGTAATTGCTAGCTAATGTATCTATAAATCAATGTTTAATATATATTCCCCTTATATAAAATGATCCTATATAAATTATCTATTGAAATAACTTTAACTATTGGAAAAAATGCTTTTAATTAATGTTTCACAGATTAACATGCTTTCATCATGACATAGCAACCATCACACATATATATGTGGGCATACAGTAATTATACGATTGTAAACTTAATGTCATGTGGCCACACCCAAAAATGAGGTGGATCAAAAATACTAGTAAATATAATGTAGGTTCAGAACCTGTTATGAATAAAGTGCCACCACAGATGATAAGTGAACCAATGTTCATTACTTCGTCTGTGGAACATCAGCATCCAGTGACCACTAAAGTAAAAAATATAAAAAACATATATAAAAACACATTTTAATGTACAGATGAACATACTCTATTTGCAGAATAAACCTAACCAAACAGTAGGCTTCCTAAGTACTAAACATTGGGCTAAAACAAGGAAATTATCAAAGAATATGAAAGACTGTACTTGGCATTTAATCATTTAGGGGCTAGTGTTTCTAATGTATACATCCAGATTGCCTCCCCTTGAAGAAGGCATCTGGATCTATTCCCATCCCTCCTTAATGGAGCCTTATGTTCGATTACTTTTCAGAACTATTGGCAGTGGGAATGTATATGATCAAAGAAGTGTAATGTAACTGAACTTATCCCTGGGTTTTCCATCTTTTCATTATGAGACACACATTTTGTATTGTTCTGAAAATACCCACATAGTTTGGCACAGGTAAAGCTTTCCACAAGAGGTTGTCAAGTTATAGAAACAGAACATCCTATATAATAATTCACTAAAACGTGTGTAATAACGCAGTCATGCGCAGTAGAGACTGCTGCGCCTGCTGCAGTCATGCTCAGTAAAGACTGCCCGTGACGAGGCTGATACAGAGCGGGGCACTCCGAAGAAGAGTCCTGCTCTGTATCAGCTGCAGATCGGGCAGTTTTTACTAAGCATGACTGCACCGCGACAGACTGGTACTGTATCAGCCGCGGTGTGGGCAGTCTCTACTGTGTATGACTGCTCTGCGACCGGCTGGAAGTGGCACTGTGGCCCATGTAACGGGGTCTTTAACTAGTAGTATTACAAGTAATGAATTGATGGATTTTTGAGTATCTTCCTTTGCATAATTCCATTGAAATGTACACAGTTGTAACACTTGAAGCTTCCCTTTCTGTTATAAAATCCAGATCTTTAACAGTCAGCAGTAAATTTTCTCCCTGTACACAGACATACACGTGTGCCACACTTGACCACACTACAATTGCTATCTGACTAAACAAAAGGAGGACATTGCATGAATAGTAATGCCCCCAGCATGTGGGGTCTGTCCATATTCATTCACAGCACTGTGTGTGGCAATGTTGATCCAGAACAGAAATGGATTAGCATAAAGATCCATATTGGATCACCAACAAGTGGAAGGTGCTCCACCTGTATTTGTGGGAGGGGCTGCAGGCCTTAAATACAGGTAGCAGCCCCTTCCACTGGAGCTCAATTCACGTTGAGGTCACCTGACGTCGCACGCTCGCAGTTCCACTCTCTTCCGGTTCTCAGTCCGTTTTTGGCTAAGCGTTGCTGTAAGTCTTTCTCTATTTACTACTACTGTAGCCACGGTCCCTCTATTTTCACTGTCCGTCACCCTCCTATTGCTCTCTCGCTCCCATCCAGCGTTGCTCATCCACTGCCCCCCTCCAGCTTTCAGCATGGCGCTCTCCTGTTGCCCTATCCGTTCACCCCCTTCTCCTTCTCACTGCGTTCTCCTTGCTAGTTCGCTCCGTTATGTTCCCTTCCGATCGCCCCGTCAGCCCCTGGCATCGGCTGAGCCGCGCCTTTTTCACATTATGGCCACCAACTCCCTCATAGCTCTACTGTTTACCCGCCCCCACTCCTCAAGTCACCAGCGTTCCATTTCCTTCCCCTTATTTTCCCTTCGCCCTCTCACCTCCGGTTCCCCTCTCACTGCCGGTTCCTTCTGCGGTGGCTGCTTCACTCCCCCTCCCGCTCTCCTAGGCTGCAAAGTCTCTCTGGCTGCAATATGCCAGACGTCCAGCAGATGGCGTCCGGCTACATGGCAGTTGTGTGCAGCATGTAGAGTATCTAGCTTGTTCTTCTCCCGGGTGTTCAATAAAGTTAATTAAAAAAAAAAAAAAAAAAAAAAATTCCTTTTTTTAAATGTCTTTTCAAGCACAGGTACTGGATTCTAAATTACAGTCAATCCTTCCTTTAAGAAACCTCTGTTACCACCAGCATTCTGCTTATTCAAGGCACAAGGTATTTATTCCAGGTAACCTTCTTTTCCAAACATTTATTCAACTCGGGGGGTTTTTCGTTATACTCATGTTTTTATTATTTCAGGTCCCTCCGTCGCTCGTCGTCCACGTCCATCTAGTCCCCTCCAGTATTACTCTTGCGCCTGGTAGGTCCGTTTACACAACAATTTATTAGTTAATATTAATAAAAAAAAAAATAAAAAAAAAAATAAAAAGTTCTTTTGCGCTCATGTTATTATTTTTTCATATTTAGTGATCGCCAGGTAGGTATCATCTTCACTCTCATTTCTCATCATCCTCTTCCACAACAGCACTTACAGTTTTTTACTATCCACACCTTCTATACGTCACGTTTTTTCCCCTCCACATACCTTACCTCTTTATTGAGGCCGAAGGTAGGTTTGCATTCATCAGCTACCGATCATCACCTTCACTACCTGAACAGGCTTCTGGTTCACCTCCTCACGATTCACCACATACCTCCTTGGGGGGCGGAGGATCCCTGCCCTTACCTCCGGGAGGCCGAAGGTTCAGGCCCTCCGTCACCTCAGGGGGGGATCAAGTCTCCTTACCTCATCGGAGGCCGAAGGAGCATCCTCTCGCACCCGAAGCCAGGACACCTCACCTCTCAATGCAGTGGCAGCGGCACCTCCTCACCTCATCATAGAGGCCGCAGGTGGTTCCACTCCTCCTTAGAGAGGACGAAGGGCAGTGCTGCAGCTAAGGTTCGTACGGCCTTACCTCCTCACAGAGGCCGAAGGCATCACCTTTTCACTTATCAGCTCACCCTCCGGTAAGTCCATATCACCACATTCCTCTTCTTCACCTACTTCCCTCCTTTCGCCTCACGGGCTCCTCCTTACTACCCTAACATTGTTTATTTTCACTTTAGCATGGCAGACAACGAACAACAACAGAACCAAGCAAGTCCCCAAGTCCAAGTTCAGGACATACCTGCCTCTCCACAGACGCGCGGACCTAACCTCAGGGACTGGACCATGCCCACCCTCATAGAAGAATTGGCCGGAAGAAATATCCCCCACTCTTCAACTGCTAGGAAAGCCGAGTTGTTCAGGCTACTTTTCCCTAATACCTCCACGCCATGTACCCCTCGTGCTAGACGCACTTCTACATCATCTCCAGTTTCTACTCATTCCTCTAGTATGCATCCTCAATTGGAACACATCACACACCTCCTTACAGACCTCAATTCTTCTATAACAGATATGCAGGGCAGGTTGGCAGCGGTAGAATCAGTCATCAACGCCAGAGTGACTCCTCCAGCAGCTGAAGGTAACACTGCCACCTCCAATACAGTAGGCCCTTCACCCAGGGCATCCGGCGCATATGATTCCGCAACACCTGCGCCGCGATATCATCGAAGGCAAGGACGTAAACTTGGTTTCGCTCCTGATAGCCTCGCAGGACTTAGCGGAAAATAAGACTGTCAATTGCGGCGACGTCTCGGTCACGCTTAAATCTAAGGACTCTCGCCTGTCCAGACGTCTCTCCGTGTCCGAGTTCGTGCTCGCTATTAGTATTTATCGTGACATATTGTGTTCCGCTTTTCCGCTAAGGCGTCAGGAGCTAGACCAATACCTCTATACTATTGTTGACCTAGAATCCAAATACAGTGGTTATTCATTCATCGAATACCATAAGTCCTTTGCCGCCAAGGCAGTCGCTGCCAGGGCTCAATTCAACTACACGGTTGATTGGAGTATCCTAGACCACGAGTTATTTTGCAGACACTTCGCCGGGCTTAAAAGCATCACCTGTTCTATCTGCCAATCGGCCAATCATACCAGCAACCTCTGTCCTAACACCTCAGACACTCCGCCTTCACAAACTCAGCCCCCCATCCTCATTCCTGCTTCCACTACTCAACCTACCCCTACCACCCCCCCCGCCAGGGACAAGATGGGGCGTCCCATCTATTACCACGGTAGTTCCCCTATCTGCAATAACTATAATTTTAAAGGATGTTTTTTCAGTGGATGTCGCATGTTACACATTTGCATCACCTGTAGGCTTTCCCACCCTCGCAATATTTGTCCTCGCTTAAGCAAAAATAAATGACTAGGTCCTGTGAACATCACAGCTCTCCGGTCTCTTATTTCAAAACATCCAGATCAGCATATTGTTTCTTATATTCTCAATGGTCTGTCAGAAGGGTTTCACACGGGCATCATCACCTGCCCCGCAGAATCAGTTATTTGTCCTAACTTACAATCAGCTGTTAATGACCCTGTCTCTGTATCCACACTTATTGCAGCAGAATTAGAGAAAGGTTTCCTTCTGGGTCCTTTTCCTTTCCCCCCGTTCCCTACATGGCGCATTAATCCACTAGGCATCGCCACCAAAAAATTCTCTAACAAAAAAAGACTTATCATCGATTTTTCTGCACCCCACTCTTCAAGTCAGGCCAGTTACAATTCCCTAATCCCCTCTTCTGAATTCTCACTTAGCTACAACAACATAGATGACTCCATTAGACTTATATTAGCTCTCGGCAGGGACTGCTGGATGTCTAAAACCGACATATCCGACGCATTCAAACTGCTCCCGGTCCACCCGTCACTGTGGCATTTGCAGGGTTTTTGTTGGAAGAACCAATATTTTTTCTCCACTCGCCTATCCTTCGGGGCCAAGAGTAGCCCAAAGATATTTGATACCTTCGCTCAGGTCTTGGTGTGGCTTCTTAAAAGCCACTGCAAATGCCCGGGCGTCATCCACTATCTGGATGATTTTTTGCTCATAGAACCCCACACAGACTCACCCTCCAGTCTTGACAAGCTCTTACTCCTTTTCCAGGAACTAGGCATTCCAGTGGCTTCCAAAAAGACTTTTGGCCTCTCCACCACAATTGAGTTCCTAGGTATCACACTCAACTCACATACCTTCATGTCTAGCCTATCCCCGGAAAAAATATCTCGTATTCTAGCTATCATCAGAGCAACACTAGCCTCTCCATCGCTTTCTCGAACTCAATTACAGTCAGTTCTGGGTCATTTTTCCTTCGCTTCCCGCATCTTTCCACAGGGCCGGCCCTTCACGTCGCACCTCATTGGGCTCCTTTCATGTTTCCCAGACACAGTCCAAACGATCTCCCTCGATTTTCCGGCCCGCCGTGACTTAGTCATGTGGGAGGTTTTTCTTACCTCATGGAACGGCCGTTCCATGTTCCCTCCTTCACCTTCCTGCACCTCGCCAACAATTTACACAGACGCCGCGGCGGGCCGGGGTTTTGCGGGAATCTGGGGTGATAATTGGTTCGCAGAGCCTTGGCCCACCGAGATCCGCTCCTCATCACGGCTGCTGGCTAGTTCTCCATTACTGGAAATTTACCCAGTGGTGGCAGCGGCAGCATTGTGGGGCAGTAACTGGTCAGGTCAGGCAGTCATATTTCATACCGATAACATGGCCGTCTCTCAGATACTTACCAAATGTAGATCAAATTCCCTACATATTATGAATTTCCTAAGAAAGCTTACTTGGATAGCATTTTCATATAAATTTATAATTCACAGCAAATTTATCCCAGGTCACCTCAACCAAAAGGCTGATGTTCTCTCTCGTTTAAATTCACAGGCCTTTTTCCAGCTTCATCCTTCGGCCAGCCCATTGCCCGCAAAAGTCCCAGCATTTCAAGACCTCATCATGATCTAAATAATTTGCTGTCCAGAGCCTCATACTACATTCAACAGGGTCTCGCTGACAGCACAAGGCAGAATTACCTTCATGCCTGGATTCAATTTACCAGATTCACCAACGAACTGGCCATTTCAGCTCCACCTACCATTGATCACATTTTAGCTTTCGCCACTCACTGCCATGAAAATCTCAAGTTGAGCCCATCTTCCATCAAACTGTATATCGCAGGCATTCAACATCACCTAGCCACGCATTACTCCATCTCGCCCTCATTGTCCTCTAATTACAAGGTCAAGACCTTCCTTAAGGGTATTTCAAAAAATCATCATCTCCCAGCACGCACTCGTCTTCCCATTACTGGCGTTATCTTCAAGCAAATGTATGATTTCCTCCAGGCTAATCCCTTCAACCCTCTCACTAACACCACCCTATTGGCAGCCATCAACCTGGCCTTCTTTGGTTTCCTTAGACCAGGAGAATTCACGGTTAGGCCCAATTCCTCAAACTGTTGTTGAAAAAGCACCTATCCTTCCACCACGACCATTTCACGCTGTTTCTTCCCTCCTCCAAAACTGACCAGTTAAAGAAAGGCACCAACCTACCTTTCTATTCCACTCATGATAGATGGTGCCCCGTCTTGGCACTACAAGCCTTAGTCCAGGCCAACTCGCACATCCCGGGCAACAGCCCTCTCCTCCCACTCTCGGACGGTCCCCTCTCAACCAGTCAGTTCACCAGTTACCTTCGCACCATTATCACAGGTCTGGGCCTCAATCCAGAACAGTACACTGGCCATTCATTCAGAATTGGTGCCGCTTCAGCAGCTTCAAGTAACGGTGTTCCAGCACACATCATTCAAAGGCTGGGTCGTTGGCGTTCTTCTTGCTACACCCGTTACATTCCTGATCCCCGTTCAGAAATTCAACATGCCTTGGTATCTTTGACTCATAATGTTGCTTCTAATAAATAGTTTGACCAATATTTTGCCTCCTTTTTTGGCCTCTTACAGGTAAACCTATCAACGCTCCTCCCGGGGGCCCCGTTAGGCCCCGGGGGGCCGGCAACCCTACACCATATGTCATAAACACACACCATGCATCCCCTCTACATTTCACAGCCGTAAGCCCCTACCACAAGTGGAAGGTGCTCCACCTGTATTTGTGGGAGGGGCTGCAGGCCTTAAATACAGGTAGCAGCCCCTTCCACTGGAGCTCAATTCACGTTGAGCCCCCCCTTATACCCCCCCTTCTTTCAGGGGTTTTTTATCTAGGTTGGCCCTCTTACAGGTAAACCTATCAACTCTCCTCCCGGGGGCCCCATTAGGCCCCGGGGGGCCGGCAACCCTACACCATATGTCATAACCACACACCATGCGTCCCCTCTACATTTCACAGCCGTAAGCCCCTACCACAAATAAAAGTTAATGTCTCAAAACTAATTTATATTACAAACAAATGGCTATCACAAAATATATAAGACATTTGGGGTTTTCTTTAAAATTAGCTAAACATGTCCACTTTAAGCCACTATAGGCCAGATTCAACAATCTGAATCTGGAAAGGGTCAATCCTGAAGCAAAACAATAGTACTTAATATGTGCGGGGTGATTTCTATGTTTAAGTATAACACTTCTGACAAGGGAAGAGTCTACCCTTTCCACTGATACCAAGTATATGTGGTGTTTACGAGTAATGCCCCAATCACTTAGCATGAACTTAGGCTAAGTGTAAAGAAAAACAAAGTCGGGTTGGAACACACCATGTGCATCATGTTAGCCCTCCTTGCTTCTAAATCATATATGTGG
Source organism: Rhinophrynus dorsalis (assembly GCA_037306005.1). Taxonomy (NCBI): domain Eukaryota; kingdom Metazoa; phylum Chordata; class Amphibia; order Anura; family Rhinophrynidae; genus Rhinophrynus; species Rhinophrynus dorsalis. The sequence goes on along the minus strand of CM074719.1, from coordinate 429,424,327 downwards.
TATAACTGGACAGATATCACTTGTGAGCTGATTTTAGGAGGAAGAGTTGAGATACCTGCTATGAAAATAACATTTACTGCACATTCTGCTGGTACTTTCTGGGTGCAGCAGTGAAATAGATCCTACTCCGTTACTGGAGCCCTTGTCTGAGCATCACACTTATCTGCCCAGGACACAATGAACTGTGGACAGTTTGTCATATGGGACACTCTTGTGCACTTGGTCGTACGACCCCTCTGGCCCTTATTATAGCCAGTCGAGAACTTGTTAAAGGACTTTTTGCACTGTTTAGGAGTGTCGGCGATGATCAAAGTGGCTACGGTCACAGAGACTGAATGTACTGGGCTGTCGGGTTGGGAAATACACTTAGTTTATACATTCGACAACAACTAGTCGTAAAACCCCGTCTCGGTGCTCGAATCGTCTACACTGAGTCCAACACAGGAAGTCGGGGCCAGTGAGTCGATGCCGGATTGGTCAAATCCCTAAGCAGGAGGTTTAAAGGTCTTCCATAGACCTAACACGGAGAAAAGTAGGAGACTCAGGGATTGGTCGAACAACGGACTCACTGTACAAGCTGATTGGCCAGGGTTGAAGAGGAATATTCAAACTAGCCAAGGATGTGCTTCAACCCTTGGCCATTGTCCCTTGAATGTATATTCCCGCCCCTCAAATCTTGCTGTCCAATGTTTAACCCCAGTCAAGGCTTTTGTGTAATAATGCAATCACGTCTGCCTTATTGTGTTGCCCTGAACCATTTGTTGTTGGTTCTTTGTCTAATGTGTTATGATTGTATTATTACACAAAAGGCTTGACTGGGGTTAAACAATGGACAACAAGACTTGAGGGGCAGCACTGGGACACTTTTGAGAGGAGTTAAGGGACTCTGCACCCAGAAAAACTGGGTGCAGAGTCCCTTAACGCCTCTCAAAAGTGCCGACGCAGGAACTGAAAAAAAGTCACCAGCCCTAAAGCCCCATATCAGTACGTCCAAAGCAATACCAAAATGTCTGATATATTAATAGAATTAACCCTATGAGTTCCTGCAGGGTATGCTTCCCCCACTGGCACTCACAGGGTTAATCTAAGTTAAAAATCAGCCCCTGACAATAAACACTTAATCCTGATGTCCACTGGAGTCTTTAGCATCCTGGTCAGCAAATGTCAATCTTCTTCTGTCATCTTCTATCTTCTTCATTCTCTCCATCTTCTTTCTTTTTCTCTTCTTTCTTCGCTTCTGTCTTCTTCTCTTCCTTGTTTAAACATTTTCCTGTAAAAAAAAAACAAGAAACATTAAATGTTGGAAATATGTACATTGTTTAACCCTTTGACTGCCAGATGGGTACGCAACGCATTGTGTACCTCTCTGGCAGTCAAAGTGTTAAAGTAATGCACATATTTCTAGTCGCCGCACTATTTTCCCCTCCATCTAATAAAAATTGTCCCAATACACTTCTCTAGAAAATTAATACTCGCTCTCAATAGTAAGTTGAAGGCTAATGTGGAAAGGATTGTTTTGTTGAAACAGTCCCAAGTCATTGGTTCCACTTCTGTCACTGACAGTGGCAGCAGGAGGTGAGACCGACCACAGCCCCCATCCCCGCTTGTTGTGTGTTTACACTTCTCCAGACAATCAGCTTCTGGTGGGATGATAAAACCTGCTAGAAGCTGATTGGCTGGGAGATGCGTAAGCATTTTGAAGAGAGACTGGCCACTGTTCAAATTTCCCCTACACTGGATCGTGCATCGGCCCAAAATGTAAGAAGGGGGGATGTTGTCGGTCTGCCGGCGATAGCAGCTGAGCCATGACTTGGATTTTCTTACACAAAAACAATATTATTTGCATGAGCCGTCAACTTAATATTGAGAACAAGGGTACATTTTCTAACAAAATGTACTGTGACACTTTTTATTCGATTGAGGGAAGAATAGTGTGGTGAATTGAAATATGTGCATTACTTTAACCCTTTGACTGCCAGAGAGGTTCACAACGTATTGCTCTGCAATGCGTTGCGTACCCCTCTGGCTGTCAAAAGTTAAACAATGTACATATTTCCATGTTATGTTTTTGGTTAACATTTAAGGTTTCTTTTTTTTCTTTTTACAGGAAAATGTTTGAAACAAGGAAGAAAAGAAGATAAAAAGATAGAAAAGAAGAAGAAAGAAGATCGAGGGAATGAAGAAAAAGGAAGATAGAAAATAACAGAAGACAGGTAAATGCTACACAGATCTATGTGTTAGGATAGTGTTAGGGGTAGTATTGTTGCACTTCACTGTTAAGGGTAGTGTAGTGTTAATGCTTTGGAGGGTGACTGTGTGTTGCGCTCATGCTCGGTGCTTGACAGTGTGTCAAGCACTGATCGTTAGCCTTTTCTTTGATGTTCCCATTACCCACGCTATTTTGCATGAGTTTTGGGAACTAAAAACACATAATGAACATTTGGCCACAAGTCAATTTTTTGACCCAACATCCGTTGTGGTTTCAGATGGCAGGGCAATTGGATACCGACTTAGAATTTTTTTTTGTTGGCCTGTAGACAGTTTTCTCCTACAGCAAGTTTTATCTACTTCAATGGATCAAGACCTAAGTGTCAGTCAGGTAGCTCTATAGCACACTGGTCAAGTCAGGTAATTTGTAACATTCTCCAGACTCTGTGTCAGTCAGGTAGCTTTGGAATACAAACATCAGAGGTACTGTTAGACATCACAGACTTGTTCCGCTGGTAGTCACAGAACCAGACAACCAGTGTCTGATGCTTCAGCCCTGTTACACTGGCATTCAGAGAACTAGACATAGACCATCTGACATCCTGTATCAAGTGTAGTCACACAAGTCTGTCTGCCATTACTCACATTTGTTTAAAAAAAATACTCTTTTTCTTCAGGGGATCCTGTGGTTTCATAGAACAGTTTAAGTACCACTGCCCTAAACCTTCCCTGCTGCCTGCTTGCCTCTACCCATCCATATTACAAGGGAGGCTTTGTTTGTGAGAATGTGCAGTATTATAAACCAATAGGCAGTTGGTCAGACCTTAGAAGCTGCTGCTTAGCCTGCTGCCTGCTAACAGTAGAACCTGTAGCTGGCTAGGCAATTATACTATTGTACAGGAGCTTGGATGACCTTGACTGATGCTGTCTGTGCATTAGATAGTCAGAGGCATTTACCATTCAGAAGCCAGAAACCAGCACTAGAAGATCAAACAGGATGGGATATTTTGTCAGTACCTCTGAATCCTGATAGGAGGAGCCATGCCTGCTGCATCATGCATGTAAGCTGATGCCCTGACCTGTGTTAACTGTACCATGTGCTTCATTCTCCCTGTTTCTCAGAGCAGCAGCCACTGGTTGAACAATGTGCATTGCAGCAGATGCAAGGCACAAGGGCCTACAATACAAAATGGGCCCATGGCAGGATTAAGACATGAGGTTGAATGGATAGACCCGTGTTCTCCATCTGGCATATGGGCCCAGCAACAACACCAATTTTGCAAAACCTAAAATATAAGAAGAGAAGCTACTTTTACTTTTGGTTCGCAGACTAAGGGCCCACCTTTATCTGTTGTCAGCTCCCTAAATCTTGCTTGAAGAGGAGCTCACGCAGGAGCTACATTTTACTTCTGGTAAAGAGATCAACTGCCCATTCACAATCTGCTCCCTTCCTGTGTCATCTCCCTAATTCCTGCCTCCTCAACAAATTAAATAAACAGGAGTGTAATAGGCCACGATGGGCCTTTAATCTGTGAACTGGAAGAAGAAGCTGCTCTCCAGGCTTTCTTTCTGATCTTTTAGGTTTTGTACAAATACTGTTTTTGCTGGACCCATACGGTGAACTTAAGAAAAGGAAATAGAGGTCACCTGCCCTAACCTGTCTTGCCATATCCCATGTTTCAACATATGACTTCGAAGACAGGGGTGTGTTAAATTTTTCTTTAGACCTGAACTGAAGTCTGGCACAAATATAAAACAGAACTGTCTTTATTCATTGCTACGTGCCACATGGTATGCCTTCTTCCATCCTGTTTTCCCCTATTTTCATCCTTTTTCCTACATTTCATCCTCAATGCCCTGTATCCTCTTAACCCCCTAATTCATATTTCCCTTCTTTTATTCTCTTCTTCTTCATGTCATCCTTTTCTCTTTTTTTCTTGCTCCCCAACCCCTCATTTCCCCACTCATTTCTCCTCATCTTTACCCTCTCTACACTTTTATCCTCTACATCTTTTTAGTCTCTACCACTTTGATTCTCTCAAGCCCTTTCATTTTTTCTACCCTCTTGCATCCTCTCTTCCCCCTCTTCCCCTCCACATCTTTACCTGTTTTCATGCTCTTTTCCCTTCCTTTCATCCTCTCTTCCCACGTCATCCTATTTCCATCCCAAAGCAAGTTTTCCATCTTCAGTCCAACCCTACTTCTCTTGGCAACAGCCTAACTCAAGACAGTGAAGAAGAAGTTGTCATTATGGCTGGTGGTGGTAGTGAGGGCTATAGCCAGACTGAATGTGACTGGCAGTATTGCCAGTTGTGTGGGAAGATGGAAAATTTGCTTCAATGCGGCCACTGCTGAAGCTCTTTTTACTGCAGTAAAGAGCACCAGTGACAGCACTGGAAAAAACATAAATTACTCTGGAAAGGAGTCCCTACAACTAACCCTGGTGTCATTTCTGCTTCACATACTTCATAGCAGTCACCTAGTGATATTTTGAAGCCGCCCTTTTGACACCAACGTCACTCTGAAGTCACTCTTCATGACGAGGGTGACATTTTTAACTCACCCTTTTGACACTTGCACTATTGACAGCGACATTTTAATAGTAAACCCTATTTTAGTGCCAGAGAGGGTATCCAGCTCAATGCGAAGCAAAGCTTTCTATACCCCTTTGGCACTCATGGGGTTAAGTGCAAATCTGAGCTTGTCCTTTGATATGAATTATTGCCTTATGAACACATACATATTCATTCAGCTTTAACTATATTATGTTGATGAAATCAATTGTGATTTTTTTTTTGTTCTTTTCAAATTTCTTGTCAATCAATAAGCAAAGCAAATGTGACTACAAACCTATTGGTGTTTTCCAAGCCCTTGCTTTACACTGGAGGATTTATGAGTAATTTTCTTGACTTTTCTTTGCACAATTGATTTTATTCACATTTAAAATTACATGTCAGAGGAATGTTTTGATTCATTTTACACTGACAAAGCATTCCTAAATGTCCCTAGGTAAAAACACAATATTCACTTAGACTTTATTCAGCGATAAAAGCATCTCTGTGTGGTTTGTTAAATGATTACATTGCTTTTGTTATTGTTTCTACTAGACTGATTGCCATTATTAACCCTGTGAGGACCACAGGGGTGTGTAAGTTAACCCAATGATGTAACTGTCACTACTTGTGACACAAAATATTATTATTATTAGGCGAGGGAATAAGGCTGGGAGGGCAACTAGTAGCCACAAATCTCCACGACCTTGTTCCATTGGGAGTGCACAACATGTATGAAATATGATAAGAGATCTGAGGGGATGATTGTGTAGTGCTTGGTGTACTTTGGCACTCAAAGGGAGTGATGCTGTCCATGGTGCTGAAAAGATCCTCTCCACTCCCCTACTGAAAAAGCAGAGAGAATGCTCTCAGACTTCAGCATTGCCGTAGTGTCGGTGATATGTGAGGAAGCACATGCCTTCCATATTGACAGCAAGCTTATATGATAATGGAGTCCTTCTCCACCCCTCCCCTTGCATCCCTGAATTTTAGTGCATATGGCAAATGTGTCTACACTGAAAAGTCAAAATGCTTTGAACAAATTGCAAAATCATATAGCCACAGCATCGATCTTTAGAGCATCTCCCCCCTGAGTGTTATAGTCTGTCCATGGCATATGCCATAATTCCATGCCAGTTGGAAATGAATGTTAGGTGTGCATTATCCAGTTCAGCAGATATTTCCAGGTAGTCAAATCTGCATTTACATTCTAATTAAGGATTAGAACTGGATTGCCAAATTACTTTTTGCTGACTAAAAAAACACGTCTTTCAAACCTTTTTGGAACTCTGAAAAATACTTGGGCTGGATCAGGTAGGGAAACAGGGGGAGACTATAGACCTCCAGACCCCATGTGCCTAAGCACCCTCCCCAAATCCCTGCCACCCATAGTTTACCCCTCCATTGCTGACTCACAGAGATCTTGCTGTTCCACCAAAGGACGTGTTAATCCCATGTTAATAAAAAATAAACACCACTTAAAGCGGAACTACCACCTCTTAAACACTTTAACTTCAATAACTCCCCATCTGGCATTCTTCCTAGGCTGACAGCAGCACGGAGCGCAGACATCTTGCCATAGTGACGTCCACGCGATTGCGATGTCAGTCCCAGCCGGGTCTATGAGGCATTGCTAGGAGCCGACCGGCTCCAAAAGGGACTGACAGCGCAGGTGCGTGGACGTCACTATGGGAAGATGTCCGCGATCCTTGCTGCTGTCAGCCCGGTGAGAATACATATTTCTTCTGAATAAGGTAATAATTCTGGCAACTAGTGCTACTAAGCTGCTAGTTGCCAGATGGGGAGTTATTGAAGTTAAATTGTTTAAGAGGTGGTAGTTCTGCTTTAAATGAAAGGGAGGTTTTATTCCTCTTCTATGGCTTAATTGGTTTGTTCCTCAGTTACTCATTTTTTCTTTTAATATATCTGTGTGTGTGATCTTCTAACTAGAGCACCAGACACAGGTTTAAAGGGATAGTAACACATATATATATATATATATATATATATATAGATATAGATATATTCAGTTATTGCCCTTCATGCTAATAAATAAATACAATTCCTCCACTCGTTTTAGTATTTGTTGTTGAGTTTTTGCTTTAATGCAAACATTTGGCTCCTATGTGTAGTCATCCTTAATTTTGCTTTCTTCAGCCCTTGATTTACTTCTAGTGTCCTATTGATGAGCTCAGCATTGAACTGCACGTTTCTTCTTTTATGCCCTTCCTTATGGTCTTATACATTTCACATAGTCAACCCTGTTTCAAATAGTATTGTTTTGCTTAATTTCTTATTGCCTTTTCATCATGGCAACTTTTTCTTTTGATATTATTATTTTTTTTTTTTTTTACAGTAGGTGCAAGGGCATGGGCAATGTCTGCCACAGTTTCAATACCTTTTTCATTGTGGATTGAAATGTCTATGTATGGGAGGTCTTGCAGCACATTGAAGTCATTACCGCTAACTCACAATTCGTTTGATTTTTTTTCGTTTGATCTGGTTAGTGTCGACCTTCACTTCTGTTGAGTTGATCATTTTTTTTTCCTTTCTTGCAGTCAATTTTGATTTTTGCTTTCACTAGATGATGGTCACTTACAACATTAAAGTGATTTAAAACTTAGTAGTAAGTGTATATCATTTTATTATTTGCAAGTATGATAGTAAAATAGTAACGTAGTAAATTAGGTTGAAAAGTCCATCAAGTTCAACCTTTGCCTCATAACCCAGAGAAATGAGAATTATATAAGCTTTCCTGCTGCCAAATAAGTTAGTCTTTATCTGAACTTTCATTTTGCCTACTATGAGTTGAACTTGATCTACTTGTGTCTTTTTTCAACCTAAAATGGCTGTGTTACTATGTATGTTACTATGTATTATTGCTTAGAATTTGGTACATTCACAGTAATAACCACTCCCCAACAAATAACATAGGTAAGCTCTCTGTGCCTAGATAACAGCTGCATCTCACTGTCAAGACCTAGAACAGGCCTGTTATGCCTCTGGGCACAGTTTATATACCTGAAATGGTGGACTTCCCTTATGGATGGGATCAGACTGAAAAGCTAATGTACATTTCTCATCTATAATGGGAAAAAAAAGAAAAAAAAACTGTGAGCAGCTCCAGCTTTGTTACTAAGCCAGTAAACAGGCAAACACGTATGTATTGTTCATTCTCAGTGATGTACTCATCACACCTCGTCTTCCAACATGCCACATTAAAAAATATAGAAGCATATCTGAATTAACCCTTTGAGTGCCACAGAGGGCTCAAACTCATTGCAACATCCTGGATACCTCTGTGGCACTCAAAAGGTTAAAGGGAGTGCACAAACTCAATAGTTTCACATTGCTTGCTAAGTTTGGGACATACACCTGTTGATGAATCTTCTTCGTTGTTTAAATTTTCTAACAAATAACATAGGAAAGCAATATTGAAAGATCACTGATGTACTGAATTATCACCAATGCATAGAGAATAAGAGATCTGAAACATCATTTTGTTTTCTGATGGGATCTACTTTAGAAAGGGTGTGCTTTCAAGAAAGTATGTCTTTCTTCATCCTGACAAACAATGTAACAAAAAATGTGTATAATCCGAGTAATGTTGATAGTGTTGAATGATGACCAGATTTGACTAGAACTTGACCTGGGTCTGAGACATAAGTACTGAACATGTTTCAAAAATCTCCAACTGACCTACTACTTTATCAATCAGGATAACATAATCTGTGAAACCCCTCTCTGTTGCTGTTTTCTCCCCTCTGATAAAGTAGAACATTTAGGAGATGTTTATACTGTTCAACAGAGAATTTCCATTGGGTGCTTAATATATATAAATATATATATATATATATACAGGGCTCAAAATTTCCACTCACCACTAGCCAATGGCGAGTGAAAATTTAGCCCTGGTGAGTAGAAATTCAGCCCTGGTGGGTATGCTATGGCTTGTAACTTTTATATATATATATATACATATATATATATATATATATATATATATATATATATATATATATATATAGTGCATTGGTCACTGGCCTACCATCCAAGGAGTTAAATCCACCATAACAAAGGATCAAAGTCAGCCTGGTCTTGACACTTTGTCCTGACCAGAACCTGTTGCCATTATGAATTAATTATCTGACACTACAATGTAAATCTCTCAGTTAAAAAAATGTTCATCCACATCTCATGACTGTCTTCAATGAAATGATCATTATGCACTATCCCATAACAAATATATGTATGTATTAATGTAAAGATACTTAATGAGTTTAGTTGTAATGGGGAAGTGCCTTCAACTCTGAAATAAATATAGCACAATTGACATTGCTGAAAACCTTATCACTTATACTTACATTGCACACTGGTAGTCAGAGATCCCCCATATGTACTGTCTTACCTCCCCCACCACCACCGCCACCATACTTGCTCACTGCCCACTGGTAGATATACCCATATACACTGCCTGACCCCTCATCCCTCCCCCCACCTGGTTTCACTGGCAGTCATAAGTCCTCATGTACAGTGACTGACCACTGGTAGCAATAGAATCACACATACACTGTTTGCTTCCCCATCCTTGTTCCACTGGTAGCCACGCTCCTGGCACCCAATATGGAATGTCAGCCCACAGCAGTGGGGTACCATTTTTCGTAGGCTGGTAGGAGGTCCTTCTAGGAAATCACATGGTGTTAAATATTTTTGTATGCTGCATGATGATGCATTGGAGACCTCTAGCATTGAACAGGTTAAAAAGTCCCATTTCAATGAATGGTCATTTTTAGTCCCCTTCTGTGCATTTGATTTGCTTTACAATTGCACCTCTTCACCTGAATGAATCAGGCCCTATATCTTCTATAATAGCAAATGTGTGATTTCTTCTTTATCTGTTCTCAAAATGAAACAAGTCTTGTCACTTTTCTTTCTGGAACACCTCTAGAATTTGACCTTCTCTCACACAGGACACTACCAAAACCTTAGTTCCCTCCCTCACCATGCCTTGGCTTGACTATTACCAGAGCCAGCCCTTACATGGGTTCTAGTGTGTCCATGGGACCCAGGCGGCACTTTGACAGGAGCGGAAATGTGCCGCCCCAAGGCATGTTTTCTCCTGCACTGTGGCTCAGACTGTTGCTCGCTCAACGGCGCCGCATCAGTGACAGACATGCTGGTCTAGGGCGCAGATCTGCTGGCCAGCGACTGCCGCCCTTCAAAAAAAAAAAAAAGCTTGCCAGCAGAGGTGCTGGCTCAACAGCCTCTCTGCAGGCAGGCAGTCAGCTTGAGCACAGACACCCTCTTATGCTGCCTCTCGCTGATCGCCACTCTGTACTGAGGTCAGAGCGTCAGGGGTCACGTGACCTACCAGCGCTCAGACTTCAGACCACGCGGGGAGCGCGAGAGGCAGCATGGGAGGATCAAGCTGTCTGCCACTAGACACCAGAGAGCTGGACAACTGTGGGGGCTGGCTGGGTAAGTCCTGGGTGGGCAATGTGGGCGATGGGCCATGTCCTGGGGTAAGTCCTGGGACTGCAATATGGGTGCTGGGGCATGTTTTACTGGCAATGGTATATTTAATGGGCATCTGGCAGTGGCATATTTTAATGGGAAAACTGACTGTGGCATATTTTAATAGGCAAACTAACCATGGCATATTTTAATGTTCAACCTGGTTGTGGCATATGGAGGGAGAAGAGAAACAGACAGAGGCTGGAAGAGGAGAGAAGCAGACAGACATGGAGGAGAGAGAGAGAGAGACAAAAGAGGAGAAGATACATGGTAAAGAGAGACATGGGAGAGACAAACATGTGTGGGATGGAGGGAGAGAGACAGACAGACATGGGTGGCAGAGAGGGAGAGACATGGGGGGAGACAGCCATGGAGGGAGAGCAAGACAGACATAGATGGCATGGGGAGAGAAAGAGACATGGTGGAAACAGACATGGATGGCATGTGGGGGTGGCAAATATGTTAGGTGCACCCCTGGGAGGGACACAAATGGGGCGGGGCATAAGGGGCAGCAAAATCAGGTTTTGTGAGGGTGGCAAAAATCCTTGCACCAGCTCTGAGCCCAGGAGCACACATACCTGGTTATGAAAAGTGGTGTCCTGTGTGAAAGATTCCTAAAAAAAAAAAAAATGGACATATATAAAATATCATCTAGAAACTTTAGATGGTATTTTATAACTGTCCATTTTTACATTTGCAGCAGAGTTAGATAGCAATCTTTCACATAGGACACCACTTTAACAATTTCATAACCAGGGATGTCTGCTCATGTCAGTGCCGGCCCAAGACATTGCGCTGCCTAGGTCCAAGGTAAAATGCTGCCCCACCCCCAAACCATGCCCACCAAAACACGCCCACATCCATTATGTGATATTTTAGAACTGTCTATTTTGTACAATTGCAGTAGTGTTAGATAGCAATCTTTCACACCACTTTAACCCTTTCATAACACAGGGATGTACGTGCCTGTACTCAAAGGGTTAGAATTTCACATTCACAAAATGCACTGGCCAAATACCTACTCTTCCTTGTGTAAAGTTGTCTGCAGGGATAAAACCAGGTACAATTCAATAACTGTGCCATGCCAGCCTGCATTCATAGGGCCAGGCTCCCCCACATTGATGGGGCCCCAGTTGGCCACATGAAGAAGGAGATCCCTGTTGTTCTTGTTGGATTTTTATGTAAATTATTGCCTCTGGGCCATGTTGCTGCCTCTCTCTCTCTCTCTCTCTCTTTCTCTCTCTCTCTCTCTCTCTCCGTGACACTGCTGTTTCGTACTGTTTAGTCTCAATACTACACTTCTACCTCCTGAGGGGTCCTCACCACCTCTCTGTCTCTCATGCCTGGGTTGCTCCCTCCACTTCCTCTTCCCATATTAACCTTTTGAGTGCCACAGAGGTATCCAATGCATTGCAATGCATTGGATACTTCTCTGGAATGCAAAGGGTTAAAGAGCTAGATAATTCTGTGTCCCAGTCCCTGTCTTTTACCTTAATTCTATTTTTTATCTCTTTTGCAGTTGACAACACAACTTTATTGAAGCAACAATTTACAAATACAGAGTTTTTTTTGGGGGGAGAGTTTTATTAGCAGGGGAGAAAAACAATTTTATTTCAGTTTTGCTTGAAAAAAGGGTGAACTTTTTTTTTTTACTCCCCAAAGTGGGTCAAGGCATCAATAAAAGTAGCAACGTTTAAAAGAAAAGTAAAAAACTTCAAGTTCTCAGGAGAAATTTTGCTGTTAAAAGTAAAGGCAGGTTGGCTAGCACAGAAAATAAAAACACATTTCCTGCTGGGCTTTAAACTGCTGCTCGGCCAACCCCTTGGATGCTAAACATCTCCAACACACTGGTAAAGACATTGCTAGCATCCAAGGGGTCGACCGTTTAAGGACCAGAGGAGCGTGCAATGCATTGCACACCCCTCTGATCATATACAAGGTTATAAAGCAGATTGTATCACTTTACATTCATGTGGATGAGTCACTAATCCCCCCAATTAAAATAAACAGAGCTGGGGACTTAGTGGTCGATGTGATCTAATCATGTTATTGCATTGCATACCCACTCTGGCATTCAAAGGGTTAAATTTGCATAGAGTACCCATATAGGCGTGTTTTGGTGGGTGTGGTTTGGGGGGGTAGCATTTCATCCTTGGACCCAGGCTGACTCTGAGGTGGGCCCAAACCTTTACCTTCTTTCTGACTCAGGCATTAAAACTTAAATATAGTCAAGGGCCATACACTTCATATTTGACTCCAAGGAGAGCCAGAATAGTAGCTGTTGAATATTTATTTATTTATTTATTTATTTATAAAATGTTTTACCAGGAAAAATATATCGAGATTCCTCTCATTTTCAAGTACGTCTTGGAGAGCTTTTACAGTAAGAATGATATATTTACAGAAAATAGAAAAATAATAACAATATAAACATACGTAAAAAATCTATACAGTTATATTTTGTTTTTAAATCTAAAGACACAGTTATTTTTAGGAATTCTAGTCTGGGAAAATATCTGATTCTTGTGGGTATGTTATTCCAGGCCTTCAGAGCTTTAAAGGCAGTTGTTGAGTTAACCAGCTGAAAACGTTGTATCTGTCATTCAATTCACACACTTCCAATTTGTCCTCGGTGACAAGCTCACTGATTGGACAGGAAATGATTTAATGTTTCCACCCACTTGTAATTAAAAAAGGTATATATATGGGCATATGAAGCCGTTGGTATGGTGAAACTCTTTGGGCGGCGCAGCAATTAAATAATGGGTACATAATAAAGTGACCCTAAGACTAGAATTACCACTGAGCAAGATGTATATATGTAGCTGAATGATAGCCACTTAGAATGCGGCTTACACCGTGATGGAGACAGAGAGAGTGAACTTATCACTATTGTAACTTTAATTAGATATGAATATAATGTGGAGATATAGCACAGCAACTAATGTTTAAGTCCACAGTGAAAGCAGGGCACCTGTAGTATTTGGAATTTAATTGTAAGATATTGCTAACTACGAGGAACAGTGGACTTATAGGGACCCGTAGTGACTAGTGATGAGCGAGCACCCCAATGCTCGGGTGTTCGGGTGCTCTGACCGAGCACCCCCTGAGGCTCGAGTGCTCGGCCGAGCACCCGAGCCCCATTGAAGTCAATGGGAGGACTCGAGCATTACACCAGGCACCCCCTGCTCTGATGAGGGGAGGGTGCCTGGTCCATAGGAAAAGGGCAGAAAATGATGGAAACACCACAGAAATGGTTCAGGGACAGCATAGGGAGGATGTCTGGATGCATCTTGGACTCCAACATCGTTGCTGGGAACGATCTTTCGCCCGTAGTATGCCATTTTTACAGACTGACCATAAAACACACAAAAAGGAAAATAAAAACGACTTTAGGCGAAAAATTGTTACCAAACAATATTTGCTGTATATTTACTTGTATATCATCTGCAAATTCTCCCAAAAATTTCCTTGATTTTCTGAAGTGAGGCCATGATTAAGAGGGAAACGTGCGCAGAGGTAAATTATCCCAAAAATTTCCTTGATTTTCTGAAGTGAGGCCATGATTAAGAGGGAAACGTGCGCAGAGGCAAATTCTCCCAAAAATGTCCTTGATTTTCTGAAGTGAGGCCATGATTAAGAGGGAAACGTGCGCAGAGGCAAATTATCCCAAAAATGTCCTTGATTTTATTGAACTGAGGCCATGATTAAGAGGGAAACGTGCGCTGAGCTGACCATCTAAAACATTATGGGTGAGGGTCTGCTGCAGAGCTGACCATCCTAAACATTATATGCGAAGGCCCGCTAGTGAGCTGACGCTATAAAACATTATATGCGAAGGCCCGCTAGTGAGCTGATGCTATAAAACATTATATGAGAGGGCCCGCTAGAGAGCTGACCCAATAAAACATTATATGAGAAGGCCCGCTGGTGAGCTGACCTATATAAAAATTGGCAAACGGGCGCTGGTGAGCTGGCCCTATATAAAAATTATATCACAGGGCCCGCTAGTGAGCTGGCCCTATATAAAAATTATAGCACAGGGCATATGGAAGAGGAGGAGGAGGATGAGAAGATTAAGAGTCAACCATATACCTGTTTTTTGGGTGGAAGGGGTGAATGGGAATACAGAGTATTCCCATCATTGTAAATAATATATGTAAAGTGAGTTTATGTTCCCCCGGGGCTTTCCTCCAGTGGAGTGGAGAAGTCAGGGGAAATCCAGGCCATGTTCATTTTTATAAGTGTCAACCTATCAGCATTGTCGGTGGAAAGGCGGATACGCTTATCTGTTATGATGCCACCAGCAGCACTAAATACCCGCTCAGACAGAACGCTGGCGGCAGGGCAGGCCAGCACCTCCAAGGCGTAGAGTGACAGTTCATACCACGTGTCCAGCTTGGACACCCAGTAGTTGTAAGGCACAGAGGGATCATTGAGGACGCTGACACGGTCTGCTACGTACTCCTTCACCATCTTCCAAAACTTTTCCCTCCTTGTGACACTAGGCTGCGCATCAGGGTGAGGGTGCTGGCGGGGTGTCATGAAGGTGTCCCACGCCTTGGAGAGTGTTGCCCTGCCTTTCTCGGAACTGCTGTGTGCTCCCCTTTTCTCCCCTTCTCGGTTGGCCAAGGTAGCACGTACTCTGCCGCCAGCGTTGTCAGATGGAAAATTTTGGAGCAATTTTTCAACAAGAACCTTCTGGTATTGCACCATTTTGCTTGTCCTCTCCACCGGAGGAATGAGAGATGAGAAATTCTCTTTGTAGCGGGGGTCCAGAAGGGTTAACACCCAGTAATCCGTGTTGTCTAAAATGCGTACAACGCGTGGGTCACGGGAAAGGCAGCCTAACATAAAGTCAGCCATGTGTGCCAGAGTACCAACAGTCAAGATTTCGCTGTCCTCACCAGGACGATGACTCTCAATATCCTCATCCTCTTCCTCCTCTTCTGCCCACCCACGCTGAAGAGATGGAACTAAAGTTCCATGGCTACCCTCTGTAGCGGAGGCAACCGTGTCTTCCTCCTCCTCCTCCTCCTCCTTCTCCTCTGCCTCCTCCAATTGTCGCTGAGAAGACGAAGTGAGGGTGCTCTGGCTATCACCTTGTGTAAGCTCTTCCTCCCCCATTTCCACCTCTTCCACATGCAAAGCGTCGGTTTTAATTGTGAGCAGCGAGCGTTTCAGTAGACACAGAAGTGGGATGGTTACACTGATAATAGCGTTATCGCCGCTCACCATCTGTGTCGATTCCTCAAAATTGCGTAAAACCTCGCAGAGGTCTGACATCCATTCCCACTCCTCACTTCTGATTACAGGAAGTTGAACGGAGAGGCGACGACCGTGTAACAGCTGGTACTCCACTACTGCCCTCTGCTGCTCACAAAGCCGGGCCAACATGTGGAAGGTGGAGTTCCAGCGCGTGCTCACGTCACACAGCAGCCGGTGAGCTGGCAATTGTAAGCACTGCTGCAGCTTCAACAGGCCGGCCGAAGCTGTAGATGACTTACGGAAATGTGCACACACGCGGCGCACCTTGGTCAAGAGATCATGCACATTGGGGTAGGTTTTTAGAAATCGCTGAACCACTAAATTAAATACATGCGCTAGGCATGGTACGTGTGTGAGCTTGCCGAGCTCCAAAGCCGCCACCAAGTTACGCCCATTATCACACACAACCATGCCTGGTTGCAGGTTGAGTGGCGAGAGCCATTGCTCGGTCTGGTGACTAATCCCCTGCAACAGCTCTGAGGCCGTGTGCTGTTTGTCCCCAAGGCAGATCAGCTTCAGCACGACCTGTTGACGCTTCCCCACTGCAGTGCTACACTGCTTCCAGCTACTGGCTGATGGGGGAGTGGCGCTGCGTGTAGAGAATTCGGAGGTGGAAACGGAGGAGGAGGAGCCAATAACGTAGGTGCTGGCGGAAACCCTGATGGAGGTAGGGCCCGCAATCCTCGGCGTGGGTAGCACCCGTGCCATCCCAGGGTCCGAGTCGCTCCCAGCCTCCACGACATTCACCCAGTGTGCCGTCAGGGAAATGTAGCGTCCCTGGCCACAAGCACTTGTCCATGTGTCAGTCGTTAAGTGGACCTTCCCAGTAACTGCGCTGGTCAGGGCACGGGTGATGTTACGGGACACATGGTGGTGTAATGCGGGGATGGCACACCGGGAAAAGTAGTGGCGGCTGGGGACCGCGTACCGAGGGACAGCTGCTGCCATCAGGCTGCGGAAGGACTCAGTGTCCACAAGCCTAAATGGCAGCATTTCGATGGCCAGTAATTTGGAAAGGTGTGAGGTTAGTGCTATGGCCTGTGGGTGGGTGGCTGGGTATTTTCTCTTGCGCTCAAATGCCTGGGGTAACGACATTTGGACGCTGTGCTGGGACAGGGAAGTGGATGTGGTCGCTGATGGTGCTTCAGATGGTACAGGTGCAGGGCGGGAGGTATGCGGGCCTGCGCCTTCGACAGGCGATTGGCCGGCACCGAAAACAGGGGAAGAGGAGGCAGTGGTGTGGCCTGCAGACACAGATGGGCGATCCAGGCGTTCCTCCCACTTACTACGGTGCTTGGATGCCATGCTGGTGGTGGTGAGGTTTCTAGTGTTCATGCCTCGGCTCATTCTGGTGTGGCACAGGTTGCAAACTACAATTCTTTTGTCGTCCGCACTTTCCTTAAAAAAACGCCATACCGCGGAACACCTACCCTTTGGCAAGGTAGATTTACGCAAGGGGGTGCTCCGTGGAACATTTGCGGGCCGGTTTGGTGCGGTCCGCCTTCTTTCTGTAGCCACACCACTGCCTCTTCCAGCCTGTTGCGGTGCTGCAGATGGCTCACCCTCAGGACTGCTGTCATCGCTCGGCTCTACACCTTCCCAGGTGGGGTCAGTCACCTCATCGTCCACCAAGTCCTCCTCCACTTCCTCACTCTGATCATCCTCCTCATGTCTTGATCCCACCACATACTCAGTCATTGACAACTGTATAACATTCTCCTCAACAAGGTCTTGAGACGGAAATAGTGGTTGATTTAATGGCAACTGTGTCTCATCATCATCATCATCATCCACTACTTCCTTTGACCTTAAATGCCGTTCACATCTGTCATCTTCTTGTGATTGGGTACCCTCTAGAGGTTGTGAATCAGGGCACAAGATGTCATGTTCCTCTGCAAGCGTGCTTGGAGAGAGGGTCAAATGAAGGATTGGTGATGAGACGAGCTCCTCACTATATCCCAGTGTGGGATCACTTCTTTGACCAGACCGTGTATGGTGGGAGGAAGGATGATCAGAGTGAGGATTATGTTGACCAGACTCTTGGCTACTGAGAGTGGACTTGGTGGAAGACAGGGTGGTGCTTAACCGACTGGAAGCAGTATCAGCTGACATCCAACCGACCACCTGTTCGCAGTGGTCGGACCTCGAGAGTGATGTCCTGCGATGCCCTGTGAAATGAGACATGAAGCTAGGTATGGTGGATGTCTTTCTTTCTTGTGCTCTGGCACCAGGCACAGTTTCTCCGCGTCCTGACCCGCGCCCTGAACTATCAGGATCACGTCCACTTCCCCGTCCCTTTTTACCCGCCTTCTTCATCTTACACGGAATATGTGACTTTAATATTTGAGTTTGAAAACTTAACAGTATTTCTTCCTATTCTGCAACTGTGCAGAGTACACAGAATAGGCTGCTAAACGGTGGTGACACACACTGAATGGAATATGTGACTTTAATATTTGAGTTTGAAAACTTAACAGTATTTCTTCCTATTCTGCAACTGTGCAGAGTACACAGAATAGGCTGCTAAACGGCGGTGACACACACTGAATGGAATATGTGACTTTAATATTTGAGTTTGAAAACTTAACAGTATTTATTCCTATTCTGCAACTGTGCAGAGTACACAGAATAGGCTGCTAAACGGCGGTGACACACACTGAATGGAATATGTGACTTTAATATTTGAGTTTGAAAACTTAACAGTATTTCTTCCTATTCTGCAACTCTGCACAGTACACAGAATGTGCTGCTAAACTGCGGCGAAGCACACTGAATGGAATATGTGACTTTGATATTTTAGTTTGAATACTTAACAGTATTTCTTCCTATTCTGCAACTCTGCACAGTACACAGAATGTGCTGCTAAACTGCGGCGAAGCAAACTGAATGGAATATGTGACTTTGATATTTTAGTTTGAAGACTTAACAGTATTTCTTCCTATTCTGCAACTCTGCACAGTACACAGAATGTGCTGCTAAACTGCGGCGACGCACACTGAATGGAATATGTGACTTTGATATTTTAGTTTGAAGACTTAACAGTATTTCTTCCTATTCTGCAACTCTGCACAGTACACAGAATGTGCTGCTAAACTGCGGCGACGCACACTGAATGGAATATGTGACTTTGATATTTTAGTTTGAAGACTTAACAGAATGTGCTCTAATCTGCAACTTTGCACACTAAACAGAATGTGCTCTAATCTGCAACTTTGCACACTAAACAGAATGTGCTCTAATCTGCAACTGTGCACACTAAACAGAATGTGCTCTAATCTGCAACTTTGCACACTAAACAGAATATATATATTTTTTTTTTTTCCCCCCACACAAAATAACCTGCTGCCCCCACACACAGTAGTCCTAAAAAGGACTTTTGGTTCTTTTTTTTCACTATTTTGCTTTTTTTCCTCCCTACACTGACTTTCCCTTCCTATCCTCAGCTCTCCCTGGCTAAGACTGAGCCGAACTCGCTGGTCAGGTGCTATACAGCACCCGACCACGGGTTCTGGCCAGCCAATCAGTGTAATGCCAGCAGCCAACATGGCTGCTGGCATTACACCGATGTCAGAGCCTCCCTGCACGTTTATTGGCTGCGCAGCAGCCGCAAAACGTGCGGGGAGGAGACCCGAACATGGCGGGCGAGCACATGCGGTACTCGTACGAGTACCGCCATGTGCCGAGCAGAGCGATGCTCGAGCCGATCCGAGCATCGGCCGAGCATGCTCGCTCAACACTAGTAGTGACTGTTACACAAGGACATGTAGATCGTCTGAAGTAACCTTAAGTCTAGAAGTACAGGCAGTTATCATTAGTGATACTCAATGAAGATGAAACATGTAAAGTATTCATCCGATTTAATACCGTTGATTCAATAACAGATCGAGTGTACATAGGGAACGAGGCGCTAGGTAGTACATACTGTCCGGCAGTGAAAGGGTGTACATACATGTTACTTCCAACACGTCTCGGAAAATGTGACCTAGCAGGGCACCTGCACTAATCTCAGAGTATATACCATTACAATGTACTGTGAATGCTTTATGGTATTTGACTAACTATTAAAGGCTATGGAAACGGAGTTATTATCATTAGCCTAAAAGCAACGAGCGTATTGAGAGCAGGATACCTACAGAGGTTTTGATTACAGTGCAAGAAGCTACAAATAACCCTTGAACTACAGTGATTTATCTGGACAGGTAGTAAGTCTGCAGAATCCTTTGATTTTGCTATATAGGCATCTATACTCATACTTAAGTAGGATAAAACAAGTAAAGTATTCATCCAACTCCATGCCTATGATTTAATAATTGATTAAGTGCACACAAAAAGCAGATCGCTAGTTACTTTATACTGTCCAGCACTCCATGGATGCATGTGTGTTTAAGTACACCGTGGTTCCACTATCATTTAGCAGGGTGCCTGCAGTTATCTCAGTATATAGAGATATCCTCACACATTGATATTGTGACCATGCTAATCTTTAATCCCTCAGATTACTTGTTTTGCTACTACATATTAATTAATTATGAGCTAAGGGAGAGGGGTCAGCTGCGCTGTGTTTTTAATAAAGGCACACTCATTAAAGGTGTGTCTTTAGATGTTGTGTCTTGTCTATATATTTTAATGTGTGATTAATAAAGATTTAATTTTATAAATTTATATATCCACTTCGGTGCACAAAGAGGGGGTCTCTGCTAAGGTGGAGAGATGTGATTTTGCTTGGCTCTTGTGCCCGGACATCATTATATCTCATCTCCCTTGTTCTTTCCTATTTTCCTTGCTGATATATGTTTTTGAGAACTGAGGTGTATCATTTACACTCTAGTTATGCTATAATCCATAGCTTATACTACGGAGCTCTAAAGGAGAAGGCAGATTGACAGGCTTCTTTCTTGTAGTGTGGGATACTGAGTGCAGCGGAGATTATAGTTAGTATGGAAAGTTGGAGTGAGATACTGCTCAGGTAGACTGATAGCTTTCTAGAGAAGTGGTTATAAACTAGACAAGAAAGGTGAAGGAAAAGTCTAGATTTGAGCGTTAGCCAATTTAGGTCTTTAAACACATCACAATGATGGGTAGTGTAGAGGACAAAGGTGAGATTTATAAAAATAATCTTATTACTTTGTAAAGAACTGTCCTTAAGGCATGGCAAGTGGAGATAACACCAGGTCTGATTTATAAATGATTAAAGGCATTTTTATAAATATGGTGTTATTATGCTGATTTTAAAGCCTTGAATGCTTAAGGATAGGATATACCTGGTGTTAAGATTGGGGCAAAAATTATGTTGCAAAATTGTTGCAAATAGCGAGATTTCTTTACTTTTTACAAACGTTACAAAACAACATACCACACAACATCTTCTTAAACTGGTGTCATTATGTTTCTAAATATCAGACACCCTGTTCCAGCCATATTAACATTTATTTCCTCTTATCTCCACTTTTATAAATATCCCTGAAAGTGACATAATGAATTATACAGTGTAAAGTTTATTAAGATGGATTTGTAGCACAGAAGCATACACTACATCCCCAAAATATATGACTGGCATTGGCATCTGTTTAACAATATGTTTTCTTACCAGGGGACTTAGATAGGATTTGTGACTATTTCAGGATAAAGTGTGGTTGGTAATTTATCAATACGAAGACCTAAAGTGAAGTTATGGTCAAGCCACATAAAAATATATTTATAGGAGTTAATCGGGCCAAGAGTGATACCATGACAGTTACAATTCTCCTTAGCCCAGGATAAAAACCTGTTGGCACTAACAGAGGACTCCATGATTGAGTCCCAACAGAGCCGCTTTCTAAAGCTATATAAACAGAGTACAAGGTCACATGTTCTTCTGCATTGCTCCAATTAACTCAGAGCAACAAAACAGAAGAAAAAGCGAGCCGGCTCTCTGTTACTATAGCATTTGAAAGCATGATGAAAGCTTAGAGGTGGGTCATCCATACTGAGTATGCTGGAACATTAAATTGAACCTTCTGTCGACAAAAGGTTCTATCAGGTTTGTTATAACAATAAATTCCCTCAGATTTGAATGGGGTTTTAACCCTTAAAGAGATAGTAATGTTTCAAAATACAAGCAGCTCCAATTAATCTTCATAGAATTTGGGACATGGAGAGAGTGATTTCAATGCTGTCAGAGTTGTAGTTCAAGAGTAATTGAATGCTAAAGTATCCCCCTCCCACCCCTTTTACCTAGTGTGAGCCACCTCCCCTCAGATGTGGAATCTGGTCTCTTGAATGGACAGGTCACATCAAGGGACAATCTTCTTACTGTGAGTATAAGGAAAACCCTGCCCCCTTGACAGGTTTTTCAGGTTTTTCCCTTATGCTAATTGAAGATTGTCCCTCTCTGCAAGCCACCTGGACACCACCTTTCTGTTCTGAGGTGAACAGTGATACATCAGTAAAAGGTGCCAGAGGGGGATACTTTATCATTCAATTACTCTTCAACTACAACTCTGACAGTATTGAAATAACACTCTCCATGGCCAAAGTACTATGAAGATTAAACAAAGTTGCTTTTATTGTGAAACATTACTATCCCTTTAAGGGGATTAAAAGCCCCATTTAAATCAATGGGAATTTGAATTTGTCCTCTGTTGTGCAGTTTGTTTGCCCCAGTTCCTGTTACTCAATCTGCCTCAAAGAGTTAAAGAGCAATAGCATTTTTTGTTCACATTGATTCACTTTGCATACATCAAATCACATTTTACAGTGTACGGTTGTGCTGATGTAGACATTACAATTGCACTAAGAATAATGCGTGGGTCACATAGAGTGATTTATTGAACTGGTTGGGTTGTAAGGAGAAAAAAAGCAAAAGGCTAATCTGATTTATGGTTCTAATTTTGTTTGGTCATATTGCAACTTGCCATTTGTAGTGATGTGGAGTTACCATGCACAATAAATGTCAAAGATTCATTACCTATTGTGTTAGAGCTTTTAAACAGCATACTTAACAGATGTACTTCACTCTATGATTCCTGCATCTTCCACTGATGAGCGATATTACAAAAAAAATCTGTATCTGCATATGAGCGTGAGTGGCAGTATAGAAAAGCCACGTAATGCCGGGACAAATCAACTGTATTGTAGAGGGAGAACAAAGCATTCACATTGATTCAAATGAGGTTTTTAAAACCTTGAAAGCTAAAGAAGTCTCCAACTCATTGCTTTGCAAAGCGTTGGAGACATTGCTAACATTTAATAATAAGAAAAATAATAATAATAATAATAATCTTTATGTATATAGTACCAACTTATTCCACAGAACTTTACAATAGGGGATAAACATATAGAGATATTAAATAGTATAACTCATACGTGGAGAACAGAAGAATCAGAGGGCCCTGCTCATGACAGCTTACAGTCTAGAGGAAGGTGGGTAGGATACGGAAGGTATAAGTGCTGTTGGGTGTGTCTCCTGCCACATGAGCTGCCGGACAGTGGGTGGGAGAGAGAAGTGCTAGTGAGTGTAGTGGTCCAGGGAATGGTTGGTTCTTGGTGATAATATTTATGGAGGTAGTTGATAGGCTTCCCTGAAGAGGTGAGCTTTCAGGGAGCATCTGAAGGCTAGGGGAGAGTCTGATGGGGCGGGGGAGGGAATTCCAGAGCTTGGGTGCAGTACGGGAGAAGTCCTGTAGGTGGGAGTGGGAGGATGTAATGAGAGATGTGGAGAGGAGAAGGTAGTGTGCAGAACGAAGATGGTGAGTGGGAGTGTATTTGGAAATGAGAGATGAGATGTAGGGGGTGAGGTGTTAGTAAGGGTGAGCACCATGATTTTGAATTTAATTCTGTGTACTAATTGGAGCCAGTGTAGGGATTGGCAGAGGGGACTGGTGTTGGACAAGCGGTTGGTGAGGTAGATTAGTCGTGCTGCTGAGTTCATTATGGACTGTAGTCGGGCAAGAGGAAGGCCAGTTAGTAGTGAGTTACAGTAGTCAAGATGGGACATGATGAGTGTTTGGATTAGGATTTTAGTAGTGTCTTGGGTAAGGAAGGGTCGGATTCTAGAGATGTTGCGGAGGTGGAGGCAGCACGATTTGGAGATTGACTGGATGTGAGGAATAAATGTGTCCCCCAGGCAACGTGCTGTAGTGGTTGGTGTGATGAGAGTGTAGTTGACAGTGAGGGTAATATCTGGAGTAGGACTGTTAGGAGAGGGAGGGAAGATAATTAGTTCGCTTTTGCCAAGGTTAAGCTTGAATTGACGGGCGGACATTCAGGAAGACACAGTGGATAGACAGTCAGATACCAGGGACAGGAGGGAAGGGGAGAGGTCTGGGGAGGAAAGATAGATTTGAGTGTCATCATCATAGAGATGATGGTGAAACACAAAGGAGTTTATTAGCAAGTCATTGGCCACTTTAGTGAGGTGAAGTGATGAGGACGGAATCCAGATTGCAAGGGATCTAGCAGGGAATGGGAGCAGAGGAATTTAGTGAGCTGGTTATATGCGAGACGCTGAAGGAGTTTGGAGGCGAACGGGAGTAGGGAAATGGGCCGGTAGTTTGACATTGAGTTTGGGTCCAGGGAGGGTTTCTTTAGAATGGGTGTGATTAGTGCATGTTTGAAATTTGATGGGAAGGTGCCAGTTGATAGAGAGAGGTTGAATAAGTGAGTAAGGGGTGGCGTTAGTAATTAATAGTAATAGTAATAGTTAGTAATAGGGATTAATAACGTATGTGGAAACTGCCACTCTGGATTAAATGATGCCTTGCTAGATAGGATAAGTTTTCTTGATTCTATTTTAGCACTCTATAAAAATCCTGCATCTCTTGCTTCCCAGACTGCAGTGAAGTCAGACCACTGCACTGCAGTCTGGGAAGAAAGAGATGCAGGATTTGTACGTTATTTCATACGTTATTAATCCCTGTCGGAGTTGAGAAGCAGAAAGACTACAGAGTGGATCGAGGTGCCGTTACACCGCACTGGAGTGAGAGCCAGTGGATGTGCTTATACTTAGAGGCAAGTTATCGCCTCTGAAGAATGTGAGTAACATTTTGAATCACCGGGGTGTTGGTGAAGGATTTCCCTTTTAAGTTCCTACTACACTTAGAGGAGTACCTGCGCTGTTTTTTTGTCTTTTTATTTTTTGCAGTTTTTCAAATAACAGTTGTTTTGTATGATTTTTCAACCCACCACCCATTTTATTCTGTCTTGGTTCAATTTACCAGTTTTCTAATACCTTCAGAGATGAATTTCAAATCATGCTTTCAAAGATGAGAATTGCAACCAGCCAATTCAAATGCACACTTCACCAGTGTCCCTATTTAGGAGAGACAGCCCCTCTCTAAGGCCCAAATCCCTCTCTCTCTCTTTCCCCACATGGGGGTTATTCACTAAGGAGTGATAAAGAAGTGATAAAGTGGAGAAGACTTCTCCAGTGAAATCGCTTCTTCAGTTCCTATGTTATTCTATGGAGTAAATTCAGTAACATTTCTGGAGATCTTAGTGCATGGACTCCACAGAATAACATAAGGACTGGAGAATTTATATCACTGAAGAAGTTATCTCCACTTTATCACCTCTTTATCACACCTTAGTGCATAACCCCCCTGGTGTCCCTCTTTTTTGGAGCTCAGACTATGTTGTCTATATATATTTATATCACGTTGCTTCACAGCAATAAAACTCACCTTAATGTTTGTTTTAATTCAGTATATGTGTTTATAAATTAGTCTTTGTAAATAAAATACCTTGGTCTTGCTCTAGATTGTTTATTCAGGTACACAAAGAGGTCTCACTAGATCATGAAATAACCATAAAATTCTCAGTACTGCCCCGACCACCAAATGCCCCCAGCAAACCCCCTAAAACAAAGTGTCCTTCTTTAGCCATTTGAAATGTTGATAGATATGCAACTGTATATTATAGTCAATTTTCAAATTTTGCTTGGGAAACCAAGAAGTTATACAATAACCCTGTAAAAAATAATGGTTTTCTGAAAATACATTTATAAATTATGTATGAAAATGTAGCCAACTCCCATCTTTTTTTTTTTTTTTTTTTGCTGAAACTACACATAATGAGCTGTATTCATTAGGCTAAAGATTAGCAATCCTGAAACAAACCAGTTGCACTATGGAAGGGGAGGATACAAGTTCCTAAAATTCCCATTGATTTAAAGGGGCAGTTTAACTCCAAAAGCAACGTGTCAAAACCTCTTGAGGAGTAAAAAAGCAAAATTCAAATCAATGGGAATTTTGAGAAATGTTATTTCACCACCATCACCATAGCATAGTTGGGTTGCTCTAGGATTGCAACTCTTTAGCTTTCTGAATACAGCTCAGTATCTGACAGAACTACCTAGGAAATTTAGTTATTTGCAACATGTAAATTCAATTGGCAATTTAATGAGCCTTTGTTCATTGGTTTTTAACCCTTTGAGTTCCTGAAAGGTATCCAATGCATAAGTTGCAATGCTTTGGATACCACTATGGCACTCAAAGGGTTAATATATACACAGACCAATGGAATAGCTTAATCTGCAGACCACCATTAAAATCTCTAATTATATATGACATTTGATGAGGTAAACCAGGATGACTGTAGATTAAGTTGATGTTGCAACTATCAGGCAGGAGCTAATTAACTTAGCCTAGACATTTGTTGCCATTTCAAGCCATCACTAATTTTTATCATGCAATGTGTGAGTGTTAGAAGTCTGTTTTTAATTATAGGTCATTTACAATTCATTAAAATGTTAATAGTGTCAATCAGTTTAGGTGTAAAATGGATTACTAAATGAATGCAATTTATCCCCTAAAGGAATGTGCTATAGATGAGAAAATGTTTGAGATTTTAATTTGTGCGTAGGAATTGTTTCTATATAGATGGCAGAAATGTTTACATATATAATGGAGTTTTCCATATTAAATAAATTGCAAATACTAAAATGTATCATACCATGCTTTTGTTTCAGAAAAATAAAACATTTAGAACAACGTAAATAGAACAGACAACAGGGAGCCACGGCGGATCTGTATGGATCAGATTGTTCATTTAATGTGCAATATACAAAGAAAAAAGGAGTTATTATGGGCCAGACTAACTGCACCAGAGTCTCTAAACAAAAATTATGACGTTTTCATGCATTAATGTGCCCCTATGACATTCAACAGGGTAAAGATGGAATTTAAGCCTGTCAATGTTAGAGAGGTTACCAGCTCACTGGACAGTTTTCTAGAGAGGTCACCAGCTCGCTGGAGACTTCTTTAGCTTTCGTGGGGTTAAAGGGATGGTAATGTCCCAGAATTTTTTTTTTGAATTTTGTAGGGATTAAAAAGTTTGCTGTTTCCTGCTGTCAGCTGTAAAGCTGTCAGCAGGAGATCCGTGTCAGTCGACACGAGGAGGCTCTTCAGCAGTCATTCTTTAAAAAAAAAATGCGATTGAGGCTCTGCTGAAGAGCCTCCTCGTGACGGCAGGAAACGTCAAACTCTGAATGCAGATATCTCTCAAACCATAGCAGTTTGAGAGACAGAGCTTTTTTGCATTCAAGTAAACTTTTTAATCCCTACAAAATGAAAAAAAAAATTCTGGGACATTACTATCCCTTTAAAAGACTCATAAATAACAATATCAATTTTGGGCATGTTTATTTGTCCCCCTAAAGTGCAATTGGTTTGTTTTGTAAACTCTCTGGCATTAGAGGGGTTAAATGTGCATGCAATAAACACAAATATAATTAAAAATAACTTTTTGATTCATAATTGACAGAAAGTCAGGGGGTCCATTCCTTCCCAACTGAACTAGCAGTGACTGTGACTCTACTGAAACTGAGGATGTTCAGGTAGGCATAAACCACCATACATTTAAGACAATCAGACAGGTACAAATTCACATAATGTGTTAGTTATGCATACTCACTCCAACATCAACAAGACACATAAGCATTTACTGAGGTGTGTTGCCGCAATGGCCGCTGTGCTTTTTCAGCCTTTATAGCAAGCAGCTGTGATTCTAATGCTAAAAAGTATAAACTGTAAAAATGAAAGAGCAATCATTAGGAGAGAAAGAGAAAGCTGCTGAAAATGTGATACTAAATACTAATGTAGAAACAGACAGACAAAGAAGGGTAGCTAGCATTGATTGATGTTGAAGGGGGGTAGGTGTGATATGTGTATAGAGACAATCACAGTAACAGAGACAGTTTAAAAAAGAAATTAAAAAATACTTTTTACTGATAGGTAACAGATAGGCAGACAAAAAATATCACTCCACACACTAACAGCTCTCATGTACTATACAGTAAAAAATCAACATTAACATCATCATGTACATCAAACATGGCAAATATGCTAGGAGCAGGGGTAAGAGGAAAAGAGTATGAGGAATGCATGGACATGTTGGTGACAGTAAAGCTGTACTACAAAAAACAGTTGTGGCCATGGTTTCTGCAGCTTGTTCAAAAATGATGATGATCCTCCTCCTCTTCATGAGGCTGTTTGAAAAAGTAATATGAAAACTTCCTGACCACTAACAACACTAAACCTTTTAAGTAAGCCAGAGCAGGTGATAGAGGAATGATTTGTACATCGCTTCTTAAAAGCTGGTTTTGTGTCTGCATTTAATGGTTTCAACATAATTGCTACCTTGAGAATATGTTATACAGTGCATATGTCCTGCTTTGCCCATGTGCTAAATTTAGTTGTGACCAGATTCCTGGCAAAATCTGAAACCCTCATAGAGATGTTTACTATTTCCCGCAAAATCTGTGCCCATTTTATTCGCTCCTACATAGCATGTGATGCTCTATATTCCATACAAGAGAGTAACAACCTTTCCCATCACCAGCTGAAAATGGAGGTCCCTACCAGGTGGAATTCCATACTGTACATGCTAAAGCATTTGTATGAGCATAATAAGGCCATTAGCGAGTACACCATGCAAAACTAGTAGGCTTTGGAGGGACCCTCTTTGTCACCTGGCCAATGGCAACTAATGTATGATGTGTGTGAGCTGCTGAAAACCTTTGAGGAGGCAACCATGCTGGTGAGTCACATTGGGTCAGGAATGAATGAAATTCTACCACTGATATTTTTATTGCAGAAAAAAATGAGGAGCATGGCTGAGTATTCTTACCAGAATGACAACACAGACATGCACCAGCTGGTAAATTACATGTTACCGTGCTTTGAACAAGATCTTCACATAGTGTACATTAAAAGGAATAAGGAATACATTCTTGCCACTTTGCTGGACCCCCGCTTCAAACACAAAATTTCAGAATTTCTGCCAAACGGCCATCAGCAGTTTGTCACAACAAGGAGTCATGACAATCAGCAGCAACTCTCTGAGGAATCGTATTCTGTCAAGGAATATCGAGATATGCTTATTGATCGAGTAGAGGGTTGCATTGTGAAGGATAAGAGGGGAAAAGTTAGGGTTAAAAATTTCTAGACAGCATAGTGAAAAAGAAGGAAACAAAGCATTTCAACCAGCAGAAGCACCTACATCATCTACCAGAACATCCCATTCTGAACACAGGGCAATTCATGGGTCTCAGCAGGGGCAGCAAAAATCCAGCATTGGTGATGGTGGTGGTGGTAGCACTGGTGGCAGCACATCTATTTGGGACTTGCTCACTGAGTATGGGTTGGTAACTGACACAAACAAACAGTGTGTAGCTCCTAGGAGTGGTCCCACTGCATGTGATATGTTTTTTGCATACTTGCAGGATAGCTACCTTGCAGGCAGAAACAATGACCCCATGGACCACTGGCAAACAAAGCAGTGTGTGTGTGGCCAGCACTGACACGTACTGTCCAGTAAGTGTGGAGTCTGAGTGGGTTTTCTGTGCTGCTGGTTACATTGTCAATGATTGTAGGACGTGGCTATCAAGCAGCAATGTTG
Organism: Rhinophrynus dorsalis; assembly: GCA_037306005.1. NCBI lineage: Eukaryota > Metazoa > Chordata > Amphibia > Anura > Rhinophrynidae > Rhinophrynus > Rhinophrynus dorsalis. The sequence goes on along the minus strand of CM074719.1, from coordinate 429,394,910 downwards.
GGAGACTAACATTCTTAAAAATGAACCAACATCTCATACCATCCAAGTATCAAGTAGCAGAAATCACACGACAGAAAAAGCCAGGTCAAATGTATTAACAGTAGCACAGATGAGGAGGAGAGATTTGAAAAAGGGTTGCTGCCATGTACCTCACTTGGGACCACTGCTATGCCCTGACCAATAAGTAATGTGTATCAGTAACATGAGAAGAAGAAGAATGTACATTTGACACAAACATGATCAAGGTAAAAACCTCTGTAGGGATATATATATATATATATATATATATATATATATATATATATATATATACATACATACCTACACATATTAATCACACCACGCCAGTCCCCCACCACCACTACCCATATCACATTGTAGGATGTCCTTTTTTTTTATTTCTTGACATCATGAATATGTGCCAGTGTCGCTTAAGCAGGGAGCTAGTATTGTGGGTAAAGCACAAAAGCACTCTGCATGCTAACACGTTTTTTAAGATATATGTTGCTGTAGGACTCACAAGTTTGACTTTCAGCTACTTATTTCTTCACTACAGTCCTCAGAACAAGTAATATTGTGGTGGGAAATATTGCACCATAGGAAACATAGGTGAAACAATTGCTGAAATTGGCAAAAAGGAAAAAACTTCATGTGGGTAATGTTTCTGACTTTTCACCCACCACTACTTACCACAATTTATTAAATTCCTTTCAAGAGAATAACAACCTGCCTCATCACCAGATTACAATGGACATTCCTACCAGCCTCAAAACAATGCATTCTAGTCTTATGTTGATGTCAGACACAACCAGTGAACAGTTTTTACATGGATCATGTATGTTGCCATAGGCCTCAGCCTGCTAACAATTTTTTAAGGGGGCATTTTAATGTTTTTTTGTTTTTCATGTGAGGGAATTATTGTGAGAGAGAGGAAAATTATGTTTTCCACAGAACTTTCCCCTAGTCCCAGAAATTCTTTACAGATTTTGTTTAATTAATATGGAGGCACTGGATCCCATATTTTTGTTTACATCCATGGATTTAAAATATGGGGTGGCTGGAGCCCATATTATTGTCTTCACACTCTCCATCCTGATCTGTTCAGGATGAAGAGTTGGGGGGATAGTTTCATTTTTTCACAAGAGTCACTTTAAATCTCTTTTTTATGAATTCATTAACCCCTCCATTCCCAGTGCAGTCTAACTGAATTCACAATCTCCATGGAGGTGTATGGGGATAGAAGTGAGTTGTTTTCAACTACTCATTGTTAACCCCTCTATTGCCAAGAAGTAATATTTTTGCATGCATCAACAGAGATGTTAGCTGCAGCTGGTGGGAATGTGGGGAGGGTGCATGGGCACATGGGGGGTCATGCAGGGGACCCAGGGACCTATTATCTTTCCAGTTTCACCAGCCAGATGAAGCTCAAGGATATCCAGCCACACTCCAAAAGACTTTAAAAGGCGTATTTGATGGGAAGATTTCACTAGACAATATAATTCTGACCGTCGGTCATAATATGATTTCAGAATTAAGTAGTTGAAAATATCTAGCAAAACCAAAAAATGTTAGTTTGGAAATAGATCTAACTAATGGAATCTACCTTTGTAACAAAAGTGTTGCACAAATATCACTAATTTTAAATTAAGAGACAAATTAATTGGCAGAAAATTTCAAAATCAGTTTTTGTTCAATACAATGATGTATTAATTTACCTTCCTAAGGAGCTGCTTCAAAGCAATCCAATTAAGCACACATTAGAAGGATCGGAATTGTCACAGTTGATTAACGAGTTAACTTACTGTGTAGTTCATGGGTGTTCCATGATAAAACTCTCAACCAATAGATAGTGATCTTTCCAATACATGTAGGAAACCTATTCAATACTATGAAAAATGGCCTTATTTACCAGGCTGAAGTCGAACAATTCTGGAGCAAACCAACTGTACCATGTACTCATTGATTTAAATTGCGTTTTTAATAGAAATGTTGTTATTTCCCCTATGCTTCTGTTGGTTTACTCCAGAATTGCTGACTTTGAGTTTAATAAAAAAAAAGGCCTATAATATCCTACAAAATGTGTACATTCCTCCATTACCAATAAGCACATACTTATATATATGTTTTTTATATTAAACAAAAAACGAAATGAGTGTTAGACAAGTTTACACATGGGAACCAGAACAGATTAACAAAGTTAACATACACAGAATACACAATGTGTGGCGATCAAAAAATAAATGATACGTATGATAATTACATCAGATACGTGGATCACAATACACAAATAGACATTGTGACCGGATCCTAAGCACAACTAACTCAGTCGGCAGAGGTTCGATGTGCCATTCTAGAGGTATCCGTTGTGTAGCAATGGAATCTCATGCAGCAGCTGACGTCACTAAACCCATTGTGCGCCCAGAAATGCTGAATTTTCTGCAGCCCGCCGTGCACAATGTGGTGATTGGTGAGTCCTGCTGGTTTTAGCATTTAAATAGTGTGTATGTATGTTTCCCTCATTTGCCCTGATGAAGGTACGTGAGAGGACCAAAAACATTTGGTGTTAAGATGATAAGAATAAAACTGTGAATTTTCATCATACACATGTGTGCTGTCTCACTCGACATCCAGGGGAGTCCCCAGGCTGAATTCATTTGTATATTTATCACTAAGGGACATGCACCATAATTATTTACTATATACTTTTATTGATTTGATTCATGCTTGATGTGTGCCATTGCCTTTCAATCTGATAGTGGACAGATTGTAGAAAATGGACCAAAAAGAAAGTAAAGGCTTAGCCTTTACTTTCTTTTTGGTCCATATATATCTCTCTCTCTCTCTCTCTCTCTATATATATATATATATATATATATATATATATATATATATATATATATATATATATAAATATCCACAACTTAATTAAAACTGAGGAAGGCAACAATAAGATTACCCACAATTAATATCTAAAAAAAATTAAAAATTAATATCTAAAAAAAAACACAGTGTCTGATTTAATTAAAAGAACTGGAGCAATTCTCGAGCAAATACAAATTCCCAAAATTTCTATTGATTTAAATGGGACTTTCCACCACTTGGATTCTAGACAGGTCTCCAGTGCATTGTTTCTCAAGGTTTAGAGACCACTCTACCCTTCAAGGAGTTTAAATCCCTGATTGAATCAATAGGGATTTCTAAATGTCCTGTATGGTGCAGGTAGTTTGCCCAGGAATTCCTCCAAAGGCAATCACACTAAGGTGAGATTAAGGTTAGATGAACTTGCAAGTCCTGTTTTCTTTTTGTCCTAAGGAGAACACAGGGACCATGAAGGTAAGGTCCCTTTGATAGGAGGCAGGGCACTACAAAAAAAATCTCTGGAAGAGCAGTGCTTAGACCTCGTCCAGCTCTGCCAACCTCCAGTTTTGAAAGTGCCCTCTAGGACGTTTAAAGGGCTGGTCTCTACTGAAACCATGATTCTTATTTAACTGTTTCTTTGATTCCTTAAATCATGATATGAGTAGGGGTGGTCGAAAAGTGTGAAAATTTCCTGCATGACTTTTCGCGAAAACGTGCCAATTTTTCGCTTTTCCCACTAAAATTTTGCCTTTCCGCCTATGCAAAAATTTCCTCCTTTTTGCCTATTTTAACAAATTTTCCACCTATGTTAACACATTTTTCGCCTTTTTTAACACATTTTTCGCCTTTATTTCCTATAGGTACTACAATTCCACTGTAATATTACTTCTTCTGAGAGCTGAAGTTTAGAAATAAGTAGCTGAAAGTCAAAGTTGTGAGTCCTACAGCAAAATATGACTTGAAAAATGTGTTAGCATGCAGAATGCATTTGTCCTTTGCCCACAATACTTTCTTGCTTAAGTGACACTGGCACATATTCATGATGATATCAAGTAATAAAAAAAATAAAATACAACCTACAAAGTGGCAGATATGTATTGTAGTGGTAGTGGTAGGGGACTGGCATGGATTTGTGTATGTATTTTTACCATGGTCATACTCTAGCCTCCTCCTTCTCAGATTATTGACACACATTACTTATCGGTCATAGCAATGGTCCCATCTGTCCTCCATCTCCTCATCTGTGCTACTGTTAATATATTTGTTCTGGCTTTGTCTGTCATGTGTGGTTTCTGCTACTGCTACTACTGGAGCTAGATGTTGATGTAACTCTACTGCCACTACTACTAGGTGTCAATGGTGCAACACTTACAGCAGCAGCACTAGAGGTACTCGTCATATCTAACACTGTGGATGTTAACCTGTGTTGCTGTTGCTGGGTACTCAAAACAGGCATGTGTGGCTGAGTGGGACTTGGACTTTGAAGAGGCAATGATGCCGATGATGACTGATACGGTAACTGTGTGCTTTCTGACATCTGTGCTTGTCCAGGGTCAGACTTTCCAATGGCTTTCTCAAACAGTTTATAGACAGGCAGATTGCTCCTAAATAGTGGTGGGAGATTCAGCCTTTGACTTTCTGCTAATATTATATTCCTGTGACCATCCTCACTCTCAACTTCATCTGTATCTGAACAAGAGAAGGATGCTGGAGGAATATATTCTAGATCTGCATCATCATCAGTCATCATTAGGCCATCCTCAGCACCATCAACATCACCTGACAAGTCTTGCCCACTACCCTTATATTCCTCTAAGCTTTTGGAGGTCTCTAACAATTTCTTTTTACTTTTACTGTAACAAAGTTCCCTACTATGGGTGTTTTGGTGCTTGTTTGTCTCACTATCTGATGCAGCAGGCAGTTCAGCTGCTACACCTTCCCCTATTATGCTATTGCCAGCATCATCAACACTTGAATGTGACTCGTTGTCGTCTTCAGTGTTCTTCTTATATGGTTCTTTATTTCTACTGGCACTGGGGGTGCTGGAACTAGTTTTGCTGGGGCGTTGACAAACTGCATCCTCCCTTGGAGTAGAGGGATCATCATCAATGATTGCACACACTGCAGAAAACATTGCTTCTGTCAGTTTTTGAACTACTACTTTACTCTCACGTCCCTGCACTGCTCCACCCCTCCCCCTTCTCCTTGTGTATTTGCTGGACATTACGCAACTACACTGTAGTTTTTTTTTACTGTACTGTACACAAAACAAATGAGGCAGCTGTATGATGCCTTGCCTAAGACCAGTAAACTGTTTGTCACGGTCACCTGAGATATTTATTTTTTTATTATAACTGAAAATCAAAATCAACGTCTTTCCCCAGGCTTCCCCACCCAGCACAGAGATAATAACAGCAAGATCAGAAAGCAAATAGGTCCCTAGCTGCCTGTGTCTTGCCAGTCTGTCACATGGAATTTTGGAGTATTTGGGGGTCAACCTCCTTCCTCCCTTCTTATCAATTAGAGTGCCCCCAGACACTCCTAATACAGAGAACAAATGTCCTACCTAAATGACTCCCTAAACTAAGCTTCAATTCCCCTTTATTTGCCTAGCTTCTCTAGCTAAAAAACATGCTGCTCTCTCCTCTCACAAACACAGAATGGCTGCTGTGAGAGCCTGACAGCCTTTTATATGGCAGTAGAAAACTTTCGTGTGGTGGAGAAATATTTTTCTTCCCATTGATCTCAATGGGCTGAAATGGTGAGAAAAAGAGGAAAAACTGCACTTTTCACAGGAAATTTTTCACCAAGCAGAAAGTGCCATTATTCGCCGATTTCAGTTTGAGGCGAAAATTTTCGCACATCCTTAATTATGAGGAAGTATCAGAGGTCACTCTGGAATTGTTCAGCCTCCATACTATTATTCAGTGGAGCGTATGTACTAAGTGAATTGGTTACATGAAATAAAATAGAAACTGAAGAGTTTTCACACCTTTATATCACCTTATTGCATCTCACCCACAGTTGTTCTTATTAAATCAGCCTCATAGAAATGTATGTTACAGGACAACCAATTCTCCCTTCTAGTCTGCCCATTTCCCTACTATTTTAAAAGATCCACTATATTTGTACCTCCAAAGCAATTTAGGCAACATGCATTAAGGTGTAAAACCCAAACATTCTCCTCTGCAAACAAAAGTAAGTTTGAGATGTAATAATTTTATTCAAGAATCTCAGCAGTTGGAGTAGCATTGTTTTATTCACTTGAAAAAGCCCTATAATATGAATATATAATATTCAATTTCTCACAATACTTACTTTATTTGATATAATGTAGTACAGCACATCAGCTGTTTTGGCATGTGTTTTTAAATTCTATAGAATTCACAATATGCAACCAGTTAAACATACTTGTTTCTATTACTATAACTTCCAGGAGAAAGTGATATAGGATAGTGAAATAAGCTAGAAGTTGTAAGTGGTGTGCCACAGGGTTCGGTCATGGACCCAATACTTTTTAATTTGTTTATTAATTATCTATAAGTGGGAATTGAAAGTAGCATCTCAATCTTTGCTAATGACACTAAGCTATGTAAAGAAATACATACAGAGCTGGACGTCTTTTCTCTGCAGAAGGATTTAGATAAACTGGGTGAATGAGCACAAAAGGGGCAGATGAGGTTTAATGTAGGTAAATGTAAGGTTTTGCATTTGGGCTGTACAAACAAACAAGCTACATATACACTAAATGGGGAACTACTTGGGGAACCCTCATTAGAGAAATGTTTAAGAGTACTGCTGGATGAAAGACTTCACAGCAGTATGTAGTGTCACGCAGATGCTGCAAGAGCAAGCAGGGTACTATCCGGCATAAAAAGGGGTATAGATTCACGGGATGCTAATATAATTCTACCTCTATATAAATCTTTGGTAAGGCCTCATCTACAATATGGAATACAGTTTGGGCACCAGTTCTTAAAAAAACACATTTAACTGGAAAACTGGGTTTGTTTACATTAGAGAAGAGACATCTAAGATGTGATATGATTACCATTTACAAATATATTGTCAGTGTTGGCAAGCAAGACAGTATAGTAAAATTCACCTTTATTAGAATGACGCAACAAGGAGAAATACAGTGAGCAGAGGGTGATTGAGAGGTTCGAACTCTATCAGCAATAGGATCCACCTCAGGTCAACCACAACTGCAAGAGACTAGGCCGGAGCCCACTGCAGTCTCAACACCCTGGGAAAGGCTTGGACAAGAACTGGTGGTCTCTAGAAATGGATGGCAGCAGGGATACTACTGATTCACGCCTGCAATCAGTAAGGCCAGAGTCCACCAGAGCCACAGGTCTGCACCAGATAGGATGTCCGCTATTCAGAGGGCTACACAGAGGATTTAGCTGGACAGAGCCCCAGGACAGCACCAGGATGGATAGTCAGACAGGCCAGGGTCATACACGGAGTGGGTAGTCAGCCGGAGCCACAGGTCTGCACCAGATAAGATGTCCACTGTCAGGAGGCAACAAGGAGGACTTAGCTGGACAGAGCCCCAGGTCAGCACCAGGATGGATAGTCAGACAAGCCAAGGTCATACACAATACTCAGGAACCAGAAAACACACCAGCACAGGATAAAAACATAAGGGTAAATGGATGGGAATCCAGTTCCCTTTAAATACCCAGAACCAGGAAGTAGATAGGAGGAGACTGACAGGATACTCTGTATAAAGTTGGAGCCTGCGTCATATAGAGATCTTGTGTACATAACTGACGCGTCAAACACCTGAACCACCATTGCGTCGTTTGGAGCCTGCACACCACCTTTCCAGAGGACACAGGTGGCCGCTACTGACACCTAGCACGCCCAGACCTAGTCTCCATAATGACACGTGGGATGACGCTGAGGCATCATTTTGGGCTATACAACCCTAGCGTCAGCCAAAGCGGCGGCTCTAGATATAGGTAAGCTGTGACATATATTCATGGACAATACAAAGAGCTCTCCAAAGAACAAGAAGTCATCCATTAAGACTAGAGGAAATGTGCTTTCAACTAAAACAAAGACAGGGATTTTGAACAGCAAGGGCAGTGAAGTTATGGAATTCCTTGCCTCTGGATGCTGTCCTTGCAAATACTGTAACTGCTTTCAAAAAAGCAGACTCATCAACTACGTTACTATTCATATTCTTACTGAATTCTGGCTGAGCCCTAAAATGCCTGGTACTGTGATTGCCATTAAAGGATACTCATGCTTTAGGAAAAACAAAGCAAAATGAGGAGGAATAATAATTATATTCACACAGCAGTCTATAAACTTTACTCTTGTACCTCTATTCCATATAAACACATTGCTGGCAAAAATGTTCTTCCTTTCTGAAAATAAATTGTAATTTCTGGCATTTATTTACCACCTAATACCCTATCACAGTCCCTTTTGGACATAGCTAACCTCCTCAATGAAACTGCCATCCAAAACAAGAAAAGCGAGTTGTATTTTTTGTTAATTGATTGGACCCAGTGACAGACACTGTTCATTTTTTAAGACATTGAACTTACAACAACTAATCTTCCTTCCTACTCATATATATATTATTATAATATTTTAGTATGTGGCTTAACTCCAACTTCCCTTTTGGTCTTTATGTTGATAAATTAATATCCAAACTTTATCCTAAAATAGGTGCTCTGTTTAGAAACAAAGCCTGTCTAAGTTCTCTGTAAGAAAATGTATTTTTCAAGATATGTTAATATCAGTCATAGACTACGGGGTAGTAGTGTACACTTCAGCACCACAAATCCATCTTAATAAACTTTAAACTCTGTGTAATTCACTATGTTGCTTTGTCCTCCATTGTAATTACACTACCCATCACTGTGATATTTTGAAAACTAAAGTGGCTAACAATCAAACCCGTTACCTTTCTTGCTTTAGTGTATAAACAACTCTCTAGAAAGCTACCAGGCTACCTGAGCAATATGCTAATTCTGGGTTTCCATATTAATTATAGCTTCTGCTCCACAGGTAACAACTCACTGAGCATCCCACACTTCAAAAAAGAAGTCGGTCAATCTGCCTTCTCCTTCGGAGCTGTGAAATCCTGGTATAACCTGCTGAAAAATCAAATCTTCTTCCAATCTAAAATCCCTCAAAATAACTGCATCTTTTGTATCTAAAACCAATATGTAACTTTATATAATTTTTGTGTGTGTTTATATTGTTATTGTTTCTCTATTTTGTGTAAATATGTGACTTCTTACTATAAAGGTGCTCCAAGACATACGTCAACATGACAGAAATATCAGTGTATTTGTTGAGGTAAAACAACCAGAGAGAGAGAGAGTACCCACATGAAAAATAACTGTACGTAAAATACAGTTTGATATTTAGCAGAAATACTCATTTAGTAATACTCATATTGAGTGGTAAAACTGAGTGGTAAAACTGGTAATCCTCAATAGTTGGTCTGAAAGCTCATGGTGAATTTGTGGTGCTGAAAAAAAAAAAAATCTTTTGGGGTTTACTAGCCCTTCTTACTACACAATGTGTATATTACTCTATGAGTATCCTGTTAAATATCACACTGTATTTTACATGCAGTTATTTTTTGTGTGGGTGCTCTCCATCTGATTGATGTTCCTTGTGTTTCCATTGAGCTGTTCCTATGGATGAGCAGTATAGAGGGTCTGAGCCATTGAGACTTTGCAATCTATGCAGAGGCAGTGATAATATCCTCCACAGGTGAGTCCAACTACTTGTGTAATACAGTGTCCACATTTATATGTGACTATATATCTATTTATGCTCATTTTCTAATCTGAATTAATATAATGCACTATGAGACTCCTCAAATAACCGCACCCCTGAGTTTTTCTTTCTGTTTTTACATGTGTCACGAACGGCGCCATCCTTGCCAGTAGCTTAACTGGCTTCAGGACGGCTGGGCGCATGCGCGCGTTTCCGTGCATGCGCAGTTGTGCAAATTGACGTCGGTCATCGCACCGACGTCATTCACTGGGCGCCCGGCTTCCATTTAAGCTGGCGGGAACCAGGACTCAGCGCTCAGTTGTCGCTTGAGTCCCGGGAGGTTTGCTTACCGCAGTTCGCCCCAGCTTTCCACGCTTCCAGCCTGCGTTAAGGCTCTGCAGCATCTCTTCTCCTGGTGATCTTCAGTCTGGCCTGTGTCTCCCAGACCAGCCTCCAGCCCAGCCTGTACCCTCAACAGCCTTCAGCCCAGCCTGTGCCCTCAACATCCTCCAGTCCAGCCTGCACCCCAAATGTCCTCCAATCCAGCCTGCACCTTCAGTCTGGCTTGTGTCCCTCAGGCCAGCCTCCAGCCCAGCCTGCACCCTCAGTCAAACTTGTGCCTTACAGGCCATCTTCCTTGACCTTGGACTGTCACTCAGGTACTGACCTCTGGCTTGTTATACTGGACTTGCACTATCTCAGCCTGCCCTGACCTCTGGCTTGTTATACAGGACTTGCACTATCTCAGCCTGCCCTGACCTCTGGCTTGTTACACTGAACTTGCATTCTCTCAGCCTGCCCTGACCTCTGACTTGTTCACTGGACTCGCATTCTCTCAGCCTGCCCTGACCTCTGGCTTGTTACACTGGACTTGCATAACCTCAAGAGATCTATCCTTGGCCTTTTATAGTTACCCTGCATTCTGGGTTCCTTACCTGCCTACTTCAGATCATATAGCTTCCTGCTAATCTCTGGGTGGCTCCTCCCACCCAGAGATAGGTTTCAGCAAGCTAACATTCTTACAACATGCAGGATAAACATTCACTTGAATTTGTGATTCTTCTGAAAAAGCCAGAATCAAAATAAAACATTTAACGATAATAGTAAAGAAGGTAGAATGCTGCTTCGTCTTGGCACTTGGAAACAGTCATCCCAGTTTGGCACAATAGAGATAGAAAACCATGCTTATATAGAAAGATAATAAAGTGGAAGTTTACTCTGACAGATGCAGCTGTGAAGGAATCTCTCTCACAGGTAGAAATAAGAATGTGATTGGCAAGCCCTTAGCTTTCACATGATGAGGCTAAATATGAAAATAAATTCTGTCAGTCTAGTATTGCTTCAAAGCTTTTCAGCTAGAATGAAAAATCACATTTAATTTGGGTTATTTCATTAACCATACAAGAAATTGATTTTTATTGTTTATAATTAGCAAAGTTGAAGCCACTTTGAGCAAGCTCCATCATAGTACAATAAGAGCACTGCCGGTCTTATGCAGCAAGCAAATGATAAGGAATTCTGCAGCCTTATCACAACGAATCAAAACTCCCCAAATTCAGATTGATTTAAATGAGTCTTTTATCCTAATGAATGCTAGAGAGATTTGTAATGGACTGCTGTGGGATTGGGGGGGGGGGCATAAGAGAAAGGTGAGTTCAAAACACTGGTGACAGAACTATAGAAGTGGGCTGCTATTGTCTTGTTGCTCATGTAAAGGGCACTTAAAGGGATAGTAATACTTCGTTTTCTCTTTATTTTATTTTGTATGTATTAAAAAAACATGAAGAACGATATAAGTCTTATCTCTCAAACCTTTATGGTTTGAAAGATATTCACAAGCAAAGTTTCCCCTCCCGCCCCTTTTACCTAGTGTAAGCCATCTCTTCTCAGATGTGGAATGCAGTCCATAGACCAGACAGATAACAGAAGGGGACACTCTTCTTTTGTGAGAACAATGGAATCCCTGCCCCCCTTGACAAGTTTTTCAGGTTTTTCCCTTATCTTAATTGAAGATTGTCCCTCTCTGCCGTCTACCTGGGCACCTCCCTTCTGCTCTGGCTGGACAGTGTTACATCGGTAAAAGGGGTGGGAGGGGGATACTTTGTCATTGAATTACTCTTGAATTACAACTCGGACAGAAATGAAATAACACTCTCCAAAGTCCAAATACTATGATGATTAATTAGAGCTGCTTTTATTATGAAACATTACTATCCCTTTAAGGGACAGTGCCTTCTAATAAGATAAACCTGGGATAAGTGCTGAAACATGTTAACCCTTTAAGAACCAGAGAGGTATGCAATGCATTGTTCTAGACTCAGAACTTTGGTGGATTCTGCTGTGCAAATGAACCTGTCCACTGATCACAGTGAATGGAATAGTGGGGTAGGTGTAACCCTTTGAGTGCCAGGGTGGTGGCAACGCATTGCTTTGCAATGCGTTGAGTACCACTCTGGCATTCAAAGGGTTAAATGAATAATCAGCACTTTGTCTTCACCAGGTACAAGAATGGTCTTATACATTTTGGGTTATAGCAGTTCTTAATCATAAAACATTGATGAGCCCAGACCTTCTCTTTGTTAAATACCTGCTGTATAATAATTTATATTTCCTTAATAAAAGCAGGTATGGTTCTATTAATACCCCAAACATACTATATACATACAACGTCATCTAAATAATGAACAAAAAAAATAAAATCAAGAGCAGCCATTATTTGTTTTGCTACATTTTTCAATAATCAATAAAGTGTTGTTATATTTTCCCAAAGTCTTATTGGGTGATTTATCAATGTGTGGAACCATCTCTTTCATTATCTTTGATCATTAGTGGAAGGATTAATATGATACAAAATCAGGGGAGCTGAATTTAACACACCTAGACGAACAGTTCTTTTTTTAAGATTTGTGGGGGCACTTAGGAGTGTCAGGGATAAGCTCCCTTATTTATTTATTAAGAAAATTAATATTTTCTTCATCTAGAAGCATCTGCCCTTTTAAAGATAAGAGCTGCTTCACCTCAGTGGGGAGTTGAGAGGTACCAGGAAAAGCCTGCAATACCTGTCCACTGTGTACAGGCTGCTGCTAATGTACATGGTCAGCTATATAATAGACGGTATTACCTTGAGACTAGTACTTTGTCATCTCAAGGATAAGCATAACCCAAGGATACTTATAATCAAAGGATATTTATAAATCAAGGAGACACATATTCTACAGTCTGATGAATGATTATTAGCAGACAGCAACTAATCTCAGAATTTCTTCATATTTATGCCAAAGGAGCCCATTCCAGTAAAGGAAGATGAAGCATAAATAAAATTCCAACTTCAATACCCCCTTAGACATTTGGCTAACGTGTTGGTGCCCTACCTGTCATCCAAGGAGTTAAATATAGAATCTCAGAGTAGTTTACCAGTTTGTCTACAATGAAACTGGCAACTTCTGAGGTTTTTGGTGATTTAATTCTGTGTAGATGATATACTAAGAAAAAGGAGCAGTTTTAAGAAAAAGTCAAGTGCACCTATTTTGAGATGAACCAACTGTTCCTTTGATATGTAGCATTACTGTATTATGTAAACCTTATCTCATATGCACTTGAATTGTCATAAAATGCACTTCTTTCTCTGTCTGATTTTATCTGTGTGTCACCCATCCTATATTTAGATTGTTTTACTTGGAAAGGACCTCCTGTCCTAATGAATGCATATAAGCAATATTTCAGTCCTCGACTAAGGACCTTTGTCATGCCATACATAACATGGTAGAGAAACAATTATATAGAGTGAAAGACTCACCATGTAAATCCAAACAACCAGGAAAAGTGTTGTTGCTTAACAGACATAAGAAAAAAGCCACATAGAAATACCATTTACCCCAGGAGAGATACTGAAATAGGGTGACACCAAGTGGTAGGAGCTGAAACAACAGATAAAGTTATCATAGAAAATATATATCCTAAATCAGGGATATAAACATATAAAACTGAGGCGCCATATACATGACTACAATAAAATAAAATAAAAGCTAAATTAAAGTGGGTCTATGAGGACTACACTGGATTCAGGGTATATCAGTGGCTAAGTGGACAAAATGAGATATACCATTTTTAACAACAAAGCAGACCTAAAATAAAAAAAAAACTAAAAAAATACAAACTATTGATGTGAAACATGGATAGTGTGAACTCTATTAATGAGGAGACAAATGGAATCACCACTAGGAGCACTTCATGAAGGGGACATTTTTTAGAGACTGCTCAAGGAAAAAGACAAAAACAAGACCAGGACTGGAGCCCGAGGGCAGGGCACTAAAGGGACAGTGCCTTCTAATAGGATAAAAGTGGGATAAGTGCTGCAGCATGTTACCCCTTTAAAGGGATAATAATACTTTCTTTAGACATTCGTTTATATTGTTCTTATTACATAAATAATCTAAATGATACAAGTCTTTTTGTCATAACTTCTATAGTTTTAGTATAATAGAGTTGTAAAGTTCCCTACATCCACCCCTTTTATCCATGTCAGCTCGCTAGTTGACAGACTTGTATTCTGGTCCTGGGATCGGACAGCTAGTCTGCAGAGCCGAAATAACATTGCATACAAAGAAAATATCCATGAGAACAGTCTACAAAGTCTGGCTTGTTTGAGGCAGGCACACCTTGTAGACCATTCTCATGAAGATTCTCTTTGTATGCAATGTTATTTCGGCTCTGCAGACAAGCCGTCCAGTCCTGGGACCAGAATACAAGTTTGTTAGCTAGAGCACTGACGTGGATAAAAGGAGCAGGAAGGGGAAACTTTACAACACTATTATACTAAAACTATAGAAGTTATGACAAAAATACTTGGATCATTTACTTTATTTATTTAATAAGAACAATATAAATGCATGTCTAAAGAAAGTATTACTATCTCTTTAAGAACCAGAGGGGTATGCAATACAGTTCTAGACTCAGGACATTGGTGGCTTCTGTTGGGCAAATTTACCTGTCCACTGATAACAGTGAATGGAGTAGTGGGGTAGGTTTAACCCTTTGAGTGCCAGAGTGGAAACAGAGGATGCAATTGGGGGGGGGGGATCCAGAATAATTCAGTTACCTACAATCTCTCCAAGCATACTTTATCCCCTGGGGTAGAATCATTGTTAAACAAGGGTCTAACATTTATTCCTACCACCAATTTTAATTAATTTGAATAGGATATTGATCTATACAAAATGACCTATCAGATGGAACTTAAGGAACTTTTGGAGAGAAAGAAAACCTGATTAAATCTATTGATACATCACACTTTAAATTAAAGAGAAAATGTGATCCTTGTTCGGTAAACCCCTCCATTCAAATGTTCACTATACTTCTTAAAGTGAACATTGAGGATATGACCCCATCATAAACAATTAATTCACCCTAATGATATGTCTCTTGTGGGATGAAAAGTGATTAATATCCTTAAAAAAAGATCATTTTATCTATGTATAAGATCAGCTGATAAAGGTAGGAAAGGAATAAACATCTGACTGAGGACAAAAACATATTGTAAATTGTCTAAGGATCCCACATATGAAGTATCAATATGTATTAGTGAAGTTATTATATGCAGATCTCACAACTGTAGATCACTGCTTAAAAGAGGAACACCCAGTATGCCCTATCTTGTATGGTCTATCCAAAATTCATAAATCAGTTAATATTTCTCCTTTAAGACCAACTGTATCAGCAAGAAATAGCTTACTACAACCAACTGGTCAATTTATTGATGCACATCTTCAACCCATGATTCAAATACTACCAACATATATTCAACATACTCCATCTATTATCAAGATTTTACAAACAATCATATTACCAGATAATTATGTGTTTTTGAAATCTATAGATGTAGGAACCTTGTACATTGTTATATACTGAATTTCTATTGGCTCTACTTGTCACTGTGCTGTGTTATTCTGCTTACCCCCCGCTTCTATGTGGAGCTCTGTCCTGCCTCTCTGCTTCGCTCCATTCTTGGAGCCTTTCACCGCTTCAGGGTTCGTCCAGAGTGCACATCACGTGCACCTTGATGTCATCCAGCCGCGTCTATATTCAGATACTCCGGACCTACACGGGTGCACTCTGATAGTATTTCCCCATGTAGTAGGAGCTTTATTGCTTCTCCTGCATCCTAGCCTTTCCCAGTTTGTTTTGCTGACTTCCTGTTGCCAGTTCCAGCTTGCCCTTTCATTTACCTCCAGTCTTCTATATCTGGTTCCTGCCTTGTCCTTCTGTGCTTGACCCTGGCTGCGTCTGACCACTCTTCCTCTCCTGGCTTGTGTATGACCTTGGCTCCAACTGACCATTCTTTGATCTTCTTGCAGACTCCATTCCAGTTCCAGAGACTGCTACCAGTAGTTCCTGAATCCTGCCATACCTGTATCCACTAATTCCAGACCTTCCAGTTCCTTTTGTACTCTGGATTCTCTTGTACAGGTCTGTTCTCTCCTTTGGAGCAGAGTATTTTACATTTTTTTACTACCTATTCTTCCTCACTAGGAGAGTTATGCCATAAGGCCTGCGCACCTAGCTGTGCTCTCTACTCCTCGCTCCCCAGCCTTCACTCTCCCCTACAGGAGAGCTGGTGCTGCCTGTGGTGGTACCATCCAGGGTTTTTTCAAGCTCCTCTGGAATTAGCGATCCAGCCTTGTGGCTGGCACCTATAATCGGCCTAGGACTGCAGACAGCCAATGCACGCCGAGCACCGCTCCCAAGTGTCACACCCGAACACTCCCTCTCCTGTGGGATCAAACACACACTTTGGTTCCCTGTCTGTGACATAATCAGAGTGGCATAACCGTACCATGTCAGTTGATCCTAAAGAGATCTCCAAGGTGGTGATCCAACAGGCTTCAGTATTGGAGCAACATACGTCACAGATCCAGCATCTGGATAGTAAGCTGGATTCCATAACGACTCTTCTACAGCAAATGCAATACTCGGAGAGTCCTGGGTTGGTTGCTACTTCTGTTCCTGAACCATATCCTCCTTCTACCAGCCCAAGATTCACTCATGTAAACATGCCCCCTCGTCTGCCTCTTCCCGACAAGTTTGAGGGTGACTCCAAACTGCTGTGAGATTTCTTGAATCAATGCAGTCTGCATTTTCAAAGCCAACCTGAGGTTTTCTCCTCACATCAAGCTAGGGTCACCTTCATTGTGTCTCTACTCCGGGGACCGGCCTTGGCTTCGGTATCTCCTTTGATGGACCATCTATCCTCCCTTCTAGATGACTGCGATGCCTTCATCACCACCTTTCAATCCGTATTCGACATTCCTGGTCAACAGGCCTCGGCTGAGGCAGCACGCTTAGAGTTGCACCAGGGAAAACAGTCTTTTGCTCAATACACCATAGAGTTTCGCACATTAGCCTATGATACTGATTGGGGCACTAGCGCCTTAAAGGCGGCCTTCCTCCGAGGTTTGTGCGATCCTCCTTCATGTCGCCTTGGGCGACATTCTTATCATTCAGTGACTTGTGTAGTCCAGTATGCGGGTACTGGTTCACTCCATATATATACCTGTTGCTTGCTGCGTTTCAAACAGCACAGGTAGAATCTTGTGTAGTCCAGTACACGGGTACTGGTTCACTCCATGTATAACCGGTTGCTTGCTGCGTTCCATACAGCACCGGTAGAATCTTGTGTAGTCCAGTACGCGGGTACTGGTTCGCTTCATGTATAACCGGTTGTTTGTTGCGTTCCATACAGCACCGGTAGAGTCTTGTGTAATCCAGTACGCGGGTACTGGTTCTCTCCACGCATAACCGGTTGCTTCCTGCGTTCCATACAGCACCGGTAGAGTCCTGTGTAATCCAGTACACGGGTACTGGTTCGCTCCACGCATAACTGGTTGCTTGCTGCGTTCCATTCAGCACCGGTAGAGTCTTGTGTAATCCAGTACGCGGGTACTGGTTCGCTCCACGCATAACCGGTTGCTTGCTGCGTTCCATTCAGCACCGGTAAAGTCTTGTGTAATCCAGTACGTGGGTACTGGTTCGCTCCACGCATAACCAGTTGCTTGCTGCGTTCCATACAGCACCGGTAGAGTCTTGTGTAATCCAGTACGCGGGTACTGGTTCGCTCCACACATAACCGGTTGCTTCCTGCGTTTCTTACAGCACCGGTAGAGACTTGTGCAGTCCAGTACGCAGGCACTGGTTCGCTCCATATATAACCGGTTGCTCTCAGTATCCATATAGCACCGGCAGTATCATATTTTGTTCAGTATGCGGGTACTGATTTGCTCCATCATTACCGGGTACTAGTTGACACCTATACAGCCCCGGCAAGGCCTCTGTATGCCCAGTATAGGCGACTGGTTTACTCCACCAATATTCTAGTCGCTGAGGCCATCTCCGCTTATGCACCAGTACTTACAGTTCTCTGGGTCTAGCGAGGCTGCCTTGCCCGGTATATTGGCAAGGCTGGTAGAGCCTCCTCTCTCGTTGTGCCAGTCCCACGGCTGCCTTGCTCGGTATATTGGCAAGGCCAGTAGAGCCTTCTCTCTCATTGTGCCAGTCTCAAGGCTGCCTTGCCTGGTATATTGGCAGGGCCGGTAGAGCCTCCTCTCCCTGTGTGTCAGTCTCAAGGCTGCCTTGCCCGGTATATTGGCAAGGCCGGTAGAGCCTCCTCTCTCGTTGTGCCAGTCTCAAGGCTGCCTTGCCCGGTATATTGGCAGGGCCGGTAGAGCCTCCTCATTTGTTATGCAAGCCTCCAGGCTGCCTTGCCCGGTATATTGGTAAGGCCGGTAGAACCTATTTCCATATTGTGCCAGTCTTTAGGTTGCCTTACCCGGTATTGGCAAGGCCGGTAGAGCCTTTCTATTATTCACTGTACCACTATTCACTATTTCATTGTACTAATCACGTGTTGTTATATGTGTATGCCAAACCCGCGAGGGTTCTCTTTAAACTTTCAATAAAGTTGTGTTTTTATCTTAACTCTGTGTCTGAGAGTCAAAACAAACCGTGACTCAAAGACAACTAAAGTCATCCAATGCTTTGTTGGTTTCTCCAACTACTATAGGAGGTTCATAAAGAACTTCTCCAGAGTTATTCAACCCATTGTCCGCCTAACGTCCAAGGGAGCAGATCCCAGTTCTTGGCCTCCGGAGGCTTTGGAGGCATTCGTATCACTCAAGCAAGTCTTCACTACTGCTCCTCTTCTCACTTACCCAGATGTTACCCTTCCCTTCACAGTTGAGGTAGACGCCTCTGAGGTTGCTGCTGGGGCCATACTATCCCAGCGATCCAAGTCTACTGGTACTCTTCATCCCTGTTCTTATGTCTCTCGGGGGTTCACGGCAGCCGAGAGAAATTACGACACCGGTAACAGGGAACTATTGGCTATTAAACTAGCCCTGCAGGAGTGGTGATACCTTCTAGAGGGGGCCACGCATCCCATCAGCATCTTAACTGAACACCGAAACCTGGCATACTTGGCTTCCGCCAAACGCTTAACTCCAAGACAGGCTAGGTGGTCCTTAATCTTCTCCCGGTTCGACTTCACTATCTCCTACGTACTGGGTACTAAGAATCTAAAGGCAGACGCTCTTTCCAGGTTACATGAAGAGTGTACCTCCACACCCATTGTCCCTGAGCCCTTACTTCCTCCTGCACTCATCCTGGGTTCCTTATCCACTCATATCCTAGAACGCAGTAGGAGATCTCAGGTTCCAGGAGGTTCTTCTGTTCCACCTCATTCTATCCTGCATGTACCCGAAGATTCCCGGAAGGCAGTCTTGACTTGGGCTCATCAGTCCCGTGTTGCAAGTCATCCCGGAGTGGAATGCATGCTTGATCTTCTCTCCCAGTATTTCTGTTGGCCCACGTCCCACCAAGACGTATCCCGCTGGGTTCAATCTTGCTCAGTAATCTCTAGAATGAAGACACCATAGAGTCGTCCAGTAGGACTACTGGTACCTCTTCCAGTTCCCATCTTACCTTGGACCCAATTAGCCATGGACTTCGTAGTGGATCTACCAACCTCCGACGGGAAGACCACTATCTTGGTGGTCATCGACCATTTTTCCAAACAGGGTCACTTTATCCCCCTACCCAAACTACCCAGCGCCATTGAGTTGGTATACATTTTCATCACCAACATCATATGGCTTCACGGGGTACCTCTTCACATTACCTCCGATCGGGGCTCCCAATTCGTCTCCAAGTTTTGGAGACATTGCTGTGCCCGTCTGGGGATTGCCTTACACTTCTCATCTGCCTATCATCCCCAGACCAATGGACAGACGGAGAGACTGAATCAGGGTTTGGAACACTACTTACGGTCTTATTGTAACCATCAACAGGACAACTGGTTTAGCCTCCTGCCTTGGGCTGAGTTCTCGTACAATTCTCTCCAGCACTCTTCATTGGGCTGTTCCCCCTTCTTTGAATCCCTGGGGTACAACCCTCGTGTTCTGGTCCTGGCCCCAGGAATGCCTTTGGTTCCGGCAGCAGAGACTAAAGTGCAGTTCATGACGGAGCATTGGAAAGCAGTACACTCAGCCTTACTACAGTCTCAGATGCGACAGAAGGCTGCTGCTGACCTTCTTAAGACCTTTCTACTGTCAGCTGCCCCTTCCTCCAAGCACCGGCCTCCGCCCCCGGTGGTTGTGGCTGGCCAAGAGGAGTATATCATCGACGGCATCCTGGATTCTTGCCGTTTTCATGGCCGTCTGTTTTACCTTGTAAACTGGAAGGGTTACGGACCCAAGGAATGTTCCTGGGTGTCCTCTTCAGAGGTGCACGCCCTGTCCTTGTTGTGATCCTTTCATTGTGCCAGTCCTGGCAAACCTTCTCACTAGGCTCCACGTTTTTCTGCTTACCACTGGCTTCTGTGTGGAGCTCTGTCCTGCCTCTCTGCTTCGCTCCGTTCTCAGAGCTTCAGCTACTTCTGGGTTCGTCCCAAGTGCACGTCACGTGCACCATGATGTGATCCTGCCGTGTCTATATTCAGACGCTCTGGACCGACACAGGTGCACTCTGATAGTGTTTCCCTGAGCTTTACTAATTCTCCTGCATCCTAGCCTTGCCCAGTTTGTTTTGCTGACTTCCTGTTGCCAGTTCCAGCTTGCCCTTTCATTTACCTCTGGTCTTCTATATCTGGGCCCTGCCTTGTCCTACTGTGCTTGACCCTGGCTGCATCTGACCACTCTTTGTCTCCTGATTTGGCTCTTCCTGTCCTGGCTTGTGTATGACCTTGGCTCCGACTGACCATTCTTTGATCTTCTTGCAGACTCCATTCCAGTTCCAGAGACTGCTACCAGTAGTTCCTGAATCCTGCTATAACTGTATCCACTAACTCCAGACCTTCCAGTTCCTTTTGTACTCTGGATTCTCTTGATTGTACAGGTCTGTTCTCTTCCTTGGAGGAGAGTATTTTACATTTCTTTACTACCTATTCTTCCTCGCTAGGAGAGTTACGCCATAAGGCCTGTGCACCATATCCACGCTCTCTACTCCTCGCTCCCCAGCCTTCACTCTCCCCTACAGGAGAGCTGGTGCTGCCTGTAGTGGTACTATCCAGGGTTTTCTCCAGCTCCTCTGTAGTTAGCCACCCAGCCTTGATGCTGGCACCTATAATCGGTCTAGGCCGCAGCAAGGCACATCTGCAGATAGCCAACACATGCTGAGCACCGCTCCTGAGCGTCGCACCCGAGCGCTCCCTCTCCTGTGGGATCAACCACACACTTTGGTTCCCTGTCTGTGGCACTACTGGAACCGTGTTTAAAATGCAAATTCTTTCACTTTGAAGGGAAATATTATATGCAAACACCAGGGACTCCTATGAGTGGATGGATGGAACGTGCTTAGGCCAATGCATTTGTGCACATTTTTAAAGAAAATCATATTTGTCAGCTGTTTGGAGAAAATTGTTGTTTTTTAATGCTTTATTTATGACTCGTTCCTCGTTTAGAAAGATACTGAAGGTACTCTGATTGCGTTTGTAAATTGTAATAATAATTTGGATGCACCAGTCAAGATGTCCTGCAAACATGATTTAGAAAAATATTGATTTGATTTGTGAATAAAAGTATTGAATTGATTTGTGAATATTTTTTATTGTTATTAAACTTGGATACGGGTTGTTTTGTAAGACAACAACAAACAGAAACACACTGTTACATAATAACAGTTTCCACCAGTTTTTTCTTGTAATCGGGAATAACTTGAATGAAGGACTAAGAGATCAGCAAGTATACAATATGACTGAAAGATTTTTTACAAGAGATTATACAAAAAGCAAACAGCTTAAAAAAATAAGCTAAATGCCACAAATCCTATCTCTGAAACCGCTATGGGTTGAGAGATATCCTCCGCTAAAGTTCCCCTTATGTCAGCTGTAAAGCTGACAGAAGGAGATCCGTGTCGACCGACACAAGGAGGCTCTTCAGCAGAGCCACAATAGCGCGATTTAAAAAGAAATACTTTTTTGTGATGGTCTAAAAAGTTTGCTTGCAAACCAGACACACTTTGTAGACCATTCCAAAGAAGTATTTCTTTTTAAATCGCGCTATTGCGTCTCTGCTGAAGAGCCGTTTGTTGGTCCCCAGACCAGGAACTCCTGCTGTCAGCTTACAGCTGACGTCAGGAGAAGGGGAGGTACAGGGGAAAATGAACGGAGGATATCTCTGGAACCATAGAGGTTTGAGAGATAGGATTTATGGCATTTAGCTTATTTATTTAAATCTCCACAGAACTCTAAACATTTTTTATGGCACATTACTGTCCCTTTAATGTTTTAGACTTCAGTACATATGTTTAAAAATTAGGCTATGTAAATAAAATACTTTGGCAGCTTCACTGGCTGTGTTCTTTTTCCTAATTTTTGGCTAAGGAAGCTTTGCTTCCATTCCCCCTCCCTTTTCTCCCTATAGTCATTTTAAAGGGGAGGGGTTATCTCCTTTTCTTTTTTCTTTGGAGTAAAAATGTGATGCCCTTTTATCAGCTATCCCCTCTTTATTTCTCTGTAGTCCTCTCCTCCATTCTCTGATTGCTAGGGACACCTATTCTTTCTCTTATTATCCTTGCAGGCCACTCAGGTGTACACCAGTACTGCATGAAATTCTGAGACTCAGATTCTTCTTGCAGCCATCTTCTGGCCATCCTGGGAATTTCTACTTTACAGTAGGGCCGAAGCTTGTACTGCCACCTAACATGACCTCTGCTTCCGTTATCCCATGCACCAGCTCAATCGATGTGTCTGGCATTCAACCTTGTAGTCAGCCCCTTTACTCCCATCAATAGCTGCAGCAAAACTGCAACAAAAATATATTCAGCTCTCTCAAGCTATGCTTTCAAGATTGTCATCTGAAGCCTTGAGAGCTAACACGCAAGTCTCTGATCGGTCGGCCAGATCTTCTACCCTCTTCTTGTCCAGCTGACACCTATGTATCTAAATTTACTAATATGAATCCCAGTTACATTTTGGGAAATCTGTGCCCAGTTCAAACTTAAATCAGCTGGCTTAAAAATAGACTTCTGTTTGCATTACCTACACCTTTGAATCAGGCCCGGACTGGGACAAAAAATAGGACCAGGCATTTAAGGCTCAGCTGCTCATTTTTATTTTTTGAGCAGCCCACGAGGGGGGGGCCTTAACTGACACTGAATATCGCAGGGTTGGGCTGTCGGTCGACTGTGATCGTGGGCGGAGCTTATAATCACGTGCGGTGCGCTGCACATTGATTGCCCGCACACCAGGAAATTTGTAACGAGGTGGCCATCTTTCAGAAAGTGAAATATGGCCCAAACATGTTTAATGATTCATTTTTTTTTTAAAAACGCCCAGAACGGCCCACCGGGCAAATGCTCGGTATGCCAAATGGCCAGTCCGGGCCTGCTTTGAATAGATGGGACTGGGTACAAGGCTGATATATATTTATAATAGTTAAATATTGGATCATTACATGCAAATTGAAGTCATAATGTAAAACAATGTGCGTTTAAATATCTCATCAAGTATTTTTAAATGCTACTGTACTGGTAAGATAATACATTACAACCACTATCTGGCGCTATCTGCATTGTATATCTAGGAACATCAATCTTACAATTGTATTTCATAAAACAACACCCAACAATATAGATAGAAAGAATATAAAATTGTATTCCTGGCACCTTTGTCATGCATCCACAACCAGAGAGTCTTCAATATAAGGATAACATTCTCATAACAATTTAGTATCAAATAAAATAAACAAAAAATAAAATAAAATGCAAGTGATGGATACTCATGAGCAAATGTATCTATTCCAAAATTACCATCTGGCGACACAAGTTTATACCAAAACTATAATCTAAAATGAAAACATTTCTATCAACAGCACATTGCTGTGATATATGTGTATTCAAACATAAGCCTTTAAATTGCACCATTAACCCTTTCAATACTATTTCAATCCTAAAAAGAGAAAAGATCAACTTAGTGATAGGCTACACTGTTACCTCAAATTGCTGAAAAAGATCATATAAGAAATCACACGTTTTATAGCCAAATTGCACCTTTAAATGACACATATATATAGATATATACCTGATTTCCAAAAAGTATAAAAATATAAAAAATGATCGATCGAAATATAATGTCATCCACGTTACATAATGCATTAAGTTTTACTCCACCTCCAAAGATGGGTAATAAAATATCTATCAATATGAGAACGTTATGCTATTGAGACTGACATAATCACATGAAACCTCCATCAATCAATAACAAATTCTAATGCCATCAGCAATATGTAACTATTATGTAAATATTACTCATATTAATTATTAACAAATAATTGATAAATCAGCAAAAAATGTATTATATTTTTACCCAACTGTCAAATGTAACTATGATTTTCATTTTTATTAGGTTATCTTACGTATGAGCACACATATAATATATGCTTTTAATAAATTAAACATTGACCCGATGTACACATTAAATCATTTTTATTTTAAAAGTAAATTATAGATAATAAGAAAGCCAACATCTTCAGCAGCAATGTGCAAAAATTGCAAAAGGTGATCAGTTCATTTAAAATCATAAGACCTTTAAAATCTTATTTAGCACATTGAGGCTGATGTATGGAGGAAACGGTCCTCAACCAAGGTGCTATGGCAAGGGCACCAGCACAGGGTACGGCAATTTTTTTCTAAAGACCAAAAATGTAAATGTTGCGATTGACATGTATATGTTATTTTTTGTCAATATGATTGAGACAACAAAGAATAACTGTATATTTCTGTATATGTAGATCACTGCCCTGAGAATTGAACACTGAGTGTTAGGGGATGGCTGGATAATTCCACACTGAGTGTTAGGGGTGCTTAGATAGATAATTCCACACTGAGTGTTAGGAGTGCCTGGATAATTCCACACTGAGTGTTAGGAGTGCTTAGATAATTCCACACTGAGTGTTAGGAGTGCCTGGATAATTCCACACTGAGCGTTAGGAGTGCCTAGATAATTCCGCACTGAGTGTTAGGAGTGCCTAGATAATTCCACACTGAGTGTTAGGCATGTCTGGATAATTCCACACTGAGTGTTAGGATTTCTTAGATAATTCCACATTGAGTGTTAGGCATGTCTGGATAATTCCACACTGAGTGTTAGGGGTTCTTAAATAATTCCACACTGAGTGTTAGGAGTGCCTAGATAATTCCACACTGGGTGTTAGGTATGTCTGGATAATTCCACACTGAGTGTTAGCGGTGCTTAGATAATTCCACACTGAGTGTTAGCGGTGCTTAGATAATTCCACACTGAGTGTTAGCGGTGCTTAGATAATTCCACACTGAGTGTTAAGAGTGCCAGGATAATTCCACAGAGTGTTAGGGGTGCCTGGATAATTCCAGAATGAGTGTAAGGGGTGCCTGAATAATTCCACACTGAGTGTTAGGGGTGTCTGGATAATTCCACACTAAGGGCCATATGTTCTAAGAAGTAACGAAATAGCTTTTGTTGTTTGTAACGACTTTTCAAAGTACAGTGAAGTTGGGACCATTAATATTTTCAGAGAGTGTCGGTTGTGATCAGAAATATGTCGTTCTTCCTGACTGAAACTGTTGTATGTAATGACAAAAAAGGTCTTACCTAACAACAAAAAGTCTTTAAAAATGTCTTAACTAATGAAAAAATTATCACATTCAGAACTTCACATTCCCTCCGCTTTTTTCTTAACGTACAAATTTTGTCTTTTGCAAGACATTTTTTTGTCGTTAGTTACAACAAATTTTCTTTTCCTCTATACCACACTGGAGAATAGTTTAGCCAGGCCCTTGCCCCGCCCCTTTGCCCATCAATTCTGCAGTTCTGTCGTACACAACATAATTCCCATTATTTAAAATGGAATTTGAATCCCTTGAATGATAGGGATGTCTCCAGTGCTTTACGAAGTAATGCACTGGAGACTTCTCTAGCATTTAAGGGGTTAGTTGCCCCCATTTAACCCTTTGAGTGCCAGGGAGGTATCGGGATGGATTCCTCTATGGCACTGAAAGGGTTAAATCAATGGCAATATTTATTTGTTACCTAAGGTTCAGTAGGTTTGCTCAAGAATGATCCCAGCTCATATTAGTACATCAGCCTTATTGGTTCTTACATACTAGAAGGCTGCCACACTTCACTTCGTACAGGGTTGGATACCTCACTAGCATCCAAGGGGTTAAATAGATAAGAAAAATTCAACTGTTCCAGAATCCCTAACAGCCAATATAGTAGTTGTTATCAGTTTAAATCCCACAAATGTTTAATACATAGTGTTTGATAGGTGTTCTTTTTTGCATCCAATTACACTTTCAAACGGTTGATTGCTAAAACACATTAAACAATAATTAGATAGGGGTGATTTACATCTAATGTATATAGTTTAAAAGAGCAATATAGCTGGTAATTGGCCTTGACCAAAGTAAATAATGGCTTCCTTTTTACTTACATTTGGTTTTCACATAAACTGCCTACTGTGTTGCATATAAGTAAGAGGCTAGCAAAAAACAGCATCTCCATCCATCAGTATTAATCTCACACTATAGCAAGGCCCCGTCCATTTATCTTTCCGACACAAATTAGAAATTCAAGAGTTTTAACAAATGAGCCTGCAAATGTAAACTTATTAGGCCATATATTTTTACTCCACACTGTGCTGTGTCCTCTACAAAGCTGTCCCTTCAGAGAGTGTTTTCTTATTTTCTGTTATTGATGGCAGCTAACTAATCACATTTTTAATGTTGTCTTTGGGGAGGCCCATTTGAGTGAACGTGCAAACCAAACTACCTAGAATAAATCTACCTTATTAAATGCCTAAAATTATGTGTCTTCCACGATAAAGAAACTGGAAAGCATTATTACACTTGCTAACCTCCGTCTGCTGGAATCAGAATAGAGGGATAAATTAAACTAATATGTCAAGAGCCGTATGCTGTAAAGAAAAGAACACATGCACAAAAGGAAAGAGGAAAGATTCTGGGGCAAACCAATTTAACGATAGGGGAAATAAAACTTCCCATTGTATTAATGGGGATTTTAACCCCTTGAATGCTAGACAGGTCTCCAAAGTATTAATTTACAATGAGCAAGGACTGATAAACAAGGGGATTGGTAGAGCTTCAGGTTCCAGGCCTAGTGAAAACAATAGGCCTGTTCTAATTAGTAGTATGTGAGCCCCAGTGGGCCCAGTGGGTTAATACTGACTGGAATTTCAAATGAAAATTCATATTTAACCCTTTGAGTGCCAGAGGGGTAAGCAACGCATTGCAAAGCAATGTGTTGCGTACCCCTCTGGCACTCAAAGCGTTAAACAAGCCCTGTGTATGCTGTATTTTGTTATCTTCTACACTGTATCTACTGAACAGTGTTCAGCCTTTCAGTAGATTATGCCCCTGATAACTTTAAACTCCAGGCCCCTTAAACCCTTAATCCAGCCCTGGCAATCCATTGGACACCTCTCTAGCATATAAGGGGATACAACCTCAAATTAAATCAGTGGGAGAGTTGGTAATTTTTGTGTGTCTTTTAGGGTTCAGTTGGTTATCCCCACAATTGCTCCACTTTTCTTTTGCGTACTTTAAGTTTGGACAAGGAACCATAGGCTGTGATCAGTAAGAAAACAGTTGCTTAACCCTTTTTGTATACTAGAGGAGTTAAGCAATGCATTGTGAAGCAGTGTATTGTTCACCCCTGGCACTCAAAGGATTAAATGGGTTTTTTAAATCCTCTGAATGCCATTGGTTGGCTGGGGATGAGTGGTATTGTAGTTCAACCAATGATACATCTTACAGCTTGCCCAATCCTGGATTTGAGCAAACACTAACTCTGAGTGGGTCAGAAAGATGATAGAACCTCCTTTTTCTGTCACCTATGCTTTAGATACCAGATATGTCATGTGTTGGATAACACACTATATTTATATTAAATAAGTAATACATCCAAATAATATTATCGTCTTTCTGTACTATGGCCAGGAAATACAAATTACTCCCATGAATTTTACCTTTTTTTTTTTTTTTTTTTTTCAATAGATAACATCTGCAATCAGTCCCGAATGTTATGTCCACAGAGGTAGACATGACAGCTGCTAGCCTAACCACAAGACACAAACTCCACCCTAGAGTGACCACATTTTAGTTGTGCCATACAGTGACACTGCAGGGACAAGAGAACACCACAGATTTGTAAACACTAGAGGGAGAACTGCCCATAGACACTGTGACAGAAAGAGATTGCTGTGGAGGGCTACAAGAAAAAGCTTTAGATGAGCCTTACACTACAATAAAATTGCACTGCAGCTCCTGTTTGATATCAGGATCAAGGCCCAGCAGAGGCATCACTTTGTGTCTTAGTAGGTAATGGATAGTTATTGTTTGAGAATTTAGAACTAGAGTCTTAGGGACATTGTATTGTCACCGAAGAGTGCTTCCCGGGATATGGGACATACATTTAAAATCCAGGACTGGAACATTTGTTCACTCTACCCACTGCACATAGTAATCTTAACCTTTTAAGGATCAAGCTCAGTAGCATGTTAAATGGAGCTTGCTGTAACGTAAGCCCACATAAATACAACTACAAAGGGAATAGTGACAGCGCACCCTGGGGCAGCTGGGAGGGCAGTGGGAAGTCCTGCTCCATTGTGCCACACATACAGTGTGCCACAGAATGCAGAAGTGCCCAATATTAAGTCTTCATATCGTAAGAAGTAGGTAAGTAAAATAAAAAATAAAAATACCAGGGCTAATGTAGTTGGGCTAACTTAAGCCCATGGGCAAAAAGTAGGCTCATTTATGCCTGCTTCAGTTTAAGAAAACACCTTTAACTGTCATGTGTGCCTTCAGGAACATGACATCTAGGACTAGTTGAAGATGTTATGTCTTGAACAAAGGCTCAAGTGCAAAATTCATAAGGGCCACTGGAATTTTCTGGCCATAGAAAGGTAAGTGGAGGTTATTATTAAGAGGTGTTGCTTCTCCTTTAATGAGGGTCAGGAGGAAAGCATTGTTCAGAATAGAGGAATACTAGAACAAAAATGGAATAAATATATTACCTGCAAGGAAATCCAGTAAAATATTCCTGCTAAATCCATGGGGGCAGAGGAATTTCTTTTTACCACTTCTTGTGACCTCTTCCTGCGAACTAGGGCCCCATCAATGTGGGACAGTTGGGACAGGTTCCCTGGCCCATCTCTACTGGGGAGCCCAGCCCTATGCATGCAGGCTAACACAGTTATAAATTGTTCCAGGTATTATCCATACAGACAACTGCCTGCTGTTTTGCCAAGAAAATGTAAACCCACATCCACAACAATTTCACTGTGGGGAGTTGGAAGGTGAACCAGTGCAGTGCATTAACATGGTGTGTTCTGGGACCTTACACTGAAAATAGAATCAGAATTTGATGGTGGGAAAGAACCATTCAGCCCATATAGTCTGCCTATTTTTTCTACTGCAAAAACCTCAAACCTTATTTGGTCCTTGGTCTTCTTTAATGTTCAGGACAGCCTTATACCTACCACATACATACTTAAATTCCATCACTGTATTAACTTCTAGCACTTCTGCTGTGAGGCTATTTCACTTATCTATTACCCTCTCTTACATTACGTCTAAACCTGTGCCCCTCTAGTTTTAGACTATGGCCTCTTGTCCTAACATTTTTTACTCATTTGAAATGTACTTCCCTCCTGTACTTTGTTGAATCCCTTCATGTATCTGAATGTTTCTAATATATCATCTCTTTCTCTTCTCTCCTCAAAGCTATATCTGTCTAGATCCTTTAGTCTATCCTGATATTTCTTTTCCTGTAAATCGTTCACCATTTTAGTAGCCCTTTTCTGAATTTTCTCTAGATTATCTATATCCTTCTGGAGATGGAGGTCTCCAGGACTGTACACAATACTCTAGGTGAGGTGTAACCAGAGATCTGTAGAGTGGCATGACCATTGCCCTTTTTCTGCTATTATTTCCCCTAGCTATACAACCCAGCTCCCTGTTTGCATTCCCCATAGCTTTATTACGTGTTGTTAGCACGGTAGATTCAGATATACTTCATATCGGTGTTTAGATACACCACATGTTTGAACACAGAACCTCAACACTGGTGTCACTCTAAAACCCGCAAATTGATCTTCTTCAAACCCAGGCCCACCTATTTGCTTTAACTAATGGTGTTACATGTGCAAACTGTAACAGGTTCAGTGCTCTAGTGACATTCAGACTGTGCAAACTATGCCTGTGCACACTCCTACAGCCTCAGTAGCTTATCATGTGTAACGGGGTTTTGCGTAGGACCACAGATACCCCTGTGGTCCTTTACCCCAGAAACCTCCTTGTGCTCTGCAGGCCGATCCTGAGCCTCCTCTATCTTGGAGTTGTGGTACATGACTACGCCAATGCCTCCACCCAGCTGGGCATCCAGAGTATGGAACAGTTGAGAACATATTTAAATGAGCAATAAAAATGACACAGAACTATCTTAAATAGAACTTTGTATTGCACGGAAATAAAACTCTATGCAGGAATATAACAGATACATGAATATAATACAGTAAAACAGTTCAAGAATGCAATGGACAACATGGTATTCACCCACCCACAACAAATACTACAGCCCACCCTAGGCTTCACCCTACTGGCAGTTGGGTAGCATCAGTTGGTGCACATAGTTGGGGCCCAGAGTAATTGTAATCCACATTATGGTTTGTGTTATGCTGTAATCTTCCAATGATCAGAGAATCTATAGAGCAAAGTCTCTTTAATTGTGTAACCAGATTCAGGGTGCCCTGTGGTGAAACAGGGGGAGAGGTTTCAAGTTTACCACTCCACAGTCTGCAATCTGGTCAGTTCATGAAGGGGAGCGCCTGCTCCTTTAACTGCTGCTGGAATTCCTGCACTCTGCACAGCATTCCCTGCCAGGATCAGTTATGTGCCTTGGTCTGGTAACAGCTGTTTGCTGGAATGCTTCTTGCAGGATCCTCCAGCATTGAATCAGCCAGGTCAGCATTCCCTGCTTAGAAGAGGCTCCTTCACTCACTTCAACCCAGCTCTAAAACCAACTCCAAACTAAAATGGAGTCCTGAATATCCATCCATGTGCATAGGAGCTCACCATCTGCTGGTCACTCCACAGGAACTGCAGGATAGTCAGTGGCAGCAGAAATCACTGTGATCCCAGTTGGGTTACACACGGGTACCACTTAATGACTCAATGATAAAGGAAGTGGGGCTGGTGGGATTTCTGCTCAACAGCAGCAATTGAACCTCACCCTGCACAGGTCATGATGCACAAGAATTGTTGGGAAAGTCCATAAAAATACAAACAGAAGGTAAATATGAGGGGAATAGGAAAGTTACTATGACGGTAGGTTTAAGTACTAAGGGCTCGATCCAAATGTTGGCGTCGCCAGAATAAACTGGAGACGCTGGTTTTAACGTCAACTGAGCAATGCAAATGTTCCACTAGTAACAAGCGACGCCAGTTCTGAAACACACTTCTCATCCATTCATAATGCCCTACTTACTGTGTCCCTTTGGGACATAGGAGGTAGGGGGTTAAAAATGAATGAGATCTAATTTAAACTAATGTCTAATAATAGTATTTTAATTAAAAAAAAGTTTAAAACACACACAAACACACACACATATATACAGGCAAGGTATGTAGTCCATACCTTGCCTATTAACCCTTTGGGTACCAGAGGGGTAGGAAACATGCTAAGCAATGCTTTCCTACCTCTCTGGTACTCAAAGGGTTAATTGTGGAATAAAAGACAGATTTGTCCACTACATGGAAGTCCATGAGGTGGATGTAGATGGGGTTAGTATGTCACATATATGCAATATATGTGACATACTAAGGGGGGGGATGTGGAAGGGGGCATTGTGTAGTGCTTGGTGTACTAGTTTTATTGATTGTAACCCTTTGAATGCCACAGGGGTGAGCAGTGCACATCCCTATGGCATTCAAAGCTGTCCATGGTGCTGAAAGCCATCTCTGTGTTCCCCTAGTGGCTGGGTAGGGAAGCACAGAGAAAGCTGTTCAGAATTGTCGACGTGGGTTTTGGATTTTCTGACTGAACTTGATACTTTGCAGTGCTGTGATTGGCTGTGGTGCTAGGTAACATTTGTATCGTGTGTTTTTAGGTATGATTTTCTATGCAACGCAGGTTTAAGGTTAACGTGTATTTTGTTGGTTATCGCTCGTTAGGCTTTCTGGGTAAGGAAGATTTGAATCTCACGTTACCTGGTCTTGCTTAACGAGCCAAGGCAGTTTTTTTCTTCACGTTGGTTTTAACGCCAACATTTGAATCGAGCCCTAAGTTCTGTATATGGAATGATGTGGAATATGAGAAAGTGTTATTGTGATGATGATTGTGTAGGGGTTAGGTAGATGGTTACAGTTTATTAGGTTTTATAGAAAAATGTTGACTATAGTGTATAGGAGATTATGGAGTTTTACTCTGAGTGCAGTGTATGGAATGGGAGCTGATTCCTACATTTTAGATTATTTTACATACATCGACTTTAAACTTTTTCTATAATGTTGTTCACTGGTGATGGAGAGGAGTTGGCATCCTCTCTAGAATTCAAATCAAGGGGTTTCAAGGCCAAATTAGAGAATGTTCAGCCCTTCCTAGGGTACAGCTGGCTTGATTCAGAACTGCATTTCTTTAGCTTATTGAATAAAGTCTATGGTGTATGCATGAGGTAATGAATATACTAAAGGTGAATGTAGATATTATGCATATACTGTATGGTATTAATGTATATCATATATAAAATATACATATATACAGTATACAGTATAATCTGCCTAATACCTATAATGTATGTACATGCAAGTATATGAAATATATTTGCATCTCATGTGCTCGGTATACAGATATTTTAC
Source organism: Rhinophrynus dorsalis (assembly GCA_037306005.1). NCBI lineage: Eukaryota > Metazoa > Chordata > Amphibia > Anura > Rhinophrynidae > Rhinophrynus > Rhinophrynus dorsalis. The sequence goes on along the minus strand of CM074719.1, from coordinate 429,361,901 downwards.
TCAGTGCATGGCTACATGATTGCCACTTTAAAAAATTAGAGGGAACATTGGCCCATATTTATAAAAGCAAAAAAAATCCTAGAGTAAACCAGCTGCACCACAGGGGACAAATAAAATGTCCTAAGTTCCATGCACATGAATGGAGTTTTTTTTGTTTTGTTTTTTTTTTGCAAATTTTTATTGAGAAATTCGCAGACTTGAACAGAGCAGGAAGAAACAAGTATCATGACACTGAGAAAACAATACATAAGACTGAACAATGCCAAAAGAGCAAATTGAAAGCCAGAATTACAATTGTGAGACGACATGTTTAGTATCACAAACAAAAATTGCTAAAATGGCATATATTCCTCGAGAAGAATAGGGAATGCAGGGAGGTAAAGAGAAAAAGAGAAGAGATAGAAAGAGAGAGGAAAAAAAAAAAAAAAAAAAAAAGGGGGGGGAGGGATGAAGGAGGTAAACAAATAAAAAGGGCCAGACCCGAACTATCCCCGGTCTCCACACTTCGTGCACAATTGCCCAATAAATATTAGAAGGGGCATTCGAGAAAGAAGGTATCAATAATTCCTGGGTCTCTCCCCTTGGATATAACATAAACCCGGAGAAGGGAAATTTGTAGACGCACTTTAGCCGCACATTCCTCTATAGTAGGCGGTACAGTATCTTTCCAGTGGCTTGTTGTCAGGGTTTTAGCCGTCTGAAGCAACGTATATAACAAGCATCTCTTCACAAAAGACAGTCGTGGAAGTCCCAAGAAGAATAAAGTCTGCCAAATATCTCCCGAAAGTGTCACTTTCATTCCGTCAGTGATAAGTTTTAAACAGTCCGTCCAAAAAGAGCGAATTTTAGAACAGTCCCACCAGATATGAGAAAACGTGCCTGTTCCCACCCCACAGCACCAGCATAACGGAGTCGTGGAGGGGGCAAATTTATGAATTCGCACAGGAGTAGGGTACCACCTAGAGAGGAATTTATAATGCGATTCCAACATGGACGCGGAAATCGACACCTTCGAGGCCACCTTCCAAATTTCTGCCCAATCAGCCGTCGACCTGGTGCATCCTAACTCCTTCTCCCAATCAGATGCATATTTCGGTGTAGAATCAAGGAGGGGTTCTGATAAGATGCGATAAACCTCACTAAGCTTCCTAGAAGGTGCTTTGGTAGCAAGCAATATCCGTTCGAATTTGGTCGGATATGATGTCCAGGCCGTCTTAACAAGAGGTTGTTCAAGAAAGTGTTTAATTCAGAGGTATCTCCACATCTCAGATGGAGAGAGGGAGAAGGATTGACGAATATCTTCAAAAGGTGTAATCCGCCCATTTCTAGCAAGATCTGCAATCCTCCAGTTTGAAACAGAGACCCAAGCTGGAAAGTCTTTGACCAATAAAGAGATTGGAGTAATGAATGGAGTTTTTTAACCGCATGCATGCTAGAGAGGTCCCAAATGCATTGAGAAGTAATGAACTGGAGACCTCTTTAGAATTCAATTCAATGTAGCATCCAGTTTAACAGAAATGTTTATGTCCCCCCTTTATGGTGTAGTTGCTTTACTCCAGAATAACTCCAGGGCCAATAATCCTGCCCTACATAAGCTTGTACATTTAAATAGATATGAAAACTGGTAGACTGGATGGGCCAATTGGTTCTTATCTGTTGTCAAAATGTATGTTTCTGTGTTTAACCCCTTGGATTCTAGAGACTTCTTCAACACATTCCTTCACAATGTGTTGGAGATATTTCTAGCATTCAAGGGGTAAGGTTCATTATAACTCAGAAAACACAACATCATATATTAACTGTCTGTGTTTTTTTAACCCTTTGAGTTCCAGAGGGCCATGCAGCACATTGCTTTGTAATGCATTGCATACCCCTCTGGTACTCAAAAGGGTAATAAGGAACCTGCTGCAATCAGAATACCATGGAGCACATCCCATGTAGCAAATCTGGGCTGGGGAGCTTCTGCCTCTCTTCTACTTAACGTGAATTATTTAAGATGACTCTTACATGAAGCATCAAATAATTATATATCCCCTGTGTCAAAGACTTTTAAAGACAATGATGTTGTATTCTTATTTTTTTCAGAACCATAAGGAATTTGAACACTGAGAATGCAGTTCTGTAGTGGACTGTGTGCTGCCAGTGATACTATAACCAAATATGTCTGCTGCATCAATAATATCCTATATAATAATTAGCTAATGTATGTTTGTCAGAAGCTGTCATGCGCAGTACAGACAGCTGAGCACACTGCAGGCATGCGCAGTACAGACTGCCTGTGCCGCGGCTAATAATGGAGCTGGGTGCTCCGAAATCAGACTGTTGCTGTGCGCAGAGAGGACTACGGTTTGAATTCAGAGCGCCCCGCTCTGTTATCAGCAGCGGCGCGGGCAGTCTCTACTGTGCGTGACTGCATTGCGGCTGTTGCTGCCTGGCACTGTGACCAGTGTACATGGGCTGTTCAACTAGTTGGTTATATTCTGGAACCACACATCTGCACTAACTGTTAAGAGAGTAGTAACCCCTGCTAATAATAACCCACCACTTACCTTACTATGTCTAGAAAATCCTAATGGCCCTGTGAATGTTGCTCTTGTGCCTTTGTTCAAGGGATAACATCTTAATCACTCCGGGATATCATGTTCATGGTGCCAGATATGACAGTTGCTTGCAGGACCACAGGCCACAAACTCCACCCACAAACTGGTGCCAACTGTCATGTCCTCCTCCTCCATGACATCCACGACTAGCTTAAGATGTTATCTCTTGAACAAAAGTGCAAGGGTAAAATTAATTTGGGCCATTAAGATTGTATGGACATTAGTAGAAGGTGCTACCTCCTCTTTAAATGTGAAGCTTTTGAAAGCTGAGCCCAAGCGTTCCATGAAAAATTACAGAAATGAAAGGATAAAAGAGAGTACACCAGAACAAATGTAAGTAATGGTGCACAATGGATCAAGGCTGGGGTGATCATCAGTATATGACAGTCAAAATTATCAAGATACAGGGCTCAATTCAATTACCACAGTTAAAAAAATATACATATACAGTGAGGGAAAAAATTATTTGATCCCCTGCTGATTTTGTACGTTTGCCCACTGACAAAGAAATGATCAGTCTATAATTTTAATGGTAGGTTTATTTGAACAGTGAGAGACAGAATAACAACCAAAAATCCAGAAAAACGCATTTCAAAACAGTTATAGATTGATTTGCAGTTTACTGAGTGAAATAAGTATTTGATCCCTTTGCAAAACATGACTTAGTACTTGGTGGCAAAACCCTTGTTGGCAATCACAGAGGTCAAACGTTTCTTGTAGTTGGCCACCAGGTTTGCACACATCTCAGGAGGGATTTTGTCCCACTCCTCTTTGCAGATCCTCTCAAAGTCATTAAGGTTTTGAGGCTGACATTTGGCAACTTGAACCTTCAGCTCCCTCCACAGATTTTCTATGGCTAGGCCACTCCAGGACCTAAATGTGCTTCTTCTTTAGCCACTCCTTTGTTGACTTGGCGTGTGTTTTGGGTCATTGTCATGCTGGAATACCCATCCACGACCCATTTTCAAAGCCCTGGCTGAGGGAAGGAGGTTCTCATCCAAGAATTGACAGTACGTAGCCCTGTCCATCGTCCCTTTGAAGCGGTGAAGTTGTCCTGTCCCCTTAGCAGAAAAACACCCCAAAAGCATAATGTTTCCACCTCTGTGTTTGACAGTGGGGATGGTGTTCTTGTGGTCATAGGCAGTATTCCTTCTCCTCCAAACAGGGTGAGTTGAGTTGATGACAAAAGGCTCAATTTTGGTCTCATCTGACCACAACACTTTCGACCAGTTCTCCTCTGAATCATTCAGATGTTCATTGGCAATCTTCAGGGCCTGTACATGTGCTTTCTTGAGCAGGGGGACCTTGTGGGCACTGCAGGATTTCATTCCTTCATGGCATAGTGTGTTACCAATTGTTTTCTTGGTGACTATGGTCCCAGCTGCCTTGAGATCATTGACAAGATCCTCCTGTGTAGTTCTAGGCTGATTCCTCACCATTCTCATGATCACTGAAACTCCACAAGGTGAGATCTTGCATGGAGCCCCAGACCGAGGGAGACTGACAGTTATTTTTGTTTCTTCCATTTGCGAATAATCGCCCCAACTGTTGTCACCTTTTCACCAAACTGCTTGGCGATGGTCTTGTAGCCCATTCCAGCCTTGTGTAGGTCTACAGTCTTGTCCCTGACATCCTTGGACAGCTCTTTGGTCTTGGCCATGGTGGAGAGTTTGGAATCTCATTGATTGATTGCTTCTGTGGACAGGTGTCTTTTATACAGGTAACAAGCTGAGATTAGAAGCACTGCCTTTAACCCCTTAAGGACCCATGATGGTCCTGCACCGTCATGGGTTGTTATACCCTTAACGACCCTTGAAGGTCCAGGACCGTCATGGCTTAAATTATAGCAGCGTGTCTCCGTGCACGCTGCTATCATTAAATCCAGACTGAGACTGAGCGCTCCGAGACCGGGGCATTAAGTCTCAGCCCTTCTTCCTTCTTACGGTTCATGCGATCGCCGTATAAGCGATCACATGTACCGGCATAGTGACAGACAGAGGCAGCATGCAAAGCATGCTGTCTGTGCCTGTCTCGTCTGCCTCTGTCTCCCTTGCTCTCAAAGTAAGGGAGACAGAAGTAGACGGGAGACACCTAGTGGTTAAAAAAATACAGCAGTTGGGGGTATTAACCACTTCACTGCTGGTGCAGGAGACTGGCTAAATGCAGGTCAATTTTTGACCTGCAATTTTACACTTTATTTTTTATTTTTTATTTTTTTTTAAAAACACAACACACTTTTTTTTTTTTACAAAAACATATTTTTATTTTAAAAAAATATATATAATTAAACAATATTGCAAGTGTGATTGTTGTGGAGCCATGTAATACACTTATATACACCACCAAATGCCAGGGACAAAAAAGTGTCAAAATAGGGTGGGAAAAAGGGACATGGGGATTTTCACCCAGGGGGGACAGTGGCCACTTTAAACTGCACATTTTGTAGGTATGACTGACCGGTCATACCTTTCATGCAGTCTCCATAAAAATTTAACCCTTTGTGGCCAATTGATCCCAAGAGAAAAATCAAAAATGGTGTTTTTTTTACATTTTTTTTAACCTTTTTTTTAATTTTAATAAAGTGAATGGTGGGTTATCCATATAAATAGGGTATCAAATGAAAGCCCTATTTATGCTTAAAAAAACAGTATATAATTTATGGGGGTGGAATAAAAGCCTAAGAGGGAAAACACTGTTGAACAAAGACATAGTCAAAAAGGTCAGAATTGCTCCGGTCCTTAAGGGAAAATGACCTCAGATTTTCCCGGTCCTTAAGGGGTTAAGAGAGTGCTCCTAATCTCAGCTTGTTACCTTTATAAAAGACACCAGGGAGCCAGAAATCTTGCTGATTGATAAGGGGGTCAAATACTTATTTCACTCAGTAAAATGAAAATCAATTTATAACTGTTTTGAAATGCATTTTTCACGATTTTTTTGTTGTTATTCTGTCTCTCATTGTTCAAATAAACCTACCATTAAAATTATGGACTGATCATTTCTTTGTCAATGGGCAAACATACAAAATCAGCAGGGGGTCAAATAATTTTTTCCCTCACTGTATAGCCAAACGGTAGTTTTGCCAGCACCAATAGCCCGTACTGTCAACTGCTAACATGAGATAAAAAAAATTACAATATGGGTAATATTTCACCCATTGAGAATAATGGAACAGCTGTACCCATTTGTGATGGGTACGATAAACAGATACACTTACAGTCAGACATTTTGGGCCTACTTTTCTTGGCATACAGCACACAACAAAGGTAAAAAAAACACAACACAAAGCAGGTAAAATACAGCTTACATAACACTTAGGGCATAGCACAATGACAGGAGCAAAGGCAAAATTAGCCCTACAAATAATTCCTGACAACCAACATTAACTCATCAACCCCGGACAAGGGGTACACAAACCAACCTCAAACAATCCGTGTCATGATACCCCAGCATAACAGGGATTAAAAAATAGTAAGAGGTATGTCCACACTATACAATATGCACACCTGGCAATCGTTAAGCAACCCAAGCCTGTCTGTGCAACATCACTAGCCAATGGAGATCCAAGGTGCAGCGGTCAACTTCATACTCACACCTGACAGGTAAACAGCAATTCCAAATCCAGAGGAGGAAGGGATTATGTCTTTATTGTGACAAGCCTGTCCACCTGCTACGTTCTTGCCCGGTCCGGCCAGGAAACTCCAGAACCTAAGGCCCTCACGGGTATTGACCTTGGGTGGAGTATTACAGTCCCCGGACTCTCCTCAGGGGAGACCGGTCCTAGTAGTGGTCCTATCCTGGGCCGGATCTTCAGTACTTTCTATTGCATTGGTGGATTCTGGTGACGCTGGTTGTTTTGTGAATGCCTCATTTGTGGCCAGAAACTCGATTCCCGTATAGCTCCATTCTTCTACCCTGGTGGTTGAGGCTATTGATGGAAGGCCTTTGCAACCTGCTCATGTTACTCATGAGACTTGTATGATCTCATTGGAGGTTGGGGCTCTTCACAGGGAGATGCTCCAATTCCAGGTCATTCCGTCTCCTCAATATCCAATTGTTCTCGGCTATCCCTGGCTACAGTTACATAATCCCACATTTGGTTGGAAGGTGTTCAATATTCTCTCGTGGTCACCTTATTGTGCCGAGTCCTGTCTTCTCAGACCCACAAAACTATTGTGCACTTCTTCCTTGTCCCTCTTGCCGCAGGAATATTGGGAGTACAGCACTGTGTTCAACAAGGTCAGGGCTGGTACGCTACCTTCCCACAGGCCTTACGATTGCACTACCAACATTTGCCTGGAGCCGTACCTCCGAGGGGTTGGGTTTACCCCTGTCAGTGGCCGAGAATAAAGCTATGGGGCAGTATGTGGAAGATGCCTTAGCCACATGAATCATTCAGAGATCCAAAAAAGAAGGATGGAGAGCTAAGGCCATGTATAGATTTCAGAAGATTAAACAAGTTGGTCATTAAAAACGTTTATCCCATTCCTTTGATCACAGAGCTATTCGACCGTCTGAAGGGCTCGACTGTGTTCACAAAACTGGATTTCAGTGGATCGTACAATCTCATACGAATCAAGGGGGGGGGCCACAAATGGAAGACAGCCTTTAACATTAGAAACGTGCACTACGAATATCTTGTTATGCCGTTTGGTTTGTTCAACGCCCCGGCTGTCTTCCAAGAATTCATGAATGATGTTTTAAGGGATTTGCTGCAAACATGCATAATTGTTTACCTCGATGATATTCTTATTCAACCACTCTACTACTCTAGAAACATATCAGAGGGATGTTATCAGAGTATTGCAGTGGTTGAAAGAGACTGGCCTGTTCTGCAAACTTGAAAAATGTGTATTTCACAAATCTCAGATGACCTTTTTAGGTTACATTATTTCTAAGGAGGGTTTAGCTATGGACCCAGGGAAGTTGTCCGTTGTCCTGAACTGGCCTCTTCCTATCAGTATCCAGTTCCTCCAATGATTTTTGGGGTTCGCAAACTACTATAGGAAATTTATACAGAATTTTTCCACTCTTGTGAAACCTCTGACTGATAAAGAGGGCAACCCTTCAAAGTGGTCTCAGGTAGCTCTTCAAGCATTCGAGACCTTAAAAATTGCCTTCGCTTTGGTTCCTATATTGGTGTATCCGAACACTGCACTACCCTTCACCCTGGAGGTAGATGCATCCAAAGCTGGCGTGGGTGCCCTCCTATCCCAGCATGCGGCCCCAGACGCACCTTTGCTTCCATGTGGGTTCTTTTAAAAAAAATTATCCTCTGCTGAAAGTCAGTATGAGATTGGGGATCGAGAACTATTGGCCATCATCCTGGGCCTTTGTGAATGGTGACACTTACTTGAGGGGACTTGTGTTCCCATCCTCATTCTCACTGATCGTAAAAATCTTACGTACCTTTTGGAGGCCAAACGTTTGTCTTCTTGAAAGGTTAGATGGGATTTGTTCCAGTCCAGATTTAACTACATTGTGTCTAAACTCCCTAGTACAAAAAACATCAAGGCTGATGCACTTTCTCACCAATTTTGCGCCATCTCTAAAGAGGAGATGTGTCTCACTCCTTTCGTACCTTCTGATCTTATACTGGCTACGATTCGTACTACTATTACATCTTCATTAGGGGAGCAAATTCTGGCTGCCCAAGCATCTGGTTCAGGAGGTCTTTCATCTGCACGAGTTGCCTAAGGTTATTGTCTCCGATAGAAGGAGTCAGTTTGTGTCCTGGTTTTGGCGTGCCTTTTGTAGATGAATGGGTATCCAACTCTCGTTTGCCTCTGCCTATCACCCACAAGTAATGGTGCAGCTGAATAGTCCAACCAACCCTTTAAACAGTTTCTTCGGTGCTATATTTCAGTTCATCATGATCGTTGGGAGGATCTGTTACATTGGATGGAATTTGCTCGCAATTGTGCCATTAATTCTTTGTCTTGAATGTCTCCTTTTATGGCTAACTACAGATTTCAGCCATCACTCCTGCTTGACTCTTTCATGGCTTAAAATATTCCAGCTCTGGAAGAGCATCTCAGAGTACTCCATTCCTCATGGGTACAGATCCATCATTCCCTAGTGAGATCTGGCAAAGTCATAAACAGCAGGCTGACCTTTGACATTTAGCTGCACCTTCCTACCAGGTTGGAGAGAGAGTATGGTTGTCTTCAAGTAATCTTCACCTTTGAGTGCCATCCAACAAACTGGCCCCTCGCTTTGTTGGCCCGTTCCAGATTATACGTAAGATCTATCCAGTGGCCTATGCCTTAGACCTGCAGGCGAATATGCACATTTCCAGTGTATTCCACTTATCTCTTCTTAAGCCCCTCATTTGCAATCGATTTACCTCTGTGGTTCCTAGACCACGTCCGATTCCCATGGGTAATCATGAAGAGTATGAACTTTAGAGCATCTTGGATTCTTGCTTTGTTCAGGAGTCGGTTACAGTACTTTGTATATTGGAAGGGTTATGGCCCGGAGGAGAGCTCCTGGGTACCCGCTCACAATGTTCATGCTCCAGTTCTACTTCGTACTTTCCATTCCCATTTTCTGCTCAAACCTGGTCCTCTTCTGCAGGGTAGAGGTCATTGAGGGAGGGGTACTGTCACGGTATATTTGATGCGGACAGCGGTGTGCCTTCTCCCACACACTTGAGTTACTATAAGAGGGCACATCTTCCTGGCAGTAATCACCCGTACATCTTGTTTGGTTTGGGTTCTCCAGCTGTTCTTTGATCTGGCTGCATACCTCCTTTGGCTCTTTACCTGGCTAAGTCTGACTAACTCCTGTGGCTCTATACCTCGCTAGTCTGACTACCTCCTCCAGCTCAGTGACCTGTATTGTCTAACTACCTCCTCTGGCTCTAGACCTGGCATGTCTGACTACCTCCTCTAGCTCTGTAACCTGGCTTGGCTGACTAGCCTCCTTGGTACTGACCCTAGACTTGTCTTGAACCCGCTGGCTCCAGTTCCCTAGCTGGATATATTTACAACCACTAAGCCCCCACCCCTTATCAGCTTCACTGATAGTTAATAAATGATTATTTGACAAGTATTCCAGGGCATCTTTCTCACCTCTGTCTTTATTAAATCTCTTATTAAATCTCTTATTAAATCTCTTATGTCTAATATTATATCTAATATTCCAGAAGGAATAATATGTGATGTAATGTTTGAATTCCCTAATACTATATAAAGAAGAGGCCAATACTTCATCTCCACCTGATTCTTCTCTTAGGACTTCATTCTGATCCATAGTACTTGCCCCCTGAGAGATATTATCGACATTTAATTTCTTTTTCTGGAAGTACCTACATAATGTCACTTCCTGACAAACATACTCATATCAATAAAAAACTGAAAGTCATTTACATATGCTAAGAAGTAAAACCTGATTAGGGGTAATCAAAGAGTCAGACAGATTTTAAATACCTTCCCTGTTGATACCTGAGGGTATGGCTAGTTCTTGACTCTTTTGCTTCCCTCCTGTACAGCCTCTTCATCTTATTCTTCCCTTTTTGTCCTTATTATTAGCGGGGCACTTTTTTCCTTTACTTTGCTTTTCCAAAAAATGACAGTTATCTCTATTCTTAGGGTATCTGGCCCAATAAGGATATTAAGGTCCTTATTAGGTTCTGACTCTCCTGATCTAAACAGTCTGTTCGCGGGAACTATGGCTTCTGATCTCATATGGTATCAGGATCCTTATTACCATCCAAGTCTCGCAGATTGGAGAATCTGTTTAAAAGAGCTATGTGTTCTGGTTGGATGGCCACTTCTGCCCTTTTCTGTACTACTGATTCATAGCTTTTATTATTATGTGATATTCCAAAAGGTGAAGGCTGACACTGTGTTGTGCCATACTAGCTAAGAGACTTAGTGTGGTTAACAGTTATGGACATATTGACCTACTGGGTGGCTAGAGGGTGCTGTAATCTCCGATGTCACAGAAACCTTGGATCACCTGAACAGCAGCTGTGGAGAGGTTCTGTCGGGGCATCTCCTCCAAGGCATTAAGCAAGTGGTGCCTCTCGCATGCATGACCAGGTCTACCATCTTCTGTTTCACTTTGCTTTTGCAGTCTGTCCAGCTTTTCTTTATGGAGTCAGTGGTGCGCTTACATCTGGACACTATAGTCACAGAGTTCTGGACATGACATCAGGCAACCTTCTGAGCGCCAATACCATGGCATTTTCTGTGGTGAACAGGATGTGCTCTCTTTCTACAATGCTCTGCAGCAGGGCCATGTTCTTCCCGTGGGAGTACTCTGGATCCCAAAATCTGTCTTCCTCCAAACCAGTCTGGGGCATATCAGAACTGCATGAGGATTTTCGGGGGTCAGACCCTGCCTATGCTGTCCATGGATGTGTGTGTTCCTGCTGCACATCCCCTCCAGGGATTTAACTATCTGCTGTATGAAATGAACCAGCCTAGGTTAATTCTTCTATCAAAGCAGCTGATTTACTTAGTCCTGTAAATATAGTCTAGTTTAACCCATTCAGTACCAGAGGGGTGTGCAACACATTGCTAAGCAATCAGTTGTACCCATCTAGTCCTTAACCCTTTGAGTGCCAGAGGGATATGAGCGTTCCATACCCCGCTGGCACTCAAAGGGTTAAGGGGTTAGGTGAACTGCTGAACACAAAATGTATACTATACAAGTTGAATATAATATTTTTCATCAGTCAATGTAATAATACATGTAGTAGACCAATATAATAGTCCATCCTATATAATCATTCACTAAATGTATGTTTGTCAGAAGCTGTCATGTGCAGTACAGTTTGCTGCACGTGCTGCAGTTATGAGCAGTACAGACTGCCAGCACTGCGGCTGATAACGGAGCGGGGAGAGGACTCTGAATTCAGACAGTAGTCCTCTCTGCGCACCAAAGGAGAATGTCAAACATTAGGGAGAGCCAGGTACTGAATGAAGGAGGCAAAAGCTCCACATCTCTGTCTTAACCATTTGATTGCCAGAGGGGTATCCCCCTCTGGGACTTAAAGAGTTAAAGATAAGTCAAAAACAAACACTCACATGGGCAGCACTAGACACTGATAATGCATTATATGGTGGGGGTTGCTAGATTCCCAGCACATCAGGGACCTTCACCAAAAGACTAAGGGCTTAGGCCAACCTTCTGCATTACTAGTGTATTATTGCAGCACAATTTCACCATTACTCTAGGCACAGTTATTAAGTGCACTTACATGGCCCATGCTAGCAATAACACCCAAGGCTTTAAACATAAAACAGTACCTAGTAACATTAGGTTGGCCCGAGCAATTAGCAACCTAACAACATAGGTACCTTTTTTTAACGGTTTTGCAAAGTATGCCTAATCTATGAAGAACTATTATTTTCACCATAGAAGGTTATCATAAACAACTAAATTACACAAGATTAGGTAATTGATAGTGTTGAGCGAGCATGCTCGGCCGATGCTCGGATCGGCTCGAGCATCGCTCTGCTCGGCACATGGCGGTACTCGTACGAGTACCGCATGTGCTCGCCCGCCATGTTCGGGTCTCCTCCCCGCACGTTTTGCGGCTGCTACGCAGCCAATAAACGTGCAGGGAGGCTCTGACATCGGTGTAATGCCAGCAGCCATGTTGGCTGCTGGCATTACACTGATTGGCTGGCCAGAACCCGTGGTCGGGTGCTGTATAGCACCTGACCATCGAGTTCGGCTCAGTCTGAGCCAGGGAGAGCTGAGGATAGGAAGGGAAAGGCAGTGTAGGGAGGAAAAAAAAAAATTGTGACAAAAAAGAACCAAAAGTCCTTTTTAGGACTACTGTGTGTGGGGGCAGCAGGTTATTTTGTGTGGGGGGAAAAAAAAAAAAAAAAAAAAAAAAAAAATATTCTGTTTAGTGTGAAAAGTTGCAGATTAGAGCAGATTCTGTTTAGTGTGCACAGTTGCAGATTAGAGCACATTCTGTTTAGTGTGCAAAGTTGCAGATTAGAGCACATTCTGTTTAGTGTGCAAAGTTGCAGATTAGAGCACATTCTGTTTAGTGTGCAAAGTTGCAGATTAGAGCACATTCTGTTAAGTCTTCAAACTAAAATATCAAAGTCACGTATTCCATTCAGTGTGCGTCGCCGCAGTTTAGCAGCACATTCTGAGTACTGTGCAGAGTTGCAGAATAGGAAGAAATACTGTTAAGTCTTCAAACTAAAATATCAAAGTCACATATTCCATTCAGTGTGCTTCGCCGCAGTTTAGCAGCACATTCTGTGTACTGTGCAGAGTTGCAGAATAGGAAGAAATACTGTTAAGTCTTCAAACTAAAATATCAAAGTCACATATTCCATTCAGTGTGCTTCGCCGCAGTTTAGCAGCCTATTCTGTGTACTGTGCAGAGTTGCAGAATAGGAAGAAATACTGTTAAGTCTTCAAACTAAAATATCAAAGTCACATATTCCATTCAGTGTGCTTCGCCGCAGTTTAGCAGCCTATTCTGTGTACTGTGCAGAGTTGCAGAATAGGAAGAAATACTGTTAAGTCTTCAAACTAAAATATCAAAGTCACATATTCCATTCAGTGTGTTTCACCGCCGTTTAGCAGCCTATTCTGTGTACTGTGCAGAGTTGCAGAATAATAAGAAATACTGTTAAGTTTTCAAACTCAAATATTAAAGTCACATATTCCATTCAGTGTGTTTCACCGCAGTTTAGCAGCCTATTCTGTGTACTCTGTACAGTTGCAGAATAATAAGAAATACTGTTAAGTTTTCAAACTCAAATATTAAAGTCACATATTCCATTCAGTGTGCTTCGCCGCAGTTTAGCAGCCTATTCTGTGTACTGTGCAGAGTTGCAGAATAGGAAGAAATACTGTTAAGTCTTCAAACTAAAATATCAAAGTCACATATTCCATTCAGTGTGTTTCACCGCCGTTTAGCAGCCTATTCTGTGTACTGTGCAGAGTTGCAGAATAATAAGAAATACTGTTAAGTTTTCAAACTCAAATATTAAAGTCACATATTCCATTCAGTGTGTTTCACCGCAGTTTAGCAGCCTATTCTGTGTACTCTGTACAGTTGCAGAATAATAAGAAATACTGTTAAGTTTTCAAACTCAAATATTAAAGTCACATATTCCATTCAGTGTGTTTCACCGCAGTTTAGCAGCCTATTCTGTGTACTCTGTACAGTTGCAGAATAATAAGAAATACTGTTAAGTTTTCAAACTCAAATATTAAAGTCACATATTCCATTCAGTGTGTTTCACCGCAGTTTAGCAGCCTATTCTGTGTACTCTGTACAGTTGCAGAATAATAAGAAATACTGTTAAGTTTTCAAACTCAAATATTAAAGTCACATATTCCATTCAGTGTGTTTCACCGCAGTTTAGCAGCCTATTCTGTGTACTCTGTACAGTTGCAGAATAATAAGAAATACTGTTAAGTTTTCAAACTCAAATATTAAAGTCACATATTCCATTCAGTGTGTTTCACCGCCGTTTAGCAGCCTATTCTGTGTACTCTGCAGAGTTGCAGAATAATAAGAAATACTGTTAAGTTTTCAAACTCAAATATTAAAGTCACATATTCCATTCAGTGTGTTTCACCGCAGTTTAGCAGCCTATTCTGTGTACTCTGTACAGTTGCAGAATAATAAGAAATACTGTTAAGTTTTCAAACTCAAATATTAAAGTCACATATTCCATTCAGTGTGTTTCACCGCAGTTTAGCAGCCTATTCTGTGTACTCTGTACAGTTGCAGAATAATAAGAAATACTGTTAAGTTTTCAAACTCAAATATTAAAGTCACATATTCCATTCAGTGTGTTTCACCGCAGTTTAGCAGCCTATTCTGTGTACTCTGTACAGTTGCAGAATAATAAGAAATACTGTTAAGTTTTCAAACTCAAATATTAAAGTCACATATTCCATTCAGTGTGTTTCACCGCCGTTTAGCAGCCTATTCTGTGTACTCTGCAGAGTTGCAGAATAATAAGAAATACTGTTAAGTTTTCAAACTCAAATATTAAAGTCACATATTCCATTCAGTGTGTTTCACCGCAGTTTAGCAGCCTATTCTGTGTACTCTGTACAGTTGCAGAATAATAAGAAATACTGTTAAGTTTTCAAACTCAAATATTAAAGTCACATATTCCATTCAGTGTGTATCACCGCCGTTTAGCAGCCTATTCTGTGTACTCTGCAGAGTTGCAGAATAGGAAGAAATAGTGTTAAGTTTTCAAACTCAAATATCAAAGTCACATATTCCATTCAGTGTGTATCACCGCCGTTTAGCAGCCTATTCTGTGTACTCTGCAGAGTTGCAGAATAATAAGAAATACTGTTAAGTTTTCAAACTCAAATATTAAAGTCACATATTCCATTCAGTGTGTTTCACCGCAGTTTAGCAGCCTATTCTGTGTACTCTGTACAGTTGCAGAATAATAAGAAATACTGTTAAGTTTTCAAACTCAAATATTAAAGTCACATATTCCATTCAGTGTGTTTCACCGCAGTTTAGCAGCCTATTCTGTGTACTCTGTACAGTTGCAGAATAATAAGAAATACTGTTATGTTTTCAAACTCAAATATTAAAGTCACATATTCCATTCAGTGTGTTTCACCGCAGTTTAGCAGCCTATTCTGTGTACTCTGTACAGTTGCAGAATAATAAGAAATACTGTTAAGTTTTCAAACTCAAATATTAAAGTCACATATTCTGTGTAAGATGAAGAAGGCGGGTAAAAAGGGACGGGGAAGTGGACGTGATCCTGAAAGTTCAGGGCGCGGGTCAGGACGCGGAGAAACTGTGCCTGGTGCCAGAGCACAAGAAAGAAAGACATCCACCATACCTAGCTTCATGTGTAATTTTACAGGGCGTCGCAGGACATCACTCTCGAGGTCCGACCACTGCGAACAGGTGGTCGGTTGGATGACAGCTGATACTGCTTCCAGTCGGTTAAGCACCACCCTGTCTTCCACCAAGTCCACTCTCAGTAGCCAAGAGTCTGGTCAACATAATCCTCACTCTGATCATCCTTCCTCCCACCATACACGGTCTGGTCAAAGAAGTGATCCCACACTGGGATATAGTGAGGAGCTCGTCTCATCACCAATCCTTCATTTGACCCTCTCTCCAAGCACGCTTGCAGAGGAACATGACATCTTGTGCCCTGATTCACAACCTCTAGAGGCTACCCAATCACAAGAAGATGACAGATGTGAACGGCATTTAAGGTCAAAGGAAGTAGTGGATGATGATGATGATGATGAGACACAGTTGCCATTAAATCAACCACTATTTCCGTCTCAAGACCTTGTTGAGGAGAATGTTATACAGTTGTCAATGACTGAGTATGTGGTGGGATCAAGACTTGAGGAGGATGATCAGAGTGAGGAAGTGGAGGAGGACTTGGTGGACGATGAGGTGACTGACCCCACCTGGGAAGGTGTAGAGCCGAGCGATGACAGCAGTCCTGAGGGTGAGCCATCTGCAGCACCGCAACAGGCTGGAAGAGGCAGTGGTGTGGCTACAGAAAGAAGGCGGACCGCACCAAACCGGCCCGCAAATGTTCCACGGAGCACCCCCTTGCGTAAATCTACCTTGCCAAGGGGTAGGTGTTCCGCGGTATGGCGTTTTTTTAAGGAAAGTGCGGACGACAAAAGAATTGTAGTTTGCAACCTGTGCCACACCAGAATGAGCCGAGGCATGAACACTAGAAACCTCACCACCACCAGCATGATCCGACACATGGCATCCAAGCACCGTAGTAAGTGGGAGGAACGCCTGGATCGCCCATCTGTGTCTGCAGGCCACACCACTGCCTCCTCTTCCCCTGTTTTCGGTGCCGGCCAATCGCCTGTCGAAGGCGCAGGCCCGCATACCTCCCGCCCTGCACCTGTAGCATCTGAAGCACCATCAGCGACCACATCCACTTCCCTGTCCCAGCACAGCGTCCAAATGTCGTTACCCCAGGCATTTGAGCGCAAGAGAAAGTACCCAGCCACCCACCCACAGGCCATAGCACTAACCTCACACCTTTCAAAATTACTGGCCATCGAAATGCTGCCATTTAGGCTTGTGGACACTGAGTCCTTCCGCAGCCTGATGGCAGCAGCTGTCCCTCGGTACGCGGTCCCCAGCCGCCACTACTTTTCCCGGTGTGCCATCCCCGCATTACACCACCATGTGTCCCGTAACATCACCCGTGCCCTGACCAACGCAGTTACTGGGAAGGTCCACTTAACGACTGACACATGGACAAGTGCTTGTGGCCAGGGACGCTACATTTCCCTGACGGCACACTGGGTGAATGTCGTGGAGGCTGGGAGCGACTCGGACCCTGGGATGGCACGGGTGCTACCCACGCCGAGGATTGCGGGCCCTACCTCCATCAGGGTTTCCACCAGCACCTACGTTATTGGCTCCTCCTCCTCCGTTTCCACCTCTGAATTCTCTACACACACCGCCACTCCCCCATCAGCCAGTAGCTGGAAGCAGTGTAGCACTGCAGTGGGGAAGCGTCAACAGGCCGTGCTGAAGCTGATCTGCCTTGGGGACAAACAGCACACGGCCTCAGAGCTGTTGCAGGGGATTAGTCACCAGACCGAGCAGTGGCTCTCGCCACTCAACCTGCAACCAGGCATGGTTGTGTGTGATAATGGGCGTAACTTGGTGGCGGCTTTGGAGCTCGGCAAGCTCACACACGTACCATGCCTAGCGCATGTATTTAATTTAGTGGTGCAGCGATTTCTAAAAACCTACCCCAATGTGCATGATCTCTTGACCAAGGTGCGCCGCGTGTGTGCACATTTCCGTAAGTCATCAACAGCTTCAGCCGGCCTGTTGAAGCTGCAGCAGCGCTTACAATTGCCAGCTCACCGGCTGCTGTGTGACGTGAGCACGCGCTGGAACTCCACCTTCCACATGTTGGCCCGGCTTTGTGAGCAGCAGAGGGCAGTAGTGGAGTACCAGCTGTTACACGGTCGTCGCCTCTCTGTTCAACTTCCTGTAATCAGAAGTGAGGAGTGGGAATGGATGTCAGACCTCTGCGAGGTTTTACGCAATTTTGAGGAATCGACACAGATGGTGAGCGGCGATAACGCTATTATCAGTGTAACCATCCCACTTCTGTGTCTACTGAAACGCTCGCTGCTCACAATTAAAACCGACGCTTTGCATGTGGAAGAGGTGGAAATGGGGGAGGAAGAGCTTACACAAGGTGATAGCCAGAGCACCCTCACTTCGTCTTCTCAGCGACAATTGGAGGAGGCGGAGGAGGAGGAGGAGGAGGAGGAGGAAGACACGGTTGCCTCCGCTACAGAGGGTAGCCATGGAACTTTAGTTCCATCTCTTCAGCGTGGGTGGGCAGAAGAGGAGGAAGAGGATGAGGATATTGAGAGTCATCCTCCTGGTGAGGACAGCGAAATCTTGCCTGTTGGTACTCTGGCACACATGGCTGACTTTATGTTAGGCTGCCTTTCCCGTGACCCACGCGTTGTACGCATTTTAGACAACACGGATTACTGGGTGTTCACCCTTCTGGACCCCCGCTACAAAGAGAATTTCTCATCTCTCATTCCTCCGGTGGAGAGGACAAGCAAAATGTTGCAATACCAGAAGGTTCTTGTCGAAAAATTGCTCCAAAATTTTCCATCTGACAACGCTGGCGGCAGAGTACGTGCTACCTTGGCCAACCGAGAAGGGGAGAAAAGGGGAGCACACAGCAGTTCCGAGAAAGGCAGGGCAACACTCTCCAAGGCGTGGGACACCTTCATGACACCCCGCCAGCACCCTCACCCTGATGCGCAGCCTAGTGTCACAAGGAGGGAAAAGTTTTGGAAGATGGTGAAGGAGTACGTAGCAGACCGTGTCAGCGTCCTCAATGATCCCTCTGTGCCTTACAACTACTGGGTGTCCAAGCTGGACACGTGGTATGAACTGGCACTCTACGCCTTGGAGGTGCTGGCCTGCCCTGCCGCCAGCGTTCTGTCTGAGCGGGTATTTAGTGCTGCTGGTGGCATCATAACAGATAAGCGTATCCGCCTTTCCACCGACAATGCTGATAGGTTGACACTTATAAAAATGAACAAGGCCTGGATTTCCCCTGACTTCTCCACTCCACTGGAGGAAAGCCCCGGGGGAACATAAACTCACTTTATATATGTTATTTACAATGATGTGAATACTCTGTATTCCCATTCACCCCTTCCACCCAAAAAACGGGTATATGGTTGACTCTTAATCTTCTCATCCTCCTCCTCCTCTTCCATATGCCCTGTGCTATAATTTTTATATAGGGCCAGCTCACCAGCGGGCCCTGTGATATAATTTTTATATAGGGCCAGCTCACCAGCGGGCCCTGTTTGCCAATTTTTATATAGGTCAGCTCACCAGCGGGCCTTCTCATATAATGTTTTATTGGGTCAGCTCTCTAGCGGGCCCTCTCATATAATGTTTTATAGCGTCAGCTCACTAGCGGGCCTTCGCATATAATGTTTAGGATGGTCAGCTCTGCAGCAGACCCTCACCCATAATGTTTTAGATGGTCGGCTCAGCGCACGTTTCCCTCTTAATCATGGCCTCAGTTCAATAAAATCAAGGAAATTTTTGGGAGAATTTGCCTCTGTGCACGTTTCCCTCTTAATCATGGCCTCAGTTCTGAAAATCAAGGAAATTTTTGGGAGAATTTGTCTCTGTGCACGTTTCCCTCTTAATCATGGCCTCAGTTCTGAAAATCAAGGAAATTTTTGGGAGAATTTGCCTCTGCGCACGTTTCCCTCTTAATCATGGCCTCACTTCCGAAAATCAAGGAAATTTTTGGGATAATTTGCAGATGATATACAAGTAAATATACAGCAAATATTGTTTGGTAACAATTTTTCGCCTAAAGTCGTTTTTATTTTCCTTTTTGTGTGTTTTATGGTCAGTCTGTAAAAATGGCGTACTACGGGCGAAAGATCGTTCCCAGCAGCGATGTTGGAGTCCAAGATGCATCCAGACATCCTCCCTATGCTGTCCCTGAACCATTTCTGTGGTGTTTCCATCATTTTCTGCCCTTTTCCTATGGACCAGGCACCCTCCCCTCATCAGAGCAGGGGGTGCCTGGTGTAATGCTCGAGTCCTCCCATTGACTTCAATGGGGCTCGGGTGTTCGGCCGAGCACTCGAGCCTCAGGGGGTGCTCGGTCAGAGCACCCGAACACCCGAGCATTGGGGTGCTCGCTCATCACTAGTAATTGATTATATAATACGGTGGGTTTTATGCCTTCATTGCACAAATGAGAAATACAACAAAATGAAAATAAGTTTAGGTATTTAATCAAAAAATACAATTTTAGATTACAAGTTAACCTTTTGAGTGCCAGAATGGTACGCACCACACTCAGAGGGTTAAAACTATTAGCTCTGTGTGTGTGTGTGTGTGTGTGTGTGTGTGTGTGTGTGTGTGTGTGTGTGTGTGTGTGTGTGTGTGTGTGTGTGTGTGTGTGTGTGTGTGTGTGTGTGTGTGTGTATATATATTACTGTTTAAATGTAAAACACAAAACTGTATTCTGTTCTAATTTAAACTTTGGTTTTAGTACAGCTCTGAAATTGCTAATTTGATGTAAGAGCTTGTACAAGACTAGGAAATCTAAAAATGACTGCTTTATTGTGTGCAATCTGCCTCACACGGGTTGTTCATGTGAATGTTACATTATCAAATTGTAAAATATGAGAGCATATAGGAGTGAAAACAGGAAAATCAATTTAGGATGTGCAAGTGTAGTTGTCCTTTTTTCAGGTTTTAATTATGTGTTTGTTTGCCATGGTGGCCTAATTTAGTCAAGTAGACGAGCCAACATTAAAAGCTGGTAGGTAAAGTAAGTAATCCCAAGGGTGGGATGCTACTGCAAAGAGTTTAAAAGCTACATGTTCCGAAGCACAAACCAAGGCAAATTTGAAAAGGGGCCTACATGATAAACAGTGAAAAGCAAGCAAATCAAATTTTTCACAATTAGTTGAACAACAACTGTGACAGGCTCAGTGCTTAGCATTTTCATTTGTGTGCTCAAATTTGGTTATCCGTCCTCTTTTATGCAAATGTGATGTGACAGGAGAAGCTGGGAGCACTCAAGCAGCCCGATCACTCACAACAGGCGCTGTGGTCTGAGCAGCTGAGAGTCCTGGAGTAAATGGACTGAGCTCTGATGGATAAATGACATGAACAGCACTCAAAGCCTCATAAACTGATTTCAAACTTCAGAGGGAGGGCACGGAGAATGTAATTATGCTGTTGGCCACATTTTCAACATTCTCACAAAAAACTGAAGAGTTAAATGCAAGGGAAAAAAACAATAACAATATCATGCCTTCATTATGGGATGCATTATATTTGAAGTTTTAACCTGTTATATTGAAGCAGGGTTAAAAAGAGTTTCAAAAGGAGTCTAAGGCCAACATGCTATATATATATATATATATATATATATATATATATATATATATATGTTAAAAAAACACATAAATCAGTACTGACAGGAACTTTCAAAAGAAGCAAAATAAACTTTAATGGTGGATCAACATTTTAATCTTTCTCAAGACCTTGCTAAAGATCCCAGTTGGGATCAAAACGATCCACCATTAAAGTTTATTTTGCTTCTTTTGCAAAGTTCCTCAGAGTGCTGATTTATGTGCTTCTATTCCATTCTTGGATATACGGCATCCAGGTTTTATCCTGATTTTGTTGAGAGTGTGTCCCTCAGATTATATATATATATATATATATATTTATATATATATATATATATATATATATATATATATTTTTTTTTTTTTTTTTTTTTTGTGGTAATATTTTCGGGTGCATTGTACAGCCTTCCTCAGGATGTGCAATGCAGCTGAAACGTTGATCACTAATTAAAGACATCTTCTCTTTTTCCACCTACTTTGAACTCCTGTAAGTGCTTTACTTCTTGCAGATCACTGCAAATAACTGTTGCCTTGCTAATGGCACCCAGGCATTTAGCTACTATAGTATGAGTACTTCCTTACCATAAATCATCTGTCTCCATATAACTGTATGTAATTTCATTCTTTTGGATGCGCACCCAGGTCTAGGCACCTCATCTTCGTGTATATATATATATATATATATATATATATATATATATATATATATATATATATATATATATATATAGTTTTGTTGAAATCAGCACTCTCAGGACTACTCTTTTGAAAAAACCTATTTCATTTGGATCTGATCCGAATAAATTTGTTTTTGCTTTCTCAAAAGAGTACTCCTGAGAGTGCTGATTTCAACAAAACTACTGAAGTACTTATTGGCACCCAGGTATGTACATTTAATTGTTGAGAGTGTGTCCTGCACTAGACTTCCCTGGAACTGATGTACACTTCTTAAAATATTTTAGTTGAACTTACCCCCTCAGTTCAATTAATATTTTCGCCTATCTCAATTCTTTGCTCTTCCTTCCTCGAACCATGCTCAGCTTAATTATGTGTTTTCTCTGTCCCCTACCTACTAAGGGATTCCTCCACCTCTAAGCTGCTTATTGCCTCCAATTGTATCTCCATAATATCTTCTCTCTCTTCTCTTTTCCTCCTATCTTTTCTTCAATCTCTAGTTCTATATAGTTCCATTCCCCAGCACAATTCATGCACCATCATCTCCTTTACATTTCATTACTTCTTTACTTAGCAACTGGTGAGATCACTCCTAATTTTTAGCCTCCCTTCATCCTCTCTTCCTCTCCATGTTTTTAAGTAAACACCAGGAACTACAGTAAACTTATACACATTCCCCATCTACCTACCCTTCCTGCTCCCTTTAAATGTGACCTCCGGAATGCCCTTCCTGTTAGTAATTAACCAGCATCCATTTATGATCTCTTTATCTCTAACTTTCTTAAGCTCTTGGCAGCCACTAAGACTTGGATTTCATCCTCTGATACTTACTTTCATGCTGCACGCTCTTTTGTCAGAATACAATTCAGCCACACTTACACATGGTGATAGACAGGAGGGGGCTGGATTTCTCTTAATTGCAAGTTGCACCATTTTTTGCATCCCTCTCATTCTCTCACTCAAATTAATTGAAGTTTGCTGTAATTAACAAACTCCTCTGCATGTCTCCCCTACTTTCGATCATCTGGCATTGACATTCTCATCCAGGGTGACTTCACTTTATGTACTGATGTCCCTGAAACCATTGCTGTTCCAAGCTCCTTATCTTAACTTACTCCTTTGGCCTCACCTAGTGAACCAACAATTTCACTCACCAAGACTGTCATTCTCTATACCAAGCCTTCTCATGTCTGCTGTCACTCTCAAATTTCACACCCCTCCAATTGACCAATTATCTGTCCTGTAACTCCTGGCCAAAGCAAAGGGCTACTAACCATTTATATTACTTTTGGACCTTTAAGCTGCTTTTGACACAGCTGACCACCCCTCTGATCCACTGCACTCCATGACAGAGTTCTCTCCTGAGTCTTATATTATTTGTCTGACTGATCCTTTAATGTTTCCCTTTCACACAGTACTTTATCTCTACTTCCTCTTTTAGGTGGGGCTCCTCGTTGCTCAGTTCTGGGCCCCCTTCTATTCTCAAGTTATGTTTCCTCTCCATGCAATCTAATCTCTTCATTTGGGTTCTTTTACTACCTCTTATAGATTGGGGTTCTAACTGCCTCTCTGATTGACTCCTCTATAACTCCCATTCCCACTGTCTTTTGCTCTTCACATCCAAGCCCTTGCCAGAGGGAGTAGATGATGGGGAAATGGAGGCAGTGAATGGGAAGGGAACAAGATGAACGGTAGGCAGAGGTGAAGGGAAGAGTGGGAGGGGTAGAAGATGAGGCTTAGGGAGGGGGAAGGCGGTGAAGTAAAAAGGAGTGTGTGATAAGGGGAGCAAGAGGTGAAATTGCAAAGCTGAGGGTGGAAGGAGGGCAAAAGGGTAAAGGAGAGGGTGAGAGAAGGGCAAAGGGGATGGTGGGAGGTGAAAGTGGGCTGACAAAAAAGGAGGTTTGGAAGACGAAATGGAGAGTTAAAGTGGCAGGTGGGAGAGGGAAACGAGAAGAAGTGTTTGAGACTTACAAAGTGTGCATTGCTTTTGACAAAATCAGTGCCCCCTGCAAAGTGTACCGCCCCCCCGGCCACTCCTCTCAAAATCACCTTGCTCTGGCAATTCACTGCTGTGCTGGCTTACACCTCCCTACTGCTCTCTGGTTGTAGCTACCACATCCAGAAAATGGTCTGAAAACCAGACTAGCCTTTTGGATATATAGATACCTTATCCCATTGTACATTGCTCCATTGTCTTGTTAACTATTACACAGCACGGTGGAGTCTTCTGGCACTTTACAAAAAAGTTACATAAATAGAAATATTGTAACATCAGTAACCACTCACATGTATGCATGAGTACATGCGCATTTGCACATATGTGCATAAACACACTTATACTTTGATAAAGCATAAATGTTATTTTGTACATGCTGTTTTTCAGCAGACTGAAGAGAAACACTTTCCTTGCTTGGCACAACTTACTTCCTGCTGTGTCTTTAACGTTTAGTGATGTGAAATATTGAAATTTGCTTATTGCTGTGGAAAATTTCTGTAGAGGATACTGTAGGAGGCAGGCAGGGCTTTACAAGGGTCCACCAGTTAATTTCCTGAAACAGGAGATTATGTTTTGGTGTCATCACTTGTTGCTATGTTACACACATCTTGATGTCACCATGGGTGCCAAAAGGATACCTGCCTTCCTGGGCACTGGAGGGAGCCCAGTGTATTGTGGAAAAGTGCAAGAGTACCTGTAGATACATGTAGAGCACTGGAGAGTGTGGAGGTCTCTAGGACAATGATATAGTGCACTATGGGCATTCCATGCCCCAGGTGGATGAGAAGCCACGTATAAATAGAGATAGCTAGGGCTAGTCGATTTAGATAGGGATTAGGAAGACAGCAGTGGGTAGTAAGTTTGTTTAATGAGTTAGAGGTCTGGTAGGTGTAGACTAGTGTTGAGCGAGCACCCCGATGCTTGGGTGCTCGGGTGCTCTGACCGAGCACCCCCTGAGGCTCGAGTGCTCGGCCGAGCACCCGAGCCCCATTGAATGCAATGGGGCGACACGAGCATTATACCAGGCACCCCCTGCTCTGATGAGGGGAGGGTGCCTGGTCAATGCCCCCCTTCATCTCCGCTATGCCCCCTTCATCTCCAAATGCCCCCTTCAGCTCCGCAATGTCCCCCTTCATCTCCTCTATGCCCCTCTTCCACAATGTCCCCCTTCATCTCCGCTATGCCCCTCTTCCACAATGTCCCCCTTCATCTCCGCTATGCCCCTCTTCCACAATGTCCCCCTTCATCTCCTCTATGGCATAGAGGAGATGAAGGGGGACATTGTGGAAGAGGGGCATAGCGGAGATGAAGGGGGACATTGTGGAAGAGGGGCATAGAGGAGATGAAGGGGGACATTGTGGAAGAGGGGCATAGTGGAGATGAAGGGGGACATTGTGGAAGAGGGGCATAGACTCTATGCCCCTCTTCCACAATGTCCCCCTTCATCTCCGCAATGCCCCCTTCATCTCCGCAATGCCCCCGTACCTCCAGTCCCTGGTGGTCCAGCGGAGCGTCTTCAGATCTGTGCCTCTTCCGGCACAGATCCCCGCCACCCGAACATGGCGGGCGAGCACATGGCGGTACTCGACGAGTACCGCCATGTGCCGAGCAGAGCGATGCTCGAGCCGATCCGAGCATCGGCCGAGCACGCTCGCTCAACACTAGTGTAGACTCCATTTTGAGTTACTCTACTGTTTGGAACAATTTACAGTTGGGCCACTGTTACAAGGTCAGTGCTACCACTAGGTTCAGAAAAAAGCAGGCTAAAATTGGCAGGTGTGTCTTTAGAGTAAGCTTCATTAGGAATTCAACTCCATACACACCTGACCTTAGATACTGTTTAGGTATCCTTTGCTCTTTAGGGAATGCAGATTGATCCAATGTTTCTGGATGGGACTGAAGACAATTAAGTGTTCCAGCAGCTGTGATTCCAGTGAATCCCTAAAAGTACTTCTAGACTTATTGTGACTGGGTTGTCACTCCAAGATTAGTAGTTATACCTACACAACCACACACACATACACAAAGTACTTGTCTCATTTGCACTGTTGTGCTGTTTAATTATTTTTTCATTGTTGCAGTTATTGATACTGTATGTGGTTATTGTGTCCTGGAAAGCCCATAACATTAGCCATCACAGGTGGAGGCACCTCCAGAGAGTTAGAACCAACTGGGGCTCAGGATCTGCTTAGATGTCAGCAGGTTTAGTGCCCTAAATACTGAAGCACAAGAGGTAGCACAAAAAGGCATTGCACACAAATGAGTGTTGGCTGTGAGGAGTGCAATGGAAAGTTGTTTCCTCAAGAAATATAAACCATATTTCCACAAGTATGGAACACATTTATATATATCTGTGAATGTTCAAACATGCTTTTTTATATGAAATAGATGTATTTGAGCATGTCTTCCTTTACCTCCTTGGAAGCTATAGATATCTCCAAAGCATTGCAAAGCAAAGAGTTGGAGGCACCTCTAGCATCCAAGAGATTAAAGGGTATGGTGTGACACTCTGTTGCACCTTTAACCCTTTAAGGAACAGAGAGGTGGACAAAGCATTTCATCGCATAGAAAGGAACATCCCATGGTCTCAAAGCTTTAAAAAGTACACCAAAAATTCTCCCTAATAGCTTATAACAAAAATGAAAATGTGGTTGCTGTTTAATGCGTTGCATACCTCTCTCACACTCAAAGGGTTAAAAGACTTTGGCTTGTACTTTAGCTTGGAAAACAAAACAAAATGCACATTATAAAATACATTATTCTGTAAATAATGCAATAAAAATATAAATAATTTGTAAATTTATATACTAGATGTGAAGCAAAGTGAAATCGGATACCTTTCTCCCTTTATTTTCCTTTTTATCTGGTTGAACTTTGGAAAAAACAAAAAAGGTATTCCCGCTGCGCTATCATTTTTTTATTTAAAAGTTATTACAATTGAAATAAGTGTGTTTTCATAACTGTTTGTTTTTCACACATTAAACTGCAGTTTTACATTTCCTTCACCAGGGGGTGCTATTGTGATTACTCTGAAGAGCTGTAGTTTAAAGGGATAGCATTGTTTCATAATAAAAGCAGCTCTAATTAATCATCATAGTATTTGGACTTTGGAGAGTGTTATTTCAATTCTGTCAGAGTTGTAGTTCAAGAGTAATTGAATGATAAAGTATCCTCCTCCCACCCCTTTTACTGATGTAACACTGCTCAGCTTGGAGCAGCAGGGAGGTACCCAGGCAGATTGCAGAGAGGGACAATCTTCAATTAAGATAAGGGAAAAAGCTGAAAAATCTGTCAAGGGGGGCATGTTCTCACAGTAAGAAGATTGTCCCTTGCTGTGAGCTGTCTGGTCAAGCAACCAGATTCCACATCTGAGGTGAGCAGTGTTACACTAGGTAAAAGGGGCGGGAAGGGGAAACTTTATCATTCAATTACTCTTGAACTACAACTATGACAGTAATGAAATAACACTCTCTATGGCTCAAATACTATGAAGATTAATAGGAGCGTCTGTTTTTGTGAAACCTTACTATCCCTTTAAGATAAGCTTTGCTATATAGTGCATTATAAAAAGAAGATTTTGTGTCTTGGACACCAGTTGGAGCTGTTGCTAACAGTTTGATTAAAAAAATCTCTTTGGCCTGTAATACCTTTTGAAGTGAAAATATCCCTTAGGTAGGACAACTCATTTGGCTCAGAAATAAAAAACTATAACACATATTTTCATTAAAAAAAGTATCCTGCTCCTTAAAGTTGTTGTTAGATTATAATTCCTATCATATTCTGCTAACCATTGACTAACTGAGGATAATGGGAGTTGTAGTTCCAAAACAGCTTATAAAAAGTTGATGCAAAAATTGACAAATTTAAATCAGATTTTTGAAACATCCATTTTTTCTCTCTTTCTCCTATAGCCCAGTTGTTTGTCCAGAATTATTCCTTTTTTCTTTGGAGCATAGGGTCATAGTGTAATATGACTAACTACATTGTATTAAAGAGTTACCAGTTTTTTGTCAACTAAAGTTTGTTAAATTTATAGAATGGGGAGGGGGATAGACAGTGGAGCCAGGGGGCAAGTACAATACATAGTTACATTATAGAATTACACAGTGATAGTAGTTTATAATAATACAAGTCAAGCAAAAAGAATTTCCTGGTTTTACTCGAGGAGAAGGAGAAGAGTAAAAAGTAGACAGTTCTCCCACATTTTCCAATGGCATCTGAGATTCTCATGTATGCGTGATGTTAGTTTGTCCATCTCATAGACATCCCATTTTTTCTGCCAAGATTCTTGTGATGGAAAAGAAAGTAATCCTCCTCCAGTTTCATGTAAGGGATCTGAGGCCTGTCAGGGCTATGGTTGCAATCTGTCTAATTAGGTGAAGAGAATAGCATGAAACCAGTTTGGAAAGGAGGAATGTTATGGGTTTCAAACCTATAAGTCAAAATTCGCAGGTCAATCATATTACACTCGTCCACAGCTGGGTCTGTTTTAGGAAGGACCACCACTAATGGATCACCGATCCAGGGCAACTAGAACCTTTCCAGAATTAGTTTGGATAAGTTTTCAGTGTAAAATATAAATCACATCAGCAATGCAAGGCTTGTGGCACCTGTTATGTTACTGTTGTATTTTAAATCAAATAAATGCACAGTTTATCTAAAAAAAAAATTTACAAAGAAACAGAACACTACAAAGAATTCCATATATGCGGCATCCTCAATCTGTCAGATGAAGAGTTCATTTTGTTTGTTTGTTTGTTTGTTGTTGTTTTTTTGTTTTTGTTTTTTTGGTAGCTACATTGTATTTCAGTAACTAGGTTATATACAAGGAATAACACACCGAATAGTTATATTATATAGTGCCATTCAGTGTGTGCATATTTTCTTCTCTTACCATTGTATCAGTACTTGGTTTCTGTGATTGCTTAAATTCCTGTGAGATAATTGCGTGTGTATGTGGGTGTAAACAGACAGGGTTTGAGCTGACTATACTACGGAGAACCTATAAAGATAATTGTGTGTGTATGTGGGTGTAAACAGACAGGGGTTGAGCCGACTATACTACGGAGAACCCTATAGAGGTAATTGCATGTGTATGTGGGTGTAAACAGACAGGGGTTGAGCCGACTATACTACGGAGAACCCTATAGAGGTAATTGCATGTGTATGTGGGTGTAAACAGACAGGGGTTGAGCCGACTATACTACGGAGAACCCTATAGAGGTAATTGCGTGTGTATGTGGGTGTAAACAGACAGGGTTTGAGCTGACTATACTACGGAGAACCTATAAAGATAATTGTGTGTGTATGTGGGTGTAAACAGACAGGGGTTGAGCCGACTATACTACGGAGAACCCTATAGAGGTAATTGCATGTGTATGTGGGTGTAAACAGACAGGGGTTGAGCCGACTATACTACGGAGAACCCTATAAAGATAATTTCGTGTGTATGTGGGTGTAAACAGACAGGGGTTGAGCCGACTATACTACGGAGAACCCTATAAAGATAATTTCGTGTGTATGTGGGTGTAAACAGACAGGGGTTGAGCTGACTATACTACGGAGAACCCTATAAAGATAATTTCGTGTGTATGTGGGTGTAAACAGACAGGGGTTGAGCTGACTATACTACGGAGAACCCTATAACATTGCCCTCTGGATACCAGTCAGTGCTGTTGCTAACATTTTGCTTAAAAACAAGTGTGAGATATTATAAGTTTTTAGTTTCTCGGCAGCAGGAATACTCTAATTTTCTCAACAGGAAAAGCATCATAATATATATTTTTCATAAAAAAGGGTTTTGTTCCTTATAATAAGTTACATGTGCAATGAGCAAGATCCATTTTATTAATGCATTTTAAGAATGAATGAATATGTTTATATAGCGCCACAGTGTAGGCATCACTTTACAATTTAACCCTTTGAGTATCTGAAGGACATGCAAGGCATTGCAAAGCAATGTGTTGCATACCCCTCTGGTACGCAAAGGTTTAAGGGTTTAGACAATATAGGGTTACATGTGCTTTGCAAAGGGAAACAATGGTAGTGATGTCTCTGCCTGTAAGATCTAAATCTTATCAAATTATAATTTAGATTATGTTTTAAAAGAATAATATCTCTTTATTTTGACTTCACATATTCTGCAATTGCAAATGTAATGTCAAATTGCCCATATTTTTATTTTTTTCACCTTCAATTCTAGGTCGGTCTTCAGGGCTACTCAGTCTAGACGCCTCTGGAAGGAACAGCCTTGCTCTTACAATATCCCATTAGAAAAGCAGGAGTAGTGGAACCATTATTCCTGTTAAAGGGATAGTAATACTTAAAATGTAAATAAAATGTTGTAGGGTTTATGCCCCTGAGTAAAACAAGAGTACTCCCACTGCTGAAAGGTGTTTTATTCAAAAGTTATTACAGCTCAAAGTTGAATTATTTTAGGTACAACATCTCAGTGGCCTGAAATTGTACAGTGGCGCTGTTGCTACACCATCCTACGGGGATTTGTGGTCTATGGACCAGAGCCACTGTGATATTGCACCTAAAAAAATTCAACTTTGTGCTATAATACCTTTTGAATAAAACACCTTTCAGCAGTGAGAGTATCTTTTTTTTTTTTACTCAGGGGGATGAACACTGCAATATATATTTTTTTACTTATTAAGAATTACTATCCCTTTAAGGAAACTATTGGTGAGAGATGATTTAGTGTGCCATCTCCCTCCAATCCCAGGGCACTAATAGGGTTAATACACATATTTGGTAAAGGAGTCCTCTTCTCTGTTACCCTCTGTGTGCCCCTGTTGTGCGTTAAATATTTGCCCCTCTGTGTGTCCCTATTGTGCCATCAAATATGCGCCCCTCTATGTGTCCCCTCCTGTCCAAGAGCATCTAGAGGGAGTATCCCTGAAGACTCATCTAAATGTGTATAAAATGAATAAAGTATAGACAATTTGACATTGCAAGTAAAACTGAATGACTACAATTCCTTTAAGCTACCTATAACTGCCGATATCCATCAGTCATTAGTTCATCATGCCTTCTAACAATCAAAGACAAACACATTCTACACAATTAAAAAGCAGAAAAAATACTTCCTGATTGAAAAATAGGTTTGGATTTGTTAGGCCATGATTTTAGTCTTCTCAGAGAGGCCTTCCTCAGCAATTTTTAATACATGTGAATGCTCTATTGTTTTGATTTCTTGTGTCCTGACCACCTATGATAGGACCTGGGCAGCTGGGACCTCTAAAAAGTGATAACAATGAGGATAGATACTTACTGGCAGGTCTACTTCCCCTTGTTGATCCAGAGAGAGAGATTGAACTGAGAGACTCTGAAGTCTTGCGGGTCTGTTTCATTAGGCTGTACAAGCAGACCCCATAGACCCTAGTGAAGGGATTTCAAGTCTGAAACTGAGGATTTATGGGAATTTTGTGACTGAGAGCTTGAAAGAATGGATACTTTCTACTGACAGTAACACAAAGCTTGGTAAATATGTTGTCTGTATAATAGATATAAGGACACAAATAAAAACACATATCTGTTATATTTGCTTCTCTTACCATGTTATTGTCCTTCTCACTTTTCTCCTAGCAGGCACTCTCACTCTAAATCAAGGAGATTTTATTTTTTCCCCAAGGTGCAGATGATTTGCCCCAGAACTGTGTTGCTTTTGCTCATTGTTTTACAGACATACAATTCATTTTATTGCAATTCAGACAGAAACTGGTAATCTTAAACACATTTTGATTTGAAAATATTTTTCATTTTTTAAACACTAGGATATTCTGTAGAACTGTACAATAATGGGAACAATTATACCAAAAACATACAAATAACTTTACATAAATTTATGAGCTTACAATCTAGAGCAGTAGTGGTCAATGTGAAGCCCTCCAGCTGCTTCCAAACTACAACTCTGATTTCTCTGGTAGTGGTAGCCTGGCAGCATCTGGAGGGCCTCAAACTGTCTATCCCTGATCTAAAGAAATGAGCACAAACAGAAAAGTGTAAGGGTAGAAAGTAGAAAATAGATTTTTTTTTTTTCTTTCGCTCCAGGCACTCTAAAGTTTATACTTTATTTGTCAAGGATGTAACGACCGATGAAAATAAATATGTAGGTGTTCTTAGGTCTCACAGTCAGAATAACACAAGCTAGCATATTGTGCAGGAACATTTCCATAAAATATAAATTAAAACATGTCAACATTCAGAGTTTTGGAAGTTTAATTAAAATAAAGTGGCACCCAAAGCTGGTGGCCATGACACACCAAAGTACCATGGATGCCTAGTTGAGAACCAAAAGAGTGGAGGGGATATTAGCATTGTTAGGAATCAGATGCAGGCTGAATCTGACACAATGAATATCTGAAATGCTACCAGGTCCTATTAGTGGATGAAAGACAAAGAAAAATATCAGCATAATTGTTATACTGAGACATGGTATCACTACATTAGTATGCACTGGGCGGCAGTACATGACAAGTTTCACTCTTGGGTACCTTAGGAAAAAGGGATTTTACTACAGTTTTATTTGAGCAATAATTACTGTTATATCTGATATACATGCTTTGCGTTTGAGTCTCAGTTGCAGTCCCTATTCCATTAACATTTCATTCAGCCATTTAAAATATGTAAAGGAGAAACAATTTTTACTTAATGAATTTAATCTCTCCAATCCAAAATGATCAGGACTCATATTTCTTCATAACATTTTAAATGACTTACGTTTTGAATGAAGTAAAGAAAAAATATTTCCTTGATTGTAGGAAATCAGAAATGTATTGAAACTACTGGGCCTTATGTTTAATGGCATGTAATTCTGGAGCAAACCAACTGCACATTAGGGGACAATTAAAAATGAACAAAGTCCCCTTTGATTTGAATGGGACTCTTAACCCCTTGAATGCTTGAGAAGTTTCCAACTCATTGCTTTGTAAAGCATTGGAGACCACGCTAGCATTCAAGGGGTTAATAGAGCCATTTAAATCAATGAGGAATTTTATTTCTCACCTACTGTACAGTTGCTTTGCTCCAGAACTATGCTATTTTTCATTTAGAAGTAAAGGTGATAGGCATGCCATGGACATCATCAAGGCCTACATCCCCAGTGGTGCAAGAGCTGGCTCTTCGGCCATGGTAGGGTTCCAGTAATTACTACTCAATATATACTTGCCACATCCAGGCTAGATAGGAAAGTTAGGATAGTAGCATGGCCAATGTCTGAGAAATCAGTAATGTGCTTGATAACATCTTTTCTTATAATCCTACATATGTGTGACTGTTTAGCAAGGACTCAGGTTAGAATATATAGTTTTTTCTTGATAAAATGTTACTTCTTGTTAAGGTGTGGTTATTGATACTGAATGTTAATGTTTCAATGTGTTAATTTTATACTAAAATGTGCTGTGGCCACTTTTTTAAACCCAGCCAGCCTCAGGTGGTCTGTTTCTTGGGTTTGGGGTTGGAGACTGTAGATGGGGACTACATATGTTACCCTGCATCTGTAACAGTATGGGCAGCATGCATCTCAACTGATTCCTGTTCTCTGAAGAAGTGTCTCGCTCGACACAAAATGCTTTGGATTAATTGGAACATATGATATCATTTAGCTCCAGGATCCCATCTGATGCATATATTATAAGGTTGCAACGTTCTCCAGTATATTATAAGAACATTTATATATAGGTTTTCTACCTTCCCCTGCCCGATATCTTTGGACATCCAGTCCTTAAAGGAAAAGAATCAGTATCATATATTCGTCGGGAGAGAACACCACCATCTCCCTGACCAACTCAAGCTTGATTGTGACTCTTTTCTACTCTAAAACAAAAGGGTTCACCCTCTACAGGTGGAAGAAGACGAAAGATAACCGTCCACCTGTAATTCATCTGCCAACTAAAGTATATTACATCTATATTTCTTCTGTCATCAGGGATGGATGAGAATCTCTATAGAAGTCAGGATCAGAAGGTAGTTACGTATGGTAAGGCAATATTGGACCAGCTTTTATTACATCACTGTATCACATACATTTATCTGGCGACACTTTCATCATTTATCACTAT
This sequence comes from Rhinophrynus dorsalis, assembly GCA_037306005.1. Lineage (NCBI taxonomy): Eukaryota > Metazoa > Chordata > Amphibia > Anura > Rhinophrynidae > Rhinophrynus > Rhinophrynus dorsalis. The sequence goes on along the minus strand of CM074719.1, from coordinate 429,328,155 downwards.
ATATACACATATTGTTGGCATCTATTTTGAGACTCATTTTTTATACCAGTATTTATTTTGCAGCTGAAAGTGTTTTAGAGGGTTCCCTTATATTACATTGGTATGTTTTGTTTTTTTTAGAGTTTAGCTTGTTTGTTTTGTGTTTCTATATATATATTTTGCTGTTTATACAGTCTATAGAATAGAATATTACATTTAGTATAGAGATGCTCTCCTGTTGCTCGTATATCCATTATACATTCTTTCAGGTCTTTATTTAGCATTTGATCTGGCACACACTCCGTTTTATTAGGATAGTACTCACTCACTCACTCTCTCTCTCTCTCTCTCTCTCTCTCTCTCTCTCTCTCTCTCTCTCTCTCTCTCTCTCATATGCTACGCTGCATTTGTCAAGTAAATATAAAGGATTTGTTTGTTGGATTTTGGAAGAGGTGTGATCATGTAAAGCAGTGCATCCATATGAAGGGAATGTGTGAAAGAGCAGTAAAGTTTTATGAGAAAAAAAAAAGATATGTTATAGGGCTGAGTAAAACAAGAGTATTTTCACTGCCTCAAGATTACATATTTAAATGTTATTACAACTCATACTTTTTTCCTTCAGACTGTAGGCAACAGCCCAAACTTGCACCAAGAAGGCATGTATTTTTTTTTTAATGACTACTATAGGAAAGCTTAAAGGGATGGTAATGTCATGTAACAAGTATTAGCTATATCAAAGATACAATAAAAAGAGATTACTTGCCTTTATGGTTTGAGAGACATACGAAAATAAAGTTCTCTGCCCCCCCCTTTTTTGTTTGAGAGCTGTAAAGCTGTCAGAAGCAGATTCTGGTCACATGACCAGATGGCTGCTCTTCAGCAGAGCCGACATGGCGATATCTAAAAATAAATACTTCATTGGAATGGTCTACAAAGTGTCCTGGGACCAGGATCTCATGCCGTCAGCTATACAGCTGACGTATGAGAAAGGGAGGGAGCGGAGAACTTTATGGTTTGAGAGAGAGGAATAACCGCAAGTAATCTCTTTTTATTGTATCTACGATATACCTAATACTTGTTAAATTATTTTACTATCCCTTTAAGTCTTAAAGGGATAGTAATACTTCGCTTTATCTTTATTTTATTTTGTAGGCATTAAAGGGATAGTCAGGCACATGCACACATAGACACCAAAGGGGTCTTGAGCACCTGCCCTTTTTGTCCAAAGTGCCCTCATGCCCTTTTAACAAAAAAAAAAATAATAATAAAAATTATGAGAAGTGCCCTTTTTTTCATTTGAGCCCCTGCACCCCAAAATGTCTGTGCACGTCTCTGGGGATAGTAATACTTAAGTATTACTAATCCCTATAGGAAAGTACTACTAAAAAACATATTGCCAACAGTGTCAGCTGTCAAACCTTTATGGTTTGAGAGATGATTGCTTTTAAAGCTGCCCTCTCCCTCCCCCTTCCCCATAGTCAGCATGCTAGCTGACTGAAGGGAAATCCAGTCATAGATCATCAGGCGGCTCTGCAGCAGAGCCGCGATCACGTTAATTAAAAAAAAAACTTTCACTGAAACGGTCTTCTATGTGTTCTTGCAAACCAAGCACACGTGGAAGACCATTTCAGTGAAAGTTTTCTTTTTTAGGAACGCGATGCGGCTGTACTGGAGTCGTACGACTTTCTTCCCTTCAGTCAGCTAGCATGCTGACTACGGGGAAGGGGGAGGGAGAGGGCAGCTTTAAAAGCAATCATCTCTCAAACCATAAAGGTTTGACAGATGACACTGGGGGCAATATGTTTTTTTAGTAGTACTTTGCTATAGGGATTAGTAATACTTAAGTATTCCTATCCCTTTAAAAAAAACATGAAGAACGATATAAGTCTTATCTATTAAACCTTTATGGTTTGAGAGATATTCACAAGCAAAGTTTCCCCCTCCCACCCCTTTTACCTAGTGTAAGCCATCTCTTCTCAGATGTGGAATGCAGTCCATAGACCAGACAGATAACTGCAGGGGACAATATTCTTCCTATCAGAACAATGAAAGCCCTGCCCCCCTTGACAAGCTTTTCAGCCTTTTCCCTTATCTTAACTGAAGATTGTCCCTCTCTGCAGTCTAACCGGGCATCTCCCTTCTACGCTGGCTGAGCAGTATTACATCAGTAAAAGGGGCGGAAGGGGGATACTTTGTCATTGAATTACTCTTGAACTACAACTCTGACAGAATTGAAATAACACTCTCCAAAGGCCAAATACTATGAGGAGAGTGAGGGATATATGTGATGGCTGTGATTTTGGAGGTCTGCAAGCTGAAGAGGGTTACCAGGCTTTAGCTGTGACTCAGGCAGTATCCCATTTCTTGAGGATATCCTGCATCCTCCACTGTGCATTGTGATCACCCTCTCTCTTATATTAGCAACGTGACAGTCTCATTCACTGAAAATTATTAGTTAGTTACATCCCTAAAATATAATCCTAAACTTTGTTTTTAATGCATGTGTACATTTTCCTATTCAGACAGCATTTATTTAATGTTCTTTGCAGTGAAATATAAGAGCAAATGTAAGTTACTTAATTGTGATTAGTGCCTACCGTTCTTCTACTCAGAAAGGCTGTTATCTTATGTCAACGCATTTAAATATAATCACGGGTAAACAAATGGGAGCCCTGGAAAAAGCAGAAATATCTGCTCCCTCAAAGCACAGGTAAGAATAGATTTTAGACCTCAAATCAAGCAGATACATTTTATGGCTTCCAGCATGAAGTGCAGAGTAATTAAATGTATATAAACTCAGTTAACTTTTAGATGCTATTGTCTCTTTAACATATTACTTTTCCTAGCTACGTGTCCTTTATACAGCAGTCAGTGCTAACATGATCTCCTACTTTACCAGCATGCATCAATTATTTGAAGTTTGGATTGAGGATTTTATCCAATGAAGATTTCTGGTTTATGGACACATTTAGTGAAATATATAAATATTGTTTGTTTATTATCAACTAGTGTAAAAGCCCGTGTACACGTACCAAGGTCTGGTGAGGTAAAGAGGCCAGTCCGGCTTCTCGTACTGCCGTCGCCTCACTGGCAGAGCAAGCGAGGAAGTCATGCAAAGTACAGAATGCTCGTCTACTACTGCACATAACTGCATCGGACAAACATTCTGGCCTTTTATTTTATAGGATATTGGAAATATATTTTTCCCGGTAAATATATTTTTTACACTCAGAGGATCTATTATATTTCTACTGTATTTTATTTTTCACATAGAGGATTGTTTGAATCTCAGGTGTTTTGCAACAAATGAGACACATATATTATATAGAGGTATTGTGGGTATTTTGTATTTGAGCACCGATATAGTACAAGATTTTATTACAAATACCCCATGATTTAGATAATAAATAGATGCAAGTATATGTCCATGAGGATATTTGAGATATTCTTCTGTAAGTGAGTGGATCTTAGTGCACAGCCGGAGGTTCATAGGGAGGTCGGGTTATTTACCCTATGTTCAATACAGATTTTGGTGCTACACTTGGAAAAACAAATCATACACAGGTGAACCAAAATAATGGGGAACTCACCAGCCAAAAAACGGGGTGCCTCCTGGAAGCAGCACTCCACCGCCGCTCAATCCAACTCAGTAGTAGACAATACAAAACGATCTCCGGGGCACTCTCAAGACGGCTGGACATACAATGCAAAACACGCCAACCGGGCCAGTGTTGGTAAAAAAACAACAGCTTTATTGAAACAAAGTTAAAAGATCCATAAATCAGGCTTTCTAGATGGCAGGTAGACCAGGGCTCAAGTGCAACAATATACTATGATAGACCAGAACCCGTCTGACATGTTTCGCGCATTCCGCGCTTAATCATAGACCAGGTTTATCGGCCAAATGAGGTCATTTAACCCCTCCTGACTAACCCCATTGGACATTATTTAAACAGCAAATTAATGGGCATTCCGACTCCTATAGTGTATCCCCAAACCATTCATCTATCCTTTGACAACCAAAATCTCAATATTATGTCCTCAATTACTCTTGAACTACAACTCTGACAGAATTGAAATAACACTCTCCAAGGCCCAAATACTATGATGATTAATTTGAGCTGCTTTTATTTTGAAACATTAATATCCCATTAAACAGAGATGAGGCAAGTTACAAACAGTGTTCATACAGATAGTAAGTCAATGAAACTTATAAATAATATATCTTGTGTAGTGACTAGTGGTCTATCAATGATGCTCATCTAGGACCAGAGTAAAAGGAGGTAAGGGAAGACTGTTTGGCTATGGTGAGCATGTTCACATATAGGACTAGAGTGGGAAGGAAGAAGAAGGAAAAAAAAAAAAAAGGAAGGAAAAGGTTGGAAACTGAAGTATACTAGTACGTGTTTCCGGTAACCTAGCGCAAGCCGTCAAGTTGCATACTCTCAAGTGACTATCATGCTACATGGAGATGATTATTGTTATTATAGCTCATCTAGGGGTCTGATTGAGTAGGGAGGGGAGGTGAGGAGGGCTTATATGTGAGCCGTGATCATCTATCCATGAAGGAGGGAGTCATATCTGTAGATAGCATGTGAGAGCTCTCCATTTGTATATAGTATACGAACTGTTTAAACCAGGATGATATTGGAGGTATATTAGTTTGTCCACAGAACAGAGGAATCATATATTTTGCTGCATTAAGAAGAGTGCATACACAGGATCTCTGTTTTGGTGTCTAGTGGGGGGGTTTGAGCTGATTATGGATTTATGGTAGTGCTATTTACTGTTACCTGGAAGGGCACTACTGGGTTATTTCTAGGTGGGATAAGGATTAAAGAAAAACAATGGATGTATTGGCGCTCAGCAACCCAATCCAAGTATATGTTTATGTTTAAGGCTGGTGCAACATGCCAATGGCCCTCCTAGTAATAGCCCGCTACTATTCCAAAGACACATGTGCTAAGTACAATTCAAAACTAATACATTAACAGGAGAGCGCTATGTTCCTATAGTATATTACTATTCTCTATAGTTATGAGACACAGAGAATCATAAAAATCTTTTATATATAAGATACAATCTTACAGTATAATGCTACAATATAAATTTTCAATCTAAAATTGATAATAAAAAGTAAATATATAAAACCACGGTAAAAAACCCAGGAAAACACAAACTCAAAATAGATGGAAATATTCCTTCTTCCTTCATGCATGAAAAGTACTTGTAATCCACTGCAAAACTCTCCAGACTGATTGGAAATAGGATATCCTGATACTGCGTGTATGCCCCCGTCTCTTAACCTTGACATACCCTTATCAAGGCTCTATGCATAAAATTCACAATGGAATTCCTCAGATCTTTTGGCATATAATATACAGTACTTAGCTGGCTTCCTGCACGTCCATATGATGGTCCCAGCTGATTGTGTTACTTGCCGAGGAAATTCTTACATCTTTGAGCCTTTTCAGGGTTTAACCAGGTGAGGACTACGGGTGGCTGTGTCCATAGCGGGCAGAGACAAACATCATCTTTGATCAAAAGCGGCATGCCATATATTCAATTCAATTATTTTATGTCACTGGTGGTAGCAGCAATCTGTGACTCTATATTTTCCAATGCGTTTCATGCCCCCCACGGTACTTCCTCAGGAATAGTCAGATATAGAGACCACTGGGCTAACATATATTTAACCCCTTAGTGACAGACGACTTACCTGGTAAGTCCAGGAAGTCATTCGCTATAATGGAAAAAAAAAAAAAAACTGTAATTAAGGGGGTTAAAAACTTGCTAGCCTATAACATTTCCCAATAAGAATTAGGATTAGCTCAGTTTTCTGCATTTTGAGTTGGGGGGTCCTATGAGCCACCCAGTCTGTGATGGCCAACAAGCAGTCTGTGACTTTGGAACATCACAAGTCAGTTGAGATGTAGATAAATAAAGCTGGGTGTCATCTGCATAGAGGTAATATTTGAATATGATGGGTTAATAAGTTCACCAAGTGTTATTGTGTATAGAGAGAACAGAAGTGGTCCTGGAACAGAACCTTGAGGAACACCAACATAGATGGATGGGAGAGGAAAAAGAGAATTTTATACAAGAAAGTATATAGTTACCAATCCTATAGAAAGGTATAATCTGTGTGGTGATTCAGGTTAGCAGCTTACTGGTTCACGTTCTGGTAGGTCCAGAATCCAGCAACATCCAGGAAGAAACTAAGGAAAACCCAGCAAAAATGCCCATTCTCCCTCGTTCTACTTGCTATTATTACAAGCATCTTTTACTCAAATGGCACTACCCCCCCCCCCCCATTTGATAGGCCAACCCTTATATTAACTATAATATGGTGTTGTAATATGTTTCTAGAAAGCTTTGTGATTGGTCAACAAAAAATGAACCAAAGCTCACTAGAAACAATCTCTTATATCAGGAGATGGCACTAAAAGACAAAATTGCACAAGATAATATTTTAAGAGAACACGTACTCAGTTAGACAATAGGTGTTTTGACATCTGACTCGTAGAGAAAACATTTATGAAACTTTGTAACAATAACAAAGTCTTATCTTATGTGTGGCCTTGTAAAGTTTTATAACTTTGCTCTCAGCATTTTGTAAGATGAAAACATTTATTCTTAAACAGGCTTCAAATAATCTAACAACAAGCAAAAATGGCTTCAACACACCATTAATTATGCTCTACCCATATCAGTCAGACTCTCTGAAAATGTTTATATGTATATTTGTATATATTGTTTCCCTATTTGCAAATATCTAACTTTTTACTGTAAAAGCTCTCCAGAACATACTTGAAAACAAGCTAAATCTCAATGTATTCTTTTTGGTGAAACATTTTCTAAATAAAGTAAATAAAAAGTTTTGACTAGAAGCTGGTGTGAAATTGTGATGCTAGCACTTTAAAGGGGAACTTTCACCCCGCAATAACTTAAGGTTCACTTATTGCACACCTGGCGACTAGCTGCTTAGTAGCGGCAAAAAGCCGATATCTGAAGAACCGGGTAATATTGCTGGCGACTAGCGCTACTAAGCAGCTAGTCGCCAGGTGTGCAATAAGTGAACCTTAAGTTATTGCGGGGTGAAAGTTCCCCTTTAAGAGTCTTTCAGATTTCTCATTCCGTAAGGGTCCGTAAGGGTTTAAACAATACCACATAGCTGCAATGCAGTAGAGATGCAACAGCTACTATTTTATTATGTGACCATTTATTCCCTGAAAACACCTGGTTTTTTTTTGTTTTGTTTTGTTTTTTTTTTTTTTATATTTTTAGAACACATTTCTCCTTAGCTCTAACACTATAAAAAATATAATGGGGCGCCAAAAGTTTTTTTTTTTTTTTGTTTTTTTATGGTGAGCTTAATACTTTTTGTTTTAAATATGTAGATGAGGATCTGTCTGTTATAAATGTAGGTTAGCAGGCACAGTGGTGGCTGTAGTAATTCTATTCAGGGGGGCACACATGGGGCCAGAGGAAAAATTGGGGACACCTTTAATGATCAATGTCAATGTCCTACACCTAAAATAATGACATTCACACCCGTTGGTATGTGTGTACACACAATATATCAATAGAAAATGTTGGTAGACTGGTAAAACACTGATTTGTTTTCCTAGCAAGTGTTAAAGCTCTAGCGCAATGCATCTCATCACTGACTTGTATTCCTGTCTTAATCAGCTTTAGATAAGTCACTTTGCATCTACATATCTAATGGAAGCAAATAAACTGCTTGATATATTATTTTTAGTAATATATATATTAATATAGAACTGAACTGGCAATGACACGATAGAGCCATAGGTTCCAGCATTACCTCTCTGAAATACCAGAAGCTGTGCTACACTTGTGAGAAGTACATGCTTTACTTAATTTACCATTAGTTTTAGAAAAGATAAACTAATCCAGCTTACTTGTATGAACACATTTCTTGCATCTAGTTGGTGTTCCTCTAAATACCATGAGGGAGACTTAAACATAAAAATGAAAAAGTGTATCGTACAAAGATTAAAATCTATTTCAAAGGGCAGATCATTACAATTTTAAAAATATTGGGAAGCTAGGACTAGAGGAATCACTTTTAAACAATACAACTCATCTGTAGTTCATTAAGGTCAATATAGTCAATTCAAAATAGTACTACAGAGTTATATGCCACCAGTACAGCAATAAAGTTATATGCCACCACCAGAAAAAGACAGTTGTGTCACCAGCACAGCAATAGTTATTTGTCACTACCAGAGCAATACATGTATGCCACCAGCACAGGAATACAGAGTTATATGTCACCACCAGAGGGTTACATTTATGCCACCAGCACAGCAATACAGTTATGTCACACCAGAGGGTTATATATATGCAGCTACCATCCGTGGTGTTCTCAGTAGCACCTCTCACTTAAAGCAGAAACTGGAAAAAAAGAGAAGAGGACAAGCGTACACCATCTGAAAGTAATCTTAATAAATAAGGTGGTAGAATATAAAATTAATCTATTTAAACTGTTAGTAATGTCTAAAAAAAGTTTTTTTGCATTTAGAAGAGCTTAAAAAGCTGAGCTAAATGCAAAAAACGTATCTCTCAAACCGCTATGGTTTAAGATCTACATGCGTTTAAAGTTTGATTTCTCCTACTGCAGCTAGTGTTCAGGCACACGTTTTAGACCATTCCAATGAAGGGATTCAGTGTAAGTAACAAGATCTCGGCACTTCCGTCTTGATCGACACGGATCTCCTGCTGACAGCTTTACAGCTGTCAGTAGGAGAAATCAAACTTTAAACTCCCGTATCTCTTAAAATATAGCGGTTTGAGAGATCCGTTTTTTTTTGCATTTAGCTCAGCTTTTTAAGCTCTTCTAAATGCAAAAAACTTTTTTAGACATTACTAACACTTTAAAAGATAGTTTCTTGTAAGTGAAGCCCATAGAAGTCACGTAATGTTGAGACTGGTGTGGATTATAGACAGCTGGAGGTCTCAGGTGCTGTATTCAAATACTCTTGGGTCCAATAATATTCATGGGGATCCTTCGAATATGCCCCAAAATAACCCCTTTACAGAGCAAACTCACCGGATAGCTACTTGCAATGTACCCATGTCTGAAGCCCGACCCGGCTTGAAGTCACAAGAGTTAGCCAAAGCAAATGAATATTAGGAATATAAATATATTATTATGATAAGCTTCCCTATGTGTTTCGTGAAACAGATGATCACTTTGTCAGGGGATGAGAATAATCTTGCAGTACAGTTTCTATTTATACATTTACACTGTAGGAAGAAGGGAAACATCTGGCCCACATGGCATGACTGCAGCGAGGTCAGAGCAGTGAGTACCGGAGATCAGACTCGCACCTCGGTCCAAATCGCTGCCTCATTCCAGTCGTTACCCTGGAAACAAAACACATATTCTCCTAATCATGCCTGTCACAACTCGACAAAATAGCTTGTGTGATATACTATGTATATGGTTCATATTATAAATTTGAAAAGTTACATCATAAACCATAACTGACAGCCTAGTGAAGAGTTGCATCTAACAGGCATACATAGAGAATATCAACAGCTCGTCAGCTGCACACTGCAATGATTAGACCACATCTAAGAACTAGTGACAAATAAAATACGTATAAAGTGGAAAGGAATAAAATAAGTAGAAAAATATATTGTCAATTATGTTTATATAACACATTAATTGTAACCTGTAACGGAAGCTGAGAAGGGACCGCGTCGCCTTCCGCCGTCATTCCTGGGTCTCTCCTTCTCGACGCAGATAAGCGCCGTCAGATGCACCAGTTGAAGGATGGACAGTCACTGGAAAAAGCCACAGGATCACTGGAAGCAGGGAAGAGTCCACGTCGCCGCCTGACAGTCCACGAAGTTAGGTCGCAGGAAACTGGCAGCAGGCGGTCGGCGATTCAGGATACTTGGCGCAGATGGGTATCAGAGTGGATACTTTAGACCATAAGCAATACAAGACTCCAGGACTCCTTGTTCACTCCAAAACAGAACTCTTTATTACAACAAACCACAGCATATTTATACAGTTTCAAACCACACTAACTTGGAGCACAGTACAGGAGACTTAATTCAATCACAGTTCATCAATAGGACACAGCAAATGGTAGGGCAGAACACAATGGAGTAGTCACAGGGATAATTCAGTCACCACAAAGGGTCCAAGAACCAACAACAAATGATTCAGGGAAACATAATAGGGCAGACATGATTGGATTAATCACACAGCAGGGGGCCACAGGACAGTGCTCACTACAATGACTTGAGTAATTAAGCAAAAGGCTTGGGGGACTACAATACATATTGAAAGTAAATATGCTCAAACTCAAATGATTAACCTTTTGCAGGTCAGAAGAGTTTGCAGCACCCAAGCCTTGAATTGTTCTTTCCTCTGGTACAGCTGCCTATCCACATAAGGCTAGCCAAAGTCTCTTAGTCCAGGATAAGGGCTTGAGAGATCGTATGCCAGGGCACAAAGGAGTGTCCAATATCCATAATCCTTGGGCCCAGGGGTGAATAAATGCCATGCCCAGACAAGAGCTCCCAGTAACGGGTAGGATCCGTTACATTTCTCCCCCTTTTGGTTCCAAGCCAGTGGGTGCGGTAGTAAACGCTGGCTTGGAGCTGTAGGAGGGCATGGAGGTGGTGAGGCACTTGTCTGGACAGTGCACTAGTCCGAAGGCCTTGGTCCTAGGCCAGTTTCTACTGAGGGGCCCCTTGTCCTGTGCCAGTGGTTAAAGTAGTCTTTCTGTTCTGGGCCAGGGGAAAACATGAGCCCTTTGTCTGGGCCAGGTAGGGGGAAACAAGGCCCTGGTCCTGGGCCAGGGAAACAATTGCAAGTCCCTTTGTCCTTAATCCTGGGCCAGAGGGTGAAGCAGTCTTTTTGTCCTGGACCAGGGGAAAACATGAGACCTTTGTCTGGGCCCGGTAGCGGTGTACAGGGCCCTTGTCCTGGGCCAGTGAAGAAAATGCCAGTTCCTGTGTCCTTAAACCTGGGCCAGGGGAACTGATGCCTGTTTGTCCTGACAAACATCAAAACAGGTGGCCTCTCCTGGGCCATGCTCCATGCAGAGCTGGGGTTCAATGTTCCTGGGTCTGGGGCCAGGGGCTCAGGGTCCAAAGCCAGTCTATAAGGGGGATCTTCCTGGGGCAATTGTGTCTCTGGCTTCTGTGCATCAGAGTGTGGGGAGAGAGGCATATCTCCCCCTTTTAGTTGGGCCACTGCCCCAGAGGAACAGGAGAGGATGTTTGTCCCACTCTCCTGGGCTGGGGCAACGTTCTGGGACACATTCCCACACCCCAGGCAGAGCTCAGGAAATTCAGGGGCCCCAGCAACATCCCTGATGAGGACGGTGGTCCCACTCACCAGATCAGGGCCCAAAGGGGAATTGTTGGGGAGCGCCTTCTTGGGGCTTCTGGTGAGCTTGCTCCCACTCACCAGTGTCAGGGCAAAACAAGGGGTGGTGTGCTCACTCCTACACACCACAGCAGGGGGTTCACAGGACCCGATGAATTTGCTCCCATCCACCAAGCCAGGGGTCACAGGGAAAGGGAACACAATCGTTGGGCTGGGGATGAGGACTGTTGATCCACTAATCCCAGCCAAGGTTTCACATGACCTGGTGCGCTCGCTCCCACGCACCAAGCCAGGGGTTACAGGGGGACTGGAGAGCTCGCTCCTACTCTCCAGCATGAGGAACTTGGGGCAACATCCAGGGTTTCCAGGGGCAGTAGCAGCACTGCAGAGTGGCAGCCTGCTGTACCCCTCTTCTTCTTGGCCCCTCACATCAGGACCATCTCTTGTCTTCTGGAGGAGGGCAGTCTCAATCCTCCTCGCAATCTTAGTCACATACCTGGAGAAGACACTCTTCCCCTTCTCCAGGGCAGTAGCAACAGGGGACGGACTGGGGCTTCTGGTGGGGACCTGCATCTCCTTCACCACAGCAGGGGTTTCCCAGACCCTGGTGAGCTCGCTCCCACTCACCAGGTCAGGGTTTACAGGGGGGCTGATGGGGCACTCTTCTCCACCCATCAGTTCACACAACATATCCTCAGGAGGGCCAGCAGCACTGCTCTCTTCCAGTCCGCTGGGGTCCTCCTCTTGTAGGCCATCACTTTCCAGGGCCTTCTCTGCCTTGAGGGAGACCGCAGTCCCATCCCTCAAGGCGGCATCCTCTGTGGCCCTGGAGAGCACATACCGCTCCACTTCCAGGGCGTTTTCCAACCCCACAGGGGGCATCATCTTGGGGCTGCTGGTGAGCTCTTCCACACTCACTACAGCAGGGGGGTCATAGGGACTGATGGGCTCTCTCCCACCCATCAGCTGGGACATACAATTGCTGCTGGTGGGGACCTGCATCTCATCCACCGCAGCTGGAAAGACAGGGGAAGGGGCAACATGCCTATCAGGGGAGACGTCTGTCCCATCCCCTGATGCCGAGGCATCTTCTTCACTGAGGAGGAACGCATTCCCACTCCTCAGCTCAGGGAAAATACAGTTCAGGGGCAAAGGGGTATCAGGAAGGACGATTTTCCCACTTCCTGATGCAGGGGCAACAACAGGGGCACTAGTGAGGAACGAATTCCCACTCACCAGTGTGGAGTGAACAGGGGTAACACAATCCTGGCCCTCAAAGTCGCTGAAGTCCTCCTCAGATGCGATACCCCCCCATTCTTCTTCCTCTTTTTGGAATTCCCGGACCTCTCGAATGAACCCAGCATATAGTTGCTCCAGGTCCCATTCACATCCTGCCAGAATATCCAAATTTCCCTGGCAGTCCGCAGGAATGTATCCACCAAAACGGTCCTCTCTTTTGTCCCGGATCTCCCAGTATCTGCTGGAGTCAGGGCACCCAAAAGTAGAGTCCATGTGGTAGGCGTTCCATACCAGCCCTTGGATGTCCCATCGCAAGCGGGCTGGGCACCAGTCAAAAAGGCCCTCGGATCCATATTCCTGGTCCAGGTATTTAACAAAGTCCCAGTACTCCTCCTGTACTCTGAGCTCCTCTGTAATGCACGCATCCAACTCTGGAACGAAGTCGTAGATAACATCACCCAGCTGGGTCCACCACTGTATTCGGATGGCGCTGTAGCGATCCTCGTATGCTCCCAGAGTGTCTGCCAGCACTGTTTCATCTGCCATGCCTCAATTGCTGCACCCAATATGAAGGAGAAATCCCACCGCTGCCACCAATGTAACGGAAGCTGAGAAGGGACCGCGTCGCCTTCCGCCGTCGTTCCTGGGTCTCTCCTTCTCGACGCAGATAAGCGCCGTCGGATGCACCAGTTGAAGTATGAACAGTCACTGGAAACAGCCACAGGATCACTGGAAGCAGGGAAACAGGGAAGAGTCCACGTCGTCGCCTGACAGTCCACGAAGTTAGGTCGCAGGAAACTGGCAGCAGGCGGTCGGCGATTCAGGATACTTGGCGCAGATGGGTATCAGAGTGGATACTTTAGACCATAAGCAATACAAGACTCCAGGACTCCTTGTTCACTCCAAAACAGAACTCTTTATTACAACAAACCACAGCATATTTATACAGTTTCAAACCACACTAACTTGGAGCACAGTACAGGAGACTTAATTCAATCACAGTTCATCAATAGGACACAGCAAATGGTAGGGCAGAATACAATGGGGTAGTCACAGGGATAATTCAGTCACCACAAAGGGTCCAAGAACCAACAACAAATGATTCAGGGAAACATAATAGGGCAGACATGATTGGATTAATCACACAGCAGGGGGCCACAGGACAGTGCTCACTACAATGACTTGAGTAATTAAGCAAAAGGCTTGGGGGACTACAATACATATTGAAAGTAAATATGCTCAAACTCAAATGATTAACCTTTTGCAGGTCAGAAGAGTTTGCAGCACCCAAGTCTTGAATTGTTCTTTCCTCTGGTACAGCTGCCTATCCACATAAGGCTAGCCAAAGTCTCTTAGTCCAGGATAAGGGCTTGAGAGATCGTATGCCAGGGCACAAAGGAGTGTCCAATATCCATAATCCTTGGGCCCAGGGGTGAATAAATGCCATGCCCAGACAAGAGCTCCCAGTAACGGGTAGGATCCGTTACATAACCCATATTTAAAATGTGTACACTGTATACCAGATATAAAATATCTCAAGTGTTTTTATAAGATGTGTCTAGAATAATAAAATAGAAGAAACACCTATTGGCTCACTGGTTAAAGATGGTATATGAGGACAACTGGAGGTATTATTCTTGGAGAAAGTTACTAACCTCCAGTTCCTTATTTAAACCATTCATTCAGTGGTAAGGTATCTAATGTGTAAATCCAGTAAGTCTCTCTTTGACACAAGGTGGAGAACCTACTGGAATTGGATATGGAGATATGTTCTATGCCTGTTATTTTAAATCTGTTTACTCCTCCTTTTTTACAATTTTTGAAGTGTCTTGGCACTGTGTGGTCTTCAGATTTTCTGCTTATCAGGTATCTATGCTCCTGAGCATGATCTCTTAGTGCTCTGGTGGTCCTTCCCACATATTGGATGCCACATCCCCATGTTATAACATAAATCACAAAGTTTGTATCATATGTAATCAAGTTCTTATTATAGGTGTTTGTAAAGCTCTTCACACTCATGGTTTTATTCACTAAATATCTGCAGTATCCCCATATCCAATTCTAGTAGGTTCTCCACCTTGTGTCGAAGAGTGGCTTACTGGATTTACACATTAGATACCTTGTCACCGAAAGGTTTAAGGCTTTGATCCAAATGTTGGAGATGGCTGTTTTTTCTGCCAACTGCATTTTTTCCAGCACAGTAAGCTATTCAAATGTCTGTGCTGTGAAAAAATACCGTCAAAAAAAGAGCTGTCGGGTGATAAAGTTCAGAGGTGTTTTCATCCATTGAAAATGATAAAAACACCGTAAATATCAATTCAAATGTCTGCGTTAGCCATGAAAAACCAATAAGGGACTCACATTATCGCAGGAAAGTTAAGACCTATTTTTTTTAAACTCTAGTCCCTTATCAGCTGTTTAAACAGCCGACGCAGAAACTTGAAGGAAAATACAGTGTAAAAAAAAACCCCTAAGTCCTCAGTGGATGTATTGATATGGGGCTCTAAGCCCCATATCAATATATCCAAAGAATGAAAAATGCGTCAGACATTAGTAAAATTAACCCTATGAGTGTCAGTGGGGTATAATTACCCTGCCGGCATTCATAGGGTTAACCTGACTAAGTAAAAAAGAATCACATTACAAGTAATACTTACCATTTTTCCTGATGTCCAGCGGAGTCCTCAGCTTCCTGGTCATCTTCTGTTCTTCTTTCTATCTTCTCTTCTGTCTTCTTTTTTCTCTTCACTTCTTTCTGTAAAAAAAAGAAACAAAAACAAGTATAAGACCAAAGCATAAATATCCAGCACACTAATACATAGTTTAACCCCTTGAGAGCCAGAGGAGTACGCAACGCATTGCAAAGCAATGCGTTTCATAGCTCTCTGCGGGTCAAAAGGGTTAAAGTATGCAGTAGTGTGATGGGTTTTCAATATAAATATGCCCCTAATGCATAGTACATTTCTCCACATTAATCCAACTAAATCATATTGCCATAAGAAAAGATCCCAAAATTATACATAGCTTTTAGAAGTTGAAACACTGTCTCTGCCGCTCTGTGCGGCCACTGAGGCAGTGGTGGAGACAGAATCATGCGCCACAGTTCCTCCACTCCTTATGTGCACGGGCTGATGCCTGCTCTGCTCTGAGGGAATTGGAATTGAGACTGCCCTTATATATGGGCAGTCTTACTTCCAATTCTCTCACAGCCATTGACTGGGATATGCTTACGCACTTCCCAGCCAATCAGTTTAAAGCACAGCTGCTCAAAGCTGATTGGCTGGGAAGTGTGTAAGCATACCCAGCCAATGGCTGTGAGAGAATTGGAAGTAAGACTGCCCATATTTAAGGGCAGTCTCAATTCCAATTCCCTCAGAGCAGAGCAGGCATCAGCCCGTGCACATAAGGAGTGGAAGAACTGTGGCGCATGATTCTGTCTCCACCACTGCCTCAGTGGCCGCACAGAGCGGCAGAGGCAGTGTTTCAACTTCTAAAAGCTATGTATAATTTTGGGATCTTTTCTTATGGCAATATGATTTAGTTGGATTAACGTGGAGAAATGTACTATGCTTTGGGGGCATATGTATATTGAAAGCCCATCACACTACTGCATACTTTAACCCTTTTGAGCCCCAGAGAGGTACACAATCCATTTCAAAGCACTCAAGGGGTTAAACTATGTATTAATGTTCCGGATATTTATGCTTTGGTCTTACACTTGTTTCGTGTTTTTTACAGAAAGAAGTGAAGAGAAGAAGGAAGAAAGAAGATAGAAGAGAAGAAAGAATGAAGACAGAAGGAGAAGGACAGTGGATGACAGGTAAGTGGATGACATATGAGTTAATGATCGGTGCTTGGCAGTATGTCAGGCACTGATTGTTATTTTTTTTACTGTTAAGTTCCCAATACTGCCATTATTTAGCGGCATTTCGGGAACTTAAGGCACAAAACGGACGTTTGGACACAACACCAGTTTTGTGGCCTAATGTCCTTTGTGCTTTATGCCTGTAGGACATTTGAATACCGACTAAGACATTTTCTTTTGTCGGTCGGTATCCTTTTTGTCTTACCTCCATTTTTAACTCCAACATTTGGATCAAGCCCTAAATGAGGAACTGGAGGTTAGTAACTTTCTCCAAGAATACCTCCAGTTGTCCTCATATACCATCTTCACACAGCGAGCCAATAGGCTTTTCTTCTCTTTTATTATCATGCCAGACACATTTTATAAAAACACTCGAGATATTTTACATCTCAAATACAGTGTAATGTGTTATATAAATATAATTTAATATATATTTCTCTACTTATTTTAGTCTTTTTCATTTTATACATATTTTTCAAAATTTACAGCTTGGAAATAAAGGTGCTTACCTTCTAATATTTACCCTGCAAATGTGAAAAATCAGTTAAAATCCAAGGAATATGGGGTAGTCCCATATTCCAGACAAGTAAATGAATTTATCTGGAGGTATTTTTTTTCACATGCACTAATTGTGTACAAATCACCACAGGAAAACATATGTCGTGTCAATGTTTTTCCTTTTTATATCCTTGATCCTCAAGAGCCATCAACAAGTTTTTAGGGTATCCCAGCTGGAGCACTGGTGAGCTAATTAGTGGCTTAGCCACTTTAATTGTTCCACCTGTGCTCATTCATGGAAATCCTGAAAATGTACACTGATTGTAGCTCTTGAGGACCAGGGTTGGCTGCCCCTGTGATAATGAAAATAAATGATGAGTTACACATATAAATATTGCATTAAGCCATACTTATCCTTAACCCTTTGAGTGCTAGAGGGGTATGCAACGTATTGCAGGGTAATGCATTGCGTTCCCCTCTGGCACTTGAATGGTGAAAAACAAAACCATTTATAATTTGTGTGGATATACTACATGAATTAGAGGGAAGGTGTGATTGAAAAAGGCATACTAAAAAGACAAAAATTGCTCTTGTCCTTTACTGTAAATTAAAAAAAAACAAAACTTGCCACCAAGAAGTTAACAATCTATTTCACACCTAAGTGCCATACAAATTACCAGTGCAGACCACAGTCAAAGGTCAGGATGCAGGGGGAAAAGTAAACAAAATAACATACCAAAATGTTAACAGGAGCGGGTAATTAACATAAGGACCCATGATGGTCCAGGACCATCATGGCTTGTTATACACTTAAGGACCCTTGTCGGTCCAGGACCATCATGGCTTGTTATACACTTAAGGACCCATGACGGTCCTGGAATGTCATGGAATTCCGGGCTCCCCATGCTGCTGCACGCCATTCGGGGAGTCCAGAATCAGATTCTGAAAAGAAAAAAAAAAAAATGGTCCCTGGTCCTTAACCCCTTCCCGACAATGGACGTACATGTACACCCCGGAAGTCTGGGTCCCTGAGAGACTGCACGCCGTTTGGGGACTCCGGAATAATAAAAAAAAAAATCTTAGCCGGGCATGTGTGCACGGCCGGTCACGTGCGTCTGCGACCGGTCCTTTAGGGGTTAATAAGCAGATGAAACAGAGTTGATGCAGAATGTGAAGGGTTAAAGCTGAACTGTCACTATAATAACATAGCGTTTCAAATGATTAGTACATTAATGATATGCAACACACTTATGTTTATTTTCAAGTATAATTGCTCCTTTTAATGAAAAATAGAACCTTTTAAGCTGGCAGGCACCGGCTGGGATCTTGCAGTAGACGCTCTCTACCCCTTCGCTGTCAGTCCCTTCCAGTGCCTTTCAGAGCAAAGGCATTCAACTCACCAATAGTGGAGTTGAAGGGGACGGACAGCACAGACGCAAAGATGCCGGCTCTGCTAGATGTTTGCTCTGTTCCTCTGTGCCTGCCCGCATGAAAGGTTATATTTTTCGTTAAAGGAGCAATTATACTTGAAAATAAGTATAAGTGTGTTGCAAATCGCTAATGTAATAATCATTTGAAGCGCTATGTTATTGTAGTGAAAGTTCTGCTTTAACAACATGCAAAGTGTTAGGAGCATGCCAGGGAGCTTTCTTTTCTGGAGTCCCTTTAGGGGACTACTCTGGTGCTGCTGGGGGGTATAATTGCCACAATGTAAAAGGGCGGAGGGCTTACCTGCAATTGGGTGGGGGATTTCTGAGGCATCACAAAAGTGGGTGGGAAGTGGAAGGAACTGGGCGGGGAAGGTGAAAAAGTGAGAGGAACTGGGTGGGAAGGAGCAGAAATGGGCAGAGGTTTAAAGGAAACTCCCCACATGTGGAGAATCAGTTCCCTGGCACTCCTTCCTGGGGGGGGGGAGAATCAGTACTGAGAACATGGCATATTACTTTCACCTTGCTTCACTTAGAAGCCTGAACCCCCCACAATTTCAAACCATACCAATGGGGTATAGTTTTTCCTGTGCTGGCTTGAGGCAATGAGAAGAGTAGGAAATGTCATGTTTTGCAAAGCTTTTAGTGTTTTTGAAGTGGTGGAAAGTTAAATAGGGCAGCCTAGAAGTTAAAAGGTAAGTTGCACCTCATTTGATACGGCTGGTTGTCTACTGTCTAAAATAGTAAGCTTTGCTAACTATCCCACATATCTGTAATTGTTATGACCATCTTAAAAATCTTTGAAAAGTGACAGGTGTGGTTTAGGGCCTCTGGAATCCCCTACGGCAGGACTGGTCAACAGGAGGCTCTCCATCAGCTGCCTGACTACAACTCCCATCATCCCACATCAGCCAAGGTCTGGCGGGGGATGATGGAAGTTGTAGTTAAACAGCAGCTGCAGGGCTTCATGTTGCCCAACCCTGCCATGCCATAACAGTGGTATAACATTATTCTAGGGTTGGCAGGAGGTACTGAGTACAGTATGAAATTACACTATTTTGAAAGAATTTAGTATGTCTGAAGTGGTGAAAAGTTAACAAAATATTATTTCCTTCCTGTTGTGCCACCTTCTGTAAACAGCCTCAGAGTCGAAAGGCAAGTATATATAAAAGCAAGAAAACTGGCAGATTGTGGTGTGGGCAGCTTTTTTGGTCCTGGCACCCCATACAGTATGTCAGCTCACATCCATAACTCAGGAGGCCTCCACCTACCTAAATGAGTATGGCCATTCCATGGTTTTCAGGGAGTTCAGTATATTTGAAAGAAAGATGCTTTTATGCTTTGCATTTTTTGTCTGTGCTATAGCACCATCTTCTGGCAATTTCATAGCAAACCAGCCTTGGGTAGAAATGCAAACAGCCAATCCCTTTAACTGGTATTTAAAAAAAATATGGCATGTAGGATTATATAGTTTATGTCTCATTATTTTGTGCATGAACTGTAGACTGGTGCAAAATTGAAAAATGTAATTTTTCCATTTGTTAATACTTATGCATAAAAACATTCATTTTGGCAATTTAGAAAGGTGAGTTAATACTAACCTTAGAACCATAAGCATTTGCTAGTGACACAAAAATACACTTCAGGATAGTTGTTTGTTATTCACTTTATTAGTAAAATGTTTTGTTCATGTTAGGGAATAATAAAAAACAAAAGTATCTTCTGAAAGTGCAGATTCTGTTGAGAAAAACACAATGCATGATATGTAGTTTGTTCATAGAAAAGGAACAAAAAGTGTAATTTGTCTCAAAACTGTAACAAAAGTGCAAAAACATGCTTAGTACCGTGGGAGGAGGAAAAGGCTTAGCAAGCGAAATGGTTAAAGATGAAATTTGGAGATCTAGTCTACTCAGCATGTAACAGCCATAATGACCTTCTTCCCAGATTAAAGTGTTCCTTTAGCATTTTCTCCTCTCCCTAAAATGGATGCTATAGTTTTGGATGCTCTTTGACTGGAGAAACCGAGTCATATGCTATACCCCACAGCAGGAGTGTTACAGTGTGTCACATAGGGTCATAAGTTCAAACAAGTAGCGAAATAGCTTTTGTTGTTTGTAACGACTTTTCAAAGTCCAGTGTCATTGGGATCATTTATATTTTCAGAGAGTGTCGGTTGTGATTGGAAATATGTGTTTGTCCCGACTGAAACTGTAATGATAAAAAGGTCTTAACTAATGACAAAATGTCTTAACTAAAGACAACAATTCTCACATTACCTCCACTTTTTTCTTAACGTACAAATTTTGTCATTTGCAAGACTTTTTTTCTCATTAGTTATGACAAATTTTCTTTTCCTCTATACGACACTGTCAATTCTGAAGTTGTGTCGTATACAACGGACATTACTAGTTTTTTGTTGTATACTGTATAGAAAATATGTCATTCATGCACACAATTACTTATTTTGGTCGTTCATACAACATTTTTTTTGTCGTTATCCCTTTGACCATACGGCCCATAGTCACAAACATATTTATTAAAGTGTAACTAACACTTTAAAAAGGCTTGTGTGATTTTAAAAGATCTTTCAAAGTCACCTACATTTGTGTTAGGCATTCTTTATTTAAAACTATATTTTAAGAAATATTTAGTTAGAATGGTCCATATAAAAGGAAAGTGGAGAAATTATGAGGAAACAATCTGCACATTAAGGGGATAAATACAACATCCCAATCATTGAAATTGAGTTTTTAAAGACTTAAATGCTAGAGAGGTCTCCAATACATTGCAAAACAAAGTGCTAGAGAACCTCTCTAGCATTCTAGGGGATAAAAATATATTTATAAAGTGGAACGTTCACCCTCTATAGCCACAGTGTTAGGACTGGGAAGTGGGTAGATGGGGCATGGAGAATTCTGACATCACGGCCCGACAGATGCTGGAGCTCTTTGCCAGGCCTTTCATACAACTGAGGATGGCAGAGCACAGCTTTGGGGGACCCTCAGCCACTCATCCAGCTGCTCCCTGGTTCACACAGAGCTCTCCCTGAACTGGAGGCAATAATCCCTTCCGGAGATGGCGGAGGTGAAGGACACTGACATATGGTGGCCATACACCTGGGGCTTTAACCACTTGTGAAGAATTGTTATTGTGAAGAATCATGTTACAGTGAAAAAGCTGCAAACATACACAGAATGAAAGGAGCATGCGCACTCCCAGGGAGAGGTGGGAGGAGATCTTGAGAACAGGGGACGTCCTGCAGAGCCATGCGGTACAGCTTGTACCACAAGAGGAGGAATTTGTGACTTCAATGTGTATTTTTTTTTAAAAGCTTTCTCTCAAACTATTGCATTTAAAAAAAAAACAATTGAAAACCTACAGACATTAATACATAACACGTCCAATGACATTTAAGGGAAAGTAATGTTTCGTATTAAAAGCAGCTCCAATTAATCTTCACAGTATTTGGGCCATGGAGAATGTTATTTCAGTACTGTCAGAATTGTAGTTGAAGAGTAATTGAATGATAAAGTATCCCCCTCCCGCCCCTTTTACTGATGTAACACTGCTCAGCTCAGAGCAGCAGGGTGATGTCCAAGTGAATTGCAGAGAGGGACAATCTTCAATTAATATAAGGGAAAAGCCTGAAAAATCTGTCAATGGGGGCAGGGCTTTCATTGTTCTCACAGTAAGAAGATTGTCCCTTGATGTGACCTGTGTGGTCAAGAGACCAGATTCCACATCTGAGGGGAGGTGGCTTATACTAGGTAAAAGGGGTAGGATGGGGATACATTATCATTCAATTACTCTTGAACTACAACTCTGACAGTATTGAAATAACACTCTTCATATCCCAAATACTATGAAGGTTAACTGGAGCTGCTGTTTTTGTGAAACATTACTATCCCTTTAAGTTTATAGAGGGTGAAAGTTCCACTTTAAATACAGGGGAATGTTGGGAGATTTATTTATTCCAACAGGGCAGACAATCCTAATGTTCTTTAAGAGTCAGTTCTGTGTGGATTGGTTCTCTAAAATGAATCATTACCTCTTCGAGTGCCAGAGGGGTACACAACGCATTGCAGAACAATGCGTTGCGTACCCCTCTGGCACTCAAAGGGTTAATTTATACTGGATATCATGACTTCTAAGAGATCTGCATCAAAGAAACATTTCTGGCCTCATATATAGATAATATCCAGTAACAATTCAAGATTCATTTTGGAGAACCAATCCATAAAGAATTGATTCAAAGTGACCATTACACTTTTCTGCGCAGACTTAGTATAGGGGTTTATTATTAGAAGGGGTCAGTGTTCCTTTAAAGATACAGGGCTGAGGAATAAAACAAAGATACCTAGGGAAAGGCAGAAGTTATCACACTGTCCTACATACATTATTTAAAAAAATGTAGTGGGTGCAAATATGAATTGCTAATGCAATAAAATGCAAGACACTTGATTGATAAACAATATTTGGTAATTCTTTCAGATGGAATAGAGAGGTGAGGTTTTTGTGAGGTACAAGTGATTATTCACATTGCCAGAATTTACAAATGGACTGATAATATTGTACACAAATAACATTGCAAATAAAGAATTCCTTTGTTCCTACATTAAATGCCCAGGTTTAATACAAAAGTCAATATACATGTTTATAACAAAATATTGAGGGAAAAAATAATCACAAGTTATTATGAAAATAATATTGAGTAGTTGCCATAGAAGATTCACAGTGGCCAATTCAATCAGCACAATTATATCTCCCTCTAGTGGCAAATTTTAAAAGTATGAGAAACTCTTCTACTTGAAAAAATTGTCAGTTTTCTGTAAAATAATGGCCAAGCATAATTTTCTAAGTAGGAATTGTCAATTTATAGACTAAAGAAGGGTCTTTATGTTTGTTTTTTTGGGGTGGGGGTAGTTTTGTTTTTTTGTAACAATTTTTCTAATAATCAGATGTAGAAATCACCTAGGACCCTATGCAAAAAAAAAAAAAATATATGAACATTTTTGGAGCAAAGAAGCTGCACAGCAGGGTGAAATAAAACTTCCCATTGACATAAATAGTGCTTTTATACCATGAAACGTTAAAGATATGTAACTCATTGATAAGTAATGCGTTGGGGTTCTCTCTAGTCCTCAAGGGGTTAAAAGCCCCTTTTAAATAAATTAAAATTTTGGGAATTTGTACTTATCCCCTATGTTACAGTTGGTATGTTCTAGAACTGGTACTCAGA
Organism: Rhinophrynus dorsalis; assembly: GCA_037306005.1. Taxonomy (NCBI): domain Eukaryota; kingdom Metazoa; phylum Chordata; class Amphibia; order Anura; family Rhinophrynidae; genus Rhinophrynus; species Rhinophrynus dorsalis. The sequence continues at coordinate 429,304,531 of CM074719.1, read as the reverse complement.
ATAAGGCCCAAAATCTGGGCTGGATTTGCATTGCTGCCAACATTTCAGAACATTGACAGGGACACTTTTTACACAGGTAGGCCAGTAAATATTTGGACACTGACACAGGTCTTGTTATTTTGTCTGTTTACCAAAATATATTGAAGTTACAGTTAAATAATGAATATGGGCTTATAGTAGGGTCCCTCAGCTTTAATTTGAGGGTATTCACATAGAAATTGGAGGAAGGGTTTAGGAATTATAGCTCTTTAATATGTAGCCCCCTCTTTTTAAAGGGATCAAAAGTAATTGGACAATTTACTCAAAAGATGTTTCATGGACAGGTGTGGGCTATTCCTTCATTATTTCTTCATTAATTAAGCAAGTAAAAGGTCCGGAGTTGATTACAGGTGTGGCATTCACATTTGGAAGCTGTTGCTGTGAACCCACAACATGAGGTCAAATGATCTCACAATGCAAATGAAACAGGCCATCCTTAGGCTGCAAAAAAAAATCCATTAGAGAAATAGCAAGAACATTAGGAGTGGCAGTTTAGTTTAGTCTTGATAGTCAGATTTTTAATACAAATGCTATGCATTGGCTCAAAAACTTTGGAACTAAATAACTGATCTAAGACTAGGTTAAGATCCCATGGGGGAAAAACATTTTTAATGGTAGGTCTAACCTTCCCTAGAGCCTTAACAAATCTCTTCACTAGGGGATCATCAATAAACTGAACAGCCAGAATAACCGATAGTGCTGACAGCTGTACCTTCAAGGATGCTGGCTTAAAGGGATAGTAATACTTTGTTTTAACTTTATTGTATTTTGTAGGCATTACAAAAACATGAAGAATTATATAAGTCTTATCTCTCAAACCTTTGTGGTTTAAGAGATATTCACAAACAAAGTATCCACCCCCCGTTCAACCAGATCAGAAGGGAGGTGCCCAGGTAGACTGCAGAGAGGGACAATCTTCAATTAAGATAAGGGAAAAAGCTGAAAAACTTGTCAAGGGGGGAAGGGCTTTCATTGTTTTCATACAAAGAAAAGTGTCCCCTTCTGTTATCTGTCTGGTCATACAACCAGATTCACATCTGAGAAGAGATGGCTTACTCTAGGTAAAAGGGGCTGGGAGGGGAAACTTTGCTTGTGAATATCTCATAAACCATAAATGTTTGAGAGATAAGACTTATATCATTCTTCGTGTTTTTTTAATGCCTACAAAATAAAATAAAGTTAAAACGAAGTATTACTATCCCTTTAAGGCCTAAATCAAACCCATGCTGAAGGAAATCCAAAACCCTATAACTGGATATCTCCTGAGCTGAAATACTATTTTTTATGCACCAGGTCTTAAAGACTTTCCATACTCGACCATAAACTTTAACCGTTTGTTTCCTCCCTGCAATAATGGTTTCCGCTACTGCTGAAGAGATACCCTTTGCAAGCAAAGACCTCCGTTCAGCCTCCATGCTGTCAGTTGTAAAAAGGCTGGGTTGGGATGACAAAGTGGCCCCTGAGTTAGTAAGTCCTTGCAAAGTGGGAGTGACCATGGTGGCTCTATTGCCATTTGAATTAAGAGAGGATACCATACCCTCCTTGGCCAGTTCGGGGCAATTAGTATAACCTCCGCTTTCTCCTTTCTCACTTTCCTTAGAACCTCCAGCAGCATAGATATTGGAGGGAATATGCAACTAGCCTGAACTCCCATCTTTGCCTCAGTGCGTCCTGACCCACTGCTTTCGGGTCCTTCAATCTTGAAAAGGACTTCCTGCACTTGGAACTGAGGTGGGACGCCATTAGATCTATTTCTGGAGGACCCCACCTTTCTGAAATCTGAAGAAAGACTGCTGTCTTGAGAGACCATTCTGTTTGATCTACCCTGCTTAAGTAATCTGCTACTACATTTAGACTCCCTGAAATGTAGGTTGCTGTTAAAGTCACTAAATTGATTTCTGCCCATGCCAATAACCCGCGGGCTTCGCTCATAAGAGCTCTGCTCCTTGTGCCTCCTTGATTTCTGATATAACTGACCACTGCCCGATTGTCAGATCTCACCATCACAGCCTTTCCTCTGAGCAAGGGCAACCTTTGAAGACACTTCCTTACAGCCCTCAGTTCTAGAATGTTTATGTGCGGGCTTCTCTCCACACTTGACCATCTTCCCTGAACAGTGTGGGAGTTCCAAGTTCCTCCCCAGCCGCTGAGACTGGCATCTGTAGTTAGAACTTCCCAAGGTAGGGGAAGAAGAGACTGTCCCTTCTGCAAATTTTCCGTCTTCAACCACCATGCTAGATCCTTCCTTATTCTCGGTAGTAGACGGGTTTTCTGATTGGGACTGTATGGATCCCGATTCCAAAAAGCCAGAAAATTGCTCTGTAGACAGCGCAGATGGAAACGAAACCAAGGCAGGATCTGAATGTTGGAGGTTAAGGTCCCTAGCAATTGCATGAACTCCTGTGCGGATACCGAAACCTGAGTCCTGAACATCTGGACCCTCTGTCTCAATCTCTTTATTCTGTCTGCAGACAGACATGCCATCATTTGTTGTGTGTCCAGTTGGACACCCAAAAACACCAATTGCTGCACTGGAACCAGCTGACTTTTCTGCTGGTTCACTATCCACCCTACTCTCCTGAGGTGTTCTAGAGTCCTCTCGATGGAAAGGGAGGCCTGATGTAGGGAATCTGCTACTATCAAGATATCGTCTAGATAAGGCACTATCAAGATTCCCTCCTTCCTAAGATTTTGCAAACATGCTGCTAGCACTTTGGTAAAAACTCTTGGTGCAGAAGATAGGCCAAAAGGAATAGCTCTGAATTGGTAATGCTGAGACTTTATTACAAACCGCAGGAATTGTCTGTGGGACGGCCTTATCATGATATGGTGATACGCATCTTTCAGGTCTATTGATGCTAGAAAGCCTTGAGGAGGGATAACCTCTAACACTGCTGCTACAGTTTCCATTCTGAATGAAGCTGGCCTGATAAAACTTTTCAAATGTTTCAAGTCCAGAATAGTCCTGAAACCTCCTGACGACTTGGGAACCAGGAACAGCACTGAATACAGACCGTGAAATTGCTGATCTACCGGAACTGTCTCTACCACCCTTTCCCTTACTAGACTCTGGACTGAACTGAGCATAGCCTTCGCCTTCTGAGGGCTGCTTGGAAGCCTGGTCTGTCTGAAACAGCTTCCTCTTGGGACAGAAATGAATTCTAGTGGATATCCCTTCTCCACAGTCTGCACTACCCATTTGTCTGCGCAAAAGGGCATTGTCCACCTGTGTGCAAACCGAGTCAGTCTGCCCCTTACTGACTCTAGAGAAGGGACCCGCTGAACTTCTTTGGAATTCCTTTCTTGACTGAGATTTCTTAGGGAAATCTCTTCTGAACCCTCTCTGAACTTGACCTGTGCCGAATCTGGACTGATGAAATGGCCTCTGAGGTTGATATCTTCTGGCTTCCTTAAAAGATAGTCTTTGGGAGCGAAATCCTTGATTCCGAAAGGATCCCTGTGGAGACCTAGGTCTCCTATCCTGGGGAAGAAAGGAACTCTTCCCACCTGAAATTTCTTAACCAGTTCATCAAGCTGGGAACCAAATAGGAAATCACCTGAAAAAGGGAGAGAAACTAATTTGGCCTTGGAAGAGGAATCTGCCCCCCATGATCTAAGCCACAGAGATCGCCTGGCTACTACAGAAAGAGCGGATAATTTAGCTAATATTTTCACCATATCTAAAGAAGAATCACAGGAAAAATCGGTTGCTTCCTTAATAACAGCTACTTCCTTCAGGAGCTTAGACCTAGATACTGAGGAGTCTATCTTCTCTTCCAAACTAGTTAACCAAATTCTCATTGTTCTAGACATACAAGCCAAAGCTGTAGCCACCTTTAAAGGGATAGTAATACTTCGTTTTATCTTTATTTTATTTTGTAGGCATGAAACAAACATGAAGAACAATATAAGTCTTATCTCTCAAACCTTTATGGTTTAAGAGATATTCACAAGCAAAGTTTCCCCTCCTGCCCCTTTTTCCTAGTGTAAGCCATCTCTTCTCAGATGTGAATCTGGTTGTAAGACCAGACAGATAACAGCAGGGGACAATCTTCTTTGTATGAAAACAATGAAAGCCCTTCCCCCTTGACAAGTTTTTCAGCTTTTTCCCTTATCTTAATTGAAGATTGTCCCTCTCTGCAGTCTACCTGGGCACCTCCCTTCTGATCTGGCTGAACGTGGGGGGATACTTTGTTTGTGAATATCTCTTAAACCATAAAGTTTTGAGAGATAAGACTTAAATCGTTCTTCATGTTTATTTAATGCCTACAAAACAAAATAAAGATAAAACAAAGTATTACTATCCCTTTAAATTCTGTCCTAATAAAGTAAACTGTTTTTTTAAAACTGAATCTATCTTCCTTTCAAAGACGAACCATCCCCCATAGGAAGAGTGGTTTTCTTTGCTAATTGGGATATGGCTATGTCTACCTTAGGTGGCATAACCCAAGATAGTATCTCGGACTCTTCAAACGGATACATTTTAAAAACTTTTTGGATAGCGTAAAACGCCTATCCACCTTGTTCCATTCTGTCTTTATTAACTCTTGGACGGAACTGTGGATAGGAAAAACTGGAACTGACTTATTATTACCTAAAAAAGCTGTATCTATAACATCCAGCTGTATGGGAGACTCGGTAAGACCTAAGGACTTCCTCATGGATTTTACTAAGGAGTCTACCTTGTCTATATTAAAAGAACCAGAATCCTCAATTACCTCACCTTCTTCCTCAGAAGAGTAGTGAAAATCTAAGTCCTGGATACTAAAAAGATCCTCAGGGTTTTGAGATCTGACAGAGGGGCCTTCATCAGGGTCATCCTGCCTTTGCCTCTTTCTAGGTGGTCCAGAATCCTGCATAGCTTTAAAGGTCTGCTTCATGGATTCCTTCATTCATTCTAAAAAATTTTGAAAATGAGAGGTCATATCCTGCCCTGCAGCCTGCTTCAAACAGTCTGAACATAAATTTGTAGTATCTGATTCAGACAATTCCTTGCCACATGCAGAGCATCTCTTAATATCTTCCATGCCAGAGTTCTCTTTCTCCTTAGATGGTTTGTGAGCCATAACAACAAAGCAAGGATACCCTGAGGAAATTAGAATACACTAACCTTAATGCCATGCTTTCTGGTGCCTGCCGCCTTATATCTGGGTCCATCTGCACCGAAGACAGCATGCGTTCCACAGGTGGAACGCAAGTGCACATCCACTTCCGGTTTCAGCCGAGTTGACAAAGGCATCCGGTTTCCTGCTTCCAGCTGCAGAGGAACATGCGATCCTGCACTCTACCGGACTGACCACACCATCGGAGTCATCCGGTATTGAACAATTCCCTGCGTTGCTCAATTGTACCACTGCTATAGGGGAAATTAGCCAGGGTCTCCACAACAAAAAAAGCAAGCAACACACAAATAAAAACGGGGACGCAAAAATAAAAAAAAAGAGTAGAGTATGTAGGAGGGAAACAACCCACCTCCGTCCTTCCAGCTGATCAGGACCAAGAAAAAAAACTGACGGGGGTTGCAGATGCGGGCTTTTTTTTAACGATTGGTCCTACCGGCTGGAGGGCGGGGATTAACCCCTTTTAGTGCCGGGTGGAGGACACGGAAGAAATTTCCCTTTAACTCCATCTTCACATGAATATGGAGCTGCTGAATCAACTTTGAATGTTACAGACACTAGACATCCCAGGATTCCCATGCATCCCCTTACTGTCACTGAAGGCCAGGACAGAGTTTGGGACATGTCTTGGAAAAGAGTGTGGATCTTGTCGCTCCCCTTGTTAATAAGAACTTCTAATAGCAGCAGCCACTTTTATATCATAGGATCTAAAGAGAGAAAGAATGATTGAGTGCAATTTAGGCAGAGACTACACTTCAAGTGGATGCCCATAGTGAAATGGTACATAAATAGGACAATGGCACTAAAATGGTTAACTTACCAGTCTTCTTTCTTTGGGCTCCCATTATACATTGCAAAACCTCAGAGATGTTCAGCCACACGGAACAGCCTTGTAACAAAGTCACACTCCACAGGGAAATGTCCAGAAATGCACATGTGAACTGGACAAACCACCACCATGGAATCCAGTTAATGGGAGCCTGCAAAATGGGGGATTATACAGACCTATATTTAAAAAAATAAAAAGTCTAAAATCTATGAGCAATACCAGTTTGCTCCGAGGTCCCATGAATCTGGGGGCGCGGAGAAAAGCTGGAGGAAGAGAGGGTAGACTCTGTCGCAAAGGTCCTGCCCTTTTTGAAGTGCCCTGCACTCTGGATGAGGGGAGCTTTATCCCATGGTGTTCCTGGGTGCCATATAGGATGTAAAAGAAACTGGGATTTGTGTAGTTAGCCCATGTGGAACACAGGAACTATGGGGTACAGTACACGTGTCTTAAAAGGCTCTCAAAGGAAGAGTCTCCTTCCCTGCTTCTTTTTACCCCCACCAGACATGCTCAGTTTTAAGAATATAGCATCCATGCCAAGGGCTAGAGGGTCCCAGGATCTGGCACAGGACTGGGGATACTTGCAGTTTATTGCAGATGCAAGAGTCCATTAGGTCCATGCTAATGAACTGCATAGACAAACTGTAGAATAAAATACCCTCTGGTTTAGCGCCCAGTTCCTGTGATCCAGACATTGGCAACTGAAAAAAGTCTGCCACAATTTTGTCTGCCCCTGGGATATGAACGATGGAATGAGCCAGATCACCATCACATGAGGATCAACCAAACCTAAGACCATGCAGCTGCACTTCTGGTCCCTACCGGCAGCTAATGTAGGCCACCTCAGTTGCTTAGATGGATTGTATCCACACATGGGATCCCTGGAGGGACAGACTAATGATGCAGAGCTAGGCAAATCGTCTAAGTTGCAGAGCATTGACAGAGAGCTCTCCACCCTGGTCCAAACATCTTGAGACATCTGAGGGCCCCAGATGGCTTCCCAGCCCAGCCTGTCAGGCTGACAACCATCATTACTATCACCTACGGATTGCTCAATGGCTGTCCCAATGACAGATGGGAACTCTGAAGCCAACAATGATGGTCCGCCTCACGGGGCTTAACACAGGGACATGGCACTGATACCTGGACCAGTTCCTGAGAATCTCCAGTTGCAGCACCTGGGTATGGAATTGGGCAAAATGAACTGCCTTCAGGGAAGAGACCAGATAAGCACAGCACATTCATTGTACTCCATCACAGTTGTTGATGGCTGAAATAGAGCTTATGAACCTGGAAAGACAATGACAGAATCAAGTCTACTGATACAAAGGCTTTTCAAGAGTGTTGAAGCTTATACCTAGAACGTGATGGACAGAATCAGAGATGATTGTTTTATGAAACATTACTATCCCTTTAACAGAGAAGGATTTTATATCTATTCTACACAAGTGGTATTGGAGATGAATAAAATTTATAGTTACATCAGTAGAAAGGTGAGGAACCCAGTGCTGGTCAATAAATTGGCACTTGACTTCTAGAATACCATCCCTAACCAGGGGGCGACGGTTGTATATATTTTTGGGATTGCCTATGTGGACAATTAATAGTTCTATATAACCCTATTTCTGTGGCTGGATATCTATTATCCATCTTTTTGTTCCTCAACATATGCGGACTCGTGGTTTAGCCCTGGTGTACTTATTTATTTATTTTTTTTTCAATCCAAGGATTTCCCTACCCCTGGATTTTTGTCTTTTTCAGTTAGTACTGGAGTAACATCTTTCCCCTTAATGCCTCTGCTGGTTGGACGGGGCACCCAGTGTTAAGTCTGTTACACACAGGATTTAATAGCCCATTCCACAGCCTTTATGATATGTATCAAGATCAAAATATTGTACATGAAAGACATTGATTTATTTTGGAATTCAAACTATATATTGTCCATATGGTGATTTTCATTACATTAGGTTTATTTTTGTTCCTAATTGTCCACAAACAGTGTTCATATGTAAGCCCAAGTTACTCTATTTTTCTTATTAGCAGCCCTAATTTGTTACCATCCTCATTTTAGGAATGCACACATATACAGTATGATGTTTCTCCCTTTTCCCACTGGTAGTAACAAAATTACGCATTGCTGTCTGATACCTCGGCCTTCTTCAACTATTCCAGGGTTAGCCACAGATTTATGAAAACGGAAAAAAAAAAAAAAAAAAATCCATGCCATTAATTCAAAAAATTTAAAAAGGGGGGGGGGGGAGGAGAAATAACTGTCACGCCCACTAATCACCAAGAATAATGTATCTGAATGTAAACATATCCACTTTAAAAAAAAAAAAAAAAAAAAAAGTTGTACCATCTAATATGAATGACCATAAATACACAAAGGATCCATTGAATGTGTAATCACTTGATCAAGTGTTTGTGCAATTACCATAGCAATGAAAAGATTACTAAAAAATTTGAGCCAAATACAATGTGTTCTTAGAGCACTGGGCTGACTTTGCTCTTGGGTACTATCGATATGGAAGTGATGGATTGCACCTAAATGGAAGAGGAGCCTCCATGCTAGGGGAGAGAATGCTAAGAAGCTTGGGGGAGTTTTTAAACTAGGAAAAAAGGGGTGGGGAGGGTATAGATAGCAAAAATTGGGTAGATAGAGCAGATAGGAAGCGGGTCCAAGTAAATGACTAGGGGGGTGGAGAAAGGGTGGGGATAAATGTAGAAAATAGGGAGGAATTCCTAGTAAATGAAGATGTAGATAAAGGCATGTAGGGAGTGATATATGTAAATACTTCAGAATTAATTATATGCAAGCAAATGCAAGAAATATGGTAGATAAAACAGGAGAACTAGAATTGCTGGTGGTTAATGACAAATTGGACATAATTGGTATAACAGAAACATGGTGGAATGATGCATATGACTGGGCTGTAAATATAGAGGGCTATTCCCTGTTTAGGAGAGACAGGATTAATAGGGAGGTGTGTGCTTATATTTGAAACCAGAGTTAAATCCAATTTTAAGAGGTGATATTAGTGAGGAAACTGGCCAAACTGTGGAGTCCTTGTGGGTAGAAATTGAGACTAAATTTGGTGTAAAAGGTTTAAAAAAAAGAAAAAAAAGAAAAAAAAAAAAAAAAAAAAAAAGTGTTGGTGGGTATATGCTACAAACCACCAAATACTGATGACAATGTTGAGGCCCAACTGCTATTGCAAATTAGGAAAGCTGCCCAGCTTGGGCATACTATAATTATGGGAGATTTTATTTATCCAGATTTCAACTGGAAAAACGAGACCTGTCAGAGTGCTAAAGGTAGCAGGTTTGTGAACATACTTTGTGAAAGCTACATGTCACAAATGGTGAGAGTGCCGACAAGAAACAACAATATATTGGACCTAGTGATAATGAATAACAGAAGTGAGATCCAATTTTAAGGTAAGTGAACATTTGGGAAACAGTGCTCACAACATGGTTACATTTGAGATTGGTTTGGCATAGCAAAACTGTATAGGATCAACCTAAACTCTTAATTTTAAAAAAGCTAACATCAAATTATTAAGGGCTTCAATGCAACATGCAGACTGGGATGCATCATTTAAAGACAAAAATACTGAGGATAAGTGGTCAGAATTCAAATTTAGGTTGCAGAAATGTACCCAACAGTATATACCAATGGGGAACAAATGCAAAAGAAGTCACAGCCAATGTGGCTAAGTGCACATGTAAAGGAGGATATGGCAAAGAAAAAAAAAAAGCATTCAAACTATTTAAGTCTGCAGGAACTGAACATTATTTCTTAAAATACAGGGAGTGCAACAAAGATTGCAAAAAGGCAATTAGGGTAGCAAAAATAGAAAATTAAACTCGAATTGCAAGGGAAAGTAAGACTAATCCAAAAAAGTTTTTCAAATATATAAATAGCAAAAAACATTAGAGGGAGTGCATTGGACCATTCAAAAATGAGATGGGTGAGTTGATTAGTGAGGATAAACAAAAGGCTGATGTTCTAAACACTTTTTTGCATCAGTATATACAAGGGAGCAAGAAATGGTAGAAGAGCCTCAACAAATAATTAATAAAACAATACAATTATCAGATATTGGGTTAACTCGAGAAGATGTCATGGGTAGACTGAACAAAATTAAGACTGACAAAGCACCGGGTATTGATGGTATACATCCAAGGGTTCTTAAGGAACTCAGTGCAGTGTTGGTAAAACCCCTATATTTACTCTTTAAAGACTCTCTCACCACAGGCTCAGTGCCACAAGATTGGGGAAGAGCCAATATAGTGCCTCTATTTAAGAAGAGAAATAAAACAGAACCTGGAAACTATAGACCTGTGAGTCTGTCCTCTGTAGTGGGAAAACTGCTAGAAGGGATAGTAAGGGACTATGTTCAGCATTACAACACAAAAAATAAGATCATTAGCAAAAATCAACATGGTTTTATGAAGAATAGATCATGCCAAACTAACCTTTTCAGCTTCTATGAGGAAGTAAGCAGCAACCTTGATAATGGCAGGGCAGTTGATGTAGTATATCTAGACTTTGCAAAGGCATTTGATACAGTGCCACACAGAAGGCTGGGATATAAAATATGGAAATCTGGGCTAGGAGATGACCTTTGCAACTGGATGCAAAACTGGTTGAAGGATAGGGAACAGTGTGTGGTTGTAAATGGACAATTCTCCAGTACAGTTAAAGTGGAGAGTGGAGTACCTCAGGGTTCAGTATTAGGTCCGCTGCTTTTTAACACCTTAATGACCAGCGGTCGCTGGGTGAGTCGTCCTTTAAGGACCAGATAGAGAATTTCGTCGTGCCGCCCCACGTGACTGATCACGTGGGGCGGCACGCCGAACTGAGGGACTGAAAGAGATCGCTCCGGTCTTGGAGTGATCAAATTCAGTCCCCGGTATTACTCACCGCGGTCCTGCAGGAGCGTGGTGAGTAATAGTACGTGACGTACCAGGACCGTCACTGGTCCTTAAGTGCCGGACCAGCGTGACGGTCCGGGTACGTCACCGGACTCTAAGGGGTTAACATGTTTATAAATGACCTAGAAATAGTTATAGAAAGCAAATTATCAATATTTGCAGATGACACTAAATTATGCAGGGTAATTAATTCATAACAGGATAATTGCTCTCTACAGAGGGATTTATATAAAATGTCAGATTGGTCAATATGAAGTTTAATGTTGGTAAGTATAAAGCCATGCATTTGGGAGGAAATAACTTAATGGAATCATTTTAGGGGACTTGTTGCTAAAAAAAAGACCTCAGTATCCTTGTCAACTACAAACTTGGAAACAGTGACCAGTGTCAAACAGCAGTAGCAAAGGCAAACAAAGTCCTGTCTTGCATAAAAAGAGGTATTGAAGCAAGAGTGGATAACATTATTTTGCCATTATACAAATAATTGGTAAGATCTCACCTTGAGTATGCAGTGCAGTTTTGGACACCAGTTCTGAAAAAGGATATACTAGAACTAGAGTGGGTACAGCGAAGAGCAACAAAATTAAGGGAATGGAGGACTTGACGTATGAGGAACAACTAGACAAACTTGGTTTATTTACTCTAGAGAAAAGACGACTAAGAGGAGATCTTATCACAATGTACAAGTATATGAGAGGTCAATACAAGGATCTCTGCGGTGAGCTATTTATTCCAAGGCCTGATCAGATGACCAGGGGACACCCCTTGAGATGAGAGAAAAGGAGGTTTAAACATCAGCAGTTTTTTTTTTGTTTTTTTTTACAGTGAGGTCTGTTAAATTGTGAAATTCTTTGCCCAAGGAGGTGGTTATGGCAGATTAGATACATTTCTTTCCAAAGGGAACATACAGAGTTATACTGTTTATTAGTAGGCAGATCAGGAAGGTCTGATAAAGACTAACTTATTTGGTAGCAGGAAAGCTATAAAATTACTGGAGTATGAGGAGAAGGTTGAACTTGATGGACTTGTGTCTTTATTCAACCTAATTTACTATGTTACTATGGTGACTAGGGCAACCCTGCTGTCGTATGTAGAAAATACAGAGAACATGTTGAATGATTTTCAGCAAACTGAAATAAGAAGTTCCCGTAAAGATAGGACTAAAATATCAATTGCATAGAATATAAAAATCCACACAATAACATGGTCAAAGAAAACCGAAAATATAAATTAATTAAAAAAGAAATAAAAAAAAACTGAAGCTGAGAAAAGGAGAAAAATAAAAGCATTAAAGGGTTAGTAATGTCCTACAAGAATAAAAAGCAATAGTGTAGCTAAATTAAAAAGAAATCCATCGGAACAAAGTCCTGTCTCTGAAACCTTTATGGCTTGAGATATAGAACTTTTTAAAGTTCTCCTCTCCCTCCCCTTTCCCTGACATCAGCATCTAGCTGACAGCAGGATATCCTGGTCCTGAGACCGGCAGGCAGCTCTACAGCAGAGCCGAGATACTGCAATCCATAAAGAAATACTTCATTGGAACGGTCTACAAAGTGGGCTTGCAAACCAGGCACACTTTGTAGACTGTTCCAGTGAAGTGTTTCTTTGTAGATTGCGGTATCTCGGCTTTGCTGGAGAAAGCCAAAGAGCCGACTCAAATCTCCTGCTCTCCCGCTGTCAGCTACACAGCTGACAGCAGGGAGAGGGGAACTTTAAAAAGTTCTCTCTCTCAAACCATAAAGTTTTGAGAGATAGGACTTTCACCGATGGATTTCTTTTTAATTTAACTACAATATTACTTTTTATTCTTGTAGGACATTACTAACTGTATTCAAACAAAAGATCCACCTATTCTCACACTGCATGAGAACATGATCGACATTGCCACCCCTGATTCCTACGTTTATATTCTGTAGACACCATGCTTTCAAAAGTCTGCTATTGTGCTGTGACAAAAAAAAATGTAACTCCACAGGAGATATCTTTATCTCAGGAGCCACAGATTTACACATACACTGACAACTCAACCTTGTCTCATTGGTAATCACAGAACCATACATACACTGCCTGTCATCCAAGTCCTGTTCTCTGATGCCTCATCTAACAAAGTCAGACTTTTCCCCCAAAGCCATGTCTCATCCCCAATCACAAACAGATGTTAAAGGAGTCTCGTTAACCTTCCCCACCTCCTCCCACACGTCTCTATCCCTTTATCCAAGACAGACCCCCCCATCTCTACCCTAGTCATGTCTCTCCCTGACTTCTTCTAATCATAGTTCTCTCCCTGCCTCTCTACAAGTCTCTTCCCCCTCCACACACATGCCCTCACTTCTTTGTCTCTCTCGGTCAAGTCTCCCCCCACCAGTGCAATTGTGCGGCAAACCAATAAAAAGTCACATTCATTTAAAGAGAGCTTTTAACCTCAGTACCTTACATACCGCTCTAGAATTCCCAGTTAATAGACCAATTTAAATTAATGGGAATTTACAGGATTTTCATTTCCCTGTATGGTTTACGCCAGAATTGCATCTTTAGGTTGATGAATAAGGTTCAGTTTGTTTTGGGGTGGTTCAAAGTGCAACATTTGCAACAAATAAAAATGTCCATTGCTTTAAATGGGGGCTTCTAACCCACTGGTTTCCAGTGCATTGCTTTACAATGTGTTGGAGACCTCGCTAGCATTCAAGGGATTAAAAGCTCCATTTAATCAGTGGGAATTTGGGGAATCGTACTTATTCCCTATGGTTTACTTGGTTCGCAATAGAAATGTACCACATAAGCTCCACTGGCATTACAGAAGTTAACAACATGTGCAGATCCACAACACCCACATTTTCTAGGGAAATGAGCTCTCAGAATGATCTGCTCTAACTCCCCATGTACCAGTTTTGAGAATAAAAATAAATAAATAAAACAAATAATAGAATAAATTACTCTTACTCTCTGCAGCTCTCATTCTCCTACTGTGCCCTTCCCTCCTTCACACTGGAATGACATAATTGACTGGTGATTTCAGCAAAGGTCCTCTAGCCTACTACAATCTAGCCTCTACCATAATGCTCTGCTTGTGGAGCACACCAGCAACCTACAAATGACTGTGTAAAATGGAAAAATCTGGACAGGAGCCAGATAACTGGACGGGTGTCAATCCTAGGTAATGGTAAGGTATGTGTGGGAGGGTTGAGGGAGTTAAGACCTAGGGCATTTAACCCCTTAAGGACCGAAGATGTGCCAGAACAGTCAGCACTAGATGTGCCTTAAGGACCAAGGACATTTACCTCTAGGGCCCCCCATCCCCAGATCCTGTTGGTAGTTAAGGTGTTTAACAAGTTTCCCTTAAAGGGTTAGCAATGTCTATAAGAAAAAAACAAAAAAAACAAAAACCTTTTTTCATCTTGAAGAGGTTTAAAAGCTGGCTTGAATGCAAAAAACCATGCATCTCAAACCGCTATGTTTTGAGAGATACATACATTTAAAGTTTGTGATTTCCTGCTGTCACCTGTAAAGCGGTCAGCAGGAGATCCTTGTCGGCCGACACAGAGGCTCTGCAGCAGAGCCGCAATCCCAATATTGACAATGAAATACTTAATTGGAATGGTCTAAAACGTGCTTGCAAACCAAGCACACATTTTAGACCATTCCAATAAAGTCATTTGTTGTCAATAACGTGATTGCAGCTCTGCTGCAGAGCCTCTGTCGGCCGACACGGATCTCCTACTGACAGCAGGAAATCACTAACTTTAAATGCAGATATCTCTCAGACCATAGCTGTTTGAGAGATACATTTTTTTGCATTCAAGTCAACTTTTAAACCTCTTCAAAATGAAATAGTTTTTTTTAGACATAACGATCCCTTTAAAGGGTTAGTAATGTTTCACAAAAAAAGCAGCTTCAATTTATCTTCATATAATTTCGGCCATGGAGAGAGTTATTTCAATACTGTCTGAGTTGTAGTTCAAGAGTAATTGAATGATAAATTATCTCCCCCTCCCATCCCTTTTACCTAGTGCAAGCCCCCTCTCCTCAAATGTGGAATCTGGTCTCTTGAGCGGACAGGTTGCAGCAAAGGACACTTCTTACTATGAACATAAGGAAAACCCTGCCCCACTCTTGACCGATTTTTGAGTTTTTTTCTTATAATCACTGAAGATTATACCTTTGTGTGATCCATCTGGACAGTCTTGCTGCTCTGAGGAGAGCAGTGTTACATCAGTAAAAGGGGCGGGATGGGGGATACTTTATCATCAATTACTCTTGAACTACAACTCAGACAGTACTGAAATAACACTCTCCAAGCCCGAAATACTTAGAAGGTTAATCAGAGCTGCATTTTGTGAAACATTACTATCCCTTTAATGGAAGGCTGCAAGTTAGCAGGCAGAGAGCCACATATCTTACATGCTTGCTTTAGGTACTTCTGTCCCTCTGGGTTTGAGTCTGGGGGTGCACAGAATTGGAAAAATTTATTGTAGACATCACATTCCACAGAAACTAATGCTGGGATATTAAATAATTACCCAAACTTAAGTACTCTCAGTTGTGCCCTCATATGAAAAGTGGGTCCCTCTCTTTCAAATTAAGGTATATACTGTTCCCTCTCAGGCATGTGGGGTGAGATAGGGGCTCTTTTTTGTTAAACCTTCTAACCAACCATATCCAGTAAATGTACCCAATATTAGTACTCCTAGTAGTACCCTGTTAAAGCCCAGAGGGGCAAGTGGGGTATACCCCTCCTCCCCCTCTCCCAAAAAAAAAAAAAAAAATAGAATAATTACATTACAGAACATTTCACAATGAAAGGCGGGAAGCAAAAACTTTGAGAAAACTATTTTATTGTTTGATTAGAAAAAAAAAATATCAAAAAAGAAAACAAAATTTTCAACAGAACACAAAAATGACATTATTGGGCTTTGACATCAAAATGTAAGTTTAATTATTGCTGGCAATTTTTTTTTTTTTAATTCATAACAATGCTCAAATTGTGTTCTATTATTGTTATGCGTGCAGTGTTTTCAGTGCATTTAAACGTGAAAATGTACAAGTGCGTGGATTTGTAGGTATTCCCTGAGAATTAAACCTTCCCTGTACATATGATGTATGTAGTAACAGTTCAGTCTGATTATATAAAGTACCTATTGGGCTATAGGTAAGGTATTCTTCACAGATAACTCCACTTTAGGCACACAAGCCAATGTTCACTGCAGGGAAGTTTTTGAGAAACAGACCTGGAACATATTTGTTTTGAAGTGTTGCAAACCACTGACATACAGGGCCATATTCAGGAAGTAAAAGAGGTGCAATATTCTGCTAGTGGAATTTTACCCTTTAGGTGCCACAAAGGTATCCAACACAGAATCAAAGCACGCAATAAATTGCGTGTTGCAGTGAGGTGGATCCCTCTCTGACGGTCAGGAGATTATATATTAAAATTATGTGTATGAGTTTTAGAGTCATGTATTGTGCATTCAGCCTTCATGCCTGAAGAAGAGACCTTGCTGCCTTCAAAGCTTGCATCCAAATCCACTCAATTAGCCAATAAAATTATTACTCTACTAGTCTTCTACCAGCGTATTGCTCATACATCTGGCACTTCACTGGTGGAACTACGATAGGCCCACTAGGATACCACTTCTCAGGTAATAATAATGTTTATAACGGCTCATGATGACTAACACTACTAAAATGTAACTAATTTACCATTTTTGTATGGAAACGTTCTAAAATTCCACCTGCATATGGTTTTCTTTCATGTAGATACAACATTAGGCCTTAAATTATTTAACTAGCTATTTATTTCATGATTGCTAGTCTTACAAATTACCCACTGGGCTATAAACAACATATTCGTTGTGCAGACAATGTGGCATGTCCACAAACTGTAGCCATCTTGCGTTAACCAACTGCAACAAATTCCTATTCTGTTTTGTTTTTTTTTCCCTGTGGTGCAGGTGACTCTTATGTTGTGGGTACCCACTGATAACATGGGAACCTCCATAAAGGGAAAATGTACCCCCCCACACACACCCTCCCCCCCAAAGCTGAAGAGCACCAAATTAATATTTTGCACTCAATTCAGAAAAGCTCAAGAACATGGAAACAAGAGCTGTCTGACACATGAACGGGACCTTTGGTTCTTTTCAGCTGTAGTCATGAACTTGTTCTCACTTTTCTCTGCCTAGACGCCACCACATATAACCTTTGGAGCGCCAGAGCAGCATCTACCGGATTGTGTTTTATCTTTCTCTGGCTCTCAAAGGGCTAATAAGTTATCCTGGTTTAACACACTCCCAAATAAATCTATGGAGAAATTTGTAGACAAAATCCTTAATTAAGTTATTAACTGCAACGGAATCTAGGACCATGTAGTTTACCAATGATTAGTATACATGGGAAATCAATGCAGGACTTACATATTTTTGCACAATTACAAAATTAATTAGAACACAAAAAATATTTCATTTACAGTTGTATCTTGTCTTCTGACAAATAAAAAAAAAATAAAAAATTTAACTCCATGGACGCTAAGGAGGCCTCTAATGTTTAAAGGGATAGTAATACTTGCAAATTACTAATCCCCATATTGTAGCTTTGTTAAAAAGAAAAGTATTGCCCCCAGTGTCACCTCTCAAACACTTATGGTTTGCGAGATAATAGTGCTCAAAGTTCCCCCCTCCCTCCCCCTCCCCTGACTGCAGGGATATCCGGTATTACTTGCATCAGGCGGCTTTGCAGCATTGCCAAGATCGTGTTTATAAAAAAAAGAAATATTTCACTAAAACAGTCTTCTACGTATGCTTGCAAACCAAGCACAAGTAGAAGACCGTTTCAGTGAAAGAATTCTTTATAAACGCAATCTTGGCTGAGCTGCAGAGCTGCATGATGCACATAAGACTGTCATACGACAGCTTCCCCTGCAGTCAGCGTTCAGTCAGGGAAGGGGGAACTTTGAGCGCTATTATCTCTCAAACCAAAAGGGTTTGAGAGATGACACTGGGGGCAATAAGTTTCTTTTTAATAAAGCTACAATATGGGGATTAGTAATTTGCAAGTATTACTATCCCTTTAAAAACAAGTTGCTCTGGAGAGACCATGGTTTTTACAACAGACTTGTAACAAATATTCTCAAAACCTCATATTACTTTGCATTTCTTGTGTTATGAACTTTTAGGCAAGAAGATAATTTGGTTTTTGACCCCTAACTATGAGAGAGCTATACTTCAGTAGATCAAAGGTGTTTTCTGTCTAAATCTAATGTGATAGATCTAAGGTACTACATATTATGTGCAATACTGCTCAAATCGTCCTTTTAGACTAATACAATTTTTATCCATCTACCTGAGAAAGGAAGGGAGGTATGAGGAAGAGATGTAAATACATTTTCTAAGCTTTAAAATCAAATTTGACAAGCAAAGGTTTACATACAGGTCAATTTCTGTTATGGTGTGTTCTTTAAATGACCCCTCTCCACACACCAAACCTATTTCAGCATCAAAGCACACTTCAGGCTGTGATACTGTGTCAGGCATCTGGAATTAATTTTCTTAATATATAGTTAACTAGGTGTTATCTTCCTAGTGAACCCCTACCACCCAACATATTTCTGAAATGCCCTGAAGGCTCCTACTATCAGCTGTATATGCTGCCTATACCACCACTGATTATATTAATTCATTAACAAGTACGGGAAACATTTTTTTTCTTTTTTTTTTTAACAAATGCATAACCACTTCAGAGTAGGGCTTTGTAATCTTTGGACCTCCAGCTTTTGGGGACTATAACTACAATAATCTCCAACCAGCTCCTAGAGGTCACATATTCACCACCCCCAGGGCTCAAAATTTCCACTCACCACTAGCCAATGGCAAGTGAAAATTTAGCCCTGGCGAGTAGAAATTCAGGTGGTTATGTTATGGTTTGCAGTGGTGAGTAACTTTTCAGGTCTGGCTAGTAGCAAAGGACTTCCAATTTTAAGCCCTGACCACCCCTGCTTCAGATCTATATTATGACCATGTATACAACACACACTCAAAGTGAGAAGATGGAACTTGAACCAGGGTAAGCATAAATTCTGCTTTTTGCTATTGACACAGTAGGAACCAGCAGACCCAGATAAAATTAAAAAGTGTTGCATATGCTTAGTGTGTACTAGCATATAGCAAGATTTAATAGCATTAACTGAAGACTTTACCGTTGAGGACTATTAAGCATCCAAAACAAGGAATGCTCTTAAAAATTGTTTAACCCAGTAATTATAGTTGTCTTTTCCAGACAACAGAGAGGAAAAGCTATATGTAACATCTTATCTCTCAGTAGCTGCTGTCTTTCAGTGCTTTGATAGAGCAGGAGTAGAAAGTGTTGGAACGCCAGATGTTAGAGACTACAACTCCCATCATCCTCAGTTGTGTGATGATGGGAAATGTAGCCCTCAACAGCCAGAGTGCCAAAGATTCCCTGTACTAGGTGTATGAATACTTAAATTCATCTAGACTGGATGACATTATCTGAGGACAGAAGACAACATATGCAAAGAATATGCGAAGTCTGGCCAAATCCAAATTAAAAATGTCATCATTAAAGTATGTGATATCTACCCTTGTCACAATTACAAAAAAGTAACTCTGCAGCTTATGTTCTATTAAGAGAATATTGTGAAACTATTCAAATCACCCAATGTAAGGTCACATTCCTGTAAAATGGACCTTGGTGAACAAATCCCTTTATTCTATGAGAAATCTTGCAAAACAAGGCACTTCGTTGCTTATAACCAATGGTTTGTTTAACATAGGGAGTAGCGACAGTTGAAAAGCAGGAGAGACCACCTGAAAAAGAAATATATGTCATATAAAATAACTGAATAAATGATTGCATAAATTACAACGTAAGCTTTTTTTCTATCCGTGAGAAAGTAAACTGCAATTAATGAAATGTGGAAGAGCCATTATACATACATCTAATGCTAGCGATCCCTTCAATGTGAGATCACCTAGCTTTCATGCAAAAGTAGCCTTTTATCATAAATGGTTTGAGATCAGCATTAAATTAATTCTCCATAAAGTATAAGAGCGTACCACCACCTAATAATAAATCCCTACTTACCTTAAAGGGATAGTAATACTTAAAATGTAAAAAAAAATATGTTGTAGGGTTTATCCCCCTGAGTAAAACAAGAGTACTCCCACTGCTGAGAGGTGTTTTATTCAAAAGTTATTAATTTTCAAACTTGAATTTTTTAGGTGCAATATCACAGTGGCCTGAAATTGTACAGTGGCGCTGTTGCTACACGATCCTATGGACAACTCTGGTCAGTTGACCATAAATCTCTACAGGATGGTGTAGCAACATCACCACTGTACAATTTCAGGCCACTGTGATATTGCACCTAAAAAATTCAACTTTGAAAATTAATAACTTTTGAATGAAAGACCTCTCAGCAGTGGGAGTACTCTTGTTTTACTCAGGGGGATAAACCCTACAACATATTTTTTTTTTTACATTTTAAGTATTACTATCCCTTTAAAGGGCAGGTGAGAGCCACAATTGCATCCCCATTGAGCTCTCTCTGATCCTAAGTTAGATACTGAACTAGGAGACTTTCAGTCTCACAGTTCAGTCACGTGCTGAATGAATCACAGTGCCCAAAGACTGCTAGGACCTGGAATTCAAACATGGCAATTTATTGGACTGCATGATTATCTCAGTGAAGTCTGTAACTGTGAGTCAAGGACTCCCTGGTTACTTCTAGCCCCACTGGCAATATAAGAAGTACCCAATCCCAATCCTTTGGTGTTACACCTGACAGGCTTCAGGCTTTCTATTAAGTCTGCTTCTACAAGAGCAGACAGAGTAAAACATTAGAATTTCCCTTTAATCTGGTCAAAATATCTTTAGGGTCATTACCAATTCTGCATGGATTGATTTCCCCCTATTAAAATTGACTTGGTAACAGATATCAAGTCCAAGTAGGTGGACATAATTACTTGTTGCAGGATTCCAGGACCACAAACTTCTCCCACTGAATGTTTCCTAACAACAATTCATTGGGAGGCATTTAAAGTCCTGGACTCCAGCAACAATGTTCATGTCCACCAAATTTTGGGGAACCAGAACTGATTCAGTAACCATTAGAATGATTAGGAGGTGTTACTGTTCGTTTGAGGATTTGCTTAATTTTGTCTTTGCAAACTCATTTAAACTATGATCTACATTCCACTGCAGTTTCTAAGTGTTTCCACTGGTTTTATCTAAATAATCCCCCTGAAGTCTATGAAAAATGTTTTACATAAAACCCTTGATAAAGTTATCAACTGCAATAGGAAAGTCTTGTAATAATAACTTTGCTTAATACAACCTCACTTATAATGCAGGTCCCCATAGGCTGAGGAAAAACTCCCATGAGTTTCCTTGAATGTGTGTACGTACAGGATCTTTTTGTATTTATTTTTAATAAAAGAAAACGTAAACAGGGCGTTTGAATCGTCCCTACTTATAGTGATATCAGTCACATACGTTCTTGGCTTAAAATGAACACATAACTAATGCTATAATTATAAGGGAAGGGTACACAGAGAATTAATCATCATTCTCAAAGAACTGCAGAAATTATTGGATTCATCATGATAACTCTTCGCAAACCCAATAAGCATCTGTGTATATACAAAGGCAGGTTTAGGACCATGTTTATGAAAGCCATTAACCCCTTAAGGACCAGTGGTCCAGGGAAGTTACCTTCCCTTAAGGACCACTTTGATCCTTGCAGACGTGTCGGTAGTCATGACCTGTTACGCATATCGGCGTGCTGCTTTGGGGCCTAAGATAGACCGCTCTCCAGTCTTGGGGCGGTCAATTTTAGGCCCCGTTTTTATTTACAGCACTCCCGGTAGAGAACTGTAAGTAAAAAGTATGCGACGTGCTATGACCGTCACGCGTCCTTAAGGGGTTAAAATATCTTTGGCATCGATTTTTTCCAGAATTCACAAGAATACCACTTAGTGGAATCAAACTGCTATAATTATACCTTAAAATTAGGTATTCAGTATAACTGAATTATATAAAAACCATAATCACGATTAGAGAATTTCATTGAAAAACTGGTATACTTTTAGCTTCAGTTGCATTTTGGACACCAAAAAAAAAACAAAAAAACAAAACAAAAAAAAAACCTTTTTCAATACAGTTTTTCAAAATTTTGGGACCACTTCACTCTCACGTATGATTTTTATTTTAAGGTAGCTTCAGGAAAGGCATAGGCAATGTTTCAGGCCTTCTGAGTGCTCACATGCATATAGGCTTATGAAAACGATATACAGCCTGAAACACCGCCCTATGTCCTGACAGAAGCCATCTTTATGATGAACAAAAGTACTAGGATCACATTATAAAGGTTGCTGCCATCTATGTGCTGGGGTAATTTATAACACAGATGCTGAGGTTGAGTGTGCACCCACTGCCAAATAAACCTCTCCTGATGAATGTAAAGACCAAGTCCAAGAGCTTCTGCAGTCATCAGCCTCTAACACCTTTCACAGATCTGCATTCAGAATATCAGGACAGCACAGAAAAGTGGAGATAAGAAAGGGGAGGGCAACTTCTGGGTCTCATGGCAAGCTGGGAATCAGTGAAGTTGTAGACCATCAAAATATGGACGAAAAAAACAAAACAAAAAATATTGACAAAGGTAGACAGAGAAGGTGAAGTAGATGTGATACACAATGGCAGTGGAGAAAGGGGAGAATGTAGAAAAAATGCAGTGATAGAGGCAGGTATCAAGTCTAGGAAGGAGAGGAAGAGAGTGATGCCGGGGCAGAGACAGTGGTGGCATGGTACAATAGCTGATTAACGCAATATAAAATGTCACCAACTGTCCCAAACATGATTTTAAATTAATGGTGTTAATTTCCACAGAGCCTATATTTTAAAAATCTATAGACTTTAAGTAATCCTTGCTGCAGTTTCTAAATCATGAAACCTATGCTACTTAAAAAAACATCCAGAACATTACCTGTTTTCTTATCATAAACTCCTGCAGCATTCTGACAATACTGACCAAATTCCATAGGTGGATCTGGGGAAAAAACAAAAAACAAACAAAACAAAAAAAAAAAACAAAACACACAACTGTTTTAGACATGTTAAGTTTCCGTATTCAAAGACAATTTAAAATGGAATTAAAAGCTTTCATTTAAAAGAGCTTTCAGAATATCACCTATATGTTAATTATACTTATTTAAATCAGTTAGGAGAGATAATCAGCGTAGTTAGTTTATCAGTTGATGCAAATTAGACAGTCTTGGCTGGCGCTGCGAGGTACCAAATAAGAACACAACACACTGCTTTCCCCCCACTCAAAGGGTTAAAAACATAGCCATATAATTTTTGGCTCGAGAGGTAGCTTATGAATCCCCTTTCTCCTGTGGGAGTGGAAGCTAACAGGTAGTAAAGAATTTTAGTATTTGGTACACAGTTGTGCCAGCCAGTACCATCTAATCTACATAAACTGACAGCTAAATATCTCAAATTATTATTAGATCATCATCATATAATAATACATACTGTAAAATCACAGCTACAGTATTCAATTTTTAACCCCCTTTTCACCTTATGCGAGGTGTGTGTGTTCCTATTATAAATAAGATTAAAAAAATCAAAATGCCTCTCTTCACCTTCAGTCCCTCATGTCAATACAGTTACCATTGCTGCTCCTTCCCCCGCCCCCTACCCACCTCCCTGTTCAGGATCTCCTGTAGGAGGCAGCCTGCATGCTTGCATTTCCTGTTCATTTCCTCCGCTGCTGTACTGTCTCCTTTCTGGACCTCTGCTCATTCAACATACCTTCAAGTCCTCACAGGGCACTACCAAAGATTCACAGATCGCTGAGCATTGAAACTATGGTGGTAAAACAGCCTGAAATTCTCACAGGAAACTAATGTATTTTCAATGGGCAGCAGTCCTGAAAGGAGGTGGTACAGCAGCAGAGGAAACGGTTGGCAAATGCGAGCTTGCCACCAGTTGCACAAATCTCCCGGATGACTCCCGAGGGGGTTCTGGACATGGAGATGGGTTGAGGGAGGGGAAGGAAGGCACATGGGTAACTGTATGGATGGTGGTGGGGAAGGGTGAGAGATCAAGGAGGGGGCATTTTAATTTTATTCTGTGGCTAGAGGGAAAGAAAGGGTTGTATACAAACTGAAGGGAGGGGGAAGAGATTGAGGGCAGCATTTAAAGGGGTAGTAATGTTTCATAATAAAAGCAGCTCTAATTAATCATCATAGTATATGGACTTTGGGAGAGTGTTATTTCAATTCTGTCAGAGTTGTAGTTCAAGAGTAATTCAATGACAAAGTATCCCCCTCCTGACCCTTTTACTGATGTAACTGTTCAGCCAGATCAGAAGGGAGGTGCCCAGGTAGACTGCAGAGAAGGACAATCTTCAATTAAGATATGGGAAAAACCTTCATTGTTCTCATAGCAAGAAGACTGTCCCCTTCTGTTATCTGTCTGGTCTTACAACCAGATTCCACATCTGAGAAGAGATGGCTTACACTAAGTAAAAGGGGCAGGAAGGGAAATTTTGCTTGTGAATATCTCTTAAACCATAAAGGTTTGAAAGATAAGACTTGTTCTTCATGTTTTTTTAATGCCTACAAAATAAAATAAAGATAAAATGAAGTATTACTATCCCTTTAATATTTTTGTGAATAGAGTAAGGGAGAATGGGTGCACATTATACCTGTCCTTTATGTCTTACATGTCTTGGTTCCAATTTACATCTGCACATTATATACAAGTGCATGTTATACCATAGATTTTACAATATCCTTTAAATTAACTTAAGTTGTCATAAGACGTCTGTTCCGCTTTAAATGTACAATACATTAAATGTTTTGTTTTGCCTTATTTTTATTAAGCATGGCTAACAGGAATATCCCTATTTATTACTTTTTTATTTCATTTTTTTTTTGTTTTGCATTTTAACTTGCTGTAGTCTGTGATTCACAGATGTGAAACTTAAAGGGATAGTAATACTTCAGTATTACAAATCCCTATATTAAAGCCCTAGTAAAAAAAACCGTATTGCCCCCAGTGTCATCTCTCAAACCTTTATGGTTTGAGAGATGAACGCTTCTAAAGTTGCCCTCTCCCTCCCCCTTCCCCATAGTCAGTATTTTAGCTGACTGCAGGGAAGAGAGTCGTACAACTTTCAGGCGGCTCTCCAGCACAGCCGGATCACGTTCCTAAAAAAGAAAACTTTCACTGAAATGATCTTCTATGTGTGCTTGGCTTGCAAGCACACGTAGAAGACCGTTTTAGTGAAAGGTTTTTTTTTTTTTGTTTTTTTTTAATTTAACGCGATTGCGGCTCTGCTGCAGAGCCGCCTGATGATCTCTGACCGGATTTCCCTGAGTCAGCTAAAATGCTGACTACGGGGAAGGGGGAGGGCAACTTTAGAAGCGTTCATCTCTCAAACCATAACGGTTTGAGAGATGACACTGGGGGCAATACGTTTTTTTTTTTTTTTTTACTTGGGCTTTAATATAGGGATTTGTAATACTGAAGTATTACTATCCCTTTAAGGCCTTCAAGGTGTTGAGAACTACAATTATCATTCCGTATCAGCCAGTGGGTGGCTCAACAGCTGAAAGGCCTCAAATTAAACACCCCTGCTGTAGTTGAACACCAATGTTTTACAGTCTTGGGATTTTTTTTTCTTATTAACCCCTTAAGGTCTTCAAGGGGTTAAAAGGAGGCGTACTCAATAGCTAATCTAATTCTGACTTATAAAGCCTATTGTCTATCAAGAGCTGGATTCTGGTGCAGATAAGTTATCACTAATTTTCTCAAAGATTCCCGCTGAAGGTTATAGTGGAATTTTTTTTTTTAGATAAAAACCAGTGAAACTGTATGACTCCCATGGAACTTTACTCTAAAGCTGTAATTCACCTTTAACTCTTTATGGACCAGAATAGTGCGTGATCCATTTCAAAATAATGCAATGAACAGCCGCCTGGTTCTATAATGGTTAACGCCCGAGCTGTAATGTGCGTAAACGTGTTGTAATGCTAATTGTCCAGAACTGACACACTCGCATGCAGACTAACTAACCCCCCCCAAACTTGAATGCATCTCAAAAATTAAAGTGTTTCAGTTTTCGCGAACTCACCACAGCACTTGCGTTTCTTGATCTCTCCATCATATATCCATATCACTGGAAGAACAACTGTTTTCTTCTAGCTCAGACGTTTAGCTTGCGGAAATGGAGAGGTTTTATAAAGCAATTCATAAATCACCATATAGAGATAATGCACTTTCCAAATAAAATAATTACACAGACTTTAACTTCAAGTTATTAAATAAATAAATTATTCCTTTACAATAGCATCACAGTGAAGTAGCTCTTTTCATGAACGCGTAAGGGGGGGTTGTGAATCCACTGGAATGGCTTTTTTTTTTATTATTCTTTTTTTTTTTTTTTTTTTTTTTTTTCCTTTTTAACCCACTGGATACCAACAAAGTTGTATTTTTGTTATTGCTTTTTTGTTTTTTTATAGGACCATTCCATTTCTTTATTTTTTTTTTTTTAACATCTTAAAGTCACAAGGACTTATATGCAAAGCAGTCATACAATGTTATTAAAACCCATACGTAAAATATGTACACAAAGTAAACTGAACAAAAAGGCTACTACATAGTAAAGCCTACGAACAACACTATGTATTATGTATACATAATATTGGAGATCTCAGTTTAAGACCCATCTAGGTATGTCTGAAAACATTCATAGACTATAAAGCAAACTTCATTCTGTTATCAGGAACATACATTTAAACTGTTTTTGACATGTTCCTTCAGTTTTAAAGAAAGAAAATATTTTATACCCAGCAAAAGTGTGCGTAATAAAACCATTGCATATGTGTCTAATATGATGCATTGTGCAATCATTTACTGAAATGTGACAAAAACAGAAGGCTTTCAAGTCTAAAGTCTGATTTTCAATCCAAGTGTTCATTACATCTTTTCTCAAAGAAATGCAGAAATACATTTTAAGGAAAAGTGCATTAGGTGATCCAAATGTAGTTCCAGGACTTTGCCACCAACAGGTTATCAGCCGTGATGAATCATCTCCTCCAAGAACGAGACTCATTATCTTCTTCCTCTTCATCATCATCCTGAAGCAATGTATCGTCCACAATGGAATCTTCCTGAAACTAAAATGATCAGAAATTATGATTTCAGAATAACATGGCAAGTGTTATCTTTTCTTTGTTAGCCAAAGGCAGGGAAGTCAAACAAAAAGAGGATTTTAGTCTTACCTGTTAAATCCTTTTCTCTTAGTCCATACAGGTTACTGGTAACTCTAGGTAGGCAATCCGCCCCTTTAAGTAGATAGGAACAATTCTAGAAATGACTGCAGGGAGGGGAGCCTACCTTCCCTCCTTGGCTGCAGAGCTAGCCAACCAGCTCCAGAAAGATTTGAGACACTATTACTAGAGAGTGGAAGGAAAGAAGACTCCTTTGAGCATGACCCCGAAGGACCCCCACTGTCTGCCAGAGGAGAGCCAAGCATGGTCTCTTAACAGGGTGGGAGACCAGTAACCTGTATGGACTAAGAGAAAAGGATTTAACAGGCAAGACTAAAATCCTCTTTTCTCTGTCGTCCAATACAGGTTACTGGTAACTTTGGCATGTCAAACCATTGAGTTTCCCAGAGGTGGGAAGTAAGGCAAGGACCAGGCACAAGGCCCCCAAAGTCACCAGCGCGTATATGAACCATCAGATCAGAGATAGCCCAACAACAATAAAGTGCCAACGGACACTGAACAGGGGTAACCCCCCCCCCCCCCCCAAACTGTTACACAGCGCACTGAACTAGAGCCAACATGGCTCAAAAGAGAAGGAAGCACCAAGAACCGAAGAAGATCCTAGAAAAGCAAAACTGCCTCCAGGATTTTCCTCCCAAAGCTGGCATAAGCTGATGCCAACACATCAACACGGTAGTACTTCCAAAAGGTGTGCAGAGACGACCAGGTGGCAGCCTTGCACAACTGATCAGCAGAGGCCTGATTCTTGTAAGCCCAAGAGGCCCTAATAGATTGAGTAGAATGAGCCGTGACCCTGAAAGGGACAGGCTTCTTTCTCAGCTCATGAGCCTTTACGAATAGTGGACTTGATCCAAGACGCAATAATCACTTTGGATGTGGGTCTTCCTGCCCTGGGACCCTCTAGATGCAGTTCCCACTCTTCGCTGTCCACTGTTTGTCGACTGAGGAAGTCCTCCATGACTTTGCCTACACCTGGAATGTGCACTGCAGATATGGAGGAACGTGTTCTTCTGCCCAGGACACAATAGCCTTGACCTCTAACCAAGCGGCGAGACTTCCTGTTCCGCCCTGCTTGTTGATGTAAGCCACAGCCGTGGCGTTGTCAGACTGAATCCGGACTGGGCATTCTTCCAGTTGGGGTGTCCAGCGACGAAGGGCATGAAATATCACCTGTAGTTCCAATACATTGATGGGAAGGAGAGATTCCTCTGGAGACCACCGTCCCTGAGAACTCAGGCAACTCAGGACCGATCCCCAGCCGGAGAGGCTGGCATCCGTCGTCACCGTGGTCCAGAAGGATATCAGGAAGGACTTGCCCTTCAGGAGATTGGAGAGGTTGAGCCAGCACAACAAACTCAGTTCCACATGAAGAGGGAGGGATAATGACGTCTGCAGAAGGTTCTACTGACCCTTGCATACCTGGATCACAAACCTGCTGGAGCTCCCTGGTGTGCGCCATGGCAAAGGGGACTGCTTCCATGGTGGAGATGAATTGCCCCACCAGAGAGGATAGCTTCTTGGCTGGAACTGGATCTTGAGCTAGAACAGCTGAAACCATGTGTGTGATCTGGAGAGACACTTTCTCCGTGAGAAACACCATGCTCTGCTGAGTGTCGAAGAGAAAGCCCAGGAAGACCAGACGCTGGAACAGGACAAGATCTGACTTGTGCAAGTTGATGATCCACCCATGATGAGTGAGAGAGTAAATGAAGTCCTGAACCTGCTGACGAAGAAGTTCCGCAGAGGAGGCTTTCAGAAGCATGTCGTCCATGTATGGAGTAACTCTGATGCCGTTCCGGTGGAGGACGGACACTAAGGCTCCCAAGGACATGGTTGAAGACCTGAGGTGCTGTAGTCAGACCAAAGGAATGAGCTGAGAACTGAAAATGCCCTTGGTCGCAGGCAAATCTGAGATATTGCCGGCTCTCTGAATGAATGGCGATATGTAAATACACATCCTGAAGGTCCAGAGAAGCAAGAAATTCCCCCGGAATCATAGCAGCAATCACCATCCTCAGGGACTCCTGGTGATAATGAGACCGGATCACAAAGAAATTGAGATCCTTCAAGTCCAAAATTGGACGACAACCGCCGTCCTTCTTGGACACTACGAAGAGGTTTGAGTAAAAACCTGTACCTCTGTCCTGAACTGGAATGGGTTCCAGAACATCCTTGTCCAGAAGAGACTGGATAGCGCAGTTGAAGAGACGGCGTTTTTCCACGCCCTGGGGTGTATGAGAGGGGAAAAAGCGAAAAGGAGGAAGAGAGCGGGGAAAGGGATCCTGTACCCTTCCACCACTACTTGTAAAACCCACGGATCCACCAGTGAATCCTCCCAAACTCTGCGAGAGTGAATGGGGACCCAGGTTCGGCGAGTCATGCCAGAGAAGTCTTGGAAACCTTGGGCTTGGAGGAGACCTTGGACTTCCATTGCTGTTTGGGCTTGGAGGAGGCATGTTGAGCTGAGGGAACCACCTAGTTTGCCAGAACGTGTCTCAGTCTGAAGGGGACGAAAAAACCTGTTACGCCTGAGAGAAGGTTTCTTCCTGGGGACCAAGGGCAGATGAGTACTCTTACCCCCAGTGGCCTCACTGATCAAATCCTTAAGATCTAGCCAAAATAAGGATGTACCCTGAAAGGGCAAGGACAGTAAGGCTTTTTTTTAGAAGCCGTGTCAGCAGCAGAGATCTTGCGCCAAAGAGTTGGTCTGGCAACCACAGACATGGTGGAAACCCTAGAAACATAGTGCTGGGCCTCAGATATGTCAGCAAGAAGCCGCAACATATCCGAAGAAGAATCACCCTGACGTACAGCTAGGGTGAGTTGTTCAGTCCAGACCACAATGACCCAGTTAACCCATGGCAGTACCAGCAGTGGCAAAAATGAACTTGAGGGAAACCTCAAGCTTCTTGTCAGTCCAGTCCTTCAGAGAGGATGCATCAGAAACTGGTAAGGTGGTAGACTTAGATAGCCTTGAGACAGAAGCGTCAACCTTAGGGGGATGAACCCAATAAGCAAGTGCTGCCTCAGAAAAGGGATAAAGCTTAGCAAACTTCTCGGAGACAGAAGGCCTTCGGTCCAGAGATTTCCACTCATCAGCCACTAGGCGGTCCAGAGTGAGGTTAGGTGGAAAACAAGTATTGGGCTTTATAGGCTCCTGGAAAACATCAGAGGGATCTGAGGAAGCCTCCTGGGGGAATGTTTAACGTGTTTAAGACGGCCCTGATCAGGCCCTCAGCAGAGGGTTCTGGATCAACCTCAAAAGGATCACAAAAAAATTGAGAGGAGCCCACAGCAGAACATACCTCAACATCTGAATCCACCAACAGTTCCTCTTCAGAGGAATCTGAAACATCAGGTACTTCTTGTGGTTTGGGCAGGGAAGATCTGACTGAGGAAGGTGTCTGCCAGGAATGGAAGACCCCCTGTAACTGGGATGAAAAGAGTTGCAACGTAGACCTGAGGTCCCTGGTAGCAGCCTTGAACTCTTGCACCCAAACTCAAACGGGCTCTAATGAATGGGTGGAGGTCCCTGGGATAGACTCAGGGACATCAGAAAATGCTGGGCATTAATGACCTGTGAATTCTTTAGGCAACCCTGAATGACATGAGGAACAATGCGCAATGGGGGATACAGAGACCCCAGCGTCCTTAGTCTTAGGCCTGCCCCACGCTCCAACAGAGTAGACATTCTCAGTGTCGACAACATTCAGAATAATTAATCACCCATTTTACAGTGTGTAAGATTAAAATTTCACCCCAGAAATCGCTAAAATACACTTATCTGGCAGACGAAGGGTTAATCTGCAATGGAGAGTCCAAGCCCTGCGTAGAATACTCATTCTGTAAAGTTCACAAGATGGCTGCCGTGGCGGGAGCCAATCAGAAACAAGCGTGCAAAGCAAGCGCTCATGGGAAATGCACTTTTCCCAGAAAAAGTACCCCAACAGTGCCCGAAGCCCCCTGAGCCCCCAACACACTTGCTATGTGAACCGGATGATAGAGCAAGATCAGACAATTAAAAAGAGCCATCTCTGAAGTGGCTAGGTTGAGCTGTTGCAGAGATATGTCCCAAACTGTACAGTCCTATAGAAGTGAATGGAGCAATGGCGTCTATGCGGTAACACGCAACTTTGACTCAATTTTGTCAAAGTTATAACTGAGAATTAAAAATACATGAAACATCACTAGAACATGTAATCAGACCCAGGAAACACTGAACCCAGCAGGGAAAGTGCCAATAACCACCCCAAAAGATACCAACCAGCAGTTTAAGGGTTAATTTACCATATAAAGTTACTCCAAACACTGACAGACATAACAGAAAGACCCAGTGAGTGCAGGAGTGTGCAATAAGAACTCCCAGGAATAGCCCCTGTGCAGAGGGGCACTGTGGGACAAGTGGACCTGCAACACTCAAAGGGTTGCTCACCTTTCCTGCAGATCTTCTGTCTTCAGGTTACTGTAGTAAGAAGTAACCTCAGTGGGTAACTCCTGGGGAAGCACTTGGAATCAAGATTTTCCCCCTCAGGCCTTAAGGTCCACAAAAAGCACCTGGATACTGAGCTAGCCACATCTAAGGGCATTGCC
Organism: Rhinophrynus dorsalis; assembly: GCA_037306005.1. NCBI lineage: Eukaryota > Metazoa > Chordata > Amphibia > Anura > Rhinophrynidae > Rhinophrynus > Rhinophrynus dorsalis. The sequence goes on along the minus strand of CM074719.1, from coordinate 429,272,702 downwards.
AGTTATGGTAATCTGCCTAATGGTGGTATTCCATATCTAACAGAAAAATAAAAAAGTTTCAAAAACAGCAGAACTGTTCTCTTGCCTGTGTTATCTTCACCAAGGAACAAATCTTTCTGGAGGGAAGGTAGGCTCCACCCCCTGCAGTCATTTCTAGAACTGTTCCTGCCTAATTAACGGGGCGGATCGCCTACCCAAAGTTACCAGTAACCTGTATTGGATGACAGAGTTAACCGATTTTCATAAATTGAAAAGAAGCATAAACAGCAATCCTTTAGAACAGAGTGCCCCTAAAATTTTATAGATAATTTCAAGTCTTCAATACAATATATAAATATACAGATATTCTTAAGTCTCACAGTCAAAATTTTTTTTTTTTGTTTTACAACATATTATGCACAATATCATCTATAACTATACATAAGAAACTCAACTTTAACAAAGTCTCTGTAGAAAAGGCATTGTACCCTAAGCTCGTGCCCAAGGCACACCAATGTACCACTGCATCCTGGTTGCGAATCAGGATGTGTTTCATGCACTTCTGCACTGAGAAACCACTGCAGCTTCCTAAGCACAGAGCAGAAGTGGGCAACCTTCGGTTCTTATCCAGCTATTGTAATGCAATTTCCAACAGCCTCAGCCAACAGCCATCTGAGAATGATAGGAGTTGTAGTCAAACAGTTGGAAAAGGGACACAAGTTGCCCATATGCACAAGAGCAGTAAATATTTCTCATTATTGCGATGCCACAGCTTTGTCTTTTCACTAGCTGTTGAGGGATAAAAGTCCAAAAGAAGGTTTCTGGTCAGCTGGAAAGCTCTTCTCTTTGTTCTTGATTGTCACATTAAGCATTGTATATATGTGGCAAAAAATGACTTATAGATGGACATAAATGCACAAAAACGCTTGTGGGAATTTACATCAGGGGTGTCCGGGTAACCAACAAACCAGGATTTAAGAATTTCATGTTAACCATAGGTGAATCATTACTTTTGAATTGCCCACCTGTGCGCAAAAAGGCATATCCTTGTACTGGTTCTCAAGTACTGGATCAGTCTTCTGGTTAGTTTAAGGTAACTGTGCTCAGACAAGGAGGTAATTAAAAATATGGCCTTTTGGTGGTACTTGAGAACGAGGGTTAAGAACCAATGATATAGAGGAAGCAGGGGAACAAGTGAAACAAAGGGTCTGAGTAGATAGGGGCTGAAAAGCAGGTCAATGCATTGAAAAGAAGGCAGTGTGTGGGCTAAAAACAAAGCTGGTCTTGAACTCTATTCAGTTTAGGAAGGAGGTACAGCTGATGAAGTTCCAGAGCGGGAAGAGTGACTAGGATAAGGTTCAACCACTGTGTAGAGGGTCTCCACTGCAACTCAGTGATATTAGGGATATTGGCAATTAGCTTGTTTGAAGAGAGTGAGTTGGAGGAAGCACCTGGAGTGCCAGAGGTGTAGGGAACACACTGCAAAGCAATACGTTCTGTACCCCTCTGTCACTCAAATGGGTTAAGAAAGCTTGACGACAGTTGGGACGCTCAAAGCAGTATACCTTAATAACAAGAAAACACACTTTCAATACAATTCTTAAAAGTGCACATATTCTAATTTCTTCTCAATATCAGCTTATTAATATCAAAAAAGCAATTACATTTACATAGTAACAATTTTCACAGAGACGTGGACATCAAGTTCAACTTTTGCCATATCACCCATGTTATTGCTGACCCTGAGGATGGGGTGGGGCACAAACACTGAAGCCATTTCCAATGATGCCTCAAGTGGGTAAAAGCATTCCTTCCAGACTCAAAAGGAAGTCTGATACATTTATAGATCAACATTCTATCTGAATATTTATTTATATATTCATTTGTAGGCACCAAGTATACATGAGCACTAAGAAGCAAAGGGGCAATTGTGGAGGTGCAAACATTGTGGACAAATAAAATCACCAACATTTCAAATGATTTAAAGAGGGCTTGTAAGCCACTGAACGCTTGAGGTCTCTCAAATGTACTGCATAGAAATGCACTGGATATCTTTCAACCAACCAAGGTGTGAAGAGATTCACGTATACGAATGGTAAGTTTGTGTATCCCCTATGGTGCAAAATGTTTGTGCCAGGAGTTCGAAATAAATCAGCCTCTCTGAATGGACTAACCTATGCAAATACCACAAACAGTCCTCACTCGCACAGTTCTACAGAGTCTTGCAAGCACAGCAAAAAAGGCAAAGCTGAGCCCTAGTGATTGGCCAGAGATTATAGTAATTGTAAGTGTAGTATAGAACCTCAGATGCAGGAGATTTCACCAGAAAAAAGATCCATCTCACTGCTGAAAGACTACTACGCAGGTAAATGTTGAATTAAGAGCCACTTACTCCTACATATATATTTTCCCTTTAAGCACACTTACTTCTTCCTCCTCTTGATCAGCATCTTCTGCTTCCACATTAGATGTATTTGCAACTGGTTTATTCCATGCTAGTTTTAGGTCTTGACCTTTGAATCGTGCTCCATGAATTGCAGCCTAAAAGATAAAAATACATTTGAAGAAAAATAAAATTTCAGTCCTATATTTAATATTTTATATTTATAATCAGAACTTAAACTGAATAGTTTAAAATGTAAATGTTTAGATCCATCAGTTTATGCAACTCAGTCTATAATGGGATTTTATAGAACTTACCATTAAATCCTTTTTCTCAATCTATATGGAACACAGGAATTATGGGGACGAGCTCCCCTACTCCAGAGGGCAGGGCACTTAACAAAAAAAGAAAAGAAAAAAAAGGGTGGTCTTTGAAGTGGAGACTCCCTCCTCCTCACCCCCCAGCCTATCCAGATTAAAGTATAGCAAGGTGGCAGAGAGAAGTACCAGAAGTGGGTTCAAAAGAAGGAAAACCCCTGAACCCCAAGAGGACTCCTCTGCCTTGGGAAGGACACAGTTTTTTTTTTATTTTCCAGATGGGAGTCCTGTGTTCCACATGGACCAAGATAAAAGGATTTATTGTTAAAGAAGGAAACTCTGCCCACAAAATACCAGTATTCCAAAGGACTAAACTGGCATCGTGTAACATCAGTTGTCAACGGACACTGAACTGACTCAGCAAACAACCAAACAAGAGCCAACATGGCTCGGTCTACTGAACTGGGTATAGCTAGAAGAAAGAGTCCTTAAACTGGCACAACCGCCTGAAGGACCTTCCAGCCAAAGCTGGCCTCAGTCAAAGCTAGAAGATTACAAACAAACTGGTCAGAAGTGCTCAACTAAAAACGAGTCTGTCCTAGTGTAGAGCAGGCTCTATAGGAATGGTGTCCTACCCAGGGTGCAGTCTCTTTTAGCTCACTAGTGACTTACACAGAGAGGAAGTATCCTAAAGCACATCATACTGATTCCAGCAATGAAGTGCTATGCAATTTCCTTCTGAAGAGACGCAGCCAACACCAGACAAACATTTCAGCCTTGTTGTGAGTTGACAGTGATGTGTACCTGATCTCTTTAGGCACTGTGAGCAAGGGGTCCATGGCTGGACACCCCTGTTACCCTTAGGATGACCAATCCTAAGACAGGACATTGACACAGTAGTTTTTAGTGAATATGTGCAATGAGGTCCATGTTTCCACCTTGCACAGCTGTTCTAGAGTGGCCAGATTCTAGAAGGCACCTACAGACCTGTTGGAGTGCGACTCTGAAAGGAACAAGTTTCTTTCTTATTACATACACTTGGAGTTTGGTAGCCTTGATCCAAGAAGCAATAGACAATTTAGATGCAGCCTAATTTGCTCTAGGACCCTCAGGAATGACAACGAGGCAAGCTGACTTTCTAAAAAGATGCGTGCAATGCACATAATACTTAAGGCATCAAACCCCATCCAACAGGTGAAGATCCTTTTCCTGTTTGGCGGATGATTCAGGACAGAAGAAGTACAATTTCCTAGGTGAAGCACCGCCTTGTAAGGAGGCTTACAAGACAAGGCTTGTAACTTCAGAAGCCCTACACAGAATTGATGGCTAAAAGAAAAGCAATTTTAGTTGTAAAAAAAAAAAAAAAAAAAAATGCATGGAGACTGATGGAAGAGGTTCAAAGGAAGGTCCTTGAAAAACACCCAAGTTAAGGTTCCACAGGGGAAGTGGGAACCTTAAAGCAGGGGAATACGCGAGCCACCCCTTGAACAAAGGTCTTAACATCTGGTAAGAGGACTGAACAAGCTGAAAGAAGAGGAGGGAGTCCCCACCTCAAAGGCCTTGTCTTTTTTAAAGTGCCCTGCCCTATTGAGGAGGGGTGCTCAACCCAATGGTTCCTGTGTAACATTTATTTAAACTGCAAATAAATGCACAAAGCATAAAAAATTATGCAAGTGCTAACTGGACAACAGTACCTTCCTAAACAACATACTGGGCCCTGTCAGAAAGAAAAAGATCATTAATTCTGGAGCAAACCAACTGAATAAGAGAGAGGAATTGAAAATGGCCATTGATTTAAATGCCCCTTGTAACTCCTTGAATGCTTGCAAGGCTTTTATGTGCTGTGAAGAAATGTGCTGAAGACATCTCTAGGAGTAAAAAACCACATTTAAAATCAATGCAAATTTTGTGAGATTGTATCTGTCCCCTATGAAGTATACAGTCGGAGCTCTAGATTTGCCAGTCTTTTCTTCCTGCATGAGTATTAACCACTTAACGACCCCATGACGTACATGGACCCTAAAGAACCAAAGACGTACATGCACGTCATGGAATTCTGGGCACGCCGCTCTGGGAGTCCAGAATCGGCAGAGCTTAAAAAAAAGCTCTGTGGTCCTTAACCCCTTCGCGTCCGATGACCATCACGCTGGTCTGGCACTTAAGGACCAGTGTGGTCCTGGTACGTCACATACTTTTACTCACCACGCTCCTGCAGGAACGCGGTGAATAATACTGGGGACTGAAGTTGATCACTCCTAGACCGGAGCGATCTCTTTTAGTCACGCATTCAGCGTGCCGGCACACGTGATCAGTCATGTGGGGCTGCACTTTCGAACTTCCCTATCTGGTACTTAAAGGACCACACACCCCAGGACCACTGGTTCTTAAGGGGTTAAGTGACTGCCATGTGTGCGGCCAGGCCTTAAGGGGTTAAGGAATTCAGAACTGGAAAGCTTTGAAGTTTATTCAATTTTCGTCTGCATGAAGAAGCATAAACAGGTACACACTTTAGTAAATAAGGTAAAGATGAGAAACTTTGGAACAAGTCAACGGCATCGAAAAGGATGTATAAAAATCCCAAGTGGATTCAATGGGGCTTTTAACCCCAAGAGGTCTACGACCCATTGCAAAGCATTCAGGAGTGTTAAAAATCCCCTTTAAATCATTTGGAATTTTTATACATCCACTCTGGTGCAGTTGCCTTGCCTTTATTAACACAGGAAAGAGATACATAACCTTTGAAGAAAAACTACAGGAATTGATGGGTTAAAAAAAAATAATGTAGTTTTGGAATCATCTAGGTCCTTTTTGCCACATAAAGTTGCTCCTTTGGACATTTTACACAAAATAAAGCAGCATGGATGGACGTAAATCAATGTTAGCAACACAGCCAAATAACCAGTGTAGTGTCACAAAATTTATAGCACATTCTTAGAGTGTAATGTGAAATGTAGAAACAATCACATATTCAATGACATCTGAACATGAATTGTGTGATATCGAAGTCCTCAGGTATAAATTTTAAATCTGTACATATAAATTTATAATCTATTTAAAGGACTATACTCATTATTATGCAGGTCATGAGCCTTCTGCTCATACCCTCATCACAATGTGACACAAGTCAAAGTATTTATATGCACCACTGCAGATTTGAAACAATTTTTAAGCTTAAAGGACTCTGCTTTAACCCTTTGAATGCAACCACCTTACAATTTACAAGGCTAACAAAGTGGTGCTTGAAAGGCCAACCTTATGAAATTTTTGATGTTGCGTTTCAAAGCTTCTCCCTCCACTTCCGGTGCAGGGAGAAGCTTCAAACGTGCCCTGCATTGCCAGGAATTAAATTACCTACACTGCAGAGCCATATTTTAAAAGATAACCCTTTGAGTGCCAGAGGGGTACGGAACGCATTGCTTTGCAATGCGTTCCGTACCCCTCTGGCACTCAAAGGGTTAAAATTCATGATTGCCAACAAACATAGTGAAGTTTCCACGGACCCCCACAATAAAACAGAGCCTCTGGACCTCAAGGGCTACCAACAGTGCAGGATGTAAGGATTTCCCCGATTAAGCCCAGCTGTGTTAATCAGTGGCTAATTTATTTTGACTGACCCACATATACTTTAGTAGGGAAATCCTTGAGGACTGAACTTATGTGATTGTAATAGCCGATCAATACTGGTGACTTGGAAAGCACTCACTACCTTCCACCTTTCCTCTCTAATCAACCACACATTCTCAGAACAAATATGCAATCAATACCATGGGTCATCAGGAAGGGATCTGATGCTCCCCCAATGTCATCTATATAATTAAAATGGCCATGTTGGTTAGATGGCTGTACTGAGTATTTACATATCCACTCTGTTCCCCAGCCTTGTTCCACTGTCCACTGGTAGACATAGACACATGCACTATCTGACATCCCAACCTTTAGTCACTGAAAACCACAGAAGCACAAATATATTGTCTGCTTCCCCAGCATTATCCCACTGATACATACAGAACCACACACCCACTTTCTGACACAGAAGCCTTTTTCCATTGCCCCATTGGTAGCCACATAATCACATATACAATGTCTGCTCCCCCAGCCTTGTTCCACTGGTAGCCATGCTCCTGGCACCCACTAAAGTATGCCAACCCATATCAATGGGGTACCATTGTCATAGTAAAAAAATGCAACTGCTGAAAGATTTTACTAACGCTGAAAAGATTGAAGTGTAAAATAAATAGTTTTTCCTGGAAACAGTTGTGCACAGTAACGTAGGGGTAGAAAGGCAATTGGTATGGCTGCCTTCTAAAACAGTATGTATGCCTCTGCACATCTCACAGTTACAAAAAATGTAAGGAAAAAGCAACTAGCGTAGCTTTATGCTTCTGACAACCCCTACAGAAATTCTATAAGTTCCAATAATTTCAGTACATTTTTTGCAAAAAAAAAAAAAAAATGCCAATTTTCCATCTAGTGGCACATTCTGGAAACATTTGTGCACACCAGGCTAGACGTCAAAAGGCAAGTGACCATTCATATAATGTAGGTGAATATCCAAAATTGTATGCCCTGCATACAGTCTCTTAAGATGCATAATGGCGATGACCATTTAGTGCAGGCAGGTTATTTTAAAAGAAAAAAGTGGCAGGTTTAGGTTTGTGTTCCTGTCACCCTATACAGTATGTCATCCCATACAAACAGTGCCACATTTTTCTGGCTAGTGCCAGGTATTGAACACAGTAGAAAATTCTATGGTTTTCAAAGCTTTTAGTATCTTTGAAGTGAGGAAAATGTAAAGACCAAAAATGATAAATTTTTTTCCTATTTTACCACCTATTGGAAACATTTGTGCACACCGGCCAAGGTGTAGAAATGCAAACAACCCCTCACTTGACGCGGGTAAATATTTATTTTCCAAACTGGTATTCTCTGTATACCGTTACTTCATATCTCTAATGGTTATGACCATGTACATGCATGACACTAGGAAGTGAATACAGTCTGAAATTCCATGGTTAACTATTTTATAGTCTTTGAAATGACTGAATTGAAAAAAATGTGCATTTTTTTTCTCTATACAACCCATACGTCACAAGCAAGCTCATTTTTAAATGTCCTCAGAGGAGGTACAGGGCAATCAAACGGTGGAAATTTTGAATACAAGTCATATTAAAAAAAAAAAAAAAAAACAGACCTCATATATATCGTTACTGTGTTTCTGGGGATTGAGTTAAAGGGGAACATTCATATAAAAAAAGTGTTTACCACATTTTTTTAACCATATTAGCACTACTAGGAAACATGCTTTTTTTAACTTTACATACTTTTTAAGATATTTAAGCTCCAAGCTCCAAGCATTATGCGGTACTGGTATCTGCGGCACAGCTCTCAGGACTATTTAATTCTCCTCTCACCCAGCTGCCCCAGGGAGCGCGTTCACACTTCCCTTCGGTGAAGTGCGAATGGCTGTTATCATTAAATCAAGCTCCGGTAAGCATTATATTGAGGCTGCAACATTTTATGTATTACTATCCCTTTAAAGGGATAGTAATGTTTCATAATAAAAGCAGCTCTAATTAATCACCATAGTATTTGGACTTTGTAGAGTGTTATTTCAATTTTGTCAGAGTTGTAGTTCAAGAGTAATTCAATGACAAAGTATCCCTCTCCCTCCCCCTTTTACTGATGTAACACTTTCAGCCAGATCAGAAGGGAGGTGCCCAGGTAGACTGCAGAGAGGGACAATCTTCAATTAAGATAAGGGAAAAACCTGAACAGCTTGTCAAGGGGGCAGGGCTTTCATTGTTTTCATAGGAATAAGAGTGTCCCCTTCTGTTATCTGTCTGGTCTATGGACTGGATTCCACATCTGAGAAGAGATGGCTTACACTAGGTAAAAGGGGCGGGAGGGTAAACTTTGCTTGTGAATATCTCTCAAACCATAAAGGTTTGAGAGATACAACTTATATCGTTCATCATGTTTTTTTTTAATGCCTACAAAATAAAATAAAGATAAAATGAAGTATTACTACCCCTTTAAGGGTGCAAACACAAAGTAAACCTTAATCCAGAAGTTTTGTTATGCCTCTTGTGTAGATGCTTGTTCCAAGTATGACCATACCTATTCCCCCGGTAGGCCAACCCCCTGCAGTCCACCTCTTCAGGGGAAATGACTGGACTAAATACCTAACTTAGAGTATTAATGCCTTACTAGACTCTACTGAAAGGTCTCAGTAGATGGCTGGCTAGGCTAACTCAGTCACTGAGCAAGGAGAACCTCTTCCAGTCCACAAAGGAAAATATCTGTTTCCATTGACAATTTTTAATCAGAGAAAGAGGGAAAACATCTTCAGGAAGTGAGAAGAAAGATGCACCTTGGTCCATCTCTAAATCAAATGCATTTGAACAACAGGATTCTGATAAACTGGAATTCCTCCTCAAAATGGATTTTCGGGTACTTAACAATAAATCCTTTTCTCTTAGTCAATATGGAATACAGGACCCATGGTGGTGAGATCCCCTAATCAGAAGAACAGTGCACTTGTAATAAGAGCTCTCCAAGGCAGACTCCCATCCTGCATCATTTCACACCACCCAGACAAGCCCAGTTCTACTTATAGCCAAGAAAGAAAGAAAGAATCCAGAAATGGAATAAGATGGGGACCCCCTGAACAGAGAACCCAAGACGACACCCCCTGCCTCCGGGAGGAAAGTCCTGTGTTCCATATGGACTAAGGATAGGATTTATAGGTTAAGTACAAATAAAAAAATCTTCTTTTCTCTTACGTCCTACATGGAATACAGGAGGCATGGGTATATACTAAAGCATCCCACCAAGTCTCCAGGGATGAAAAGAGAAAAACCTCTCAAACACAAACAAGGTCCAACAGAAATGAAATGGTAGAACATAACCACCAGGTATCAACAGATACCAAAACAACAAACCAAATAATACGAGACAACACTGTACTGGTCCAAAAGGAATCAGGAAGAACAACTAAACAATAGCCTGGAGGACCTTCTGTCTAAAGTAGGCATCAGCCAACGCAAATACATTAACATGGTAGTGTATAACAAAAGTGTGAAGGGACAACCACGTTGCCACCTTGCACAACAGAGGCCTGATTCTTATTGGCCCAAGTTTTGAAGTATATGTCTTGGACTCCTTTTATCTACCTCAGAAGGGTGAAAGGCTGGGATGACCTTCCCGGGAGTAGAACCTGCGAACGAACTTGCGGCTTGAGCAGATTGTACAGATGGTGCATTAACCAACTGAGTCATCTCACCGGCTCATGATCCTTATGTCCCCCAATGGACGCAAAAGAAGACGACTTTTTTTCTACTTACAGTTGAATAATTTTCTTATAGCGTATTTTGGGACAAGGGGCATCCCTCCCCCAAAGGAACTACTTGTACAGTTTAGGGTGCATTTCCATTTCTTCTGCTTTAGTAACTTACTCCACCAATTCATTGCTGTATATAAACTGACCTCTAGTGTGGGTGAGGGGTCAAGTAGGGCACAGGAAGGGGAGGAGTCTCTTCTGGTTTAGAAGTTAATTAATTGTCCAACATAAAAAGCCATTACTCTATCCTTTACCACCGTCTTCTGCAAAACAGACATCGGGTACATAGAAAAGTACCCAATATTTCAGGCTAGTGTGGTATCTAATTTAAGGAAATGTAAGCCGTTAGGGGGTTATGCTAATGTTGTGGTCTAATTAAGTCTTCAAAATAGGTTTAACCACTTAAAGGGATAGTAATACTTCATTTTAACTTTATTTTATTTTGTAGGCATTAAAAAAACATGAAGAATGATATAAGTCTTATCTCTGAAACCTTTATGGTTTAAGAGATATTCACAAACAAAGTATCCCCCCCCTGTTCAGCCAGATAAGAAGGGAGATGCCCAGGTAGACTGCAGAGAGGGACAATCTTCAATTAAGATAATGGAAAAAGCTGAAAAACTTGTCAAGGGGGGGAAGGGCTTTCATTGTTTTAATACAAAGAAGATTGTCCCCTTCTGTTATCTGTACTGTCATACAACCAGACTGACATCTGAGAAGAGATGGCTTACACTAGGTAAAAGGGGCGGGGAGGGGAACTTTGCTTGTGAATATCTCATAAACCATAAAGGTTTGAGAGATAAGACTTATATCATTCTTCATGTTTTTTTAATGCCTACAAAATAAAATAAAGTTAAAATGAAGTGTTACTATCCCTTTAAGGACCAGATGACATGCTATGACTGTCACCCTTAAGGACTGGTGACGGTCATAACACGTCACATATTTTTTTCTTACATCGCTCTACCAGGAGCGCTGTAAGTAAAAACTGGGCCTAAAATTAGCCGTTCCAAGACTGGAGCGGTCTCTCTTATGCCCCAAAGCAGCGCACCGGTATGCATAACAGATCACGTGTACCGGCGTATCAGCAAGGATCAAAGCTGTCCTTAAGGGAAGGTAACTTCCCTGGACCGCTGGTCCTTAAGGGGTCAATGGATTTTGGTTATCTTAATGAGAACGAAAGTGCATTTGTGCACCTACACATACTGGCTGTAATTGTACTCAGGAGATATACTTCATTCATATTAAATATATTTTTGTTTGCTATTCTATGTTTGCTTGAGATGTTTTGCAGTAAATTGCGCCTAATATACATTTCTGACACCTTTCTGAAAATCCGTATTTTTAACATCATTGGCCAGAGACAGCTCCAGCTTACATGCAGAAACCCTCAGTCATCGGAGGAGGCAGAATCAAGGGAGGGGAGCAGAGGAAGTGTGACAGACTGTGGTATAGAGCTGGTAACTGTATTTGTCTGGAAGGAAGGTGCAGGGTAATTGTTACACGTTAAATTTCGGCGAAACAACTTTTTTTTTTTTTTTATGAAAACGGTATTCCATCTAGTCGCTATATAAACTAACTGTTTACACAAACATGTATAGGGGTGATAGATCCCCTTTAAGGTATCATAGCTTATCCCACTATGGAAAACATAAGATCAGATATGTCCAGAGACAGTAGATAAAGAGAAGGAAGGATACCCCAAACCCTTGATTAACAAACACAAGGAAATGAGGAGTTAAACACCCTTACAGATAAAGACATCCAGAATCAACGGAACATAATGAAGAAAATAAGGGAATAGAGTATATATCAGGCAAAACATCACAATCCAGTAAATTAAGGACATAATATAGGACCACAGCATTCAATATGTTAACTTACTTGTAGCTTCAGACTTCAGTATCCATTTAAAATATATTGTAGCACTTTAGAGAAGCTCTACAGTGAGGTAAAGACTAAAAATCTCTACAGGTTTCAGGCCCTGATTGAAAATGGCGACATAATCACACCTACGACATGTTGCAAACCCATAGAAATGGCCTTGAAACTTCAATCCTTCAAAGTAGGCGTAATAAACAAAGAAAAAAAAAGTGTAGCAAGCTGAACGAAAAGGAGCATTTGGTTTATCTGCAAACAGCTTCTGGTATTCAAAGTGTTAACTGAATGACGCATCACATTCACGCTTGCCAAATGAGCTGACCAGAATGAGCGAAGAGAAGCAAACAGCAGCTTGTGCTGCAGGTAAACCAAACACTCCTCTTCACTCAGCTTGTTAGACTTTTTTTTTTAAATTACATTTATTAGGCATACTTTGAAGGATTTAAGTTTCAAGGCCATTTCTTTGGGTTTGCGACATTGTTATAGGCGAGATTAAGTCACCGTTTTCAAGCAGGTGACATATTTAATGCGTCCTAGACTTGGTTGCCAAACTGAAGGCATCATTTTGACAGTGACCCCTTCAAATGAGCCCGTGTTAAGGCCAATCCATGAATAAGGAAGCTGGTGAATAGGAGCTTGCCTAACGTGGGATTATACAACACCATTAGCAGTGTTCATACAGCACTCTTCTGTAGGAGCTTACTAAATACTGAATGTAGTAGGTGGGGTTAAAGTGAGTCCACCTTAGATACCTTTATTTTTTTTTTTATTTTTTTTTTTTTTTAAAGAAATGTCTCTAATGCAAATATACCCCAATTTGACTAGTCTTTCTTCATAACTCAGATGCTCCAATTCCTTTATCACTTTTGTTACACTTCTGCAATTTTTACAGATCAATAATGTCTGGACTGGTGCCCAAAAATGTACTCCATACTCTTAGAGGAGGTCTTAGCAAGGATTTTGAAAGAGGTAGAATCATACTTCAATCCTGTGCATCTATAGTCCTTTTTATACATAAGTACCATTTTGGCTCTTGAAGAGGCCAAATGACACTGCACACTGTTATGTCTCTTATTTATCAGTATTTCTAAATCTTCCTCTAACAAAGATACCACAAGAAGTTTCCCATTTAATGCATATGTAAGCATGTTTGTTTCTGCAGGCCAAATGCAATACTTTACATTAAGTATATTAAACTTCATCTGCCACTTTTCTACCCAGTTACTCAGTCTATCCATAGCTTTCTACAATAAAAGCACATCCTGCTCTGAATACATTTCCTTAAACAGTTTAATGTTACCAGCAAAGACTGAGAAACTACTTCCAATACCCAGTTAAGGATCATTAACCAAAAAAAAAAAGTATTGGCCTAGGACTGAAACATGTGGCACCCCACACTTACAACTTTACATCAACTTGAAAATGATCCACTTACAACAACTCTCTGCAATCAATTAATCTGCTCTCTATCCATGCACAGATATCACATCCCAAGCAGACTTATCTGATGTAGGAATCTGTTAGGTACAGTATAAAAGGCTTAATTTAAGTACACTAAATCAACATCAAAACTCTTGTTCAAGTTAATACCATTTTGCAGAATGCAACTATTGTGAAGCAGTGTGTTGGAGATCTGGAGGCCGCGGGGGTCCGCCGGCGCGCGCGACCGGCCGCGGGTCCGTCAGCGCGTGTCGGCCCGTATGTCTGCCTGTGTCTGGGTGTTGGGATGTCCCTTCAGTGATTTGAGGCAGACTAGCAAAAAAGGAAGGGTGAGAGGGAGAAGAGAAGAATGACACAGGAGTGGGCAGGGGGCTTTCTAAACCCCAGTGCAATCTTGTCCAAACCCCCACTCACGTTGGGATGTCCCTGTAGTATTTTGGCCAGGACTGGGCAAAGCCGCCTCCGATTATTGCGGGCAGGCACGCAGGAACACTTTGCCTTTCATATATATCTTAAGGGGTTGAAACGCTCTTTTGATTTACAATTTAAAAAAATGTACCTTTGAACCTCATAAATATGTATAAATCTCAAGATGATGAAGCCATCAATACTTTTTTTTTTTGTTTTTTTTAATCAAAATATTCTACTGCACCTAAGGAGCCATGTACAAAAAACAAAAACAAAAAAAAAAAAAAAACAGCAAGACCACTTCACCATAGATTGATATAAATATGGCTTTTACCCTTTGAATGCTAGAGGTCTCCAATGTTCTGTGAAGCAATGTGATGGAGAAAAACTATTCAGCTGCAGCTGATAACCTTATGGCTTTAGTTTACAAATTTCTCAACAAATCTCAATGGGAACCTGTTGCATTAACTGCTTGAGTGCCAGAGGGGTATGCAACACATTGAAAGCACCCATCTGGCACTCAAAGTGTTAAACCAGAGATATCACTTAATATAAAGAAATCTAGGCCATGATAACAAAAAATTAAATCACCATAAAATGCTAGTACTTGCCCTGAGAACAACAGAATTAAAGGAAAATATATTTACTGTGCACAAGATGACTGACTGAACACAATTCAAAAGGTTTGTTTGTAAATTATAAAAATGTTTAAAAACTTACAGCCTCAGCTTCTGCTCTTGTCTTGAATGTGATAATTGCATGGAGAGAAGAGTCATCTATCTGGCAGTCTTCAATTTTACCAAATTGCTTTAAAGAATAGTAAAAAAAAAAAATAAAATGAATATTGATAATTATACAAAATGGAATATTAGTATTTTTATTGAAAGCAAATACACAAATGATTTCTTGCTATAAACTGTGTAGTGTGTTCATTTGTGCATGAGTATACCTGTGTGTGTATCTGTGTTTGTGGTTATCACTGATTCTCACAGTTAATTTATCTCCACAATAAAAAAAACAAACAAAACCAAAAACAATTAATTAGATTCACCTACCGCAAAGTGAGGAAGGAGGTCTTCCCTGTCCCCTTCATTAAAAGCAGATATCTCCAAAGCTCGAGGCCTATGATCTACCACCGCATGAAGTAAAACACCTCTTCCCCTGCCACGTGCTCCCCGACCTCTGCCACGTGTCATACCTCTTCCCCGCATGTGAACTCCTCTACCACGACCAGAAGAGAGAATACCACGCTTTGCAGCCTTGGGTGGGGTAGGAGAGATAAACAAAATCAAACTTTATTATATAGTTAATGAAGAATGTATGTTTTTAGGGCTTTTCCTGTGGAGTAAAACAAGGATAACTACAATTCTAACAGGTGTTTCTTTAAATAAATTAGAGCTCAAAGTTTATTTTAATCTAATAGCAAGTGTGTCAACAGGTGTCCAAAAGGAAGGTGTTAAAATAAATAAAACTAAAATACAAATTGAGACTCTATGGCTCTCCACAGTGAGTAATTGGAACTAGGGCTGCAACAACTAATTGAATAAATCAATAAAAATCGATAATAAGAATCGTTGCCAATGATTCTCATTATCGATTAGTTGTGCGCGATTACTTGTGCCGCCCAGCAGCCCCCCAAGCTGCCATACGTTTTGAAAGGCTGAACATCTTAATGTCTGTCGGATGCTACTGTGTCTTCCCAATGCCCGCGCTGATGACAGCGCGGAGACGCCGCATGGAGCATGCTAGTATTTTCTGCCTCTGTTCTGAGGCCAGTGCCTGTTTAAAACCGGCGCCCAGACTGAGGAAAAAAACCCCAGCATGCACCACGCTGTGCCTTCGCGTTTGACATGGTTCCACCCCGGATGTCATCAGTGCGGGCAGTGGGGAGAAGAAGAGGAGAGAGATGCACGAGTGAGAAAGAGGTACGGGTCGGGGGGGGGGGGGGGGGTACGTACATGGGGGGGTGAAAGTTACAAGGGGGGAGAAAGTGAAGTACAAGGGGAGGGGGGAGAAAGAAGTACATGGGGGAGAAAGGGAGGCACAAAGGGGAGAAAGAAGTACAAGGGGGGAGAAAGAGGCACAAGGGGGAGAAAGAAGTAAATGGGGAAAGAGGTGCAAGCGGGGAGAAAGGGGCACATGGGGAAGAAAGAGGTGCAAGGGGGAGAAAAGTACAAGGGGGGAGAAAGAGGAGCAAGGGGGAGAAAAGTACAAGGGGGAGAAAAGTACAAGGGGGAGAAAAGTACAAGGGGGAGAAAGAGGAGCAAGGGGGAGAAAGAGGAGCAAGGGGGAGAAAGACAAGGGGGAGAAAGAGGCACAAGGAGGAGAAAGAGGTACATGGGGGGGAGAAAGAGGTACATGGGGGGGAAAGAGAAGCACAAGGAGGAGAAAGAGAAGCACAAGGAGGAGAAAGAGAAGCACAAGGAGGAGAAAGAGGTACATGGGGGAGGAGAAAGAGGTACATGGGGGGGGGGGAGAAAGAGGTACATGGGGGGGGGGGAGAAAGAGGTGCGTAGACCCCATAGTAAAATAATAACAATGACATGTTAATGTGTAAAGTTTTTTTTATTCTGCTGTTTGTTTTTAACACTCAGTTTGTTCATTAAATCATTTTAAATAATGAAAAATGAGCATATTTGTTTTTTTTATCCGATAAATCGAAAAAAAATAATCGGCCAACTAATTGATTATCAAAATAATTGTTAGTTGCAGCCCTAACTGGAACAATACTGCCTAGTGACCAGAAACAGTATTTTACTGTTCTTACCTGTTAAATCATTTTCTTTCTATTTAGTCCATATGGAACACAGGTACCAAAGGGTTGAGTCCCTCATCCTAGAGGGCAAGGCATATCACAAAAGACAGGGTGTCTGGGGTGGAGACTCCCTCCTCCTCCTCCGCCAGCTCAACCACAGCCTACAATCTCCCAGAATTACGTGACAAAAGAGCCACATGTGAAGAAAACAAGAGTGTAAGAAGAAGACAGAATTTCCCAGGACCAAGACCCTAAGGGGACTCCTTTGTCTGGGAAAGCAAACAGGAAGGTCTCCTCACCGGGTGGGATATGTTTTCATATGGACTAAAGAGAAAAGGATTTAACAGGTATGAGCACTAAAATACCCATTTCTCTTATGTCCAATATAGAACACAGGTACCATGGCGATATACCAAAGCTAGGATTCCCATTGAGGGAAAGGAAAAAAGACCTCTCACACCTCCCCATGATATCATAGTTCCCTAGGGCTATTCAGGATCTCAATAATCCAAAAAAACAAGGGTCAACGGACACTGAACTAGGCCAGCACACCAAACAAGAGTCAACAGGGCTCAGAAAACTACTGAACAACAACTGTTAGTAAGAAAATGAAGATACCGGTACTTAGACAAGATTGCCTGAAGTATCTTCAGGACAAAGTTGACATTGACATGGTACTATTTGGTGAAGGTATGCAAGGAGGACCAAGTCGCAGCCTTGCACAGCTGTTCAGCTGAGGCCTGGTTCTTGTAGGTCCAGGAAACACCCGCAGATCTAGTGGAATGCTCTGTGTTCATAAAGGAAACTGGGTTCTTCCTGATCTCATATGCCTTAACCCTTTGAGTGCCAGAGGGATACGCAACACATTGCTTTGCAATGCGTTGCATACCCCTCTGACACTCAAAGGGTTAATCCGAGAGGCAATGGTTACCTTGGAAGCAGCCTTTCCAGCTCTGGGACCCTCAGGGATGACAGAGAGAAGGACAAAGACCTGTGGGGATATATTCTTGTCTGCGCACCACCATAGAAAAATGGACCATACCCTATGAATCATGGTGGAAATGACATCAGAGGAGAACTCCTTCAAGAGCTATGCCTTCAAAGCCAGTCTCTCCATGTCCTTATACTACCCTGGAGTAATAGATCTGGGTCCTGAATGGACAAACTGACCAAGTCTGCAAAACATGCACTGCTGGACCAGTAAGGAGCAATCAGAATGACCAACACTCCATCCACTCTGATCATCTGGGTCACCGTGGGGATGAAAGGCCAGGGAGTCCCCCATGCAAGAACACAACTTTGGTCTCCATTAGTTAAAAAGCTTCTGGATGGAGTTTACAATTTCCTGGATCTATGTCTTGGCAACTTAGAAAGTCTGTCAGTCTGTTTTACACTTCTTGAATGTGAACAGATGAGATAGCTGGAACATGTGCTTCTGCCCAGCTGAGGAGATCCTTTACTTCTCTCCAAACTATCTCGCTGTGAGGTCCCCTTGGTGATTGAAGTACATAACCGCTGTGGCGTTGTCCGACTGCACTGTCATTAGAATTCCTGTGAGAACCGGGGACCAATGAAGTAGGTACAGACGAATCTCCATGAGCTCCAGAATGTTAATATGCAGCAGACTAGCATCCCTTGTCCATCGCCCCTGAGCTCCCTGGATTGTCCCATATGCCCCTTAGGGTCACACATGCCCAGCAGAAAGTGTCTAAATTAGGAGAAACTAGGTAAAATATCTCCAATTTAAAGCAATATTCTTTACCAATAGTGAATCCACTGCCTCCTGATACAGCTGTGCCTCTTCCAGCTCTTTTGGCACCGTTGACAAAAATAAACAATATGCTGGAAGGGATCCTAAGTTTATGAGGTACCCGCAAAACCCACTGGTCCTAGACCAAGGGCTCCCAGGTGTCTCGAAAAAGTCAAAGATGCTCCCCCAAAGACTTAGTCCTTGGAGCTGTTCACTTGGGCTGCCACTGCTGTCTGGGATTGGCAGAGAAGTACGTGTGAGGCTTGCAAATCCTCCGGCCTTTACATCTCCATTTTGCGGGATTGGGGGGGGGGGGGGGGGGGCAAACAAGGTGCTCTTACTCCTTGTAGCAGCATTAATGAGCTGCTTTAATTCAGATCCAATCAGGTACTTCCCCTTAAACAAAGAAAGCTGAGGCTTTAGTGGACAACCTGACCTCCTCAAAAAGCCTCAGATACTTAAGTGTCAGCCTCAAATTTGGCCCTGAGGATAGAATCCAGCTTCTTGTCCGTTGGATCCTTCAAACCTGCTGCATTCGCCAAAGGCAGGGCAGTAGACTTAGCCAACATGGAAACAGGGGCATCTACAGTTGGAGGAGAGGCCCACTGTGCCAAAGCTGCCTCTGAAAAGGGATACTGCTTACAGAACCTCTTGGTGATAGACAGCCGCTTGTCTGGGGTCTCTCTCTCATCCAGAAGGATCTGGTCAAGAGTGGCATTAGGGGGAAAAACGGTGAATGTTTCTTATGCCTCTGCAAGACATCTGCAAAGGAAGATCCCTCGTCATATGTGTGAGAGACCTGAAGCATCTCCAAAACAGCTCTAATGAGTCCCTCAGCTGAGGGAAGGGGGTCATTCTTATAAGAGTCCCCATAGTGGTAGGAAGGCACCATATCCTCATAACCCCCCCCCCCTCCCCTTCTGACAATTTCTCTTGTGAGAAGGCACATTGAATCTGAGGAACACTCAGATACACGGCACATATTTAAAGGTAGTGGGGGGCTCCAAATATTGTAGAATCCCCCATCCCATGTCCCTTAGAATCCAATATCCTGACAATCAAAGTGTCTCACACTAGTATAAATAACCAGTAACAATCCCCCAGACCAATAATTCATCCTAGAAAGTCCAGAAAATCACTTGTCTGGCAGATGATGGGTTAATCTGGAGAAGGAGAGAGGAAAGTCTGCCTCTGCAAAGGTTAATCAAGAGAGAAGTAAAATGCTGACAGCAAGACTTGCAGCCAATCGGAAGTAAGCCAGTGAAATGGGCATTCTGGGAAACAATCTTCTCCTTTACCGTTGCCTAGCAATACCTGCACCCAGGCAGTGGAATCATCACAGGCCCCCAAAACAGATGAAAGGGCACGAGGAGACAAGAAGAAAGAGCCTACTCTGAAAACTGTATGTCAAACAGGTGTAGAGATATGCCCCAATGAAGTTTGCCCATTGAAGTAACTGGAACAAATATGGTGGTGGAGCAGGCACTCAATAAAAAGTCTAAAACTAATAGAGTGTCTCCTGGACATTCTTTCAACACACGGGACTTTACTCTGGGGATTGCAAGGCTGGAAGGGTTGAGCTGGAGGTGTGGCTGGGAATCTCCACTTATAAGACTCTGTCTTTTGAGATGTGTCCTGCCCTCCAAAAGGAGGGACACAACCCCATGGTAATTATGTTCCATACTGGATGTAAGAGAAAAGCTGAAACAGCAAGAGGGAGAAGTTTGGGCACAGATATAGAAACTGAGAGGACAAGGGGGCAGCAGCTGGGGGCACAGAAAGAATCTGTGGAAGCAAGTAGGGCTGACCTAGGAGCAGGGAAACGATGTGTGTAAGGGTTAGAGAAGCCTGGAGACAGAGTAGGGAAGGAGTAGCATTGGAGAAGAGAAGCAGGAGGTGCGTAGAAAAGGGAAGATGTGGAGGGGGGGGGGAAGAGAAGCTCTAGAGAAAGAGGCTACAGGAGAAGGGAAAGATACTGCTAATACATGGCCTTCTATTCAATCGCATTCCCACTTACTTCTCTCCTCTTGCCGCTCTCTGCATGATAAACTCCATTTTACAGAAATATAAACATGTTGTTCATGATGTATATGGATTTATTTATTTATTTATTTTAAACATTCTAATGAATTTCTGCATCATGTTCTGAGACAGCACCACTGTGTAAGTGTCACTGATGGTAAAGTGGCAAAATGCACTGAAGGGATGACTAGAAAAGACAAAATAAACACAACTGGGGAAGTAATTGTGGTGTACACCAAATTTACCGCATGTGAAAAAATGTAATTTCCCAACATCCCATTCAATTACATGGGGCTTGTTAACATCTTTAAATGCTTTGCAATATGCTGAAGTCCTCTCAAACTTTCAATATGTTAAAAACTGCATTTAACTATCGAATATATTTACTTGTTCCAATGGTACAGTTGATTTGTTCCTGAATTGAAACTAGATAATCACCTCTGTTAAACTGAGGATATCCTGAACATGGACTGTTGGGGAGGCTTGCGGACAGGTTTGGGAAACACCTATTTAGGCCATATATACACTAAGAGAATATGTAGTTCAAATAATAGAGTAAAAACATGAACTCTCTCACTAAATCCAAAGCAAAAGGCATAATGAACTAAAGCATTTCAGTTAAACTTAGAGGTTCCTTCACAGACTTTAGTAAATTATAAATAAAAGTATAGTTTACCTTTAACATGCAAAACATGTACCACTTACTTCAAGTTGTAGCTCGGTATATTTCCTTCTCAGTTCAGTAACATCTTCTCCAGCCTGAATTTTCTTGTACAAGTCTAGCTCTGTGTCTAGAAGCTCCTTTTGCATCTAAAAATATTTAATTTCAAGTGTTAATTTAATGGAAACTTTAATCAGGGTATACTGTATTAAGAATAGTCACATTTTACTATGAAGCCCCCCCCACAAGTGCTAAAAGGCAATGTAAACTAAACAAAGGAAGACCTCGAAAGAAAGCTAAAATGAAATAAACATTGAAAAAGATGACCAAGTGGTTAGTACAAGAAATATCTGGCAGCTAGTGCTGTACACACACACTTGCAGTCAAACCAAGACACTGACAACATAATTCAGGGTCTTGTGGTGATAGCTCAGTATGTGCTACCAGCTCTCTAGGTAGGTCATATGCAGCACTGTTTCCCGTCTTCCCAGGTTAGGATATTTTACTTTGTTTCACAGTTTATTTTATCTATAACCCAGCTAGATGCCAGTCTTGGCAGGTCAGATGTGTCCTCACAGATGCAAAAACTGGGAAGGGGTCTGGCGCCCTTAGTCATGCCCAGATCCTGTTTAGCCCTGCTGGGTTCCATTTGTCTGGATGCAAAGGAAATTATGGATCCATTAACTGTGTATTTTATTTGGTGCCATTTTCAGAGCAATATCAGCAAATCGACTTACAGGTTTGCTTTCCACTACCCTGAAAGATGAATTGGTGGCATGCTCTGGTGGGGGCTTTACAATGTGTTGCATACCCCTCTGGCACTCAAAGGGTTAGAGATACTGCTCAATCTAAAGTGGTTCAAGAATTTTCTAATATGGTTTCTTGGTTTCAAGACCTTACCAATCAAATATTTAAATCATTAAAGGGATAGTAACACTTCGTTTTAACTTTATTTTATTTTGTAGGCATTAAAAAAACATGAAGAATGATATAAGTCTTATCTCTCAAACCTTTATGGTTTATGAGATATTCACAAGCAAAGTTCCCCTCCCCGCCCCTTTTTCCTAGTGTAAGCCATCTCTTCTCAGATGTCAGTCTGGTTGTATGACAGTACAGATAACAGAAGGGGACAATCTTCTTTGTATTAAAACAATGAAAGCCCTTCCCCCCTTGACAAGTTTTTCAGCTTTTTCCATTATCTTAATTGAAGATTGTCCCTCTCTGCAGTCTACCTGGGCATCTCCCTTCTTATCTGGCTGAACAGGGGGGGGATACTTTGTTTGTGAATATCTCTTAAACCATAAAGGTTTCAGAGATAAGACTTATATCATTCTTCATGTTTTTTTAATGCCTACAAAATAAAATAAAGTTAAAATGAAGTATTACTATCCCTTTAAGTTGAATGATCTCCCAAGGACTTTCAACTCTGCTACCCAACCACATACATCTAAGAAATGGTCTATTTGTAGTTTTGAAGAGTCTTCTGAAACAATTGGGTTTATTTATAATAATTAGAGACGAAGATAAACATTCTGGATTAGTTTTAGCAAGGAGCTCCCCTTTCCTTATGTGGCATCTGCGATTATTAAACAAGAGTGGCATGCTGATGAAAAGACTGACTTTTCCATCTTTATTCCCTCCTTCCCCCCAGAACCAGGTAAAGGTAATTGCTTTTCAAAGTCTAAAAAGCCACCACCCCTTTTTTATTTATTTATTTTTTTTCTTTATGAGAAGAGTCTGGATCACGTCTGCACAGGCCATTCACCACAGAGGAAAAAATGTGACCAACCCATGTAGCACAAATTTAGAAAGTTATTTAACTCAAAAGGGTTTAATAGGGCTTCCACATCTATGGATACTCCCCCTTTATGCTTGAACTAGTCAGCCAATTCCTTACTAGGTTCTCTTGCCAAATTAAAGAGGATTTTGGACAGACTTTTTAGAGTAACACCTTGTGTACCAGTTAAAAGACCACAAAACAAAAAAATACTCAAAAAATAGGATTTTAGTGTTCTTAACATGGGGTTGAGTCCCTACTTCTGAAGGCCAGGACACATCTCAAAAGACAAAGTCTTGTAGGTGGAGACTCCCAGCTACTCCTCCAGCTCAACCCTCTCCACACCTATTAGCCAGTATGAATGTGACCGAAGCCACACTAACTAGGCGAACAAAAGAAGAAGGTGGAAATCTCCTGTCATAAGAAAGACCCTAAGTGGACTCCTCATCCAAGACAGGCAAGACCAAAAAAGAAGGTACCTTTACCTGGAGAGAAAAGGATTTAACAGATAAGAACACTAAAATTCTATATTCTCTTACATGCAATATTGAACACAGGTACCATGGGGATATATCAACACTAGGCTCTCAGGGTGGGAAGAAAGGAGAAAGGACATCATGTCTTCATGAGACTGGAATTCTCTAGGACTATCCAGAATCAAAATAGAACAAACAGAAAAAAAGTGTCAACTGACAATGAACTGCTAACAGCACACAATAACAAGAGCCAGAGGGGCTCAATAAGCTGCCCAACAGTAGGGCAACC
Source organism: Rhinophrynus dorsalis (assembly GCA_037306005.1). NCBI lineage: Eukaryota > Metazoa > Chordata > Amphibia > Anura > Rhinophrynidae > Rhinophrynus > Rhinophrynus dorsalis. The sequence goes on along the minus strand of CM074719.1, from coordinate 429,249,225 downwards.
CAGTGTGCAGGCCCTTAGACAGGCAAAGCTGCCTGTAGGACCTTCTGGCCAAAGCTGGCTTCATCTGAAGCCAGAACATCGACACAGTAGTGTTTAGCAAAGGTGTACAGGGAGGACCAAGTCACACCTGCTCAGCCAAGTCCTGATTCTTGTAGGCCCAGGAGGCCCCCACAAACCTAGTGGAATGAGCCGTGAAGAAAATAGGTTTCTTCTTACTCTTGCTGTATAGTAGCCTTGATCCAAGAGGCCACAGTGACCTTGCAAGCAGCTTGCTTTGACCTAGGACCCTCAGGGATGACCAAAAGAGAGTCAGCCTTGTGCAAACGCTCAGTACGGCGTACCAGATCCTTCTCCTTGTCAGACTTTGGGTCAGGACAAAAGGAAGGCACCACAACCTTTTGATTGATGTGGAACTCAGAAATTCCAGAGAGGTCCTAAGCACCACCTTATCCAAGTGAAAACCCAGGAAAGATGCCTTGCAAGACAAAGCCCGCAGTTCAGCAACTTTGCAGGCTGAGACAACTGCCAGGAGAAAAGCCGCTATAAGTGACAGTTGGCACAAAGGAATTGAAGCAAGGGGCTCAAAAGGAGGCCTCTGCAACACTCCCCAAACCAGATTACAGTGCCGCGGAGGAGAAGAAGCCTTAAAGGCAGGAAAGGCATGAGCCACCACTTGAAGAAAACCTTGACATCTGGTATGGTGGCAATAAGTCTCTGAAAGAACACAAAGTGCTGAAATTTTAACCTTCAAGGAGCTCAAGCAGAGTCCCTTGTTCACTTCATCCTGGAGAAAGGATAACACCAAAGGAAGGTCAAACTCCTGCAATGACACTGACCTGTCCATGCATCAGGAATGAATCGGAGACCATTCACTAAGGTAGGCCTTGGAAGAGAAAGGCTTGTGGAAACAAGCTCAGTGGAGAACTCTTATCCTCAAGATATGGGCTTTAACAGCCATGTCGTCAAAGCAATTTTTTCCACATCCTCGTGTCACAGTTAACCCTGTAGAATGAGGTCTGGCCTGGGAGGGAGGAGAAGTGGGTCCTGAATGAAAAAACTAAGCAGGTCTGCAAACCATGCCCTCTTGCTCCAGTAATGAGCGACGAGAACCACAGTAATGCCATCCTTCCTGATCTTCTGGAGTGCCCTGGGTACGAGAGGAATTGGATGAAAGACATTAAGCTAGATGGAAGTTCCACAGAATCGACATGGCATCATTGGCAAAGGCAAAAGGATCTCCCCTCCAGGAGCAGAAGGTCGGAACCTTCCTGTTTTCTCTGGTGGCCATGAGATCTATTGTGGGCACACTCCACTGAAGCACAATTAAGTACAACACCTGCAGATTGAGTTCCCACTCTCCGGTATCCAGGTCTTGGTGATTTAGGAAATCAGCCAGCATGCTTTCTACCCCTGGAATGTGCATGGCGGAGATGGCCGGAACGTGAGTTTCTGCCCAACCAGGAATATGCCTTACCTCGAACCAGGTGGTGGCACTTTGAGTGCCCCTTGACTGTTAATGTATGCCACAGCAGAGGCATTGCCTGACCAAAACCTCACTGGCCTCCCCTTCCAGTGTGAGTTCCAGAATATTTATGGACTCCTCCACAGTTCACCTGCCCTGGAATCCAAGGTGACACAGAACCAGACCCCAGCCACTCAGACTGGCGTCCATTAAGTTTTCACAAAGGATTTCCCCTTTTCCAGATTGCGCTGGTGCAGCCACCACTAAAGGTCTCTGCAGGATTCCGGAGAGAGGGATATCTGGCGATCCAGATGCTCCAGACTCCCTGACCAACTACGAAGAACACGACTCTGAAGATCCCTTGTGTGTACTTGAGAGTAAGGCACAGCCTCTAGTGTTGACACTGGCCTGCCCAACACTCCAGGGCATGAGACACACCTCCTGCATCACCAGAGAGATCTCCTCGTCTGTTAAGAAAACGTTCCACTGACATGTCGAACCTCATTCCCCAGGAACACAAGAAGGCACCAGAGAGGACTGCAGCATTTTCAGGATCCACCTCAGCATCCTGTTTCTATGCATGAGAGTAAATAATACCACCTTAAAGGTGTTTTTACCTCTAGAAGATTTTGGATCTTCATAACAGAGTCCAATCCTTCCTTTTCCTACCAGAAGTCTCTGTCAGACACTGCATGAAGATTGTGGGAAAAATGGAAGCAGTCCCTTTCACTCGGTTTCAATTGAGGCCTCTTCAATTGGATCTAATTCGCAACTGGTCCAAAAAGTCAAATCATCTTAATCATTTGATGAAGATATCACAGACCACGAGACAATCTCTTAGTGGTGGCTCATAAGTTAAAATATCCTAAAAGGGACACTTTTCTCCATAACACAGTGGGAGATAGTTAAAACAGACTCCAGGTGTACAAATCTCTCTCCAATCAAGGTCAGAGGACTCCAACCAAGTTCTGTATTCCCATAAACATCTTGAGATTTTGTGCAATTTACAATGCACTATTGGCATGGAGGTCAATTCTGAAGAATCTTCCCATTTGAATTCAGTCAGACAATGCCACAGCAGTGGCATATATAAAACATCAAAGATGGACCAAAAGAAATGCTGTCTGGATGGAGGAAAAGAAAATTCTCCTCTGGGCAGAGAACCATGTACCAGCATTGTCAGGCATTTACATTCCAGGAGTGGTGAATGGGGAGGCAGATTACCTCAGGAGTCAGAACATAGATCCAGGGGAACAGGAACTAAATCAGGAAATATTCCTTCAGATAACTCACAGACAGTGAGTTCCAGACATAGACATGATGGCATCAAGAAGAAACAGAAAGCTTCCAACGTTCTGAACAAAAGCTCAGCAGCGATAGCAATGGATGCCCTAACAATTCCATGGAATTACAGACTAGTGCAGGTCTACCCTCCACTAGCAATGATTCCCAGAACACTCTGCAAAATAAAGGAGGAGATGTTGCACTCCATCCCCATAGCTCCATTTTGGCCCAGGAGGTCTTGGTTTCACCACATCAGACATTTCCTTGACAGTGGCTTGGCCTCTACCTCAGATTTTAGACCTCTTCTCTCAAGGCCCAATTCTCCACCACAACCTCACATTGACAGCATGGAACTTGAGATCCGAATCTTGAAGAACAAAGGCTTCAGTCCTCCAGTAAATCAAACCATGCTCAGGGCTTGCATACTGGATTCAGCTAAAATATATCACCAAGTTTGGATAATCTATTTCTCTTTCTGCGCTAGGAAAGATGTAGATCCTCCCTTTTTTACCATCTTCCATCTCTTCAACAGTTTCTGCAAACAAGTCTAGATAAAGGTCTATGGGTTAACTTCCTGATAGTCCAAGTTTCAGATTTCTGTGCTCTTACAGAGAAGGACTGCTTCTCTTTCAGAAATTCAAACTTTACTTCAAGAGGTCAAAAGGTTAATCCTTTCACATCCCTCCCATTCCACCATGGGATTTGAATTTAGTGTTACAGGCTCTTCAGTTCTCTCCATCTGAAACTTTGTCATCAGCCTCTATCAGAGACCTCACTTTGAAAACAGTCTTCTTCATGATGATTGTATCTGCAAGAAGAGCTTCAGAACTTAGTGCTCTTTCTTGTTTCTCCACACCTTATCGTTTAATCAAGATAAAGTTGTTTTAAGAACTGTTCCAGAGTTCCACCCTAAAGTGGTTTCTGCTTTTCACAAACCAAGAAGTGGCACTCCTTCTTGTCATTCCAGACCAGAGGCTGTACAAAGATTTGGTAAAGCTAATGACTTATCTGTAAACTTGCCTTTGCTCTGTTTATCTTGGCCTCATTCTGCCTTTGAAGTAACACCTCATTGTAGACTCAGCTCTACCATAAGATGCAGTACGTCTGGACACCAGGTAGTTACTGTTGCTAACAGTTTTAACCCATCGAATGTAGATATGTTTCTAATGTACTGCAAAGCATGCATTGAAGACCTCCAGCATTCAAGGGGTTAAAATCTCAATTTAAACCAGTGGACATTTGGAGAATTAGTATTTGTCCCCTGTGGTACAATTGGCAAGCTCCAGAATGTGGAAAGCCAATTTCCCTTCACACTTGAAAATGTAACATCTTTTTTATATGTATATACTAGTTGAAAAGCCTGTGTACATGCACCACAGTGCCACCCAGCAACCTTGGCTAGTGGCCGGACTGTCTCTTGTGACTGGTCACGCTGCAGTCATGCGCAGTAGGGACTGCCCTTGTCATGACTGATACGGAGCACGGTGCTCTGAATTCAGATCGCAGTCCTCTCTGCATACCTTCCTGGGACCGCAAGTGCATGACTGCAGCGTGCACAGCCATCTCTACTGCTCATGACAGCTTCTGACAAACATCCTAGCAAATTATTATATAGGATATATAAAATGTGTACCTGCGCCTTGCTTTTATTTGTTTTTACGGCATTCCCTCCTGATGAGACTGCTTTTAATTCATCTCTTAATTTTGTAATGCTATTTGTTAGTGTTTCCAAAGTTTTTAGGATTTCTGCTTTGTCTTCAGACTTCATAGTCTTATTTTTCTCCAGCTTTGAAATAAGCATCTGAAACAAAGACAATATTATTACTACAATACAACACGAAAGTCACATATTTAACTCACTGCTTTCAGGGTACTCAGGACATTTAACTATTGGACAAATAGGTACATTTCCAACATTTTAGGGCTTGTCGGTTATTTACATATGATAAACAATATAATGGAAACATTTCTCAAGAATAAAAGAGTTTTAATACTTACTGATAAATTAATTTCTATTAGTCCATTTGGAGACATAGAGACCATGTGTAAAACTTCCCCTCCACCAGGAGGCAGACACAAAGAGTTAACTACCCAATGAATGATGATCATCCTACTCCCCAGAATGAAGAAGGCAAAGATACCAGGATAAAAAAAAAAAAAAAACAATTAAAGACAAGGCACCCCAGTACTCACTGCACATTGGTTTTCAAAGGTAAGGGTGCTGTGTTTCCCCCAATGTACCAAGAGAAAAGGAAATATAAAAATCCCATTTTCTGCTGCATCCAATGAGGGACACAGCGACCATGGGAAATCCCAAGTCAATCAAACAAGGAGGAGGGGAGGGGGAGATGCACCTCAAGAACAAACTCCAAAGGGGAGATGAAGATCTGTAAGAAAAAAAAAAAATAATAAAAAAATAAAAATGTGTTAACCATTGCAGAAATGTGTTGGTCTCTAATCTCTACAATTCTTCTGTGGAACAGAATAGATGAAAAAGTTCAACATCAAGAAAATGCAATGCTCTTCCTTGCATGATGAAAACTCAGCATCAAAAAAAAAAAAAAAAAAAAAAAAAAAAAAAAAAAAAAAAAAGGGGTGGGTGGGTCCAAAACTGCTGCTGTTTATATTAAGCAATAAATCATTTTTGTTTAGCCCTTGTGGAACACAAGAACCATGAGGTCATGTTGCTGCCACCAGGAGACGGGGCACACTCAGAAAAAGCTCTCTGGAGGTGGATACTCCCTCCCAGCACCACTTAACCACACTAAGCACAGTATCCCATCAGTTTTACGTATAGCTAATTTGCATAAACAAGGACGGCAGGGAGGCATCATGCCGTACAACCCAAAGAACATCACTGTCAGGACGCAATCCACATGTTTTCCCCTGGGACGGATGTTCTGTTTTCCCCAAGGACTAAAAGGAAAGCAAAAATGCCCTTTTCTCTTTCATCCATTGTGGAACAAAGGAACCATGGGGACATATCAAAGCTGTCCCAATCAGAATTCCAGGGAGAGGAAGAAGTACTCAGAAAAAGATATCAGTCTCACAGAGTCAAAAATCAAATGACACCATGAAACTCATGTACCAACGGACAAAGCCACATAAAGGAAAAGATACCAGGAAAAAGGGAGGGGGGGAAAAAGACTATACAGGGACATCAGCCTGGATGACAGTGCTTCCCAAACTGGCCTCAGCCAAGGCCAATATATTGACTGTAATGTTTGGTGAATATGTGAAGCAAAGATCATGTCTCCGTTAATAACTGCTCTGTGGAAGCCTCATTCTAAAAGGCCCATGACAAAGTCACCACTCTGATGCACTGTCACCAAAAATAGGCATGGAAAATGGTTTTGTTGATCTATGAGGCCAACTTCACTTTGAAAGCCTCTTGACCTGCTTGCAGCCTGTTCGGAAGAACCAACAATGAATCTGACTTGAGGAAAGGACTCAATCAGAGGATATTTTAGACACCTATTGCACAGATCAGAAACAAAGGGAAGGAAGCACAATCTCTTGATTAATACGGAAATCAGATAATACTTGGGAAGAAGATTTTGCATTGAGATATATCAGGAAAGGAGCCTTACAAGACAAGTCCTAGAAGCTCAGCAACTCTCTGAACGGAAACAATCTCTAGAAGAGAGACAGAAGCCAGTGGCTCAAAAAGATCACTCGGAAATACTCAGAGGACAAGATTCAGACCCCATGGAGGCATTGATTCTTAAAAATATGGTTGGCCCAAGACATCCCCATGAAAAAAGTATGGACTTCTGGAAACAGAGCTATACACCTCGGAAAAAGAACCAAAGACAAGCTTTTTATCTTGTTGAAGCTAATCTGACGACCCTTGTGGAGGCTGCCCTGAAGGAAAGCAACAACCACTGGAAGGCAAATTGGACAGGGCCCTGAACCATATTCTTCACACCACTTCAAGAACAGAGACAAGACCCTATGTCAAATCTTGGACCAAACAGACTTACTGGCTTTAATCATAGTTAAAATGACAATGAAGCCCTTCTCTGTCAAGAAATCTGCTTCAAGAGCCATACAGTCAAGGCCAACCTCTGTTACCCACTGACTGAAGTTTGCCCTCAACCACGTCATTACATAGTACTCCACAATAGCGAAATGTCTCACTTCTGTTAAGTGTTTTTCCTGTAACCAACAATGTAAATTTAGCCTTGTGTGGAGAAACAAATATTACACTGTGCATATGACACTACAGTCTGGATCACTTGTTCAAAATATCCAACTATAGGGCCTGCATGTGAAACTGCACTAAAGACACTGTCCCAAGTGTGAAGACCAACATTCCTAGCACATTCATGAACACCGCAATGGTGTCGACAGCCAGGAAAGGGCCTGAGATACATGCATGGTCAAAGTGTGGACTTTGTCTTCTGGTAAAAAGAAACGCTCTGTGAGGGTATCGAGTTTATGCCAAGGAAAACTAGAGATCATAAGGGGATCTGGGAGAACTCAAGGTTACGCACACAAACGCATGTTGGAAAATGCACTTGAAGTGTTTCTGAGGAAGGGGGCGTATATACAGTTAGCTTTGAGAAATTGGTCTATGAACTGCGAAACTTGTTAGCTTTTCAGCTGATTCTTTTATTTTTATATCTTATTTTTTATATGGTCACATTTTTAAATTGTATTAATAACTGATACCAGTGAAGTCCTTTATTTTCTACATCGTGGTGTAGCAGTTCCAACAGTATCTCAGAACTACTGCAAACATGTCCCTACTGACTGGGGCAGCACCATTCGTAAAAAGTCAGGCCGAGGGAGGCTTGTCAATGGGAGGACACTGGGTGGCTTCTTGGCCGACTGAAAACAGAAGTTGAATGAGGAGATGGGGGAGCCTTGGTCACCTGGGGGGTAGCAGAAGGAGAGCAACATGCTCTTAATATTTCAGGTATTGCAAAGGAAAGGAATAGGGGATACAGGCAACAGATGCTCTGAAAAATCATAGAACCTAAACCACCTTTATATAATAATTTGCTAGGAAGTTTGTCACGATGCAGTTATGCGCAGTGGAGACTGCCCGCTTTCAGGCAGTCTCTACTACACATGATTGCATCGTGTGAGTGAGGCGACACAAGACTGAAGCAGTCAAGGGACTTCATCCCCACTGGCAACGCAGTGCCCCTTTATCTAGTAATATAAGAATGCTTTCAAACCTAGACATGTTGATAGTTTATTATCAACAATTAACAAAATGCACAGTGAGTGATCAGATGAAAAATCTAAAAATCAATATTTAGTGTAACCACCATTTGCTGTCAAAAAGGCATTTACACAAAGTCAAGGATTTTGTAGGCATATAGTAAGGTGTATAATTCAACAATTATACCAAACAGGTGCTAATGATCATCAATTTAATATGTAGGTTGAAACACAATCATTAACAGATACAGGAACAGCTGAGTAGGAGGAATAAAACTGGGTGAGGAACAGTCAAACTCGGCTGACAAGGAGAGGTTGCTGAAGACCGTTTAATATCAAAAGTCATACACCATGGCAAGACTGAGTACAACAACAAGACACAAGGTAGTTATACTGCATCAGCAAGGTCTCTCCCAGCCAGAAATTTAAAGGGGAACTACCACCCCGCAATAACTTAAGCTTGATTGATTCTTCATCTGGCGACTAGCTGCTTAGTAGCGCTAGTCGCCAGAAATATTACCCGGTTCTGAAGATTTCGGCATTTTAGGGATGCGCACAGGAGCAGGAAGCACGGACATCTCATCACAGTGACGTCCGTGCGCCTGCGCTGTCAGTCCCTTTTGAGCCGGCCCTTTTCATTGTTTATCATCATTTAACAAGTCCTGAGCGTGCTACTATGATATCTCTCTCTCTCTATATTGTATATTAGTGTATATATATATATATATATATATATGCTATCAAAATGACAGGATCATCACTAAATAAAAAAAAAAAAAAAAAAGAAAGAAGAAGAAGAAGAAGTGCCAGTAGGGATTCTACTAAAAAAGCGCTTGGATACACATATTCTAACAAATATTTTTAGTGGTACTCACAGTATTGGCAATACCAGTGTAATTCTCCCACCGTCATTTTAGAAAACATGCAGGGATATTAGCTTATCCCTGCTCAAGCAGCCAGGTCTCTCCCCAGCAGGCCTTTGGGTAGTATGTATACACAATCCAGCGAATTAAACATATCACATATATTGTTTATTTTTTTTAAATAAACTTTAAAAAAAAGTCATTTATCTGCCTCTAAATTGGAAAACGTTAAAACAAATAGATGCTCATTCTATACATGCATTACACCACGTTTTATGGCTACATACGCCACTTTATCAAGTATAAATTGCCATGTAAATGAACACAGAAAAATAAAAAAGCGATTTATACTTTATAAAGTGGTGTTGTATATAGCCATGAAACACACTGTAATACATGTATAGAATGAGCAACTATTTGTTTTAATGTTTTACAGTTTAGAGGCAGAAAACTGTCTTTTTTAAGGTTATTTTAAAAATAAACAATATATTTGATATATTTAACTCTCAAGATTGTATATACATACTACATGCTACCCAAAGGCTTGCTGGAGAGAGACCTGGCTGCTTAAAGGGATAGTAATACTTAAAATGTAAAAAAAAATATGTTGTAGAGTTTATCCCCCTGAGTAAAACAAGGGCACTCCCACTGCTGAGAGGTGTTTCATTCAAAAGTTATTAATTTTCAAAGTTGAATTTTTTAGGTGCAATATCACAGTGGCCTGAAATTGTACAGTGGCGCTGTTGCTACACCATCCTATGGAGATTTATGGTCAACTGACCAGAGCTGTCCATAGGATTGTGTAGCAACAGCGCCACTGTACAATTTCAGGCCACTGTGATATTGCACCTAAAAATTCAACTTTGAAAATCAATAACTTTTGAATGAAACACCTCTCAGCAGTGGGAGTGCCCTTGTTTTACTCAGGGGGATAAACCCTACAACATATTTTTTTTTACATTTTAAGTATTACTATCCCTTTAAGTAGGGAAAAGCGAATATCCCTGCATACCTTCTAAAATACCGGTGGGAGAATTACACCGGTATTGCCAATACTGTCAGTACCATTAAAAATATGTTTGAATATATGTATCTTCTCTTTTTTTGAATGTATTGTGAGAAAGCTTTGGATATTTATTGGAACACATTGAAGGAAAAGGGGCCCGAGTGGAAGTGGGCATGAGAATTTCTTTAGACCATCTTGACAGACCTATTTTAAATGTGAGTACCCTGTAATAGGGGTTAATTTAGAGGGTTCTCAGTGTTGTTGTTTTGGACATACTACCCTATGAGGTTCACCCTCTGTTGTTTTGTGTTTGTCTGCAGAATCATCACTAGTTACCAGACTGTGAACCAGCAGAGATTTATTGAAAATGTAACCTGTCCCCACCAGGACTAGCATTGAAAAATCACTGATTGGCTTTGAGTGCCAAAATGGTGTCTAACGCACTACTACATAATGCTTTAGACAAGTCTCTGGCACTACAAAATTCCCTAGGGTGCATCATTTATATTTTGTAGACCACGGGAAATTAATTGAAGTTTTATGGGGACTTGCTAATTTGTAAGGCAAAAACATACAAGCTAGAGCAATATAAAGGAGCAATATAAAGGATTCTTAGTTCTTAGATGAAAAGCTCATATGCAGAAAGAAAAAGGAGCAATTATGACGCAAACAAACTTCACCATCAATTTAAATGGGAAATTTTAAACCTTTAGACGCTAGCGCAGTTCCAAACGCATTGCACAGTTCTAGAAATCAAAGTTTTAAAAGCTGCCATAGCACTGATAGTTTTCGTGCAATACACATTTTTATTTGTCCCCTACGGTGAAGCTTGTTTGCTTCAGAACTGCTCGTCAGAGGGCCCTATGAATAAATGCAAAAATTAATGCAATTATAGGGCAAATAAGCATTCCCAAATCTTCCATGGATTTTATGTGAATGATAGACATCTCCAATGCATTACTTTGCAACATGATGGAGACCTCTCTAGCATACTAAGGTTTAAAAGACCCACTTAAATCAGTAAGCATTTTTATTTACTTGCTACTGCGTAGTTGGTTTTCTCTAGAATTTAATCTGATTCGTTGTGCTTGTGGCTTGTAATTTATACAATGTGCTATAAACCTAGGGAAAATAAAGAAGAAATGCGCATTTCATGTAACACCACTCACCTTTTGTGTTTCTATGTGCTTCTCCAATATCTCTTGTTTTTTCTTCCTCACATCTTGCTGAAGTTTTATTGCTTCCTATATGTAAACAAAGATAACAAGGGATGGTTATACTCATCAATAAATTTTCTCTTAGTTCACTGGGGTTCACAGCGTTCATGGAGTAACTACCCATTTCCTATGGACTGCGGATAAGTGATAGACGTGAAATTGTTGCATTTTCAATCCTTAAGTCGTCCTATTTCATTATGGGAATCCCGTTGCATAAACATCGTCGTCACGCACGAGTGGGATGACGTAATTTATGTGACGGAACCACTAGACCACCAGGTACTACTTTATTTACTGTGTGCAGGCTCTTTATGAGACTAGACCTCATCCCCCCATCCCCCACTTTTAACCCCTTAATGACCAGAGTGCGGCCGGCACTTGGTGGCCACTGGGCTTCTTTTTTTTTTTTTTTTTTTTTTTTTTTTTTTTTAATTATTAATACTTCTGGTTCAGGGCTTCCGGAGCAGCGTGCAGCCGCGCCGGGAGCCATGAACTCCATGATGTACCAGGACCGTCGCTGGTCCTTAAGTGCCGGACCAGTGTGACGGTCCGGGTAAGTCATCGGACGCAAAGGGGTTAAATTGGGATACTCTTGATCTGCAATCACCCAATACAAAGAAAATGCTTAGCATGTCAGCATAGATACAGCAGGATATAAAGAACCTGCATCCCATTTGCTCTTGCATTCAAGAGTACTTTAACTTTTTGAGAGCCAGTGATTGAGCTCCACAATGCACTGCTCTCTGGCACTCAAAGGGCTAAAAGTATACATGTTGGGTGATCTAGTGCTATAAGAGGATTTTAGTGAATTTACCATTAAATCATTTTCTCTTAGTCCATGTGGAACACAGGTAAAGTTCCCCTCCTGCACACTAGATTAGGGGTAAAAAGTCAAGTAACCAGTCACTTGATGCTGCAGGTTCTCTTCTTTCCAAAAATGTTTTTTTCTGCTTTATGGTCATATCTGTAGTTGATACAGCCAGGCAGGTCAAATTTAAATATAAGAAAACAATTAACAAAATAATTATATTATATTATATTATATATATATATATATATATATATATATATATATATATATATATATATATATATATACACATACATACATACATACACACACATATTTCTCCCCCCCCTCCTACAGCATCACCTTCTGGAAACATTTGTGCATGCCAGGTTAGGCAAGTAACCCTTCATGGGATGGAGGAAGTGGTCTAATTTCCAAAATGCCATTCCTTCTCTGCCTTTTCATATTTTCTCGAGGTGTTAAAAACCAGACCATGGCCATGGCATTCTCTACTCTATGCCAACTCATAATAATGGGGAACCTCTAGCTACATCTCCTAATACATGCTTTTCAGAAGTTTCAATATATATGTGTGTGTGTGTGTGAAAAGTTTAAAGGGATAGTAATACTTAGTTTTAACTTTATTTTATTTTGTAGGTATTAAAAAAACATGAAGAATGATATAAGTCTTATCTCTCAATCCTTTATGGTTTATGAGATATTCACAAGCAAAGTTCCCCGCCCCTTTTACCTAGTGTAAGCCATCTCTTCTCAGATGTGGAATGCAGTCCATAGACCAGACAGATAACAGAAGGGGACACACTTATTCCTATGAAAACAATTAAATCCCTGCCCCCCTTGACAAGCTTTTCAGGTTTTTCCGTTATCTTAATTGAAGATTGTCCCTCTCTGCAGTCTACCTGGGCACCTCCCTTCTGATCTGGTTGAACGGGGGGGGGGGGGGGGGGATACTTTGTTTGTGAATATCTCTTAAACCATAAAGGTTTGAGAGATAAGACTTATATCATTCTTCATGTTTTTTTAATGCCTACAAAATAAAATAAAGTTAAAACGAAGTATTACTATCCCTTTAAGTATGTTTTGGGCTTTTTTTTTTTTTTTTTTTTTTTTTTTTTTTTTTTGCGCTATACTGCCATTCTGTAGCAATTTCATAGCAAACCAACCTTTGAGTACAAATGACAGGTCCTTGAAAATAGGATTTTAGTGTTCTTATCTGTTAAATCTTTTTCTCTTTAGTCCATAGGTACCATGGAGTTTAGTCACACAAAAATGAGTAAGAGGGGAAAGAAGAGAATAAAATCTCCCAAGACAAAGACCGTAAGAAGACTCCTTTGCCCAGATAAGCAATACTATGAAGGTATTTTTCTCTGGTTGGGAGACGTGTTCCATATAGACTAAAAGAGAAAAGAACACTAAAATCCTATTTTATCTTACATCCAATATGGTACACAGGTACCTGGGGATATACTAAAGCGAGGATTCTCAGGGAGGGAAAGGAGAGTAGACCTCACATACGTCCCCAGGACTATTTAAGATCTGAATAACCCAGAAAAAGAAAAGTGTCAATGGACAATGAACTAGCACAGCACTCCAAAAGAGCAGTAAGAAATGAGTCAGATTCTTAAAAAGGCAAAATTGCCTGCAGGACCTTCCAGCCAAAGCTGGCCTCAGCCGAGGCCAAGACGTTGACACAATCGGGTTTGCAGAAAGTATGCAAAGAGGATCAAGTCGCAGCCTTGCACAACTGTTCAGCCGTGGTATGCACTGTGATCTTAAAGGGAACAGGCTTTATCCTGATCTCATCCACTATGTGTATGATAGCCTTGATCCATGAGGCAATGGTGACCTTGGAAGCAGCCTGCCCAGCTCTAGGACCCTCGGAGATAACAGAGACGCAGCCTTCCTGAAAGGCTTAGTATGGTGCACATAGAATTTGAGGCAATGCAAAATGTTCAACAGATGGAGATCTCTCTCCTTATCGGATGTAGGGTCAGGACAAAAAGAAGGCAAAACAATCTCCTGATCAATGTGAAACTCAAGCCACCTTGGGAAGAAACTCCAGAGATGTACGAAGTACTGCCTTATCCCGGTGAAACAGCAGCAAAGGAGGTTTACAAAATAGAGCCTGTAACTTAGCTACCCACCGCACAGAAACAACTGCCAACAGGAAAACCATCTTGAGCTACAGTTGTGAAGATTCATGGTAATTAAGCCAGGCCAAATGACAGAGTCATGAATTGGTAATGATTGGAACCGAAAGCACAACTCAGGTAGCGTTGACTGTCTGGGTGTATCGGGACATGTAAATATGCATCCTGAAGTTCCAGGGAGTCCAAGAACTCCCCTGGGCACATCATCGTAATGACAGAAAGCAAATATTCCATCTTGAAGTGACTAGCAGCCACATATTTGTTTTGGCATTTGATGGCCAGAATGGGGTGGAATAGAAAACCCGAAGAGAGCCAAGGGGCTGGGACTGGCACTAATACCTGTTTTTCCAGCAGAAAGTCCAAGGCCTCTTGGAACAGTCTTGCCTTGTCCGGATCTTTTGGCAAAAAAAAAACAAAAAAAAAAAAAAAACAAAAAAAACAATATGGAGGGATGGATTTGAAAATAGGATTTTAGTATTCTTACCCGTTAAATCCTTTTCTGTATAGTCCATATGGAACACAGGTACCACGGGGTTGAGTCCCTCCTTTTGAAAGGCAGGAGACATCTAAAAAGAATCTTGTAGGTGGAGACTCCCTGCCACTCCTTCAGCTCAACCCTCGTTCCGCCTACTAGCCAATATGAATGTGACTGAAGCCACATTAACTAGGCAAGCAAGAGAAGAAGAAAGACCCTAAGCGGACTCCGCATCCCAGACAGGCAAAACCAATAAGAGGTCCCTTGTGCTGGGTGGGAGACCTGTGTTCCGTATAGACTACAGAGAAAAGGATTTAACAGGTAAGAACACTAAAATCCTATTTTTTCTTACATCCAATATGGAACACAGGTACCATAGGCTAGAAAAGACCTCACATCTGTCCCCATGATACCAGAAGTTCCCTAGGACTATGCAGAATCAGAATAGCCCAAACAGAAAAAAGTGTCAGTGGACACTGAATGGTCACAGCACACAACAAGAGTCAACAGGGCTCAAACAAGTTATCAAAAGTATGGTAAACCCAGTGTGCAGGTCCTTAGACAGGCAAAGTTGACTGAAGGACATTCTGGCCAAAGCCAGAACACTGACACTGTAGCGTTTAGAAAAGGTGTGCAAGGAGGATCAAGTCACAGTCTTACACAGCTGCTCATCCGAGGCTGGATTCTTGTAGCCCAGGAAGCCCCCACAGACCTATTAGAATGTGCAGTGACCTTGAAAGGAATAGGTCTCTTCAGAGTTCACACTTCTGATGCATTTTAACCTTGATCCAAGCGGCCACAGTGACATTGGAAGCGGCTTGCCCTGCTCCTTGGGGTCTGCAGGTATGACAGAGAGAGTCAGCTTTATGAAAAATTTTACATGCATCGTACGGAGCCTTAAAGGGATAGTAATACTTCGTTTTAACTTTATTTTATTTTGTAGGCATTAAAAAAACATGAAGAATGATATAAGTCTCTCTCAAACCTTTATGGTTTATGAGATATTCACAAGCAAAGTTTCCCCCTCCTGCCCCTTTTACCTAGTGTAAACAATCTCTTCTCAGATGTGGAATGCAGTCCATAGACTGGACAGATAACAGAAGGGGACACTCTTATTCCTATGAAAACAATGAAATCCCTGCCCCCCTTGACAAGCTTTTCAGGTTTTTCCCTCATCTTAACTGAAGATTGTCCCTCTCTGCAGTCTACCTGGGCAGCTCCCTTCTGCCCTGGCTGAGAAGTGTTACATCAGTAAAAGGGGCGGGAGGGGGACACTTTGCTTGTGAATATCTCTTAAACCATAAAGGTTTGAGAGATAAGACTTATATCATTCTTCATGTTTTTTTAATGCCTACAAAATAAAATAAAGTTAAAACGAAGTATTACTATCCCTTTAAGGCACCACACCACAGCCGACAAATGGAGATACTTCTTGTCAGACTTCGGGTCAGGACAAAATGAAGGCACCACAATTTTTTGACTGATGTGGAACTCAGAAACCACTTCAGGAAGAAATTCCTGAGAAGTCTTAAGCACCACCTTATCCTTGTGTAAAAAAAAAAAAAAAAAAAAAAAAAAAAAAAAAAAAAAAAAAGGAAAAGTGGCTTGCAAGACAAATGCGAACCTGAAGGAAGCTGAATGCGTACTGTATGGGTTAAATGGGTAATGTGTGGCTTAGTTGGGGTGTTATGTGGTGCTCGATGTGAATGTGAAATTGATGCTATGATGTTGGTGGGGGACGTAAGAGTGCTGTCTGGTGTGATGGGTGCTGTTCGGAAGAATGGTGACTGATAATATTGTGTTCATGAAATAGATCTTTGGGTACTGATGACTAGGGTTACATGAAGTCATGTTCTCATCCCATAAATGTGAACAAGATGTTCTCTGCTGTGATGTGGAGTCTAATGCCAACATTTTTGGGATGGCTCAGAGTCAAGCAAAATTTGTCAAGTCCTGAAGTAAAAGATGGATTGTCTTTTTGACAACTGAAATCTCTGGAGTAACTGAAAGGCTTCTCTTCAGCCAAGAATGAAAATGACAAGGTTTGTTCTGAGGTAATGGTAGTGTAATTTTTCTTCCATTTTCATGATCGTTCATCATGGCAAGTTCTTGGCAGAACACAACTGTACACTTTTTTTGAAGGAGGATTAGCCAGCCATCTGTATCTTCAAATACAGTGTCCTTCAGGCAGCTACAGATGAGACAGGACATTTGAACCCTAGACACATCTACAATTACAGCAAATTGCTTCTGGCATCCGAGATACCACATGAAGCAGATCTTCTTTGAGAGATCTTCTAGAATCACCTGAAGCAGCTATTCTTCCCAAACTTACATGGCTCCACAGGCACAAGCGAAGGCAAATGCAGTTCTATTGTTGCACTCCAAGTTAAGATCATCTTCAGAGAATGTTTAAGTTTATCGGAAGGAGCTTTAAAGCCACATACTCTGCTACTATGCTTTGACAGGCATGAAACAGGTGGATCCATTGAGGCTGGATTGGTTCACACACTCCCTAGGAAAGTGACAGTTACCCCATGGTCCCTGTGTCTGTCTGTCACTGGATGCAAGAGAAATGGGTACTTACCAGCACAAGAAAAACTACTGAAATGTTTATTTTATTCAAAGCTATACTGTTAAACTAAACCTGATCCAGCATAGGCTTTGGAGCTGCCAAATGTGTTTTTACGGGTCAAATCCTGAGCCATATGTCTTTCTCAAAGAACATGCAGCATAAACTTTTAGCCTCAGTCAAAACATTTGGCAATGATATGTAATGATTTTGGAACAAAGCACACCCAGGCACAGGATGTACCCTTATTCCACAAGTGAAGTCCACAATATAAGATTTAGGGTTTTTTTTTTTGTTTAATTTCTCCTTTAAATATGAAACTAGGCCATACGCACAAATTCTGGAGAAGCCAACTGTACCATACTCAACAAATAAGCTTTCCCAAACTAATCACTGATTAACTCCTAGAATGCTACAGGGGTCTCAATCTCATTGTGAAGCTATTCATTGGAGACCTCTCTAAAATCCAAAGGGTTAAAAGCATTATTTAAATCAATGGTTATTTATTTATTTATTTATTTACAAATCTCCAGTATATTGCAGTTTATTTTCTCCACTTGGTTTTGTGCATGTGGGTCAAAGTCTAATAGTGAAAACACCATAATTCTAAAAATGCAATAATTATCATACCTTGAACAACAAGGATTATTTTCTATGCCTGACCAGATTAATATTTTATAAAGGTGTTTAATCACAGTAACTTAATATATTCTGCATAGAGTATCGAGCTTTAACAATGCATTACATTTTATGGCTGATATACTAAAAAAACGGATGAATGCACATATGGCAAGGTCTCTTCGTCTCCTATGGTGCAACTGATTCTCTCCACAATTGCTCATCTCTTCTTTTGAGAATAAGGCTGTGTGTTCTGTTAAAGCGGATGTATTACCTTATTAAAAAGGTGTTACCATCCGCTTCGTTAATAAAGCAAAGCCGACTTCCACATTATGTGCACAGCGCATCTCTACAGCATGTCATATTTCTCCTCCCACCTCCCTCACAGCAGCCCCAGGGAGATAGAAGGGGCATTTTAACTGCATGTCCATGGCACATCAGATTGCAAAGATACCCTGGTTTAGAAACACTGTGTTAAAGGAACACTACAAACTAAAAATATTGGTGATTTTGAAAGCGATTTCAAAATCACCTACAAAGTAGTATTAGCCATTATTTTATTTAGAACTCTAGTTTTTGCTTCATTTAGAGACTATGCCAATTAAGGCATGCAATGCAAGCACTTTCGGTCTTAGCCATATTTTAGATTTAGAGTTATGCCAATTAATGCATGCCATGCAGGCACTTCCTGTCTTAGCCTTACATTAACTCCACACTGACACTGCTCAGCAATGCGTTGCCCACTTCCCGAGCACTGAAAGAGTCAGTGGGTGGGCCAAATAAAATAAGGCCTACACCGTATGCCTTAATTAATGAATATCTAAAAATCAAAATCGTGCAAAGTAGTTTTCTATTTAAAAAATGGATAATACAACATACAGGGGATTTTGAAGCTAGCTCTTTGAAAATGACAGCAGTTGTTTATATTGACCAGAGGAGTGTGCAACGCACTGCAACTCAATGAACTGCACACCTGTTAATCCTTAAAGGTATAATAATAGATATTAAGGAAAAGCTGAGTCTGCAACATACTCTTTTATAACAAAGCGTAACTTCCTAACAGTCCATAACATTGTTGTCTTCAATTTATTTTATATTAAAGTGCCCCCCTCTCATCCCTTTTCCATACAATGTGATGCCTTCCCCCAGGTCTAAAATCCGGTCATTTGACTAGACATATAGCAAAGATCAGTATACGGAAAAAAATGCCCCTCTTTACGAAAGAAGGCAGGTTTTTCCCTATGCGAACAGAAGATTGCCCCTGGTCGTGATCCATCCGGACAGGCTTGCTGCTCTGAGGGGAAGCATTGTGATATATGGAAAAGGAGCAGGAGGTGGACATTTTAATATAAAAATAAAATGAAGATGACAAAGTTATGAACTGTTAGGAAAGTACACTTTTTTTTTTTTTTAATATAAGTATGTTGAAGAATAGACCTCGACTTAATAGCTAACCATTACTATCCATTTAAAGGGTTAAAGGAACAGTCCTCCTAATAATAAACCACCACAACTTATTATGGCAAGAAAATCCTAAAGGGCTCTATCAATTTTGTCCTTTTGTGTTCAACAGCTAACATTTTCAGTCCGTTCTGGATATCATTTTCATGGAGACAAACACGACAGTTGCTAACAGGACTACAGGAACACAAACTCTGCCCACTGCATAGGGTAGCCTAAAACCTTAAAGGACTAAAGGGATTTGCAATCCTGTTGCTAAGAGTTAAGTAGGTTCATACACACTGCCTGATTCAGTTTCAGTAAACTCATCTCTGCCTCCATGAATATTCCTTTGAGTAATATTTAAAGAGGTTATATTGAACAGCTATTAGGAGGTGTTACTTCAGATTTTACAGTATGATTAAGTGTGAAGGTTCACCTGTTTTTTCTTTTGTGCTTCATTGCTGTCGATGGAAGCAGGGTAGGATACAGATTTTTGAACTGCTTTCAAAGCTGCAGGATTGTAAACAGTCTTTGTAAGGCCCGTAGAGGTTGACAAGACCTAGAGAGAAAGAGAGAGAGAAGAAAAAATATTGTGGTTCTACACAAGGTTTCAAGTCCAAGAAAACAGTTGAGCAGAATAAAGGGAATATAACATACAAAGGTAACATAGCATTATGTACCAGTGATTATTGTGGCTGTGTATTAAATAAACTGGACAAAAGTTTAGCACCTCATTTATTTTACTGCAAGGCAAAGTTCGGTCATTACCATCAATTAATTCGGCTAAACCCTTGTTCCCTTGGAAAACAAACAGATTTTTGTGTACTTACTGATAAATCCTTTTCTCTTTGTTCTTGTGGAACACAGGATTCTTTGGGTAAAGTATCTTCCTTTAGAAGGGATGGCACTTCCCAACAGTTCTCTGGAGGCAGAGACTATCTCCCTGCTTCACTTTACTCATACCTAGTAGCTTCAGCTTCAACATATAGCAAAGATAAAATAAAAGGAGATGTAGGGCAGGAGAACCCAAAGACCACCACAGCCTGGAGCTCAAACAACCTGTTTTTCCTCCAGATGGGATGCCCTGTGTTCCACAAGGACTAAGAGAAAAATATTTATTGGCAAGTACAAAAAATAAATAAATGAATCCCCTTTTCTCTTTCATCTATTGTGGAGCACAGGAACCACGGGGATATAACAAAGCTAGTCTACCCACATTCCAGAAAAGGAGAGAAAAAAAAAACACTCCTAAAGGGACAGTAATACTTCGTTTTATCTTTATTTTATTTTCTAGGCATTAAAAAAACATGAAGAATGATATAAGTCTCAGCTCTCAAACCATTATGGTTTATGAGATATTCACAAGCAAAGTTTCCCCTCCCGCCCCTTTTACCTAGTGTAAGCCATCTCTTCTCAGATGTGGAATGCAGTCCATAGACCAGACAAATAAAAGAAGGGGACAATGTTCTTCCTATGACAACAATGAAAGCCCTGCCCCCCTTGACAAGCTTTTCAGGTTTTTCCCTTATCTTAATTGAAGATTGTCCCTCTCTCTGCAGTCTACCTGGGCACCTCCCTTCTGCTCTGGCTGAACAGTGTTACGTCAGTAAAAGGGGCGGGAGGGGGATACTTTGTCATTGAATTACTCTGGAACTACAACTCTGACAGAATTTAAATAACACTCTCCAAAGTCCAAATACTATGATGATTAATTAGAGCTGCTTTTATTATGAAACATTACTATCCCTTTAAAATACAAACCATTCTGAATAGAGACAAACCAGAAACATATATGCAGCTTAGGTGTTAACAGATATTGACACACCAAAACAAGAAATAGAAAAAAGTTTACTAGAATGAATGCAAGTACTACAGCTTGTAGGTCCTATCCAAAACTGGCTTCAGCTGAAGGCAGAACACTGACTCTGGAATGTGTAGCAAACATGTGAAATGACAACCACATGTCTGCCTTGCACAACAGCATCCAAGGAGCCTGGTTCTTGTAGGCCCAGGAAGCACCCACCACTTTGGTGGCATGAGCAGTAATGCTAAAGGGCACAAGGTTTTTTCTAAAGACATTGGCCTGACAAATGGTAGCATGGATTTCAAGAAACCACCATCACCTTAAATTCTACTTGGTCCGCATGTAGGCTCTCAGGAATAAAGAAAAGGGGTTCTGATATCTGGAAAATTTTAGTGACAAACGTATTATTTCGGACACCTAACCACATCCACATTAGATGGAGCTGGGTAAGGAGATGGAAGAACAATTTCCTGATTAATAAGAAAATGAGGAACCACTTTGGGAAGGAACAAAAAGGGAGTTCACAGAACCACCATATTGTTAATTTCTTTTTAAATTAAATGAATTAAATGAGCCCAGTGTCATCTCTCAAACCTTTATGGTTTGAGACATATCCGCCTTCAAAGTTTTGTTTTTTTTCTCTCTCACCTGACGTCAGCGTTCTAGCTGTTACTTATCAAGGAGGCTCTCCAGCTGTGTGCCAAAATTCCTTCAAATCATACCTTCATGGGGGTCTTCCTTACTGGTACCCATTCAGTCCACATCCCAAACCTGCAATCTGAATCCCATCTGTTACCGCAGGAGGCTGTCCTAAAGGATCTAAAGCTCCTCTACCACTGTGGCAGTCACATGTCATTCTTAAATGCTCTGCAGTAAAAGTATGGAAATGTGTATAAAAGGGTCTACCCCAAGTGTAATCCACCTTAGGCCCATATGAGGCAAGGGAAAGGCAGAGAAGGCAGAACATACAATTAAAAGGTCAGAGTGCAAAAGAAAAGCTACAGGATTGTGGATGGCAGACAAACTGAGATGACATCTTCACAGGACCTGTGCACTCCGTAAGCTGCAGAATCATCTTCATCTTCAGGCTCTTAGGAATAAAAAGATAAAAGGGAGAGTGGCTGGTAAACTCTTGGTAGCCAATACTAACAAGAATCCAGGTCAGGGAAAAGTCTGCCTCCAGTTCCATAGCAAACGTGGAGGGAAGGTCACCTAATGACTATAGATTCCCAATGCATTGCACATTCCGTACCACTCTGGCATTCAAAAGGTTAACATCTGGTAGTATTGTAATATACCTCAGAGAGAAGACAAAGAGATGAGACCTGTACCTTAATAGAGCTCAGATTAAGGCCCTTGTTCACACCATAATATAGAAAAGTCAGGACTGTGGGGAGATCAAAGATCTGGGCAGACATATCCTTGTCAGCACACCACTGCTGGAATATTCTATAATATGCTTTTGAAGTGAGAAGCCTGGATCATTGTAGAGATGGCATCATCCAATAACCCTGTTACCCTTAGAATGGTGGTCTAAAGAGCCATGCCGTAAAAGCCAGCCTCTCCACATCCTCGTACAGGATGGGAACATGGAGAAGGAAATCAGGTCTTGGAGGAAGGCTGAACAGCACCTGAATGGAGAGACTGAGGTCTGTAAACCACATATTGGTTGAAACATTGGATGTCCAGAATAGGCCAGCAACCACTGTCCTTTTTTGGGAACCACAAAAAGATTGGAATAAAAACCTGAAAACTGCTCAAGACTGTAACCGGAACTACAACCTGCTTGTCCAGCAGAGTGAAGACGGAGTCTGTAAAAACACACTTGACTTTCAAGGAAGATGCCCAGGCATCTCAAAAAAGGTGGAAATGACCTTCCTAAAGGCAACAAAGGACCAATCATAGGGAGGTTGGCTTTTCAAACTTAAAATTCTGGAGCAAATTTCTTGTTCTGTTAAGTCTGTGTGGGCTTTGAAGTGGGGCTTGTTTGGGAGATCTGAGGGGCTTGGGCCCTCAACGTCCTGAATTTGGTAGGAGGGACAAAACCCACGAGCATCTTCCTTACCAGAAAGGAATATTTTGAATATATCTGTTGTAAAAGGGTACTCTTTCCACCATTAGCATCACTAATTATCAGGTCCAAACAAGGAATTACCCTCAAATGGCAAGGAAATCAGAGACTTCTTGAAAGATTAATCCGCAAACCAAATCTTTAGCTGCAAGGTGAGGATTTGTGGCCCCCTGCTGCATCAAAAAGAGCTTCAGTAATCATAAGCTCTCGAAATGTTAGAGAGCATAATTAAAAGGTCTTCCTCTGGAGCTTCAGAGAGCAAATAGCGGTTTACTCCAAACAGCTATTGCACTATTCGCCCATGCAGAAGTAAACATAAGTGTCCTAGGGACAGCCTCGGCAGACTCAGAGTCAGTTTTGCTGCGGTATAGCTTAGAAATGCTTTTGTTAAGGAAAAGACTCGGATCTGGAGTTTTCCACACTCCAAGAAAAATTCAATCAAGGGTATTGTTATAGAGAAGACAGCAGAGTCTCCAACACTGCTTTGATAAGCTCAGCAGCAGTGGGGACAGGGTCAGCTTCATTGCGACCCTCAAAAGATAAGAGTCCATATCATCATTTTCAGGGCCTAATTCATCATGAGAAGATGCCCCAATAACCTTGGTATGTCCTCTAAAAACAGGATCAACCTGCCTGACGGTGGGAAAAGGTCTCATAGAATGGAGGACCCTTGAATGGAAGAGGGAATGGATGCACAAAAGGACATCAGGGTATTAACCCAAGCTGGCTCTTGGTCAGTACTGGATGCCCCTTAGGGTTAAACATGTCCAGAGAAAGTATAAAAGTAGTGAGAAGTAGGTATAGTAGCCCCAGTTTAATGCAAATCCTCCAGAAAGACCCAGAAAGTACTTACCTGGTATGCAACATGTTAAACTGGAAAGAAAAATTGGGAGATTCAGCATCTGCATAGTAAAAGCAATGGAGAAGATGGCAGTCAGAAAAGGAACCCAACCAATCAGGAGAAATCTTGGGAAACAGAGAATTCTGGGCAATGTAGTCTTTCTTCATTACTGTTAGTTTGCAATGAGTTGCTCTCCAGTTGTGGAGTGCAGCGATTCTCATCATGCAATAAAGCATGATCAGAGAAAAAAAAAGAGCCCGCTCTGACCCTTTCAGAACAAACAGGTGCAGAGATATGTCCCACAGAAGTTTCTTCCATTAAAACCCATTTAGTAAAGATGGCCACAAAGCAGGCTCCCATTCTCAAAGATGACATACACCTGAAATCGAACATTATTAAAATAAACTAACAAGTTCCAAAAAACCCTAGTAATACCACTAGGGAAATGGGGAATGATACAGAGGTTTTGGAGACTTTAGAAGTCCACATCTGCCAGTGTAAGAACTATAATGTAACTGCCACAATGCAAGGGTTAAAATAAAAGGAGAAACTATGAATGCAGCTATATATGTTACAAAGGCATGTGAGGGAAAAATAAAGACAGGAATGAGTGACTGATCGAGAGTGAAAATGAATCTGTTATATTCAGGCTCCTACATATCAAGTATGTAAGTTGCAAAGAGAAAGCTATAAAGAGAGTGCTGATACTGCAAGCCATCCCCAACCAGACCCAGGTCCCTGAAGTCTGTGCTATGGTTCAAACCCGTCTAATGGGGAATTACACAGCAATCCTAGAATAAAACAAAAAGAAGGCTAACTATAAAAGAGGCTTTGCCCTGCTTCCATGCTGTGGAAGGTCACTTTTAAAACAAAGCATGTCCAGATGGGAGTAATGTGGAGCAGGGTAGAACTCTCCACCTCTGACAGCACTGCCACCCTAGAGGAGGAGACTCTACCCCATGTTTCTGGTCTTCCACATAGGGTGTAAGAGAAATATTAACATGTTACCCATCCCAATTACAGCACCACAACATTAAACACAATATTGCCATAAGAGAGAATGGATCACCTACAGAACATAAGGAAAACTGTGTTAAACATACAGTGCCATGAGAGAGAACAGGACCACACAGAAAACATGGGGTTGCCTAATACAAAACCATGCCACATGGTAGCAAGAAGTCCGGACACAAATAAGTGGCCGGGGGGGGGGGGGGGGGTATTGACTCCTACCAACTTAAAGGGCATTGAAAACCTAAAAATTAAAGGGACAGTTTCCCAAACATGATTAAGGTTGAAAGCCCCCAAAATAGGTCCCTAGGAATTATAAAGAGGTGTTTCAAGGCCATGAAAAGGGTATAGCTATAGGGGGGAGGGGGTGACACATACATCTTATTGTGGCTGTACACAGCTGGACAAACATTCAGACAGACACATTCATGCTCATGACCCATGGTAACTATGGATGTGAAGCACATTTGATGGTTTTCTGAGTCCCCCATAGAAGCTCCAATGGAGGCAAGTGGGAACTGATCAATGGGGCAGATCCCATAGGCAGACAAGGATGGAATTCTTGCCTAACACCTCTTAAGGAGAACTCTTAATCAACAGAGGCAGTGCTGGGTAACAATTTAAGCAAGGCTAAGTTAGATGGGGAAAAGGGATTTTTAAAAGAGATTTCAAAATCTCCTATATTTGTTAGCTGTTTTGTTTTTAAGACAATAGTTTTTAAGATATCTTCCTTTCATTATTTGTCTGTATAAATATGCAAGGCATATTCAGACATTCCACACTGCACTACATGGCCAACTGCTATTTGCTGCTTGCATGTACTAGTTTATTTGCTTAAACTGATAAATACAACTTAAATATCCCAAACCATTCTTTGAATGAATGAATGAATAAAAAAGTAACAAGCGATTTTTAAATTTCTTTCAAAATCATCTACTTCTCCCATATGATGCAGTTGGTTGCACTAGAATTGCACCAGTACTTCTTGGTACATGCCTTACTGGCCAGGCAAGATTCATGAAGCCCTACTGGCCTCAATGGACATATGGAGTAAATGAGTTTGTGTGAGTGTGTGTTAAACAGTAGTAAATGTTACAGGGGTAGAGGCAGTAGGATCCTAATAAGTCAGTGTTCCAATTAACAAAGCGATAAAGAAAACGTAATAATGAATGAGTAATGTTTTTCTAACCTTTTCTGTGGCTGCAGAAGTATTTTTCGATATATAACCCAATCTCTCTTTTATGGGAACTTTGGTTACATTCTATGAAAAAGAAATATTAAAATGTTCCTTCAAATGTAAGCATGAAAATACAAAGAACGCATACAGTCTTCTAAATTTTGGTACGTATGCATTAAGAAAAGTGGAGCTATTCTGAAGCAAAATAACTACACCACAGCAAACAATTTTTTTATATTTTTTTTTATCCCTGTGGATGCTGGAGTAGTCCAACACACTGCAAACATACATGTTGTGTTGTGTAGAATGAGAATTGTTCCACTTTTGATTTTATACATATGCACCATACAATGTTATTAGCAGCGGAAGAAATGACTAAAGGCCGCATGCAGGAAGGTGAAGAGGTGCTACTCTAAAAACAAATGTACCATAGGGGACAAAAACTATGTCAAAATTCCCATTAAAATCTCTTAACTGCAACAATGCTAGCAAGGTGTCCAACAAAAAAAGACCTCTGTAACATTCATGGGGTTAAAGTCTCCACTTAGATGAATGTGAATTTACATTTTTTGCCTTATGGTGCAGTTCATTTGCTTTAGAATTGCTCCGATTTAGCTTCCACATGCTCCAAAAATGAGATGTTTGCACAGGTTTAGTGTAAACTGCTCCACTACAGCCAGTGGGAATCGCATGTTGACCCTTTCTCACTAATATACATTTCCCTATGATATTGTTTCCTCAGTGGAGGAATGATCTTCAAATCATGGCACATGCTCAATGTAAACAAAAATATGGGAAGATACATATACGAATACAGGATATTTTTGTCTACAATTTAACAGATACATTGCTAATTTGTCATAACATATAAACAATCCTCATACATAGCAAAAGGATAAAAGTACCTCCTGCAATAACACTATGGATTTGTGCACAAAAGAAAATACACAATTGAATGGAAATTTAAATGCCCCATATGGGGGGGGAGATCTGATTTAGTGAATTCAATCCTTTCCTCTTTAGTTCATATGGAACACAGCAACCATAGGGATTGAGCTCTCTACACCCCCCCCCCAACCTATCCAGATTCATGTGTGATAAGTAATAGAGAGAAAGAACCACAGCATAAATAAGAAAAGGAAGCCCACTAAATGAAGATCCCAAGAGGACTCCTCTACCTGGGGAAGGAAACACAGGTAGGTTTTTCTCCACCTGGAAGTCCTGTGTTCAATATGAACTAGAGAGAAAATGATTTAATAAGTGTTCACTAAAATCCTATTTTCTCTTACATCCCATATGGGACACAGGAACCATGGGGATATACCACATCATATCATAAAATGCACCTCTACAATAAATACCAAGTAAGATCCAGTCCTCAATAAAAACATTTTTTTTGTTCTAAGAATACAAGAAATATACCTTGACATATTGTGACTCATATGGAACTCAAGGAACAGGCTTAGCAAGTGGGTACACAAGCAGAAGTTGCTAATTGTCATCAGCCAGGATAAATGTGTTGTGCGTATGGAACGCTTATTCATGATTGTCCAAATATGGAGTCAGCGAAATGCTTTGTGAGTGGATGTATGTGGCTAAAGCTTACATGATCTTGTGCAGATTCTAGGATTTGAGGCAAGGCAGAAGGGCAGTACATTGAACTTGGTGGTATGGATGGATCAAGATGTTCAGGAAGGCATCCTGAAGATACAGGGAGGTCAGGAGCTCACCTAGAAACATCGCTGAGATAAGAAAGAGCAATGATTTCATCTTGAAAAACGTACAAACCATGTAGTGGTTGAAGCATTTGAAGTCCAGAAGACAGCTGCATCCAAGTCCTTCTTGGGAACTACAAAATCGTTTCAATAAAAACCTGATAAGTGCTCTTGTGCTGGGACTGGCACTAGAACCTGCTTTCCAGCAGAGAGGAGATGGCACCTTTAAACAGACACACTCACTCTGGGAACCTTTGTCAAAAAGAAGAAATGAAGAAGAAGGAACTTCAAATCTATGAGGTACCCTCCCAAAACCACCTGCAAAACCCACTGATCCAAACATCTTGAAAAAGGCAGAGACAACTAATACAGGAAATGACAGGCCAGGACTTCACGAGTTATGCAGAGATTGGCTTGTCACTCTTTGGGATGTGGCCTGACTGGGAGACCTGAGGGGTATTTTTGCAACAAGTGGGGTCACTAATGAAGTGTTTTAAGTCTGGCCCAAACAGGGTTTTACCTTTAAAGGGATAGTAATGTTTCATAATAAAAGTAGCTCCAATTAATCATTATAGTATTTGGACTTTGGAGAGTTATCTCAATTCTGTCAGAGTTGTAGTTCAAGAGTAATTCAATAATAAAGTACCCCCCTCCCGTCCCTTTTACTGATGTAACACTGCTCAGACAGAGCAGAAGGGAGGTGCCCAGGTAGATTGCAGAGAGGGACAATCTTCAATTAAGATAAGGGAAAAACCTGAAAATCTTGTCAAGGGGGGGCAGGGCTTTCATTGTTCTCATAGGAAGAAGATTGTCCCCTGATGTTATCTGTCTGGTCTATGGACTGCATTACACATCTGAGAAGAGATGGCTCACACTAGGTAAAAGGGGCGGGAGGGGAAACTTTGCTTGTGAAAATCTCTCAAACCATAAAGGATTGGGAGATTAAGACTTATATTGTTCATTTTAATGCCTACAAAATAAATAACGCTAAAACAAAGTATTACTATCCCCTTAAATGGCAAACCAGTGATTTCATGGAAGACTGGATCCTTCTTGACTACTTTTCTGCTTGTCGATTGTGTACCTTCTTGCTCTGCTGTTGTGGATTCTGCTTGACCAACCATATGACCTCTTTCTCCTCAGAGTCTGACTTTCAGTTTTCACCGTTCACCTATCCAGTCCAGTCAGAGTTCAACTATTTGACCTGCAGTAGGTCCCATTTCAGTATCTCATCAGTATTGACTCATTTGACTATCAGTTGGATTACCATTTCCAGTATTCAAAATTCAAATCATTCGACAATTGGTCGAATCACTGATCCAGCTAGTCTGAGTTCTACCGCTTCAATACTCAACACAGCAGTATGACCAGAGGTGCAGGTACCTTATATTTTATTCCTCTTTCCCTTCTCTGCACCTCAGTAGGTAGATACTATTACCTAGGCAGTTATCCTGGATATACGTTGGCTCCTCCTGTCAGCAGTGAACTGGTTTTGTGACCACTAACTTTAGTTTATCCCCGGCTGCAGAAAGAAAGCCTAGGAGTAGGCACCATACTCTTTGCTCCCCAGCATCCAGCCTACAGAGGGTCTCACAGCTCTAGCTTGTTGTCAGAGGCTGTTGTTTTCTAGTACCGGTTTTATAGCAGCTTGTAGTAACTCCAGTGATTCTCTTGTTCTGAGCTGCTCTTGTATATTAATATAGCTGCCTGCTTATTTTCCATGGAGCAGCTTACACTTGACGATGCCAGCTTACAGGTACGTAGCAACAGAAAAGACGGAGGCCTTACCAGAAAACCTTGTAGCATTAAAAAAGGTTTCAATATGGTACACATTAGCTTCCAAAATATTATAAGCATATTTTAAAGATCTTCCCTGGAAGCATCAGAGCTTAGTGTGTGGGAAGGATGTTCACCCTGGACAGCTATAGGCCTGTTAACCTATGGTGAAGCAAAGATGGGCCATAGAGCTGCCCATGTGGCTGCAAATTTAGCCTTTAGAAGGGAAGCAAGGCACCTGTCAGCCTGATATTTAAGACCAGCAGTATCAGCAGCTGGGGAGAGGCCCACTGCGCTAAAGTCTCAGCTGTAAAAGGGTAAAGTTTAGCGATATATAGCTTTTTATCTGGGGTTTTCCACTCTTAAGTGAATCTGGTTGAGGGTGTTGTTAGGGGGGAAGAATGGACTCTCTCTTTTGTCTCACGAAAATATTTGTAGAGGCAGACACACCACCAGAGGCTAAAGAGACCTGAAAGGTCTCCAGCAGAGATCTAATCAGCCCTTCCACAGATGACAGGTTCAGCATCATAGGAATCCCCAACGGACAAGGAAGAGACCATTATATTCTTTGTCTAACCCTTAGGGTCAAACATGTTCAGAAAAAGTCAGAAATTAGTGATAACTAACAGCAGTCTACTGCAAAGTCCCCAGAAAGTACTTATCTGGTATACAAAGGGACGGGAGGGAGAAAAGCAGGAACATCAGGCTCCGTACTAATCAATAATATAGGGTGTCATAGAAAATTGGAAACAGAAGATTCTGGACAATGTAGTTATTTTTCTCCATTGTTGTAACCAAGCACTGAATGGTCTAAAGGAAGAGCACAGCAAACTGCACATTACCGGACAGACAGGCTCCTGATCATGATGTAGAGCACGATCAGAGGAAAAGAATGAAACAACTATAACCCCATATAGCATATATGGGTGCAGAGATATGTAAGTATACACAATAAGCATAACAAGCATTTATGTTCTAAATAGTCCTGAAAGGCTTAATAAGGGAACGAAAAATGAATGCAGCCATCTCTGCCAAAGGAAAGAGAGAATGAAAGAGAGAGAGAAAAAGAAAGAAAGAAAAAACGAAAGAAAGAATGAAAGAGAGAAAGATAGATGAGTGCCTAACCACCACACAGAGTGAAAGTTAGCATAATGGGACCATGGCACTCAAAGGATTACTAAACACTCTCTTCAGGCTCCCATCTAAATAGAGCAGAATCTCAGACAGAGTAATAGACTGATCATAAAATCAACCTACATGGGGCGGCGGGGATTATACAACCTCATATCTAAAGGAAAAAAAAACAAAAAAATAAAACAACATTTGCAAAGCACATTAATCTGGGTAATCAGGGGTTGAGCTGGAGGAGGGAATCCCCGCCCTTCAGACCATGTCTTTTTGGAAGGAGCTCAACCACATGGTTCCTGTGTTTCGTAAGAGATGTAAGAGAAATAAACATTCCCACTAAATTAATTTGGTCTTTAATCCCCCCTGAATGCTATGAAATATCCCATGCATTGCTAGGCAATAATTTGGAGACACCTCTGGCATTTTAAGTCCAATTAGTACCAATGGGAATTTTAGGGCATGGCCATCCTCGTAGTTTTTTCCTATTAGATATGGGGTTGTATAATCCTCCATACGGCAGGTTACAATCACTGGCTTCCCTGAAGTGGATTGTCCAGTTTACAGGCACTTTGTGGGCCACCTACACTGACACCAGGGCAGCACTGAGTCCTATATTTACCTCTGCCTGGGTTAACAGAGCAGCTTCTGTTTGTAGCTTTCTGATGCTTTACATGCAGATGTGGCCAAGGAAGATTTATTCATTTTGATGGCTAATATCAAGGAGGCCAATACTTATTTTTCTGAGGTGATATTTGACTCAGCCAGAATCTATGCTAAAGCCTCCGCTTTTTCTTTTGATGGGCGGGGCACCTTGTGGCTAGAGATTTGGTCTGTGGACCAATCTTCTAAAAAGTCACTTGTCTCCTTGCCTTTTCAGGGCAATTCCCCTTTTGGACCTGAACTGAAACAGATCATGGTGAGTACCTTGTTACATCAGATCTCCAACAAGTGCCCTTTTCTGGTGATGACGGCGCTTCTTTTTCACCCCCCACCCTCCTGCCAACAGGGGGCACAGAGGCCGCAGAGCTCACAAGCCTCTCAAGAGCACACTGCTGTGAAACCTAGACAAACCTGGCTCTAAAGCTAAGTCTGACAAACACACTTCCACATTACTCGCAGAATCCTAGTCTGTTGTTGCATATAGGGGGGCATCTCCTCCTTTTGAGACAGCTGAGCATCCTCAGTAATGAACCAGTGGGTTTTGCTGGTAATCTCAGAATCCCTTCTTCTATACTGGTGTTTTTTGTCAAGGATTCCGACAGAGCCAGAAAAGGCAAGGCTGTTCCAAGAGGCAATGGACTCCATGCTGGAAAACAGGTTCTGGTGCCAGAAACAGCCCCTGAGCTCTCTTCAGGTTTTTATTCCAACCTGTTTGTGGTCCCAAAAAAGGACTGTGTATGATGCACCATTCTGGACCTCAAATGCCTCAACAAGTATACGCTTTGTCATCATAGCGATGTGCTCGGGGGAGTATCTGGTCTCTCTGGATCTTCTGGACACGTATTTGTCCATGCTAATTCATCCGAACAGCCAATGCTACCTAAATTTTTGCTTTCAGTTCTGATCATTTGCAGTTCATAGCTCTGCCTTCTGCTCCGCACATCTTCACAAAGATCATGGCGGCTCTGGAAGCCTTAATCCACACTCAGGGCATCTCTCTGATGCCATATCTGGACGATTTCATCAAGGCCCATTCAGAGGACCTCCTGGATTGTCATACAACTTACTGACGGAGGCACAACAAGGCCAAAACGTACATCTGGGGTTGGCTGCTTCTCCTGTTCAGAGAGGAAGTGCCTGGCATATCGTGGCTGGACTGCAGTTTTGGAAAAAACAGTATGATATACTTCCTGTGTGTGAAAGACACTAGTGGGTTAAAAGATACTGCACCCTGGGTAGGACAAAACTCATAGAGAGCCTGAAAATTTCTATTGCAGGTTTGTTTCTAGTCGAGAGTCTCTTGACTCATAATTTACATATCCCAGATGGCATCCGTATTCTAGTACAGCACTGGTGGATTCTGAATCTGCAGAAGTCCTCCCCAATTCCTTCCCAGATTCTGGTTTTCCTGGGTATGAGCTTCTACACCAGTCAGTGATAGGTCTATCCCCTGGCGGAGAAGATTCTGCTTGAACTGCTGAGGGACATTCTCAGGAACTGGTCCAGAAATCCAGAGTAGATTCTTCAGCAGATGTTTTCCTCTCATGAAACGGGGGGGGCGGGGGGGGGGGGGCGTCTGACAGCCTGAGAGGCTGGGGAGCTGTTCTGAATGGATCAGAATGGATGGGGACTTCCGATTGCTCCATACTGACCCAAGAGGGTGTGGTTTGCAGACCTGGTCAGTCTCTCTGTTCAGGTTTCGATTCATCTCCCAGCCAGGCTGGATCTGTTGCTCCAGGATCACCTGTGGTATGAGGATGTGGAATAACTGGCGTTGATGGCATGGTTTTTGAAGCCAACATCCTAAAGCAGAAGGGATTTTTCGGCTGTCATCTTCACTATCATCCAGGCCCAGAAGCCAGTCTCTTCCAAGACTTTCCTAGGCTGTGATCTATTTTTCATAGGTGGTACACAGACAAGAAGATTTCACCACATGTTTCTGACCTTTCCTTGGGTTTTGTCTTTTCTCCAAAATCGTGTGAGCAACGGGCTAAGCTTGGTTCAAATGTCAGCACTTTCTGTTCACTTTCAGAGACGCACTGCCATAATGCCAGATATCAAAGTTTTTCTTCAAGGGGTGGCTCATGCCTTCCCTTCGTTTAAGGATCCCAATCCCTATGGTACCTTAACCTGGTCCTGGGTGTTTTACAGAGGCCTCTGCCTTCATTTCTTTACTCCAATTGACACTCAAGATTGCCTTTTTCTTGGCAGTTTGCTCGTTGCGGCGAGTAGCCAAGTTGCAAGTTCTGTGTTGCAAACCTCCTTTTCTGGTTCTTCACCAGGATACGGCTGTACTTAATGCCTTTCAAGAGTTTCTTCACAAGGTAATGTCTGAGTTCCACATCAATCAGGAGATTGTCGTACACTCCTTTTGTCCTGACCCATTATCTGATAAAGAGCGGGATATCTATCTGTTGCACGTGATGTGCTGCCTTAAGTATAATGTGCACTGTACAAAGCCTTTTCACATGGCTCTCTCTCTGTTCTCCTTGAGGGTCCCAGAGCTGGCAAGGCTGCTTTCAAGGTTACCATTGCCTCTAGGATCAAGGATATCATGTGCCAGGACCATAAGATCTGAGAGAAACGTGCTCCTTTAATATCACAGCACATTCCACCCAGGTCTGTGGGTGCTTCTTGTCCTATAAAAACCAGGCCTCAGCTGAGCAGCTGTGCAATACAGTGACTTGGTCCTCCTTGCATACTTTTACCAAACACTACCATGTCAAAGTCTTGGCCTTGCCTGAGGTCAGATTTGGCTGGAAGGTCCTGTAGGTGGTTCTGCCAGTTTAGAGACCAGACTATTTTTCTGCAAGTAGTTGTTCAGCAGCTTCTGAGCCCGGCTGGCTCCTGTTTTAGTGTGCTGTGTGAGCTCAGTGTTGTTTGACACTTGTTGCTTGGGTTATTTAGATAATGGATAGACCTGGGCAACTCCAGCTTCATGAGAAAGTGCAGAAGCTCCTTTCCTGCCACTGGAATCCTAGCATTGGTATATCCCCATGGCACCTGTGTTCCATATATGTAAGAGAAAATAGGATTTTAGTGTTCTTACCTGTTAAATCCTTTTCTCAGGTACCTCACCCAGAGAAAGGGACCTTTGTGTTATTGCCTTCCTGGGCAGAGGCGTCCTCTTAGGGTCTCTTTTGTTGTGTCGCTTCAGTCACATGAATTCTAGGAGTTAGTGGGCTGGGAGGGGGGGGGATCTGGAGGATGGAGTCTCCACCCCAAAGACATCCTCCATGGAACCTGTTCTATTTGGACTAAAGAGAAAAGGATTTAAAATGTAAGAACAATAAAATCCTATTTCCTCTCCACGGTGCAGTTAGTTTCCTTCAGAATTGCTTTATTTTGTTTGTTTGTGCATAACAGCCCATATTAGGGGTGGGAAATTATTTTAGCCTGAGGGACATATCTCTGTTCAGAATTAATGAGGAGTGTCACATGGGCACTGTGCTTGTGTGTGTATGTGAAAAAAACACATTCATCTATACACAAATACAACCCTGAACTAACACACAATGACTGCCAGTTATGTCTGGCTTTTCCTTGTGCTTATGATCACTCAACAAGCACTGTATTTAGTCTTGCCATAACACATTGTATAAGTCAAGTGGTGATATTTTCTCAGTATGGTTTTGCTATACATAGAAAACATCACCACATGAGATTATATTTTATATATATATATATATATATATATATATATATATATATATATATATATATATATATATATATATATATATGAATGAAAGCACTCTTATGACCTCCAAAGTATAGGGTCAAAATGCAAAAAGTTTTTTTTATTTGACCACAGTTTCAATTATATTACATAATCTTCCTCATCCAGAGCAACATAAAAAAAATAGTAGAAACATTGGTCAAATAATAATAAAATAGAAAAAAACTTTTTCTATTTTGTTACTATATTTTGGAAGTCCTGAGAGTGCCTTCTCGATTTCACTATTAATAATCGATGTTCGGTTTCATCTAAACAATTTATTTATTTAGAAAATGTTTTACCAGGAAGAATACATTGAGATTTCTCTCGTTTTCAAGTATGTCCTGGATTCTTCTTATTTACATAAGATAAAAAAATGAAGTTACAATCCAAATAC
This sequence comes from Rhinophrynus dorsalis, assembly GCA_037306005.1. Lineage (NCBI taxonomy): Eukaryota > Metazoa > Chordata > Amphibia > Anura > Rhinophrynidae > Rhinophrynus > Rhinophrynus dorsalis. The sequence continues at coordinate 429,213,854 of CM074719.1, read as the reverse complement.
TCTGAATATATATTAAGTTTGAATGGAAAAAGTAGGTATATCTCCATTCCCTTACGATGTAGTAGATTTTTGAATATACCTGAACAGTCTCTGTGTTAGCACTTTGGGCCTCTGCTGGCTCCTGGTTACTTGATGGGACAGGTCCTAGACGCTCTTTAACAGATTGCTTCATGACAGGTAAACTGGGTGGCTGGACTGTAAGCTGACCAACCTTAAATGAACACAAAATGCATTACAGTAATTAAAAAAAAAAAAAAAAAAAAAAAAAATGGTAAGCTAAGGTTTACATTCCCAAAGGATTACTCATGCCTAACAGAAAAAAAAAAAAAAAAGAAAAAAAAAAAAAGGGGGGGGGGGATTTTTGTGCACTTACAAAAACTCCTTTCCTCTTAGTCCTTATAGAATACAGGATAACATGGGGGGGGGTTAAGTTGCTAACTCTAGGAGGCAGGACACTTGTAAACAAAGCTCTCTGGGGGACGTACTCCTTCCCAATTACACCCCCCCACCCCAGCCACCACTCATCCTTTATATCCAAAGAAGCCAAGAACTCCCATGGATACATGGCAGCATTGACCAATTGCAGGTTTAAGATCCCCGCAATTGGTCATTGCTGCCATATGTCCATGGGATTTCTTGGCTTCTCTGGATATAAAGGATATGCATCTTCACATCGCCATTCACGCAGAGATTACACAGTTTTGCTTTTTAAGATCTTCATTTCTTGTTTACATCTCTGCAATTTGCCCTGGTGTCCGCACTGAGAGCGTTCACCAAACAGATGACTGTACTGCCTGGCCATATCCTGGCACAAGGGATTTCTCTTACAACACCCTTTTTGTATGACCATCTTCTGAAGTCCTCTTTAGAAGACCTGTTTCGAATGTGTCTGCTTGGACTGAAAACAGAAGTGACCTGAGGAGCCAGGGGGAGGCTTAGCCACCTGGAAAAAGTAGTATGGAAAACAAGAAATGTGGCATTTGCACGGGAAATCCTGGTGTCTAGCCATGGACTGGGATAACAGGTTTTTACCCACAAATGGCAAGGGGATAGAAACAAGATTTTTGGAAGCTTGAACAATGACAGACAGCACTTAAGTCTTAGAAACAAACGTAACCACCACCACCACAAGGATATAAAAAAGGACTATAGAACTCCAGAGGTTAACTCATCTGCAGCTTCTGTTTTCAGGCGTCGATTGTAGTATTATTAAAAGCTTCATAAAAACACAAGAGTGAGGAAAAGGCTTAGAAAATCAAGTCAACCACCACAAGTTTAAGGTCCTAGAATGAACCTGTGAACTGGGTAATCCATGAAGGAAGTGTGTCAATGGGAGGTCACCTAATGGGCGATTATACAGCCCCATTTACAAGAAATTAAAATAAGTCTAACAATAAAAATAGTGCCCATATACCTTCTGCGGGTTGTAATTTAAAACTGGATGTAGTAGGTGGCAGTAAAGCAGAGGGGGGATTGTAATCTCTGCCTGAGAGACCTTGTGTTTTGAAATGTCCTGCCTTCCAGAGGAGGGGAACTCTATCCCAAGTTCCAGTGATCCACACTGGACAACAGGGAAAGACACTTAACATTTGGTAGAGGAGCCTAGTCTGGAAGTTACTCATTTATTTGAAGAGTGATATCAGACCCTTCGTTACCACCAGAAGACATGACTAAGTACAAATGTTTGACACAGCAAGCTAATTTTACTCTGTGAATGGCTGATTATGCCACTGCTTTGAGTGAAGTGTTATCCTTGTGATATACTCAGCACGTGTCACTCAAAATCATTTGTACAAAGACAAAAGAGGAGCAATTCAAGAGCAACCAATTGTACCACAGTAAATAAAAGCTGCATCTAAAATGGGAATTTTTTAAGTCCTTCAGTGCAATGTATTGTGAAGTAAAGCACTGGAAAACTGTAACATGGAAAAAGTTAGAATCATTACACCTCAATTATGGAGGGAAAAAAAAAAAAAAGAAACGCTCTGTAGTGCTTTTTTTCCATAGTGTGAATAAAAGATATCCCCAAATACTGGGAAAAGTATTTTCAAAAGGTATTAAAAGAGAACATGGAATTGTTTGGTTACCTTGAGTTCAAGATATTTTCGTACGAGTTGCTACTGCTGATACATCAACCTATGGGACGCTTGTGTCAGACTTTTAGTAATAGTAAAAGCACCACCTGGATGCAAAACATCTTAAACTCGAGCTAAGAACATTGCCACTATCTTTTTATTAACTTCTATAAGAAACATTTCAATGCATTTAGGAAGTGTCCTTGTTTTGCTCTATAGGAAAATCCCTACTACTAAGGTTTTCATGAATAAGAGTATACTGCTCCTTTATGAGGTACATTTAAAATAGCTGACATTTGTATATGTGCCCTTTAATGCAGTTTGTTACCCTGGTGGTGGAATAGAGCTGACCCACTTTTGTCTTTGTGCAATGTCGGTGATATCTCCTAAAATTCCCAATGAATTAAATGGGTGTTTTCAATGTTAGAGGTTCTCCATCACCCTGCTTCATCTTGTGCTTGAGACCTCACTACCAATTCAAGGGCATAATCATTGCATTAGCAGGAGTATAACAAAACTGAAGGGGCAGGTAACTGAAGTCATAAAGTGCCACTAACAGTTCATGTCGTCACTTATTGTGCAACCAGTACTCAAGCAGAGATCCCTTGAAAACGTGTTCTGTTAGCAGCACTTAAGAACTTGACTTGCCTACCCCTTCCCTACACCTTCAGTACTATACACATTAAAGCAGACTTATCACTTTGAAAACCATCTTGACAAATAAAAAACAGAAAAGTTAAATTTACAATATGCATTTTTGAGATGGTTGTCTTCATTCTTTTGCAGAGTTGCCAGAATGATTACCTGGTCATTGAGAATTAAACATTGGTCCCAGACTGACAGGCAGGAAACACCACAGACATCTTTCCATAGTTATGCCTGCGCTGTCAGCCCTTTTGGAGCCGAACAGCTCCTATCAACACCTAGAGCAGGCTGTGACTGCCAGCGCAGGCGTCACTATGAAAAGATGTCTGCGTTCTTTCCTGCCTGTCAGTCTGGGAACAATGTTTAATTCTCAATAACCAGGTAATAATTCTGGCGACTAGCGCTATTGAGCAGCTAGTGCCAGATGGGTATTTATTTCGGCCAAATTTGAACAGGGGTGGTAGTTCCGCTGTAAGCTCTGATGCTACAAAATTAAATAAAAATAATAATAAAAAAAAAATCTTAAACTACTGACTAGTTTGTAAACAAAAAATAAAAGATATAAGCGGTTTAAATACATTTAACAAAACCAAAATTTGTGAAGCTTACAGGTCCATTTTAATAATTATTTTTTTGTGGGACGTACAAATGCATTCTCAGTTCCTAAGTTTTTCAGTATGACAAAAGGAGATTATTATTCATTTCATGTAAGAGGAAAAGGAGTTAGTACCTTCGGAGTGGCTGGGACTTGTGTTTGTTGAGAGGGGCCTTCTCTGTGCCAGTACATCTTGATAAACCGATTATTCAGCACTGCTTCTGTACTAGATATAGCTTTCTTGGCTTCTCCATGTGAAGCAAATTGAATAAGAGCACCTTCAGGATCCCCTTCATAAGCAACCTATACAACACACACACACAAACACCTCAATGTATGGATAGACATAAACATGACAAATGTAAGATTCCTAGCCTAAAGGAAGAGCAATGTTTAAAGGAACAAGGACCATATAATTATGAGCTACTTTATTCAAATCATAACAGCTTTGTCATAACAAATGAAGTAATTACTATCATGTCTATGGCTAACTACAAAGATTAACCTTCCACAAACAGTACCCTACTTCATTAGAAATAAAAACATACAAATAACAAAATGATAAATCCTGCTGATCTTCTAAATAGAAATAGTATAAAGTCAGTAAATATACAGTCAAAAAGTAAATAAACTGGTACAGTAATTAGATATAATCCCCTACAAAAATAAAATAAAATGAAGGACTCATATTAGAGACAGGATGATGCATAGAGTGCAACAAGTGCTACATAGGATCCATATACACAAATACAAACAAACAGGTATAAAGTGCAAAACTTAATTCATCATAAAAAAGGTAAGCAGAATACTATCTTAGAAGTCCAAATATAGATGATCCACTAACAAAGCCTATAGGGCAATACAAGTTGGGTTGTTTGGAGAGCCCTGCTGCTTCACTTTATTCTATATTTACTTTTGACTCTATATTTGGACTACTTTGTATACCTTTTGACTGTATATTGGCTTTCTACTACAACTAGGGGATCAGTACTTTGTGTTATTTCTGTGATTTAATTTTTTATTTGTAATAGAGGTCATTTTTGTACACTATGAATTTCAATAAAATAGGATTTTAGTGAACTCACTGTTGAATCTTTTTCTCTTAGTCCATATGGAACATAAGGACTAAGGGGAAAGGCACTTAAAAAGAAACTGTGTCTTTGAGATGGAGACTCCATTCTCTTCCTCCAGCTTAACCCTCTCCAGATTTACATAAAGCAAAAGGCACGAAAAGACTCCTCTGCCTGGGGAATGAAACACAAGGTATTGTCTCTGGGTGGGAGTTCTGTGTTCCATATGGGCTAAAAGAAAAAGGATTTTAAGGTGTCACTAAATTCTTATTTTCTCTTCCATCCTATATGGAACACAGGAACCATGGTGATATACCAAGGCATTGGGTATAGAAGACCAGTATTTTATAGGACTATACTGGCATAATGTTACCTCAGGGATCAACAGACACCAATATCACACAGAAAACAGCCAAACGGGCTGAAATCTACAGAATAGGATGTAGAGATAAGAAAGAGTTCTTAAGCAGCAATGACCTTCCGGTCAAGGCTGGCCTCAGCTAAGGCCAAGAGACTGACACGATAGACATTCTTGCATACATTCAGCAAACACTATGTTGCCGCCTTCCACAGCTGCTTGGCAGGGCCCGGGAAATGCCAACAGACCTGGTGAAGTGCGCTGTGACTCTGAAGGTAACAGGTTTGTTTTTGATCACATATGCCTGTCATGTGGTAGCCTTGATCCAAGAAGCAATAGTGATTTTGGATGCAGCTTGACCCACTCTAGGGCATTCAGGGCTGACAAAGAGGGAATCTGCCTTTGAAAAGGATGCATGAGATGCACATAACACTTAAGGTATCGAACCAAATCCAACTGATGAAGATTCCTTTCATGTTTAGTGGAAGATTCGGGACAAAAAAGAAAAAAGGGAAGGATGGACATTTTCCTTGGTTATGTGAAAATCGGAAATGACTAGGTAAGAAACCTCTACAGTTAAGAACCACTGCCTTGTACTGGGGAAAAACAAGAGGAAGAGGTTTACAACACCAGGCTTGTAGCTCAGCAACTCTTTGTATAGTAACAATGGCAAAGAGAAAAGCCATTTTAAGCATAAAACAATACAGGTAAACCGATGAAAAAGGTTCAAAGGAAGGTCTCAGAAGAATATCAAAGACCAAGTGTTAAGGTCCCATAGAGGAGTGGGGTCCCTAAAGGAGGGGAAGGCATGATTCACTCCTTGAACAAAGGTCTTAACATTTAATAAGAGAGCAACACACTTTTTGAAAAGAACTATAAGAACTGAAATATGTATCTTGATAGGTCTTTGTTCACACCATCCTGTAAGAAAACCAAAATCATAAGAAGGCTGAAGGACATATTCCTATTAGCCCACCACTGTAAAGAGAAAAAAAAAAAAAAAAAAAAAAAAAAAAAAGAGAAAAAAGGACCAGATCCTAAGCTTTGGAAGGAAAAGGTTTCCTCACTTGGATCATGGTGCAGATTACACCATCCAAATACCCTTCTCCTCTTCAAGACGTCGACTTCAAAAGCCATGCCGTCAATGTCAGACTTTAAATCTGCTGATAAAAGAGGGAGCCCTGTGTTAGAAGATCAAGGGAAGATTAAATGGATCACCAATGGAAAGTTTGAGAAGGTCCAACTGGGTCATAAATGCACAATCAATATGACAAGAGCCCCTCTACATCTTGATCTGCCTTAGTACCCAGAGAACGAGAGGGAACGGAGTAAAGACTCAAGCTAGATGAAACAATGCAAAGTAACAAGGAGGTGCCAATAATAATAATAAAATTAAGATTGTAAAAAAAAAAAAAAAAAAAAAAAAAAAAAAATACATTCACATTATATAATTGATGTGTATATACATACATACACACATTCACGGCAAAAAGAAGCCTGCAGAGAACTCACCAATGTCTCTGCCTGGTCTCCCTAAAGGACCGCTTACGTCCTCGTGGATGAAACAAGAAGAACTGCTCCAAATTCAGTATGAAGTTTCTTACTAATACTGGTTTATTAAAATATTATAAACAATATATTTATATGTCCTACAATTCAACGTGTTTCATGAGGGCGTGAGCAGTGTTTTTGCGGTGAATGTGTATGTATATACACAGCAACTATAAAATGCAAGTGCATTTTTTAGACATTCAATTTATTAGTGTGATAAGACACCTTGTTGTTTTGCTTTGTTCCATGTATATTGGCTCCGCAAATGGAGGTCTGGGGAGAGCAGCCTATCTATGGAAGAGAAAGAAGCTGACAGGGATGCAGCTCAATATATCCCAGAGTCTTTATAGCTAGCCTGCATATAAGCGAACTTCCAGCAATTTGTTTTGGGAGAACCATTTTTCTGGTGGTGGTAGGGTGAGATTATATATTCCTGCACAAAGAAGTACCTCTTTTTTCCTTCCTTTTTCCTGTATAGGCTACATGAAAGTTGCATGGGACGGACATCATGTCCATCACAATCACTCAAGGGTACAGAACAGAGAAACCTTCTTGAAGTTCGGAGATGCCTTCAGATCCATTGACGGGAGACCCAAGAAGCAGACTAAATGATCTAATACCGCCTGAGTTCCAGTTTCCTGGATCCAGATCTTGTAGACTTAGGAAATCTCCGACCATGTTCTCTACTGCTGGGATGTGGACTGCCAAGAGGGCTGTGGCATGCACTTTCGCCCACTGAAGGCGAAAGGCAAAAGCAAAGGAAATGATGATGGTCTGGATAAATCGGGACATGCCTATGGAGGCTAGATACTCTGCGGGACCCAGTGCCGAGATAACAGACCATAGGGATTCCATCTTGAATCAAGTGGCTCACACCTAACAGGTGAGACATTTCAAGTCCAGTATAGGACAGTAGCAGTCATCCTTTTTGGGAACCACATTTGGGTTGAAATAAAACCTTGAGGAGTGTTTCTGGGCAGGAATCTGAACCAAAAACTTGTTTGTCCAACATGAGATGTAGTCTATGAGCAGACATGCTTGATCTTGATCCAGTAGAACTCTTGACAAAAAGAAGAGATATGGATGAAGGGACTTGAAGGTCTAGGCGGCATTATTCCAAAATGACCAACAAAACTCACTGGTTCATCAAAGAAGAAGCCAGGGGACTTAGAAGAAATGTGAGTCAGAAATTGCATCACTGATGACCTTCCCAAGTCAGCTCTACCAAGTCAGGACCAAAGTGATGCTTTATCACAAAAAGAAGGGAAACGAAGGATCTATTTGAAGATTGTGGCTTAAGATTTGTCTGGCTGGCCAAAGAACACCACACAGAAACAGATAATGCTGAGGACTTACTTGAGAATGTGGCAGCATCAACTGCTGCTTCAAGAGGTATGTGTTGGCCTCCAATATTGTCGGCAAGCATTACCAGGAATTCTTCTGCAGTAACTTCCCCATGGATGGCTTCTGAGAGTTGCTTACCCCAAACAGCTATGCTCTGTAAACCCAAGCTGAAGTAAAGATGGATGTCAGGGCTGCCACAGTTGGTGAAAAGCTTGCCTTTAATAAGTAATCAAGGCATTTATCAGCCTGCTGCTTAAGGCCTGCGGCATCTGCCAGTGTTGGCTGGTCAAGAAATATGGGGATCAACCACACCTGGGGAAACCCTCTGTGCTAGAGCCTCAGCAGAAAAAGGATATAATCTGGAAATATGCTTATTAAGGAAAGTCTCTTATCTGATGTCTTCCATTCCACCAGAAAAACGTCATCTATGGTACTGTATGTAGGAAAGATTGGGGAGTTTTTCTTGCATCTCTGGAAGATGTCAGTGAGGCAGAAGCCCACATCAGAGGCACTGCTCTAACAAGCCCCTGCGCTGAGGGGTAAGGGTCAGTTTCATAGTGATCCCCAAAGGACAAGTAAGAATAAATATCCTCTTCCTATGCATCTATGTCCTCATCATAGGAGTCCCAAACTAGTTGACAGTGGCCCTTAAAGAATGGATCAATAAATCTGATGGGGGCATGGGTCACCATGAGTGGAGAACCCCTTCGGTGGATGAAGGAATGGTTGTACCAGAGGACATCAGTGTTTTAACCAAAGCTGGCTCTTGATCAGTGTTGGAGAGCCCCGGTGGGGTAGTAGGGGCCAGAGTAAACGAGGGGCATAGGGTGCCAGGTAATTCCCATGGAAGCCTATTGTGACATGATGAATGAGCTAAGGAAGAAAACTACCTCAAACTAGGACAAAGTAGTACAAATCTACAGAAAAGACCCCAAATATACTTATCTGACTGCAAGGGGTTAAATAGCAAGAGAGAGAAATGGAAAGTCAGACTCTGCATAAGATAAGCAATGGACGAGTAAGATGGCAGCCAAGTCGCAGAAAAAAAGCCCGGGAAACAAGGGATTCTGGGAATTTTAGGTTTCAATATATTGCTGATATGGGGCAAACGGTGGCTCCCAGCTGTGAAAAGCGAGTAATAAAGCATGGTCAGTGGTTACGTTTGAGTCCACTCTTCCCCGTATGCCACATGCAGGTGCAGAGATTTGTCCCATTTATCTATAGGGAACAATGACGACCGCTATGCTGGCTCCCATTCTTAAAGAGACCATGTGCCTAAAAAGAGGATTTTAGTCTTACCTGTTAAATCCTTTTCTCTTAGTCCATACAGGTTACTGGTAACTCTGGGTAGGCAACCCTCCCCTTTAAGTAGGCAGGGGGTTGAGCCTACCTTCCCTCCTTGGCTGCAGCTAGCCAACCAGCTCCAGAAAAATTTGAGACACTAACTAGTGACTAGATAGTAGAAGGGAAAGAAGACCAGTCTTTTAGAGCAGACACATCAGACACTGGCAAGGCAGTAGACTTGGATAGTCTGGAGATAGGAGCATCCACTTTAGGAGGATGAACTCACTGAGCAAGCGCTGCCTCAGAAAAGGGATAAAGCTTAACAAATGTCTTGGAGACAGAAGGTTTCCTGTCCGGAGACTTCCACTCTTCAGACACAAGGCGGTCAAGAGTGGGGTTAGGTGGAAAGCAAGTAAGGGGTTTTTTAGGCTCCTGAAAGACATCTGAAGGGTCAGAAGGAACCTGCACTAAGGGAATGTTTAGGGTATTTAAAACAGCCCTGATCAGGCCCTCAGCCGAGGGCTCAGGATTAGCCTCAAAAGGGTCCCCAAAAAACTGAGAGGAGCCCAAAGCAGAACATTCCTCAACATCTGAATCCACCAACAGTTCCTCCTCAGAGGAATCTGACACATCAGGTACACCCTGAGGCTTTTGCAGGGAAGACTTGACGAAGGAGGGGGTCTGCCAAGAATGAAAGACCCCCTATAACTGGGATGGAAAGAGTTGCAAAGTGGACCTAAGGTCCCTAGTAGCAGCCTTGAACTCTTGCACCCAAACTGGCTCTAATGCATGGCTGGAGGTCCCTGGGAGACTCTCAGGAACATCAGAACATGCTAGGCATAAATTACCTGAAAATTATCTAGGTAACCCTGAATGACAGGAAGCAATGCGCAGTATGGGATACAGAGACCCCAGCATCCTTAGTCTTACGTCTTGCCCCAAGCTCCAATGGTATGGACATTCTCACATTGTCAATAACCTTATTTTATAACAAATAACCCAATTACAGTGTGTGTGATTAAAGTTTCACCCCAGAAATCGCTAAAATAGACTTATCTGGCAGGCGAAGGGTTAATCAGAAGAGGAGAGGAGAGAAGGAGAGTCCAAGCCGTGCATAGGATACTCGTTCTGAAAAGATCACAAAATGGCTGCCGCGGTGGGAGCCAATCAGAAACGAACATGCGAAGCAAGCCCTCATGGGAAATGTTGTTTTCCCAGAAAAGCACCCCAAACAGTGCCCGAAGCCCCCTGAGCCCACCAACACACTAGAAACATGAACCAGATGATAGCGCAAGGACAGACAAGTGAAATGAGTTGCTAGGTTAAACGGTTGCAGAGATATGTCCCAAACTGTACAGTCCCATAGGAGTGAATGGAGCAATGGCGCCTATGCGCGCCTTTACTCAAATTTTACAGAATTGAAGGTGTAATATTAAAAGACATGAAACATCACTAAAATATGTTAGGATACCCAAAAAACACTGAACCAGTAGGACAAGTGTCAGAACCCCCCCCCCCCATGAATGCCAAACCAGCAGCTAAAGGGTTAAATACAACATAAATCTGCTCCAAACACCCAGAAGACATACAATGAGTGCAGGAGTGTGCCATAGGAACTCCAAATGAAAAACCCCTGTGCTGAGGGGCACTGTGGGACATGTGGACCTGCAGCACTCAAAGGGTTGCTCACCTTTCCTGCAGATCTTCGGTCTTCAGATTACCATGTTTAAATAAGAAGCCTCTGTGGGCAACTCCTGAGGAAAGAACTCGCGGCCAAGATTTTCCCCCCATGGCTTAAGGTCCACAAAAGGAATTGCCAGTTATGGTAATCCGCCTAATGGTGGTATTCCATTTCTAACAAAAAAAAAAAAAAAAAAAAAAACCTTCTAAAGCTATAGCAGAACTGTTCTCTTGCCTGTGTTATCTTCACCAAGGAACAAATCTTTCTAGAGCTGGTTGGCTAGCTGCAGCTAAGGAGGGAAGGTAGGCTCCACCCCTGCATACAATTCTAAAATTGTTCCTGCCTACTTAAAGGGGCAGATCGCCTACCCAGAGTTACCAGTAACCTGTACTGGACCACAGAGAAATATAAATTTAAATAAAAAGGTAAAAATAACCAAAATTAGCGAACATATGGCCAAAAGCACAGAAATGTCTCTGCAATAAAGATTATCTGCAAAGTGAAAGGTTAAGTCACAAATAAACTTTCAATTGGGAAACTAATCAAGAAGCGATGAAGGACCGTATTTAAAAAAAAAAAAAAAAGAGTAGCAGCCATTGTTATAACGAAGGCGCAAATGAAAGAGTATCATGTTAAAGAACTGAGTGCAAAATTGGCACCCACATACAGTAGAGTCCTTGCCTAACGTAATGGGACAATAGCAGATAAATTAACCATTTGAGTTTACTAGTCTTTCTTCAGGCTCCCATTGTTTATTGCAAAACTTCATAGAAGAACAACCACTTATAATAAAGTCAACTTCCACAATGAAATGGTCTAACAATAATCCTACGAATCCAGCAATCCAGCTCCAGGGAAGCCAGGTAATGGCAGCCTGCCAACTGGGGGATTTTACAGCCATATATCTAAGGTTAAAAAAAAAAAAAAAAAAAGATACCCAAAATCAAGCAGTAGTGCCAGCTTACTCCTCTTGCTTGACAAATCACTTGTTTCTGAATAGAGGTTAGGTTAAGATGGAGGAAGAGATGGGAGTCTCTGCCTTAAAGACCCTGTTTTTTCTTTTTTTTTTCTTTTTAAGTGTCCTGTCTTTTGAAGGAGTGGAGCTTAACTACCATGGTTCCTGTGTTCCATAGAGAACATAAGAGAAATGGTCATTACTTATATACTATCATTCTAATTGAGCACCTCAATTGAGAGGTCTACTTGTTTTTGGTCCAGTCCACCATTTCTTTGTGGTGGTTCTTTGTACCAAACACCTGTTCTTTCTATCAGTTTCTATGGATAGAAGTAGACTAAAACTCAGTTCTGCAGTTGAATACAGGAGAAGTGCAATGGAAAATTGTTTCAATAAACAGCTTTAATAGCTTTTGTTTTAATAATTTCCCAGCACCAGGAATTAAAGGGGTTTACTCTGCAGGGGGAGCCCTGCTAAACAGGTGTAATGAATATAAAGTCTAACACTGCGACACATTTTAAACATCTCCCTCAAACTATGTTCATACAGGTAATACATAAAGCACATGTTCTGGGCAATGCACACTTCCTGTGAACCAAGTGCTGGGGGAAGCCATATATACTTTAAATCAGCCGAGCAGCACACAGACATTAGTATTACCCCTGCTTGGAATGCACCAAACTGGGCCAGCCTGTGAATGCACTGTTGCAAAGAGAAGAGCAACAATTTAATCACCCGTGTGAATGTCCTACATGGCAGCAGGCATTCACGGCTGGAACTCCCCAGCAGTCAATCAATTGATGGAGGAACTGCAGTAAGTTACATTTAACTTGTCAATACATATTGAGTTGGACAGTGCCATAAACTGCAATTCATTCTATATTTGGACAACAGTGTTACCATGACACAGATGCTCATGTTAACACGACCTTACATGGGCTCATAATACTGCAATTATTTTGAGACATGGTAGCGGACAAATGAGTCTCACTGATATAATGCCTTGGCCGTTAAGCTTCTCCAGTGCAATGCAAAGCAATGCATTGCACTGCAGACATCTCTAGTACACACCTACTTTTATACATTTACAACATGAAAATAGCAATAAATATGTCAGCATCAGCTGCATCTATCTCCCCACTGTCACCGCGCTATGATCAGAGCTTGTCCTCACACCACCCTGCATACCTTCAGCAGGCACCAAAGTTTTATTTGGAATCTTTAGCTTCTATTAAAGGAACAGAGACCATTTATTTTTGCTTTACATGTTCTGCAAGTACATAGTATGTACAATCATACTGCTTATACTTTTAACTTTTTTTTTTTTTTTTAAATTTTATTTTGCACTTTTATTTCCTTGTCAATCAGCTACCCATTTGAAGAGTGCTTTCTGTTCAGGAACATGAAAGCAAGATAGTGAAACCATGTAAAAATAATAAATAATGTAAAGAAAGCACACAATGCACGGTGCTGCAGAAAGACTAAAAGGGTTAATAGATTTGGTAAAGGCTGCTTTTTAAGACCATCCATTTTCAATATGCAATGGTGGTGCCTTATAAAGAAAACAATTTAAATCTGCTAGCATTTTTTTTTCTTCATTTGAAAGGAAAAAAAAAATTCTTCAGGAAAAAAAAAAAGCTCCAGCGTCATTTGTTCTCTTGTAAAATATGGGCCGTTTTTACTATTAACTTAAATTAAAAATGTGCCATCTTCTCAATCTTATGGAAATATGGTACGCTTACTACTCCTTCCATACTCGTCAACAAACAAGCAATGTTTTACGACATACTGCCAAATATGAATAAAAAACAAAATACAATAGTTAAGGTGTTAGTTTAAAAAGATACACAACCTGCAAATTCACCAATGTCCCAAATTTACTGAAATGTTCATTAAGTTTACTGATATTGTTCAGCTCTGGAGGAATTCTTCTTAATTCCAGCTTTGTATTTTCATTTGTAAAAGGAGTCTTTTTCTGAAACGCTGGGCCAGTTCTGTTGAAGTTTGATCTGTGAACACAAATTACTCAACTTAACACACATTGGCTAACATGCACATTTAAAAAACCCAAAACAAGAGACTTTGTATGCATACAAGTCTAGTAAGCATCTATCTATACACACAGTGTGTGTAAATATGTGTGAGTGTATATATGTGTGCGAGTGTGTATGTTTACGTTTTAACTGATTAATATTATGTCTTAACTACGTTTGGTGCCTCTAACAACATATGAATGAATGAAGAGTATATAACTGATTAACTGATATAACTGTGTGGTGTAATCTTGATAATGGTCACAAATGCTGCCCAAAACATCAGTTCAATAAACTGATATAAGTGTGTGTGTGTGTGTGTAAGATGTTTCACAAAAAGTTATCCCAGCTCAAGTCAGACAACAAAATGCACTCTCTCCCAGACTCTGAAGAAGAACTGTCCAAGATATAAAGAAATGGGTCCCTGCAATCGCAACAGAAAAGCAGTGCAATTGTGAAGCAAACCAACAGCACTTCAGTCGTTTGCTCCACAATTGTACAACTTATCTGTTGTGTGCAAAAGCCAGTTTCATAAGCTAAATTTTGACTGAAAAAACAACAAGTTATATACATATTATTCCATTGCATATATGTGCTTATAAACTGTATTTCCAGTTTAAATTATTCTTAATTGCACTTACTTGTCAAACCATGGTTTTTTTGATGGTATTACAGTGTTCTCTGAACCAAGTTTTCTTTTCCGAGCCTCGGAATCTACTACTATCCTCATACTGTTGTTACTGTTATTTTTCTCTATTAAAACAAAACAAAACAAAAAAAACACATTATACGGTCCGTTTTTCTAATGGGAGGATACTGCGTCTATGAATAGATGCTCCATAAATAGAACTTAAGGAACTCTGGACAAAAAGAATGGTGAGGCAGAAGGGATTTAATTTCTAAGTGGTACTCTTCTGAATTCACAGAACCCAATGGTCAATCACAGAACACTCATACGAGTCTTGAAAATGATGGTGTACAACCCCCCCCCCCCTTACAGGCAGAGATGGACAGGACTCCCCATGTCATGCAGAGGCAGGCTTATCAGCCTTGACTTCTGAGCAGAGTTCTTCTTCTGCCAAGACTGTTTAGGCTTTGGGGCTGGGCAGGCCTGAGGTGTTTGAACCCTACGCCATGAACTGGTGGAGGTAATGAAAACCATGCATCTTCTTAGGTCAAAAAAAAAAAAAAAAAAAAAAAAAAAAAAGGGGGGTCTTTCCAGAAAATCTATTGGCACTGAAGGCTACCTCAGTGAGGTATGTGTTGGCCTCTATAAGATTAGCTAGCATTACAAGCAGTTGCTATTTGGAAACATTCCCCCTCCCTCCAATGGCATCTGACAGTTGTTCACCCAAGATAGCCATGGCTCTATGAACCAAAGTGTAGAGAAAATGAGTCACATGGCAGCCCCAGTTGTTGCCTGATCCTTGAGGGTCATGCCATCTGCCAAACATAGCCCAGTGTTTTTAACAAGGCGAGTTATTGGGGGACAAATGGAAGATTGGAAATCCCACTGCAACAAAGTCTCAGCAAAGAAAGGACAGAGGCTGGAGGTGCATTCATTAAGGTGTTGTCTTATGAGGAGTTTTCCATTCTTACAAGAAAATCTGGGGGGGGGAGGAAAAACGGCTGATTTCCTTCTGCAATGTTGGAAGATGTCCAGTAAGGAAGAAAATGTCTCAGAGGGCTCAGAGACTTTTAAAGTCTCTAAAACAGCTCTGATAAGCTCCCTCAACTGAGGGGCAAGGATCCTCCTCAGAGGCATCCCCAAGAGAAAAAGGAAGAATCTATGCCCTTCCTATCAATGTGAATCTCCTCCACAGAGACGTCTCCAACCAGCAGAGTGGACCCTGAAGCCAGGATCAGCATGTCTGACAGGAGGTATGGTGTGCCAGGAATGGAGCACTCCTTGATTAGATGAAGGAATAGGAGCAACTGAAGAAATCAGTCTCAATCCACACTGCCCATTTTTTCTGCAGTGGAGGGCCCCGGTGAAGTAGTATGGGCCACAGTGTAAGAGGGGCTCAGGATGCCTCAATATTCTCATGGAAGTTCAGTTTGGCATGAAGAATAGTAGCTAAAAGGGTTAAAGAAGCCCCTAAAACCTAAGGCTTGGATTTCCCCATATGTCCCTTGGAGTGATAAAGAGGAGATAACGTATCCAGTGCAATAAACTCTCCAGTATTTCTGTTATTCGATGGAGACTATGTACTAAGATCTCTCCACTGTGAAACATGTTAGAACACAGGCTCCATACAATAACAAAGAAACTATAGAGTAACACTCTGGAAAGTTATCTACAAGGGAGACCCTCTCAGGCACTCTAAGGAGGACAAAGACAAGACAGATATAGACAGCACCTTACTGAAGGAATGAGGCCTATAATTAACAATAATATCAAAGTATTTTACCAGGAAGGATATATTAAGACTGTCTCTCGTTTTCAAGTATGTCCTGGAGTATAGATGATATTATTATACAATTTAATGGTACTCATTTTATCTACCTCGGAAAGGATGAAAGGCTGAGTTGACCCTGCTGGGACTAGAACCTGTGACCCTGAGGTTTAACCAACTGAGATATCTCACTAGCATAATTAAAAGTACAGTTATAAAAACTAATTGCTTTACCTGCTTCCATTTGTGTGTTCTGTCTCTCAAACCAATTTCAGGTGGCTGCAGCTGTTGCTGTTGTCAACTGCCACTTTACAACTGTGACATTCTGGCAGTTGAAAACCATGTTAGCATAAGCCTGTCTGTATAGCACTTTTATGTGAGATTTTTTAACCTCTTGAGCGCCAGAGGGATATGCAATGCATTGGTTTGCAATTTGTTGCCTACCCCTTTGGCACTCAAAGGGTTCAAGTGGAATTGTCAACAGGTAACTGGGAAAGAGCTTTCAACAGCACCTAGATACATTGATAATTGTTTTATTCAAACCATTTGATATATTCAAGCTTTGTCAGTTATTGAAAAACAGGAAGGCATTGACACAATGCTCTCCATCCTTACAGCCCCTTCCAATCAGTTTATTTGCATAAACTGACAAATTTGAATATCTCAAACTACTGCATAAAATTAAAAAAGGCAAATAAAACGTAGGCGTTTTTCAAAGTGCTTTTCAAAATCACCCTTGTTACAAAGTGACAGTCCCACTTTAAAGGGATAGTAATACTTCAAAGTTCCTATTCCCCATATTGTACGCATTGAAAAATTAAATTCAGTGCCCCCAGTGCTCTCTCTCAAACCTTTATGGTTTGAGAGATAATCGTTGCCAAAGTTCCTCCCTCCCTCCCCTTTCTCTTAAGTCAGAGATGTAGCTGACTGAAAGGGAATCCGGTCTTACATGCATCAGGAGGCTCTGCAGCAGAGCAGCGATCGCGTTAATCAAAAAGAAATCCTTCACTTAAACGGTCTTCTACGTGTGCTTGATTAACGCAATCTCGGCTCTGCTGCAGACATCATAGAGCACATGTACTATGTTAAAAGTGGAGTAATTCTTGGGTAAATCAATGACATGATAGGGTTCAAACAAAAGTTTGCATGGACTTAAATGTGGCAGTTAACCACTTGAATGCTAGATAGGTCCCCGATGCTTTGGTTCAGAATCCTAGCATTCAAGAACAGGCCCATTTAAATCAAAAGGAAAGATTATTTCTTTGGTGCAGTTGATTTGCCCTACATTTTTCCATGCATATGACCCAATGTAATTTTTTTTTCTATTTTTTACTCTTACTTGAAAAACAACAACAACCACAACAATGGCCAAGATGGTGGTACACATAAAATACATTGTATATGAGCTCAAAATAAAAGGTGATATCTATACCTCTTGGAGGTGGAGGAGGTAAATCCATGTCTCCAGAAGTTAGTCCTATCAAATTTGGTCTCTGAGCATGATGCCTATATATAGGTCTTGACGTATTGGTCATGCTTGGTGCCTCTGGATTGTATCCATCTGCTTCGTATGTTTCTGGAAACAAAGGAATGGGTCCTGTTGTAGCTAGGAAAAAAAATGTGATTAACGATTATTTTCCTGTGGCACAGAAATTAAGTGAAACCGATATCTCACAAATCAGCTTTAAAAATATAACAGTCCTTTCTTTGTATTAATACAATTAACTAAAGCATTATTTAAGGTATACTACATTAATGCATTTGAACATGACCAACCACAACTATAGCCTGTGTATGCTGTGGAGTGCCACAATATGTTTACAAATTGAAACTGTTCACCACTGCTCTATACCTTCATTCACCGCATACAACTTCCATCATCCTTACCTTGCTTCTTTCCCCAAAAATACTGTAAGTCCAGTTTTGTGTAAGGATCTTGCACAGTGCTGCCTGGCTCCCCCCCCCCATGTCATTGTGAACCATGAGCGCTCAAAGTCATCCATTCTGTACTCAAGTGTGAATCTAGCTGTTACCAGAACTGAAATCACTCTGAACGGCCCTCTATCTCACCTTGAGTGCACAATGACAGGGCAGGTGGAGAAGAGTGGGGAGTGCTGTGCAAGATTGGGAAGAGGTTATGGTTCCTGGTGAAGAGGTCTCCTTAAACATTAATTTATGGACTTACGGTAACAGCTAGATTGGCATTTCCGTACAGCATAGATGACTGAGCGCCTTTGCGTTCCCAAAAAAACAGTGAACGACACCAGCTAACTAATGGCAGGGGCAATTTTAGACAAGTAAAGTAGTCAGTGTTTAAGAGGCATTAAATAACATTGCTCATGGTGCACAATGACAGGGCAGAACGGGGAGAGAGAGCAGGGCAGCTCCGTGCAACATCCTTACACCATAAATTACTGGACTTGCAGTATTTGTGGTGAAAGAGGGAATGTAAGGATTATGGTAGTTGTATGCTGTGAATGAGGGTAGCAACATTTCAATAGGCGACATGAGTACCTCGAGCTTTTATGCAGGGCAAGATTCTCATGTCTCCATTTTCAACATGGTTAATGTGGCTGCTAGCCACATTATATTTTACATACAATGTTTTAAAAGGATACCATGTTGAATTTGCAGTAATTTGGAATGGGGCAGGACATTATTTAAGAATGCAATCCTGTGTGATGGTCCATTTAAGCCAGGAAAGGATCATAGCTTTATGAGCCGGTCTGCCTCCTTCCTAGGGCCTTCAGGTATGACGAACAAAGTATCTGTTTGTATGAAAGAGTGCATAGTCTGGATATAGGATTGAAGACACTGGACCACATTCAAAGTATGAAACACCTCCTCCTTGCTGTTACATAGGTTGGGTCACAAACAGGGAAGAATCTCTTGACTGAGGTTAAAAGATGATAACTTTAGGTTGAAAATCCGGAACTATGCTCAAAACAACTTCGTCTTGATGAAGACTAAGTTAAAAAGATCTGCAGGAGGGAGCACAGAAACTCTTTGTGCAGAATGTATAGTGTTAAGGTAAAAAGACTCACATATCACATGTCTGAGAGAAGCTGAAGCTAGAGGCACAAAAGGGAAAAGACTTGAATTACTCCCACCACTAGGTTAAATTGCCAAAGTAGCATAATCCCAATATGGAGGAACAATATAAGTCATACCTTAATTGAATGTCTGACTCCCAGGAATCCTTGCAATCCCCATCTGGAGGAAACATAGTGATTCATACGTCCTTTGAGCTTCAGAATTTAAGCCTCAACTTCTATGCTATTTAGGTGATGTTGCACAGGGTGGTGTGCTTAATGGAACTTTGATTAAGAAGGTCGGTTAACAGAAGACATCAAAGATCCTCCACTGACAAATCTAACAGATGGTGAAACCAAGTTCTTCTTGGCCAAAATGGAGTGAAGAATAGAGCATGAATTTGGGGACCACACAGGAAAACATGACAATCGGATGAAAAAATATACAGAGTGTAATGCCAGGGTACCACCAAGGTGTCCACCATCACTGCCCTTGGATTCCTTACTCCTGAGTAGAACACTGGCTATTTTTGCGTTGATGCTGACTAGCATAACCAGTAGTTCATCTTTAGCCACATCCCCACGGATGGCATCTTAGAGGTGTTCACCCGATACAGCCATAGACCTAGTGACCCAATCGTTGACAAACGAGTCGCAGAGCAGTCCCAGTGGCCTCAAAGTTCACCTTAAATAAGGAATCTAAGCATTTATCTGCCTGATCCTTAAGAGCAGTAGTGTCTGCCAGAGTCAGGGTGCTGTTTTTAGCAAGGCAAGATATTGGGCATTTAAGCTCAGGTGGAAAAGCACACTGCAACAAAGCCACAGCTGAAAAAGGATAGCGGCTGGATATGTGCTTGTTAAGGAATAGACTCTTATCATACATCTTCCACTCTTCCAGGAGAACCTGGTCCAGAGAATGATTGGAAGGCAAAATGGGTACCCCCTTTTTGTGCCATTGAAAAGTGAGCAAGATCCCGAATCAGAGGCCTCAGAAACTTGAAGGGACTCTAATACAACTCTGATGAGCACCTCAGCTGAAGAGCAAGAATCCTCCTCATAGGCAACCCCAAAGGAAAAGAAGGAATCCATATCCTCCTCAGCAGTGTCAACTTCTTCTGCAGAGGAATCGCCAAACAACTAAGGTTGGCTCCTAAATATAGGATCAATGTGACTGACAGGGGTTATGGGGCACTAAGAATAAAAGGCCACTGGGATAGAGGCAACTGAAGAAATCAGATTCTTAAGCCAAACTGGGTCTTGTTCTGCAGTGGATGGCCCTGAGGGAGTAGTAGGGATCACTGTACAAGAGGGACACACCATACCTGAATAGTCCCATAGAAGCCCAATCTGTCATAAGGAATAGTGCACTAAAATTGTTAAGGGGAACTCGGAATCCTTATGTTTGGATTACCATGTATCCCTGAGGATTCACCACATTCAGGAAAAAGCCTCAAAGTGCAACAGTTGCAGACATACGTCCTTATTGAGAACTGCATACTACAAAGATGGCCACAGCACTGACAGCCAGTTTTTGAAAGGCTGCATCAAATAAAAGGTACTTATAAAGTAAACAAAAAAAGGCTGAAACTGTATACATATATAAAGAAAAAAAATAGAACAAAAACATTTGCTCTAAAGAGAGGTGAAAGACCAGTAACAGTGTAAAATCAGCCCTAGTGCAGAAAGTTATAAAACCCATCCATTACAAGCAGCAAACTTACATTTGTGCGATGCAAGTAGAAATGAGATGGAGTGATTTTAAAGTTAGAAAACCATAAAATGAATGCAAGACTACAGCAGGGACATAAAAGATAGGACACTAGCACTCAAACTCCCATTTAAAGTGGAGCTCTCACCACCCATAAGTAATCACTATCAAAATATATGGCTCAAATAAAGCTTACTAATCTGTAGTTTAACGGAGATATTAGCTTTGAAAATCTTACCCGAAGACATGACTGGTGGGATTGCCGCAGTACAGCTCATTACTGAAAGGCGCTGTCAATCACCTCCCCTCTAATAAAGAAAACAAGGGGGCGAGCACCAATATGGCCTATGGGCCAACAATAAAACAAGCTTCAGTGTTGGCAGCAGATACAGCAGTTTTCAGTGCCGATGTCAATCAATCAATACAAACAAGCATGTATTAATCAAAAAAGAAAATAAATACTTGCCATCTCCACAAACCAATATTTCTGTCTGTTTACTTGTGCAGCCCACTGATTCTCAAGCCTCAATGGCAAGGACAGAGGGGAACAATTATATAGCCTAAGGTGGACATGGACAGTAGAGCCCTCAAATCAGGATTTGGCAGCAGCCTCTCCTGTTAGAAATTAGAAAAAGAAAAAAGCCTCTGGAGGGGCAAAAACCAATACTCGCAAGCCAGGGCAATTTCAAAAAGGAGGTAAAGTCGAGCAGAGGAGGAGTCAGTTCTTTATGTGCCCTGCCTCCCAGTGGAGCAACATTTTCACCATGATCCTAGTGTCACCCAAAGTGATACCAGAGAATAAAAATACAACATGGAAGCAATGGAAGGTCTGAAGATTATCTTAACCAGACAGACAGCAAAATAGTCACACAGAGTTAAAAGACCTGGCATTAAAGTTGATTTTACTTACTGAAATATAGTAGACTATTCATACTTGCAAACATTCAGCATCAGCATGGACAAAGTAAACATCCGTTTTTGTGTATAGCACAGTAAACTATCTTGGCACAAAAGAGGAGGAAAAAAAAAAAAATGTAGGTTTATATATATATATATATATATATATATATATATATATATACACACACCTAAACAAAATGCCCCCTCACCACAATGCAAAAAGGCCAGATACAAACTGCATTTTGGATGTCCAAACTAGGTACATAATTGCAAACTGATCACAAAAGTGTCAAAACAGCAGAAATTACTGATGTCTCAGGTGCGCTTTTGGCTTCAGACATAACTTCCTGATAAACTAATTTGTGTGTAATTAACCATTTAAGGAACATGGGGGTGTGTAATGCATTGATTTAAAGGGTTAACCAATTCCCTGTACTACAGTTCTACTGTCAATGCATAAGCACTGCTAGCTATAAATTTTTTTTTGTAATCTGTTAGGTGCTGATGTTTAGAAAAACAAGGATTATCTTGAGCATCAAAATAATAAATTAACAAACAATTTAGCACATTTATAATTATTATTACCTGAAGAAAACAGAGATGGTGGAGGTCTGGGAGGAGGGGGATGGTGAATGCCAGTGGTCACAACTGTAGGAACAGAGCTGGTTGCAGAATTAGGAGGGGCGTCCATACCAGAAGGCTGCAAAGGTGGAAGGGGAGGTGGTGGCCCTTTGAAAAAAGATCCATAAATAACAATTAACATCAGAAACACACACACAGAAACAAAATATGCATAGATTGACTTAAAAGTATCTTCAAAACATAAGAAGGACTTTTGCATGGCCGAAACATAGATATCTCACCATAAACTATACTATAATACCAGCCATTTGATTTCACCCAGGCACTAAACTCCTCCAGTGTGAGTACTTCCACTCTACTTTTATTACATATCTAATGTCTGCACACACACATTATATATATATATATATATATATATATATATATATATATATATATATTAATTAATTAGAAAGAGAGTGATACACAAGAATTTTCCCTGAGGAAGGGGTCCGATTAATCCTGAAACGAGTTGGAGACCCTATATAATCCCAGTTATCATACAGTATCGGGAAAATTAGGAAGAAAGACGCCAGTGAAGAGAGACACACACACAGACACAATAGACCTCAAAGACCAGCATAACAAGATAAAAAAGACACCCAAACAGTGAGTGACCGGCTATGTGCTGTATTCTTAGAAGTGGAGAGTTGGTCTAAGTTGCTACAATATGCGAGTGTATTCTTACACAAGACTGTTCGTTATAATACACTGTGGATAGCTGGCCGAAGTTTCTACAACGGTCATATGATTTAAAAACCGGAACAACATTAAGTGGTCAACACAGCATTTACACCAAGCAAGGAAGTGTGTTATATGGCAAAAGAGACTCTCTCCATGGCAGAGACCAGATAACCCAGAACATTCCTGTACTCAAACATCCTCACAGATGGGCGAAGTAGGACATGATACACTTGATGAGACAAAGACAGAATCTTGTCCCCAGAAAAGTAAGTGAATGGCCTGGGAAAGAACTAGTGAAGATTTTTTTAAGCCAAGAACCCAACAGTATTGTTCCAGAGCACAAAGAACATAAATTACCAGAGGAATCCCCAGGAAGGCCATGAGGAGCAAAGGATTAAAGGTGAGACTACATGAAGCATTAGTAGCCTTGACCTGACAAGCATAATCCTTGTGTTAGACATAGTCAAGTGACCCCTCAAAATAGAATACAGGACAGTAAAACTACTAATCTGCCTGAAAGGATTAAAGTGAGATGCAAGTACAAAGAGAACAACCCTCATTCATTGCATGCTGTAGACAAAGAGGGCCAATGTTAAACTTTGTTGGTCACTGCTGGCAAAATCTCTGCATCGAGTTTTACACAGAGTCTTCACAAGAAGGCACCCCCACCCCAGCGATGACGTCACCACATTGCCAGCATATATAAGGCCGCAGAGCAAAACAATGGCACTCATGCTGCAGTAGGTTGTATTCCTTCCTTCAAGAGTTATTACAGCTCAAACTTTAAACTATTAACCATTTAAGCACCAGAGGGGTGCGTAACGCATTACCTTGAAATGAGATGCACACCTGTCTGATCCTTAAAGTGTTAAAACTGGTAACACTAGTGTCACTTTGTGTGCATTCTGTGAGTTGAGCCTCTAGCCCACCACGGAATGGAATGATAACATTGTCATCTTACGGAGGAAGATTGCACTGAATAACTAAGCAGTGAGTGAGAATACCCTACCTTTGTTTTACTAACCAGGAAAATATCTCTCCCAATTTATTTATTTGGTTTCATAATAAAGCACCGCTGCCCCTTTAAAACACACACACACACACACACACACACACACACACACACACACACACACACACACACACTGCATCTCTTCCAGATTTTAACTATTATGTTTCTATACAAACTTTCCTTGTATAACAACGGATAAACGGATTTTTGTACTGTACCTGTGACAGGTGGAAGACTTGGTGGGAGTGGACCAGGTGGTGGAACAGGAGGTCTCAGATTTACAGGTGGTGGTGTCAAAATAGATGGAGGGGGAGGAAGGCCTGGTGGGGGTGGCCCATCTACAACAGGAGGTTGTGCTGGGAAAGGCAATATTCCAGGCAGGTTAACATCTTCAACTACTACAGGATCGCTACCATGATCAAAGGGGCACAAATCACCTCTCATGCAAAATCCTTTTTCTGAGAAAACAAAAGACAAAACATGATGTTTGTTAAATGCAGTAAGAACAATACAGATATGCTACAAGCATACATTAAGCAGGGTAAAAGAACATCAAATGCAATTTGTACAAAGGCAAAAAACAACTCAGGGTCTACAAAGGAAGGATCTCCTCTCGGCAGACTTGACTGGACTTAAAGTCTGAACAAAGACAACTTTCATACTTGCTCAAACCTGAGCACATAAGGAGTAATACAGATATGAGCACAGATGAAGACTGTCTCTGCTCTCATGTGGAACCAGCCGAGTGACCAGGAAAGTAGAATATTTCCATTGAAAATATAAAAAGTAAATAGCTGTGTTCCAGGCAGCATGCTCTTTCCACCGAGCACTTATTTTTCCTTCTGGCATTTACTGTTTCTTTAATATGCTGGCATTAACCCTTTGAATACCAGAGCAATGTGCATCTCAATGTGAAGTAATTAGATACACAGCCACTGGTCCTCAAAAACTCAAGTAGGCCAGAACACTTCTTCCGACAAGCAAAGCAGTGAAATTGCAGGAAAGGTCATCTATGAATAGCTTCAAACACTGAATCCTCCAATATAATAATTCGCTAATGTATGTTTGTCAGAAGCCGTCATGCGCAGCACAGACGGCTGTGCTCGCTGCAGTCATGCACAATACAGACTGCTCACGCCGCGGCTGATAACGGAGCGCAAAGAGTGGACTACGGTCTGAATTCGGAGTGCCCCGCTCCGTTATCAGCAGCAGCACGGGCAGTCAGTAATGTGCATGACTGCACAGCGGCCGTTGCTGCCTGGCACTGTGGCCAGTGTACATGCGATGTTCAACTAGTTTAAAATATATGGCTATAGCAAGACCGAGGATAAAGAAGCATAATAAGCAAACCAAGATTAAATGTAATAAATTAACATTTGAGGTGCAATAATATAACAACTTAGGTAACATAGGAAGATCTTTTAAATTCACTTACTTGTTATGTTAGCAATTTTTATTTTAAAAAATAATTTAAAATATTTAGTATAACCGGCCAGTTTATACCAATTAGAAGTACTGACTGCCTAAGCAGCATGGATGGAGTACCTGGAACAAGGCTGTGCAATTCAGTAATGTCCATTTTAAATAATCTGACAAATAATGCTAAATAGATTATAAAATGTTTTAAATAAAAAACGCTAACAAACCATAAAGGTTACGCTGAAAGCTTTTTCAAAACCAGTAACTGTTTTACAAGGTGCCCACTATCAGCAAATCAATCTTCATGTTACAGGGAGTTGAAAAAGAGATTACAAGAAACAAAAACTGGTACGCCACATAATCCAACTTGTAATTAAAAGAAAACATGACTTAAAACTCTCCACTTATAAGCATACCATCATAATCCCTGCACCGTTTCTTAGGCATTTGAGGTCTTCCATAAGTGTTGTGGTCTACTTGGTCTTCATGGAATTCTGGCCAGTTCTCAGCTGTGCTGTTCCCATGATGTGATGGGGCAATAACAGTAATAGTGCTGCTTATAGTAGGAACTGGATAATGTGCAGATGCAATGTGGGGTACAGAAGATCCGGAAGAGTAATTATTGTCCACTGGATCTGATCTATCTAGATCAAATTTTGGCTTTCCAGAATCCTTATCTGTGAAAATATTAATTAAAAAGAAAAATCAGTATTTAAAAAAAAAAAAAAAAAAAAAAAAAAAAAAAAAAAAAAAAAAAAAAACAAGCCACAGCTGGTTACTTCACAAAAAATACTTGTAAGGCCTAAATACTTGTCACTTGTAATTTATTCAACCTTTAGTAATATAGTAAATTAAAGCAGATGTGTATCACCTTATAAAAAGGTATTAGTTACCATCTACTTTTTTAATAAATGTCACTGAAGGAAAGCGGTTTCTGTTTTTTTTTTGTTTTTTTAATCTAACCAATTGTATAAATACTCCCTTTTCACCACATCCTATTTCCCCTCCCACCTCCCTCCCAGCTACCCCAGGTGCAGAAGAGCTTTGCTGAAGAAATCAGAGTGTCCCATTATGCTGATCAGCAAAGCTCTTCTGCAC
Organism: Rhinophrynus dorsalis; assembly: GCA_037306005.1. Taxonomy (NCBI): domain Eukaryota; kingdom Metazoa; phylum Chordata; class Amphibia; order Anura; family Rhinophrynidae; genus Rhinophrynus; species Rhinophrynus dorsalis. Next base: position 429,187,393 of record CM074719.1, on the reverse strand, counting down.
ATCCTATTTCTCCTCCCAGCTCCTTCCCAGCTGCCCCAGGAGCGCATTCACGCTTCCCTTCGGTGTGCTATGAACGGCTCCTAGCATTACAGCAAGCTGGGATTAGCATTATACTGAAGTTGCAACCTCAGTATAAAGCTTACCGGAGCTTGCTGTAATGCTACGAGCCATTCGCAGCACACCGAAGGGAAGCGTGAATGCACTCCCTGGGGCAGGGGGAGGAGAAATAGGATGTGCAGAAGAGGTTTGCCGGTCAGCATAAAGGGACACGCCAATTTCTTCCTCAAAGTTCTTCTGCACTTGAAAATGGAATATCTTTACAATTAGTTAGATTTAAAAAAAAAACCAAAAAAAAAACCCACAAAGCTTTCCTATAATACCTTTTATTAACAAAGCAACTGCTAACACCTTTTTATAAGGTGAATCATCCCCTTTAAGTCGAAAAAAAGACACAAGTCCATAAAGTTCAACCCTGCTGCCAAATAAGTTAGTCATTATCAGACCTTCCTGTCCTACTAATACACAGTAAAACCCTGTATGTTTCCTTCTGAAAGAAAGGAATCTAATCTTTTCTTAGATGTATCCATTGTATCTGCCATAACCACCTCCTTGAGCAAAGAATTCCATCACTGAACAGACCTTACTGTAAAAAACACTTTCTTCTGCTGAAGTCGAAACCTACTTTCCTGTAATCTCAAGGAAAGTAGTGAATAGCTCAACACTATAAGATATAGAAAATATTAAAAAGTTCACAATATAACCTCTGCTCCTGGTCCTTGTTCTGCTCCGGCTTCTATCCCTGTCTCGATCTCTCTGTCTCTCCTTACTCCAACTGCGGCTCCGGCTTCTGCTGTAACTGCGGCTTCTCCCTCGCCTCCTGTTGTATCTATCCCTGTACGAATCTCGCCGAGGTATATTTCTGTCATACTCCCTCTTACGGGAACGGTCATCTTTCTTTCGTTCATCTCTACTCCTAGAAAGAGAGAGAAAGAGAGAGAGAGAGAGAGAGAGAGAGAGAGAGAGAGAAAGAAAGAGAGAGAGAGAAAGAGAGAGAGAGAAAGAGAGAGAGAGAAAGAGAGAGAGAGAAAGAGAGAGAGAAAAAGAGAGAGAGAAAGAGAGAGAAAGAGAGAGAGAAAAAGAGAGAGAAAAAAGAGAGAAAAGAGAGAAAAGAGAGAAAAGAGAGAAAAAAGAGAAAGAGAGAAAAAAGAGAAAGAGAGAAAAAAGAGAGAGAGAAAAAAGAGAGAGAGAAAAAAGAGAGAGAGAGAGAGAGAGAGAGAGAGAGAGAGAGAGAGAGTGAGACAGAGACAGAGAGAGACAGAGACAGAGACAGAGAGAGAGACAGAGACAGAGACAGAGACAGAGACAGAGACAGAGACAGAGACAGAGACAGAGAGAGAGAGAGAGAGAGAGAGAGAGTATGAGTGTGTGTACAGTATTAATTATCCCAGACTGAAATTATTTCCACAAAAATAGTAACATGGATTAAAATCTGAAGTGAACGTGGGAAAGACGCTCTAAGGCACTGGATCCATAAGCAACACCCACACCACCCACTCTTCACATTATTCCGCCCCTAGCCCCAAACACAAAATCCTTAGCCTGTACCAGGTCTCCAACACAGTACTTTGCAGTGGAAACCCCTGCACCATCCCAGGGGTGTAAAACAGGCAGAAAAGGGTAACAAAACCTGCAACCATAAGCAAGAAGTGAGGCTCTTCATTTGAATGTGTCTGATAGCACTAGAACACAAAGTGCCTAATGGACACTCAGACACCAGCCATCTGACCAAATTCTCCATCTGCTCAATCTCCAGTCTCTCATGCGCAAGACTTTCATCTTGAAGAAACATAACAAATGTGGGTAACATGCAACCATTCAACAACTTGACCATCATCTAAAGCAGGCTAATGGCTTGTTGAGAAAATGGGAGCTGCAGTCCCCCCCACCAAAAAAAAAAAAAAAAAAAAAATCAGAGAGGCCACCTTGGGAGAGGTACTGGAGAGGTACGAAGGACTTCCTTATCCTAATGAAACACCAGGAAGGGAGGTTTACAAGACAGAGCTTGTAACTCATTTACCTTCCTCACAGAGACAACTGCCAAGAAGAAAGCTATCATGAGTTTCAAAGAGATGAAATGTAGAGGCTCACAAGGGGGCCTCTGTAAGACACCCAAGACCAGGTTAAAGTTCCATGGAGGAGGGGGAAGGCATAAACCACCCCTTGAAGAAAAAGTCTGACTACATGATTATGACAGCAATCCTTGTCTGGTAGAAAACAAAGTGTTGAAATAAAAACCTTAAACAAATTCAAGCTGAGGCCCTTGTTCACTCCATCTTGAAGAAAAGACAGCACCAAAGGAAGGTCAAAGACCTATAGAGGCATGTTCTTGTCCATGCACTAGTTATGCACAATAGACCAGACCCTATGGTATACCTTGGAAGAGACTGGTTTCTGTTCTGGAATCATGGTGGATATGACATTCTGCTTCAGGATGCTGACTTCATGCTGTCAAAGTTGGTCTTTCCACATCCTCTTGCCACAGGTGACCCAGAAGCAACAGGTACAGTCTGGGAGGAGGCAGAATCGGGTCCTGAATGGACAGGCTGACCTGGTCCGCACATCACGCCCTCGTGAGCCAGTAAGAGGCAATCAGAATTACCAATATCCCGTCCATTCTGATCTTTCGGATCACCCTGAGGATGAGAGGAATTGGAGGAAATACATAGGATAGATGGAAGTTCCATGGAACGGACATCGCATCAGCTGTGAAGGCCAGGGGTACCTCAGACAAAAACAGAAAGCTGGATCCTTCCTATCGGGTAAAAAGCATCTGAGTGGAGTTCCCAATTTCCTGGATCAACGTTTTGGTGAATTAGAATGTTTGCCAGTACATTTTCTACTCCTGGAATGTGAACGACTGCAATGGCTGTAAAGAGAGCCTCTGACCAGCTGAGGAGATCCTTAACCTCCCTCCAGGCCACTTAGCTGCGAGTTCTTCCTTGGCGATTGATCTTCACCACCGCTGTGACGTTGTCTGATTGAACTCTCACCAGAACACCCATGAGAACCAGGAACCAACAAAGGGTAGTCTACCAGATTGCCTGGAGATCCAGAATGTTGATAGCCAACAGACATTTGTCCATTGTCCATCTACCCTGTGATACTGAGGTGTCCCAGGAGTGCTCCCCAGCACCTGAAGCTGGCATCTGTGCGTCTACATCAGAATCTAGCCTGCTTAAAGGACTCCATTTGGGCACTTGCGGCATCCTTAAGGGGTTATCCAGTATTTACAGTGAAAGGTGGAGCAAATGCCACAAGCTCCCACATGGCGACCTTTAAGCAGGCGACATTCTGAAGTTGTTGCATCTTAAGCAGGTGATATTCTGATGTTACCCTTTATATGCAGGCAACATTCTGATGTTGTCCCTTTTGAGGGTTGCCATGTAGGCAACCATATTTCAATAGTAAACCCTAGGAGACTGGGACTGGCATCAGCACTTGTTTTTCCGGTAGAGAGTTCAAAGTATTAATTTGTCCGGATCCTTTCAAAGAAAGATACAGAGGAAGGCATTTGAAATCTATGTGGTATTCTTCTGATACCACCAGCAAAACCCACTTATCCATCACAGAGGATGTCCAGGTGTGTACAAAAAGGCAGACAGAGCCCCCTACAAGTAAAAATGGAACAGGATTCCGCAAGTCACATTGAGGTGGTTTTGTCAGACTTAACTTTTGTAGCCGACGGCTTGGGCTGCCAAAACTGTCTGGGCTTTGCAGCAGGGCGCGCCTAAGAGGTCTGTGGGATTTGTATCCTCTGCGCCCTCATTTTGGGGGGAGGGGTCTGACACGAAAAATATGCACCCTCCTTGCCAGAAAGGAACGCTTGGTGGAAAGTTGAAGAAACAAAGTACTCTTACTATTACTACCTGTAGCATCACTGATTATGTGTTTCAGGTCAGGGCCAAAAGGGGCTTACACTGGAAAGGCAAGGAAACAAGTGACTTTTAGAAGAACTTAAGCCACAGGGTAGAGCGCTCCGTAACTGAAAAAGGAGGAGGACTGAGCTGAGAACTTAGCTGCATCAAATATGTCCTCAGATATTAGCCTCCGTAATGTTGACCATCAGAACCAACAAGTCCTCTTTAACATCTGCAGATGTAGCATCTGACAGTTGCTCACTTCAAACAACTAAAGCCCTGTTGACACAAGCAAATGCAAAGACAGGCCTCAATGACACCCCGCTAGTCGCAAAGGAGGCCTTTAGAAAGGAATTAATCCTGAACCTTAAGGCCAGTGTCGTCCGCAAGCGAGAGTTTAATGTTCTTCATCAGATGTAATATAAGTGGGTCTACGGCAGGGGGTTGAAGGCCACAGCACCAAAGCCTCCCCTGAAAAGGAGTATAGCTTAGCAAAGGGCTTGTTAAGGAAGTCATCAGGAGTTTTCCACTCATTCAAAAGGCTTTGCTCTAGAGCAGAGGTTCTCAACCCGTGCCCTCAGTGGCCACTAACAGGCCAGGACTTAGGAATTTCCCTGCTAGAACTCAAACGTGTTGATCAGAGGCTCAATCATATTGATTTAACTCACCTGTGGTCTTAAAAGGAAATTCTGGCCTGTTAGTAGCCACTGAGGGCATGGGTTGAGAACCACTGCTCTAGAGTGTTATAGGGTGGAAAACCAAGAGAAGCACCCCATGGACAGAGGAAAGCATTTGGGCCACTGAAGAGAGTAGTGTCTTAACCCATGCAGGCTCTGGATTGTGTTGGAGGGACCCAGTGGAACAGTAGTGGCCACCACACAAGAGGGGCACAGAGACCATGTATATGCTCTAGGTAGCCTTGTATGGCAAGAGGAGAAGTGAGTTAGGGGGTAAGGGAAGCTCCAGAATACATTGCCTTGGATTTTCCCCCAAGCCACTTAGAATCTGACATGTCTCTGCGAAATGTCCAACACCTAGCTTAAAAAAAAAAAAAAAAAACTTGATAAAATGTTCCCAGAATAAAGCTAAAATCCCCAAATACCCAGAAAACGCTCATCTAGTATGTGAAGGGTTAATCTGGAGAAGGAGCGCAATAAGTTTCAGTTTCTGCATAGGATAATCAAGAGAGAGGTAAAATGCTCACCAGAACTTGTCAAACAATCTGTTGCTTGTTGTCTAACAATTCCTACAACTCCCTTCGCAGATTGATGTGGTCCTCCTGGATACTCAAAGTGTACCGGATGACAGGACATGAGTAGACAAGGAGATAGAGCCCTCTCTGACCATTTGTAGCCCAAACAGTTGCAGAGGTATTTCCCAAAGAAGTTGCATCCATAGAAGTTAATGGAGCAAAGACAGAGCTGCAACGACAGTGCTCAAAGACTCCATTTTGAATGGTGGGTGCCAACACAAAATGGTTGAGACATCTTAAGTCCAGTGTAGAACAGGGTACTACATCATTTATGGGAACCACAAAGAGATTTGAATAAAACCCAGTGAATCATTCCTGAGAAGGAACAGGGTTAAATACCCACATGCCTAGCAGAGAGGAAACTTTGTCAAAGAAATGACAACTTCAATCTGGATCCTGATAAGCTCTGGGGAGGGGGGCAGTGAGGTGAAGAGACTTGAAGGGTGTACTATATCATTAATAAATTACCCACAAAACCCACTGATCCATGACAGAAATGTCCCACATGTTGTGGAAAAAATTGAAGTGTCTCTCTAATGGGTAGAGACAGACCAGACCCCTTTGAGTCATGCAGAGGCAGACTTGCCAGCCTTAGGTTTCTGAGAAGTTTTCTTGTCTGCCCAAGCCAGTGATATGGCTGATAACTTGCTTCAGTTCACAGGCAAACAATTGTTTGCTTACAAAAGGGAAATCATAAACTTCTTGGATGTTTGGACAGCCGACCAGATCTTAAGCCACAGAGTCTGTCATAGAAGCTCTGTGCATGAATCCAAAATGGCCGCCGAGAGTGAGCACACAATCTTAAAGTGGCCAAATGGAAATATAGTAAAATTAAAGAATAAAAAAAGTATGAAATAATGAGGAAAAGTGAGTGAACAAATAGAAAAGTCCACTGCCTTAAGGTCACGTTCCCTGAAGTAGGGGAACTGTGCCCAAATAACAACGAAGAAACTGAAAGGGTTAATAGCCCTGCAAAGTCACATTTCTTGCCAGAGCAGTCAAAAAAAGACACAGACTACAGAATACATACAAAACAGAGAGTGCAAGCCAGGCAACAATTTACATGAACAAGTTGATGCCACAGAGCAGAGGCACACTTACAAGAGCAAAGCACTCAATGGTTAGAATTTATATAACCTACAGTCTTCCATTAGAATGAATGAAGAGAACTTCTATGAGCAATAGCGAGGTAAAGGCCGTACAGACACAAGCCAACCTCCATGGGTTTGTGGTCCTGGAAAATGAACATGTGCACTGCACAATCCATTAATGAGTAAGTCAGGAGTACAATCAAGGGAGAGAATTTACACTGCGGTTCTTGTGTTTCACGTTGGATGACTGAGAATTACTTTTTTAACCTTTCAATACTCTCTTATCCCATTCATGTATTAAAAGTGTGAGAAAAGGCACCATGGAGATTCCTATTCCACCCTCATCCCACAAAGATATGGCGGAGGAGTACAACATATGACAATTCGGAGTTAGTTGATTTTTCTCACCCTCCCAAACTCATCCTTATCTTCCTCCCTCCATTAATTCATCTTATTCATCTCCCCCTCATCCTCATTCCTTCCCTTCAGCCATTCATCTCAAACTTATTCTCAGGTCCCTCTACCTGACATCATAATATTCCAGCTGCAGCCTTGTGTAAGTGCAGTGTGGCACGGAAGGCAACACATCTGAATTCATTGCCTGCCTCCTTGCATATATTCCACATCATTTTAGTAACTTTCAGGCCCATCTAGGAATGCACAGACTCAAACTGGATGTGGTATGGAAGGGACACATCATTCCCTGTTGAGTCTTCTAATTGATAAAAGGTCCTGAAAAAGACATACAAAATTAAGTTGGATATACCATATGAAAGGAGGCTGGCAGCGAACTCAAACATGTTGCCTGCTGGACCATAATTCTACAAGGCTGCAGCTGGAACAATACTCTGTTGGGCTGAGAGAAGGAGAGGGATGGATGAACCAGACTGTCTGCTGCTTCGGCTCTTCCACCAATCTGGCAGCACCGAATATAGGACGACTTTGAATGTAAGTTATCGTAATTTTTTTCATGTTAAACTGCATGAAAAAATTCTTGCCTTATATTCAAACAAAAACATTAGTTTTATAGGGGAAATTAATCTTAGCAGCACTTTGACCGGACTTCTAAAGTCTGTGCAATTACTCACATGGCAGAAAATCACCTCTCCCTTCTTTCTTGAAGGCTCACTAAACTTTTTTTTAATCAAAAGTCATATATTGTAGGGCTTTTCCTCATGAGTAAAATAAAGGTGCACTCCCTGCAAGGGGATGTGTTTTCCAAGGTTATTACAGTTTAAAGTGTTATAACATTAACAGATTTCAGACAGTTATTCTGGTGCATTCTAAAGGAGAGGGGAGTAAATTACATCAGTTCTCCAGAATAACTTATCACTTCCTGTTTTGGAAGTAAGCTCCTTGGATCTCTGTTTCTAGAAAGTAAAACAGTTTTGGTCTAATACATTTTGAGTAAAACAACTGCCAGCAGTGAGAATACCCTTCTTTTACTTAGCAGGAAAATCATCATCACATATAGATTATGAAAAAAAGTTTACTGCTCCTTTAAGCTGCTAAAATCTAGTAGAATCCACAGGAAGCGTGGAAGAAATCAGTGACTTAGAGGATTTCTCACCTTCCATGTTCCACTGAACAACTTCAAGGTGGGGCAACTTTAGGTACACAAAGCAAGAGGTGCAATTATGGTGGAAACCACCTCTGCTCCATAGGAGACAAGTCTAAAATCCCAAAACCAATTTTGATTTAAAAGGGGGCTTTTTAATCCCATGAATTCTAGAAGTCTCTATTACACACTGCTTTGCAATGTGTTAGTGGCCGGTCTAGCATTTGAAGAGTTAAAAGCACATTTCAAGTGAAAGGGTGTTTTCATTTGTTCCTACAGTGGAGACATGGTTTGCCCCTGAATTGCTCCTGTTCTTATAATATATCCTTATATAATAATTCACTAGAAAGTTTGTAACGACACAGTCATGCGCAGTAGAGACTGTTGCGCGTGCTGCAGTCATGCACAGTAGAGATTGCCCGTGATGAGGCTGACACAGAGAGGGGCGCTGCAAAGGAGAATCCAGCTCTGTATCAGCCGCGGCTCGGGCAGTCTCTACTGTGCATGACTGCCCCGCGACCGGCTGGCAATAGCACTGTGGCCCGTGTAACGGGCTCTTCAACTAGTATATATATATATATATATATATATACACACACACACACACACATATAGACACACACACATACACATATATATTATATATATTTACCTTGTGTGTGTTTTGTTTTTTTTAACCTTTGACACCATATCTTACCTTGTGTTTTTTGTACTCTGAACTTTTACCCCGCTGACACGAGCTGGTGCAGTATCAATATCTTGTTTCTGCTCCTGGCCTCCTGATCTAAAGGAGTTTTGTATGGAATTGTTCTCTCGATCAGAGTTATTTCGTTTTCGACTGTTCTCCCTTTTGCAAATAAAATGTTAATTCATGTTAAAGACCTGTACGGTTTACAAAAATAATCTGTAACAAAAGGTTACTGTCAATACCACACTACCTCATTATTATTATTTTTTTTATTCTTTATATTTATATAGCTACTCTTTCACACTGTCCACTCTTTTTATAGAAACATTTTCTCCAGAACTCCTCTCTTACAGGGGTTATCACCCCAATTACCCTCCTTTTATAGACGGCCACCTCCAAAACTCATCTCTTCAACAAGCTTTCTCCCCAGCTATCCTTTTTTAAAAAAAGCTCACTTTTTCACATTTCCCTCTACCTCAAGTGTGCAATGACTCAACTTCTTAAGGTTGCATAGCAATGCGTTGCACATCCCTCTGGTCCTTAACCCCTAGAATGCCACAACAGTACAATATCTGGGCTTGGCCTGCTGTTCTTGTTTTGCCAAGCCAGTATAACAAGGATACAGCAGCCCCATTTATATAAAAAATTAACAAAATACACACATCTAGACCTTGAGGGAGACATCAGGACATGTCCTTCCAGTTATTGATCTAGCCAATTCATCTGGGAGATCAATAAAAGTGATAGAAGGGAGTGGGCATGGCTCCCCTACTTCCATCTTCCCTGAATCTCTGGAAAGGAGCCGGCGGGATAGGAGAAAGCCTCCCACATCGTTTCACCGGTGACTTGGAAGGCTCTCCCCAATCACACCCACTCCTACCCAGTAATTCAGTTAAGATGGAATCAGGAGAGCCACTCTCCACTCCAGATCTCCAAGTCAAATCGGCTGGGGTCCTGATGCCCTTCCAACCCTTTGTGTCCTAGAGAAGTATCCATATGCGCTGAATTGTACTGCACTGGATAGAGCTCTATCACTCAAAAGGTTATTAAAAATACATAATAATAATAATAATAATGATGATGATTCACAGGAAAAAGTGTGCCAGAGGTGCGTGCAATGCATTCTTTTCAATAAGTCACACACACTCAAAAAAAAAAAAAAAAATACAAAAAAAAATGATATATATATATATATAGATATATATATATATATATATATATATATATATAGATATATATATTTATTTTATTTTTTTTCCGTCCTTCCTTCCTATAGCACAATTTCTGGAAAGCCTTGTACACAATAACCTGGGGTAAAAAGACAAGTGGGCCCATTATTTGATGCCTGTGAATGTCTTCTCTCCAAAACAGTATGACTTATTGACCTTTATCTCAAAGCTGTACTGGTTATGGGGCACCATTTTTCATGAGGACAGTAAAAAGTACTGAGTATAGCAGGAAATGCTATGATTTGAGTTTTAAAGATTTTAGTTTCTTTGAAAGTGTTTGAAATGTAAAAAACAATCCCTGCACAGTGCCACTTTATGGAAATTATTGTGCATACCTGCCTAGAGAGAAAATGGCAAAAATACCCTACTTTGATGCAGGTGAATGTCTTTTTCCTAAAATGGCATAACTTGCAAACATTTCTTTATATATGTAATACTTAGGACCATTTTAGTGCAGGCAATCTTAAAAGAAAAAAAAAAAAACATAGGAAGGTGTTGTTTTCTGCTTCTGGCAGTCCCAATGGGTGACCAATTTTCTTGGAGAAGGATTGCCTGATGAACGCATTTAGACATTAGATAGTTTTCAAAAATTCTCAAACTCAAGATTTGTAAGATGAAATGGATAAACTGTCATAGAACTGCACCAAAACAGACAAAAAAAAGCACAGTAAATATGTAGAGGAGTAATTGTAATAAGAAATCACATAGGGAGTGGAAATATAAAATAAAATAAAAAATGCCTATTTTTTCCTTTAGCTCCACCTTCTGGAACCATTTGTGCACATCAGCCATCATCTTAGGGGTAGAAAGTTCATCATTAGAGGACGCAGTTTATCACCTTTCCAAAATGGTGTGCTTTGTCTAACTTTTCTTAATTTCTATAGCTGGTATAACATTTCAATATAAAAAAAAACTCATGTTTAAAAAAAACAAATTAACAATAAGAGCTTGTAGTTAGTGTAGTTATGTGCTTCTGGCACAAGCTACAAGTATATCAACTCATGCCAATGGGGATATAATTTTGCTTGTAAGAGAAGTAGCTAATGAATACAGTAGGAAATTTCAATTTTCAAAGATTTCACTATATTTGAAGTGGTGAAAATATAAAAAGTGTATATTTTTCCTTTAGTGCCACCTTCTGGAAACATTTGTACACCAGGACAGGTATAGAATGGCATAAGCTTCCTCATCTGATGCAGTGGGATATATACTATTTGGTATTCTTGTACCCAAGAGTTTTAGTCCTTTTCAAAGCAATAGTAATTTAGCCAATTTGTAGTTCATGAGTAATTTAAAATTATAAAGTATCCCCTTCCCACCATTTTTGGGGACATAACACTGCCTCTCATGTTGGTCTGGATGGTGCGCACTAAGGCACAGTTTTCAGTGAGCAGAAGGAAAATCCTGCCTTCCTTTGTCAAGGAGGGCAGGGTTTTACTTATACTCACTGCATGAATATTGTCCCTTACTGTGAGCTGTCCGGTCTGATGGCCAGATTCCACATCTGTTTTCACATATATTTTATGATAGTGGCAAAATCTTTTTTACATTTTGTATTTATGACATAACTTGCCATACAAAGCAAAACTTAGTTCTTGTGAGGTGCCATGAAAAATCCGAATTACTTCTGAAAAAAATTATATATATTTTTTCATATATAATTAGAAAGGTTTAACACATAGTATGAAAAGCAAAATTTGACTCTGTCCTTAGTGTACAATATATCAACTGTTCTTAAGATTTAAAATTTAGCATTTTTTTTTAACTGCAAAATACATTTTTATGCAGTCCTATAATAAACCTACTGCTTATTGGATGATTTATAGAGCATATCATGAAAATGAGGAAAATAGAACAGTGAAAAGTGGCCGCAACAATTAACCTCCAAGTGGGTTGTGGTGAAGGAGATTGTAGGACAGAATGCCTTTACGCTCCGAGCTTTTCGTTGAGTCCTTTATTTTAAAGGGACAGCAACAGATGAATAAAAATGCAGCTACGACTGATCCTCCTATAAAGTTGGTCTTATAGAGCTGATTTCAATATTTTACGTGGTTGTTCAAGAGTAATTAAAGTCTAATGCACCTTTCATCTACATCATGCTGCCTCTCTGAGCTGGCCAAATGGAGCTCAGTGAGGGACAATCTTCATTGAGCATGAGGAAAATCCTGCCCTCCTCCATTAAAGGGGGCAGGGTTTTCCTTATACTCCGTTGATAAAGATTGTCCCTCGTTGTGCGTTATCAGGTCCCAGGACCAGATTCCACATTTGAGGGGAGGTGGATAAGGGTAGGTAAAAGGGGCAGGAGGGGGATCTTTAGAATTGAATCACTCACCTACCAAACTTAAAATATTGAAATATAGTGCTACATGAACAACATTATAGGAGGATCAATCGGGGCTGCATTTTTATTCATCTATAATTATCCCTTTAATCGATATGCAGGTTATATGTATCTTTCTGTGAGAAAGCAAGTGTGACTGGTTAAGTGTGATTCTCACTGAGAACCGTACTGTTGTGAACAATGCTCAAGATATACAGTGATCACCAGCACTGGGTGTTTTTTCTTTCAAAGCCAAAAATGAACTGTGCATGCTCAGCCTAGTTTATTCCACACTTCTACTGTCACAGCGACACTTTCTATGTGCTCAAGAACAAAAATATATAAAAAAAAAACAACTCAACTGAGCATGCATTTTCAGGCTATGGTTATCAATACCAGGCCAACCAATATATAATGCCTATCCGCTACCACTCTTGTTCAGATTTTGGTTTTTGCTTACAACATATGCACTTCTGAAGAGAGACATCTACAGCAAAATACATGAATTACCTATTTTCTTTATGCCGAGAGCTTGACTGCTGAGGGCTGTGGTTTACTCTCCTGGAAACCTTCTTCTCTTTTTCTTCTTCTTTAGTTACCTTAAGTAAAACACAAGTTAAAAAAAAGTGGGGGGATTTTTATACTCACTGATAAATCATTTTCACCCAGTTCATTGGAGCACACAGGGACAGGGACTAAACTTCCCTCCAGCAGGAGGTAGGCAATTTAAGAGTTAATGATTCAAATATTTTAGTTCTTCCAACTCCACAAACTGTTTTCACCCACTTCTAGTCAGTATTCTTCTAGCAAAGCATAGCATGGTCATGTTACCAGGACAGAGAACCAAAAACTGTGAAGCATCCCAACCCTCACAGGTAACAAGTTTCCTAGGGTGGAATGCCCTTTTCTCCCGAATGAACCAAGAGGCAGATAATGCCTTTTTTATTATTAATATTTGCCTTTTCTCTCTTAAATATAATGGGGGATGTTCCAAAACACAGGGTTGGAGAGAAAACTGATGAACTACATTAAAATGCTGCTTCTTGTATAAACTTGCATCAAAAAAGACATAGTAATATAGTTGACGAGGCTGACAAAAAAAAAAAAAAAAAAAAAAAAGAAAGAAACGCGTTCACCAAGCTCAGCCCATACCATACCATACCATATCATACCGTTTGATCCACCCTCACCCAAAAAATAAATAAATAAATACAAAAAATTAAGCACCAGGTGGAGGAAAAAAAATCCTTCCGAACTTCAAGTTGAAGTCGTATTATTTTGAAAGCAATTACAGTATCTGCAAACACAGCATCCCAAGGAAGAGAGTTCCACAACTTTAGTGCATTTACTGAAGGAAATAAAAACCCTGCTTTTATTTTAGTAGCACCTTTCCTCTATTATTAATGGATGACCTCTTGGTCTTTGCTCAGCTCTTTGAGGAAATGGTTCCTTGCAGAGATCTTGATATTAACCTTGAATATATATGTAAATGGCAATCCTATCACCCCTTAGACTTCTCTTCTCTAATGTAAACAAACCCTGTTTGGGTAGTCTCTTTTTATAACTTGGATAATCCAATCCCTTTATCAGTTTTGTTGCACATCTCTGCACTATTTCCAGTTCCATACTGTCTTTTTTAAGAACTGGTGCCCAAAATAGTACTGCATATTCTAGATGAGGTTTCACTAAGGATTTATATACAGAGATAATTTTATTTGCATCTATACCCCTTTTTATGCAGGCTACTACTCTATTTGCACTTGCAGCAGCTGAGTGACACTACACACTGCTGTGAAGTCTATCAGCTCTCCTAAATCATTCTCTAATGAGGATTCCCCATGTTGTTTCCCATTTAGAGTATATGTAGCAAGTTTGTTTCTACAGCCCAAATGCATAACCTTACATTTATCAACATTAAATGTCATCTGCCACTTTCTGCCCATTCACCCAGTTTTGCTATATATTTATACAGAAAAAAAACATCCTGCTCTGTAGGTATTTTCTTACACAGATTAGTGTCAAAGACTGAGATGCTACTTTCAATTTCCACTTCTAGATCATTAATACACAATTTAAAAAAGCACTAGGCCCAGGACTGAACCCTGTGACACCCCACTTATAACTTCAGACCAATTTGAAAAGGTTCCATTTACAACAACTCTGAGCTATCATTTAACCAGTTCTCTATCCTTGTATAGACATTTCCTCCCAAACCAAAGCCTTTAAAGTTATGCAGTAACCTGTTGTGAGACAGTATCAAAAACATTTGGCAAACCTAAACATACTACATCAACAGAAATTCCCTTGTCCAACTCACTACTTACCCTTTTGTAAGATGAAAGTTTGACATTATCTACGCTTCACAAATCATGCTGATTCCTTAAGAATATATATTAACTTTGTAGAAATTCATGAACAAAGTGGAATCTTTAATATTTAGTAAAGCAAATCTGTAATGTTTAATAAACAAGATGTGCTGCTGAAACATGGATCACGATCAGTAAACTTAAAAGGAATTAGCTTTGAATGCAGTGTATAAGTTTGACAGTCCAATTAATTCATGAAGAAATAATAGTCTTTGCTGTTATTTTGCCCCTTTTTGGGTCCATCAGAAAATATAAGTGACTCCAATAGTCAAACAGTTGCAGATAAAGAATGCTTAATTCAGCAAACCACATGCAAGGTATTCAATTTTCTATAATTTAAGGTTTGGGGTAAAAAGGTAACACCAAATCTTGATTAATGTGGAATGAATAAACCGCTTAAGTTGAAAACTAGGAGATGTTCTTAGATCTACCATACTCTGGCGAAAAACAGGAAAGATCATAAAGTTCAACAATGGCAACTGCAACTAGATGATGAAAATATCATCTCAAAGTGTGGAGACTGCAATTCCTCCAGCACTAGTTCAATTCCCATGGAGGAGTTGAGTTTTTGTAGGGATGTAGCACGAGACACCCCCTGGAAAGTCGGATAGCTTCCTATGGAACAGGACTGAAGCCAAAATCTGAATTTTGAGCCCTTTCTCAAACCCCTTTTATAAAAAAGCTGAGATGGTGTGGAAATTATTTCAGTCATGCAGGACACAAAAAGAAAATATACTATTCCCACTGTGGGCCAAGCTGCAGTTAAGAGACTAACATGGTTGCCTGCATTTTCTTTTTCATTATCTTTGGAAAACTATGCAACTAATCTTCAGCAGTGAAAACAGGAACACTAGATTGTAGTTCCAAGGCCCTTATGCTCACAGCGAGAATATTGTCCCTTGCTGCAATCTGTCCAGTCAAGAGACCAGATTCCACATCTGAGGGGAGGCAGCTTACACTACATAAAAGGGAGGGGGATAATTTATCATTCAATTACTCTTGAACTACAATTCTGACAGTACCGAAATAACACTCTCCATGGCCCTGAAGATTAGATTGTGAATATATAATAGAATATATAATTCAAATGATTTAGATAAGTAAAATATACCAATCTATACCAAGAGCTCAACAGAAAAAAGCAAGAAGCCTACTGAAATTTTTCAGTTAAAACTTGGAATTGGTCCCTATACACTAAAAAGGGTTTCTTCTGCATGTTTGTTAAAGCTGATGTATCACCTTATAAAAAAAGGTGTTACCATCTGCTTTGATAACAAAAGTTAATGAAGGAAAGTTGTGTTTGCTTGTTTTTTTTTTTTAATCTAATTGTAAAAATATTCCCGCATTATGTACACAGCACAGCTCTACAGTACCTTGTATTTCTCCTCCCTGCAGTTTGGGTATAAGAGTTAAAGGCTGCTACTAGAGAACTCCAGTATACATATTAGCTCTTTCCATCCCAGGTACAGGGGGTCTTCCGCTCCTGGCAGACCCTTACTTCTGTCAGCTCTTCCCTACTGAAACCGCAGGGAGTACTGAACGTATCAGATTCCTCTGATGAGGAACGGTTGGTGGATTCTGATGCTGAGGAATGTTCTGCAGTGGTCTCCTCTCAGTTCTTTGGTGACCCCTCCTTGAGGCTGAATCTAACCCCTCTGCTACGGGCCTGATCAGAGGCATATTAAACATCCTAAACATTTCCTTGGTTCAAGAGGTTTCTTCGGACCCCTCTGATGTATTTCAGGAGCCCAAACGGCCCCATACGGATTTTCCACCTCTCCCCAATTTTGACCGGTTAGTGTCCGATGAGTGTTAGTCTCCCGACAGAAAGCCTTCTGTCTCCGAGAAGTTTGCCAAGCTTTACCCCAGATTCTGATGTGGCGCTAGCTCAGCGGGTTCATCCTCCCAAGGTAACTGCCCCTGTTTCTTGGACTTCTAAGTCCACTGCTTTGCCAGCTGCTGATGCCTCTGCTCTTAGAGACTGGACTGACAAGAAACTTGAGGCCTCCCTCAAGTCCATTTTTGCCACAGCTGGTACTTCCCTACGTCCAGCATTTGCTGCGGCCTGGGTAAATAGGGTCATTGTGGTTTGGACTGAACAGCTCACATTTGCTGTTCATCAGGGAGCACATACTCCTGATATGTTGCGGCTACTTACCAACATTTCTGAAGCACAGCATTAGGTTTCTGCTGCTTTGTTTGATGCCATCAGTTGGTGGCAAGGGTTTCCACCATGTCTGTGGTTGCCAGACAAGCTCTTTGGCTCAACATCTGGTCTGCTGACTCCGCTTCACAGAAAGCATTGCTCTCCTTGCCCCTTTCCAGGCACTTCTCTGTTTGGGCCAGATCTTAAGGATCTGATTAGTGAGGCCACAGGGGGTAAAAGTACCCTCCTGCCTATGGTTTCCAGGAAGCAGACGCTTTTCAATCGTTATTCGCTTTTTCGTGCTTCCAGACTGAGACACATTTGACGAACCAGGCGGTTTCCCCAGTTCCGCGTTCCTCCTCCTAGCCCAAACCACAAGGGAAGCCTAAGTCCTGACTCGCCGAACCCAGGTCCCCACTCGGTTGTGGGTGGCCATCCACATCACTACCACAGCGCCTGGGAGTACTCCGTGGTGGACCAGTGGGTTTTGCAGGTGGTGGCGGAAGGGTACAGGATCCCTTTCGCCTCTCTTCCTCCCTTCAGGTTTTTCCCTATTCACATGCCTCAGGGCGTAGAGAAACGCAGTCTGTTCGATGGCTCTATCCAGGCCCTTCTGGACAAGGAAGTTCTGGAACCGGTTCACGTTCAGGACCGTGAGTTTGGGTTTTTACTCAAACCTATTTGTGGTTTCCAAGAAGGATGGTGGCTGTTGTCCGATTTTGAACCTGAAGGATCTCAATTCCTTTGTGATCAAGACTCATTATCATCAGAAGTCTCTAAGGACGGTGACTGCTACCATGTCCCCCAGGGAATTTCTCGCTTCTCTGGATCTTCAGGATGCATTTCTGCACATCGCCATTCATCCAGAGAGCCGGCAGTACCTCAGATTTGCCTGCAACCAAGGGCATTTTCAGTTTTCAGATCTTCCCTTTGGTCTGACTACAGCTCCTCAAGTCTTCAATCGAGTCCTGGGAGCCTTAGTGTCCGTTCTCCATCGGAATGGCATCAGAGTTACTCCATACATGGACAGCCTGCTTCCAAAAGCCCCTTCCCCGGAGCGCCTTCATCAGCAGGTTCAGGACTGCATTCATGGGTGGATCCTCAACACGGACAAGACGGATATTGTCCCATCCCAGCAACTGGTCTTCCTGGGCCTTCTCTTCAACACTCAGCAGAGCATGTTGTTTCTCATGGACGAGGTGGCTCTCCAGATCGCCCACTGGGTTTCCGATGTTCTGGCTCACGATCCAGTTCCAGCCAAGACGTTGTCCTCTCTAATGGGAAAGGACATTTGCACCCTAGAAGCAGTCCCGTTTGCAATGGCTCACACCAGGGAACTCCAGAGGTTTGGGATCCAGGTGTGCAGGGGTCAGCCGGACCTCCTGAAGCTGTCAGTATCCCTCCCTCTTCATGGTTAACAGAGTTTGTCGTGGTGGCTCAACCTCTCCATTCTGCTGAAGAGGAAGCCCTTCCTGGTGTCCTTCTGGACCACGGTGAAGATGGATGTCAGCCTGTCCGGCTGGGGAGAGGTCCTGAGTCACCTGAATGCTCGGGGTTGACGGTCTCCGGGCGAATTTCTCATAATCTTCCCATAAATGTGTTGGAGCTTCGGGAGATATTTCATGCCCTTCACCACTGGACACGCCAGCTGGAGGATTGCCCGGTCCAGGTCCAGTCCGAAAATGCCACGGTGGTGGCTTACATCAACAAGCAAGGTGGAATAAGTCTCCCAGCTTGGTTAGCGGTCAAGGCTTGTCCTGGGCAGAAGAACATGTTCCTGCCATATCCACAGTTCCCATTCCTGGCCTAGACAACGTCATGGCACACTTCCTCAGTCGACACACTGTGGACAGCGGAGAGTGGAAACTGCACCCAGAGGTGTTCAACCTCATTGTTCAGACGTGGGGTATTCCATGCATCGATCTGATGGCAACAAGACACAATAGGAATATTCCGACGTTCTGCTCACGCTGGAGAGATCCTCTAGCTCTAGCAGTGGATGACATGTCCACTCCTTGGTTATTTCCTCTGGCTTACATCTTTCCTCCCATCCCCATGCTGCACAGGGTGATAAGGAAACTGAGACTGGAGTGATGTCCAGTCATTCTGATTGCTCTGTCCTGGCCTCGGCAGGCTTGGTTTGCGGAGATTCTGGACCTATCAGTGGAGGAGCCTTCCAGCTCCTTTACCATCTGGACCTTCTACAGGGTTACTTGCGGAAGGAGGATGTCCATCGTTTAGCCTTGACAGCTTGGAAACGGAATCCTCACCACTGTGGAAGAAAGGGTTTTCTTCTGGTGTGGTGGTGACTATGCTTAATGCACGCAGGCCTGTTTCCTTTAGGGCTTACCATAGAGTCTGGTGTACCTTTCTCTACTGGTGTGCTGATAAGGACCTATCTCCGGATTTTGATTTTCCTACAGTCCTGGCCTTCCTACAGAAAGGTGTGGACAAGGGCATCAGTTTGAGTTCCCTTGAGGTTCAGACATCTGCTCTCCCTGTTTTTCATTCAGGGCTCATTGCTATTCTTCCTGACATCTAGGTTTTCTTCCAGGGCATTGCCCATACTCGTCCTGTATTTCAGTCTCCTGCTCCTTAATGGGATCTTAACTTTGTTTAGGGAAGTCCTTCAGCGCTATCCCTTTGAGTCTTTTTTCTACTATTCCTCTACGTCTGCTGACGTGGTACATGGCTTTTCTCCTGGCGATCGTGTCTGTACACCGTGTGGCAGAGTTGCATGCTGTCTTGTAAACCACCCCTTTTTGTTTCCTTTCACATCACGGCTCCTTCCACTAGAACTATTGGGGCATCTTGGGCTCCAAGAATCAGGCCTTAGCTGATCGGTTGTGCAAGGCTGCCACTTGATCGTCCGTGCACTCCTTTTCGAAGCACTACTGTGTTGCTGTGCTGGCATCGGCTGATGCCAGTTTTGGGAGACAGATCCTGTAGGCAGTCTTGCCTGTCTAGGATCTTCTTTTTGGTTCTTCAGAGCTCTCTCACTTTTGAGCCCTGCTGGCTCTAGTTCAGTGTGCTGTGTAACAGTTCCTGGGGTGTTTTTACACCTGTTCAGTGTCCGTTGACACTTCATTTGTTATTGTTGGGCTATCTCTGATCTGATGGTTCATTTATGCTCTGGTGACTTGTGGGGCCCTGATCCTGGTCCTTGCCTTCCTTCCCGCCTCTGGGAAACTCGATGGTTGGACATTCAAAAGTAACATATACTGGACGACAGAGAAAAGTGGATTTTAGTCTTACCTGTTAAATCCTTTTCTCTTAGTCGACACAGGTTACTGTCAGGGGACCATGTTTGGCTCTCCTGTGGCAGAACGTGGGGGTCCTTTTGGGTTCAGGCTTGCCGAAGTCGTCTTTTCCTTCACACTACCTAGTCAATAGTTAGTGTCTCCAATCTTACTGGAGCTGGTTGGCTAACTGCAGCCAAGGAGGGAAGGTAGGCTCCACCCCTGCATTCACTTCTCAGAATTGTTCCTGCCTACTTAAAGGGGCTGATCGCCTACCCCAAATTACCAGTAACCCATATGGACTAAGAGAAAAGGATTTAACAGGTAAGACTAAAATTCTCTTTTATTAACAAAGCGAATGGTAACACCTTTTTATAAGGTGATACATCCCCTTTAACCCCTTAAGGACCAGGAAAATCTGAGTTAGATTTGACTTAAGTACCAGAGTAATTTTGATTTTTTTTTTACTGTCTTTGTCCAACCATATTTTCTCTTTAATTCCCTTTGTACACCCAGAAAATTATATACTTTTTTTTAAGCACAAGTAGGGCTTTCCTTTGATACCACAATTATATGAATACCTCATCATTTAATTTGATTAAAATCGAAAAAAAGAGCAAAAATTAAAAAACATTTTGCTTATATTTTCCAGTCAGGATTTGCATACAATTAGTTCTTGACAAATAAATACCCCTAAATATTAATTTGCTTCTTCTGAATATAAGAGTACCTCATATGCCTAGTATTTCAATCCCTTCCTCAGATTTACAAGGTAAATTTTACAAGATGGCTGCCATTATTTCCAACTTGTAATTTTTCAACAATTGGCATGTGAGCATTATAGCTTACTTGACGGTGCCAGAACCAAAAATGTCCCACAAAGGTATAGGTTTCTGAAAACTAAACAACATAAGGTAAATAATCAGGAGTTTTTTTATGCAGCTATTTTCCCAGAAATATTTTAAAAATTGTGGTAATACTTTGGTTTTTTTTCCTGTTTTCACACTTACATTCCAATATTACTGTTGATATCAAGCACAGGATAGTTGAAAATTTAAAAATATCCATTGTTTAGTGTTCAGCTCCTTCGTCTAAGTATTACAATACCCTATATGCATAGGTTTTTCAAGGTTTGGGGGAGCTACTGGGCCAAATTGGAACATGCACGTTTCCAGTTTTACACTTTGAATTTTCACAGCTTGTATCACTGGTGCCATGTCTCATTTGAGGCTGTGTAACAGTACTCCACTCTAAGATTTCCCCCCAAAAGTTATATTTTTGGAAAGTAGACACCCCCAGCTTTCATTTTAGGCGTATTTTCACAGTTTTTTTTTTTTTTTTTTTTTTTTTTTTACACCGACACTTTACCACCACTTTCTCGTAAACTTGACATAGGTAAAAAAAAACAAAAAAAAAAAAAACAGAATTTTTCACAATTTGACTTCAATGTTGATGTGAATTTCAAGCACAGGATAGGTTAGATTTTAAAAACTGCATTGACTAATGTTTAGCTCCTTCTTCTGAGTAATAAAATACCCCATATACATAGGTTTCTCGTGATTTGAGGGAGCTACGGGGCCCAATTTTGAACAAATATTGATTTTTCACATCTTGCTTAACTGGTGCCATTACTCATTTCCAGTGCTCCACTTTAAGATTTCCCCCTAAAATTGTATATTTTTGTAAAGTAGACACCCCAGGCTTTCATTTTAGGTGCGTTTTCAAATTTTGTACACAACCATTTTACCACCAATCCCTCGTAAACCTTGACATTAAAAAAAAAAAAAAAAAAAAAAAAAAAAAAAAAAAGTGTTTTTTCACACTTAGACTTCAGTGTTGATGTGAAATTTCAGCACAGAATAGGTGAAGATTTTATAAACTGAATTTGATCAGTGTTCGGCTCCTTCTAATTACGGCAATGCCCCATATGCATAGGTTTGTCAGGGTTTGGGGGAGCTACTGGGCCCAGTTGGAACATGTTAGTTTCCTTTTACAGACATGCCATTTTTACAGCTGGTGCCTTGTCTCATTTCGTACTGCTTGGGAATGCTGCAATTAATTTTACCCCCAAAAGTATATGTTGTAGAAGAGTAGACAACCCTGGCTTTCATTCTATTTGCATCTTATCAATTTTTTCGCTGCCACTTTATCACCAATCCCTCCCAAAATCTGTAGTAAGGCAGAGAAACACCATTTTTTCACATTTATATTTTAGTGTTGCTCTGGATTTCAATCAGATGATATTTGCAGATTTTTTAAGTGCTTTACAATAGTGGTGAGTTACATCGTCCGAGTACGGCAATGCCCCATATGCATAGGTTTGTCAGGGTTTGGGGGAGCTACTAGGCCCAGTAGGGAACGTGTGTTTCCATTATCAGAGATAAATTTTGATAGTGTTAGATCTAAGGAGGGATGTGTTTTGAAAAATAAAAAACAGGATATTTCAGGGGGAAAAAGTGGTCAAATAATAAAAGAAGCTTTACAGCACTACTGCATTGTGCCTGAATGGTATTCCTTGAAACAGTCACCAAAGCAAAGGCCAGGTTTGGAAGGGCAATCAGGACAGTAAGTGGTGGTGTCTGTCCGTATTCCCTTTCTGTAGCAAACCCTGCAGTGCTTCTGTGGTTTGTTCTTTTGGGGAGTTGGGGGGAATTTTATAAATAAAATGTACTACCCCGGGTCTTGCTGGAATGATTTCTGGCGCACCTTGAAATAAAAATAGGGAAATAAGTTGTAGTGGATATTGTAAAAAGTTACATTTTTGATTGGGGTTTGCCAGTTTGAAAATTAAAAATGAATTATGTACAGCAGTGTGCATCATATAGATGGCAACATTTTTGTACCATGCCCTACACTTTCTCATTGTGATGTATGACTGCATTAGTTGATCACAAGATCAACTGCCCCATGTTTTTATTATAGTCCCTGATGCAGACTGGCTTTCTCAGTACCCCTGTCCTGCCACTAACAGTGACTGCCACAGATCTGTCCTCATGCATGGTGGCCAGCATGTAGACATCTTTTTTTTGTCCTTAAACTTAACTGCCAGCAGCTCCTGTTGGCACAAAGAAAAGGACGTCCCAGTTTTTAGTTTGCCATCTAGAGTTTTTTGGGCAACTCCCTGCAATTGCGCCTGACAGTGCCACAGGCCCTGGTGTCAAAACAAAAAAGAGACTTAAATAAAAGGGGGCTGGTGTAATAATTATCAACGAATAACTGATAGTCTATATTTAATAAGGGACAAATTAAATCCCAAACGATTTTCCCATTTGTTCCCATAAATTTGATGCAACCAGGAGGCTGTCCTTGCCCTCATAAATTCTAAAAGCCTGGGTGTAGCCTGTGGCACTGTCGCACAATTTATAAAATTTAACACCAAACTCGGAACTCTTGGAGGGGATGTATTGCTTGAACCCTAACCTGCCTTTATATTTCATTAGGGATTCATCTACATTACTTTCTTTTTGGGGCATATATACTTGGGCAAACTTTCTGTAAATGGTTTATTAGGGGACAAATTTTGTACAGTCTATCATACTGGGGGTGTTCTTTTAGAGGGCACAGAGTATTATCACTAAAATGCATAAAGTGCAAAATTACTTAAAATTTGGACCTGGTCATTGTCTTGGGGAATATAGGGCTATCACATATGTGGTTTTTGCTCCAGTAGGATCGGATACTTGGCTTTTTTATTATCCCCATTGCCATTATTAAGGCCCAGAATTGTTTAAATTCTGTGATGTCTATGGGTTTCCATACTTCTTGCTTAACAAAGAAAGCTGTGGGGTTGGCGGCAATATGCTGGGCTGCATACAAATTAGTTTGGGACACAATTTCACCTACAATGTCTTCCCCTAAAACAAATTAAAAAAAAAAAATGATCATGGGAACATCTTTCCACATCAGTTTGAATCCCTGTGAATTCTGGGATTTGTGGGCATAAATTGATTGGTGATACCCATTCACTAGGATCAGGAATGGCAGGTGTTGGAGCATGTCTTTGGGCAGGTCTTTTGGTAGGTCTTTGGGCAGATCTTTTGGCAGGTGCTGGGGCAGTTGCCTGGGCAGCTCTTGGGGCAGCACATCTTTTCTTTACAGAAGGCCCAGCATCGTCACTAGAGCTGCTCTCATTCTCTGAAAACTGCATTATGTCAAAGTCTGACGCAGTGTCTGTTGCCTCTGAGTCAGACGCCAAAAAGGCATATGCCTCTTAACACTGTACTTGCGCTGCATTTTGTCCACGTAATCTAAAAAAAACTTTTTTTGTTTGTTTCTTACGCTATCCTTAAACCTATATCTAACCCTAAAACTTACCCTAACCTACGTATATCCTGAACCTACCTAACCCAAGCGAACTACCTAGCTAAACTATTATTTTTTATATATATATATATATATATATATATATATATATATATATATATATATATATAAATAATTTTCCCCTAAATCTATCCCCTAATCCTCTCCGTAACACACGTCTACACTAATCCTACCAAACTATCTACATAAACTACGTAAACTATATTTATTAATCAAATAGGGGGGAACTTATTGATCACTGCAAAACAGGGATCAAAGGGTTAATCTTAGCTTTTTTTAAAACTTTTTTTCACACAGGAACGCTCTTCAGGATCTGACACAATGTCTCTCTGTCCCTCTCCACCTCAGCAGTGCGCAAGATGGAGGGAGGCAGAGAGATGCGACAGGGACAGCATTTACAAATACTGTCCCTGTCATTCAGCTTTTGCAACATGTGATTCGCTCATCAAGCGAATCACATATTGCAACAAAGTTTCCACTGGCTGTTACTAAGTGTCCCGATACCGGGGCAATTAGTAACAACCAGCTCACGCTCTGTGCAGCCTCGATGGGAGAGTTCAACTCTTGACGTACCGGGTCCGTCAATGATCCTTGGTGCAAATTTACCCTTGACGGTCCTGGGAGGTCAAGGGTCGCTAAGGGGATAATGACAAGATGAAGCTCAGTATGTCTCTTTGAAGTTTAGGACAGTTTATATATTTTTCTGATTTCATCTAAATTATTTGATCTATATATTCTATTATAATTATTAGTTATTGCATGTTGTAATGAAAAAAAAAAGAAAAAAAAAAAAAATGAATTAGTGAAAAGTTTATTTACCTTAGAATAAACCAACTCAGCCAGTGAACATTGCTGTATTCTTGGTCCTTCTTCATGACTACCCAAACCCTCCTTCACAGTTCTTTTGTACCGAACTGAGCTGCTGTCCTGTGAAGGTAATTACAGAGAAAAGTTATCCTAAGCAACTTTTTTTTTTTTTTTTTTTGGGGTGTAATGGTTTATGTAATTGGTGCAAGAGAGGTTAAGTATGAATAAAAGCATTACCTGTCAAAAATACAATAATAATAATAATAATAATAATAATAATAATAGATAGTTGATCACACACTGAGACACATGTGACTCACTGCAGTTATGCGATCCATGGTAACATCACAGTGTTACTCATCCTGATTGATTTCCCATTCACAGTGGATGTCAATCAAGCACTAGGACCCTGCTATAAGCGGGCACATTTCTCACTTAAAGCTTATTTCATATAAGCTATACCCCATCTGTGACAGACAAAGAAGAGATCATCTCCAAAGGTGTCTCATATACCCATCACTGCTACTTATAATTGGGGATATTTGGGTGTGGATGTGTGTTTTAAAAAAGGATAGTAAAACGAATATGGAAAAACAAATCCGCTACAGGTTTTTAACCACCAAATACAATGTACAGATACAATACTGTAGGCTTATAGCACTAAAACCATCAGTCACCTATTTATGCTTCATCTACAAGCCAAAAACGGCCTGCATGCCCATGGACTAGCAGTATATAGGGCAAACCTAAGGCTTTCCAATCACAGACTACAAGAAAATTGGATTTTAGTGTTCTTACCCGTTAAATCATTTTCTCTTTAGTCCAAATGGAACAAAGGTACCATGGCGTTGAGTCCTTACTCAGGGACCCTACTAAGGCACATCCTATATAATAATTTGCTAAAACGTGTGTAACGCTGCGTCATGCGCAGTAGACACCGCTGCGCATTCTGCAGTCATGCTCGGTAGAGACTGCCCGCGCCGTGGCTGATACAGAGCTGGACGCTCCGCAGCCAGTCTCTACTGTGCATGACTGCCCCGCGACTGGGTGGCGGTGGCACTGTGGCCCGTGTAACGGGCTGTTCAACTACTCATAAAATAATTGGTCTTTGTTTTGGAGGTTCCTTACACTTCCTCCAGTTCAATTCCTCACCTTCCATGAATTCATGGGACAATAGCTACACAAAAAGAACTAAGCAGGTAAGAGAACAAGAAGCTGTCCAAGGACTTAAACCCTAAGAGGATTCCTCTGCCCAGTGGGTGGGAGATTTGTGTTCCATATGGAACAAAAGAGAAAAGGATTTAACAGGTAAAAACACTAAAATCCTATTTTCTCTTACATCCAATATGGAATACAATAATATGGGTACACCAAAGCATCTCAAGATTCTGAGGAAGTGCAAGGAGAAAAGACCAACAACATGTCCCAATGGAGCTCCCATTTTTCTGGTTCTACGAATTGACAATTGATAATGTCTGTTAGTAGGTTTTCCACTCATTGTTCAGGTGAACCCCTTTCAGCTGCGATGGCTGGAACATGAGCTTCCTCCCAAATGAGAAGGTCTTTTGCCTCTCTATATGATCTCACTGCGGGTTCCTCCTTGGGAGCTGATGTATGTCACCACAGTGGATTTGTCTGAATGAACTCTCAGAGAGAGAGCCAGATGGACCGCTCTGAGCTCCAGAATGTTGATGGACAGTAGGCTGTCCTCCCCTGTGCACCTGCCCTGGGTACGCAGGACCACCTCCCAACCTCTCAGGCTGGCATCTGTGATCACTAGGTTCTACTCTGGGGTCATAAAGGATCTCCTTCTCCCCAGATGTGGATGATGAAGCCACCACTGAAGGTCCCCCCCTGACCTGTGGAGACAGGGTCATCCAATAGGTGAGGTACTCCAAACTTCTGGACCACATCCAGAGAATGTCTCTCTTAAGTTCCCTTGTGTGGAAAATAAAGTATGGGACAGTGTGAGTGTTGGCAAGCAAGACAGGAGTCAGACAGTATAGTAAAATTCACCTTTATTAAAATGACACAACAAGGAGAAATACAGTGAGCACAGGGTGATTGAGAGGTTAGAACTCTATCAACAATAGGACCTGCCTCAGATCCACCACAACTGCAAGAGACTAGGCCAGAGCCCACTGGAGTCTCAACACCCTGGGAAAGGATTGAATAAGAACCGGTGGTCTCCCGAAATGTATGGCAGCAGGGAGACTAAGGACTCACGCCTGCAGTCAGTAAGTCCATCAGAGCCACAGGTCTGCACCAGATAGTATGTCCACTGTCAGGGGGCAACAAGGAGGACTTAGCTGAACAAAGCCCCAGGTCAGCACCAGGATGGAGAGACAGACAGGCCAGGGTCATACACAAAGTAGGTAGTCAGCCTGAGCCACAGGTCTGCACCAGATAGTATGTCCACTGTCAGGAGGCAACAAGGAGGACTTAGCTGGACAGAGCCACAGGTCAGCACCAGGATGGATAGTCAGACAAGCCAAGGTCACACAATACTCAGGAACCAAAAAGCACAACAGCGCAGGACACAAACGTAAGGGTAACTGGATGGGAATCCAGTTCCCTTTAAATACCCAGAACCAGGAAGTAGATAGGAGGAGACTGACAGGACACCCTGTATAAAGTTGGAGCCTGCATCACAGAGATCTCGCACACATAATTGAACCACCAAGCGTCGTTTGGAGCCTGCTCACCTCCTATCCAGAGGACACGGAGAGCCACTACTGACTCCTAGCGCCCCCAGACCTAGTCCCCATAATGACGCGTGGGATGACGCTGAGGCGTCATTTTGAGCTATACAATTTCAGCGTCAGCTGAAGCGGCGGCGCTGCATATAGGTAAGCTGTGACAGACAGCCTCCAGAACAGAAACTAACTGACCTAGGAATCATGATATTTTTGAAGAATCCAGGTGCCAAAGCCACGCCAAACAGCAGAGCTGTGAACTGGTAGTGACCGCAACCAAAAATTAACACAAGTAGAGTTGGCAGACCGGTTGTATCAGGACATGTAAATATGCAACCTGTACATCTAGGGAGGCTAGAAATCCCCCCCCGGATACATTGCTGCAATGACAGAATGCAAAGATTCCATCCTGAAGTGTGTAGCAAAAGGGTTGAAATAGAAACCTGAAAGGTGCTCTTGGGCTGGGACCTGCACTAGAACCCATTTTTCCACCAGAGTGGATTCTGCTTTATGGAAGAGCCCTGCATTTTCTGGGTTTCACGGAAACTTTAATGAAAAGAAGCAATATGGAGAAAGGATCTGAAAAGCTCTGTGGTACCACGCACAAAACCAAATGGTCTAATTCAGAACTTGCCCAGGCATCTCAAAAAAGGCACAGGCAGCCCCTACAGGTAATGAAGGGCTAGGATTTTGCGAGTCATGCAGAGGTTGTTTTTTTCAGACATACTTTGCTGCGGAGCACTTGTGTTGCTAAGTCTGGGGCTTTGAGGCGGGGCACTGTTGGGAGATATGAGGGGATTGCACTTCTGTGCCCCAGGCTGGCAGGGGAAATTAAATCAACTGTTTAATGGAAATCTGAGGCAACCAGGTGCGCTTTACACCAGTAGCATGACTAATTATCTGTTTCAGGTCAAGCCCAAAGACAGCCTTGCACTAAAAAGGCAAGGATACCAGTGATTTCTTGGAGGATTGATCCAAATCTTGGTCAGCAGTCCAAATCTTGAGCCACATGGTATCACACACGAAAACAGAAAATGCTGAGGATTTACCTGGAAATCTGTAAGTACTGGCTTCCATAATGTTGTTCACCAAAATCAGCATGTCCTCCCCAAGGACATTAGAATGCATAGCTTCTGATAGTTGCTCTCTCTGCACGCAGACATAGGTGAAAACAGGCCTCAGCACTGTCCTGGTGGCCGCAAATTTGACCTTGAGTAAGGAATTAAGCCTTTTATAGCCCTGGTCCTGCAGCATCCACCTGGGCAGCCTGAGCCTTATCCGCAAAAGGGTATATAGCGTGGAGGAATGCTAATTAAGGCAAATTATTTGGATATTTCCACTCATACATAAGGATCTGATTGAGAGTGTTATTGGGGGGGGGGGGGCGGTTGGAAATGTTTGGAGAGGGGTATCCTTTTAAAAGGTTGCATGCAAGATCGTACACAGTAACCATGTTGCCATGCTAAAAATGGCAACATGAGAATCTCGCACTGCATGACAGTGCAAGATTCTCATGTCGCATACCCATAACTACAACTCCCATTATGCTTACCCATCTGATGGCCGCCGAGAAGGAAGAAAGGCTCCTTTTCAAGCAATATCGAATACACAGCACTCACTTATTTGAGGTTACACTTGTCTGACACCAAGTCAGGCAAACTAGGTTAACACTGCACACTTACAATCTTTGTATTTAGGATTGTAGCCAAATCTTCTGCCCGTACAAGGTTAAGAACCGCAGTACTTCCAAGTTGTACAAAAATGCCAGTGTGCAATGCACAAGCAATGCTTTTTGCCTAGCAATGCCTATTACTCTGGCCGCAGACCGCAATGAGCTCTGAGGATACTCAGGAAGTGGACCGGACAATTGAACTTGAAGCGACAAGAAGATAGAGCCCTCTCTGACCATTGAAGCCCAAACAGTTGCAGATATTTGTCCCAAATAAGTTTCTCCCATAGTCAATGGAGCAAAGATGGCCACAGGCGAGCTCCTGTGCTTAAATGAGCCATTGAATAAAAATCTAAATAAACTTAAAACTAAAGTAAACAGAGCAAA
This sequence comes from Rhinophrynus dorsalis, assembly GCA_037306005.1. Lineage (NCBI taxonomy): Eukaryota > Metazoa > Chordata > Amphibia > Anura > Rhinophrynidae > Rhinophrynus > Rhinophrynus dorsalis. Next base: position 429,157,705 of record CM074719.1, on the reverse strand, counting down.
ACCCCCTGAGGACACTTAGGGGGTGGGGGGTTTTGAGAAGAAAAGGAAAAATAAATTTAATGGGGGGGGGGGGGAGAAGAGAGGGGAGAAGAGAGGAAATAAGCACCCTTATCCAATATACACCCTCAATGAACCAACATTGCAGAGACAGTAAGGAAAGTGTTAAACTACCAGCAATTACAGTGCAAGACACTCAAAGGGTTACTAACCAATCTTTTGTTTTCAGGCTCCAATCATAAGCTAAGGGTAGAATCTCAGAGAGACTCGGCCATGAGGAACAGACTTGTCACAAAGTCAACCTCCACAGGGTAACAAAGGTCCACAAAGCACCTATGATCTGGGTAATACAGCTCCAAGGAAGCCCAATGATGGAAGCCCACCTAAAGATGAAACTATACAGCTCCAAATGTATAAAAAAAGACAGAGAAAAGAAGATCTGTATGAGAGGGCAGGGTATTTGCTTTAAAAAAGCTCTCTGGAGACTTTATAACCACCAGAAATGACTGAAAACAGAAACAAGACAGAGAACCTAAAGGACCTCCCTTGCCCAGAAAGCATGGGGATATACCACAACTTTCAAAGAAAGATTCCAGAGAGGGACAGAAAAAAAAAAAAAAAAAAACTCAGATCAGTTCCATCAGAAACAACTGGAACAGATATAAACTGCATGAGTTAACAGAAAACTACACCAAACCAATTAACAGGAAAGGAGCAGGTTACAGTTAATAAACAAGAGGAGGATAGCTACACAACCAAAGCGGCATTAACCCCTTCCCAACCACTGGCGGTCCAGCACTTAAGGACCAGGGACGGCCCTGGCACGTTATGGAGTTCAGGGCTCCCGGCATGGTTGCATGCCGCTTCGGAAGACCTGAACCGGAAATGGGACCTTAAGGGGTTAAGGACTTAACATACAAAACTGGCATCCATTAGAGACAGAACAGCACCACGTTAGTGTTTACCAAACATGTAAAGGGGCAGCCATGTAGACGCCTTACACAGCTGCTCCAGAGAGGCCTAGTTTAGGATACAGACACCATTCTGGTTGAATGAACAGAACCAGAAGCCGCAAAATTTGCCTTTAAGAGAGAATCCAGAAACCTATATGCCAGATCTTTAAGTGCCATTTTATCCACAAGAGGCAATGCTGTAAGTTAGAAAGAAGAGAAATTGGAGCGTCTACTGCTGGGGGATAGCCCACTGTGATAAGGCATCAGAAGAGAAGGGATATAAGAAAGGAATAAGTCTGGGAAGAGTCTATTATCAGTCCTCAATTCCTTCAGAACCACCTGGACTAAGGAATGGAGAGGAGGGGAATTGCAGCCTCTATTTGGTGCCTTATAAATATACCTGGGGATGAAGAACTTGAGTCTGCCTTGGTAAGACCCTTGGCAGGTGAGCCAGAGTATTCCTCAAACAAATAGCGAGGTGTAAAAAATGCAAATCAAAACTGTCCACATTAGTTTTCCGTTTCTCAACTAGGGAAATACCTACCAGCAAAATGACTAAAACGTCAATTAGGAAGTTTGGGACAATCCTGGCTCCAAGACTCAAGGATTCCCTGAATAGTGGAAGGTACTGTATAATACTCACAGAAGACAGTAGGTTCCTAATCAGTAGAAAAGGGGCCGGTTAGCAGTTTGGGGAAAAACGGTTAACGAGGACATCGTTGATGTCTTTGTGGTTTTTGACTTGCGTATAAAGGCCCATTTCTTAAAGGCACCACTAGCCTATAACGAAGCCTAAATAAAATGAGGTAGCAATTTAATAAGTCAAGCAGGAGGCCAACATTGGAAAAAAGTGAAGGGGCTGACAGAAAAGAAAAGCAGAACTAGAGATTCTACTGGAGGCCCTTAAAATGTGGCTGCTAGACAGAGAGACAGGGAAATACTCACAGGCCCTGTGGTCTCTGAAACTGGAATTTGAATATTCAGGCTACTGTATATAATTCATGTTCAGACATAGCCAATCAGACAGAAGAGAAAAAAGGCTGAGAGAGTCCTCTAGCAGACCCAGGCTCCTTTAATCATCTGCACTTTGGTTCATACCCTTCAAGGGGGCAAGATATAGGAGCCCATGTAACAGGGGATTATATAGCCACATATAAATTAAGAAACTAGAAAAAAGAAGACTAATATAATCTTTGCCCGAATGCATCTCCTTTTAGGCCACTTTTAAACCTGAGCATGTCGGGTGGAGGTAGCGTGGAGCAGGGAGTGAGTTCATGCCTCAAGAGAGCGTTTTAAGGCAATTGCCCTTCTCTCCTTGTTGACAGATACTTTAATCCCATGGTTCCCATGTTCCACACTGGATGAAAGGTATAAATGAATATACTACATTTGTCTCTATAACAGACATTGGTAGTAGCTTAACCTGTGATGTCTTCCTCATACAAGCTTCAAGCAGCTTCATTTCAAGTAGCTCAAATTATGAAAAGCCACATGGCTTTGTTGCAGTTAGAGATACATTTTAGTAGGACAGCTTAACTTTAGGTTATGAAAAGGCATTAAAGGGATAGCAATACTTTGTTTTATCTTTATTTTATTTTGTAGGCATAAAAAAAAACATGAAGAATGATACAAGCAAAGTTTCCCCTCCCGCCCCTTTTACCTAGTGTAAGCCATCTCTTCTCAGATGTAGAATGCGGTCCATAGACCAGACAGATAACAGAAGGGGACAATCTTCTTCCTATGAGAACAATGAAAGCCCTGCCCCCCTTGACAAGTTTTTCAGGTTTTTCCCTTATCTTAATTGAAGATTGTCCCTCCCTGCAGTCTAAATGGGCACCTCCCTTCTGCTGTGGCTGAACAGTGTTACATCAGTATAAGGGTTGGGAGAGGGATATTTTGTCATTGAATTACTCTTGAACTACAACTCTGACAGAACTGAAATAACACTCTCCAAAGTCCAAATACTAGGATGATTAATTAGAGCTGCTTTTATTAGGAAATATTACTATCCCTTTAAGTGGATTCAGTAACAAGTATCAACAACTACAAAAATAACTGACTGTTCCATTGATGGAAACATTTAGACCAAGGGTGGAAGATATCATGAGCCTGAGAGGCCGGCAGCTAAAAATTTTCTTCTGGTTCCTAATTAAGCATATTTTTATATATAGCTCTGTACACACACACACACCCTGTATCTGGCCCCTACAAAATCTCTCTGGCTTTAAAGACATTTTTATTCACACTCACTTTAGATTAAGTACTGGTTTATGCTGTTTCTCATTAGTCTAACAATATAGATACAATAGTGTAATGGGTTTGGAACACCAAAGCAATTTCTAGGGAAATTACTGTGTATAACATACACAGGGTGCCACTGAATCCAAAATTAATTTCAGTATACAAAAATGAAAGAGTGGATAACCTACAGGCACTCAACTCCTCAAAAATAATCACAAAAAATATACAATATTTAAAAACCAGAAAAATATATTTAATAAGTTACAACAGAAAAATACCCCTGAAGATAGGAAATGGTCCCACATCCAAGATCCATATCTTCTCCCTCCATACCCTAAATAAAAACAATGTTGTGATTATAAACAAAAAGCATATCCCTATTGCTAGATGCCAGCATCTATGTAATGCTTTCAGTAACCAATCAAAAATAGTGAAGCATGGATCACATAGATAAGGAGGATCAACTATATCAAAAGGATGTCAAGACATTAACATAGAACAATCATAGCTGTCTTTTCAGCAACATTCTTGTGTACACATAGATTCCACAACTTAATTCAGAAATAAACAGACAGTTGAACGATAGAGCATGTTACCAACAACTGAATCATAATCCTACTGAAATAATCCAGAAAAAAATCATAAATTAAATATGCACTGGATGATTACTTAATAAAGAAACACAAGTTTAATTACATGAATATTGAACATTCTAGGGTCCCTACCATATACATATTGCCAAAAATTCACAAGTCAATTACATCGCACCCAGGGAGACTGGTTGTGTCCAGTATTGGGAGAGTTACTGAAAATGTCAATAGATGTATAAATTCTAAACTAAAATCCTTTGTACCTTCTTTACCCTCCTACATGCAGGATACTAGAGATGTTTTACTCCGGCTGGCAGATTTGGAGGTGTGCAGAGACTCTTCTAGTGACTCTGGATGTTGAGTCTCTGTACACCTCCATTCCCAATGAGTGTGGTTTGCATGCCTGTAAGTATTTCCTAGCCATGGAAGACACTGATGTTAAAATTTGTACTTACTAACATTTTATATTGGATGGTAGGTTTTATCAACAGTGTAGGGGAACAGCTATGAGGGCCACATGCACCACGACATATGATTGCCTACATCTGGGCTGGTGGGAGCAGCATGAGGTGTTTTGCATCCGCGGGTTTGAGGTGCACGTGGCTCTCTGGCTCCGCTACATCAAATACATTTTTATAGTTTGGAATGGTACACTGAACGAGTTAAAGACTTGTTTATAGCTTAAACAGGAACTCCATAAATATTAGATTGACAAAACATGTACAGTCGTGTAAAAAAAGAAAGTACACCCCTTTGAATTCTATGGTTTTACATATCAGGACACAACAATCATTTCTTCCTTAGCAGGTCTACAAATTAGGTAAATACAACCTCAGATGAACAACAACACATGACATATTACACAGTGTAATGACTTATTTAACAACAAAAAAAATAAATAAATAAATACACCTTATGATTCAATAGCTTGTAGAACCACTTTTAGTAGCAATAACTTAAAGTAATCGCTTTCTGTATGACTACCAGTCTCTTACATTGCTGTGGAAGAATTTTGGCCCCCTCTTCTTTACAATGTTGCTTCAGTTCATTGAGGTTTGCGTGCGTTTCTTTATGCACAGCTCCCTTAAGGTCTGCCACTGCATTTCAATCTGGTTGAGGTTTGGACTTTGACTGGGCCATTGCAACGCCTTGATTCTTTTCTTTTTCAGCCATTCTTTTGTAGATTTGCTGGTGTGCTTGGGATCATTGTCCTATTGCATTACCCAATTTAGGCCAAGCTTTAGCTGTCAGACAGATGCCCTCACATTTGACTGTAGAATTCTTTGGTATACAGCGGAGTTTATGTTCGACTCAATGACTGCAAGGTTCCCAGGTCCTGAGGCTGCAAAACAGGCCCAAATCATCACCCCTCCACCAACGTGCTTGACAGTTGGTATCAGGTGTTTTGTGCCGATATGCTGTGTTTGGTTTTCACCAAACATAGAGCTGTTCATTATGGCCAAACATCTCCATAAGAGCCAGTTTTGGTTGCTTGTTCCTACTTTAGCTGTTCCTATACTGATAAGTATCTTATTTGACTGGCACATATTACCTTAATTATTTAGTTTTGCGCTATGAGTTGTCAACATAAGTTCCTCTATTGTTGGGGTACTTGATTTACATTGTAGCACATTTTGTATGTATTTCTTCTACACATGGCTTGTTGCCATATTGCACCATTTTCGTGTCTATTACAGTAAATACTTTCAGTTATAGGCAGATTATTATTTTAGTGGGTACATATCTGTTGTTTTATTTGTCCTCTTACTATATATTAGATTCATTCTATTGTTATAGGATTACTACTTGAGTATTAGAGGATTCAATCATCTGTTTGAACCTTTAGTGTTCCCACATTACAAGTAATAAGACTGACTCTCTGTGTTTTAATTGTCCTGTTATTACATCTATTATGTATTTGTACCAATAAAATTATATATTTTTCATATATTTTTTTTCTGTTCTTGAGTGCCTCTATTATAAGATTTTCTTTTTCCTTTTGAGGGTTAGTCTCTCTCTTAAGACTTGCTGATCTAGGTATTTCTAGTGCAGTGGTTCTCAATCTTTTTTTGTTCGGGGCACCCCTAACACATAATATAGAACATTCGGGTCACCCCTAACATATTTAATGTACTTTATCAAGTGCATAATGAAGGTACAATGCATAAATACAGTTATTATTAGGTCTTACAATCATAATAACAAAACGAAACATAATAAGCATAAGAATATCTATAAATCTTTATTTAAAGGTCCATTGTGGTTAGTCTTCATAGAAAACATGGGGCACCCTAAGTTGATGTCCATGGCACACGAAAGTGCCACGGCACCCTGGTTGAGAATCACTGTTCTAGTGAGTTGTAGTGTTAAATCTTAGAGAGCACCCCACTATAGTAGTGGTAAAGTTCTCGATTACTATAGTAATATTTAGCCAGTGCCTACACTAATTTTCTTGAAATACATTACTTGATAAATCAAGACATTGATTGTATGAAATAAGTTGTGGAAACGAAGGGTACACAAGACTTTGTTACTGAAGACACAGCTATGATTGTTTTATGTTACTGTCTTGACATCCTTTTGATATAGTTGATCCTCCTTATCTATGTGATCCATAGCTTACTACTTTTGATTGGTTACTGAAAGCATTACATAGATGCCGGCATCTAGCAATAGGGATATGCTTTTTGTTTTTAATCACAAAGTTGTTCTTATTTAGGGTATGGGGGAGAGAGGGGTCAATATATGGTTCTCGGGTGTGGGGGGCATTTTTCTATTTTAACTCTATTTTAACTCAAATATATTTTTCAGATTCTGAAATATTGTACATTATTATTTTTTGTGATTAATTTTGAAGAGTTGAGTGCCTGTAGATTATCCACTCTGTTTTTCTTTTCTGTATAAACTCTTTAGTCTCTATTAACCTACAGCAGAGCTCTGATTGACCTACAAATATATATGTCCCATAGGCTATCATAATAAAATTGGAAGCTTTAAGAAGGGGGAATAAGAGGGGGTTGCGGAACTTGAAAATTCAATTTTGTTTAAACTTCGTCATAAGGAAAACATTTTTCTTATACCGCTGGAATTGAATTAAGTCAGCATGAAGGAGAAAGACAAGGGAGAGACAGAAAACAACACACAGTCATTAATAAGCCAAGCCTTCCTTTATTATACCTCCTCTTTCTTTGCTTCCTTTTCTTGGTTTTCAAATGTGTCTAATTTTACAGGGGCCGATGAAGAATGCTCAGGTTTTGGAAGGTAACTCTTTGTGGTTAGAGCATCAAACAGTTTGTCCACAAAGCCTTGGGTCTCTGTGAGGAAATAAATTGAAAAGTGTTTGTACCAAGATAAAGTAATTGGCTAGCAAGCATAAATAATGTTTTGCACTGCTAAAATGTATTCAATTTATGGACACTGCATTGCAAAAGTTTATGATATGATCTAGATGAAACACTATTGTACACTACTGACAAAATTGGATTTTAGTGTTCTTACCATTTAAATCCTTTTTTCTGTAGCCGATATGGAACATAGGTACCATGGGGGAGTTGACTCACTCTTCTAGAGGGCAGGACACATCTCAAAAAGACAGTCTTGTAGGTGGAGACTCCCAGCCAGTCATCCAGCATAACCAGCCCCGCCTTACATCACCAGTATGATTGTTACCGAAGCCACACTAACAAGGCAAGCAAGAGAAAGAGGAGGAAATCTCCTGTGAGATAAAGACTCAAGGAAAGAACTACGTAGCCCAGACAGGGAAGACTAAAGTGAGGTCCCCTTTGCTGGGTGGAAGACCTGTGTTCCATATAGACTATAGAGAAAAGGATTTAACAGGTAAGAACACTAAAATCCTATTTTCTCTTAAGTCCATCATGGAATACAGGTACCATGGGAATATATCAACACTAGGCTCCCAGGGCGGGAAGAAAGGAAAAAGGACCTCATTCCTGTCCTCATGGTACCGAAGTTCCATAGGACTATCCAGAATCGGACTAGCCCAAAAAGAAAAAAGTGTCAACAGACACTGAACTATACAGCACACAAGAAAAAGAGCCAGTGGGGTTCAATCAACTGAACAGTATGGTAACCCAGTGTGCAGGTCCTTAGACAGGCAAAGATGACTGGAAGACATTCCAGCCAAAGCTGGCTTAGGCCAAAGACAGAACATCGACATGGTAGTGCTTTGCACAACTACACGGCCATTGCCCGATTCTTGTAGCCCCCACAGACCTAGTGGAATGTTCTGTGACTTTGAAGGGAATATATCTCTTTCTGAGTTCATATGCCTGGCATATTGTAGACTTTACTCAAGAGGCCACAGTGACCTTGGATGCAGCCTGACCTGTCCTGGGGAATAACAAACAGAGTCAGCCTTGCGATGCACATAAAATGTAAGGCAATGCACCACGTCTGACAAGGAGAAGGATCTTCATTTGTTAGAATGAGATTCAGGGCAAAAAGGTGGCACAAGAATCTCCTGATTGATGTGGAACTCAGGAACCACCTTACAAATAAATTCCAGAAAGGTACAAAGAATCGCCTTGTCCTGATGAAAAACCAGGAAAGAGGGTTTGCATGACAAATCCTGCAACTCAGCAACTCTGTGAAAGTAGACCACTGCCAAGAAGAAAGCCATCTTGACCATCAATTGCCGCACAGAAATTGTAGCCAGTGTTTCAAAGGGAGGCCGCTGTAAAACTCCCAGTACCAGATTTAGGTCCCACATAGGAGTTATATTACTTACAGGCATGGGAGACATGAGCCACCCCCTGAAGGAAGGCCTAGAAATCTGGAATGGTCTCTGGAAGAACACAGAAAGAGCTGAAATATGGACTTTCAAGGAACTCAGAGTTCTTTTGTTCATTCCATCCTGGAGGAAGGATAACACAAAGGGTAGGTCAAACTCTTAAGAGGATACTTCCCTGTCCACACCATGAATGAAAGGTAGACCACACACTGTGTTAGGCCTTAGAAGAGAGACTTTTGAGAGTAAATCATAGTGGAAATAACCTCAGTGGAAAATGTTTTTCCTTCTCAAGATTTGGGCTTCAACAGCCATGCCATCAAAGAAACATTTCCATGTCCTATTTCCATATTTAACCTTGGAGAAAGAGGTCCAGCCTAGGAGGAAGATGGAGTGCATCCTGAATGGAAAAATTACCAGGTCTGCAAACCATTCCCTCTTGGTTCAATAAGGAACAACCAGAATGACCGTCACACCATCCATCCTTATCTTCCTGAGAACCCTGGGTACGAGAGGAGGTGGAGGAAAGACCATGAGATCTATAGTTGGCACACCCTAGAATACCACCGGATTTAGATCCCACTCTCCCAGATCCATGTCTTGGCGACTTAGGAAGTCTGCCAGCACATTTTATACTCCTGGAATGTGAATGGCAGAGACAGAATGTGGGCTTCTGCCCAACCTGGAATGTACTTCACTTCGAACCAGGTGACAGCACTGTGAGTTCCCCATTGACAGTTTATGTAAGTCACGACCATGACACTGTCAGACTGTACCCTCACTTGCTGTCCCTGCAGCTGAGAGGTCCAGTATACAAGGGCCAGCCAAATCACTCAGTTTCAGAACATTGACGGACTAAAGGGACTCCTCCGTAGCCCACCTGCGATGGACTCCAGGTGACCCAGAACCGCTCAGGCTGGCATCCGTCAAGACTTAAGTCCATTCGAGAATCACAGTGTGTTTCCTATGTTCCAGGTTGTGTCTGTGCAGCTAACACTGAAGGTCCCTGCTGGCCTTCAGAAAGAGGGAGATCTGCCAATCCAAGAGCTGGATTCCCAAACCAACTCTGGATGGCAAGTCTCTGGAATTCTCTGGTGTGCACAACTTCCAGTGTAGACACTAGTCTGCCCAAAACTCACCTGTAGTCCCTGACCATGGCTGAAGGCCACTCCAGGGCCTGACACCTCCTTCATCGCTGGCAGGATCTTCATCTTCTCCTGCTGTAGAAAGTCTACTTAAGTGGTTATCAAACCTTTGGCCTAGGAAGACTAGATCTTGGGGCAGCACTGCAGAGGACTTAAACATGTTCAAGATCCACCCGTGGTGGACCAAGAGTGGAGCACAGTCTTGGAAGTGATGGACCAAGGGCTCCTCTGATAGAGCCTTGAGCAAAAGGTAGTCCACATAGGGTGTCATGGATATGGCAAAAATTGGCCTCAGCACGACCCCAGTGACAGCAAAATTTGGTTTGAGGATAGAATCCAACTTTTTATCAACTATATCCTTGAGTCCTATCGCATCTGCCAAAGGCAGGGCAGTAGACTTAGTATGGAGACCGGGGGATCCACAGTAGGAGGAGAGGCCCACTGCACCAAACTGCCTCCGAAAAGGGGTACTGTCTAGAAAGCCTTTTGGTGATGAGCAGTCTCTTGTTAGGGGGTCTTCCAAACGTCTAGGAGAATCTGATCAAGAGAGGCATTAGTAAGAAACAAATGGTAGAGGAAGACCCCTCATCAGGATCATCAGGGACCTGAAGGGTCTCTAAGACAGCCCAAATGAGCCCCGCAGCTGAGGGAAGGATTTCAGTCTTCTGCAAGTCCCCATAGGAGTAGGAGTCGTCCCTATCCTCATATTCCCTTCCTCAAACTCTCCTCCCAACAATTCCTCTTCATCAGGAGGCCCTTAGAAGCTGTGGAACACTCAAGAGATGGAGGACACATTTAAAAGTAGCAAGGGGCTTCCAAGATTAGAAGAACCCCATGAAGGGAAAATGGGATTTTGGCCACTGAAAACAGTAGTGTTTTTAGCCAAGTTGGCTTTTGTTCACTACTGGAGGTCTGGTGGAGTAGTAGGGGCCACAGTACAAGAGGAGCACAGAGACCCAGAATACTATCTAGAGAGCACCATTTGACCTGAGGAACAGTAAGCAAGGGAGGTAAGTGACCCCCTCAGTCCTTAGTCTTAGATCTAGCCCATGTACCTTAGAATCAGACATCCTTACAGGATACGTGTCTAATACTAGTAAGAATAACCAGTAACAGTTACCCAGATTAATAATTCACCCTAGAAAGCACTTATCTGGCAGGTGAAGAGTTAATCTGGAGAAGGAAAGCAATGATGGTCTGCCTCTGTGTAGGATAAGCAAGAGAAATATAATGGCAACGGCATTCTGGGAAACTTAGTCTTCTCAGCTGCTCTTGCCTAGCAACACCTACAACTCCATCAGTGGAATCGCCACTAACCCCTAAGACACTCAAGACATGAGCCAGATCAAATGGCATGAGGAGACAAGAAGAAAGACCACTCGGACCTCTATATGTCAAAAAGTTGCAGAGAGATGTCCCAATGAAGTTTGCCCATAGAAGTCAATGGAGCAAAGATGGTGGTAGGGAGAGAACCCATTCTTAAAGAAGCCGCGGCATGAAAAAGCACAGTAGAAAGGTACCTAAAAATCCAAAAGGACCCCAAGGAACATGTGGGGGACACTAAATAGACAGTTCACTACAGGGAAAACCCCAGGAAAGCCGCCCAACCAGAAGAAAAAAAAATAGGGAAGGTGTTAACTATCCCAAGCGCAGCCACACGGGCTCAAAACTCAGGGAATGAAAAGTTACATAGCTAATAAGATACCCAACATGAGTGCAGGATCCTAAGGACTCAGATAAAACCTCTATATGGAGAGGTACAAGGAAGTGACATTGTGGACCAAGGAACTCAAAGGTTTACTTCACCAGTCTTCTGTCTTAAGGTTACCATTGTGCAGGGAGTAGGGCCCCAAGGGACTCTGCTGGGAGGGAAAACAAGAGTTGCAAGATTCTTTCCACAGGGCTGTAAGGGTCTACACAGCACCTGTACACTGGGCAATCCACTCCATAAGGCGGCCAGTAATGGTAACCTGCCTAATGGGAGAATTCAGACAGTGACATATCTATCAGAAAACAATCTGGAAAAATGAAGAGTGTCTCTGCTTTATGTATTCACTTCAGAGGACACATCATACTGGGAATGCAAGGAGAGGCTGGCTAAGCAAAAGGAGTGGCTGGGAGTCTCCACCTACAAGACTGTTTTTTGAAATGTGTCCTGCCCTCCAGAAGAGGAAGTCAACCCCCAGGGTACCAGTGTTCCATACTGGAAGAGAAATATTATGTACCAAGAGGAACTGGAGCAACGCTGATGCAAACCAACTACACCACAAATAAACTTTCCCATTTGGTTTTTAAATCATAGACGGTTAAATGCATTAATATCCCCATTTAAATCAATGGAAATTTAAGGAATTTTTATCTGTGCTCCAGATCATCTCAGTACACTAACATCACAGGATCATTTGTTTACTGTGCTGCATATGTCCTACAAGATCTGTGAAGTTTGTTGAGATTTTAGAGATTATAATTCACAATACTGTAAATGTAATAACATTGGTACATCATCTAGCAGTGAAGTATTGCTTTTGTTTTCTGCATCTCTGATTTGTATTTCCCCCAAAGGGTTGGTATTATGATTAGCTCATTGTGCAGGGGGCAGGCTTTCCACCTACTGGAGACTTCAACTACCATCATCCCCAGTCAGCAGCTGGCTGGTTGGGGGATGATGAAAGTTATAGTCCCAAAACAGCTGGAAAGAGGGTTTCCTGTCCCTGTTGTAATATCAATATTTAACCCTTTAAGTGCCAGAGTGCTACACAATGCATTGGAAAGCAATGCTTTGCATATCCCCCTGGTACTCAAAGGGTTACATTTAAGATGACCAATAAAATCTTGTTAATATGAACCAGTCACCTTCAATTCATGTTTGTGTACACTAGCGGTCAAAAGTTTTGGGACACCTCAATTTTTGCTACTTTTAGTTATTGCCATATAACTTGACAAAAACATGTCAACATTGGGTATTTCTAAAATGAAGGAAAATATAACCTATTTAGCAGGGGGTTTTTAGCATTTGTAGAAATGTAAAAGCTTTTTAGTGCCAAAGTTGGAGCTGCTGTTTTTGTGAAACATTACTATCCCTTTAAATGAGTAAGAGGAAAATTACAGCTAAACACAAACACAGTAGAAGTGTTAAAACAACTGCTTTTATTATGAAACATTACTATCCATTTAATGTACCCACATATATTATATACTGTTTTTCTTGCCATAAGATGGGCTTTCTAAAATATACCACTATTTTCATCAGATTTCCTGTAAAACAATTTATAAAATATGATGAGACAAATGTAACAAATGCACTTTGTTTGTTTTGTTTTTTTTTTTTTAAACTTTGGCACTAAAAATCTTTTACACATCTACAAATGCTAAAACAAAAACAAAAAAACAAAAACAAAAAAAAAAACCTAGTAAATATATTATAATATTTGTCTTGATTTTAGGAATACCCAATGCCCACCAATGAATTAGGAAATGTTCACACTTTTATTTCTGTATGTTAATTTATGCTAATTAGCATGCATGCAGCACAAAGCTTAACTGACATGTGGTGCTGCACTGAAAGACCTCCACTGTCACTTCAGAAATGTACATATTAACAGATACTAAACTTTGCACATATTAGCCTAAAGGTCAACATAAAAGACAGGCAGTTTTGAATGAGGTTTTCAGATATGTAAAATTAAACTCAAGGTTGCTGTGCTTTTGTGAGGAATGGCAGCAACCCCTTTCTTTTTGTTTCCTATAGAGCACCAGACTTCACTTGTCAAGTGATCTTAGCCTTTTTATTGTGTGATAACCTTTCTGATACTAGCTAGACCTCCAATGTATTGCAAAGTAATGTCAAATAACCAAAGGGTATATTTCATTTGTTAACCCCTTAACGACATGTGACGTACTATGACCGTCACGGTCCTTGAAATACTGAAGGACCGATGACGGTCATAGTACGTCACGTACTTTTTACTTACATCGCTCTACCGGGAGCGCTGTAAGTAAAAATAGGGCCTGAAATTGACCGCTCCAACATCGGAGCGATCTCTATCAGGCCCCATAGTGACGCGTCAATACACGCAACAGGTCACGTGTACCGGCGCGTCCAAGTGGTCCTATGCGGTCCCTATGGGACGGAAACGTCCCAGGACCGTCGGTCGTTAAGGGGTTAATCAGATTATGGTTACTATTGTAGAATAGATAAAAGTAGCTTTTTCTTTTCAAGAAGAACATAATATTTAAAGAAGAACTATATACCCTAGGAATAAGCAGCTTATTTTGATAGGTCTATCCTAGGTATGTCATTAACCCCTTGAGTGCCAGAGGGGTTCACACTACATATCCCTCTCGCATTCAAAGGATTATATACAAACAAGAATATCTAAAAGAGGATTTTAGTCTTACCTGTTAAATCCTTTTCTCTTAGTCCATACAGATTACTGGTAACTCCGAGTAAGCAATCCACCCCTTTAAGTAGATACGAACAATTCTAGAATTGTATGCAGGGGGTGGAGCCTACCTTCCCTCCTTGGCTGCAGCTAGCCAACCAGCTCCAGAAAGGTTTGAGACACTAACTAGTGACTAGATAGAAGGGAAAGAAGACTCCTGTGAGCATGACCCCAAAAGACCCCCCCCAGTCTGCCACAGGAGAGCCAAGCATGGTCCCTTGACAGAGTGGGAGACCAGTAACCTGTATGGACTAAGAGAAAAGGATTTAACAGGCAAGACTAAAATCCTCTTTTCTCTGTCGTCCAATACAGGTTACTGGTAACTCTGGGATGTCCAACCATTGAGTTTCCCAGAGGTGGGAAGTAAGGCAAGGACCAGGGGCAAGGCCCCCAAAGTCACCAGAGTAGATATGAACCATCAGATCAGAGATAGGCCAAAAAAAACAATGAAGTGTCAGCAGACACTGAACAGAGGTAACACCCCAACTGTTACACAGCACACTGAACTAGAGCCAACAGGGCTCAAAAGTGAAGAAAGCACCAAAGACCGAAGAAAATCCTAGACAGGCAAAACTGCCTCCAGGATTTTCCTCCCAAAGCTGGCATCAGCCAATGCCAGCACATCAACATGGTAATACTTCGAAAAGGTGTGCACAGATGACCAAGTGGCAGCCTTGCACAACTGATCAGCAGAGTCCCGATTCTTGTAAGCCCAAGGGGCCCCAATAGCTCGAGCAGAATGGAAGTGGGAGTTTCCGAACATCGCATATCTTGAACAAGAAACTGCAACCAAACATTCAGTCTACAGTCTTCCATCTTCAAGAACAGTGACAGAGAGGGTTCCAACAGAGCAAAAGGGCTCTGGAATATACTCCGCTCTCTTTCCAGTCTCAAAAGCCTCAGGGGATCTGAGACCGATTTTGAATCTCAAGATGTTAAACAAATTAATCAGAGTTAAGAGATTCAGACTGGAAACCGTAACCGCTACTCTCAAGTCAATTCCTCCCCAGGCATATCTTAGAAAGACAGACCTTCTCGATGCCTATCTCTATGTCCTGATCAGACAACCACAGGAAGTTTCTGTGTTTCTGCATCTTCAAGGAGCACTTTCAGTACAGTCTTGTCATTCCGCCTAGCATCAGTACCAAGGTCTTTACCAAGGTCGTGGCAGTAGCTCTGGCAGCACTGAGAAAGAAAGAGATAAGGGTAATACCTTACCCCAATGATATCCTGATTGTGTAAGAATTCACACAAAAATTTAGACTTCCAGTCCAAATTAAGCTGGCTAATCAACAAAGACAAGAATATACCACATCCAGCCCAGAAGTAAGTCTATCTAGGGATACAGTTTGACATCCTGCAAGAACTAGCCTTCCTAGATAAACCTCTAAGATCAAAAGGACATAATGCTAGTAAGGGGAAAAGGAAAAGTGAAGTTCTTCCAACTACACATGGTCCCACTAACACTAGAATCCTGTAGTCTCCTGAAACCACCTGTAATACTCACTGATCTGCAACAGAGCCTGCCCAAAAGCTTGAAAAATGCTGCAGGCGAGAACTGACAGGTAGATGTGGACCAGGGTTCAGTGAGTCATGCCGAAGGAGGTTTGGTGGAGGAGTGCTTGGACCTCTACTGCTGCCTGGGCTTGGGGGTGGGTTGTTGGCCTGAGACCTACTGGGACATGGCCTTTGCTCTTCACTTTGGCGTGGACGAAAAAGACACTGCTTCCTTGTCAGGTTAGGGAGCTGGGGACCTAAGGCAACAAAGTGCTCTTACCCCCAGTGGCCTCACTGATGATATTCTTCAGTTAAGGCCCAAAACAAGACATACTCTGAAAAGGGACAGAAATTAGTGACTTCTTAGATAAGCCAGCAGACCAAGTTTTAAGCCACAGAGTGCATCTAGCAGCTACAGAAAAGGCAGAAGCCTTAGCCACAAGCCTGACAGAGTGAAAGAGGCCATCAGTCACAGTTTTGAGCTGCAGACATGTTGGCTAAAATGGACAAAAGGTCCTCCTTAGGGGCACCTTTGCGGACAGCGTCAGCAAGCTGTACAGTCCAAACAGCAATGGCTCTGGTAACTCACACAGATGCCAAGGTAGGCCTCAAGGAGGAACCTATGGCAGCGAAGACAGACTTCAGGATAGCTTCAAGCTTCCTATCAGTTAAACCCTTAAGCATTGTGGCATCCGACAAGGGCAAAGCAGTGTCTTTAGACAGTCTGGAAATAGGGGGAATCAACCTGAGGTGTAGCCCTCTGAGCCTTCTTGCACCTTTGAAAGACATCAAAAGTAGACTGTTTCTACAGGGTTAACAGGAATATGCAGGGTAGTCAAAACCGCCTTGATGAGACGCTCAGTGGAGGCTTCAGGGTTAGCCTCAAAGGGGTCACCATAGAGGATGGAGAGTGTGCAGAAGGAGCTTCTTCCCATACATGACACTTCAAATGAATGCTCCACAGAGGAATCAGAACGTCCTTGACTCAATGTGGCTCTTCATGGCTGAAGGGCCCTGGCGGAGAAGTGCATGAGGGGCCTAAGTGACCCGAGTATTCTCTGGGAAGCCCCGCTTGGTATGAGGAACAGTAAGCAAGGGGGTCAAAGACATCTCCCCCCCGAGTCCTTAGGTCTAGCCCCATGTCCTTTTTGGATCCGACATCCTAATAGGCGACGTGTCTAACAGTAAGAGGGAAGCCAAATACTGTCACTCAGATTAATAAAATCACCTCAGAAAGCCCAAAAGAGTACTTATCTGGCAGGTGAATAGTTAGCCTGTAGAGGAGAGTAAGAGAATCCAAGCCTCTGCGTAGGATACACCAAATAAGAGAAAGAAAATAGCGACCAAACCAGCAGCCAATCAGAGAAAAGCATGCGAAACAGGCATTCTGGGTAATGTAATCATTCACTTATTTGTAGTCCCCCACTGCGACCAAACCCCCAGGGACCCTCAAGACACCAAGGATATGAACCGGAATGCAGGACAAGGGGAAACAAGAAGAATGAGCCTTCTCTTAACTCTAAGTGGAATGGTTGCAGAAATATGCCCAAAAGCAGCCTGTGCCATAGAAGTCAATGGAGCAGTTGCAGCCGTGCAGTAAAGTACGCTCTTAAAGGTGCGGAATTTAAAAATACTAAAAGCTTTGAAAAGCGAATAAAACCCTACCAAAACACAAACAGAACACATAATAAGCAAGAAAAACTCATGAATCCAAAAGGGAAAACAAGTTAGAAGACCCTAAACCCAGTAAATATGGCAGGGAATGGGCTAATCACCACAAAATAGCCAAAAATGCTCCAAACACCCAAAGAACAGACAGATATATATTCAACACGAGTGCACGAGTTATAAACAACACCAGAAAGACCCTTGTGTGGAGCGGAACTGTGGGGCAAGTGGACCATAGAACTCAAAGTGTTGAGCACCTTTTTTGCAGGTCTTCTTTCTTCAAATTACCATTGGGAAGGAAGAAGCCTCAGAAAGACTTTCTGGAGAGAGAGACTGGTTGCATGATTCTCTCCCACGGCTGCAATGGGTCCACAACAGCACCTGATAACTGGGCAATCATCCATGGGATGCCAGTAATGGTAATCCGCCTAATAGGGGAATTTGGATATGGAGGAGGGGAGGCTCCACCCCTGCACTTCTTTGAGAATTCTTCCAGCCCACTGGGAGGAGCTGTCACCTCCCCAGGGTACCTGTGAGTTATATTCGACCACAGAAAAAATTAGTTCTTTGCAAGCACTCACAGGACAAAAATAAATAATAATAATAATAATAATAATAATAATAATAAAAAAAAAAAAAAAAGTATATATATTTTTGTCTGTGAGTTGTATATTATTTGGAGAAGAGAGTCTCCAACTTGAGAAATCTGTTTTAATGGTACCCATCTAGGATATAAAACCTACAAAGAAAGGAACTGGAACAGGGAAAATAAATAAATAAATACAGACTGTTGAAGCAGAATACAAAAGTATATTATCAAGGGGATTAATGAAATATCAGCAACCTTTGTTATTATTAGACTGATCAATAGAGAATTAAAGAATCTCTCTAATTGGGTGATTTAGAGGATCTAATGGTCCTTTGTGTGTTTTGAGTGCTTCCTCTTCACCACAATATGTATTCCTTTTATTTGAGAGGCTAAGCATGCTCACATTATCAACAATAATATGTAATCACCTTATTGGTGGTGTTTGCAGGATGCAGTCACTAGATTGAGGAGATTAATGAGGTCTGGTTGTATTGATAATCTGATCATAAGTTATGATTAGCCCGAGAGGTATGTGTCTCAAGACTCTTCGAGAAAACAATCTTTCCAGTCTAGAGTCCAAGGATCTAATTTCACTTTGTATAGCGTATGCTCTTTTAACATCGTTTAATGCATTTCTGTTTCTTAGATAGGATAAAAATGCTTGAAGTATCAGTAGTTACATGTAAATCGCCTTGTTGCTACTATTTCATGACATGCAATCAATCCCCTGATGGCTTGGAAACATAAAAAAAATTCGAATAGATTCTTCTGAACCTCTGAATCTGAAGAACCTCCTCTATGATCCCCTTTTGGAGAAGATTCTGTATTTCCTTTTCTCATCTGTGGAACCCTTCTTTTGAGCCTGATGATCTTTGAAGTCTGAAATGAAGAATGCTGAGGGACAGGCCGAAATTCCAGCGCATACCCTCTTCTCTAATATTTGGGATACCCAACGATCTGGATGAATCCTTCTCCAATTTTGTTGGAATGCTTCCAGTCTGCCCCCAACTGGAAGTAGAGATAGGGTTCTGCTGGCTTCAATGTGGATTCTGTTGAAAAGTTGTCTTCCGCTAGAAATCTCTTCTGTTTCCTGGGCGGATGTTCTGTGCAGCACCTCTTTTTCTTTGATCATATGATGATCCTGGTCTGTATCTCCTGGCTTCACAAGAGGATTGGCACTTACATTTTGCCGATCTAGGAGAAGATGGTCTCTGCCGACATTCCTGTGGAAGAAAAGGGCTTTTCCCTCCTGATGATTTTTTTTTTTTATAATTTCTTTCAATTGGTCCCCAAATAATTTAACTCCTGTATACGGTAAGGAGACCAATCTGTTTTTGGAGGATGAATCAGCCTCCCAGGCCTTAATCCAAAGGGCTCTACTTGCAGTTATAGCCAAAGCAGAGGATCTTGCAGTCAATCTAATGTTGTCCAGTGACGCATCACAGGAGTAGTTCACTGCATCTTTAATGGTAGCAACTTCTTTCAACAAACGGGATTGTGACACTGAAGAGTCAATCTTTTCCTCCAAGTCCGTAAGCCAGAGATGTAAGGTTCGGAACATACAGGCCACAGCTGTAGCCGATTTAAGATTGTTCCCAATAGTAGCGTACTGTTTTTTAAGTGCGCTATCAGCTCTCTTATCCATAGAATCTTGCAGCATTGTACCATCTTTCATCAAGATAGTGGTTCTTCGCGAAATCTGGGCCACCTCTGCATCAACCTTTGGGGGGTTGACCCATGTCGAAACCTCTTCCTCAGGGGAAAAAAAAGGATACATCTTTTGAAATCATCTAGACATAGCAGATCTCTTGTCCTCCTGCTTCCATTCAGTGCGTATGATCTCTTGAATAGAACTAAGTACTCGAAATTGTGGAGATGTCTTTTTATAGCCTATGAAAGCTGCATCCATTACATTAAGGTCTTTTTGAGTATCAGACATACCCAAGGTTTTGCGCATGATTTTTGTTAGGCCATTCACCTTGTCAATGTTAAAATTGCCTGCTTCTTCTGTAATTTCTCACTCCTCCGCCGAAGAAGGAGCTGAATCTAAATCAATAAAACTTTCTTCCTCCTCTTCCTCCCTGGCACGCCTGGAGGGTCCTTCATCCGGATCTGAGGTTCTTTGGCGTTTCTTAGCGGACTCCTGAAAAGCAGAGAATGTTTCCTGCATGGAAGAACGCATCCATCCCAGGAAATCCTGAAACTGGGAAGGAATGACGTCCCCTGCAGCCTTCCTGAGACATTGTGGGCAAAACTCGGCTGGTTCTGAGGCAGCTAGCTTAGTATCACAACCAGCACATGTCTTAGTCTTTTGGTTGGATTTCTCCTCCTTAGATTCGGAGATAACTTTAGGCTTGTCTAGTTTTTGATCTTTTGAGTTAGATATTGAAATAACAAGCTGAAGCAGCGCTAAAGCAGAGAAAATAAAAATAATAAGCATATAACAGTTTTTTGTCTCTCATACTGCTCCTTTATGGACTCCATCTACCTGAACAGCCACCTGGTCCTGCTTCCTGGCGTGCGGTTCACCGCTGGAACGCACGCCCACTGACTTCCTGTTTGGGCTCATAAACCGCCGCTTCATTCGCCCGTGCCTCCTCTAGCGCTGGGACCAGAGAACGCCGATCCGGACAGCAGAGCAAGGCAGAAGGGGGGGGGGACCCGGATCCATGCGACCAAGTTGATAGCGGGTATGTGATACGGTATTGAGACCGGGCGCTAGCATAATGTGGTTAGCATTTAAGGCTGACCACATACAGAAAAAACAATAAACTTATAAAAGGCCAGAGTATTCTGACCACGTGATGGAGAAGCTTAACCTCCTTCCTCCAGCTGTGGTAGGACCAAATAACTGAGGACTAGGAGCAGAGCCGACAATTTAAAAAGTTATTGGTCCTACACGTTTCTTGAGACACAAGCTCACTTCATCAGGGAATAACTGAAAAAGCAGTAACACCAATTAACTGGGGTGTAGAAAAATTATTAAATGGATCAAAGTCTTAGCCCTCTACGAAGTGTAGCCTCCGATTCCTTTTTATACCCCTGAGAGGATGAGAAACATGGACTGCTGTCATCGGGTTGCTATCACAGTGCCTTATAATTAGCACTACAATAACTTAGACCAGAGTGGTAAAATAGGTCTGACTGGATTCATTCAATGAACAGAAAAGGTTAGTTCTGATTCATGAAAAAAATGATTCAGTTGAAATGCAGATTAAATTATAGTTTATGGCCCAGGACAGTGTTCAATCCTCTGTTAGTTGGCAAACAAGAAGGTGTATTAAGGAATCAAATTGTAAACCCACTACGGAACATCATCACCAATTACCATTTATCCCCTTGTATAGTTTGGATTCCTAAAGTCAGTCATCTTATAGTAATGTGATTAAAAACACAGGATTGTGGGAAAAGAGAGATAGAGCCTTTCCCATGTGCTCAAAAGGTTTCACCTGTGGCTTACTCTTCATAAAAAAATATTAGCAACAAGGTGATTACATGTAACTTCAGATACTTCAAGCACTTTTTAAGTCTTAAGAAAAGGAATTCAATTAAACATGTTAAAAGAGAGGAAGAGATGTACAAAGGGTTATTAGATCCTAAGACTCTCTAGACAGGAAAGATTGGTCTCTCGAAGTATATTGAGATACAGATCCCTCGAGCCAATCAGAACATGATCTGATTATCAATACAACCAGAAATCATTAGTCTCCTCAATCTAGTGACTGCATCCTGCAAACACCGCCAATAAGGTGATTACATTTTATTGTCGATAATATGAGTGTGCTTATCCTCTCAAATAAAGGGGATACATATGATTACTGTGAAAAGGAAGTACTCAAAACAGATACAGGCCCATTAGATCACCTAAATGGAGAGATTCTTTAGTTCTCTATTAATCACTCTAATAATAACAAAGATTGCTGATATTTCAACAATCCTATTGAGAATATACTTCTTTGTAATCTGCCTCAGCAGGCCATTTTTTTTGTTTTCCCTGTCCTCTCTGATTTAACCCAATGTAATAATCACTAGGATGTTTGTCAGAAGCCGTCAATTGCAGCAGAGACTGCCCGAACGCACAGAATGCTGAGAGGTGTAGGAATGGTGGGAGCATTCTGTGCTTTCGGGGAGTCTCTACAGTGCATGACTGCATCTGTGGCAGGACGCAGAGCAGGACTGGCCTCTTAACCCTCTGGTACTCAGAGTGTTAACATCACTCGGACCTTGGCCCATGTACATTGGCTTTTACACTAGTTATATATAATAAAGATTGTAGGTTTATATCCTAGATGGGTATCATTAAAACAGGTATCTCAAGTTTGGGGTCTCTGTTCTTCAACTAGTATACACGTCTTCGTTTTTCTGTTGTCGCCATCTTGGAATTAATTTAATTCTGCAGTATAAATCTGTTGTTGGAGCAGGATTCTCACTTTTCTATTTGTATATTAAGTCCTGTGAGTGCCTGCAAAGATATCAATTCATTCTGATACATCTATTGTTGTTTGACTTATTGCCTGAGCACCCAGACCATCAGTTCAAGAATTGGAGAGCCCATCTTTATTTCTAAATAAATATATGAATATCCCCATATTACATGCTGTATAAATGGAAAATAAAAGAAAATACTAGTAGAACTAACACCTTATGACAACTTAGGTTTATTTTACCTGAGTGCCAGAGGGGTGACCGACATTACTATGCAAAACACTGGACATCCCTCTGGAACTCGGGGTTAAACAGATTTCAAACTCACCTGTAAATTAGTAAATCTTTGGACCTACCGCTGCTGGGGACTATAACTTTCAACAAGGGCTGACAGGGGAGTTGTAGTCACAAGCAGCTGGAGGACACTTCCCTACAACTGATTTATGAGTTATTAAACTTTATCAGTTACAGCACGTTTAGACAGTATTAGCTGGCACAGCAGTCTGCCAAATACCCCCACACTTGCCACTCTCTCATGCTCTTCCCATCTCCTACAGATTTGTACTTGGATAAAGATTTCTTATAAGTTACTGCTCTACAGTATAAAAAAAAAAAAAAAAAAAAAAAAAATTAAAGTGATAGTAATGTCTAACAATATTTTTTCTTGTAGATGAAACAAAAATAAATTAAAAAAAAAAATAATAATAATAATAATAATAATAATATTTGCTGCAAATTCCATTTCTCAAACAGCTAGAGATATTCACATTGAAAGTTCCCCCCTCCCTCTCTAGCTGACAGCAGGAGATCCCAGTCCTGGGATCAGCCATCAGATCTTCAGCAGAACCAAAATCACGTTATTTAAAGCGGAACTACCACCTCCACTAAAGTCGCCCTGTAATACTTATGCAGGCGACGACTAGCTTTGCAATCATTATTTTACCTCTCAAAAATGCCCACAAGTAAAGTTATCCTTAAGCTTCCGAGACTGATGGCCAGTTTACTGCAGCCTGTGCGCCTGAACCGTCAGTCTCTTCTGGAGATGTCCAGGCCAGTGCAATATAGAAAAAAACATTACTCTGCTTCCGATCTTGTTCTCACTAGCAGGAATATATCTGTAACATTTCTTCTTAAAATCAGCAAACTATTATAGAACGTAAAACATCGTACCTGCAGTACCTCTCAGCATCTAAGTGACGACTTATGGAGTGGATACGATGGTGATAATCAACGTGTTTCACGCCCCATCGGCGCTTACGCATCATGACTAAGGGCCGACTGGGCGTGAAACGCGTTATCACCATTGTTTGTAGCCTGCTCATAATCACACCGTAAGTCTTGTCACTTCGATGCCGAGATATTCTACTGCAGGTACAATATTTTACGTTCTACAATAAAGTTTGCCGATTTTAAGAAGAAATGTTACAGATGTATTCCTGCTAGTGAGAACAAGATTGGAAGTTGTGCAATGTTTTTTCTATTGTACTTTTAACTCAAAGGTAAAGGAAGACCTTTACGCTGCACACTTACGTTGTTTATACATGTGATTCACAGCGAGTAAGTGCTTCCATTTCTTTCAGCCTTCAATGTATATATCTTATTGTGTGCGTTGGTCATACCTGAATGGAGCCTCTGAATTTGTATACAGGACAGTGCAATGCCTGCATAGGGTGAAGAGGTCTGACAGCGCAGGCGCACATTCGAGATGTCCACGGTGCTGCCTGGCTTCCGGTCTCGGAAACTTACGGATAACTTGCCTCTTCCCCTCCTGTAGCGTCGAAGCATTGCTGCAGGTTACCATGGCAACGCTCCGACGCTGACTTCTGCCGGGGCTCGCTAGAGAACAGCGAGCACCCGGCAGTGGAGGGTAAGGGAGGCAAGATGGGACATTGAGCGGGTGGTGAAAGAGGCAGAGAGGGGGGCCAAGAGGGAGAAAGATGAAAAAGGGACTAAGAAAAAGAAAAAAATAAGGCAAAAGGAGGAAAGATCAGGAGACAAAAGGAGGGGGAACAAGAAGAGGCAAAAAGGAGGGGGGGGATCAGGAGAGAGAAAGGCAAAAGAGTGGGATCAAGAGTCAAGGAGGGGGACAAAGGGAGAGAAAAAGCCAAGGCAAAAGGAGGGGGGCTCAAGAGGGGGAGAATGAAGTAAAAGGTGGGAATCAAGAGGGGGAGAAAGAGGCAAAAGGGGACAGTCAAGAGGTGGTGTGTGTGTGTATATATTTCAAGTACTCACCAATACTTTTTTTGCGGTCATTTGCTAGTTTTCCAAGTACCTAAAGCATATATATGCGCTTTAAGTACTTGGAAAACTGGCAAATGACCGCAAAAGTATCGGTAACTGGCATCAGTGAGTACTTGAAAAAAAAAAAAAAGAATCGGTACTCGGTCTTTAAAAAAGTGGTATCGGTGCATCTCTACAGCTGACATCAGGAGAAGGGAAGGGGAACTTTCAATGCCAATATCTCTCAAGCCATACAGGTTTGAGAGATGGGATTTGCAGCAAATTATTTTTTTTATTGTAGATGGAAAAAAATAAATTATCTTATTGTTAGACATTACTATCACTTTAATGCTATAAGTTCCATAGATATGAGGCACAGCAGTGCATTATTTTAGTATTTAGCAGACAGCTGTGCAAGCTATTACTGTATAACTTGCATAAACTGACAAATAAAGCTAAAGGTCTCAAACTATTACTGATAATAGTAACATAGGTGATTTTGAAAGCGCTCAAATAAATGTTATATATATATATATATATATATATATATATATATACACACACACACACACACACACACACACCTACCTTTCTGGAGAAATACATCAAGCTGATCTATGCATAAAGCCTTCAGTTCTCTGTCGGTTTTATCCTTCTTTACTAATGCAAGCACATAATTTGCAAGGGCCAACGGGTCTGCATCGCATCTACAAAATAGAAAATAGATCTGTTAGATGTTTTAAAAACAAGGATACAGAAATACAAGATGAAACAATGCGATTTGTAGGGGTGCACCGAAATGAAAATTCTAAAATGAAACCGAAACTTCAGGATGCACCTGGCCGAAAACCGAAACTAACTTTTTTTTTTTTTTTTATTTATATCAATCGCTATATAAACCTTTGCCCCTTCTATCACTAAATGTAGCCCTCAGCATTCCCACAGTCACGTTTAAACCATCACCCCTTCTCTCAGCAGCTGTAACCATCAACACCATCCTCTATCACTATATAAACCATCAACCCCTTTTCTCACTAACTTTAAAGGGATAGTAATACTTCTTTTTAACTTTATTTTATTTTGCAGGCATTAAAAAAACATGAAGAATGATATAAGTCTTATCTCTCAAACCTTTATGGTTTAAGAGATATTCACAAGCAAAGTATCCCCCCCCCCAGTCAGCCAGATCAGAAGGGAGGTGCCCAGGTAGACTGCAGAGAGGGACAATCTTCAAATAAGATAAGGGAAAAAGCTGAAAAACTTGTCAAGGGGGGGAAGGGCTTTCATTGTTTTCATACAAAGAAGATTGTCCCCTGCTGTTATCTGTCTGGTCTTACAACCAGATTCACATCTGAGAAGTGATGGCTTAAACTAGGAAAAAGGGGCGGGAGGGGGAAACTTTGCTTGTGAATATCTCTTAAACCATAAAGGTTTGAGAGATAAGATTTATATCGTTCTTCATGTTTTTTTAATGCCTGCAAAATAAAATAAAGTTAAAACAAAGTATTACTATCCCTTTAAGCTTTAGCACCCCAGCCCTCAATCACTATACAAACCTTCGGCCCTTCTATCACCAACTGTAGCCCGCAGCACTCCATACCTATGTAAACTTTAACTCCTATCACCAACTGTAAAACCCTCAGCATTCCACCACTCTATTAATAAAATTAAACAGCATCCTTTCTCTCACTCATAGTATCTCCAAGCAACCGTCTTCTTACTCCGTGGATCGCACAATAACAGCCCCCCTCACCGTATCCCTACCATCCTTCCCTCTCTATATGGATCCCTCAGACCACCTCCCATCACTTTACTCCACCAATTTTTCCATTCGCTTACCCACTGGATCCACTAGCACCCCCTTCTACTATTCATTGTAACCACTGGCCATCCTGTCCTCGCTTACAGTCCCCAGCTACCCTCCCTGGAGGGATCAAAGATTCCCTTATGCCCTCCTTTGGCTGCTTCAGCTCTCGTCCCATCTCCAAAGTTCCAGAACCAGCCGCATCCGATATCGCCATACTGGTAACACAACACTTCCTGGTCAGCCACCAGTCCGATGACACTGACAGCTCACTTTCGGCCAGGTGATGTAGAGGGCGGAGCTGCAGCAACAGCTCAGCGGGATATGTAGAATTTTAAAGGAGTGCGGCCATGTTTTTGGTGGGCTCCATTCTAAGGTTGCGTCTTAAGTGCTTCTGTCCTGATCTGCTCATTCCCCTCCCTGGACGCACACAAACCGCTTATACCGTCACTGGGGGGAGAGCCTCCGTGTGCTGTGCAGGATATTTTACTTCACTCATTTCGGCACCCCATGTCACCCTTTTTTTTTTTATTTAGGCTTTTTGCCAAAAATGACATTTTCGGACGAAACATTTCAGCTGCCGAAATTTCGGTGCACCCCTAGTGATTTGTCATCAGTTTAAGTTTCTCTGTCCCTTATCATACAGATTGTTATCCCTTTACACTGCAGATTCTACTAAGAAACACTGGACTGTATGCATAAATATAACAGAGTAATTGTGGGATAAAACAATAAAAACTCCAGTTAGTTTAAATGGTGCTTTTAATCTGTTGAAAACCAGAGAAGTTGCAATTGCAGTGCAACTTTTTTTTTAGGTGTCAAAAGAAAATTTCTGCATACCAAGGCCACCTTGAATGTAACAGTTACATAGAAACATAGAATTTTATGGCAGATAAGAACCATTTGGCCCATCTAGTCTGCCTATTTTCCTGCTGTAAAAACATCCAACCTTATTTGGCCCTTGCTCTTTCTATGTTCAGGACAGCCTCATGGCTACCCCATGCATGCTTAAATTCCATCACTGTCTTAAACTCTACCACTTCTGCTGGTAGGCTATTCCACTTATCTACCACCCTCTCAGTGAAGAAAAACTCTTACATTACATCTAAACCTCTGTGCCTCTAGTTTTAGACTATGGCTTCTTGTCCAAACATTTTTACTAATTTGAAATGTGTTTCCCTTCTGCACTTTGTTGAATCCCTTTATGTATTTGGAATGTTTATATCATATCCCCTCTCTCTTCTCTCCTCCAAGCTATACATGTTCTGATCCATTCGTCTATCCTGTTATTTCCCTTTCCTGTAAACCATTTTAATAGCCCTTCTCTGAATTTTCTCTAGAATATCTATATCCTTCTGGAGATGGGGTCTACAGTACTGTACACAAAACTCTAGATGAGGTCTAACCAGAGTGACATGACCACTTCCCTTTTTCTGCTACTAATGCCCCAAGCAATACAAACCAGCACCCTACTAGCATTCCCCATCGCTTTGTTACATTGTCTGCCTACCTTTAAATCATCACAAATAATTACTCCGAAAACCCTTTTCTCTTTTGTCTCTGGGAGTGTAGTACACTTAATACTATATTCAGCCTTTGGATTTTTAATGTCCCAAGTGCATTATTTTACATTTATCAACATTAAACTGCAGCTGCAACACTCCTGACCACTGCCAGGTGACGTGAGGAGGCTTTCGCCAATCCCGCCAGTTCCTACCAGGAAGTTCTGGTAGGCATGAAAGAAATGTTACTCCCCTACATTGATCTCCCAGTGCTATCGGCTGCGAGATCAATAGCTGGGGAGTGGGCCCTCAGGAGGGGCCCCGATCCCACCCCCCCCATGAAGTCAGATTAATACTTAAATAATGCACAACAAAAGTGTCTGCCATGAAGGGGTAACCCTAGGCACCAGGATGCAATTCCTACTTGTCATGGCAAAATGGGGTTTGTTGAGCCCTGGTATATACACATACCACATGTGCATACACATACTTTGCACACAAATCAAAAACACACACATTATGGAGTTCCCAGGCTGCCGGAATTCTTTAATCCCTGTCAGACAAACAGGCATCTACACACACACATACACACACACTATATATATATTAGCTAAATATAAGCAAGTATTTACTATGGAACAAATTTCCTCTCTACATGTCAAGAACTTTTTCAGAGACTTTGTATTTCTGCGGAATTTATAAAGACAATGAGTGTGACTAAGAATGTAAAACAGGATTTTAGTCTTACCATGTTAAATCCTTTTCTCTTAGTCCAGTGGTTCTCAACTCCTGTCCTCATGACCCAATATCAGGCCAGGACTTAGGGATTTTTCTGCTAGAGCACAGGTATGTTGATCATTCACATTGATTAACTCACCTGTGCTCTAACAAGGAAATCATCAAATCCTGGCTTGTTAGTGGGTCCTGAGGACAGGAGTTGAGAACCACGGTCTTATTCCATAAGGAATACATGTACCAAGGAAGGGAGGTGATCTTCCAGAATACAAGATATTGAAGGTGGAGCCTTTCCTCTTCTTCATTAGGCTAGCCCCACCCCCATACTCTAGTTCTGATATGAGCAAACTCACTAGATAGAACAGCGAGAAAAGGTAAGCTTCAGTGAGTAAAAGACCCAAGAAGGACTCCCACGTCCAGCCAGGCGAGACCATGCGAAGTCCCCTTTCTCTGGGTGGGACCTGTATTCAAAATGGACTAAGAAAAAAGGATTTTAACAGGCAAGACTAAAATCCTAAAAAAAAAAAAAAAAAAAGAAAATAAAGTAGGATTTTACAAGGCACTCAACCTACATCTCTAAATAATTACCACCATATATTAGTATAAAAAATTACGCGTGTTTATTCAACGTCTTAAACATAGACACATATCCATATGGGAGCACGGATGCCGTTATGAAGAAAGACATATGTGGCCGGCCACAGGCTGAAAGTTACATTTATATACATTGTGGAGGAATAAGATAAATGATGACTTGTGTTGATATTTTCAAAGCCAGAACTACACTGCCTGGAAGTGGATGGTGAAAATACTCCTATGCTGATGTCTCTGAGGTCAGAAACAATACAGTTTGTTGGTGGAAGGAACGAGTATCTTTAAGCTGAAACGATACAGTTTGTTGGTGGAAGGAACGAGCATCTTTAAGCTGTAAGGGATAAGGCAACTTGTGAGTGGCGGTAGGCTCCATGGACGGAGCAGGAAGGTATTTGGGATGGTGATGTTATTCCCAATGACAATATTGTCAGCTCTGTTCCCTTTACATCTCATTATGTTTTGTTACTTACCCGCCAGACTCAGCTGCATGTATATATATATATATATATATATATATATATATATATAATCATACCTGTACATGCTGCTTAACATCAAGTTGAATACTCACCACCAACCATGTATCCATATCAATCATGACCATTGACAGGAGAACTTTTAACATCATATGGAAAAAAGATACTATAATGCCATATTGATGCTGCGATTGTGACAGAATAACTCTGGCGAGAATGTTTATATCATATGACCATTGACGGACTAGCCATCATTTCATTCATCATCACTTACTATTCATTTTTCGTATTCATTACCATCCTTCGTCTTTAGACTGTTCTAATTTTTCTTTTCATGACCGAGCTCTATTTTCTTGCGCCAGTGTTCTGTGTTTATTTGTTTTTAAGTTTGGGGACATGCAGATATGGGATGCTTTGTATCTGTCCGGTGCAGACATTGGTGTTCCATACTGTAACTATGGTTTTTTTTTTTTTTTTACATGTTTGGCTCCATTTTTTCTATGTATCTATGTTTAAGACGTTGAATAAACACACTTCATTTTTTATACTAATATATGGTGGTAATTATTTAGAGATATAGGTTGAGTGCCTTATAAAATCCTACTTTATTTTCTTGGGGTTTTTTTGTGATGATATGATATGGATTATGGCACCCCATGTATGATATACATGGTTATACCTTGAAATTAGTATGTATGAGTTGTGCTCATTTGGCTATATATACTTATAACTTAGAGAAATTAGGATTTTAGTCTTTTCGTCCAATATAGAATACAAGTACCATGGGAAATACCAACAGTAGGCTCCCAGTGGTGGGAAGCAATAGAAAAGACCTAGCGCCGGTCCCCACGATACCTGGGTTCCATAGGACTATCCAGAACTAGGAACAGCCCACACATAACAGTGTCAGACACAGAAAAAACAGTAGCAAAGCACACAAGAGCAATAGCCACCTGGGCTCAAATAGTTAAAGAACACTAAGGCACAGGAAGGAGTAGACCCTTACACAGGCAGTACCGCCTGAAGGACCTTCCTGCCAAAACGGTCTTAAGCCGTAGTCAGAACATCAACACGATAGTGCTTGGCAAAGGCGGTGCACATAAAACTTGGGACAGCACATCACATCGAACAAGTGGAGATTCCTCTCCTTATCAGATTTAGGGTCAGGACAAAAAGGTAGGCACAAAAATCTCCTGATTGATGTGGAGCTCAGAGACCACCGTAAGAAGGAACTCCTTCTTCATGGTGCACTAAGCATGGAGGGAGTACCTGGCCCATTTCACGTACTCTCCCCAGCTACGTGGCCATTCTGTGGAAAAGCAGAGTCTGTTATCCACATTTATTTTTCATGAAGCAGACACGTGCTGCCCCTCCTTATTAACATGCTCCTGGCACAGGCTAAGATGGCCATCTATGCGACAAAGGAAAAGATGATGTTGGCAGGGGAGGCGGCAATGAAGCCCGAAGTGACTTCCCAGATACTTGCGCACTCCTGTACCCGAGCAGAGTTCATCAAAGCCCTTTCCACAGACAATATCAGCTTTTACCTCCCAAAGAGACTTAAAGGGATAGTAATGTTTCACAATAAAAGCAGCTCCAATTAATATTCATAGTATTTGAGCCATGGAGCATGTCACTTCTATAATGTCAGAGTTGTACTTCAAGAGTAATTGAATGATAAAGTATTCCCCGCCTGCCCCTTTTATTGATGTAACACTGCTCACCTCAGAGAAGCAAGACTGTCTGGATGGATGGCAGAGAGGGACAATCTTCAGCGAGTAGAAGGAAAACCCTAAAAAACCTGTCATGCTCACAGAATGAAGATAGTCCCTTGCTGAGAGCTGTCCGGTCAAGAGACCAGATTCCACATCTGAGGGGAGGTGACTTACACTAGGTAAAAGGGGCGGGAGACGGACAATTTATCATTCAATTACTCTTGAACTACAACTCTGACAGTACTGAAATAACACTCTCTATGGCCCAAATACTATGAAGATTAATTGGAACGGCTTTTTTTGTGAAACATTACTACCCCTTTAAAGGAGCAGTAAACTTTTTTTTATGAAAACATATATTTTATAGAGCTTTTTCTGCTGAATAAAACAAGGGTACTCCCGTCGCTGTCAGGTGTTTTATTCAAAAATTATAGCAGTTTAAATAACCAGGAAGTGAATTTACTGTGTTTACTTCCTGATAGTTCTAACTGACAGGAAGTGACAGGCAGTTTCTGTCACATTCTATGGAGAACTGGATGTTTCTGACTTTTCTGACTTTCCTCTCCATTAGAATTTAACAGGAAATCTAATTAGAATTTGACCACTAGAGGGCACTGGTAGTGTAAAAAAACATGGGTTTAAACTGTAATAACTCTGGAAATATAAATCTCTCGGCAGTGGGAGTACCCTTATTTTACTCAATAGGAAAATCCCTACAATATATATTTTTTCATAAAAAAAGTTTACTGCTCCTTTAAATGGGATACTTTGCTCGGTTTTGCACTACCTGGATTCTTTTGATTTTACCCTCCCAATTTAACAAAACATTTTATATTACAATTTTTCTGGGCTCTTTTTTCTAAAGGTTTAAATCATATTATATTTTTGAATGGCTGGCTTAACCCACCTACCAGACAATAACTTTCATAATATATTGTGTACAGGTCTGGAAACCACATCTCCATATAAAAGGTGGTACAGTGTTAGCTGTAGAAAAAGCAGGAAACTGGCTTAGTAGTTTTAGAATGCAAGCTTTTAAGACAATGCAGGTCTCTTTGTCAGGCCTGTTTAGAAAGAATGCTGAATACAAAGTACATGACAGGTTACACATTCATGCAAATTCTTTTTAAAGGGTCAGTAATGTCCCACAAGAAATGGTCATAGTTTTGTAAAAAAAAAAAATTAAACAATATGCCACATATCCTCTCTCTCAAACCACTACAGTTTGAGAGATATTCGCATTCAAAGGTCCCCCATCGCTCACATTCTTCTAACGTCAGTTCTTTGCTGACAGCAGGAGATCCCAGTCCAGGGACCAGCCGGCGGCTCTGCAGCAGAGCCGAAATCGCATTATTGGAAAAGAATTACTTCATTGGGTTGCAAGCACACGTTGAAGACCTTTCCAATGAAGTAATTCTTTTTAAATAATGCAATTTTGGCTCTGCTGAAGCGCCTCCTCGAGTCAGCAGATACAGATCTCCTGCTGTCAGTTGTACAGCTGACATCATGAGAAGGGGAGGTAGAGGGTAATTTTGAAAAGTGAATCTCTCAAACCATAGCGGTTTGAGAGACAGGATTTGTGGCATATAGTTTAATTTTTTAACCTCTACAAAACTATAACCATTTTTATGGGACACTACTGTCCCTTTAAATTAAAATTCCATTGGAGGCAAAACTCTTATCACCAGCGTCTGTGTAAATCATTCTCTAGACTTTATTTAATGTGTAGAAAGCTTAGGACTTTCAGTCAAAAATGGCTGGGTACCAGAAGGGTGCACAATGCATTAAATTTGCACTGTACTGTGCATCCTCTGGCACCCAAATGGCCAAAAATATGTTGTGTGGAATGTGACAAATTCCTTACCACGGTTCAGGCCATAGTTCAGTGTCAAACTTGGTCATCAATTTAGATCTTTAGGTTTCTCTGTATGAAAATTTCCCCATCACTACAGTTAACCTGTGATCAATTTTTGCAAAAATGCTGACCAACTGGGGTGTCTCTTTTCTTTTCGATGATGGACATATGAGAATTTGTTATACATTTGCATGAATGCATAACCTGTTATGTATTTTATATTCAGTTTTCATTTTAAACATGCCTGGCGAAGAGACTCACGTTGTCTTGGAAGCCTGCACTCTAAAGCTACTCAGCTAATAAAGGTATCACTTTACTGTGGAAGGAGACTTCCTTCCACATCTCCAGAAGAATATTAAAGGGATAGTAATAGATAGTTTTATTGAAAGGTAATTCTGTGAAAAAAAAAGAATTGTGCCCAGTCCCATCTCTCAAACCTTTATGGTTTGATGGATATAAGCTTACAAAGATCCCCCTTCTCTCCCCTTGCATGCTGACGTCACGGTCTAGGTTACAGCAGGTGATCCCGGTCTGCAGACCATCCTGCAGCTCTTCTGCAGAGCCAGAATAGCAGGATATAGAAATAAATACTTAATTTGAACGGTCTACAACGTGTGCCTGTCAGTTTACTGGTGTAGGGTAGTGTGTCGATGGTGGGGTAGTGTGTTGATGGTGGGGCAATGTGGGTTGGATAAATACCAACTCTGGCAGGATGGAGAACCTTGCCCTTTTTGCTTATTGAGATGGGTGTGGAGTTAAGGTGGGGCAGGGGTAATCACTGGACTGAAGGAGAGGAGTTAGTTAGTGGAAGTTTTTTTTTTTTTTTTGCTACTGCACCGCAAAGCAAGGGAGTACGGAGTGTGATGGGGTAACTATGAGTAAGTAGGTGGATAAGAGTGGAGAAGGCAGATAGTGGAGGAGGGGGGTTACCTTGGGGAAGTGAGATGGTTTGTGAGTATAGTTGAGATCTGGAGATGATTAGAACTTTTTTTTCCCTTCCACCTGTGCTTTGCAGCGCATAAGCGAGGAGTTTCAAGAATAAATAATTCTGTTGGGGTTTTTTCTGGACAGAAGAGAACGGAATGTCGTAGTTACATGAATCACTACAGAAAGGGTCGGTTTTCACAGTCACCGAAGATTAATAGTAGTATAGGGATGTATTCACTGATGGGTAGAATTCATAGTTCAGTGAGTTTAGGTGGTTTAGGGTACAGATTTGTAGGTCCTCCAGCTAGGTAGGACCAAAATTGACTGCAGGAGGAAGGTGGAACTGGAAAATGTATAGAATCCCCATGGTCCTACCACAGTATGCTGTGGATTGGACACAGAGGAAAAAGAGGGAGATTTTTT
Organism: Rhinophrynus dorsalis; assembly: GCA_037306005.1. Taxonomy (NCBI): domain Eukaryota; kingdom Metazoa; phylum Chordata; class Amphibia; order Anura; family Rhinophrynidae; genus Rhinophrynus; species Rhinophrynus dorsalis. The sequence continues at coordinate 429,123,160 of CM074719.1, read as the reverse complement.
GTGGCGTTATTTTAACCAACAATTGCTTTTTCAGCTTAAGATGGAAAAAGGTTTCAGTAAAATTAATAAAGTGTATTGTAAAAACTTATGTGGCTGGGAATGTTGGTATGAGAGATTGAGTACCCTAAACATACAGATTTTCAAGTCTAGATCGTTGGGTACAATGTATAGCAATATAGAGGACTACTGATTTCCTAACTGGTTGCATGGGAAGGGGGGGGGATATTTGCATGAGTATGATTATCTATCAAGTTGGTATGACTGTTTTTCTTGAAAATCGAATAAAAATAAATAAATAAAAAATAAATATATTCATATTTAATATAGTTCAGGATAAAGTCATTACAGAAAAAAAAAATATTAAAAACAAGAGATCATGATCTAAAATTAGAGCGTGGAAAATTAATAAATAATTTGCATACATTCTGCTTTACAGAAAAGGTGACAGACTCATGGAACAGCATCCCAAAAGAGCTGGTAGGGACAAACACTGTTAGACTTATGTCTATCCCATACAATTCTGAATTCCTATCTTGAAAAGTATAGAAGACTGCATAATTTATTAGAATAGGAAATGGACAGAATGGATGGGCCAGATGTTTTTTATTCTGCTGTCAAAATGTATGATTCTATGACTAGAACTTTTGGCCCTCACTGCTGCTGCTTTTGACAAAGCTTATATACACACACACACACTTCTCCTCCAAACCTTATAATACGCTGGATTCCATGATACGACTCTGTACTAGTATTTATATACACACTCCCTCTCTAACTGCTCTTTTAGTGGTTCCTTTTCAGGTTCCTTTTAGTGGTTCCTTTTCTCTGATGCCTCTTTCAGTTGGGGGTTCCTCAAGGCTCTGATACCACTTTTGTTTTCAATCTACACTTCCTCTGTAGTAAATTTAATCACGTTTGGATTACAGCTGCTCCTTTATGCAGACAATACCCAACTCTACCTCTACTTCCCTGACCTCATTCCCTCTCTTATATTGGGTTATCAACTGCCTTTCTGCAGTCTCTATTTGTATCTCCTCCTATTATCTAAATCTCAAACTATCCAACATAGAACTTATATGTCCACCCCACAATCTACCAAAACTCCTAATGATGTTCAAAAAAGTAGGTGATGAGCACCCATCAAAAGTGAGCAAGTAGGGTGTCTTGTTCTAAGGCACGGTGGCCTCCCAGTTGTCCAAAAAGTCAAGTTTTTCCACTTCCACAGGCCATTGCATAGAGGACCATATAGGCCAAAAAGTATGTCTGTGGTTGTGCTGATTCTCTTGCTCAGAGAGGATTTGACTGACATTTCGGCAGGACAAGTCAGATATGGATATGGAGATTTCATCTCTGCAATGGCTATGTGACATAGCATTGTTGATGGGCCAACATACCTCAAGACACTTACCTTGCTCATTTCCAATGGGTGCTTGTCACAATTTTTGTTTATAGGCATCTCCTCCAGATGTTATCACTTTGAATGACTAATCTATAAAACTTTCACTCCCCAAGCTTCCGGTCTTTGAGTCATCATTCACTCTGCCCAGTTTTTCATTCCCTACATGCAGCACTTTCCAACATCGTGCTGCCTACAATCTCAAACATTTCACTTTCACAAAACATAGGACTTTGGTTGTAATTCAGGCCCTCATTATCTCCCATCTCGACTACTGAAACCCTCTCTCTAAATTGTCCTCCTCTTTCCCACCCCAATGTGATTTGAATGTTTCTGCAGGTCCTCCTTCATTCACTCCGCTAGCATAATTTCCCTCTGTCAATCCATGTACTTGCTGCCTATTCCATCTAGAATGAACTCAGGATCTTGGTTTCAGTCTACAAGGCACTAAACAATGCTATCCCCTTGAGATTTCTATCCTTGTCACAAGGATGCATCACAAACCATTCCCTCCACTGTGACCATAACCTATGTCTCTTTTCCAAATTACCTCTTGCTTTTGTCTGTAAAGCTTTTCTAAGGCTACTTCCACCATATGGAATGAGCTACCTTGCTCTGTCAAACTCTCCCCTAGCCTCCAGTTCTTATGAAGTCCCTCTCAAAACCCACTTCTGTGGGGAAGCCCATCGTTATGTTTTTTTTTATGTAATACCAACTTATTCTGCTTCTCTGTACCATAGTGAACAGACAGAGATATAAACCAGTACAAATAGAACATAGAACAACAGATGGATCGGATGGCCCTGTGAGTGAGAATTTATAGTGTATTAGAAGCATAATACTGGGCTCAATCTCCTCCACAGCAAACCTTCTTTGTATTTAGACCTTATTGAACCATTACTTAAATCCTACACAAGGACAACTTAACTCCAACATACTGCCACCCCAGACCAATCACAACCTTCAACTTTCATGCCCCAGATTTCGTATATGATACGATCAGTGAATGTTCCAACCTACAGATGTTTATAGCACTTGTCAATTTCCTCTTCCTACTGTCAATCTGTGGCTAGATTGGGCGGCAACTACAAGCAATTAGACCGTCTGTATCAGTCCTTCACTTCTTAGAGAAGGTTAACTGTAGCAAGCAGGCCCCCTTATCCTTCCGTTCCCAATACCTTTTAATGTCGACTGTAAAAATCCTTAGATATTTTACCTCACTGTACATTGCTGTATTATTGTTTACTGTACAGCTCTGATTAATCTATTAATGCTTAATAAATAATAGTGGTATGCTTTAATTAGAATAATTTATAAACCAAATAAAATATATAGGTAATTTTGGAAGCACTTCCAAAATCAACAGCTGTTCTTATGATATAGGGTGTCTTTAAAATCTCAGCGAAGAGATGAAATTTTAGGAGCTCTGCCAAACAAATATGAAAGTTTAAAAATGCCATTTTCCTACTATGGTAAACTATAACATGTATTATCTTTCATTTATAATGTGCCAACATACCTTTCAGTGATGAACAAAAAGGTTAAAAAAAGTAAATACAAACCATGTGATATAGAAAGCACTCATAACAACAAAGGGGAGCTAACAGTGAATTAATGTTACCAACCTGGACTTCCCCATATACACCAAACTACTCACAGGATAAAACCCCGTTAAAAATGGATAGCAATTTGAGATGGAGGATTCAGACTGCCTCCACTCAGTCTGTTACTTTGGTCTGCTGCTACTCAAAGTAGAAGGGCTTCACAGGCTCCCAAGAGAAACAAACAAAATACAACAAACAAGTTGGGGCGCTGATGAATGATATGACCAATTTGAAAGCAGGAAAATTAACCAGTCCTGCCACGGAGACAACTCTCTGTAACTCTCCTTCCAAGACTTGATAATACAAAAGAAGCAACCCAACGACCCAAGAAAATATTTATATATATATATATATATATATATATATATATATATATATATATATATAAATTCCAATATCTTTATTTATAAAACACTTTATGAGCTCAAATTTTTGTAATCAAAACTAGTTAGTACAGGTTCTATGCATTTCAAAGCAATGCTCTCATCAGGAACCCTCAAATATCTAAACCATCAAACATGGTTCAGATATTTGAGTGTTTCGGAGGAAATTGCTCAGAAATGTGTAGAAACTATACTAGTACTTGGATCGATTGGTTGTTTCTTTTGCATCATCGAGTCCTGGAAGGAGAGTTGTCCCCGTGGCAGGATGGGCTAACATCTAAAAGTGAGTTATCTGAACACCAATCACCCTGATTATTGTATTATATCATTCATCAGCACTTGTTTGTTGTATTGCGATATAGAGAACACTAAAAGTGAAATGGGCAGCCTGAACATAGTTTAAATTAAATTTATGTATTTATTGTTTTAAAGCCTTGCATCCTAAGTACACAACTACTAAATAAAACTATGCTTACATGACCTATAATAGTAACAAGCAACCAAATTATCCCCAAAAAGCTACCTATGTGGCCCTCAGATGCACCAAAAGGCAATACATTTTGGTTAAAAATCTTCTACAGGTGTTTAGAAAAAGATTGCCCCCAATGGTTGTAAGAGAAGTCTCCAGCACATTGTGTATGCGTAGAAAAAGAAAGGGGATGTGTGCTTTTTGGGGGTGAAAGTAGGGTGAGTATTGTGGTAAAAGATAACTTTATCCTCTTACCACAGTACCAGAAAACAGACTGAGCACAATAAAAACAACCTCTGAGGCCATAATGTTGCTTGCCATCACAGGGCCCTAAAAGCCAGCAAAACAGTAACTTCTTCCACATTATCAATAAATATTCAAATTCCTTTAAAATGTCAAACTAGACTGCTGTGTAAAACAGGTAACCAGAGGCCTCATGAGGCCCTCACAATCTTTTTCATACTACAGAGACCCAATACCTTCATCTCGTGTAGTAGAAACACCACTCACACAAACACATACTATTGATTTTACTTGTCTCACAACCTTTTTTTGTGTTCCCACTGTTCAACTTAAAATGTGAATCTATCACCTATATCCACAAAAGCAATCTCTAAAATACAGATGTGGAATATGCATACTTGAAAACATTTCAAAATCATTTAAAGGGAAACTTTTCCCCTAGGCAGTCACATAGCATATGCCAGGAGAAAAACTTTTACCACATACTTAAATCTGCACTTTTACAGCATAACAAATATTATCCATGCATAAATACTACATGGCCATGTGAATAATTTCACAACTGTTATTAAATCTTTAATGACAAGTATGTGGAAAATGAGGTGAACCTTAAATGTCAACAACATGGCCATTGGCAGGTATGAATATGTAGCTTTCCAATTGTTGCACGAGTAGGCAACCTTTGACTGTCCAGCTGGTTTGGACCACAACTCATATCACCCCAACATCAACACTTCCAGACAACGGTTGGTGGGTTCATTAGAGTTGTAATCTACAACAGCTGGAAAACCAAATGTTGCTTGCCTCTGGTTAGAGTCGTAATCAATAGCTGGACTGCCACAGGTTTTCAGTCAACGTATAAATAATTCCTCTCTATTCCACTCATTGTACAACATTACTTTGTATGGACCGTAAAGCTGACTTTTATGGAGGCCTTGTTGCACTGAAAAAGGATTGGACATGTTCTCATCAATTTCTTCAAAACATAACTTTGTGCCTACCCCATCCCCTAGGCCCTGTGCATACACACCGTTCCACCAGGGACTCTCACTGTTCTACCATAACAATTCATTCGCACGAGTACTTACATGGGTTCCAGAGTCTTTGACAACCAATGCTTCAAAGAATCAAAATCCTCTATTAACATGTCTGCGCCTCCCCTAGTCCGGGCACTTTTTAAGATACGGCAACGACAAGGCTGCAGACCCCGGCCTCCTACTTCTTTAATCTGCGTTTCGATTTACTTGATTTCTTTAACTTCGTGTTTTGCGACCCCCTAACCCACATAAAATAGTAATAATTAATATTAATACGATAATAACACTTTAAATCGACCCACAGAGCTAAGATGGCGGCCGCCAGCAACCGCGACACCACTGACTACGTTCTACGTCATCACGTTGTTGACAGTCTTGCAACGTGCTAGGACCCAGAGGGTCAGCTTTTGGTGACCATGGGAGCAGTATATGGTTTACACCCCCTAATAGACTCACTGGTTGTCTACTTTGCGTGTTCATACCTCCCAATATTTAAAATGGCTAAAGAGGGACACCATCGATCAAATCGTTTTGCTGGGGGCGTGGTTGGTGGGCGAGGCATTACCTCTTAATGTAAGTGAATAATGGATTAAGAGCAAGACCAGCTTTATTACACATATACGGATGTTTGAAGAAACACCAATGTGAGTTAATTTTTATTGCTGTGGAGCAATGTGATACAATTCACGCTGCATAGTCTGATCTTGGTCATAAAGAGGGACTGTCCACCTGCATACCTCCCAACATTTCAAATTGCCAAAGAGGGACACTTGTGTTTCAGGGGGTGTGGGTAGTGGGCGGGGCATTACCAGGAATTTTTAAGCTATTTCATGACCTATTGTCACCTCCTTGTGTAACCTAATAAATGATTTAGAACAAGACCAAAGTATTTTATTTACACACACTAATTTATAAACACATTTACTGACATTTAAACAAACAATAATGTGAGTTTTATTGCTGTAGAGCAATATTATACACTTAAATACACACCACACAATCTGATCTCCTAAAAAGAGGGACATCAGGGTGGGAAAGAGGGACAGAGGGATTTAGGTCTAAAAGAGGGACTGTCCCTCCAAAAGAGGGACACTTGGGAGGTATGCACCTGGGAGGTATGCAAATCAACAACACCACAGAGAATGCATTTAAAAAAAAAACATTGCTTTAAATGGGAGATTTAACCCTTTGAGTGCCAGAGAGGTACTGAATGCATTACTTTGCAATGCATTCCATACCCCTCTGGCACTCAAAGGGTTAAAGCACTTTTACATGAGAGTGTGAGAGCTATCACATGGTGCAGAAACTAAAATATTGCTTTGCAGTGCGTTTGAGATTTTCTAGCATTCAAGGGGTTATTAACCCATTGAATGTTAGGTCTTCAATGCATTTTAAATTATGTATTGCCTATGCGCACTTAGATTGCGCTAGAAGTGCACCACGTTTACTTCATACATCAGCCGCAGAGTCTGCAGTTGCCTTAGCAATTGGATGCTGTATCATTAGAAAAGACCACTTCAGGAAACATTTCCTGGACTGTGCCCAGATTTTAAAATAGCACTGTGGTTGTATTGTTTAGATAAACTTCAATAAAGGCTTTTTATTACAAGAGGGGCGTGCAACTCATTGCGAGCAATGAATTGCACAACTTTCTGGTCCTTAAAGGTTTTTTTTTTTGTCTCGTGCATCGCCTGGTTTCTCCCATGTTTACCTATTTGCGTGACTTGTGTCTTCTATTACCTTTTTGCGTGTTATTTTCTTCAAAAGAAACAGGCTTTAGTAAACAAAGTGATGAAGTGTGTCCTCCGTGAGCTTCCAGCAATGGGCCATCACACCTTTGAAGGAGACGCGTTGCTAAGGGGAAGGCAGCCTGGTTTCATTCTGCCACCTGAGCTCATCTACTGTGATCACAGTGAGGGATGTAAGCGGTGTGAGAGACTTATTCTAGTAGGGTAGGATGCGGTTGGTCACAGTCTGCACATTATGGCTGTGTGTGCCGGGAGGCTGCAGGGGAGGCCAATATATCGGTGATCCTCACTTCACTTCTCTTCAGCATACTGCTACACCGAGGAGGGCAAGAACGAACTTGACTATGCTGTGTGCGTTCTCATTGTTTGACGGCTGACGCACATATGCGGCCAATCAATGATTCGGTGTCTGAAAGCATGCCATGTAGTGATTACATCAGGGGGTTTTGCATAGCGGGGCTTTATGCAAATAAGTGGTGCTGCTCAATACAAGTGTAGTAGAGACGGGTCAGAAGTCATAAACATTGACTCTATGTGGAGGGACAGCGGGATTGGGCCCCAAAATCGGGACTGTCCCACGTAAATCGGGACTGTTGGCAGCTATGCGTATTGTTGTTGGATTATAGCTCTCAACATCATTCGCAGAGATAGAAAATGAAGAGCGATGCTCTCTATCTTAGAAGTATAGGTAAAAAGAGGTACCGCATTTAGACGTTCCATAGTTTTGCAGTGGTAATGAGACAGAGTAGCCGTGTGACTTATACGGCGTCAAGTATAGTAGCCAACAATTTCGCAAAGAAAAAAAAAACTCATAGTGCCAGTGCGCCCAAATCCCTCTTTCCTACAATGTTGTCCTTTTTTTAGGAGATAGGATGTGTGGGGTATATGTGTGTGTGTATGTACAATTGTATCACATTGCTCCACAGCAACACAACTCGCATTCTTTGTTTAAACTACAGTATATGTGTTTATAAATTAGTATTCATAAATAAAATACTTTGATATTGCTCTAAATCATTTATTCATTTATATACAGCGTTGTAATCATAAGATAACCCAAACATTCCCACTGAAGCCCTCAGCAAACCCTCTTTTGCCGTTTGAAATGTTGGGTAGTGTGAATTTGCATCTATAATAAATGAGACCTTACATGTACTTAAATACTTAATACAATCCTATAATTAATCAATCTTAACATATGGTGGGGTTATGAACTAAAGTGTGATAAAGAGGTAAGAAAGTGGAGATCGCTTCTCCGGTTTCTTTGTTATTCAATGCACTAAAATCTCCAACGTTATAGAAATCTTAATGAATTGACTCCACAGAATAACATAGGAAATGGAGGAGTGATATCACTGGAGTCCTCTCCTCTTTATCGTGCTTTAGTGATCTCTCCCATGCAGAGGTTCGGAACGTAGTAACTTTTTAATTAGAAGGGAGAAAACAGGATTGAAATTCAACCCAAAACCAGGCACTTTCGCTTTATATCAGGAACAGTGGACAGGTATGCTCCATAATATGTTTGGTGTTTGGTGTATTTCCTTATTACATTGGGACTTATGTATACACAAAAAAACATAAGTAAATCGATTTTGTAATAAAGCAGCTGTGTGATAGAGGACTATTGAAAATGACTTCATTTTAATGGGAATTATAATTTGTTCCCTATGGTGTTCATTGTTTACCCCAGAATAGCTCCAGTTTTGCAGTTATATAAATGGTCAGTTTTCACTGCTAAAAACTGTATAGTTAGGTTGACTCTTCATATTATTTTACCAAATTGCAATCCTAACATATAAAATTGGGTCATAATCATATATTGTTTCATACTTCACAACAATTCACATTTTTTTAGTTTACTTCATGTCCTATTGACATCTTTTTATGTAATTGAAAAAAATTATTTAGAACATGACAAACTAATTTATAAACGTATATACTGACATGGAACACCCAGACAGCACCTGATTTTACAGGCTTTAACTCTGGGTGGCTGATTCTCCCTTCTAGCATCCAGTGTTGCCCCCTCCAATGCAAATATGTATTTTATTCTTATTTTGTTAGGAGTTCTCCTTGCTATATCTGAAACATGAGGGAAAGTAAGATCATCAAATCTGCAAGGACTTCTGCTGTGGCCCTTTGTTCCATATCAGGCTAGTCTTCACAGAGATCATATTGGTGCATTATGCCGCTCTTTGATCCCTTCACAGGCAACTCCTGGCCCCTCTGCCTCAATAGTGGCGTGCATGGGTTAAAACACTGATTTCTACCATGATCTCTCTTCCTACATCTACCAAGGGGGTTCTTGAGTCTGGGAACCAAGACTTCCCTGTTCCCCCAAGAAAAGGGTTTATCTTTTTGGGGAAAATGAATTTTCCCAGTGGACAGGCACTCCTGTATGGAAGAAGGGGAATTTGGGGAGGAGGCTATTGAGTCTTGCCTTACTCCTGGGGATTCTCTTGATGAAGACCTGTGTCCTCCATGGAGAACCTTATTCAGGTGGCACTGGAGATGCTAAAGGTCTCTGAGAGTTCTGATTCAGGTTCCTGTCCTCTCACCATTTTATTTATTTATTTATTTTTATAGTTATTAAAGTTTTTATTGAAGATAGCAGTATGCGGGAATGCAATACATTAAGTATATAGAGTCATTTAACAAAAGTATGCAAATAATGGTACATTCAATAGTAGAGTACAAACAATTAAAGATATTAGACTATAAACTAGGAAAATGTTTGCTATTTTTTTTTTAATATTAGTCAGAAGGTAGGATGGCATGGATGAAGGTGATGAGGGAAGAGAGGGGAAGGAAGAAAAAAAGGAAGATGGGGGGGTCAAACTCCCACATCATGTATATATTTAATGATTAACCAGTAGGTATAGTTGTAATTGATTGCCCACCCTCATGCCATTCTGAGAAATTTAGAGGAGTTCTATCTTTCCAGTGAGCTGGAATTAGATATTTTTCAGCGTTTAACATAATGAGTAAAAGGCATCTTCATGTAGAATAGAAAGAGAAGTCAGAGGAATTGAGAGATATAAAGATGTCTCTGTATAGGAGATGCAACGTGACCAAAAGGGTTGGAGCAATGGGCAAGACCACTATAGATTTAAATAAAAACCTACATGTTTCATATACCTCCAACAGAGAGGACTTGCTGAGGAAGAAATAGTATGTGGTTTAGAGGGGTATAATACCATATGTAAAGCTATTTATAATTAGTTTCAAGTGTGTGAGATGCAATAGATGATGTTGCCGTAGTTTTTCAGATTTTCAACCAATCGTCTAATGTCAAAGAAAACCTGAGTTCACGTTTATTATTTTGTTCAGCCCCCTCCCCTCAGATATGGAATCTGGTCCTAAGACCAGACAGCTCACAGCAAGGGACAATCTTCTTACTGTGAGAACAATGAAAACCCTGCCCCTTGACAGGTTTATCAGGTTTTGAAACATTACTATCCCTTTCAGAGTTATCTGTCTCAGCTGGAAGTGCATTATGGATCAAGGCCTGGGAGGCTGATGTGCCTTCAAAGAACAGCCTGGCATCTCTTCTCTTCCTGGTTAAAGTCTTGTTTGGTGAACAATCCTATAATATATAAGGCCAGATGTATGTTTATCCGGTGCATTCATGTGCAGTAGAGACTACCAATGCAGTCATGTGCAGTAGAGACTGCCCAAACATGCAGAATGTACACGGGCTTTTTCAGTAAATCTTCAGGAGGGAAAGCTTTTTCCTACCTCAAGAAAGAAGGAACAAGAATTTATCACCTCCATAATTAGGTTTTCAGGACCTGGAGGCAGTCCTTTCAGAATAGCAGACGATACCATCCAGGTAGATGATTTGATCACAAGGGAAGGAACACTGTCAGAGGTGCTGCCCTTGGCTGGAAAATAAATGGTTAAGATACTGTTCAGTAACCATTTTGCTTGTATATACATAAGGCTTGTCTCTTTAAGTAGCTTTAGTTTAATTTCTCTAGAAATTGATTTTTCAGATTTACACCCAGTGGATTTCCTTGAAAAAGGGTCTATCTCGCTTTGAACAGGAATTTTATCTAACTGTACCTGATGTTTTTATGTAGGGAGATGTAGTTTCACATTTTTGAGGGAGGTTACTTAGCCTATTATTTTTATCTAAACCCTCATTATTTATTTTTATTTTTTTTGATTGACACTATCATCTTTTCTAAACATTCCTGGTGGTAGACTGCAATCTAGCGGCATGGTAGATTTATTTCTTCAAGTTGTATATATATAGTATTTACTAATCAGAAAACTTGATGAAAATGTAAATATTACCTAATATTCTAATTCTCTATGGAGTGACTTATGAGAAGAATGAGTGTACCTTTCTGTTAAGGGGGTTAGTTAATATAAGCATTGTACAGGGGGAAATAGGGGCTTTTTGTCTGACCAAATTTCCTAGTTGCTACACTTGAATTAAGCTGGATCTCGCTATACCCTGTTATAGGACTGGTAAAGTATAATTAAAGTTTATTTACATAACACTGTATATATTTCCAAAGTTTTTATAACCCAATCTATTCTGGGGTAGTTTTATTTTAATATTTCCTAGTGTATCTGGCCAACCTACTGAGAATTATTATACATTAGCCTTTTGGCTGTAAAGTTAGAATAATCTTTGGAAGCCATACAGTCCAGTCACAGAAATAATAGGGTGAGATCAGCTTGATAGCAATTTTAAATATACCTATTAAACCTCAGTGCTCCACTAATCTCAACTTTATAGGGCAGAATGATATATAAATCTGATTCTATCTTATATAGAGAAAATAATAGACATACATATATAATAGTTCTTATCGTCAGTACCGATAATAAGTCATACAATCTCCAAAATGTCTCTCTGCAATTTTCCAGAAAATTATAAACAGGAAGATGACAGAGAGGATATCTAAGACAATTCAAATGCTTTAGAGACAAATTATAATAACAATGAAGATATAGTGGACAATATAAATCAATATCTCACTTTAAAACATAAGCATACATGCACATATCAATATCAAATACCTTATAAGGGTTTCAGATTTCAGTGCTGGAGATTATGTCCATGTAAATACCCATTAATTGTTTAGATTCAATGCAGATATAAAAAGAAAGAAATACAACATAGCGTAATCTGAATACACTGTAATCAATCAAAATATACGATCTAGTTCAAAAGTATGAATTTCTCCAATATAGATGTGGACTCTAGTTGTTATGAGGGTCTTATTTCTCAAGAATCAGTAGTAAGAACATTATAACTCACTTAGCCGTTCTATCGCTTGAATGACACAAAGTCAGAGCATATGTGGGATTTTGTATTGGTTGCCACACTCAGCCTCCGTGAGTCTCTTCTCTCAAAGACTTTAATATACAAATAGAAATGTACTCACAATTATGATCCTGCCTGGGAAGTCGGAATAACTTTCCCAGGACTTAACGAGCATATGAGGGATTTGTCCAAACCGCCCTCACTCGGTCACCTCTCAGTCTTGGTGTATATAATCTTCATAGATCCCCAAGAACTGTATCTATGTGTGGTCCGTATGAATGCTTATTTTCCCTTTTCACGCTTCTATTTCTGCATGTAGGGGCCAATAGTAATTAAATTCCAAAATAGCGGGTAATGTCAAAATAAAATACTTTATTGTTAAATAAATCAAATATAAAACACAAACTCTTGTCTGTTGTCACAGTATACCCAAAATCCTACATAAACAACAATAGACGACCAGCGTCTATTTGCAATGTATATTAGCCTCCTCATGATGTGGCCCCCACACGGGAGAAAAATTAGATAGTAGGGAATAGAGTGAACTCAAGCAAGAATATTTGTGACATCCCAATGCATTTCGTGCTATCAAAATATAGAAAAAGGACTCTCCACACATAATGTGTCAGATCATTTTAATAAAGTACATAACAAGGACCCATCGGGGTTAACCTTCATTGCCATAGATAAAATAGACCCACATTGGAGAGGAGATACTTTATTCTTGAATAAGAACCATGGACTTTGGAGAAAAATGTAAAATCACTGTCATTAGGATGATGAACAGACATCATATAAAGAGTTCAAAGACAAAAAATTCTGGAAAGCTTGAGCCGTAGACTTTACCGAAGGATCCATCTTCATACCCCGGGGTATTCTCTTATCTAATTTTGTGTTCCCTACGCAATTCATATCCCCCCAAAAACCAGGGTACCTTTAGATATTTGTTCTACTCTTGCGTATAATTTTTGAAAAATACGAATTGGGAACCGATTAGGACTATAAATATTTACTAAAGTATAAAGCCTATCATTCAGCTTACATATCAAAATAAGAAACCTACCGCTACTATCCTTTTCCTCGTAAATATATTCAAATTTAATTTTAGATGATATAATTATTGCCACCCCCCTTTTCTTACTATTACCCGTTAAATTGGAATAAAAAATATTTTGATATCTAGAATATTTCCATAGTGTTTTAGCAGAATTTGTCCAATGAGTTTCCTGAACATATGCAATATCTATTTTACTCTGATTCATCATATGATACAAATATCCTCGTTTCTGAGGAGAGCTGAGACCCTGAACATTAATAGAAACTAAATTAAGTGACATCCATAGGCATCTCCCCCCACCACACCTTCAACAGATTGGGAACCATATCAAAACCCCGGGACAGAAGCGGAACAACCCGTGACCACGCCCTCATACACTCTAACAAAGACAACTTAACTAAAAAGCTCACACTCACTAAGAGGATATAATCCTCCAAATTTCCCACTAACGCCCTAGGAACCAATCAGTATGGACTAACAGGCTTAAAAAAGTGGAGACTAAATCTAAATAATAAATGTTTCCTTAGGTCACCTAAGACCATCTGTACAAGCCTATTTGTCCGAGGGGTCGGGGTATCTCAACCTCCTCATCCCCCTCCCCCCCCCGGACAAACAGACTCCAAGCGAAAATCTGTTTTACTTAATCAAACTATATTAATCAGACTTCCTACCAATGAGGTCAGGGAGAGAAACCTCAAATTGTCAGCCCCCCTCTCACACACCCATACCACAAACTATCCACCCCAAATGTGCACTGAAACATCACCATACCCCCCAGGCAAGCTACCAATCCCACACGCCCGGCCCGCTGGAAAACCCGGTGGGCGGGGCGAATGGGAGGGCCCCGCCCCCCAAATACCAGACAAGTCCCACAATAAACAACACCAATCCCACTCGCCCCGCCCACCGGAAACACCCAATAGAAGGGGCGGTCAGGAAATCCCCTTCCCAATAAATAATAGGGATGGCCCCCTCCAAAGGGGCACCACCAATCCGGTGCGTCCAACCTGCCTACCCACCCCCAATGGGAGGGGAGCGCCAGAGAGTCCCAATTCACCCAATACTTAGGGACACCACCCCAGAAAACAATATCAAAACCCCCTTGTATAGATCTCTGCACACTACAGGCAAGAAAACCCATCCCCAAACCTAATCCATCCCCAGTGACAATATCTTAATTAACCCTATCCTAGTCTTCATCTGGTTCATCAAATAGACTTAGCTGAATCTAATCCTAATGAAACCCTACAAACCCTTCTGTAACACCAATACAATTTGTCCATAATGCCTATTCCTTCATCCCATTACTGTGCCCGTCCACACCCTATACCCTTGTGCAAATCAACTCTCTAATGATCAATTTATATTACTACTAGTGAATACTAATATAAATCCCAATAATGTGAAATCTCCCCCCTAAACCTAATATGGGCCAGACCAAGACCAACTCCCCCCTTATTCCAAAAAAAAAAAAAGTGACCCTACCCCCCCTTTCCCATAACCCCCTACCAACCCCTGAGGTGCGGGGGGGTAAATGGAATCCAAACTATCAACACCCCACTCGCGCCCCCGTCCCCCAAGGGGTTAATCCCAACTCTCCCTTCACTCTAATCTCTATTTCATTCTATTTCCCTTTCTTTCTTTCTTCCTTTTCTTTCCCTTTCTCTTTCTTTTTTCTCTTTCTTTTCTCCTCTTCCCCTTTCCTTCCCTTTCTTCTTTCCCTTTCCTTTTTCTTTTTTTTTCCATTCTTTCCTCTTTCCCCTTCCCTTTTTTTTTCTTTTTTCCCCCCTCTTTCCTTCCTCTTTTTTTCTTTTTTTTTCTTTTTTTTTTCTTTTTCTTTCCTTTTCTTTTTTCCACTCCTTTCCTTTTCCTTCCCTTTTCTCTTTCCTTCTCTTACCCTTTTCACTTACTTCCCTTCCCTTCTCTCTTCCCCTTTCACCTTCTCCATCCCGATCTTAATTAACCATTAATCAGTAATCCCCCACCATAGGATCTGATCCTGAATCTGAGATGGATCAGAGAAGTAGTATCTCTGACCTTCATACATAACAATAAGTTTAACCGGGAACCCCCAAAAATAAGACATTTTCTTTTCTCTCAGAATAACAGTTTGTTCTCTAAAACTGTTTCTAGCCAAACGAGTGGCTACCGAAATATCAGGAAAAAATCTAAGATCTTTATACTGTCCATCTTTGATGGGGGAAGTCTTAGGTTCTTTTATAATCCTATCCGTAATATATCCATTGGAAAAACAAACAATTATATTCCTTGTCTTCACAGCAGCCTGATCTTTAGGTTTAGGGAGTCGATGGAATCTCTGAAAAGGGAATTCCCCCAACTTCGCACCACCAAGGATAAAGGAGAAAAGGGATACAAGATAATGCTCCAGCTTGCTATCTATTACGCTATTCGGGATCTCCCTTATCCGAAGATTATTCCTCCTAGATCTATCCTCCATTTCCATTATCTTTCTCTCTAGAGTCTTAACTTTAGATTCCAAATAGGTATTTTTCTTTTGAATAATTCCATAATCCTCCTGAATTTTCTTCAAAAGATCTGCTTGAAAATTTAATTTTACACCCAAGGCCAGGACCTCATCATGAAGTTTCTGCCTTGATATCTCTAAATCCTTTTTAATCTTCATATATAGATTATTCAACATAACTGACAGCGCTTCCTGATGGAACACATTCGAAGCCGCCAAATGCTTCGGCTCCTTCTGTCTCTCGAGGTGCTCGCTAACCTTGGCTTGCATCTCCACATTAGAAATCCGCCTCTGCGAGTTTGGACTCAGGTCTTTAATCTTTGGGGAACAGTAAACACTGATTGATTTGTTTTTATCCAAATTCTTTTTCTTCTCCTCCTTTTTCTCTTTCCTTGGCCCCATAGCAATATAGTATCATCAATTTCCAAACGTATTACTAGGCCAAACTAATAATCTCTAATTTCGTTAGTGCCAAGCTTATGGCGACTTTTAAATACTTAATCTCTATTTTCTCTTGACAGCCAAGTTCGTAGCTGGGGGAGGTGGCACCCTACACATATATCTGAGTAAGAGACATACCGAGTCCAGTAACCATATCTTTACTGTATAATTCAGATAAACAAGTTCACTTTGAAGCAAATTTATACTTGCGTCTCTTTTCATGGCCAAAGAGATCTCCTCCATTTTCGCAGCCTTCTTTAATAAGATCCGATTCTCCAGGACCAAGTCACAAACGGCACTCGACCGCAGGCGGCTGATAATCTCCAGTAGCGGGGAACACAACAGCCTCCATCGTCTCTGGGCCCATTTCACCCCACCGCTTCAATGACTTGAGATCTATACCGGGATCCAATCACTCTCCATATAGTCTCTCCAAGCCGCCTGCCACTCGTACGGAAATCTAAGTGTCTCTGGTCCCCATCTATGCTGTGCCACCAACCCCACAATTCTGCTACTTCATCGGCAGAAACGCTGTCTCCCTCAGCTCCAGTCTCAACCTGTCGTCCATACTCCTCCCCCTAATGTGGTCACGTCATCACATCTATAGATCAATGTTTTGTTCAGATGCAGGGGTCTAAGTTCTGTACGGTGATTGACTGTGCCCAAGGGTACTGGACCAATAAAGTCAGTGAGGAAGATCAATATAAGCTACCTTTCACCTTTGGAGGAGTACAATATGCCTGGGTTAAAATGCCTTTTGGGTATATCAACTCAGGTCATGAATTTGCCGTTTTTATGCACAAGGCTATGCCTGATGCTATGGCTAGGGGGACTCTCTGCTATGTGGATGATGTCCTAATTAAAAGTACTACCTTCCAACAGCATATCACAGAGATTAAATATGTATTTAATCAGCTAAAGGAAGCTGGTGTTAAACTGTCACTAAAAAAGGCACAGATGTGCCGCACTAAAGTTAACTTTCTTGGTCATGAGGTGACCACCGAAGGATAAAACCCGCAAAGAAAGAAGGTTGAAGCGATAGTCTAATCCAAAACACCCACTAATCTCAACGAATTGAGATCCTTCCTAGGCATGATGAATTATTCCCAGAAGTTTATTGATAATTATTCAAAAGTAAACAAACCCTTGTTATTATTGAAGAAAGATCAGCCGTGGATCTGGGGTGCAGCTCAGGAAGAAGCTGTGTCTGAGCTCAAGAATAAACTCACCCAGGCTCCTTGTCTGGCATATACAGAAGGAGGTAAGCCATTTTTTCTTGAGACAGGATTCACTAACCTTAGTCTCAGTAGGGTTTTATCAAAAGCAGGACAACCTGAAAAAGGTGATTGCTTATGCAAGTAAATCCCTGTCTTCTGTGGAAATCAAATTAAATGACTGTGAGAAAGCTTTATTGGCTATTGTTGGGGCATTACAGAATTTTCGTACTTTTATTCAGGGTGAGAAGATCATCATTGAAACCGCTCATCAGCCTTTGCAGTATTTGCAAAGTGATCGGATAAAGGAAGGACACCTCTCCAATAGTAGGATCACCTCTTGGACTTTATCCCTCCAGGGATGGCCATTGGAGATTAGGTATAAGCAAAATAGGAAAAATCCTGTAGCTCAAGGACTAGCCGAGCTCCATGATTGTTCAGCACCTCCCATGAAGACTGCTACCAGTGGAGACAATTACCTTGAGGAACAATTGCTTTCCCCCAATAAGGCATTTGACGAAAATTATTGTACAACCTTGCCAACCGCTTACATTAATGGTTGTTCCTACCATGTCATGACTGGTGTGGAAAGGAAACTGGTGGCTGGTATAGGGATTACCTGGACAGGTGAGTGCCCTATTATATCCAAAGGGTATAGCTTAGGACCACAGAGTAGCCAAGTGGCAGAGCTCTGTGCAGTCTATAAGACAGTCGTATTAGCTATTGAGCATAACATTAAGGAATTGGTCATTATAACTGATTCAAATTATGTTCGCCATAGCTTTGTAGAATACCTCCCAGGTTGGAAAAGGAGCCATATGCTCTGATCCAATAATAAACCACTGAAACATGGTAAATTGTTTTGAGAAGTTGACAATATAGTGACATCAAATGACCTTACCATCTATTGGAAAAAGACCAAGGGTCATTCCAAGATTCTAGGCCCTGAAAAACAGGGAAATGATCTAGCCAATCTATTGGCTAAAGAAGGCGCCCTTGAGGGGTAGGCCTTAGATATATCACATCTATTGGGTCCTCTACAGGTAAATGCTGTTACTAGGCAACAAGCCGGTAATGAAGCAGGAACCCCAGTAGCACAGTGGATTCAAGACTCACCTAGTGAGGACTTGATTACAAGTCAGAAGGGGGACCCTATCATAGGGATATTCTATAAGCACATAGAAGACCCCCTAAACCACCCAATTTCTGACAGGGTGGGAAAGGAAGACTTGAGGATCTTGATGAGATCCAAGGCCCAATTCCATATACAGGATGGTCTGTTAACCAGAACCTCTAAAAATGGAATACAACAATGGGTTGTACCAACTGCATTTAGAGGTTTAATGCTCCAACATGCTTATGATGCAGTTACCTCAGATCATCGCGGCGACAAAATCACATATGAGATTCTCAGTGATCATGCATATTGGCCTCATATGCTTAAAGATGTACAAACCTATTGTCAA
Source organism: Rhinophrynus dorsalis (assembly GCA_037306005.1). Lineage (NCBI taxonomy): Eukaryota > Metazoa > Chordata > Amphibia > Anura > Rhinophrynidae > Rhinophrynus > Rhinophrynus dorsalis. The sequence goes on along the minus strand of CM074719.1, from coordinate 429,104,336 downwards.
GGTTGTTTGGTGTGTTCCCAATTCCAACCATCTGGCCCCACTCATCGTGCACCACTACAGAAGAGGGGGATGTCATTACCGTGGTCGGATATTCAAATAGATTTTATAGGACCAGTTACCCGGACAGCAAGGGGAAACAAGTATATGCTAACTGTTACTTGTCTGTTCACCAAATGGGTTGAGTGTTTACCCGCGAACAATAATACGGCAGAAACCACTGCTGCATTGTTAATTAATCATGTGTTCTCCAGGTTTGGCCTACCACAGCGAATTGAATCTGATACAGGTAGCCATTTCTCCAGTGAAGTGATGAGCAAACTAGGGAAACTATTGGGGGTAAAACGTAAATTACATATTGCTTACCATCCTGCGTCAAGTGTGGGGGGTGGAGCGATATAATCAATCCATTGTTAACATTCTCAAGAAGTTTGTTAAGGAATCAGGTAAGGATTGGGATCTTAAATTACCCATAGTTCTCATGGCTATTCGGGCTACTCCTAGTGCAGGCACAAAAATGTAACCATTTCAATTAATGACAGGTAGAAAGATGGTCCAACCCCAGCACTTGCTATACCGTATGACCGATAAAAATCTAATTAATTCCTCCACAACACACCAGTACATAGACCAGTTACGCAAGCATTTTCAACATGCATTTGCGTTTGCACAGAAATATCTGGAAAAAGCAGTGGTAAGTAATAAAACTTACTATGACCAAAAGACCACCAAAAGGGAGTATGAGGTAAATGATCATGTTTATCTGTACAATTTTGCGAGAAACCAGGTAAGAGAGAAGAAATTCTTACCCTCGTGGAGAGGGCCATATATCATAATTGATAAATTATCTCCAGTTGACTATAAGGTTTCTATCCCTAATAATGGTGAAACTTTAGAAAAGTGGGTTCATATAAACCAGCTGCGTGCTTGTCACCTTAAATCTCAGTTACAGATCATAGAGGGAGGAGCTGAAGAAGAACAAGGATCCTAATTCAGTCATTGGATGGATGAGTATTCTTGATTGTCCATATGACATTATCATATTTGGCTCTGTTGCCTTCTTTTGTTTCAGTGAAACGTCGCTCTCTCTTTTGTCTGTGTGGCATGTATGTTTCCCACTAACACTCTAACGTATCTTGTCAATAAATAAATTGCAGCTCAATGATTCTTTGAAAATGTTATGCTAATTTTATTTTTCCTTTTGACAAGGTTTTGTTTTTAGCACACAGCTAAGGGTTATTCCTCTGTGAAAGGGGGAAGAGCAGAGTCAGAGAGTGTTAGATTATCTAGTTTAGCTTAAGGCAAGTGAGGGCCACAAGCAGACTAGTGCAAAAATAAAAGTATGGTAATCATTACAGTACCAAAGTCATAGGGATACTGGTTGAAACTGTATTGTAAGTATGTATGCATGCAAAATTGTTTCAAGGAGATCACTCATGTGTCATTTCTTTTAGACCAAAGAGTTCTTAAAAGACTGAGGTCGGCTGACAGATGCCATTGTTATGTACGTCAAGACTAAGGGCGTGAGGTGGATCATCCTTCTTCTATGAAAGGAGTTCCGGCCAAAGCCAAGCTGTGATGTAGATCATCCTTCTTCTGTGACAGGAGTTCCAGACACAGCCAAGCGTGATTCCAGTGCCTTTATCAAGAACCATTGGGCAAGAGATGCTGGAGTTCATCCTAACAGAGAAGAATTTGTGTCCCAGAGGAGTTTTGTCAACATGTTCCCATGATTACCATCAAAGAAGAAATTTGATATTTCTCCCACCACCTGTCTCTAAAACTGGGAGTCTGATATGATATGCGTGCCATTTTCAGCTCAAGCCAAAACTAAGGAGATCCTTGAGTAGGCCAAGCAACTATTCGTATTAGATACAACATCTCACTATCAACCAATTTGGGATTACCCAGGGGAACACATATTTATTAATTTTATTGTGCAGATTTTTTTTCTGCCTGACTTTTAACTTGTGGTAAGTGGCATAATATGAGTGGTAGCGTGACTGTCCTTTTAACACAGTGCACAAGCTGCCATATGTTTCCACACCTGGAACTACCATTCCAGGGTGCAAAACTCTGTGGCAGATGTGAGCAAGTAGCATCTCTGGAAGCTTAAATTAGAGATTTGGAGAGGCAAGTTGCAACACTGAATTAGATGGCCAATCTTGAGAGGGGTTTGCTAACTGAGCAGAAGCCATTGTAGGAAATTCTGGGGGTGAAGACTGCACAAAGAAAGAGAAGGTAGCTAGATGGGTTAGTTAGACATAGCAAGGGGGGGCAGAGGAATAGGGAGGACACAGATTTGCTACATTGAGCAGTGATGCTGGGGATCTTGGCTCAGGAATGCCTTTGCTGGAGAGGACTGCTCTCTCTAACAGCAGGGAGGACAGCCTCTCTAGCACTGATGGGATCTGGGACTCAGGCAGGCCGAGACAGATGGTGGTGGTAGGGGATTCTATTATTAGGAATACAGGATTGCTATAATAGAACAGTTTGCTGTCTCTCGGGTGCTCGGTTAAGACATTTGACAAATCGTGTTGGCAGATTGTTGGGAGGGGCTGGGTATGACCCGGCTATCATGGTACATGTTGGTACCAATGACAAAGTCAGTGGGAAATTGAGGTCTGTTAGGATTTCAGGGATTTAGGAAATAGGCTTAAGCAGAGGACCTCTAAGGTAGTATTTTCTGAAATACTACATGTGCCACGTGCTACATCAGAAAGGCAACAGGAGATTAGGGCCTAGATTTAAAGGCAACCGTTAAACCAGCCGCTAAGTGAAAAAGGCACATCGCTCGCAAATAATACAGGAGTTACGGCAGATTCAATAACTACTCTACGAGAATAGCTATCGAGCGTAGGCACACAAAAAACACGTAACACAAAACCCGTTGTCGCTCATGTTAATGCACAACGGGCGGACAAATCACACGATAACTGAGCTCCAAACAACATGTAACATAACGGCTGCCGTTGTCAAGCAACCATGATTGATGCCAAAACAAATTCAAACACACATCCAATCCCAAAGCCCCAATGTATCAAATAACTTCAAATACACCTATATATACCCAAAAATAACCGCCACACACTGTCTGTTATCGAGTTCTTCAGAGCCAGATATCAGGACCCAGGAGCGGAGGATAGTGATCAGAGAGAGGGAGACAGGAGCGTTCATTGGAGGTAGAGGAGTTTTGGAGTTTGGAGAGAGGAGAGCATTGCACAGAATACGACACATAGCACACCTTTGCACATATTACATACACACATACAAACACATACACATACATACACATAGTCCTTTTATTTTATAACACCTCACACATTTTACTTTTATTTTTGACAGTGTGAATCTGGGAGTGAAAGTGTGTGACAGAGAGTGACTGGATCGAGTGTGTCTGTGAGGGCCTGTGGGAGTGCCTGGGTGTGACTGGGTGAATGATGGCGAGGAGAGGAGGACAGGAGAGAGGGATGGGGAGAGTAGTGGAGGAGGAGGAAGATCAGGAGGGGATCCCTCAGCAGAGCAGGGGTGGGAGAGGGAGATCCGCAGGGCGGAGGGGGACCCGGCCCACAAGAGCAGGAACACGCAGGACAGGGACAGAACCTGCAGTGGGACGAGGGGTAGTTGCTGGGGAGCACCCCACACAGTCAGGGTCAGACCAGGCAGGGCACTCCGGCTCTGAGTCATCCCATGCCGGAGCTGATGAGGCCAGGATCAGAGACCCAAAGTATACAGAGGAGGAGAACACGGCTCTTGTGGAAGCTGTCCTGGAGAGGCAGAGTGTTCTCCACCCGACAGCGAAGGTCCCTGGCCTGTCAGCGAGGAGGAAAGCAGCCTGGAACCAGATCTGCAGCCGGGTCAACGCGGTGGCTCCATGCAGACGGGACGTGGAGTCCATCAAGAAGCGATGGGGCGACTGCCGGAGGGTGGTCAAGACCAAGCTCTCCGAACTCGCCAAGCACGCCCGAGGCACTGGAGGTGGCCCACCTGTCCCTATCACCTTCTGCGGCTGGGAGGAGATGGTGCGCCAGAATATGTCCCCAACCCTGATCGAGGGGGTTGTTGGAGGAGCTGACACTGGGGATGAGAGGACCCTCCACACTACCGGTAAGTGCAACACTACAGAACAACACACTACAGCAACCAACACCAGCTGCACACACACTCACACCTCAACACATGGCCATCATTCATGCACACAACTGCACCAACACAGCACCCTGAGGGTTAAAAACAGGACACAACACAAGGACAAATATCAAGGTCCAACTTGGAACAAACCTGTCCAAGTCCTACTTCAACCCTCCTGTCGCTGTGCTCATCACACACAATACACAAACCATGCAGTTCCAAATGTCGACTGTCATCACTGTTCACACACAATGTCACCCATGTCCCCGCTGGGATGTCAGCACTTAACCCCTCGAGTGCTAGAGGGATCATCAATGCATCGATCAACAATGCTTTGGCAACCCCTCTGGGACTCAAAGGGTTAACCAGACAACAATCAAGTCAATAGGCCAACGATCACATGCTACACAGGGGACATTCACTAAGCGGTGACAAACACATGGTGGAGAGAAATTCACCCTCACACATCCTCATTTCACCAATACCAGTGTTAGCCTATGGAGAATATGCAATAACATGAATCAAGTTGCTAAGGTCCCATCGTATACACTCCATAGAAAACACTGGAAATGGGGAAATGAGATCACTGGAGAAGTCAGCATTATGTACACTCCATCATGTCAACAACACCGCTTACTGAATCACAAAAAGGATGGAGCAGGTCACACATCACAGTGGCACTGAGAATAACTGCTTGTATGTGCAACACACAGGCCTCAAACAATACCCCAGAATTAAAGGGGGAAAAAGTAGGCCTTGGTGTTGTGTCTGCAATCATTTACCCTAACTTCAAATGACATATCTCACATCTGATTCCCACATGGATCCTCAGGGGTGCTGATGCCATGGATGGATGGTACACCAGACACTGTTTGCAGGATACACATGGGAACCAAATATCATCCATTGTACCTTGGTCACCAACAGGCCATGAATGATAGATATCTCGGATTGAGTACGGTTGCCTCACTCAGAAGGATGGATGGGCTCATACTCAAAGAAAAACAGGCCTCAATCAGAGATATCCCTCACTACTGGCGTGATTGTTGCCCTTCAGGATTCAACTGGAACACACGACATGGACAGGATCCTGTCCAGTTCATCAATCTCTGATTGCCAGGGTGGTATCCCATGCCCTACAATGAAATGCATAGGATATGATCCTGACAACCAGAGAGTCACCTGTCAAGTAATGAAAAATTGTGAATTGGACGGGATCAGCTAAGAAGATAGGGTTGAATAACACTTGATTCCCACTGCACATCTGTTCAAACAAAGATATGCACACAAAGGAAAATGGTCAGATATGTACCTTTCAAATGGCTCAAAATATGTCCCAACACGATGTGAACCCAGAGATCATCTCACTGCCTGTGATTGCCCTACTGGCCAGATATGTGCATCCATCAGAAACTAACTTACATTGATACCATCCAAATACACATACCTAGTATATCCCACTCTACGTAGATGGGATATACGAGGTATGCTCATATCCATCATATCAATCCAATGTATATTTTGATGGGTGCACATATATAGCCAGTAAGGCAATCACACCTACTGAAATGATCTCTGGCTTCATATCTGGAAAGGATATATTCATATCCATATGAAAGGTACACATCCACATGCATATATGACCATTTCTCCTTGTATGTAACTGTAATAGCATAGCAATTGTTAATTTCACCAACATGTGGATCCATGTTAGTCCTATCCCGCCAACCCTCATGGTTAGACAGATATCGCTCTATTTGACAGCTGGAGATTCCAGTCATTAGAACACACGGAGGCTCTTCAGCAGAGCCTAAATTGCCCCATTCAGAGATGGAGACATCTTTGAGATGGTCAACAAAGTGTGCCAGGTTTGCAAGCACACTCTGTTCACCATTCCAATTAGGTTTACATCTCTGAATGGGGCAATTTAGGCTCTGCTGAAGAGCCTCTGTGTGGTGAAATGACTGTCAAACATGTCAAAATGACTGTCAAATAGAGCAATATCTGTCTAACCATGTGGGTTGGAGGGATAGGACTAACATCGATCCACATCTATCTCTTACAATGCCTACAATATTACATCATGGTGAAATTAACCATTGCTATTCCGTTAAAGGGATAGTAATACCTAACATGTGAAAAGAAAAATATATTGCAGGGTTCATCCCCCGAGCAAAACAAGGGTATTCCCACTGCTCAAAGGTGTTTCATTCAAAATGTAGCACAGCTCATAGTTGACTACTCCAGCGGCAATATCACAGTGGCCTGGAACTCTAAAATGGCGATGTTGCTAGACCATCCTATGGACAGCTTACGTCCAGACGCAATAAATTCTCATAGGATAATGTAGCAACAGTGCCAATGTACAACTTCAGGCCACTGGGATATAGCACCAAAGCAATTTTACTCTGAGCTGGGAGACTTTTTGAACAAAAACCTCCTCCAGCAGTGGGAGTACCCTTGTTTCACTCAGGGTGATAAACCACAAAACATATATTTCCCTTTCTGCATTTCATGTATTAGTATCCCATTAATCCCATCATGGCTACGTTTACTAATCACACAATCTCAATTCTCCACACAGCTTATGGGCCTCCATCGCAGCAGGAGCCCGTGGAGGAGCCGACCACACCACCCAGTGAGGAGGATACAGAGGAGGGGACTAGCCACTGGGAAGCGTCTACAACCACCACACCTCCTCCCCAACTGGCTGCATCACCACTGCCTGCCTCTCAACTGGCTGCATCACCACTGCCTGCCTCTCAACTGGCTGTCTCTCAACTGCCTGCCTCTCAACTGCCTGCCTCTCAACTGCCTGCCCCACCACAGGATGCTCGACAAATGTACAGCGGCTGGATTCAGGGGGAGAGATGGATGCATCCCACTAGCACCGGGAGCTATTACCCTCCAGCAGCAGCAGCACCACCACCAGGGAGGCAATGGCTGCCCGGGAATGTGGCCACCAGCCAATATGGGCCATATTCCACCGAGATGGATCTACCCTCCTGGATGGCTCCCCAGCATGGCCCCAGGTATGATCCCAGGTGGGGGCCAAGCACCTACCACTGGCCAAGGTATGACCCTTGGCCACTTGACTACCAACACCTTGGCCTGATTGGGGAGCCCCAGCGCCCTCAGCCAAGGGACTTGTTCACCCCACCACCTCAACCAGCACAGACATCAGTGGGCAGCAGTGGGTCCCTTGATGTGGTGGGCACCCACACACCGTCTGTGCAAGCCACTCCACCGACACAAACAGCAGTAGCAGCCACAGCACACCCAGTACCAGCAGAGGAGACAGCAGAGGCTGGGGAGATAGAGGCTGAGGAGACAGCTGAACCTGTTGAAGCAGAGGCTGAGGAGACAGCTGAAGCTGGGGAAACAGAGGCTGAGGAGACAGCTGAAGCTGGGGAAACAGAGGCTGAGGAGACAGCTGAAGCTGGGGAAACAGCACATGTGTCACCGGCCACTCCCATCTCCAGCAGTCAACGCACCCCAGATCTGGAGGCTGAGTGCATGGCCCTTCAAAGAGGACAGCTCCGGGCAACCCACGCCACCAACGACAACCTCACGAGGAACCGGAGGGAATCCCGGAGGAACACGAACAGGTTGGAGACCAGAATCCAAGCTCTGGAGTCAGAGGTTGCCAGGGGGAACACACAACTCCACCAGATACATACGGGGATGATGGACATGTTTGCACAGGTGCTCGTGGAGTTGCGAGAGATTAACCGCAGGGAGAACCTGAGGATGGAGAGGGAGAACCTGCGTTCCACAGAGGGGTCCACTGCACCCACCACCCCTTCCAGTGTTACCCCAGAAGCCACACCTAGGGGACAGAGGGTGACAAGGCAATCAGCCAGGGCATCCACCTCTGGCACCAAGTCTAAGGCCCCCCCCCCCAAAAAAAAAGAAATGAAAGGCCCAACCTGTCATCTGCCCCCTCAATAAATGAAAATTGTGCTTTTGAATCCTGTCTGATCTGCTGTGTAATCACTTATAGATTGGGTGGCAGGGTTGTCTCCAATGCATTGCCAAACAATGCAGTGAACTCAACTCCTGCCTGGGGGAAATGTTTGTGTGATGTTACAACATGGGTTCACACACACCCACACCATTGTCCAAATTCACCTGGCAACCCATCCCTGTAGCCATATAACACAACAGTGTTACATGGCCATGATGTGTGTCAGATTTGATCAGAACATACCCCTTAGCACAACAACTGGTGCAACACTGAACATTCGTCTGCATCAATTGTTGTGTTTGAGGGGAAAACCAAACTAACAGCTATGCGACTTAGCAGGGAAATAACAAGCAGGACAGATTGAACATGCATCAATATGGTCTTTAAATCAAAATTCTATTGTGCAGCTGACATACTGGGGAACACAATGTACACCCTAGGATCTCAATGTGTGTGTTACACATTGTGATCCTAGGGTGAGCATTCTGTTCTCCAGCAAGTCAGTTGCACAACGGGAGTTTGAATCACAGCCTAACTTACTGCATAACCCAAAAATCTTCCCAAAAAGCACGCACATTGGAACCTTAGGCTGAGCATTGGCTTATGTATTAAAGGGATAGTAAACCTTGAAAATAAGTTCATTCTATATTGTAGCCCTTAAAAAAACATGTAAAATGATATAAGTCTTATATCCCAAATCATATATGTTTGGTAGATAAGACTGATATCATTTTTCATGGTTTTTAAAGGGCTACAATGTGAAATAAACTTATTTTCAGGGTTTACTATCCCTTTAAGTTGTGTTGTTGTTTAACTAAGGTTATAACACACTTCACCAGTAATAACACTTGTCCACATGGTTGTTTTTGTTGATGTAGCCCATGTACTGAGATATGACAACCTACAGCAATCTCAGGACATTGATTATATTGAGCAACACACAAACCATGGACATCACATCACAGTGGAAGTGTGTCCCCTGTATCACCAGCTAATCACTCACAACACACATCAGTGTATCACTGCCATCATGTCATTGCATGTATACATCACAAAGTCCACTCATGGTCAGGCAACTAGTGGACTCCTGTGATGTAAATCATGCCTTCCTTTGTATGAGGGATACTCTAGCCTTGGGTACGGTTCCACATTGACAGGTGTTTGATCCAACATTCATTCATACAGACACGGATTGAGTAGTGATGTTTCTTGTGTATGTAGCCAATATGCATTAAACACTTGTATGAGCACAAAAAGGTACATCTGAACTAAATAGGAATACATTAGAAATGCTAGTGAACTGCTCATGTGTTGTCTACATCGTTTGGCATCTGTGTATGAGCAGTCTTACTGTACAGGTCTGATACCTGGATGTTAGTACACACATAAATTTGTGTCCATATGTGAATGTTCCAGTAGAGGTTGCTGTGAACATCAGGTCAAACATTGCATCACCAACACAATCACTTGGAACGCCAAGGGGTGAGCTTCATGGAAGTGTTGTCCAGACTTCAGTCCAGTCATATGGAAACTCCTCTGTTCAAGGATGGATCGTGCTATGGATGCCTGTGGGACAAGAGGACAGGATTTGGAACATCACCCTCGAAGTGATCGTCATGCAACAGCTACAACATCATGATCCTCTTAATCTTTCCCGTTACATAAGTCTACACAAACCACTGCTTTGTAATGTGTTGTGTACTGGTCTATGAACCATCATGGGGGGAACTAAGGGGATGTTAACCATCCTTAGGGATATTTGCCCCTGACATGGTTACACACATCAACAAATATGTCCTAATAGCTTCCTGACAACAATATATTTGGGCTGCCACTGTCAGAGACAGGCCAAATATGTTTGGTTCATGGAGCTAGTAGGACATATTTGTTAATGTGTGTATTTCTTTCTGGGGCACATATCACTGCACACACATACACACACACAGGGCAGCATGGTGTCCATGGAGATGTGATCCACATTTCATGAGCTCCATGTTGTGTAACACACTATTACTGTCGATCCACCCCTCTGCTGCTTTATTCAACTGTAGCAAGCTACTGGTCCCATGTCCCCACGAATGCCCCCTGAACCCCTTATGTGACAGAGTTCTATCCGATGCATTGGCTTGGATGAGACTCCCTTGCTACAGGGGTACCATGTTTGCTATGGGTCTGATCCTAGCAGAACACTTTAGTTGGTGCCTAGGGAGCTGTGGGATATGCTGAACAAGGTTAAAGTGTTGTACCTTGGTTTCCAGGGGGGGCATGCATGATATCCTTGAGGTAGCAGTATCAACATGGACGACAGGTTGTCAGGTGTATTCGGAATCTCTAGGCCCAATCTGACTGGTCCACGGAATAGTTGATGCTGGTGGTCCATACTGCAGCCAGTGACAGGGCTGTGTCACTGATCCTGTGGGGTGAAACAGAACATGTGTGTTGTGGTGGGTGTGTATGCATGGATTGTGTGCATACATGTATTATACTCACAGCAGAAGTGATCCCTGATCAATCTGTCCCTTGTCTGCATCCCTGTTGGGGTTTCCTCACACTCAACGATATCCACAGGGTCTTCAGGTCTGGGTGGGGGATGGACATCGTCGATGAGTCTGGTGTCCACCGCGATATTATGTAGGATGGCACATGCCACGATGATGTCGCAGACCTTGCCTGGTGCATACTGCAATGCTCCCCCCGAGTGGTCCAGACATCGGAATCGGGACTTGAGGAGGCCGAAGGTCCGCTCAATGGCATTCCGTGTTCTGGCATGAGCCTGGTTATATCGTTCCTGGGCATCGTTTTGGGGATTGGCGACCGGGGTGAGGAGCCATGGCTTGCATCCATAGCCAGCATCACCTGTGGAAAGTGAGTGACATGGTGTGACAAGGAGCACATATTGTGTAAATGTTGTTTTCTGTGGTGAATGTACTAGCACATGTGTATGTGGTGTCATTTGGTGCTGTTAACTCACCCAGAAGCCATCCGCCTGTATAGGTCCCATTTTCGAAATCCCTCTGCACAGATGAATTTCTGAGTATATGTGAATCGTGACAGCTCCCGGGAAATTTCGCACAGACATTCATTATGGCCAGGTTGCTGTCACACACCATCTGCACATTCATGGAGTGGAAGTTTTTGCGGTTCAGGAACATATGTCCCTGACGTGCTGGTGCTTTGATACGGACATGGGTGCAATCTATTGCACCCATGACCCTGGGCATGCCTCCCCTTGCATAGAAGCCCTGCTTCAGATGTGTCCACTCCATATCGGTGATGGGGAAACGTATGTAGGTACTGGCCTTGGCTTTGAGGGCTGGCAAGACCTGGGCCAGCACCCTGGAGAATGTGGCCTGGGACATGCCAGATGCGTAACCCTCTGTCGACTGAAAGGCGCCACTTGCCATGAAGTGTATGGCACACAGGAGTTTTTGAAGGCCAGTTAGAGCATGGTTATGAGTGCATATGGGATCCACCTGCTCCTTGATGACCTCATACAGGGCTATGATGCTGTGTGGCCTCAACCTGTAGCGATCAATAACCTCGTCATCGGTCATTCCAAAGAGAGTGACCCTTGGACGGTATACCCTGGGCCTTGGTGGTCGTCTATGCATCCTGGGCTGCTGCAGGGGTCCCTGTGGCAGCTGGGGAGCATCCTGTTGCTGCAGCTGTGCATCTGCAGGCAGGTGTCCTCCGGGTGGGGATGGGCTCCTGTGTGGCTGCTGAGCCAGAGCCTCCTCACTTGCAACAGGTGGAGGCTGTTGATGAGGCGTGCTTGGAGGTTGCTGATGTTCCCCAGCTCTCTCCCTTGCACGCCTTCTCCGCAGCCTTCGCAACAATATGTAACCCAACATACTGTTTGCTCTCTCTATCTGTCTCTATCTGTCTCTCTATCTCTCTCTATCTCTATCTCTCTCTCCCTCCCTGAGTGGAAAACAAGCCACAAGTGAGTGTGTTGAGTTGTCCCTTTAAGTACTTGCTAGGGCGTTGTGTAGGTGTGTTGATGAGGTGAGTGCTGACCAATGGTGAGTTGTTTTTGTCCAGGTAAGTGTTAGCAGGTGTGTGTGTGTGTTATAAGATGTGGTGTGTTGTGCTTGTTCTGTGTGTGCCATTTGCGGACGTGCAGTTGTGGGGTGCAGGTGGCGTGTTGATGTTGCCCAGGTGAGCTTGTATTTGCAGGTGTCCGCTTTGTGTGATGACCCCCATTGTTCCGTGCCATGTTGTGTTGTTGTTTTTGTGTGTTGTTGTCCCTGTGGTGTTGGTTGTTGTTGTTTGTGTAGTGATTTGTGTTGTGTGTGCATGTTTTTGTGTTGTTTTGGCATTGCACGGGTTAATTTTCCCATTTACATGGTTGTGCGGTAAGCATTTGGTGTGTTTTCCTCTGTAACGGGTGTTTTGTTTTGGCCGTTAAGTGTCTAACGTGTGTGAGAAGTGGGTCTTAACTTTTAGCCGTTAGGTGTGTCTTTTTTTCAGCCGTTATCAGTACCGCAAGCCTTTGAATAGCTCTGGGGTATGTTTTTCCATGCGTCTGAATGCACGTAAGTGTATCGGCCGTAAGGATTCGACAACTGCCGTTAGCTGTTGTTTAGACGGATCTTTGAATTGCAACATGACACTTAACGCACCCGTTAGTGATTTTTTTTGCTAACGGCTGCCTTTAAATCGAGCCCTAGGGCGTTAAATGCATGGCTAATTATCACAGTGTCTGTGATCCTCCTCTGTCACTCTCGCTTGTGGTGTGCGCTAATTTGCTGTACTGGTTTGGCCCGCCCCTGGTGACCTTTTTATGCCTGGCCGTGACACCTGTCAGGTGCCCTTTCGTGGTGTTTCAGAGCTAGTGTTGCTGTTGCTGTGTTCCTGTGTTCCGGATTCCTGTGTACCGATTTGGCCTGTTCTGACTATGCTCCTGTGTTCCTGCTCGTGATTGACCCGGCTTGTCTGAGAACCACCTCCGTGATCTGACCCGGCTTGGCTGACGTTCCTGTTCGTGATTGACCCGGCTTGCCTGAGTACCTCCTCCGTGATCCAACCCGGCTTGGCTGACTTCCTGCTACATGACCAGTAATGGCTTGCTCCAGTGACCCGCTTGTTCCTGCCTTCCTCTCCGGTTGTCGCTGCAGCGACATTCTGATTTCCGCTGCTGTTGCCTGCCAGGCTGGCCGTGTGACCCACTCCTGCCTTGTTGCGCTTGGTTCTCAGTGCTGAGTCTCCGTGCCTACTTGCAGAGCTGTGCTCCTGTTACTGAGCCTCCGAGATACTTGCAGAGCTGTTCCGCTTCTCTGAGCCTTCGATCCGTAAGCTTCATTTAACCCTAGCTGTGCCGCACTATCCTTAGCTGAGCCTCCTCTTCTCATACAGTGCCTGCCGTATTGCACTACATCTGCTGAGTCGGCCGCTTATGGTCTGGTTGGTCGGCGGCTCATTATACCAAACTGCAGAGTAGTCCCGTTCAGTACCGAAGCCAGTAGGGCAACTGTTGCTCTTGCTTGTACATTGGTGCCCATTGGGGCTTAAAGGCTCAAGCTCCTGCAGCTAGGGTGGGTTCCAGTGGAAGGCTATTGGCTTCTCCACTTGCAGCATTGGGTGCTGTCTGTTGTTACGCCCGTGGGGGCTACTGGGTCAAAGCTCTTGCAGGTCGCCTTAGGTATATGCCCGTGGGGGCTATTGGCTCACTACCTCTGTCCTGTTGGTCTCCGTTTGTACGCCCATGGGGGCTAATAGCCAGCTCTTACAGTAAAGCTGTACCATAGTGACGCCCGTGGGGGCTAACGACTCACGCACTTGCAGATCCGGTTGTATCCTTGGTTACGCCCGAGGGGGCTATTCTGGGCAACTGTTCTGCTCATTCTACCTCTGGTCACACAGGGCCTAGCAGCATTCCTGCCTCAAGAACTCTAGTTGTTGTTCCATCTACACTTAATACTCCCAATTACCACCTTGGGCGTGCCAAACTCCACAACAGAGACTGACTGTTTATTGCATTTAACCCTTTTATGTATTTCTACTATGTGCCTGTCCTGAGACAGTATATGTGATACCCTGATTCTGTATACTGGGCCTGTGGGGGCATATCTATACATATTTTGCTATTATTTTCTGCAGCCTATAGAGGGCGATTGTTTTCCTTATTTTTTTCTTTAAATAAAACTGTGTTTTATTTTACCACTGGTCTGAGTGTCTTAAAAAAACGTTACACTAAAGACTTGGTGTAAGCAGAAGGGGTTTGGGTTCCTAGAGCACTGGATGGTCTTTTGCCTTGGGGTCAGTCTTTATAGTAGAGTTGGATTGCACCTTAACGGTAAGGGGGCCACGGCGCTAGGAGTTAGGATGGTTAGAGGGTTGCAGGAGACTTTAAACTAGAAAGGGGGAATGGTGATGCAACACAGGATGGGGAAGGTAGTATAATTGAGGAAATGGGATTAGAGAAGGGGCATGGGGTGGAGAGGAGAAATGGGCTAGTTCATCTGATAGGTGCCAATGTTACAACCTGATAAAAGAAAAATACATTTTACTAATCTATTTTTTCATAATGGCAAAAAGATAAAATGTATGCATGCAAATGCTAGTAGTCTATCTTGGAAGATGGGAGAATTAGAAATTATTGCAATGTATAAGCAGTATGATCTATTTTGTGTGTCTAAAACGTGGTTAGCTGATACATATGACTTGGCAGTCAATCTAGAGGATTATTCACTTTTAGGAGGGATATGGTTAATAAAAGGGGAGAGGGGGTATGCCTATATGTAAAGCATACCTTAAAACCTAGTATAAAGGAAGATATAAATGAAGCATCCAATAATATTAGAGAAGGGGAATAGGGGTGGAGTGGAGGAATGGGCTAGTTCATCTAATAGGGATGCGCCAATGTTACAGCCTAAAAAAAGGCAAAGACAGTCAGTCTTCTTAGGGACTTCAGCTAGTATAAATTCAGGCCCAGTTCAGGGTGGCATTATGCCAGGGAGACATAACCGACCACCTCAATGAGATTGCCACCCATAATAAGTAAAGTGAACTGTTGGTTCTTGGAGACTTTAATATCAATTGGCTAGACTCCAGGAAATAAACATTTTGTTAATTGTTTAAGACATCATACTTATCACAGCTAATCTCCTTCCCTACTCGCATAAATGTTAAAACATCCAACCAGTATTAAATTGATGTAAGTCTTATCTTTCAAACCTCTATGGTTTGAGAGCTATTAATGGGTAAAGTTCCCCCCTCCACAGTGTTTCAGAGAAGTCAACGCTCTAGCTGACAGCATCAGATTCCGGTCATTTGACAGGACAATGGCTCTTCAGCAAAGCCGAAATTGCAATATTTAGAAATAAATACTTAATTGAAAAGGTCTACAAAGTGTGCTTGCAAATCAGGCACACTTTGTAGACCGTTCCAATGAATTATTTTTTTCTAAATAGTGAGATTTCGGCTCTGCTGAAGAGCCGCATCCAGGGACCGGAATCTCCTGCTGTCAGCTAGTGGGCAGACCTCCATGAAACAACCTGGAGGGGGTAACTTTAGCTAGTTATATCTCTCGAACCATAAAGGTTTGAGAGATAAGACTTAAATCAAAGTAATTCCTTTTTCAATGCCTACAATATTAAAGAAACTTAAAATTAAACATTACTATCCCTTTAAGGACCTGTGACAGTCATAGCACATTACATAATTTTTATGTACCAGGCCGCGTTTACAGGCTCGTTGGCAAGTATCAAAGCAGTCTTTAAGGGAAGGTAACTTCCCTGGACCACTGGTCCTTAAGGGGTTAAAAGGCTTCAGTTTTGGAGGTGATAATGTACATGTATTGAGATCTAGTAAAATGATAGCTATCAAAAAGTTGTTGTAAATGGAACCTTTTTGAATTTGGTCTAACCCTGTGCCACAGGGTTTAGTCCAGTGGCATAACTATAGGGGTGGCACCTGCTACCGGGCCCATCACTCCAGGGGCCTGGATACCCCCTGCGACCCCTCTGCCTGGCACCCGCAATCTTCCTTCAGCGTTCTTGTAATGCAGAGCGCTGGGAGATGACATCATCTCCCAGTTCTTTGCATTACTAAGAGGACCACGTGGGAGCTCCAGGGAGGTAAGAAATGGGGGCATTGTGAAGATTGAGGGGCGTTGTGGAGGGGGTCAATGTGGTTAAGGGGTGCCAATGTGGTGGGGGGGCCCCTGGCACTTCTTGCACCAGAGCCCGGAGGCTTCTAGTTACGCCACTGGTTCAGTCCTGGGCCAATGCTTCTTAATTTGTTTATTAATGATCTAGAAGTGGGAATTGAAAGTAGCATCAGCAAGCTTATGTAAGGAAATACATACAGGGCTGGATGTTTTATCTCTGAAGAAGGATTTAGATAAATTTAGTGAGTGGCCAGAAAAGTTGCAGATGACATTTAGGGCTTGATGCAAATGTTGGAGATAGCTGTTTTTCTGATGACTGCATTTTTTCAAGCACAGTAATCTATTCAAATGCCTGTGCTGTGACAAAATACGGGCAAAAAAACCCCAAAACTGTAATTTGGAATTCAAATGTATGCGTTAGCCATGAAGATCTGATAAGGGACTGTCACGGTTTTTAAGAACTCTCAGACAATTTGTTAAGGTAAAAACAGCTTTATTGAGAATAATAAAGAACACAGGATCCCCTACACAGGTCCAGATCTGGACAGTACCAAGGTACTTCCCAAATCTGACACTGGTCAGGGTACAGAAATAAGCAAAACAGGCAATAATATAATAGCAGGAACAGATGACTGGAACCAGGAACAGTACCTCAACAGTACCACCTAGGAAGTGGCCCACGAGCTGAGGATAGGTACTGCACAGCAGAATCCCCAGGAGCTGGGGAAGAGAGAACAGGCAACCAGAACACTGAAGAGTGACACGGTCCTGGTAACTGTAGAGCACACTGACTAACACTGGTCTGCCCTAGGTTAGCAGGCAGGATGACCGGAGGTAAGACTGACCAGATGGACAGGGAGAATCCCTGAGGACTGGACAATGGAGGGAACTCAGGCAGGCACAGGGCCAGTCCAGAGGACTGAGTTAACCACAGGCAATACTGACAGGAACAGGCTCAATCTCAAGAGATAAAGGTAAGCAAAGGCAACACTGACAGGCACTGGCTCAATCTCAGGAGTTATAGGTAACCTGTCACAGTTTGTTATGACTCTCAGACACAGAGAATAGGTAAAAACATAACTTTATTGAAAGTTAAAGAGAACCCTATTGGGTTGAAAGCAAATAAAAGATATATTTTATTAGCAGTTACATAGGCACATAATAATGATACATTGGATGGATGCAGACTCTACTGGCCCTGCCAATACCTTAGATGGCACGAGATGGTAACAGGTTCTAAAGGCCTTACCAATATGCCGGGCAGGGCAGCCTGGAGAAACATGCAAGGAATACTGAAGGCTCTACCGGCTGTGCCAATATACCGGGCACAGCAGCCAAGGCACTGGAATGTAAGAAAGAGGCTCTACCGGCCATGCCAATATACCGGGCACGGCAGTCACGTCACTGGAACTGTTGGTAAGAGGCTCTACCGGCCTTGCCAATACCACATAAGGCAACCCTTAAAGGAATAGTCACGACCAGGTTCTACCGGCCTTACCAATACTGGGCAAGGCAGCCCACCGCAGATAGTGAGGGCAGTAAGGTGTCCGAGGTGACTGGCTAGATGGTTGAGACCAGTCACCAGAGATGACAAACAAGGCCACAGGATAACAGGTAGCAATAGACTGCCACTCACTAAGGACAGAGCAATAATGAGCAGTGTACACAGTCTCACTCGTGTAATCAGGAAGTGCAATAATCACCAGTAATGCGAGGAGCAAACCAGTGCCCGTGTACTGGGAGAAACCTTCAACATGTCAGGCTGTTAGGACAGGACAGCCTCCTTCAATGGGGCGAACCAGCTCCCAAGTACTGGAGTAATTGAACACCACCGGTGTGACAGCAACCGGTTGTCTTGGAGCGAACCAGTACAGCGTAATGGAGAAACCAGATTCTACCAGTGCAACAGCAGTCGGTTTAAGTGGAGCGAACCAGTACTTGCGTACTGGAGAAACCCAAGACTCTTCCGGTGCAACAGCAGCCGGTAACGTAGAGCCAACCAGTACCCACGTACTGGATAACCCAAGGCTCATATAGTGCAATAGCAGCTAGTCTCAGTGGAGCGAACCAGTACCCGCATACTGGGGAGACCAAGACTAATCGGTGGCTAGCAGCCAGTACAATGGAGCGAACCAGTACCCGCGTACTGGGGAGACCAAGACTATATCGGTGGTTTACCAGCCAGTTTCAGTGGAGTGAACCAGTACCCGTGTACTGGAGTAACCAGGAGTCTTCCGGTACAACAGCAGCCGGTACCGTGGAGCGGCAGGCACCCGGTAGTAGATGGTGCAGGAACCCCGCTGAAGAAGAGGATCAGTACTGCAGACTGTAGACCGGATCTGGAATGGCAGCAGGAACAACTACAGGAACAGCAACTCCACCCGGATCAGGAACAGAAGCAGGAACCGGACGACTGACAGGCAGGAACTTGGATACCACTGACAATCAGGAACAGCGACAAGGCCCAGGAAGCACTGGAGCACCATGTAGGAACAACAGCATAGAGACAAATACGAAAGGGCAACCAAAGGGTGCCCAAGCTCAGTTTAAATAGGCAGTCTAAGGCAGGTATAAGGGAAGCAGCCAATGGAGAGCCCCCTGCAGGTGACTGACATGACAATGCAGCAATCACGGGCACCGTGATATAACGAAAGGCAACACTGACAGGCACTGGCTCAATCTCAGGAGATATAGGTAACCAAAGGCAACACTGTCAGGCACTGGCTCAATCTCAGGAGATATAGGTAACCGAAAGCAACACTGACAGGCACTGGCTCAGGCTCAGGCAACTGGGGTAACCGCAGACTAAACGGATAGGCACAGGCTCAGGCTCGGGAGACTGAGGAGAGGAGGCTCTACTGACACGCACTGGCTGGACACTAGCCTCGAAGGCTAGTATAACAGGATGTACCACTAGAGCACAACCACAGCCAGGATCGGAATAGCTAGCGTAGTCAGTCAGGACTGGAAATGCACAGAGAGCGCTATTGATCCACTGCCTAGATCGGTACCAGAGAGCGCTAGTAAGCCACAGCCTGGACCGGTACACAGAGAGCGGTAGTCAGCCACAGCCTGGATCAGTACGCAGAGAGTGGTAGTCAGCCACAGCCTGGATCAGTACACAGAGAGTGGTAATCAGCCAAAGCCTGGATCGGTACACAGAGAGCGGTAGTCAGCCACAGCCTGGATCAGTACACAGAGAGCGGTAGTCAGGCAGTCCAGGTCGGCAACGGTAACACGGCAACAGAGACAGGAGCAAGGTCAGGCAAAACCGGATCATACACGGAGCAGGAATCACAGCAACAAACGCCAGGTCAGGAACACCACGAAAGGGTGCCAGAGGTTTGACAGGACAGAGCTTAAAAAGGCAAACACTGGGCAGAGCAGAACCCAGCGGCCAAAAGGAACCCAGCAGGAAATAGAAAGTGAGATCACGGGCACCGTGATAAGGACTCAGCTTATCACAGGAAAGTTAAGACCCAGTTTTTTGTGACTTGAGTTCCTTATCGGACCTTCAAATAGCCGACGCAGAACCTGAAAGCCCATAATGTAGATAAATGTAAGGTTATGCTTTTGGGCTGTAGAAATAAACTGCTAAATATACAATAAATCGGAAACAACTTGGGGAATCCTCATTAGAGAAAGATTTTGGAGTATTGATAGAAGATAGACTTTACAGCAGTGCGCAGTCATTCAGCTGCTACAACAGCAAATAGGGTACTGTCCTGCATAAAAAGAGGTATACATGCATGGGATGCTAATATAATTCTACCTCTATATAAATCCTTGGTAAAGCGTCATCTAGAATATGAAGTACAGTTTTGGGCACCAGTTCTTAAAAAAGACATTATCAAACTGTAAAAAGTGCAGAGATGTACAAAAAAAACTGTTAAAGGGATTGGAGGATCTGAGTTATAAAGAGAGACTAGCGAAACTGGGTTTGTTTACATTAGAGAAGAGATGTCTAAGGGGTGATATGATTACATTTACAAATATATTCAAGGTCAATACAAAGAACTATACAATTAATTATTTACATAAATATCTGAGCTAAGAACAAGAGGTCATCCATTAATACTAGAGGAAAGGTGATTTTGACTAAAACAAAGGCAGAGATTTTTTACAGTAAGGGTGGTAAAGCTATGGGATTCTTTGCCTCGGGATGTTGTGCTTTCAGATACTGTAACTGCTTTCAAAAAAGCAGTGGATACCAATTTAGCACAGAACAATATTGAATTATGACAGATGGCTTCAAAGCAGATAAGTTGTTTGATCGAGGGAACTATCTGACTGCTATTTGGAGTCAGGATGGAATTTTTTTTACCCACTTGGGGCTTAATTGGAGATGTCACCTTGCTCTGGATCAACAGGGGTGATTTGGCATGGGCTGGACTTGATGGATGCATGTCTTTTTTCAGCCTCATCAACTATGTTACTAAATGAAAGATTGCAGATAGTGTCATTTTGTACTTCTGGCACCCCATATTGTAGTTTAGCTCATACCTTTGGGGTACCATTTTTCTCAGAAGGGCAGAAGCTACTGAATGCAGTAGTAAATTCCATAGTTTTCAGTTATTTCAGTACCTTTTGAAGGGAAGGAAATTGAAAATAATGCATATTTTTTCCTCTAGCGTCACCTTCTGGAAACATTTGTTCATATCAGACTAGGGGTAATAAGGCAAGTGACCCCCTCATTTTATTTAGTACTTTGACTTATTTCCAAAATGTTATGGTTTGTCTACATTTTGTTTGTTTTTGTAGCTGTTAAGACCAGTCACCTGGCCTTCCTGTCTCCCAACTCCATCCTCTTCAATCCATACAAAATACTGCAGCACAAATTACCCTACTGTCACCTAGGTTTGTCCTTGCCCTGCTCCTCCTCAAATCTCTCCAATGGCTGCCTACTAAACTCTGGATATCTTACAAAATTTTGCTTCTCTCATTCAAGACCTTTCTCTCATTTACCCCTTCCTACATTTCCACTCTGATCTCCCGCTATACCCCATCCTGCCACTTACTATCAACCAGTGACAGTCTTCTCTCAGATCTCTTTGTGTCTATAGCCCTCTCACATATCAAACCTTTTTCTCTTATTACTCCTTATCTATGGAATGCTCTACCTCCCATCCTGTGTCACTTCACCTTTCTTGTGATCTTCAAGTCACTCTTGAAACTATAACTCCTTAAAGGGATAGTAATACTTAAGTATTACTAATCCCTATAGCAAAGTACTATTTAAAAAAAACGTATTGCCCCTAGTGTCATCTCTCAAACCTTTATGGTTTGAGAGATGAACGCTTCTAAAGTTGCCCTCTCCCTCCCTCTTCCCCATAGTCAGCATTCTAGCTGACTCAGGGAAATCCGGTCAGAGATCATCAGGCGGCTCTGCAGCAGAGCCGCGATCGCGTTAACTGAAAAAAAAACTTTCACTAAAACGGTCTTCTACGTGTGCTTGCAAACCAAGCACACGTAGAAGACCATTTCAGTGAAAGTTTTCTTTTTTAGTAACGCGATCCGGCTGTGCTGGAGAGCTACCTGAAAATCATACAACTTTCTTCCCTGCAGTCAGCTACAACGCTGACTACGGGGAAGGGGGAGGGAAAGGACAACTTTAGAAGCGATCATCTCTCAATCCATAAAGGTTTGAGAGATGACACTGGGGGCAATACGTTTTTTTTTTAAGTAGTACTTTGCTATAGGGATTAGTAATACTTAAGGGCACTCACTTTGTACAGCTAAGGCACTTTAAAATGATGTACTGTATTCGTGTCCCCTATCCTGGCCAGAACTCTAGCACTGTATTCAGAACTTGACCCTTATGTACTGTGTATGTTTCCCATTACCAATTTAGATTGTAAGCTTACTTCTGGCACTCGCTACAGTAGTTCATCTAATACCAATGGGTTGCCATTTTTCTCAGAAGAGCAATAGCTATTGAATGTGCTTTTAGGGGGTTATTTTGATGGCATAGGGTAATTAAGCCTTCAGACTTTATAGTGCATTTTGGTTATCTGCATGAAAATAGTAAAAATTATGTTATGTGCTATTACCAGCTTTTGGGCTCAGGGGAAGGGCATACATTTGTACACATTAACATACCGGATATCAATGCACTCAGGAGATATGTGGCATTATATATTTTTGGTTTGATACTCTTGAGATGTTGTACAGTAATTTGTGACTTTAAATTTGTGTCAATTTCAGAAATCTTCCCTCAAAACCCTATTTTTAACAAACATTCCATGCTTCATCATTTCATGTAGGAAGAAACTTCAGGCTTTTTGTGATTCATGTGTTAGTGTACTTTCAGGAAATATATATATATGTTTATATAGTTATTGAGTAGTTTTAGGGTACTTTTACCATGTATCCAGGGGAATAGGCTCTGCATAAACCATGCATGTAGGTAAAACTATACATATTTTAAATCTTTATACGCAGGGGGTTCAGGGCTTTTAAAAATATTGGAAACTTTCAAAAGCAACTTGAATGTTTTTGATATATAGTGTATAGTAACAAAAGTTTTTTTTTTTTTTTTACTTTTTTTGTAGTTATGACATCATTGCTTGTTGTACAATGCAAAATTTACTTCATCTGTAGCACCACGAAAAATCTGAATTTGTTCTCAAAAAAACAATATAGTTTTCCATGTATAACCAGAAAGTTACTTCCGGGAATCATGCCTAAAAAGATGGATAGCAAAATGTTGAAAACGTGCTTAGCTTCCTTGGTGGACAAAATTCCACACATGGAATGTGCAGTGAGTAAAGTTAAGAAAGAAAACTTACTTAAAATGAGACAGTGAAAGAGGCCATCTCTGAAGAGGTGGGGGGGAGATATGGGACTGACAGAAAAGAAGAGCAGAGTGCAGAACTAGCAATTCTACCACAGAACATTCTAAATGTGGCTGCTAGATAGACAGACAGGGACGACCTTTGCACTAAAGGAATCCTCTTCAGTCTTCAGGTTCATATACACATATACCATACTATGACAAGTCAAGTAGATAAAAGAGGAAAAATCCTGTTAAAGCAAGCCATCCTCTAGTAGACCCAGGTCCTGTATAGTTTGTACTCTGGTTCAAACTGACAAATGATGTCAGAAAAACGAGCACTCCTATAGCAGATTACTCAGCCCCATAAAAGTTAAGAAAAAATAAAGGAAGGCTATCTAAGAGAATCTTTGCTCTTATACACCTCCTTTGAGGTCACTTTTAAAACTGATCATGCCTTTTAAGGCAAGTGTCTAGTCCTCCTGCAGGAGGACAGTTTACCCCATGGTTCCTGTCATCCACATTGGACAAGAGAGAAAAATCATCTAAAATGATTATACATTGTTATAAGGTGTTAGTTCTAATTTAACAGTGCACCATAGTATACAAATGATTAATACCTTTTTAATACAGTACACCATATAATATGCTATTTTATTTTTCCAAACACATGGAAAGGCCCAAACACCTGGCAATGCCCACGTAATGCAGGGGTTTTATCTTAATAATGCTATAAAAGTAACTTGATAATGTGTTTGCTGCTTATTTAAAAGTTCAATGACCTGTGTTTGTGAAATTAAACACCAACTGAGGTTGAGTTAACATTCAGTTCAATTAAAAATAGAATTTGTTCAAGAGAAGTTGGATGAATCTATAAATATAGAAGCATATTGGTTGATAGGTGTAGCCTTGGAAAAGTGATATGCAATCTGAATCAGGTGGATCCAACTTGAAGTGATGGGCATGTTTTCAAAATGTCATAAGGAAGTTCAGATGTTACTTGAAACTGTTTCTGTAATGTTATTTATCTCTTTCAGTATCCTACCATGATACTAAAGTTGTATGAAGCTGCTTCCAAACTACATGCCTTTAAAGGGGAACATTCACAAACAGAAAACTTTTGAGCATTTGTTTAATTATATAAGAAACATTAGGAAAGGTGCTCTCTTTTTTTTTTACTTAATTATTAAGATATTACACTTCAAAGTTCTCAACTCCCTCATACTGCGGCACGCTGCAGCTGCAGCACGGCTCTCAGGACTTCCCAGCAGCCTGTCATTCTCCTCCCAGCTGCCCCCGGGAGCGCGTCCATGCTTCACTTCTGTGTGGTGTGAACAGCTCCTAGCATTACAGGAAGTGGCGATTAGCATTATACTGAGGTTGCAACCTCAGTATAATACCAATCGCTACTTCCTTTAACACAAGGAGCCATTCACACCACATTAAAGTGAAGCGTGGACGCTCTCCCGGGGGCAGCTGGGAGGGAGATGGGAGAAGAATGACAGCTGCTGGGAAGTCCTGAGAGCCATGCCGCAGCTACAGTATGCGGAAGCTGAGAACTTTGAAGTGTAATATCTTAATAATTAAGTTAAAAAAAAGAGAGCACTTTTCCTCATGTTTCTTATGTAATTAAACAAATGCTCAAAAGTTTTCTGTATGTGAATGTTCCCGTTTAATTGAAATGCATGTGCATATTTCCAGAGAGAGAATCTGAGGAATTCGATCTCAGTCCAATGAAAGAGAAACTCCAAAGCTTACTGGTTGCGTTTTTTTCTTGTTTACCTTGCACAAAAAAAAAAACAGCATTTCAATGATCTTAAAATATTTTAATACAAGAATTCTAATAATACCTTTTTTGAGGGGTATATGTATCAAGACAAGTTTAGCAAATTGGGGAAAAATTACTACACTATAGGTATTCAAGAAATACACTGATTTTTCCTTTTCTTCATACGTTTGGCTCAATTATTTTGCCCCATATTTGCTCCATTTTTACCTAGATCCATATGCATGTATTGAGAAAAAACAGGTTAGATAGTGTCCCTAAGAGTAGTATACCTGGGTATACTACATCAGAACCAGACAACCATGTGCACACTTTGAAGAGACGATCAATTTAACTGAAATCTTATCTTACCACTGTTTGGGATATATTTTTATTATAAATATTCCAGTCCAAATTTTGATAAGGACACCCAAAGAAAAAAAGCATTTAAAATTGCAAGACTGCAACCATTTTTTACCAAAATAGGTAAAAGCAAAAACAGAAAATATTGGTGCACATCAATATTTAATCAATATTAACACTTTACTCTTTGGCTTTTTGCCTGTTTGTCACTACTTCACCACTGACAGTGAGAGAGAGAGTCTTTGATAGAAATTTTATAGTTTCCTAAGGACAATGAACATTGCACCTGAGAGTTGGAGGGGTGCTTCAACCAATAGAATCTGGTCAAAACCTCCAAATGTGCAGTTTCGGTCCAGATTTTGGTAGGCTTCTACTCCAACAATTTTAAATGTGTTTTTTTTTTTTTTGGGGGTGTGTGCTTACAAAACTCGGTTCTGGCGATGCTTTTGTGGGGATCCAGCTAGCATTTTCCTCCACCTACCACCCACAGTCTAATGGTGCGGCTGAACGGTCTAACCAGGCCCTAGAACAATTTCTCCTTTGCTATATCTGTGACCACCATGATAACTGGGCTACCCTGTTACCTTGGGCGGAGTTTGCCTGGAATTGTGCCATGAACTCTACTTCCCAGAGTTCTCCGTTCCTGATTAATTATGGGTTTCAACCCTCTGTTCTTATCATGGTGCCCGTGTATTGATGGCGACATTCTGACACATGATTTCTGACGCTTTCTTATTGGCTAGCGTGTGATTACTCCACCCAGTGTTAGACTTTAAGTACTGTGCCCTGTCACTCATTCAGGGCCTTTTCGTGGTGTTCCCGTTGCTTAGAGCTTGCTGCCGTTAACGTGTGATATCTTGTGTATGACCCGGACTGCCTGACTACTCTCTCTGAACCTGTTCCTGCTCCATGTACTGACCTGGTCTGGCTGACCTTCCTACTCCGTGTACCGACTTGGATTGGCTGACGTTCCTGCTCCGTGTACCGACCCAGCCTGGCTGACGTTCCTGCTCCATGTACCGACCCGGCCTGTCTGATGTTCCTGTTCTGTGCCACCAGTCCGGTGCACTACCGTATCCGGTAGAGAGTATCTCCTGTGCGCTGTCTTGAGCGTGCTGGCCCAGTTGGTTGCCTCGAGTACTACATTACCGTTCCGTGGCTGCGACCCATTTGTGCCTTGCTGCCTCCTTCCGCCTTACCCAGGGCTGACGCTGATCTTGCTTGCTCATTATACGTTTGGCTTGTTATCGTTACCACTGTGGTTGGTCTCCTGGGTGCTGCAGATAGTCTCCGCTCTTGTCAGTCGCCAACAAGCCAAGCGCCCGTTACCAGGGCCGTCCGGTACTCACCTGGGTAGGAGCTATTCTTTGGCACATTATACGCTGGCTAGTCACTACTCTGTTATTGAAGTTGGTCTCTGGGGCGCCTCAGTCAGCTCTGTCACCCGGCAGTTGCCATCGAGCCTAGCGTTATTACATCTATTGTCCGGTACCGTTACCCTGGGTCACAGTCTGTGTGTATTCCTGGGCGTTCCGTTGTTCCTCCGCTTGCAGTACTACTGATAGTCATGATCCATCTGGGCCTCGCTCACCCTTCCTGGGCCTAGTCGCTATTTTGGCACTCATCCTCAGAGAGTGCTTCTTGGGCCTCACTATTAGGGCCTCCCAGCCTCCTGACCTAATATCTTTTACCATCAGTGTCTCACTATATCACACGAACTGTACTGACCTGTGTCAGTATATGTATTGCCCTCTGATATATGTATACTGGACCCCTGTGGGTTAATGTTATTTAACCTGTCCTGTGTCAGTACTGTTTGTTAACTATTGCTGGACCCGCGAGGGTTACTTTATTCTGTCTGGTTTCAATAAAACTGTGTTTTACCAAATTGCCTACCTCTGAGTGTACTGAAAACCGTTACAGTTCTTCAAAAGGTCTTTCAGGCACAGGAGATTCTGGCTCTTGATGAGCATTTGAGGGTGCTCCGTTCCTCTTGGGTTTGGGTACAGCATACCCTACATGGTTCTGTGCAGCGGCAGAATTGGCAGGCTGATCATAGATTTTTGCCGGCACCTACCTTCCAGGTGGGAGAGTGGTGTGGTTGTCATCCCGAAATCTTAACCTCCAGGTACCTTGTAATAAGCTGGCTCCTCGATTTGTTGGTCCATTCCATGTGTTGCTCAGAATTAACCCTGTGACATATGCTTTGGAGCTTCCCGCTTAAATGCGCATTCACAATGTGTTCCACATCTCCTTGCTTAAACCTCTGGTGTGTAACCACTATACGACCAGTTCGGTTAGGCCAGCTCCAGTTAAGTTTGGCAATCACGAGGAACTTGTGGTATAGAGCATTCTGGACTCCAGATGGGTCAGAGGGCTCCTTCAGTATTTGATTCACTGGAAAGGTTATGGCCCGGAGGATGCTCCTGGATACCTACCAGTGATGTGCATGCTCAGATTTCATGCTCGATTTCCTACGTAGCACCGGCTCTGTCTGCGGAGAAGGGGTCCTTGAGGGGGGGTACTGTCACAGTGCCTTACCTCGGCCTGAGCCATTTGGCCAGGAGCAGGGTTCTAGAGTGACGCTCCGGCGTCACTAGCCGCGTCCCACTTTGCCTGCGTCCTGGTTGCGTCTGATTTTTTGTTACTGGCATCATGAATCAGGCACTTGCCTGAACGCTTGTTATAGGCCCAGCCTAGGGGACCTAATTGGTCCCACCTTCTCCTACTACTTTATAAACCTCTCTAGGCATGTGTATCATTACCCTTACGTTGTTGTTCAGTGCAGTTCTAGTTCCAGTTGTTCCTGTATCCTGTATATGACCTGGCTTGTCTGACTATCCATTCTGGTGCTGACTTGTGGCTCTGTCTGACCATTCTCTCTGTGTGCTGCATTGTCCTAGACATCCAATCTGGTGCAGACCTGTGGCTCTGGCTGACTACCCACTCCGTGCATGACTCTGGCTTGTCTGACTATTCACTCTGGTGCAGACCTGGGGCTCTGTCCAAGTATCCTCCCAGGGTTACCTACTCCTAGTGGACATCCTATCTGGTGCAGACCTGTGGCTCTGGCTGACTACCCGCTCCGTGTATGAGCCTGGCTTGTCTGACTATCCTAGCTGGTGCTGACCTGTGACTCTGTCTGTTCACTCCGCTGTGTGGCTCCATTCCTCACAGACATCCATCCTGGTGCAGACCTGAGGCTATGGCATACTCTGGCCTTACTGACTGCAGGCGTGAGTCAGTAGTCTCCATTGTTTCCATCGTATTGGAGATGAGCTCTTCCTTACTGACTGCAGACGTGAGTCAGTATTCTCCCTTGTTGCTACATTACGGTAGACTGTAGGTTCCGTGTTGTGTTCCATCTATTACCCAGAGGCTACCAGTTGGCTTCGGCCTAGTCTCCAGCAGTTGTGGTTGACCCGTCGGCAGGCTTCTCTTTCTGATAGAGTCTCTAGCCTCTCCAGTCACCCTCTGCTTATAGTATCTTCATTATTTGCCTACTATTTATTATTCTAATAAAGGTGATTTTAACTATACCATCTGACTCCTTGTCTTGTTTTGCATACCGTAACACTGTGATTATTCCCTGCCTGTTATGTTTCCGGTCCTGTCTCCTCTGGATGACGACCTGCGGCATTGCCAAGCGCTGCCGCCCTCTTCTGGCCTTTATGCTGCTGGCGCGCGTCTTTGACGTCGCGCTCACTATTTTGTATCCTTGTAACGGTTTTTTAGGACTCTCAGACCAGTAAGTGAAAATAAAACACACTTTATTTAAAGTGAATAATGCACAAGTTCGCTCTCTAGAGGCGGTAGGTAATACACAGATCAAGTAAACTGAGATATTACAATAGTAATAGCACAATAGACAGTATGCACTAGGATGATATGGACCCCCAAGGGGTTAATGTCTAAATAACAGTCTGTCTCAGATGTGGAGGTTTGACACGCCCTGGATGTTAAAAAGGCTGTGCTGTATAGACAATGTTCATCAAGTGCTGGAGATCGAGCTGCCTTGCCAAGGTGTTGGATAGTAAGCAGAATAGGAATCAACTTAGCCCCCATGGGCGTAGTTACAGGAACTGCTTTGGTTTGTGCAAGTGCAAATAGCCCCCACGGGCGTAACGGAAACCGGCCGGCAATGCAAGAGCTAACAGCCCCCTCAAGTGTAATCGAATGCTGGAAAATGAAAGCAAAAGCCACTAGCCCCCTCGGGCGTAGTACCGGATAAGCCAACACTGAAGCCTTTCTGCCAACACTCTGTGTCACTGATATCGTCGGTAACCAATACCAGAGAGCCTTAAGCGCCCAAACGACCCAAACTAGGTGAACACTCTGCAATGGTGGACTAGAGTTGCCGACGGAGAGCGGCCAACTCAGCAGCAGTATCACGGGTAACGAGGCTCGTACAGGAGATAGAGAGAGTGAATTCGAGGCAGCACTGCAAGAGTTAAAAGGCACGTTTACTCGAGGCTTCAGCGCTACTGCAAGGCTCTGCACGGAGAGGAAGGCCCACAGATATACACACAGCTCTGCACAATAACGAGGCACAGCACTTAATCGAGGGAAGCACCAGGCAAGGCAGTCACACTGACGCGGGCAACAGAGACTGAAAATGTCGCGGCGGTGACAGCTGGAACGCAGGTCACTGGAACAAGCTGGAAGTCGATCTTCGGAGCAGGAAGTCAGCCGGGCCGGGTCGGAGCACGTAGGAGGCAGTCATACAAGCCGGGTCATACACAAGCAGGAACGTCAGTCTAGCCGGGTCAGGATCCAAGGGTGGTACGCAGACGAGCCGGGTCATACACAAGCAGGAACACTGGAGAATGGTCAGGACAAGCCGAATCGGTACACAGGAACTCAGAATACAGGAACACAGCAACAGCACTACTGGCTCAGGAACACCACGAAAGGGCATCTGACAGATGTGATAGCCAGGTATAAAAAGGTCATCAGGAGGCGGGTCAAACCCAGTCAGCAAATCAGAGACAGCACAACTGAGAGTGACAGGAATCACAGGCACTGTGATAATCCTTCAGCATTAATTGACCGAATGTGTCCTGCCTCCTGTTGCGGCCTTATATACGGCCTGTGAACTGGGCTTAGTTGCTCTTTTGTGGTGTATCTGTGCATTTCTACTTGCTGTTGCTCTCGTTTGACCCTAGCTTGGCTACCGTGTATCCTCCGGCTCGATCCTTGGCTTTGTCTGATTACCCGCTCCGGTATTTGACCAGTGGCTCTGTCTGACTACCTGATCCGTGTATGACCCTGGCCTGACTACCCGCTGTGATCTGACCTCGATATTGACTGACTACCCAATCCGGTATTTGACTGTGACTCTATCTGACTACGCGCTCCATGCTTATCTCCGGTACTGTCTGACTACCACTCTGTCATTATCGGCTTCTGTTGCCTCTCGCTCCATACAGCCTAGCTTGACATTTACCTCCCTGGTATTGTTGCAAGCTGCATTCCGCTGGACAGCTTCAGAGTTATTCTCATCTCTGGTATGCTCCGTGCATTCCCAGACTTCCCTACCTTGAGACTATTACCAATCTGTGACCCCGTTCCGCTCTAGTTGCCTGGATCCCTAGCTCTCTAGGTTTTCTTTGGTTTTTTTTTAAAGTTTATTTATAGAGTTTTGAAAGTGATACAGAAATAAAATTATGTGAAATACATGCTTAAATAAGTCAAATAGTACTCAGTGCTGAAGAAGGCATCACATAAGCAAACAAAATTACAGGCATGTAATAAAACAAAACTCATCACCTTTTCAAAATAGTGAAAGTTAACAGAGTAGAGAAACAAACAAAAAAAGAAAAAAAAAAAAAAAAAGAAAAAAAAGAAAAGGAGGGGAAGAAAAGAGGAGGGCGGAGGGATCAGGGCAGGGGATTTCTGTGCTGGAGTCAGAATACATCCGGATACTAGAAGTCCAACCTGGACCCACAGTTACCATATTCAATTTAAACCAAAAGAGACCTATTTCCCATTATGGGGATAGTTTTGACAATACCCCTGAGAAGGAGTTGATAGAATCTGGGTCCACACCCTGCTGTAACAATGTAACTCTCAGGAGAGTAATCTGGGAACACACCTCTTCAATCCATTCCTGAATTAGAGGCGGGGACTGGGAACCCCAATGTCAAGGAATCAACATTTTGATTGCATGAAGTAAGGTAAATAATATGGGTTTGTGAATACAAGATACTACTGGGAGTCTAAGAGAGAAAAGTAAAACCCATGGATCCCTAGGTATGGTTATGCCCATAACAGAGTCTGCCAAGCCTAAGCATGATTGCCAATATTTCTTAATGGAGGGACAAAACCACCAATTGTGGGCCATAGTACCTTCATGTGCCCCACATCTCCAGCAAGAATGAGACATTGAATCTGACGTCTTATGTAGTCGAGAGGGTGTGTAATACCATCTCAGAATGAGCTTATAGTAGGATTCCAAAACCCTTGCTGAGATAGAACAGCTGTGTGCAGTTTTCCAAATAATACGCCATTCCTCTAACTCCAAAGACTTTCCCAACTCTCTCTCCCAGGGACGAGCATAGCACAGCTTAGAGGAAGGTATACAACTGAGCAATGCAGAATAGACCTTACTCAAGAGATGGCGCAGATTTTGCTAACAAAAGTGATTCAAAAGCTGTGACAGGATGTGCCCAACTGGATCTCACGTCAGTTTACTCTAAAAAATTTTTGATCCTTAGGAATCTCCAGATTTCCTTCTCAGGTAGGCCAAAATCCTTTGAAAAAGTCGAAAAGTTACCCAATTTATCATTTGGTACTAAGTCACAAATGCATAAAGGAGTGGATCCACCCCACAAAGGAAATAAGGAAGACTCCAAAGTAAATTTGGAGACCCTATGATAAAATACATAAGAAGCCCTAAACAGCAGTGGAGCCACAGCCCCCATTGAATTGTATTTCTGCCAGGTCATGAATATGGGAGATAGGATAGGATGCGAGCGAAATTTAGTGCCGCAACACTGTCGTGGCACACGAATCTCAATCAGAGGATCAAATTCGGGGAAAACTTTCCTTTCAATAAGTACCCAGCTTTTGATTTCTGAATTAAAATGCCAGTCAACTATGGAAGACAAAAGAGAGGCGTGGCAATATTTTTGAAGGTCATGAAGACCCAATCCTCCCTGCTTTCCACGCATATGTAAAGTAGACTGCTTAATCCTCGGTCTTCTTCCTTGCCAGAGAAACCGAGAAAGCATCCGGTTAACCTGTAGGAAAAAGGAGGGCGGAATAGAGACGGGGAGAGTTTGTATTACATACAAGAATCGCAAAAGAACATTCATCTTCAGCACGTTTAATCAAACATACCAAGAAATGTACAGTGGAGACCATTTAGTAAGATCACACTGAATTAATCTAAGCAGGGGAGAAAATTTAGCTTGAAATATATTGTGTAGCTCAGGGCTTATAATTTTAAGTCCTTTGCTACTAGCCAGACCTGAAAAGTTACTCACCACTGCAAGCCATAACATACCCACCAGGGCTGAATTTCTACTCGCCAGGGTGAAATTTTCACTCGCCTTTGGCTAGTGGCGAGTGGAAATTTTGAGCCCTGGTTTAGCTTCAGTGTCAAAACAAACCCTAGGTATTTAACAGAGGAGCTAGAGCAATGGAAGTGAAAAAGACCCATCAGCAGACTAGAATCTAATGAAGATAAGTTAATTGGAAGAATCTCAGATTTCAAAACATTAATTTTGAAATTGGATAGCTCAGAAAATATATGTAACTCCTCTACGATTGCAGACAGGGACACAGTAGGATTCATTACCGTACAGAGGACGTCATCGGCGAACAGTGCCAGAGTATGCAGAGTGTCTCCTACAGGTACACCAGAAATTCCACCATTGGATTGATATGTTGGGCCAATGGTTCAATCAACAATACAAAAAGAAGAGGGGACAGCGGACAACCTTGCCTTGTTCCATTGGTAATTTGAAAACCATCTGATAAACCCCCGTTAATCCTAACTTCAGCATTAGGTGTCGAATAGAACATACTTCAAGAAAACTGTACCCACTCAATAGGCTTGAAGAACCCGCTGTAAAAAAGGCCAACTGATTCTATCAAAAGCCTTCTCTGCATCTTTTGATAGAAAGAGTGCTGGGGTACATGTCTTCTGCAGGACATGGAGAAGATTCAGTACTTTTCAAGTATTATCCCTTGCCTCTCTACCTGGGACAAAACAAGCTTGATTATTCTTAATTAAAGAATGGAGTAAAGGCTTGAGCCTTTCTGCTAGAATCTTGGCATACATTTTATAGTCCAAATTTAGGAGAGAAATGGGCCTGTAACTGCCACAGTCTAACAAGTCTTTAATCAACTTAGGAAGAGTGGTGATATAAGTGTAACGGTTTTTAGGACACTCAGACCAGTAGGTAAAATAAAACAACGTTTATTGAATGAAAATAAGTGCAAATAATCGCCCTCTACAGGTGACAGCAGCAATTGCAAAGTGAATACAATAGTACACAGAGATTCACTATACTGAATAGAAGGCACACACAAAATGGTACAGAAAATAGCGAACTGGTCACTAAAGGGTAAATGAGAACAATCAGTCCGTCTCAGCTGTGGGGTTTGGCATGCCCATATGGTGTAGTGATGTACAGAGAATATGTGCACAACACAGAGTTCATGCGATGGAGGATAGTAGGTGTTCAGTGACCAGCATAAGCTTAGCAGAACAGTGACCCAACATAGCCCCCGCGGGCGTACCCAATGAGACAACTGATACTGCAAGTGCGAGAGTATGTAGCCCCCACGGGCGTAATCGGAGAATAGCCTGAGATGCAAAGCTTGGGTTTAGCCCCCACGGACGTATAACCGGAGACCAAAGTGAGCACAACACGAGCCAATAGCCCCCACGGGCGTAGACCTTCAGAACCTGCAAGAGCTTGGAGCCTAACCTTGCTTTCTCTCAGAACCAATGGCCGCAATGGATACCTCCGGTAATCAACGTAATACCGAGAGCCTAAGGCGCTCAACCAGACCGACAAGACTGGACTACTCTGCAGTTGTATATGAGTCGCCGTCCACATTAGCAGCCAACTCAGCAGAAGTAGACCAATAAGGTAAAGGCTCTATGACTGGAATGGAGGTTCGGCAAGAGAGAGACGGCACTGCAAGGGTTAAAGGGTACGTTTAAATCTCCCAGGCTCGATATGGTAACTAAGCTCTGCAAGCGTATGGAGGCTCGGTACAAGGAGCACAGCTCTGCAAGTCAGCAAGGAACTCTGCACTGGTGAAGGGTTACACCGGAGTGTAATGGTCACACTGCGTCAGCACTCAGCACAGCAGGAGTCAGAATGTCGCGGCGGCAACAACAGGCAAACACAGGTCGCAGGAACAGGCCGTGGTCGATCACGAAGCAGGAAGTCAGCCAAGCCGGGTCGTAGCACGTAGGAGGTTCTCAGACAAGCCGGGTCGTAGCACGTAGGAGGTTCTCAGACAAGCCGGGTCAAACACGATCAGGAACACTGGAGCGTAGTCAGGACAGGCCAAAGTCGGTACACAGGAATCCGGATACTGGAACACAGCAACAGCAAGACTGGCTCAGAAACACCACGAAAGGGCATCTGACAGATGCGATAGTGAGGTATAAAAAGGTCACCAGGGGGCGGGCCAAACCAACTCAGCAAATCAGAGTATGCCACAGATGAGGTGACAGGAAGATCACAGGCACTGTGATAATAAGCTTCAGCCAAATGCAGACGAGCAGAGATTTCATCAGGGAACGACCTGAAAGCTTCAACCAAGAGTGGAGTTAAATGTTTAGAAAAGGTAGAGTAATAAAGCTGGGTAAACCCATCAGGTCCTGGACTTTCCCTGAAGGAAGTGACGAAATCGCTCGGGAGACTTCTTGATATAATATAGGCTTACTTAAAGAAGAGACTGTCGAAGGGGGAAGTTGCAGCAGACTAGAAACCAGATATTCTGAAATACGATTTTCTAAGATACCCTGTTCTGGTAAGTGCTCATGTAAATTATAAAGGTCCCTATAAAAAGATCGAAATTCAGCTCAAATTTCTGATATATCATGAGTAATCCCCGATGATTTGTGGCGGATGCATGGTATATAATGAGAAGATTATTGAGATCTAAATTTGGCTAACAAGGAGCCTATTTTATTACCATGTGCAAAAAATGTTGCCTAGATTTAAAGAAAAGCTTCTCAATGTTAAGATGTAACATAGATTTCAGTTGATGCCTTGAGTTCACCAGCTGAGAAAGCGCTCTGTGTGACACTGGCTGGTTCTTCCTCCAGTACTGCCGTGGCAACCAAGTGGACACAGGTTACAGCTCAGTGTCAGCTCCTGGGTAGTGGACTGTGCACTGTCCTCACGCCTGTTCCTAAGAAGGTTGGGGAAGTGTATGTGCACTGTCCTCATGCAGTTCCTAGAAGGTTGGGGAAGTGTGTTTGCTCCTGTATATTGATTTTAAATAAATTGGTTAAATTCACCTGTACCTGTGTCGTGAGATTCATTTACCTAAGGTTATCGTGACAGCTGCAAGGACATCAAACAACAGGACCTACTTCAGAAATCTAGAGTGAAATCCACCGAAATCAGAATGACATTTGTAACTGATTATTTTCCAAAAAGCCAGATATTATCCAGCACTATCCGTAGGAATGGCCACTGCTTGCTACAGATAAAGCCTTACCTTTTTACAGGATGCCATCACCCATTATCGCTTTCCGCAGGGGAAGGATAGTATGTGGTATACATATGAAACCTGTTTGGATTCCAACTAAAGACATGTCAAAAGGATCTCAGTGGCTTAAACAACAGCAACGGAAAACTGTACTAACTGCACTAATTGCAACAGCCTGATTCAGGGACTCAGATTAAACATCCCATACTAATGAGAGCATCAAAGTCAATTAAAGGCTCACATGTACCTCAGATCATGTAATGTACAGTCTGATCTGCCCTTGTGGGCTACATTTTGTTGCAAATTCAATCGCCAAGGAATGAATGGCAAACTACCAATCTAATATTCGGTCTCCCTTGGAACAAACCAGTTGCACGGTTTTCATGTCCTGCTCCTTTTTTTTCTGCTTTTCTTGCAAGTCCTTGTTGGATTTTTTAATTTGCTTTCTTGTCTTCCTGTTCTTAACTCTCCACCTTGTCTTGCACAACCTATTTGAAGCCATTCCGGCGAAACGGTTGGGCTCATGTGGCACCAGGGTCTGATCAAATGTGTGTTAGTGGAACTACCGCCCTATATAAAGTGCCTCCCCAATAATTAGGCATGTGGCGATTAGCTGTTTAATAGTGCTATTATCTGACACAATTACCAGGTTCTGAAGTAATCCTTCTTTTTTTGAGACTGACAGCCAGGCTTCTTGTTTTAGAGCCATCTGCGTACCTGTGCTGTCAGTCCCTTCTAGTATCTTACGATACCATGCATTGCCTCCTAGAGGAGACCAGGACGGACAGCGCAGGTGCGCAGACATCTCTAAACCAAGGTGTCTGCGTGCAAGCCTGGCCGCTGGTCTCAGAAGAAGGATTACTTCATAACCTGGTACTTGTGTCCAATAATAGCACTATTAAGAAGCTAATCTGCATAAGCCTAATTATTGGGGGAGGGACTTTATATAGGGTGGTAGTTCTGCTTTAAATAGAATGAATACAAAGAGAAATATGGGAAATATAATTCCTTGGTCCCTGTGTTTGATGAATTCTGCATAAAACATAGCGTGTGGACAATGCTCAGACATCGTCGGCAAGAGGGAGGTGGAAATTGAAACTCTAGTTGTGGTCAGATCCCTGTGTGTAATATGAACAAGCACAGAGATGTGAACCTAAATCTATACGTTAGGTGCTACAAGTACAATTAATGAGGGGAGGGTGAAATACGTTTTATATTCAGGGTTAATTACTTTAAACAGCGGACTGACGTCTGCGTGTTTTCCAGCAGAGTTAGTAAATATTTAGCAAGCTATAGATATGAATTGTTTCTGCTAATTATAAGTAACACAGTGTGTCTTCGTATAAGATATACACCTGACTTGGTGATAAACACACAGTGCAACTATAATCTAACAACTTTGCCCTACTTGGCTGTCAAATCAGATGTGCAGTTGAAATAATATTCTGCTGATGTGCCTTAGTTTGCCATGCATGGACAATACATATGCTATCAATATGATGTAGTTCTTTAACTGGCAATTACTTTTGTTCAAATAAATGAACTAGGTTGACTGATAAATAGCGTTCACCTCATACTCCAAGAGAATAGCCGTATGAGACAAAAAGGGAAAAGTATAGCTAATAGTCATCTTATTTCATACACCCCTTAGTGACAGACGACTTACCTGGTAAGTCCAGGAAGTCATTCGCTATAATGGAAAAAAAAACCCTGTCATTAAGGGGTTAAACAACCAGAAGAAAGCCCCAGAGGGAAACGAAAAGAAATCCCCCTACTGATTTCCTTTTAAAAGAAGCTCCTCAAAAGGCACTTTCAGACAGCGAAAAAATCTAATTACAAAAAGTCAATGTTTATTGGATACATGAAATACATATCAAAACATTAAAAACAGTTAAAAAAACAGCCTAATAGATAGGACATCATACATGTGCTTTGGAGTGCCCTAACAGACCTAACAGTACAAAATGGGGATAAAATGTCCCTTATCATAAGTATAGGTGTACAAAATTAATCCTGTAGGAGACTATAATAACTGGAACAGGTATTCTCCAAAATAATACTCAAAGTGTACAAATAAAGTGCTGTACATAATATATCTTATAAAAAAGGCAAGTGAACAAAACTAAAATATCCCTGTTGAGAGAATAAAAACAAATAATAATAAACAGAGATACTTATCATATGCAGAGGTATCCAAGAACTAGACAGGGCATTAAGCATCGGAGAACCCTATCTATGACTGCTGACCATCCCAACGTGTATCGCCATATTGGATTCATCAGGAGTTAAAGGTCAAAATGTTCGTATGGCTATTTAGCTACTCCAGGGACCAATTGGAACACTTGGACTGCTCACATGTTCTAATCCCAATGCTCAAATGGTGCAAAACTAAAAATATGTTCGACCTACCAAAACAAACAAAAAGTCTAGTACACGTACAGCAGTCCAAGAATATACCGAAAAGTATATAATAAATGTCACAGAAGTAATAAGAACAAATGGTGTTTCAGTGATGTCATCAGAAATGACGAATATACGTGAGTCCGCTTGAAATGTCAATATTAATACTATTCACACATACCCCAAACAGAGCGATTAAATATTTGGGGTATGTGTGAATTGTATTAATATTGACATTTCAAGCGGACTCACATATATTTGCCATTTCTGATGACATCACTGAAAAATCATTTGTTCTTATTACTTCTGTGACACTTATATACTTTTCGGTATATTCTTGGACGGCTGTACGTGTAACAGACTTTTTGTTTGTTTTGGTAGGCCAAACATATTTTTAGTTTCATGCCGTTTGAGCATTGCGATTAGAACATGTGAGCATCCAAGTGTTCTGATTGGTCCCTGTGGTAGCTAAATAGCCATCCAAACATTTTGACCTTTGTCCCCTGACAAAGCCAATATGGCGATACGCTTTGGGATGTCAGCAGCCATAGATAGGGTTCTCTGATGCTTGATGCCCCGTCTAGTTCCTTTCAGTCTTTCTTGTATGGGACTTGGATGCATATGTATATAAGTATCTCCATTTATTATTATTTGTTTTTCTTCTCTCAACAGGGATATTTCACTTTTGTTCACTTGCCTTTTTTATAATATATATAATGTATATCACTTTATTTGTACACTTCAAGTGTTACTTTGGAGAATACCTGTTCCAGTTATTATAGTCGCCTACAGGATTAATTTTGTGTATCTATATTTATGGTAAGGGATATTTTATCCCCATTTTGTACTGTTTGGTCTGTTAGGACATCATACATATTCTTTGGAGTGCCCTATCTATTAGGCTGTTTTTTAACTGTTTTTAATGTTTTGATATGTATTTCTTGTATCCAATAAACAATCACTTTTTGGAATTAGATTTTTTTGCTGTCTGAGAGTGTCTTTTGAGGAGCTTCTTTTAGGTGGAAAGCAGTAGGGGGATTTATTTTCGTTTCCCTCTGGGGCTTTCTTCCGGTCGTTTAGTGTATAGTCTTTTTGCTCTATGGTGCCCCATACTATATTACTAAGAGAATGTGACAGTTATTATAGCCTCCTGTGCCTATCCATTTGTCATGTAACTTATTTCATACATGGCTGAATATAAATAAATATTTATCTGTTTTTTTGTGTCATCGAGGATATACCAATGAAATAGTTTGGTACTCAAAAGAAGTGAAAACTGACAGCATCTACGGAACAGAAATTCCAATAAATAGCACACGTGGCCAGACCCAGGACAATGTTTTTAAATTGGTTTTAAACCTGTGATTAAATCAAGAGAATTCTTAAGAGAATTACCCCCATACGTTTGTGAAAAGCACTGACCTGGTCTCCATTTTTGTGCCTTAAAACAGTGTTTCCCTAAAATAATTCACAATTTCTTTTCTGCCTCCTTTTATTTCATTTTGATGTATCTCATTGGGACAACTGTATAGTTTTAGCTACATATCTCCTAAAGTGGTCTTAACCACCCCAGATTGTCTTTAGGCTGATCAATATGTATGCATTGTTTTTGATGCTACAATCATCTGTATCTACCCATTTGTCAGCCATGTTAGTGCGCCTTTATATACTCTAAACGTTTTTTGCTATATAACACATGTCACATTATCCACTTATCACCATGTCCATTGATGAGGACTACGGGGGTTATACTCAATAGCAACATGTGGTGCATGATGCGTTACGACACACCAATGTCCTCAGGTAGCAATGGACTATCATGTATATGTCACAATGGAGCCACGTTATAGTGGTACATCATTACAGTATCCCATTGTTGATGTCCCCCTGTTGTAATTTCCTTAATCTGGTTTCGTTGTAAGCTTTTACTCGATGCAGTGAGACTACTGCATTAAGATGCGCCAGTGTTGAGCTGCCAGTGTAGAGCTCATTCTGCTTGTTTGCTTGTGTCCCAGTGGTATACCGAACCCCGAAAGCTTAGGTAATGTGAGCTTGTTTTCCTGATTGTGGTGACCAGCTTGCCAAGATTCTCACATGGGTACCCACCAACAGTGCCCACTAGCATTCCTTGTGCTGTGAAGCCATAACATTGGGATTGTTCTACCCTATGGTATACCTGAAGTGTTTTTTTATTATAAAACACATATGTTTGATCATCCACAACACTGCTCATTGTTGATGACCATGTGGGTTGTACTCATTGGAAGCCTATGATGCACGACGCATTTCAAAGTGAATAAGCTTTCCATCATTACAGTATTTTGTTCTGTTTACTCCACATTCTCTGTGTCTTGTTGTATATTTATCCTTCCTTTCAGTTGCATGCACTTAAATACAGCAGTGTGACCACTGCAATGCACCAGTGTAGGGCCACAGGGTGGGCTTTTTTACATTTAAAGGAACATTCTCCATTTTTATTTGCCAATATTAATTATGTATATATTGTCCCAAACACTATCCTGGTGGTTCCCACTGGAACCTCTTGTTCTTAACCCAAAAAAAAGAAAGTGTCTTATAGTTAAAAATAAGTTAGAAAAGTAACTAAAACAAAGGGGCTATAAGTAAAATAAAATATATGAGTGACAATAAAGTTAGAAATAAAATATATATGCAGTAACACTGAGGTACATGAAAGACATGAAAAGGAAATATCTCTCTTTGCAAAAGTATGGGAAAGGACAGGAACATAGATATGGCTAAAAGTGCAGAGTGCTAGTCAGGAGAAAACACCACAGAATCATAGAAATGTCACTGCCAGACAAGGACACAAAATCTGTGCACTCTGAATGAAATAATCCTGTCCTCTTCCGTGTACAATATACCATGTAAGTGACTACTCAGATCAGCTAAGTAGAAAAACCGTGAGTAGAGGGCTCATAATGCAAGCCGTACTCTAATAGACCCAGGTCCCTTAAGTCTGTGCTCTGGTTCAAACCAACAATGGAGGCCAGAGATAGGAGCCCACTTAACAAGGAATACACAGCCCCATCCTAATAGAATAAAAACATAAAAGGAGGCTAAAAGAGAATATTTGCCCTATTCAGTTCCTTTGGAGGTCACTTTTAAAACCTGGTGGGGGTAAAGTGTATCAGGAAAGGAGTCTCCATCTCTCAGAGTCTTTTAAGGCAAGTGTCATGCCCTCCTGGCTAGAGATACATACATACATTGTTCCCGTATTTCATATAGGTTGTAATTGAAAGGTTCCTGTATTTCACATAGGTTGTAATTGAAAGGTAATTTTAAAAGCATTCAAGAAAAACAGACATTTGAACTAATGCATGAAACAGGATTCAATAAAGATATAGTATTCTTATTTTACTACCAGAAATTTCTATAACCAGTGCCATCTCTAGTTTTACCATGCCCAACATCTCCCTGCTCTACATTCAAACCACTGCTCGGTCACCTTTTATTTATTGCCCACTCCAATTACATACATATTCACCCACTCCAGGCTTTTCATGTTAGTATGGTAGATTGTTATCTAACTTGGTAACTCTGCATTGTTTAACACACTATGTGATAGCACAGACTTTGTGATTCAGTATTGCTTGACCTGAGGAAGAGAGCTGATCTCTAAAAGGCTTGTTTAGAATACAAATTGTTAGTCCAAATAAAACAATTATTACCAAATACCAAAGTACTGATATCTTGTTTTTGCT
Organism: Rhinophrynus dorsalis; assembly: GCA_037306005.1. NCBI lineage: Eukaryota > Metazoa > Chordata > Amphibia > Anura > Rhinophrynidae > Rhinophrynus > Rhinophrynus dorsalis. The sequence continues at coordinate 429,062,423 of CM074719.1, read as the reverse complement.
AAGGAGGTTTCTCTTGGCCTCCCTGTTCAACTCTGTTATGGTGGATGTTCCTTATCCTACACTGACATCTAGTGGTCTGTCCTGGTACCACAGTTTTCGTCTTATTTTCAGTAGCCACAGCCTTCTGTGCCTGCTTTCTTGAACTAGTCCTAGCTCAACAGGCCCTGGCTATCTAACATTGTAGTCAGCAACTTTGCCCATGGCTACAGCCACAGAAAAGCAGTTGCAGAGGCTGACACTGCTTTTAAGTTATGCACCCAAGTTTCACACTTTCACATCAGCCAAAAGGCCTGTTAATTTCTGGCTACTGGTTCAGTAGCTTTATACACCCAGTTACATGATAGGTTAGTTCTCATTTTGTGAAAATGGCCAAGAGATGAATGAGATGGAGACAAGTTTGGTATCCCTCAAGGAGATGGATTGCTTGATGCCTTGAGTTCCAGAGTGCACCATCTGGAACATGTCAGAAGACCTGGTGGACTGGGTGCTATGCTGAAGTTCTATACTGGCATAATAACTAGGAGTTTCATCCAGATGCTGCTGGTCATAATGTGAACCAGGACAGGTCCGATAGACCGGGTTCTATGTTGAACATCTATACTGTCATATGGTCAGCAGGAATAACTAGGAGTGTCATCCAGATGCTGTTGGTCGTAATGTGAACCAGGACAGGTCCGATGGACTGGGGTGCAAATGTTGAACTTCTATACTGGCATATGGTCAACAGGAATAACTAGGAGTGTCATCCAGATGCTGGTGGTGGTAATGTGAACCAGGACAGGTCCTGGATTAGTTCTATCTTGTGATTCTCATAACAAATTCTGCGTAGTCCCAGAGTGAATTAAAGTATTTATGTATAATAATGCTTGCAACAAATGGACGCCTCTCAGTTTTTCTGAGGGAGGACCTCATGGCCGTAAGGGCTATGCCAGTTTGAATAGGAGTGTCCTATAATATAATTAAATATGGACACTGGACTGTATCAGGACATCAGAACCATATGATTCCTTTAGGCCTCACCAAACCTATTCTTATCTTACTGTTTATCAGGGGTTGTCTACAATGTATGTGGCCACATGACAAGACAGGAAACATGATAAACATATAATAATATGATACTATGGTCATAAATGCCTAATGGTCATTATGAATTTTGCCCTTCAGTCCTGAATGTCATGTCCATGGAGGTGCGCATGACAGCTGGTAGTAGGACTAATGGCCCTCAGACTCTACCCACTGGAATGTGTTTTTTCCCCAAACTAAAGCAGGCAGAGTGCATGACCCTGCATATTATCTTGTGCAGTTGGAGGAGTTTGAGGTCCAGTATCCCTGCTAAAAACCATCATGTCCACCTCTGTGGACAGGATATTCAGGGGGAATTGAATGCATCTCTTGAAACAAGGCGCAAAGACAGAATTCATAGCAGCCATTCAGACTTTCTGGCCATGGAACTGTAAGTGGGAATTTATATTACTTAGTATTAGTGTTCCTTTAAGGACTAACTGTTCCATACTCTTGGGGTCTATTTATTAAAATGTGAATAGCAGACATGCAGGGAAATGCTGCAGTATTCCAATTAATGTATATGCAGTTACCATTGAGCAATTACAAGAATGTTCCAATGGCACCAGCAATTTTGAAATGTCAGATACTGTTAGTATGGCCCATTCAAATCAGTGAAGTATGGAGCCTATGCATATGTTGTATCATAAAAAAGACTTTATTTTGCTAATTAGTATATCCACATGCACCCTACACAATGCTAATATAATAGCAGGCGTACAAAAGCGGATAGGCGATCAATGCCGGGGGGGGGGGTCATCAGGAGGGGTCCTTATGCCCTCCCAGGTCTGATTTGCTAAAAAAAATTAGTAAATAGTAATTAAAATCAATAAATGGTGCTGACACAATTCTATTTGGGAACAGGTGGTAAATCACAGGGATATACACCAGCAAATATTCCACAAGCATAGGGGTCTGCACTTATAAACTCTGTTATCTGCAGGGTGTTTTTGTTTAGAGGAAATCATATAGCAGCTCTCATCTGTCATTTATATCCGTAATGTTATCAAATACTCCATAAACAATCATATTAACATTTCTATCCAATGTCCTTGAAAAGCAAATGTCAGCGCTTAGGTGGCCATTAGTACTTTGGAAGAAGTGACTTCTGCATTCCTGGCCAGGTGACAAATTAAAAGCAAATGGTGTAAACCCCATCCACATATTCTTCTTTATTATTAACAGTACCCACATTAGTGCTCTGTTTATCAGCTATCTGTACAAAGGCCATATATGCTGTGATAGCATAACCAGTCTCAAAATCCCACTGAAAAGGTTTTGTTGGAATTTGATTCCCGCCTATGTAAAGGGCTGAAAGCAATATACAATTAAGCTCCAGAAAACCAACAATAACCATTCTAGGTAGCTGTCCCAAGAACAGGATTTTCTTGTTTACACATGTGACTACCTCCAGGTATGCAAAGTACTTTCATGCTGACTCTATCTATGGCATATTTCACTGTACTGTTTAAAAGTTCCTGATCATTGCCTATGCAAATTGCTGGGGATATCTGGACTCTTTTCACAAATACATTTAGAATTTGAATCTAGAATAGGTATCACAGTCTACCTTTGAGGCCTAGTTCACCTGTGCTTCCTTCCTCTGTGGTGTGTCGGCCGGCATCCTTGCGGCCACCTCTGCATTACTATGTCTGTTACAGGCGCTGGCTCGGACTCCTGTTTATGGGCCTATTCTCGGTGGCCTAATTGGGTCCCGTCTCCTTCTGCTCCTTTATAATCATCCTTGGGACTAGGAGTAATTGCCCTTAAGCGGTGTTCCTGCTCGTTACTCTTTGCTCTCTGTTGTGACCCGTGTTTGCCTGGGAATCTCGCTCTGTGTATGACCTCTGACTACCCATATCAGTTCTGACCTGTTGCTCTGGCTGACTACTCGCTCTGTGTATGACCCCAGCTTGTCTGACTAACCAAATTGGTTCTGACCTGTGGCTCTGGCTGACTACTCTCTCTGTGTGTGACCCCGGCTTATCTGACTACCCACATCGGTTCTGACCTGTGGCTCTGGCTGACTACTCGCTCTGTGTATGAAACCGGCTTGCCTGACCAGTAAGCCCTGGCTACTACCCGCTCAGTTATATTCCGGTTGCCTTTCCTAAGGGCCTGGTTACTTTTGCTCCTTGCAGTCCTCAGTTTGCCTGACCAGTGGCCCTGGCTCCTTCTCACTCAGCATAGTCTCCACTCCCTACACTACCTGCTTGCCTGACCTGTAGTCTCGGTGCCTCCTGGCTCTGGTCTGCTCTCGCTCTCTGTTGCCTCCCTTAGCAGACCAAGTGGTGACTTACTTATATTCTACCATTCTTCTGTTGTTCCACTTGAGCCGCTTCCCTAGTCTCGAGATCTTGAGTAGTGCAGAGCAGAGCACAGTGTACAGCTCCGGAGGGACCTTGGGTCATATTTACATATGTCTGGGGTTCTGTGTGGGCTCTACCATTATTTTTGTTACAATGAATAAAGTTGGTTATATTTTATCTTTGTGTCTGTCCTTGTTTGCCTGATTACTGTGACAATAGGTCAGCTTCAGCAGACATTAAATCCCTTTGAGTGCCAGAAAGGTATCCAAAGCATTGCGTTGAAATGCATTGGACACCTCTCTGGCACTCAAAAGCGTGTTTACATCTGGTGAGCTTAATTTTCAAATCCAAGCAATTCAAAATGTGTCTATTGAAAAAGCAATCACTGTATAGATGTCTAAATAGTACACTCTTTTTTCAGTGATATTTGCCTATTTTGTAAAGCACAAATTATAATCTCCAAATATACAGTTTTGTTGATGACCATCTATATCCTTTTAACCCTTTGAGTTCCAGAGGGGTACGCAACGCATTGCTTTGTCTATAAGCTATATAATAGCTATATAGCTAAAACAGCTCTATAATCAATGATTGTTTCAATTTCTGTTTGGTCAGTGTACAAAAAAATGCTATTAAATCTACCTGATTGAATAGAATTGCTATGGGATAACTGATCAGGCTTACTCACATGGGCTGCTTCAGTGTGTTGTCAGCACTTACAGTTTTACCTACAAGATACAGCAGTGTATTGTTCAAATCCAAGTAATGTCCTCCACTGCCAGCTCCATACCTCCCAACATTTGAAATTGCCAAAGAGGGACACTTTTTTCCCCCAACGGCACCGCCCCCATTTCAAATAAGCCTCCATCCTAGGAGTAATTTTATCAGTCAGCAAAAATGCAAACAAAATATACCCAATTAACTTTCCATTGACAATGGGTTAAAGGGATAGTAATACTTCGTTTTAACTTTATTTTATTTTGTAGGCATTAAAAAAACATGAAGAATGATATGTCTTATCTCTCAAACCTTTATGGTTTAAGAGATATTCACAAGCAAAGTGTCCCCCTCCTGCCCCTTTTACTGATGTAACACTGCTCAGCCAGGGCAGAAGGGAGCTGCCCAGGTAGACTGCAGAGAGGGACAATCTTCAATTAAGATAAGGGAAAAACCTGAAAAGCTTGTCAAGGGGGGCAGGGATTTCATTGTTTTCAAAGGAATAAGAGTGTCCCCTTCTGTTATCCTTCTGGTCTATGGACTGCATTCCCATCTGAGAAGAGATTGTTTACAGTAGGTAAAAGGGGAGGGAGGGGAAACTTTGCTTGCGAATATCTCATAAACCATAAAGGTTTGAGAGATAAGACTTATATCATTCTTCATGTTTACAAAATAAAATAAAGTTAAAATGAAGTATTACTATCCCTTTAAGACGGCAATTCATTCAATTACCTTCTAAACCCATTCTTAACTTAACCCCTTATTTACCAGAGGGGGGAGTCGGGGACCCATGGCCATGGCATTATTGTTGAAACTGAGCTCACTGGGCATGACACTGTGTAGAGACAGCACCTATGACCCACTGGTTGCAGGGCAAAGCACTGGGGAACCATATGGCAAGATAAAAATAAAATGTGCACTGACTTGTTATTTTTTTTATTCAAGATGAAACTAAATGTCCTTAACCTTTTGAGTGCCAGAGAAATACCCAACGCACTGCCTTTGAGTGCCTGCAGTGCCAGAAGGTATACTATGCATTGCGCACCCTGGCACTGCTCTTTCAGAGAGTTAGGAGGCGAACACTGGAGGCTGCAAGCAGCACTAAGTACAGTAAGCACTGTGCGCAGTGGCTGCTGAGGCTGCTGGTATTGGTATGTGGTATAACTCACTCCTCAGACACACCTCTGATCCATGCGCTGTCATGAAGTTGATTCTCAACAACACCCCCGGAGCCAGGCTAAGCTATCCTACTGGCTGCTGGCGGCCTGATCATGCCTCCTATGTAACTAAGGATGCTGCGGCTAGGCTCAGTGGCTGAGAGTGACACTGACAGCGCCTCTCAACCCCCCTCCCTGCCCCGCACATTAGCTCTGAGCCACCGCTGCAATCGGGGCACACTGAGTCAGATTTTATTTATATCGTGTACCTGTAGTCTAGTGGATACCAGGACCAAGAAAAATGATCACAGCTGAGCTCTTCAAATTGGCGAGGTGCCGGCGGTCGTGGGAGATGTACTGTGCAGTGGCAGTCAGTATGATGTTGCTCAGCAGATCATGCGGCAGGGTGGTACTCACACACAGTCACATGATCAGCATACAGTACGTATAGCTGCTGGAGCCGGTAGTGTGTGGGCAAAACTGGAACAGGCCTGGAAAAATGGGACAAACAGCTAAGCGGGCGGGACAGCAGGGTTGGGCCCTAAAATTGGGCTGTCCCGCGTAAATCGGGACAGTTGGCTGGTATGCCTCTGAGCTCTGTTGAATTCAAATGGTGCTATTTATAAAATGGCTGTCAGTGGTACAATTTGCACATATATTTGTCTGTGTAGGTTTTTTCTCAAAAAAAATCCAATTTTGACTTGATACATTTTATGGGTAATGTATGAATGAATGCCATGATTCTTGAGCCTTATAAACTAAAAGATGTGTCATGATGCATTTTTCTTTCTGGTGCTGCCTTTGTTTTTGGACAGTAATGTTTTGATTAATGGTAAACACACAGTTTTTGAATTCCAGTATTGTTTTTACCATGGTTGTACATCTGTTACAATGAAAAGGACTTTAACAGAGTCATAAAACCACCTATAGTCAGTTGTGTGATAAAACAAAAATAAAAATCCATTTTCTAAAAACAAAAGCGCTCACAAAAAAATTCAACTTAAATATAAAATAACAAATAAAACATACTCCCCCTGGATAGATTCAAATAACTGACCCTATAATAATGTTAGTACCTAATATAGACTGATAAAAAAACAAATAATTGGTAGAGACCAAGCATAACTGATAAACTAAATTACATAAGTATGAATGGGAGATGGATGAATGAATAAATGCTGACATTAAGAAAATAGAATGTGGATTAAACTACAAGCAAAAAAAAATGTTGAGATGATTCACTGTGGATAAAGCCTTATAAAAAAGGAGATACGCAGCTAACAAGAAAATGTGTAAATAGGGTGGTGTCCAGTGCCCAGGCTCAGTGCCACAGCAAAGCCATCCACTGTAACATGTCTATAAAATAAAAATGGGCATAATAATTTAAGCAAACTACTTACTGAGATTCAATAAATACAGAAAATATACACAGGCTGTTCGATGTTAGTTCTTATTTACTTCTCAGAAAACAATGAACAAAAAAATTGTTAATTGATGATCTTAAACATCAGAACTCCAATATAATGTTCATGAAATGAAATAATGCTGAGGTGATATGGGTGATAAAACCAGATGAGTGTAATTAAACAGGTATCTAATCCCTCCTTTGTTATTCTAGTATCCAGGGACTTCTGATTTCTGTGCAGCTGTCATATTACCCAGGACCCCTCATGTAGTAAAGATAGTAAAGACCGGAGGTAAGCGGAAACCTACTGGAGCTCTCAGGCAGATCTTGAATCCGTCGCAATTCGCTAAAACCTTAACTTAATGTTGATCCTCCAAATAGCATCAGATCATGTTGCTATTTGGAGGGGTGGTCGGCAATTGTAAGAGGCATCCGGGGATATGCTGGGTTTGGGGGTACACACTTTTGGGGGAAGCAACGGCACCCTGTTTTCAGTACAGCGGGGCATGTCCCCACAGGGTGCTGGGAAGCAGGCGCCCCTCAAGCAGGCAGCATCCAGGGAGGGACAGGGTATTGTTTCCGTTAACCTGATTATGCTATCTCCAGATGTAGTTAATGTAATTCAGTGTGCTGTAGTTCTGGGTGTGACAAACTTTGCCCATATCCAATACCAGAGCTGTTCAACTTGCTCAACATCAGGATCCAGAGACTGAGGATTATATGGATTTATTCCATCTGACCTCTGAGGATGTTGGCCCGGGAGGGAGTGCAGATGGCTTCCCCCTGAGCGGCAGAGTTTTCTGTGGATGGTGGATGGGACTGCAGTCTCCACTAGCACAACCCCAATAGAAGAGCTGGCCTTGGGCAGAGCACCACTGGTCTCTGGCCACCCCTTGTTCCTGAGACTGACAGCGACACTTCTGCAGTGTACAGTCCTAAACCACCAGCAGATGCGCTGGCATCGGAGCGGAAGAGAGCACGGCTGGTCTCTCCCCACCCCTTCCCATTGTTCCTGAGACTCACCGGGACACTACTTAAGTGTTTGGTCCTGCTGCATCGGCTGAAGTGCTGGGGGTCACAGCAACACTGGGGGTCACAGGAACACTGCCATCGCCTCAGTGGCAGCAGGAGCCTACGGGAGGGGATGAGGTTAACATCCCTCTCCAGCGGCCAAGCACACAGCAGGGAGAGGGTGCAGGCGGCATCACTCCTCAGTGGCAGAGTGAGTCCCTGGGACAGGATACATTTGGCTTCTCTCCCAAGAAAGTGTCCCTGTTGTGGTGGATGGGACTGCGGTCTCCACTGACATCTCCCCAGCAGAAGCGCTGGCTCCAGGAAAGAGCACCACTGGCCTCTGGCCTCCCCTTGTTGGAGGGGCCTCCGCCACCCTGTCTTCTCCCCAGCTGCTGAGAGGACTCCAGGGAGAAGGTGAAGTGAGTACTGCTTTTGGAATGGCAGACTGTTTGGGACACCAATTTTGGGAGGGCATTGATGGGCCAGGTGGACTGACTGACTGCGGATTTAACCCATTTGAGGTCTCCTCCTGGGTCAGTCCCCTTCGGAAAGGTGAGAAATGTGACAGAACCCTCCATCACTGGTGCTCCTGGAGGGGGCTGAGGGCCATCCTCCTGCCCATAGACTATGGACCTGACCCTAGAACGGGTTACAGCCTCCCCAAAAGACTAATCACTACTTCTTTTGCCCCTTTTTGTCCCCTGTTCCCTGGAACCCTTATTCAGCCTGTGGGCGGCATGTGGATGCTGCCTCTGCTACCTCCGCCTGACTGAAGGTAAGCAGAAACCCCCTGGAGCTCTCAGGTGGATCTCAAATCCATCACAATTCACTAAAACTTTAAATTAATGTCGATCCTCCAAATGGTATCAGATCACATCGCTAATTGGAGGGGTGGTCGGCAATTGTGAGAGGCATCCAGGGGTAATCTGGGTTTGGGGGTACATACTTTGGGGGGAAATGGAACCATGTTTTCAATACAGAGAGTCATGTCCCCACAGGGTGCCAGGAAGCAGGTGCCCCTCAGGCAGGCAGCCAGCATGTGCATCCAGGGAGGGACAGGGTATTTTTCATTTAACCTGATTATGCTCTCTCAGGGTATAGTTAATGTAAATCAGTATGCTGTAGTTCTGGGTGTGACAAACTTTGCTCCTTTATATTTTAATCTGTTGTTCATGTCCAGCCTCACCCCATTGTCTTCCCATATGTTGTGGGCAGTAACTTGTATCCTATTGTATTCTAATATGTGGTGATAACTCAGTTATGTGTGTGTATAAACCCTGTGTATACTACAGTAAAGGTTGATATTTTCACACTAGGCTACTTTTCAACTAGTGGTTTGGGTGGCTGGAGAGATCGGTGTGTGCAGTCCCGAGCTCAGGGAGCACAGGTTGGCGTTGCTACTCGGTCGGGGTAGCAGGGTTCCATCACAGCTTACTCATGTCGATCCCCTCTGTGCCAGATTCCCATTGGAAGATTCTCTTTTTTATACCCTGCCTGAACACCTGTCCGACGCGTGTTACCTTCATATTCGACAACCCTCCCGTAAGTTGGGAGCCCACTTTATTGGTCCTTTTCCCATCCAAGCCAGACTCTCCCCAGTATCCTATTCATTAGTATTACCTCCCACCATGAAGATCTCCAATTCTTTCCACGTTTCCTGGACATCCTGGGGCTACCTACTGACAGGAGGGCACTGTCATGATTGCCCACTGGACCTGTCAATCATTCCTTTTCCAGCTCTCTCCACCTACTCATGTCGATCACCTTTGTGCCTGGTTCCCATTGGAAGATTCTTCTTTTATACCCTGCCTGAATGCCTGTCTGACATGCAGAGCCGGATTAACACGTCACAGGGCCCTACGTAAGATAACAATTTGGGGCCCCACTCCCCCATATAGTAGCACCCCCCATACCTCCCTAACCCAGTCCACTTACACAGTGTTTAGTTTACACTACAGTTTTGTGGGCACAGGCAATCAAAGGGTTATTTGATAGCCAAGGTTAAGGAAGGCGTCTGGGATATATTAATTTAATTTTGTCCTCTCTCAGCCCCCTGAGCCACTGTAAAATAAATAACTGTGCCTACACTGAAAATTAACCCTTTGAATGCCAGGGAGAGTCTCAGTGGTACACACTGCATTGCTTTGCACTGCAACACAATTGTGTACGTCTCTCTGGCATTCATAGAGTTAATTTTCAGTTCAGACACATTTTACAGGCATCTCCAGACCAGGGACCTACTGGCCCGGGGGGGGGGGGGGCAGAAAGGGAACAAACATAAATTCATGTATCTTGGGCAGCTCCCTCCCTAACCCAGGATACCTACACTTCAGTTGTTGGGAATAACCCCCCCATCACCTTCAAATAGACGTTTGGGAGTTGTAGTCCTGAACGCATTGTGGTCCAAGACATATCTATCCCTGATTAAAAGCCAGCATTTCCACAAGCCATATAGTGCAATTTACACAAAAACCTATTCATAGGAGCACACCTCAGATAAACATATAAGTGGTAAACCCATACAATTAAAGCATGGGGTGCACTCAATCCTTCAATATACTAATTGTAACAAAAAAAGAAAAAACAAAGATAAGGATTTAAATGAGGCACAAGACCAATAATAAATTCCACAAAATATATATGACTCAATGACACAATTACACCTAAGATAAAAATATTAAGAGGGGTCCTAGTTAAACACTGGGGACTTCTGACACAAAATGAACCACTGAAAAAAATAGTGGATGTGACGGCCCCCGCAGCAGGTGCCTGCCCCTGTAGCGTTAGGGTGGTACCTACCAGGCCATTTACACTGGACCAGCCTCCGAAGACCACCGGACAGACCTAGGCCTTTTGCCACTGGATCTAGCTGCACCATCCAGAGGAGAAGTGGTCAACCAGATTGGAAGACCTCCAAGTGCAGCCAGCCCAATGGAGATCAATGACCTGGTGTCACGGTTTTATTGAACACTCAGTCAATTTGGTAGGTTAAAATAGAAAAGCTTTATTAGGCAATACAAAGCACAACAAGGCCCTTCACGGGTCCAAACTCTACAAGCAGCAGTAGGAAAGTTTGACACAGGTCAGGGCATCCGAATAGCAATACAAATAATGCGGCTCTACCGGCCTTAACGATTACCGGGTAAGGCAGCCAGGTGACTGGTGCGACAGTAATAAAGGAGGCTGTACTGGCCTTACCAAATACTGGGTAAGGCAGCCTGGAGACTGCTGCAACAAGGAACTGAGGAGGCTCTACCGGCCTTGCCGAATACCAGGTAAGGCAGTCTAGTGACTGGTGCAACAAGGAACTGAGGAGGCTCTACCGGCATTACCGAATACCGGGTAAGGCAGACTAGTGACCTGTGCAACAAGGAACAGAGGAGGCTCTACCGGCCTTACCGAATACCGGGTAAGGCCAGTGCGCTCAGGAGGTAGTACTGGCAAAGGCCCCACTGGATCACAGGCTGAGCGTAGTGTAACGAGCTGACAATGGTAACCGCTAGTGACCGGATAGCACAGACTGAATGTACGTAATGGAGGCCACAGAGAATCACAGGCTGAGCGTAGTGTAATGAGCTGGCAATGGTAACCGCTAGTGACCGGATAGCACAGACTGGGTGTACGTAACGGAGGCCACAGAGAATCACAGGCTGAGCGTAGCATAATGAGCTGGCAACTGTAACCGCTAGTGACCGGATAGCACAGACTGGGTGTACGTAATGGAGGCCACAGAGAATCACAGGCTGAGCGTAGTGTAATGAGCTGACAACGGTAACTGCTAGTGACCGGATAGTACAGACTGTTATCACGTAACGGAGGCCACACTGATACACAGGCACAGAGTAGCGCAACCAGAGGCAACAAATATGAGAGGACTGACAACAATAGTGAGGGCAGCACAAGCAGCGTAAGTCAGTCAATGCCTGGATCAGTATCAGAGAGCGGTAGTCAGCCAAAGCCTGGGTCGGTACACAGAGAGGGGTAGTCAGCCAGAGCCTGGATCGGTACGCAGAGAGCGGTAGTCAGCCAAAGCCTGGATCGGTACACAGAGAGCGGTAGTGAGCCAGAGCCTGGATCGGTACACAGAGAGCGGCAGTCAGCCAAAGCCTGGATCAGTACACAGAGAGCGGTAGTCAGCCAAAGTCTGGATCAGTAAACAGAGAGCGGTAGTCAGCCAAAGCCTGGATCAGTACACAGGGAGCGGAACAGGAACAAGGTCAGACGAAAACCAGATCAACACGGAACAGGAGCACAGAATAACGTAATGTCAGGAACACCACGAAAGGGCACTGGCCTAGTGACAGGAGGGCGTATATAAAGGCTAGCCCTGGGAAGGGCTAGCCAGCTAGCACCAATAAGAGACAGCCAAACACAAACCCGCAAGTAGGAATGTCGCACAGAGAATCACGGGCACGTGATACCTGGGTAGGGACTTTCACTTCTACCCACTGGAACAGGTCACTGCAGAGCAGGCATTGTCCCCTCTGCTGCAAAGTCTCTGCTGGGCGGGCACTAACCCCTCTGCCTTGTTCTTGGGGGGGGCGTGCGCAGAGGAGAAGGCTGCTTATGCTACACTAGCCTCATGTTCTCAAGCCCCATCACCAATAACAGAGCCTAATCATCTGCTTCAGGAGTAGAAACACTTACATTTAAGTTTCTTGAAATTGAAAACCAGGTCTTTCACAGCACACATTTAACTTGGGGCGACATGAATATAACAAAATATCACAATACACAAAAGACAAAACATACAACCAACATAACAGAGTATTACAATTTTGGGGTGTTGGATGGGGGAATATAATTAAAATATTTTAGAGAAACTGAAGGTACATGAATGCAACAGTGACATATTTGCATACTTGCATGGGACACAGCAATGCTGCAATGTATGTCACCAACCAATAGGTGGCAGTGCACCAAACAATGCTGTTATGCTTGTCACCAAGCAATAGATGGCAGCGCATAGCACAATGCTGCAATGCAAGGTTCAAACAATAGATGGTGAGGTTGAGTTCAAAGGACTTGAGATAGGAAAAGTCCATAGCAGATGTATTGCTGTAGTGTCCATGTAATCCCACAGTCCTCACATATCACAGGTACATGAAAGTTTAACTGCCTGTTTCTTCACAGTGGGTGCAACATCAGCATTAGTGGCAAAAAGGACACCAAACTTAAGAGACAGGTTGGTGCACAGCTACTTTGGAGGGGATGACCAAAACAGTAATTGGCTGGGAAGAAGTTTGACCTGTGGTAATTTTTCATGTGGCATGTGCAATACATGTAAATATGTGAAGTGATCAGATGTATTTGTGAACTATAATTCGACCAAAGTGTTTAAGACAAAGCAAAGGATCAATTGTCTCACTAAAGGGGTGATCTATCGGTTGTCTTGCCCATGTAATAAGATCTATGTGGGGAATACAACTAGAGAGTTCCGACGACGATTATTGGAACATAAATGTGATATTGAGAGGAGATCTATTGAAAGTCCAGTAGCAAGACATTTTTTAGGATTTCATGATGGTAAGTCAGAGGGTTTGAAGGCAGTTGTAACAGAGTATGTAAATTATAACTTGAGGGGAGGAGATATTGATAAAAATCTACTACAAAGAGAAAGTAGATGGATTTATATTCTTATATCTCTATATCCTAAGGGGTTAAAAGAGGAAATACAATTTAATGCATTTTTATAGATTAATAAATGTAGACCCTGTTGTGGCTCTTATAGGTGGTGACTATAGTCTTTCATGTTTCCTCTTGATATCACATCTTGTGTAGGTGTCATGGGCACCCAGGAATGCTCAAAACTCAGTATGGTAATATAATGCAAAATGTTTATTAGAATAAATCACAGCAATAAATAAGTAGTACAAGTAAAGGGTTACTAGCTGGAGACACTATTACCAGAAATAGTAGGCCTCTCACTAGACCACAATGCGAGAGACTAGGCCGAAGCCCCTGTTAGTCTCAGCAGGAAACAGGAACGCCAGCTCTTGATCTGTCGACTGGAACACTGGAACAGGCGACCACTGTGAACACTGGCTCAGCAATCTTGATCTGATGAACAGGAACACAGAGACTGCTGGACTAGAGAACTGACCCATGCCTGCAATCAGTCAAACCAGCAACACCACAGCTTTGTAGCTACCCGGTGACCCACGCCTGCAGTCACCGCTAAGAGACCCTGTGACTCTGCCTGCAGTCACTATATTGGACGCCTGTGACTCATGCATGCAGTCACATATCAAGGCCCTGTGGCTCACACCTGCAGCCACCACACAAGACCCTGTGACTCACGCCTGCAGTCACTACACCAGACCCTGTGACTCTGCCTGCAGTCAATATTTCGAGACCCTGTGACTCACGCCTGCAGTCACAATTTTGAGACCCTGGACTCACGCCTGCAGTCACCAATCAGACCCTCTGTCCACAACAGTGGTCTGTCTTAAGCCAATAGCACAAATTGATCATGGTAAGGGGTACTCGTGATCACTGAGTCATACACAGAGAGGGTTCTCGTACTTATCTGGGTCATACACAGAAAGGGTTCTCATACTTATCTGGGTCATACACAGAAAGGGTTCTCTTACTTTGCCGGGTCATACTCAGTGCGGGTTCTCATAAATAGCCAGGTCATACACAGAGTGGGTTTTCGTAGATAGCCAGGTCACACACAAAACCCAAGTAACTCCACCTAATAACAACAACGCAAGGGCGACTGAGTCAGGACTCAGTCTGCCTTTTAAACCCCTCCACAGGAAGTAGTAGGAGCAGCTCAGAGGGAGGAAGTGGGAAGTAGGTAGGAGGAGACTACCGGAAACAAACAGATAAAACAGAGGCCTGCTGCATGCTTGAAGCCTCGCGCCTGTAGATGATGCTGCAAACAAGGTAAGCAGTAAACTGTAACAGTAGGATTGAGATCTTGGTTGGATCTTGAATGTTTACTGTGCACTGGGATCTAAATAGGACCCTTTATTATGGGTGATATCCAAAGGGGTGTGTCCATGACTGATCAGAAGTGCTCTACATTTATGGGCTACTTTGGGTTGGTATGTATGGAACCAGGGCTTAAAATGTGAAGTTCTTTGCTACTAGCCAGACCTGAAAAGTTACTCGCCACTGCAAGCCATAACATACCCACCAGGGCTGAACTTCTACTCGCCAGGGCTGAATTTTCACTCGCCATTGGCTAGTGACGAGTGGAAATTTTGAGCCCTGATGGAACCTTCTGTATATATAGCACATGTTTGGGTATAAGTGATGTAAAAGGATAGGGGAAATATGAGTTGATTTATGCCTGTTTCTCCTGCTCTGGAGATTGCCCCCGCCTGCTTAGTGTAACTGTGACTGAGTTGTGCTATGGACTATGGTTTCACCATGTGCTCTTCCGGATGTGTTGGTAGTGGGCGCATCTCGATTGGCCCGCCCGTTGATAACGGTGATGGGCGGGTCACTTATGATGCATATGCCTGATTGTGCATTAGGAGACACGCTCAGGGAATGTTTCAGATGCATAAACTCTGCATGGGTCATCAGGTAGGCGGGGGGCTGTATCTAGAAGTAATTTGGTAACTGGACACCTGAAATGTATGGATTATTATCTTCTGATTATGGAAAATGACTACAAACTTCCAGTGATGAGGTTTAAAATCGACCAGCAGAGTGGGTAATGGCTGTAATGTCTGTCTGGACAAAGCCCACTTTAGGGTGGGTGAAACACGGTGACAGGATATGAGACACATTTGGAGATATACCAGCTGATGCTACCATGGATTATGCATGAAATTGGAGAGTGGTGATGCAGATGATTTTGGATAGCACTGTGGCAACCTGTGAGTGGCGAACATGTTAACATTTGGAGGCGGAATAAGATCGAGGGCCCATGTATTGGGTGAAGATGGGTGACAGTATCCCTATGTATACATATTCCTAAGCTTACCATACTTCTTTATTAAAAGGCCAGACTCGGTGGCTGGATGGCGACAGTAGAATCCTATTCATTTCACTTTATCAACATTTCATATTCATTGACTAACTGTGATGTGGATGTGGAAGAAATGCTAACACAGTGTCATGTCATTAACCCATCTTCATCTATTATCTGTGTACCTCCATTTCATGCTTTTACATCATCATGCTATCTGGACATACCTATATGGGATTTGATTTACTACTATGAGCCTATATTTATGCCATTAGAAGGAACTTTGTGGGCATGATTTGACATCAGACAATTTTATTTTTAGTGCACTAGTATTTATATATGGCCATAAGATTTATCCATTTAGTAATTAGGGGCTGGAGCCAGTTTGAGGTCTTCTTTACTTTTATATATTACTGGGTTTATGCTTTTTTGAGAACTGTGTTACATATGTGAGGTGGGGGGTGGTCATGGACCGTGGGGGATGGGGGGTTTTACTTTCCACCATATATTTTTTTATCTTTGGTGTAATTGTGACATAGAGTCATAAATACATTTTGATATAGTTTGATATATATTTTGTGGAATTAATTATTGGTCTTGTGCCTCATTTAACTCCTTATCTTTGGTTTTTCTTTTTTGTTATATATAGTACAATTTACCCTTGTACTGGTCACTATGCCAAGGCATGTCTACTAGGAATATCTGTCTATTCCTAAGGTAAGCCAAGCTGGACAGGCAGCTCCCCAGCCCAGGTCCCATTATATGCGCGCAGACCTCTTCCGTACACTGCAAGTGCTGGGAAGTCCAGAGCTGGAAGTTCTGTAGAGAAGCAGCAGGCAGGACTCTGCCAGAAACCTTGACCATCTCCACTCCGCATCACATGCACAGGCAGCCAATGAGAGAAGAGTTTCCTTTAAAAGCACTCCTCTGTCATTGGCTGCAGTGTGACTGTGCAACATCATACAACAAGCTGCCGTCTGCACAGCCATTCACAGTCGGACACAGCAGCTGCCATTGCCGAGGTGCGTGTAGCTATGCTCTGCCTCTGCAGCCCAGTAGATGTGCTCCCTGACCTGGTCTAACTAGAGATCTGTAGAATGACATGAACACTTCCTTTTTTACCTAGTGTAACACTGCTCACCTCAGATGTGGAATCTGATTGCTTGACCAGAGAGATAACAGCAAGGGACAATCTTCTTACTGTGAGAACAATGAAAACCCTGCCCCCTTGACAGGTTTTTCAGCCTTTTCCCTTATCTTAATTGAAGATTGTCCCTCTCTGCAATCTACCTGGGCACCTCCCTGCTGCTCTGAGCTGAGAAGTGTTATATCAGTAAAAGGGGTGGGAGGGGGATACTTTATCATTCAATTACTCTTCAACTACAACTCTGACAGAATTGAAATAACACTCTACAAGGCTCAAATATTATGATGATTAATTATAGCTGCTTCTATTATGAAACATTACTATCCCTTTAAGTCATTAGAAATAATTACTCCGAAATCCCTTTCCTCTGTTTCCTCTATTAAATAGAATGGGCCCCAGCACAGATCCCTGAGGTATCCCACTAGTAACACTATCATCTGAATATTCTCCATTGACTACCGCCTTCTGTCTCCTGTCACTCAGCCATTGCCTTATCCATTTAACTAATTTTACATCCAGACCCAAACACAGCAATTTATTAATGAGTCTTCTATGAGGGACAGTGTCAAATGCTTTAGTGAAATCTAGATAGCTATATCTACTGCTTCCCCTTGGTCTATGAGGTTAATTTGACAAGATCTACCTGCTGTAAACTCATGCTCTTTGGTATCTTGCAAGACATTCAAATTCAAATATTCAACAATTATTTCCTTTAACATAGTCTCCATTAATTTTCCCACTACTGATGTAAGACTTCAGACCGGGGTTGAATAGTCGTACACATCCAGAGGTCAAAGAGCCAAGACAAGTAGTCGTACATAGCAGGAGGTCAAAGAGCCAGAATGGGTAGTCGTGCACAGCCAGTGTCAGGAACCAGGAATCACAGTCGAAGAACTGCAGCAAGGTTAGACAAAAGTCAAAGGTCAGATGCCAGATATCAAACAACAATCAGGAATGAGCTGGATGGGCTGGCCTGGGGGGGGGTCATATTATGGCTTTGCCCCCCCACTGGAAAAATTTCTATGGACACCCCTGCACATAGGACAGGCATTCAGGTAGGTATAAAAAGGAGAATCTACCAATGGGAAGCGGGCACAGAGGTGATAGAGCATGAGTCGGCAGAGAGAGAGCTGGAACAGGAATGATCTACAGGTCCAGTGGGCAATCATGACATAAAAATAGAGAGAAGACAAGGGTACCAGTATAAGGGGATAAACAGCTAACTGGCTATGGTTCTTTTAATAGAGGCATTTGAAGATAGCCCTGTCAGCTATAATGTGCAACTCTGCTTGTTTACCTGGGCACACCCACTCCACTCCAGCTCTGCTTTTGCCTCTGTTCAAGTGAGTTTCCAAAACATGCCCACTGAGGCTTATTTCAAGCAGCCTTACAGACACTTCAGCTTTGTCTTTGTACTCTGACCACGCTTGTTTGCTGCCAGTCCTGAGATCTGCTTTGCTCCTGGCCTGATTCTGTTTGCTGTTTGATTTGGTGTTAGGGACCAGGAACCAAACAGGACACAAAAAGGTAAAATGCAATACACCTTTATTAATGCAACAAAAGCAGAACCATGATCCAAGAGCATAAACCAAAAGACACTCTAGGGTCAGGAACCAGGACTGGTATTCAGCTGAGCCGGTGTCAGGAAACCAGAAGTCATCGAAGTCTGGAACAAGCCGATGGTCTGTAACACAGCAAATAGGAACGCAGGAAAAGTCCATAGCAGCACAGGTCAGCAAACAAACACAAGGACCATGGGGAAGTGAGCCAAGCTGCTATAAATACCCTGAGAGGGTTGGCTGATAACAGTCAGGTGAGTAATCAGAGAGGTCAGCTGATTCGGCCTGAGCCAGAAAGTCAGAAGACAGCAGCAGTGGATAACAGAGCACTAGATTAGCTCAGACAGCAGAATCAATAGGCAGAATGGGAGCAGCTCAGCAAAACCTTGACATTTGGATCCTGCAACCTTGTTTGTTTATGAGCTCCTAATCCTGTATTCACCTGTGTGAGCTTCTAGCAACTTACACCACTCTCTAGCTTTACTCTCAAGCAGCTTTTAGCAGAAGCAGCCTTGATTACTAGTTTTGTCTGTCAAACCATGGCCACCCATCATCCAGCTTTCATCTGCAAGTGTCTTGTATGTCTTTATATTTCCTGCTTCTAACTGTAATGTTATGACAGGCTGGAGTACCCAATGAAAGCTGACTGGTGAAACATTGTGAAGGAGAGTTCTCACAAAGAGGTGACAGACTGCTAAGCTGATATACAATACTGTGCAAAAGACTTAGGCAGGTGTGAAAAAATTGTATATTACAAAAGGTCAGTGCTATATCTTCCTATTAGAAGAGAGGACATATAAATAAGTGTTTTTGCTATAGAGAAAAGATGATGCAAAAAATACGGCTTGGCAAAAATCTCAAAGAATCACTCAATCTCTATTAACATTAAAAACCCTTTAAAAAAATCCTATTCAAATATCATTGTGTTCTAGCCATCATGCATACGGTCCTAGTATACCCAGGGCGAGTGCACAGGACAACAGGTCACTCCGGCCAAAACACTATGCCCGATCCAATTCCTAGCAAAATCTCGCAGTTGATAAGGAACCAGTGATCGATCGGATAACCAACCTCACATAAATCCTATGGATCTGTCCCATATAAACAGACCAAGACTGCCTAAATAATGGAAACGAGACACGCCGATAATACAACTCTAGTATGTTACATAAGTCTTGTAACCAAACAATATTAATTTAATTGAAGACTGACATAACCAAAAATATTACCCAGTCCACAATACAGCCCAAACTAATCTCTGACTTAAATATAAAAAAAATCAGACGATCATCTATAAGAGGTTAAAAACCCAAACCATAGTCCCAAAGATATATGTCTTCCAAAAATCGCAAATATTCAAATCCACAAAAAGAAACAAAGAAAGCAGGGGAAAAATATTTATTGCAATATAAACATTATTCCATCTGAAAAGAGAATGAAGACTTGTGGTGTGATTATGTAAATCAGAATAACAGATCCCTTTAAGTGCTAATGAATATTCACAGTTCATGCACCAGGCTCGCTTTTTTCAAACAAGTATCCAATAGACCACATATCCTTTTATTTCTCTATATTCATATAGCGAGTATCTAGACACTTCATACTTCAATATATATATATTCCACAATATATTCAGCAAACTTGAAGAAGAATCCAGTTAATCGATTAGAAACACATTGGAAAGTAAGGGTAAGGAGTATGAAGACAATATCAGTACAGGTGTGAATATCAGGTTACCCAATAGCTGCTATATTGGTTGTGAGATTGAGTCAGACACCATACCAGAAGAACATCAGTGGACACACAACAGGTGTATGAGGAACATTGGACACGCAAAACAAACAAATGCAGGTGTCCTGTGATTAAACCTGTTTACATCAAATAAGTGTGGAATATATATATTGAGGAATGAAGTGTCTAGATACTAGCTATATGAATATGAAGAAATAAGGATATATGGTCTGTTTGAGCTTACTTTAGCCCTATTTCTTTCTCCACATTTCTGATGTGACTTAGGGAATGTATGTACGGTATGGTGAATACCTGCTGGGGGGGAATCTGTGGGGGCTAGATTTAAAGGCAACCGTTAAACCAGCCGCTAAGTGAAAAAGGCACATCGCTCGCAAATAATACAGGAGTTACGGCAGATTCAATAGCTACTCTACGAGAATAGCTATCGAGCGTAGGCACACAAAAAACACGTAACACAAAAGCCGTTGTCGCTCATGTTAATGCACAACGGGCGGCCAAATCACACGATAACAGCGCTCAAAACAACATCTAACATAACGGCTGCCGTTGTCTAGCAACCATGATTGATGCAAAAACAAATTCAAACACACAGCCAATCGCAAAGCCCCAATGTATCAAATAACTTCAAATACACCTATATATACCCAAAAATAACCGTCACACACTGTCTGTTATCGAGTTCTTCAGAGCCAGATATCAGGACCCAGGAGCGGAGGATAGTCATTAGAGAGAGGGAGAGAGGCGCGTTCATTAGAGGTAGAGGACTTTTTGAGTTTGGAGAGAGGAGAGCATTGCACAGAATACGACACATAGCACATCTTTGCACATATTACATACACACATACAAACACAAACACATACATACACATAGTCCTTTTATTTTATAACACCTTACACATTTTACTTTTTATTTTGACAGTGTGAATCTGGGAGTGAAAGTGTGTGACAGAGAGTGAGTGGATCGAGTGTGTCTGTTAGGGCCTGTGGGAGTGCCTGGGTGTGACTGGGTGAGTGATGGCCAGGAGAGGAGGACAGGAGAGAGGGATGGGGAGAGTAGTGGAGGAGGAGGAAGCTCAGGAGGGGATCCCTCAGCAGAGCAGGGGTGGCAGAGGGAGATCTGCAAGGTGGAGGGGGACCCGTCCCACAAGAGCAGGCACACAAAGAAGAGGGACAGAACCTGCAGTGGGACGAGGGGTAGTTGCTGGGGAGCAACACACACAGTCAGGGTCAGACCAGGCAGGGCACTCCGGCTCAGAATCCTCCCATGCCGGAGCTGACGAGGGCAGGATCAGGGACCCCAAATAAACAGAGGAGGAGAACACGGCTCTCGTGGAAGCTGTCCTGGAGAGGCAGAGTGTTCTCCACCCAACAGCGAAGGTCCCTGGCCTGTCAGCGAGGAGGAAGGCAGCCTGGAACCAAATATGCAGCCGGGTCAACGCGGTGGCTCCATGCAGGCGGGACGTGGAGTCCATCAAAAAGAGATGGGGCGACTGCCGGAGGGTCGTCAAGAATAAGATGACAGAGCTCGCCAAGCACGCCCGAGGCACTGGAGGTGGACCAGCAGTCCCTATCACCTTCTGCGGCTGGGAGGAGATGGTGTGGCAGACCATGTCCCCGACTCTGATCGAGGGGGTCATTGGAGGAACTGACACTGGGGATGAGAGGAGCCTCCACACTACCGGTAAGTGCAACACTACAGAACAACACACTACAGCAACCAACACCAGCTGCACACACAGTCACACCTCAACACATGTCCATCACTCAGCCATACAACTGCACCAACACAGCACCATGAGGGTTAAAAAAAGGACACAACACCTGGACAAATGACAACGTCCAACTTGGCACAAACCTGTCAAAGTCCTACTTCAACCCTCCTGTCGCTGTGCTCATCACACACAATACACAAACCGTTATGTTCAAAATGTCGTCTGTTAAATATCATCACTGTTCACACACAATGTCACCCATGTCTCCACCCCCACCCTAACCCCTTGAGTGCTAGAGGGATCATCAATGCATCAATCAACAATGCATTGGCAACCCCTCTGGTACTCAAGGGGTTAACCAGACAATAAGTCAATAGGCCAACAATCATATGCTACACAGGGGACATTCACTAAGCGATGACAAACAGATGGTGGACATAAAGTAACCCTCACACACCCTCACTTCACCAATACCACTGTTAGTCCATGGAGAATATGCAAAAACAAGAATCAAGTTTATAAGGTCCCATTGTACAGACTCCATGGAAAACACTGGCAATGGGGAAAGGAGATCACTGGAGAAGTCACCATCATGTTCACTTCATCAGTTCTACATCACCGCTTACTGAATCACAAAAAGGGGGCATCAGGTCATACATCACAGTGTCACACAGAATAAATGCTTGTAGGTGCAACACACAGGCCGAAAACTATTACACAGAATTCAAGCTGGAAAATGTAGGCATTGGTGTTGTGGCTGCAATCATTTACTCGGACTTGAAATTACATATCCCATATCTGATTCCCACATGGATCCACAGGGGTGCTGATGCCATGGATGGATGGTACACCAGCCGCTCTTTGCAGGATACACATGGGAAACAAATAGCAAACATCATTGTACCTTGGTCACCAACAGGCCATGACTGATGGATATCTAGGATTGAGTACGGTTGCCTCACACAGAAGGATGGATGGGCTCATACACAGAAAAAAACAGGCCTCAATCAAACATATCCCTCACTACTGGCTGGATTGTTGCCCTTAGGATTCAAATGTTTGTTACTAAATATGTTCCAACACGATGTGAACACAGATCACTTCACTGGATGTGATTGCCTTACTGGACAGATATGTGCACCCATCACAAATCAACCTACATTGCAAACATCCAAATACACATACATAGTATATCACACTCTATGTAGATGGGATATACGAGGTATGTTCATATCCATCATATCAATACAATGTCTTGTTGGATGGGTGCACATGTATAGCCAGTAAGACAATCACACCTACTGAACTGCTCTCTGGCTTCACATCTTGGAAGGATATTACTCTATCCATATGAAGGGTACATATCCACATACATATATGACCATTTCTACTTGTGTGTCACTGTAATGGGATAGCAATGGGTAATGTCATCATGATGTCATATCATTGCCATCGTTAACAAATGTGTCTTGATCTAAGTCCCATCCCTCCAACACTCATGGTTATACAGATATTGTGACAGGTGGAGATATCTATCATGTGACCACACAGAGGCTCTTCAGCAGAGCCAAAGTCGCAACATGTCGAGATAAATACTTCTTTGGAATGGTCCACAGAATGTGCTTGCAAAACATGCACACTCTGTACACCATTCCAATTAAGTATTGTTCTCCAAATGGGGCGATTTGGGCTCTGCTGAAGAGCCCTCGTGTGGACAAATGACTGAAATCTACATCTGGCACATAGAGCAATATCTGAAAAACCATGAGGGTAGGAGGGATAGGACTAACAAAGAACAACATCTGTTTTCACAATCTCTACAATCTGACATCAAGGTGGACTTAACCTTTGCCATCTCTACAAGTTGTGAAGACAAATATATGTTGTCGGATTTCCCCCCTCCCCCGAGTTAAACAATGGTATTCCTACTGCTGAAAGGTGTGTTGATACAAAAGGTATCACAGCTCAGACGTGGATATGTCAGGGGCAATATCCCAGTGGCATGAAATTGTACAGTGGTGCTGTTACTACGCAATCATATGGACAGCTCTGGAACAGGGACCAGATATCTACATGGGAGGGTGTTGCAACAGCCCCACTGTACTATTTCAGCCCAATGTGATATTGCACCTCAAAATTAAACCTTCACCCATAATAACTCAAACAACACCTTTCAGCAGTGGGAGTACCCTTGTTTACCCAGGGGGATTAACCCAAACACATATATTTGTCTTCAACACATATCAAAGTATAACTGTCTCCACAAACATATGGCTAAGGTCACTAATCACAAGATCTTATTTCTCCACACAGCTTACGGCCCTCAAGCCCAGCGGGAGACAGTGGAGGAGGCTATGTCACCCCCCAGTGAGGAGTACACAGAGGAGGGGACCAGCCGGTGGTCACCTTACCCACCATCACCATCCCCTCCACCACAGGCTGCACCACCACAGGCTGGACCACCACAGGCTGCACCACCACAGGCTGCACCACCACAGGCTGCACCACCACAGGCTGCACCACCACAGGCTGCACCTCCCCAGTACAGTGGCTGGATGCCACAGGAGGAGAGGTGGACATATCCATCCACCTCCACCAGCTACTACCCTCCTTCAGCACCACCACCACCGCCAGGTAGGCAATGGCTGTCAGGGACAGTGGCCACCACCCAATATGGGCCATATGCCTCACAGATAAACCCACCCTCCTGGATGGCTCCACAGCATGCCCCAAGGTATGATCCGAGGTGGGGTCCCACCACCTATCAGTGGCCACCATATGACCCTTGGCCACTGGACTACACACACCTGGGCCTGATTGGTGAGCCCCAGCGCCCCCTACCCAGGGACATATTCACACCTCCACCAGCACACACATCATTGGGCAGCTCGGGATCACTTGATGTGGTGGGCATATGCCCATCATCTGCACCAGCCACTCCAACAGCAGCCAAAGCACCCTCAGCAGCAGTAGAGGAAACAGACCTCCAGCAGAGGAGGAAACAGCACCTCCAGCAGCAGAGGAAACAGCACCTCCAGCAGCAGAGGAGGAAACAGCACCCTCCGCAGCAGAGGAGGAAACAGCACCCTCAGCAGCAGAGGAGGAAACAGCACCCTCAGCAGCAGAGGAGGAAACAGCAGCACCAGGGACACCGGGCACATCCACCTCCAGCACCGCACGCCTCACAGGGATGGAGGCGGAGTGTATGGCCCTTCAGAGGAGACTACTCCGGTCGAGCAGGAGTAGTGACAGCAACATCACCAGGAGCAGGAGGCAATCCAGGAGGAACATTGGCCAATTGGAGACCAGAATCCAAGCCCTGGAGTCGGAGGTGGCCAGGGGGAACACACTACTCCAGCAGCTCAGGACTGGTGTGATGGACATGTTGACCCAGGTCCTTGTGGAGTTGAGGGAGATCAACTGCAGGGAGAACCTGAGGATGGAGAGGGCGAACTTGCTTTCCACCGAGGGGTCTACGTCAACCACCACCCCCTCCAGTGTTACCCCTGAAGCCACACCTAGGGGGCAGAGGGTTACCAGGAGATCCACAAGGGCATCCACCTCTGGCACACAGGCTAAGCCCCCCCCCCCCACAAAAAAGGAAAAAAATGAAAGGCCCAACCTGTCAACTTTCCCCTCAATAAAAAAAACATTTTAGTTTTATTCCTGTCTGATCTGTTGTGTCTTCAGTTATGGATTGTGTGGCAGGGTTGTCTCCAATGCATTGCCATACAATGCAGTGAACACAACCTCTGCCTGGGTGAAATGTTAGTGGGATGCTACAACATGGGTTCACACACACACACACACTGTTGTACAAATTCAACATGTAATACATCCCTGGAGCCATATGACACCACTGTGTTATATGGCGGTGTTGTGTGTTGAATTTGAACATCAAAACATACCCCTTAGCACAACAAATGGTACAACATTGAACATTCGTCTACATCATATGTTGTGTTTAACCCTTTGAGTGCCAGAGTGGTAGGCAACGCATTGCAAAGAAATGCGCTGGGGACCACTCTTGCACTCAGTGGGTTAATGAGATTAGCAGACAAACAGCTCTGTGACTTAGCGGGGACATTACAAGCAGGACAGCTAAATGGGACATGTATCCATATTGTCTTGGATTCACACACTCATTGTGCAACTGACTTACTGGGGAAGCTAATGTTTTCAACCTAGGATTTCAATGTGTAGCACACACATTGATATCCTGGGGTGAGCATTGGTGTCTCCAGTAAGTTGAGTTGCTGTTTCCCTAAGGGTGTAACAACAGACTTCACCAGTGATAACACATGTCCACTTAGTCTGTTCGTTGACATAGCCCATGTACTGAGATAGGTCAAAGTGGAGCAAAATCTCAGAACATTGATTATACTGAGCAATACAGAATATGTGGACATGTATTCACTGTGGAAGTATGTCCCCTGTATCACCTCTTTATCACTCCCACAACACATTGGTGCATCATTGCCACCATCATCTGTTTGCATGGATACATCACAGAGTCCACTCACTGGCAAACAAGTGGTGGACTCCTGTGATGTGGGTGATGCCTTTCCATGTATGGGGGATACTCTATCCTGGGTGTGGTTACGCATTGACAAATGTGTTCTCAAATATATCCTCCTACAGACACAGATTGAATGTGGATGGTTCATCTTTATTGTGTCTCAAAGTACATTAGAATGTACAAGTGTTTTCTGTGTGTATTGCCTATATGCATTTAACACCTGTATGTGAACACTAAATGTACTTTGAAACTAAATCGTAATACTTCAGTAACACTGCTGCCCTGCTCATGTGTTGTCCACAAGGTTTGACAACTCTGTAGTTGAGCATCCTAACTGTACAGGTAATAACACTCAAGAAATGGTGTTTTCTGTGTCTCTATGAGAATGTTCCAGTAGAGGTTTGTGTGAACCTCAGGTCAAACTTTTCATCACCAACAACATCACCATAAACAGCAAGGGGTGATCTTCATGAAGGTGTTGTCAAGACATCAATCCAGTGACATGGAAGATCTTCAGTTCAAGGATGGATCATGTTACTGATGCCTGCGGGACAAGAGGACAGGATTTGGAGCAGTGGACCTGAACTGATCATCAAGCAACAACAATTTAGTCTTTTTAATCCCTTCAATCTTCTTGATTACAGGTGTGTACACAAACCATTGCTTGACAATGTGTTGTGTACTCATCTGTAACCAATTCTGTGGGGAACTTAGGACATGTGCACCAGCCTTATGGATTTGTGCCCCTGACATGTATACACACATTAACAAGTGTTCTGAGAGCTCCATGGAGGTAATGACATTGTGCTGCCACTGTGAAAGTGACAGTGGCAGCCCAATGTCATTTGTTCTATGGAACTGTTAGGACATATTTGTTGATGTGTGTATTCATGTCGGGGGCACATTGGTCTGCACACTCACAGGTCAGCATGGAGTCCCTGGTAATCTGATCTACGTCTCATGACCTCTACATTGTGTGCCCATACCACTGTACATCCACCTCTGTGCTGCTCTTCTCAGCTGTAGCACAGTACAGGTCCCATATTGAGTCTGATGTCCCTTCTAATGCATATCATTAGATAATACTCTTTCGCTACTGGGCTAGCATGGTTGTTCAGGCTATAATCATGGCATATCCAGTTAGTTGCTGTCAATCAAGCCGTGTAAGGTGATGAACATGGGTAATATGTTGTACCTTGTTTCTCCTGGGGGTGTGCGTGATATCCTTGGGGTCTGTATGTCAACGTGGAGAGTGGAATGGAGGATGGTTGTTGAGTCCACACACACAATTTGCCACGTCCACTGCCAGTGCAGTGCTGTGTCACTGTTCCTGTGGGGTGAGACAGAACAACATGTGCAGTGTGGTTAGTGTCACAGGACTGATGGGGGACTTGCATGGATTGTTTGCATGCATGTGTTATACTCACAGGTGAAGTGTTCCGTGATGAGCCTGTCTCTGATCTGTGCCCCTCTCATGGTCTCCTCCACATGCCCGATGTCCATGGCCACTTCCTGTATGGGGGGGTCCGGGATGTGATCCAGCAGTCTGGTGTCCACTGCGATGTTGTGCAGTATTGCGCACGCCACAATGATGTCACACACCTTAGCCGGTGCATACTGCAGTGCTCCCCCAGAGTGGTCCAGACATCGGAATCTTGACTTGAGAAGCCCAAATGTCCACTCAATAGCATTCCTCGTTCTGGCATGAGCCTGGTTGTAGCTTTCCTGGCCATGTGTTTGGGGATTGGCCAGAGGGGTCAGTAGCCAGGACTTGCATCCATAGCCAGCATCACCTGTGTAATGTGAGTGACATGGTGAGACAGGGAGCACATGTTGTGTGAATGATGTTTTGTGTGGTGGACGTAGTATCTGTGGGTCAGGTGCATGCTGAGCAGCGTGGTGTGTACGCCTGTGTATGTGGTGTGATTTTGTTTTGTGAACTCACCCACTAGCCATCCCCCTGTAAAGGTTCCATTCTCAAAATCTCTGTGGACTGAGGAGTTTTGTAGAATGTATGCATCATGTGTGCTGCCAGGATATCTTGCACAGACATTCATGATCCTCATGTTGCTGTCACACACCATCTGCACGTTGATGGAGTGGAAGTTCTTCCTGTTGATGAATATCTGTGCGTCACGTGCTGGGGCCTTAATCCGGACATGGGTGCAATCTATAGCACCCATGACCCTGGGCATGCCTCCCTTTGCGTAAAAGGCCTGCTTGACGTGTATCCAGTCCATGTCGGTGGTGGCAAAAATGTATATAGGTACTGGCCTTGCTTTTGAGGGCTGGCAGGACCTGGGCCAGCACTCTGGAGAATGTGGCCTGTGACATGCCAGATGCGTAACCCTCAGTGGACTGGAAGGCCCCGCTTGCCATGAAGTGTATGGCACAGAGTAGTTTCTGCAGGCCAGTTAGGGCATGGTTGTGGATGTAGATGGGATCCACCTGCTCCTTGATGACCTCATACAAGGCAATGATGCTGTCAGGCCTCAACCTGTAGAGATCAATGACCTCGTCATCAGTCATTCCAAAGAGGGTGACCCTTGGGCGGTATACCCTGGGCCTTGGTGGTCGTCTATACATCCTGTGCCCTCCAGGTGGGGATGGACTCCTGTGTGGCTGGTGAGCCAGAGCCTCCTCACTTGCAACAGGTGAAGGCTGTTGATGAGGCGTGCTTGGAGGTTGCTGATGTTCCCTAGCTCTCTCCTTTGCACGCCTTCTCCTCAGTCTTCGCAACAATATGTAACCCAACATACTGTTTGCTCTCTCTATCTGTCTCTATCTGTCTCTCTCTCTCTACCTCTCTATCTCTCTCTCTCTCTCCCTCCCTGAGTGGAAAACAAGCCACAAGTGAGCGTGTTGAGTTGTCCCTTTAAGTACTTGCTAGGGCATTGTGTGGGTGTGGTGATGAGGTGAGTGCTGACCAATGGTGAGTTGTTTTTGTCCAGGTAAGTGTTTGCAGGTGTGTGTGTGTGTTATAAGATGTTGTGTGTTGTGCTTGTTCTGTGTGTGCCATTTGCGGATGTGCAGTTGTGGGGTGCAGGTCGCGTGTTGATGTTGCCCAGGTGAGCTTGTATTTGCAGGTGTCCGCTTTGTGTGATGACCCCCATTGTTGCGTGCCATGTTGTGTTGTTGTTTTTTTGTGTGTCGTTGTCCCTGTGGTGTTGGTTGTTGTTGTGTGTGTAGTGATTTGTGTTGTGTGTACATGTTTTTGTGTTGTTTTGGCATTGCACGGGTTAATTTTCCCATTTACATGCTTGTGCGGTAAGCCTTTTGTGTCTTTTCCTATGTAACGGGTGTTTTGTTTTGGCCGCTAAGTGTCTAACGGCTAAGAAAAGTGGGTCTTAACTTTTAGCCGTTAGGTGTGTCTTTTTTTCAGCCGTTATCAGTACCGCAAGCCTTTGAATAGCTCTGGGGTATGTTGTTGAATGCGTCTGAATGCACGTAAGTGTATCGGCCGTTAGGATTGTGCAACTGCCGTTAGTTGTTGTTTAGATGGATCTTTGAATTGCAACATGACACTTAACGCACCCGTTAGTGATTTTTTTTGCTAACGGTTGCCTTTAAATCTAGCCCTTAGTGTCTGTTCTTACATTACAGACTTTGTTCTCTCTTACTATCATTAGAATATTAGAAATTACTACTTGTACCAATTCTTTTTCAAATATTTATCTCTGTATCTACACTTTCCCATAGCAATTTAAGGAAGGTGTACCGACTGTGGCTAAAAACCTATCCGAGAGATAGTTAATTGACGCCTGTTACTAGAACAGTCTCTAGGAATCGAAGCTCATCTTTGGTGTCATTGTCTTTTAAGGACATTATATATATATATCTATATATATATATATATATATATATATATATCTCTCTCTATATATATATATATATATATATATATATATATAGAACAGACCATAAACCTGCGCTCCTCCAGTGAACTAGTGATTAGTGTGCCCATATTGGGCATTGTATTAACACTGTGTATAAAAATGAGGCATTAGTGCTAACCTTTTTAGGCCCAAAAAAGAGGGGGTAAGCTTGCCAACCACATCAAGGTTCCTCATTTGTGGCAAGTACCTACTCTCAACACTTAATCCCTAGCTGGCTTCAACTGAGGCCAAAACATTGACATGGTAGTGTCCGGTAAACGTGTGCAAGGAGGACCTGGGAGAAGACTCGCATAGCTGTTCAACAGAGACCTCATTGTTGTTAGCCCAGGAAACACCCACAGATCTGGTGAAGTGTTAGAAATGCATCTGATTGTAGTAAATTCTTGATTGACAAAGGTGGAGCAAATCATGAGGATTTTGTAGATTTTCTTTAATTCTGCATGATGACAGAATTTACAGGAATCTTGCTATTTAATGAAGTTTACAGTTTGATGGTATAAGCTGACTTGATCATAACTCTTACAATGGCTGTGGCTGTTAGGACAAGAGGCCATTGTTAGGTACCAGGAACCAGACAGACACAAAAATGTAAAATGCAAAACACCTTTATTGAAATAACAAAAGCAAACAAAGCAAAATCGTGATCCAGAAGCGCAAACCAAAAGACAAGCTGGGGTCAGGAACTAAGACAGGTACTCCACCAATCCGGGGTCAGGAATATGGAGATCAGTGATGTCAGGAACAAGGCCAGGAGTCTGGAACCAGAAGGGACGTCAGATGAAGCCAGGTCATGCACGGATAATCAGCAACTCAGGATAAAGAACTTGCAGCCAGAATCAGACACAAGGGCAATCAGGAAGTGAGCCAAGCTGCTTTAAATACCCTGGGAGGGTTGGCTGATAGCAGTCAGGTGAGCAAACACAGTGAGGTCAGCTGATTCAGCCTGATTCAGGAAAGGGAAGGCAGCAGTAATGATAGCAGTGCACTGGATTAGCTCAGACAGTAGAATCAAGCAGCAGAGTTAGGGCAGCTCAGCCAAACCTTGGCAGTAAACTCCCTCAATGACCCCCACCTGCTAGGCAGGACCAGGTGTATGGGGAAAGTGTGCATGGAACGTACGGAGGAGGGCGGGGGCATGCACATCAGCGGCTGGAACCCATGATCGCTCTTCTGGACCGTACCCCTTCCGATGGACCAAATATTGAAGCCTCCCTCAGAACCTATGAGAGTCGACTACGGAGCGGACCTCAAACTCGTCATGACCGTCAAAGGCACACTGAATGGGGTGGAGGAGTGACAGTAATGAAATGATTGTATTCCAGGTGTTTCAGCAGCGAGACATGTGTATCTGCATATTGGGAGGGAAGTCTAGGGCATAGGCCACAGGGTTCACACGTCGGAGAATACAGAAAGGCCCCACAAAGTGGGGAGCCAGTTTCTGAGAGGGCACTTGGAGGTGGAGATTTCTGAAGGGCAACCAGACCCTCTCCCCGGCCTGGTAGGAGGGTGCAGGTAGGCGTTTACGATTGGCCTGGAGCTCCTGGAATTTTTGTGAGCATTGCAACGACACTTGGACCTGCACCCATGTGGAACAGATTCACTGGAGATGATCCTCCAATGCTGGAATCCCCTGGGGAGAGAACGAATATGGAATCATGGAGGGTTGATACCCATAATTCACCATGAAGGGGGAGAGCCGGGTAGAAGCTGAGACAGTACTGTTATGAGCAAACTCCCCCCAAGTTAGCAGGTCCGATCAATTATTCTGATGCTCTGAGATGTAGCACCTCAGGAATTGCTCCAAGGCCTGGTTAGCCCTTTCCGCGGCCCCATTCGATTGCGGGTTATAGGCTGAGAAGAGTTGGATACCTAGTTGCGCACAGAAGGCCCTCCAGAATCTCAAGACAAACTGGCTACCCTGGTCGGAAACTATGATTTTGGGAAACAAGTGTAGCCGATAGACCTCTTTGACAAAGACCATAGCCAACTCTTTAGCGGATGGGAGTTTTTTGACAAAGAGGTAGCTTTGGGCAGGATGACTGGCCCATTTGATGTGTGTCCGGTGGAGGATTTGATAGTATCCCCTGTAGGGGTAGTACCTAAAAAGGAGCCAGGGAAGTTCAGGCTGATTCAACATTTGTCGTATCCAGAAGGGGGTTCAGTGAATGATGCTTTGCATGGTGAGGTTTGTAGTGTACAGTATCAATCATTTGACGAGGAGCTGGAAATAGTGAAGGCGGTAGGGCCAGGAGCTTTGCTGGTGAAGGTGGATATTGAATCAGCTTTCAGGATTGTTGCCTTTGAATCCTCTGAGTTTTAAGTATACAGGATGTTGTGTTGGGGGGAAGTTTTATGTTGATAAGTGTTTGCCTATGGGGTGCGTGGTGTCATGCACGTATTTTGAGGCATTTAATTAATTTAATCATTGGAGCCTAGTTAGAAGGGTAGGTATGGACATGGTTGCTCACTATCTGGATGATTTTCTGTTATTGAACCACTTAGAGGTCCCAGTGGAAGAGGACAAGACAGTATGGCCTTGCACAAGTTTGCCCTATTTGGGGATTGAAAAAGATACTAAAGAAAGGAAATGTCGCCTTCCAGCAGATAAGGTTGGTAGGGCAAGCAAAGGTAGCCAGCAAATTGGAGTTAAGTAAGGTTCAGGAACTGCTGGGAGTCTTGAATTTTGGGTGCAGGGTGATACCTATGGGTAGGGTTTTCAATAGAAGATGGGAAAAACTGACTGCAGGGGTGGCAAAAAGGCATTTCAAGATTAGGGTGACAAGGCAGTTGAAGGAAGATCTGGAGGTCTGGGACAGTTTCTTGAAGGATTTTAATGGAGTTTGCCAATGGTTAGGACCTGCACAAACAAACCGTAAGTTACATCTCTTCACAGATGATGCAGGAGCAGTAGGGTTCGGCGCATATTTGGAGGGCAGATGGTGCACACAACAATGGCCGATGCAATGGGGGCAGAGAGGTCTGACAAAGAATATGACATTCTTGGAGTTGTTCCCCATTGTGGTAGCAGTAGAATTGTGGTGGCAGGAGCTGGGTAATAGATCAGTGACATTCTGGTCTGATAACATGAGGGTGGTTCAGGCAGTGAACAACCTGTCATCAGGATCACTGCCGGTAGTGCGTTTACTGAGGAGGTTGGTGTTAAGCTGTATGAGGCACAATATCCAGTTCAAGGCGGTTCATGTCCCAGGTGTGGATAACTGTATAGCAGATGCATTATCCAGGGGACAGATGGAGAGGTTTTTTAGGTTGGCTCCATTGGCAGCATGAAAGGGTGTTAATTTCCCCTCTGAACTTTGGCAGTTGGGAGCAGAATCTTAGACCGGTTGATTATGGGCTCACTGGTGCCAAAATCGTGGCAGGCGTAAACAGTGAATGGAGAGGCTGGGTAAGTTTTCGGGGTGCAGTCAGGACACAGAGGCGGGGAGGTCAGGAAGGCTGTGCCAGTATCTAGAAAGCTTATATGGGGAAGGAAGGTCTAGGGCAAGGGTGCAAGGGGCGCTGGCAGCAATAGCATTTTTCTCAAAACCTAAAGGTATGGGGGACCCTACAAAGAGTTTTAGGGTATCCAGGCTATTGAGGGGTTGGGGGAGAGAGGAAGTGGTAAAGAGGGATAGGAGACATCCTATTACCAAGGAAAGGTTAGAGGCAGTGATTAGGGTTCTTCTGGCAGTATGCAGGGACCAATTTGAGGCAGGGCTGTTTAAAATGACCTTCCCAATCGCGTTTGCGGGTGCTTTTAGAATTGGGAACTGATGGCACCATCAACAAAGGCAACGGAAGATGGTTTGTTAGGAAAGTCGGTGCAATGGTCAGAGGAAGTGGTGCTGTGTTTTATTCATAGATCCAAGACAGATCAGTTGGCAAAAGGCAAATGGGAGGCGCTAGCTAGAAGGGAATGTATGGTTTGTCCTGTAGCGGCGGTGCAGGAATACATGAGAAGTAGGCCCACTGGGTGAAGGTGTTTTTTGATACATGTGGATAGGAGGCCATTAACAATGGTCCAGTTCAGGGCAGTATTGAGAAAGGCATTAGAGGAAGTAGGTCTGGATCCCAGGTTATTTGGGTCAAATTAATTTAGGATAGGTGCATCCACACATGTGGGAGTGGAAAGGAGATTCAGAGGTTAGGGAGGTGGAAATCAGGGGTATATAGGAAATACATTAGACCCCATATGTCTTACAGCTGGTTGTATTGCAGAGCGAAGAAGAGTGGCCGTGTTAATTATGGGCCACTCATTTGTGCATTGGGCAGCTAACAGAGCAAAGGCTAGAAATTACGGTTTGCAGCTGGGTGTGGCGAGAGAGCACATGAACATCCACTGGCTGGGGAAAAAAGGAATGAGGTTGGCAGATTGTACCCCCATGTTGGAGGTGGCCAATAGAAGGTGGGGTAAGCAGGACCTCGTCATTATACATACTGGGGGCAATGACTTGACTGCAGTAAAGTCATTGAAACTGGTCTCTGTAGAGGGCAATTAAGGACATGTAGACGTGGTGGCCGGGGGTGACAGTGGTATGGTCCACCATTGTTCCCAGGGTGGCATGGCGAGGCTCTCACCCTATTATGGCTATTGAGAGGATTAGGACTAGGGTGAATAGGGCCATGGAGAAGTTTGCGTGCTCTCTCAGGTGGTTCGCAGTCGCACATCCAGAGTTGCATCCTAGTTGTGCGGCATTATACAGGCAGGATGGTGTCCATCTGACAGATATAGGTTTGGACATTTTTAATTCAGGATTACAAGATGTGGTAGAATAATGGCAAAAGGAAGTGGTGGTAAAAGAGGGATGATGCTACTGCCTATCCCCACATTTGGGTGGAGGCAATGTGGCATTCCCTCAGGCAAGGGGTAGGTTAAACACCCTAGAAGATTGCGGTTGTGCAGGCCTAGCTGGGAACTGACTCTGTGGTCAGACTCGGCGAGGGCAGGAAGGGCGCAGGCCTAGCCACCTGGTTGGTTGGTGGTACTGAAGCAGGCACTAACTTTGTGGTCAGGCGTGCTGGAGGGCCAGAATGAAGGGGGCTAGCGTCAGAGTGCGCAGTTGGGAGGGGCATGGGGACCAAAGATGTTTGGGGATGCCCCTTGGACCCCCTCTCTATAGCAACTGGTGTTTAGGGGTGGTTCAGCAGCTATCAGTGGGGGGAGGGTGGAAGGTTGGAGACATCTGGCCTACCCTCCCCAGGTATGGACGGTCTAGGTGGAGCATAGGGCTCCACCAGTGAGGACAGCCAGATTCAGGCGGGATGCGGCTGCGGCAGTGGTCAGATGCAGGCGTGGCTTGATCACCGACGCTTGGCTTGGGAGGGGAATGCAGCATCTGGTTTCTGTGCTGCGCACAGGGTTTGTTAAATCTGTTAAATTAAGGCAATAAAAGACTTCGATTTTTGCCAAAAGAAATGTTTATGTGTGTTTATATATTTGAGGTTAAGAGTGACTGTAGGGCTGAGCACCTTAATGTGCATTAGTATTTTTGTCAAAAGCCATTCACAAAAATAGCTTCATATAAGCCTTCCAATTACTTACCGTTACTGCTGCTACCATGTTGTAATCAGTAAAGACATTTTAGCTGTCTGCATACCTCCAAACATTTCAAACTGACAAAGAGGGACACTTGTGTTTTAGGGATTGTTGCCGGGGCGTGTCTGGTGGGTGGGGCATTACTGAGAATTTTTAGGCTATTTCATGATCTATTGACACCTCCTTGTGTAACCTAATAAATGACTTATAACATGACAAAAGTGTTTTATTTACACATACTAATTTATAAACACAGATACTGAAGTTTAAACAAACATTAATTTCAGTTTTATTGTTGTAGAGCAATGTGGTACATTTATAAAAACACCACACAGTCTGATTTCCAAAAAAGAGGGACATCAGGGTGGGAAAGAGGGACAGAGGGATTTGGGTCTAAAATAGGGACACTTTAGAGGTATGTGTCTGTATATTTGCTATTTCAACAACTGTCTTCTTTACTCGACAGGAAGCTAGTCGTTTTGCAAGTACATTGATCCAATATCTGGCGACATCACAAAGCGTATCTGATTGACAATCACCACCACGCAGTCGCACACATCTCCACAAGCCATGGCAACGGCGTCCACTTAACCTGCAACAAAAGCTCCGCCTTCTATGCTAAATATCCCCACCCCGGGAGGTGACAACTACTGTGTGTATGGAGAGAGGGGGAGGGAATGTGGTGTGCGCAGAGACCGTAAGTGAATGAGGGGGAGGTGCACGAACGAAAGGAGAGGAAGGTTGAGGGAGGCAGGCAGGCACATAGGGCCGGTATAGGGATTCAGGGAGGGAGACACCCATTTCTGGGGTAGACGTTCAGAGCGGAGGAGTCGGAAAGAGAAACATAAGCAACGAGAGACTGAGTGTTATCGGACGGGAAGCACAGAAAAGAGGAAGCAGAGTAACGAATACAAATAGACACAGCCAGGCCGGGACAGACGTGTCCGGCTTTGGAGCCATCTGGGACTAGTACTGATCTTGTTGCAGGGTCATGGATCATCAGTATCTCCAAGCAGCTAACCGATACCAAGTGGTAAGAGTTGGCATGATTTATTATTTGATGTCACAAGTGGATATATGCGCTAATGTGGTGGCACGGGTGGACGTGTAGAGTTGTGTGTGATGTCAATTGTGAATGTAAGTAGGGTATGTATTGTCGCTGGTGGATATCAGCGATGGGTGACAGTTTCATATAGTGAATTGGGTGTTAGCTTGGTGTACATAGCGGATGTGATGTCACAGGTGTTTATACCGACTAGGTATAATGTTACAGGTGACTGGCATGGAATGTTATGTCGCAGGTACATGTATAGCGACAGCTTGGTATGCTTATGCAGAAAGTGGAAATCAATGGTTGGCTGTTCAGAGTGCACTGAGATGTCACCAGTGGCTGTGCAGAGTGTGTTGTGATGTCACCTTTGGCTATACAGAGTAGTTTAATCTATTAGACTCTGCTTTAGTTACATAAATGTAGTTACAGCTACAATTTAGTTTTGATGTTACACTATAGACCTATTGTGTTATCCGTGTTTCAATTTCAGCTGACTTGTCATTCAAACAGACCCCTGAAATAAAGGTTCACTGCCCATGTGCCTATGTCCCAAGTGCTAGTAAACAGCTAAATTGTGCTATAGAATAAATGTTATGGTGACTTAGCTTTGTTCATTTTGTAGTTGTCGCGCTATTTTATCCATATGTTTTCCATATGTCTTTTTCTTTTCGTCCATTCTTGTGCTCTGATATGTATATTTTAGAACTAAACGTTTTCTCAGTGTTGCTGTCCACTTATGTTATTGTACAGTGTCTTTGACTTAGTTTATATGAAAAAAAATGTTCATTACCTTTCATGTCTTTACAGAGGAAGTAGTCATTCCTTTTTCTCCATGACAAGCTTTGCTAAGGATATCATTTTTCTTTGCCTTAGAAAGCTGGTGTCTTTTGTCATAAACAATAAGAAAATCAGACAGTTATAGGTATTGGGCTTTAGCAAATTCCTTCTCAGTTGCCAGAAGTAAAAACAAGATCATAAGTACTCCTAAATGTTTTATATATTATCAGTCAAATTATAGTGAATATTCTAAGTTAAAACAAGAATCGGTTGTTGCACAAACAGAAGTATAAACAAGACAATGTGTATAATATATTCACTCTGTGGTTTATGTTGGTGGCCATAACACTCAGTCTGTAATTTTCAGGGCACCCCTACATTTTTACAGGTCCGTTGTGGGTTGTAATGAAGGAAATATATACAAAATACATAATTATTCGTGGGGCTTACAACTGACTAGTAACAATATCCAGAAAGTTGTGCATAACAACTTTCATAAATATTTACATGAAACTAAAAACTGACATTTTGTCAGTTTTTAGTAGAAAAAGTGGTACCTTGTTTGAGAACTACTGCTCAAACGGGTCTAATTAATAGCAATGTCAGTTATATAAAAAACATTGTTTGATTCACTGGGTGAGAAAATAAGAAGCAACATGTAACAGTTGATTGTTTTGGTAAAACATCCAAGAATATCAAATTGCATGTTGTATAAAATAATTCAGAAAACGCTTGCAATGTCAAAGAGTTTCTGAGGGAATTGGCTTTAAAGTGATAGTAATACCAAAATAAGGTGCAGCTCCGAGTCTTCTTTATTCTATGTGTAGCACATAGCGCTATAATATTTCAATACTAAGAGGCTTGTAGTTCAACTGCAATTGAATACTAAAAGATACCCCTCCCGTCCCTTTTGGCCACCTCCCATCAGTCGTGGAATCTGGTCATAGGACCGGACGGATTGCAGCGAGGGACAGTCTTCACTTAGTAAGTATAAGGAAACCCTGCACCCCTTGATGAAGGAGGGCAGTATTTTCCTTATGCTTACTGAAGATTGTGCCTTGCTGTGCTCCATCCGACCCAGCATGAGAGGTGGAGTGGAAGAGGGATCCTTTCGGGTTCAATTGCTGTTGAACTACAAAACTGCTAGTATTGAAATATAGGTCCATGTGCTAAAAATAGAATAAAAAAGACTCAGAGCTGTTCTTTATTATAGGTATTACTGTCCCTTTAATGTGTTTACCACAACAAGCCTTACACTTAAATGATTGGTAAATTCAGCAACTGATCTAACTTAAAAGCTTGTCCATATGTCCCCATCACTAAACCGCAATAAGTTTGCCTAGTGGCTCATACAATCCCATGTTGATTCTTGGATGGTAGTCTGGAGGCCGCTTCACTTATTGGTGACTTGTTCCTGGGTTAGGGCTGAGAAGGACACATTTTGAACCTCTGAAACACCATAGCTCTCATGTGACTGCACAGAGCTAAAATTCCTGCTCTGTGCAATTGAAGTTGGGCTATACTGATAGAGAAATCTGCCCTCAGCACCCCCAGGAGCAAGTTGCTGATCACACAGGAATGAGTCAGCCTTCACCTAACACTACAAGAATTCATGCTGGATTAGTTGACAGACTAGGTTAGGTATCAAGCCCTGAGCTCTTTATCCCAAACATTTTAAAGTTATTATTATGGAATTGGAAAGTGTCAGTTTTTACATTTATGCATTATGCTTTGAATATTTATTTCACAAGGTTCATCTTTACTAAAACAAGTGACTAGTAAATAACACATTTTTCAGCATAGGCAACACTACATTGCTTATGGAAACCTCATATTTTCATGAAGCAGTCTGTGATCTTTTTCAGCTTTAGACGTTTTCACATGGATGATAGAAACAATGTTTCTAATGTCTTACTGGCTGTCTTTGGGTCCACAACTAAGATCGTTCACTTGGGTGACGGAGGTTGCAATGTGTTTTAAAATCTCCAGTTACTGGCTAACCCATGTGGGAGTTGCCTAGTAATATTATAGTCTATCGTCCCCTCAACCCTGTGTGTGTTAGAGGATCACCAGTGGAATGCAGGAGGACCTGAGGTGAGTAGCAGGCACCAAATAAGCAGCTTGAATGATGGTCACCCATATAAATAGCAGTTGTGTGTGGCACAAGTTTCATGACTGTGTATTGGATCTTCAGAACTTATTTTTTAATGAAAACCTATATGTTGTGAGGTTTTTCCTGTTAACTAAAGCAGGGGTCCTCTCACCATTGTCGGTTGTTTTATTCAAATGTATAACGACTATTCATAATGACAGGGAGTGACAGTATGAAAGGTCAAACTTACAGTATGACTCAGCAGTTTTTCTATAACTTTTTAATTGATAAATGTTGAATTGACTCACCTCTCCCATAGAATGCAACATAATAACTGATTAACCCCTTAACGACACCCCCGATCTAGGGGTGGGCGACTGTTAACCCCTTATTGACAATGGACTTACCAGTGACTTAGTGACAGATGACTTACCTGGTAAGTCCAGGAAGTCATTCTCTATAATGAAAAAAAAAAAAACCCTGTCATTAAGTGCTGTCCACGTGCGTGCACGGCCGGTCACTAAGGGGTTAAAGGACCACAGGACTTTTTTTCTTCGCAATTAATTCTGGGATGGCAGAGTGGCATGTAATTCCATGACGTGGCAGGAGCATCACCAGTCCTTAACATTCTGACCGGCGTGAGGAGTCTGGCACGTCACCAGATGTTAAAGTGTTAATCTGACTAATAGAGGGCACTGTTTAATGTAAACAAACAATAAACTGTAATAACTCTGGAAACATGCATCTCTCAGAAGGAAAAGCCTTGTGTGGGGGGGTATATATAATTTTTTTTTTTTTTTCCTAAACAGGTTATTGCCCCAACAAGAACCCGTTACAGGATATGTTCAGTTCCTTTTAAAGGAAATTTTAGAAAACTGCCTACATGTGGTGCTAGCCATTTGATTTACTATAAATAGTTTATTAGAAAGTACTGTAAATTATTTGTTCACACAATGTGACATTTAATACTACTTTATTTCTGTGCTGGTCCAATACACACACACACTGTACTATGAATTAAAATATAGCATCTGCATACACTGAGTGAACTTCTAATATCACAGTGAGAGATATGCTTGGCTACAAACAGAATTAACATACTGTATATGGAATTAACATAACGTTCCACCCTCACACTGTGCTACCTTGTACATAAAGATTAATATCTCAAACTATTTACTTTGTGGGAAAAAAAAATGTTTGCACAACATATAGGGACATCCTGAGTCTCTGAAAAATAAAACCAAACTTGTCTTTTGATGACCTGTCCACTTTAACCTAATCAGTGCAAACAGTAATCGAAATTGAGGAACCTGGTTGAGGTTTAAAATAGCAGCATATTTGGAGCAGTCCATTGGCATCCAAAACGTAGTAATTATTCATGGAATAGTTTTTTCTGGCAAACACATTTGTAGTTCTGGTTTTAAAGCAGGTTCAGCAAAGATTGTTT
Source organism: Rhinophrynus dorsalis (assembly GCA_037306005.1). NCBI lineage: Eukaryota > Metazoa > Chordata > Amphibia > Anura > Rhinophrynidae > Rhinophrynus > Rhinophrynus dorsalis. Next base: position 429,021,341 of record CM074719.1, on the reverse strand, counting down.
CCTCATTGCTAATGACAAGTGCATAAGGGTTTCTGTATTAAAGTGTTAGTAATGTCTAAAAAAAACTTTTTTTGCATTTAGAAGAGCTTAAAAAGCTCTGACCAGGCACACGTTTTAGACCATTCCAATGAAGGGATTCCGTGTAAGTAACGAGATTTTGGCACTTCTCAAGTGCCACCGTGTCGACCGACACGAATCTCCTGCTGACAGCTTTACAGCTGTCAGTAGGAAACAGCAAACTTTAAACGCCCGTATCTCTTAAACCATATCGGTTTGAGAGAGACGTTTTTTTGCATTTAGATCAGCTTTTTAAGCTCTTCTACATGCAAAAAAGTTTTTTTAGACATTACTAACACTTTAACATTGCCGAAAAACAATGATTACATGACTCTGGGTAAATATAAATTCCGTCTAATTTTGTTTATTTAATGTCAGTTTGATTTCTCGGTGACTTTCAGATTACTGTCCTTTTAGAATTTGATTTTCTTTGTAAAAGTAGAACAGAGGAGTTTGGTGCAGTGTGCGACTGAACTTGCGGGCTTTGGCTCCTTCTGTAACCTATACATATAACATTAAAAACATTTACGTTATAAAAAGATTATTCTAAGGAAACTTGTTAGCAAGCCCAAAACATTATTGTTCAACTGTTAGATGTTTTTAATGACCCCCCCCCATATAAGGACTCACCCATTGTCCCACATGTGCCAATCACAGTGTGTAAGGGAGCCAAGACCCAAAAGGACCAGAACACTATCAGTGCTCTTAAATCGGCCCAGCGCACCTCCCTCACTGCAAGACACCTGAACTCTCCTGGACAAACCATACTTAAAGGGGAACATTCACATGTAAAAAAAAAAAACAACTTTTTCCCATGGGCTTAAATTAGTAAAACTATGTTCGAATTTGTGTTTTTTTTTTTTTTTTTTTTTTTTTTTTTTTTTTTTAATTTTTACTTGCTTACTTCTTACAATATGGAAACTTAAAGTGATAGTAATGTTTCACAAAAACAGCAGTTCCAATTAATCTTCATAGTATTTGAGCCATAAAGATTGTTATTTCATTACTGTGAGCATTGTAGTCAAGAGTAATTGAATGATAAAGTTTCCCCCTCCTGCCCCTTTTACCTAGTGTAAGCCACCTCCCCTCAGATGTGGAATCCAGTCCACAGACCAGACAGCTCACAGCAAGGGACAATCTTCTTACAGTGAAAACAATGAAAACTCTGCCCCCACTGACAGGTTTTTCAGCTTTTTCCCTTAGGTTAATTAAAGATTGTCCCTCTTTGCAATCCACTTGGACGCCACCCTGCTGCTCTGAGCTGAACAGCGTTACATCAGTATAAGGGGAGGGAAGGGGATACTTTATCATTCAATTACTTTTGAACTACAACTCTGACAGCATTGAAATAACACTCTCCAAAGTCCAAATACTATGAAGATTAATTGGAGATGCTTTTGTTATGAAACATTACTATCCCTTTAATATTTGGCACTTCCGCATTCTGTGGCACACTATATGTGCGGCACAGTGGACGATGCAGGACTTCCCACCTCCCTCCTAGTTGCCCCAGGGAGTGCTTTCACACTTCCCTTCATAGTGGTATTTATCTGGTCTGGTCGTTACAGCAAGCTCTGTTTACCATGGTACTGAGCTTGCAAGCTCACCGGTCCACTCTGTCACCCCTCCTCTGTCCCTTTCTCCTTCTGTCTCTTGGTCATACTAGGCTGAGTACATTTATACGAGCAAATGAGTGATATAAAGAAGAGGCCCTGTTCTGTAGAGCATATATCTTATCTATATAGTGTACCATTTTCTCCTGGAAATATTTGTGATCTTTATTCGATACTTGTAACGGCAAGAAAAGTGCTCTGATTTTTAGACTCAAGGAAAGTCCCTTCTTTTAAGTATATATTTCCTAGACCTAATAATAAATGTAAGCAAGAACAGAATTTCAAAATTAAATCATCTTTCAATAACCACAAGGTTTCCTATCTTACTAGGTGGAAGCATAATTGCTGTAAATGTCATGATGAGGAACAGTTTTGTTTAAGAAGAAAACAACTGTGATAGTTAAACATTATGAAACAGTTGTAAGCACTGTCTTGTTTAAACTGTAAGACAATTAGTGATTTCCCAAGGTCTGTGCCTTGTGTTGTTCTGTAGCATATAGAACATCATTACTTGATGAACAATAGGTTACATTAAACATTCTTTAGATCAGAGGTTGATAGAAGACCTCCCTATTTGTTCCTTTTGGTTTCACATCTTATTTGCCTGCAGCTAACTGACATTAGCATTTGGACAATGAGCTGATAATTACAGACATACCCCGGAGTGAAATGGACTAGAAGAGTGTGCGGAAACATCTTCACAATGCATTGTGCACCACTTAACCATAACCCTTTGAGTTCCAGAGGGGTACACCATGCATTGATTTGCAATGCATTGCGTACCCCTTTGGAACTCAAAGGGTTAACCCTTTGAGTGCCAAGTGGGTACATTGTACGAGTTTGGACAGCTGTACCCGCTGTGCCAAGCTCGTACAATGTACCCACTAAAATGCGGTCACTGCATGAGCCGGTATAACCGGCATGCAGTGGCCGCATTTTAAAAAAAAAAAATGTGGGCAATCGTGGGGGGACATGAGGATCACTCCTCATGTCCCCCCTGTTATTGATCTCCCAGCCGATCGCGCTGGGAGATCAATAAAAGAAGAGGAGAAGCGCAGCTGAGGCGCAGCTTCTCCTCTTCTTTGTCTCCTACCCGAACTTCCGGGTAGGAGTGGGCGGGACCGGGGGAAGCCTCCCAGCGTCATCAGTGACATGTCACTGATGACGTTGGGGAAGTTTCCCCGGTCCCATTCACTCCTACCGGTGGTAGGAGTGAAAGGCAGGAGAGCTTTTGCTCTCCTGCAAGTCGCCATATTGATCTCCCAGCCGATGGCTGGGAGATCAATAACTGGGGGGACACCAGAAGGGGTCCTGATGTCCCCCACGAGGTCTGAGAAATTAAAAAAAAAAAAAACAAAAAAAAAAAAACGCTAAGTAGCCCTGTGAGTGCCGCAGGGGTCCCCAGCACATTGCTTTGCAATGTGCTGGAGACCCTTGTAGCACTCACAGGGTCTTTTCTTTGGGTTTTTTTTTTTATTTTTTTAAAGACCTCATTGGGGGGATCAGGGGGGATCCTGATGCCCCTCAATGAGGTCTATTATTAAAAAAAAAATAAATACAATTTTTTAACCCTGTGTGTGCCACAGGGGGGGGTCAAATGCACCCCCCCCTCCTGTGGCACACACAGGGCTTCTATCATTACTTTGTTACTAGAGATTGTTGGGGGGCCATCAGGATTTGTCCTGATGGCCCCCCAACAAGCTCTGATTACAAAGTATTAATAAAAAAAAAATTAACCCTCTGAGTGCCAGAAGGGTCCAATGCATTGCTTTGCAATGCGCTGGAAACCCCTTTGGCACTCACAGGGACATTTATTTTGATTCCTTTTTTTTTTTTTTTTTTAAGACCTCGTTGGGGGGAATCAGAGGGGTCCTGATACCCACCAATGAGGTCCATAATAAAAAAAGTAAAGAAAAAAAATTAACCCTGTGTGTGCCTCAAGGGGGGCCAATGCAGCCCCCCTTCTGCGGCGCACACACAGGGCATTTATCATTACTTAGTTATCAGAGATTGTTGGGGGGCCTTCATGATTGGTCCTGATGGCCCCCCAACAAGCTCTGATTACCAAGTAATGATTAAAAAAAAAATTAACCCTCTGAGTGCCAGAAGGGTCCAATGCATTGCTTTGCAATGCGCTGGAGAGCCCTTTGGCACTCACAGGGACATTTATTTTGATTCCTTTTTTTTTTTTTTTTTAAGACCTCATTGGGGGGAATCAAAGGGGTCCTGATACCCACCAATGAGGTCCATAATAAAAAAAGTAAAGAAAAAAATTAACCCTGTGTGTGCCTCAAGGGGGGCCAATGCAGCCCCCCTTCTGCGGCGCACACACAGGGCATTTCTCATTACTTCGTTATCAGAGATTGTTGGGGGGCCATCATGATTGGTCCTGATGGCCCCCCAACAAGCTCTGATTACCAAGTAATGATTAAAAAAAAATTAACCCTCTGAGTGCCACAAGGATCCAATGCATTGCTTTGCAATGCGCTGGAGACCCCTGTGGCACTCTCCGGGTCCCCTGTTTGTGGACATATATATATATTTTTTTACTAAGACCTCATTGGGGAGGGATCAGGGGGTCCTTATGCCCCTCAATGAGGTATATAATAAAAAAAATAAAAAATAAAACACAAATTAACCCTGTGTGTGCCACTAGGAGGGGAGTTCAATGCCGACCCCCTTCCTGTGGCACACACAGGACTTTTTATCAACACTGGTAGTCACAGATCTCCCATACACACTATCAAACACTGCCCCACCATCCTTGCTCCTCTGCTCATACCCACACACACTGCCTAATCCCTCACCCTCCCACATACTTTGTTACACTTGTAGTCACAGGTCCGCACGTACACCGGCTGACGCCCTAGCTTCTTTCATCTGTTAGCCATAAAATCACACATACACTGTTTGCTTTACCATTTCTGTTTCACTGGTAGCTACGCTCCTGTAGCGTAAATTGGTATGTCAACCCACAGCAGTGGGGTACCATTTTTCTTAGGCTGGCAAGAAGTCCTCCTAGGAAATCCCACGCCATTGAACCATTTTAGTATCTTTGAAGTGACTGATGTGTAAAACAAAATTTTATTTTTTCCTGTAGCACCACATTCTGGAAATAGTTGTGCCAACTAACTTAGGGGTAAAAAGGCAAGTGACCCCTCATTAGATGCGGCAGGTTGTCTTCTTTCCAAAATGGTATGGTTTATCTACCTTTTCTTCAATTCTGAAGGTGTTATAGTCATTTTCGTACAGGCAAGTCAGGTTTGAGAAAATGTTAGAAACATCAGAGGTTGTAGTAGGTGTAGTTTTCTACTTCTAGCACCCCCTAAGGTAGTTCAACTCATACCAATGGGGTGTCATTTGACTCCTAAGAGCACTAGCAAACAAATGCAGTTGAAAATTCCATGGTTTTCACAGCGCTCCATACATTTGAAGGGGCAGAAATGTAAAAAAATGCAATTTTTTTCCTATATCGCCTCCTTCTGGAAACATTTATGCACACCAGTATTGGGGTAAGAAGGCAAGTGACCCCTCATTAGATGCGGCAGGTTGTTTTCTTTCCAAAATGGTATGGTTTATCTACCTTTTCTTCAATTCTGAATGTGTTATAGCCATTTTTGTACAGGCAAGTCACATTTGAGAAAATGTTAGAAACATCAGAGGTTGTAGTAGGTGTAGTTTTCTACTTCTAGCACCCCCTAAGGTAGGTCAACTCATATCAATGGGGTGTCGTTTGACTCCTAAGAGCACTAGCTAATGAATGCAGTTGAAAATTCCATGGTTTTTACAAAGTTCCATACATTTGAAGGGGCAGAAATGTAAGAAAATGCCTTTTTTTTTCACTAGCGCCACCTCCTGGAAGCATTTGTGCATACCAGCCTTTGGGTAAGAAGGCACGTGACCCCTCATTAGATGCGGAAGGATGTTTTCTTTCCAAAATGGCATTGTTTCTCTACCTTTTCTGCATATCTATTATGGTTATAACCATTTTAGTGCAAGCAGATAATTTCAAAAACAAAAGTGTCAGGTTTACGTACGTGTTCCTAGCACCCACATATTCTATGTTAACCCACACAAATAGGCTACCATTTTTCTCATGTTGGTAGCAGGTACTGAATACAGCAGGAAATGTTATGGTTTTCAAAGATTTTAGTATCTTTGAAGTGGTGGAAATGTAAAAAAACATGTATTTATTCCCATAGCGCCACCTTTTGGAAATATTTGTGCACTTCAGCCCAGGGGGTAGAAAGGCAAGTGACCCCTCATTTGATGCGGGAGAATGTCTACTTTCCAAAATGGTATACCTTTTATACCTTTCCTTCATGTCTCTAACAGTTATGGACATTTTAGTACAAGCCGCCATTTTCGAAGAAGCAAACAGGTAGGTGTAGTGATGTGCTTCTGGCACCCCTAAGGTAGGTCGACTCATTCCAGTGGGGTGTCATTTTTCTCCTAAGAGCACTAGCTAATGAGTACAGTTGGAAATGCCATGGTTTGCACAAATTTCAGTACATTTGAAGGGGCAGAAATGTAAGAAAATGCCTTTTTTTTTCATTAGCGCCACCTTCTGGAGGCATTTGTGCTCTCCAGGCTTGGGGTAACAAAGCAAGTCACCCATCAATAGATGCGGCAGGGTGTCTTCTTTTCAAAATGGTATGGTTTGTGTACCCTTTCTTCACTTCTGTAGTTGTTATAACCATTTGGGTACAGACAAGTAATGTTTGAGAAAATGTTAGAAAAATTTGAGGTTGTAGTAGGTGTCATTTTGCACTTCTAACGCCCCCTGAGGTAGTTAAACTCATACCAATGGGGTGTCATTTTTCTCCTAAGAGCACTAGCTAATGAATACAGTTGGAAATACCATGGTTTGCACATATTTCAGTACATTTGAAGGGGCAGAAATGTAAGAAAATGCCTTTTTTTTTCATTAGTGCCACCTTCTGGAGGCATTTGTGCACTCCAGGCTTGGGGTAACAAGGCAAGTCACCCATCATTAGATGCGGCAGGGTGTCTTCTTTTCAAAATGGTATGGTTTGTGTACCCTTTCTTCACTTCTGTAGTTGTTATAACCATTTGTGTACTGACAAGTAATGTTTGAGAAAATGTTAGAAAAATTTGAGGTTGTAGTAGGTGTCATTTTGCACTTCTAACGCCCCCTGAGGTAGTTAAACTCATACCAATGGGGTGTCATTTTTCTCCTAAGAGCACTAGCTAATGAATACAGTTGGAAATACCATGGTTTGCACATATTTCAGTACATTTGAAGGGGCAGAAATGTAAGAAAATGCCTTTTTTTTTCATTAGTGCCACCTTCTGGAGGCATTTGTGCACTCCAGGCTTGGGGTAACAAGGCAAGTCACCCATCATTAGATGCGGCAGGGTGTCTTCTTTTCAAAATGGTATGGTTTGTGTACCCTTTCTTCACTTCTGTAGTTGTTATAACCATTTGTGTACAGACAAGTAATGTTTGAGAAAATGTTAGAAAAATTTGAGGTTGTAGTAGGTGTCATTTTGCACTTCTAACGCCCCCTGAGGTAGTTAAACTCATACCAATGGGGTGTCATTTTTCTCCTAAGAGCACTAGCTAATGAATACAGTTGGAAATACCATGGTTTGCACATATTTCAGTACATTTGAAGGGACAGAAATGTAAGAAAATGCCTTTTTTTTTCATTAGTGCCACCTTCTGGAGGCATTTGTGCACTCCAGGCTTGGGGTAACAAGGCAAGTCACCCATCATTAGATGCGGCAGGGTGTCTTCTTTTCAAAATGGTATGGTTTGTGTACCCTTTCCTCACTTCTGTAGTTGTTATAACCATTTGTGTACTGACAAGTAATGTTTGAGAAAATGTTAGAAAAATTTGAGGTTGTAGTAGGTGTCATTTTGCACTTCTAACGCCCCCTGAGGTAGTTAAACTCATACCAATGGGGTGTCATTTTTCTCCTAAGAGCACTAGCTAATGAATACAGTTGGAAATGCCATGGTTTTCACAAATTTCAGTACATTTGAAGGGGCAGAAATGTAAGAAAATGCCTTTTTTTTCATTAGCGCCATCTTCTGGAGGCATTTGTGCACACCAGGCTTGGGGTAAGAAGGCAAGTTACCCCTCATTAGATGCGGCAGGTTGTCTACTTTTCCGAAATATATAGTTTTATATAGTTATTCCACTGTTTTAGGGTAGTTTTACCACAAAAACCCTAGAATGCGCATATTAGATTATAAAGTTGAAAATGTCATTTTGCGCTGCTGGTGATTAGGGCTCTACGCTAGCCATGGACGTAGGTAAAACTATACAAATTTGGTATTTTTTTACTCAGGGGACTCGAGGCTTTTTCAAATAATTGAAACTTTTTCAATCAAGGTAAATATTTTTGATACATAGTATGTGATTTTAGCAAAATGAGTAAATTTTCACTTTTTTTTGTCATTATGACATCATAGCTTTTTGCACGATGTAAAATTCTCTTCATGTAAGGTATCACAAGAAAGCTTAATTCGTTCTGAAAAAAACAATATATAGTTTTCCATATGTAACTAAAAATCCCCAGAGGAAATCAAGCCTAAACGGAAGGATAGCAAAAATGTTGAAAAAGTGTCTGGCCTGCAGGGTTCAGAAAATGGCCCGAGCCTCTGGCACTGAAGGGGTTAAAGCCAAGTGCACTAACATATATCATCTTATATATATATATATATATATATATATATATCTTATTCTGTTAAATGATGTGCACACACAGCTGGACATTTTTTCACTATATTTGCCATGGAGTATACCTCCATATACACTTACTTTCATTTAAAGGGTTAAGGTGAAACAGTATGTAAGAGGTTAAAGGGATAGTAGTGTTTCAAAATAAATGCAGCTCCAATTATTCTCCATAGTTTTTGGGCCATGTAGAGCGGTATTATCATTGTCTAGGATGTGTAGTTCCAGAGTAATTGAATTATAACGTGTTCCCCTCCCTCCCCTTGTACCTGTTGTAAGCCGCCTCCCCTTATCTGGTCACTTGACCAGGCAGCTCGCAGCGAGGGACAATCTTCTTATTGTGAGCAGAAGGAGCCCCCTCCCCCCTTGAAGGAGGATGGCAAGTTTTTCCTTATGGTAACAGAAGACTCTCTTGCTGCAGTCCATCCAGACGGTTTTAGATATGTAGAAGGGGAGGGAGGGGGATACTTTATGATTCAGTTACTCTGGAGCTACACATTGTAGAGAATTATGATAACATTCTACATGGCCCCAAAACTGTAAAGAATAATTGGAACTACTTTTATTTTGAAACATTACTATCCCTTTAATCTACATTTTTAAAGCCCCCACTGTTCTAATTGACAGGCAAGCACATTTTTTAACCCTTTGAGTGCCAGAGGGGTACGCAATGCATTGCTATGAGTTGCGTACCCCTCTGGCACTCAAATTGTTAAACCTAGATTACGAGCCAAAAATCATCCAATTTGGTTGAATCCTGGATAACGTGGTGTGCAGAATTTTCCCTTCACACTGGAAAAAATTCCCTTCTGGTCACAATATCTCCTTAACCCCTAGAGTGCCAGGTGGGGACAGTGTACAAGTGGACACAGCTGTACCTGCTCTGCCACGCTCATACAATGTATAGCTAAAATGCAGTCCGTGCAAAAGCCGGTATAACCGGCTTGCAGTGGCTGCATTTTAGCTAAAATGCTGCCTGGCCCTCTTGGGGGGCATGAGGATCAATCCTCATGCCCCCCCAGTTATTGATCTCCCAGCCGATCACGCTGGAAGATCAATATACACAAAGAAGAAGCAGAGTTTCTCCTTTCCCCTCACTCCTACCCGAACTTCCGGGTAGGAGTGGGTGGGACAGGGGAAGCCTCCCAACGTCATCAGTGACATAGTCACCGATGATATTAGGAAAGTTTCCCCGGTCCCACTCACTCCTACCGGTGGTAGGAGAGAAGGGCAGGAGAGCTTTTGCTCTTCTGCGGTCACCATATTGATTTCCCAGCTGATCGGCTCGGAGATCAATAACTGAGGGGGACACCGGGGGGGGGTCCTGATGTTCCCCCACGAGGTCTGATTTAAAAAAAAAAAAAAAAAAAAAAAAAAAAAAAAAAAGGCACTCACATGGTCACTTTTTTGAGAACAGAATTTTGCTAAGGCCTCATTGGGGGGGGGGGATCAGAAGGGGTCTTGATGCCCCTCAATGAGGTCTATAATAAAAAATTAAAATAAGTTAAAAATTAACCCTGTGTGTGCCTCAGTGGGGTCCAATGCAGACCCCTCCCCTCCTGTGGCTCACACAGGGCTTTTATCATTACTTTGTAATCAGAGATTGTTGGTGGGCCATCATGAGTGATCCTGATGATTGATTACAAAGTAATGATAAAAAAAAAAGTTAACCCTCTTGAGTGCTGGAGACCCCTGTGGCACGCATAGGGTCAATTCTTTTGTGGACATATATATTTTTTTTTGACTAAGACCTCATTGGGAGGGATCAGGGGGTCCTGATGCCCCTCAATGAGGTATATAATAATAATATAATAATAATAAAAAAAATATATATTTTTTAACCCTGTGTGTGCCAATGCAGACCCCCTTCCTGTGGCACACACTGGATATTTTATCATTACTTTGTAGTCAGAGCTTATATGGTGGCCATCTGTATACAAAGTAACAATAAAAAAAAAACAAAAACAAAAAAAACGTAACCCTTTGTTTGCCACAAGGGCCCAATGCATTGCTTTGCAATCCACTTGACACCCCTGTGGCACACAAATGATTATTTTTTTTTTCTCCCCTTTTATTATTATTTTTTTTATTCAGACCTTATTGTATGGGTTCGGATGCCCCCAGTGAGGTATACACACAAATATTGGGGGGGAAAGCCCCCAAAAATGCATGTGCCACAGGGGGGGGGTCCAACACAGTGCTTTGCAATGTGTTGGACCCTCTGTGACACACACACTTTTTTTTTTTTTTTTCTTCCATTATTCTGTTTTTAGACTTTGATGGGGGACACCAGGAGTGTTACTGATACCACCTGGCCAACGAGGTATGAATACAAAATAATAATAAAAAAAAAAACTTTGTGTGCAACAGGGGGTCCAACACATTGCTTTTGCAGTGCACTGGGCACCCCTGTTTCATGCACACAAAATGCCTCCAATCCCCCCCCCCCCCCCCCCCCCCCCCCACACACACACACACACACACACACACACACACACACACACACATACCGTATCCCTCTGCCTGGTTCCACAGCCAACTGGCAGTCCCATTCCCCAGCCTGACCCCAAGCCTGTTTCCACTGCCTACTGGTAGGCTCAAAGTACCAGTATGCACTAGATTCAGGCTGGGAATCAATCTTTGTATGAGGGGAACATACAGTGCACACTGGTAGTCACAGATCCCCCATATACACTATCAGACACTGCCCCCCTCCATCACCACTATCCTTGCTCCTCTGCTCATACCCACACACACTGCCTAACCCCTCACTCTCCCACACACTTTGATACACTGGTAGTCACAGGTACGCACGTACACCGGCTGAAGCCCTAGCTTCTTTCATCTGTTAGCCATAAAATCACACATACACTGTTTGCTTTCCCATTCCTCTTTCACTGGTAGGTACGCTCCTGTCACCCGAATTGGTATGTCAACCCATAGCAGTGGGGTACCATTTTTCTTAGGCTTGCAAGAAGTCCTCCTAGGAAATCCCACACCGTTGAACCATTTTAGTATCTTTGAGTTGACTGATGTGTAGAAAAACATGTTTGGTTTTTTCCTTGTAGCACCACATTCTGGAAATAGTTGATCACACCAACTTAGGGGTAAGAAGGCAAGTGACCCCTCATTCAATGCGGCAGTTTGTACTAGGTGTAGTTTTCTACTAGCACCCCCTAAGGTAGGTCAACTCATAACAGTGGGGTGTCATTTGACTCCTAAGAGCACTAGCTAATGAATGTAGTTGAAAATTCCATACATTTGAAGGGGCAGAAATGTAAGAAAATGTTTTTTGTTTTTTCCCTCTCCCTTTAGCACCACATCCTGGAAGCATTTGTGCACATCAGCCTTTGGGTAAGAAGGCAAGTGACCCTCATTAGATGCAGCAGGTTGTTTTCTTTCCAAAATGTCATTATTTATTTACCTTTCCTGCATATCTATTATGGTTATAACCATTTTAGTACAAGCAGATAATTTCAAAAACAAAAGTGTCAGGTTTAAGTACGTGTTCCTAGCACCCACATATTGTATGTTAACCCACACAAATGGGATACCACTTTTTTCATGTTGTTAGCATGTACTACAGCAGGAAATGTTATGGTTTTCAAAGATTTTAGTATCTTTGAAGTGGTGGAAATGTAAAAAAAAAAGAAAGTATTTATTTCTATAGCGCCAACTTTTGGAAATATTTGTCCACTTCAGCCCAGGGATTGAAAGGCAAGTGACCCCTTATTTGATGCGGGAGAATGTCTACGTTCCAAAATGGTATACCTTTTATACCTTTCCTTCATGTCTCTAACCGTTATGAACATTTTAGTACAAGCAGCCATTTTTTGAGGTAGGTGGGTAGGTGTAGTTATATTCTTCTGGCACCCCTAAGATAGGTCGACTCATTCCAATGGGGTTTATTTTTCTCCTAAGAACACTAGCTAATGAATACAGTTGGAAATTCCATAGTTTTCACAGATTTCGGTATAGCTGAAGGGGCAGAAATGTAAGAAAATGCCATTTTGTTTCCTACAGTGCCAGCTTCTGGAAGCATTTGGGCACAACAGGCTTTGGGTAAGAAGACTATTCACCTGTCATTCGATGTGGCAGATTGTCTTCTTTCCAAAATGGTATGGTTTGTGTAGCCTTTCTTCACTTCTCTAGTTGTTATAACCATTTTTGTACAGGCAAGTAATGTTTGAGAAAAAGTAAGAAAAATTAGAGGTTGTAGTAGGTGTAGTTTTGTATTTGTAACGCACCCTAAGATAGGTGAAGTCATACCAATGAGGTGTCATTTTTCTCCAAAGAGCACTAGCTAATGAAGACAGTTGGAAATTCCATATTTTTCACAGATTTCAGTACAGTTGAAGGGGCAGAAATGTAAGAAAATGCCATTTTTTTTTTTACCCGTAGTGCCACCATTTGAAAGCATTTGGGCACAACAGGCTTGGGGCAAGAAGGCAAGTTAACCATCATCAGATGCAGCAGGTTGTCTACTTTTCAGAAATATATAGTTTTATATTGTTATTCCACTGTTTTTAGGGTAGCTTTACCACAAAACCCCTAGAATGCGCTTATTAGTTCATAAAATTGAAAATACCATTTTGCGCTCCTGGTGATTAGCGCTCTGCGCTAGCCATGGCCTTGGTAAAACTATACAAATTTGGTATTTTTTTTTTATTTGGAGGACTCAGGGCTTTTTGAAATAATTGAAACTTTCGCAATCAAGGTAAATGTTTTTGATACATAGTATGTGATTTTTTTCAAAATTAGTAAATTTACCCTTTTTATGTCATTATGACATCATAGCTTTTTGCACGATGCAAAATTCTCTTCGTGTAAGGTACCATGAGAAAGCTCAATTCATTCTGAAAACAAAAAAATACATAGTTTTCCATATGTAACTAGAAATTCCCAGAGTAAATCAAGCCTAAACAGAAGGATAGCAAAAATGCTGAAAAAGTGTCTGGTCTGCAGGGTACAGGAAATGGCCCAAGCCTCTGGCACTGAAGGGGTTAAGGACAAGGGGTTATTTAACATCTTGGGTGCGAGAGGTCTTGTACATTTCTGGCTAATTGGTTAAAACATTTCTGTAGTCTCATTTTAAAACCACATTAGAAGATGTTGAAGATTGTGGATTGTAATTGAGTTAAAGAGGCTGTGAAATGTTATTGTATTTTTAGCCTCTGGGTTTCACAGACTGACAGGAAACTATAGTTAATCATGGTAAATGTGATTCACAATAACAAGATATTTGTTCCATATGTCATTCTTGGAAACATTAGTTTTGGTTATTTGCATTGTTACCTATCATCTGCAAATTGATCTTATGTCGCAATTTTATTCCTACATGCATTTTTACTTCTGGTTTGCTTTTAACGTGAGGTAAAATGTTTCATGTCCCGGGTTCTTAAGGGAACTGTTGTTATTTATACACATACAAATTTTTTTTTTTTTTTTTTTTTCTTTTTGAGACAGGTTAAAACAGTTGTTTAAATCTCACTGATTCTCATGTAATAAGGACGGGCTGGGGAAATTTGACTTGCCATGGGGGACACAAATCTCATTTGATTTACATTTTTTCCCTTGAAGGATAGAGGTCTCCAACCCTGGCTTACAGTGGGTTATAATGGAAATGTAAGGATTTTCTTTCTGTGTCCTTATCCATGGCGATAGAGACAAATGGGATATACATCAGCACCCCCCAGCTGGAGTAGGACCAAACTTAAAATACAAAAGGAAGCTCCCTGCTTCCCTCGGCAGTAATTTTTGGTCCTACGCCAACTGGGGTAGGAGCACGGCAGTCAGCTCCTACCTTTTTTTTTTATTTTTAGCACATCAAAAGCCGTTTTTCTTGCTGCTCAGTCCGGGGGAAAAGGATCTCCCGAGGTCCTTGCTTCGCTTCAGCTGGCAAGGTAAAAGTGGATCTGCTGGACACCTTGAATCTCCCTCAGTAGGTAGAGATTCGGCACCTTCGGCAACACGTTATAATGACGTCATCGGCAGGTGTCCGAACTGGAGAGACTGATACCACTGAGCACCGGTGACAGAATATGCTCGTCCCATGGACCTGCTCCCTTCTACCAACATGCTTACTACGTGGGAAAGGTAAGGGCTATGAGCCAACCCCATTTGTTTGCTTTTCCTGATTTGAGTAGGCTGGGCTTATGCGTTCCAGGGTGAAACGCACGCCTAGGGCCTACACTATATAAACAATCCATGCTGGAGCCTGTTTGTGCAGTTGTTTTGATGTGATTATTTATTTATTCTAGTAAATTAAAAGTTACATTTTAAATTTATCTTGGATATGTCTTCTTCTTCAAAAAATGTACCTGTCAAGGATATGGAAAAAGAGAAGGATAAAGACAAAGGAAATATTGATAAAGAGGATAAGAATCCCCAGAAAACAAAAGTTTGCATGAAGATTCTTCCAAGTTATGTTCAGAGTGTTTGAAGAAAGCTGCTAATACAGATGTACCATCCCAGTTCCAAGATTTTCTATCTTGGATGGAGAATTCAATGCAAGAGACCTTTTCTTTCATTCAAGCATCTTCCGTTTCTAGAAAAAGACCCAGAATTGAGGACCCTGGGAGCGGACGTCATCCAGACACATGGAAGTAGATGAATCCAGCCTCTTTGAAGACCTTTCTGATTACTCTTCAGAAGAAGAAGGGGAGATACTGGAAGAAGATGAAGGTACTTTTAACATTGCTAAAATGGGACCCTTCCTTAAGAGTCTACGTAAAACCCTGGGGTTAACAGAAGAGACCAAGGAGCAGGGCATATTGGACGTGGCCTTTCTTGGCAAAAAGAAAGTATCTGATATGATAAAGACAGAGTGGAAGAAGGGAGATAAGAGTAGCAGAATCCAGGCGATTTCACAAAATGTATCCTTTTAAAGAGGAAGACTCTTCAGCATGGACAACACCCCCAAGGTAGATGCTCCTATTGCCCAACTGACAAAAAAATACCACACTCCCCATGGAAGACGGTTCTTCACTAAGCGACCCGATGGACAGGAGATCAGAAGCCACCCTAAAGAAGGACTTTAATATTTTGTGGAAAAACAGCTTTGACTTGTATGTCAAGAACAATAAGAATTTGGTGGTTCCGAAGTAGAAGAAAAAATTGAATCTTCAATGTCCAGGTCAAAATTGATGAAAGAAGTGGCCTTCATTAAAGATGCAGTTGGATACTCATGTGACTCCTCCTGGGATATGATCAGGTTAGCTGCCCGATCCTCCTCTCTCTCCATTACAGCCAGAACAGCTCTATGGATGAGACCTTGGGGGGCTGACCCCTCTCTTGAAAAATAAGCTAGTGTCTCTACCATTTTCTGGATCCACTCTTTTTGGGAAGCAATTAGAGGAAATCATTAAAAGTCACTGGGGGGAAAAGTTCCTTCCTCCCACAGGATAGGAAGGGAAGAGCTTCCCCATCAGGAGCATCTTGCAGAAACCGAAGATCCTTTCGTGAATCAAGGCATTTTCAATCAGCTAGAACTTTTGACCAAAGAAGGGGTAATTATGGCCAGCCCTCAAGAGGTTCATTTAAAAGACCTGGACCCAGAGGTAACCAATTCAAGAAAGACATCTCATGAAATGCGGAGGACCCTGCCTCTGATTCCAGTCGGCGGTTCCCTGGAAAATTTCCTACAAGCCTGGAAGAAATTAACCACCCCAGACAAGTGGATAATTCAAATATTAGAAGCAGGATGTCCCTTAGAATTCAACCGCATACCTCTCAGAAATCTTTTCAGAACATCAATGATGCCAAAAGGCCTTATAAGAGCAAAGGAATTAATGGGTTCTGTCCAAGACCTAGACCTAAAGAGAGTAATAGAACCAGTACCTCTCCAAAACAGAGAAGGCTTTTATTCAGTAATATTTACAGTCCCAAAATCATCAGGAGGGATCAGAACAATCCTAGATTTAAAGACCTTGAATTTAGCCATAAGACCAAAGCACTTCAAGATGGAGACAACAACATCATCTGTAATTCAGACTGTCCGTCCAGCGACTTTTCTCACGACGGTGGATCACATGGATGCTTATTATCACATCAAAGTAGCTCCGTTTCATCGCAGATTACTAAGGTTTCGCTTCATGGACCAACCTTGGCAATTCAGAGCTCTGCCATTTGGTCTATCTTCGGCTCTGAGAATCTTTTCAAAGGTATTAACGGTGGCTCTAGAGCCCCTGAGGCTGAGGGGAATTACAATTCTAGATGACCTTCTCATTGTATCTCAATAAGTGACCCAATCAGAATTAAACACCCAGATAACTTTGCAGCAGCTGCAGCCGTCTCCACTTCTAAACTTCCTGGGCATGACTTTCAACACCAAGAAGAACATAGTAACACCATCTTCTTCAAGGTTTGAAGGGATCATCAACCGGGTCAGGACTTTCAGGAAACACCAGGTTCACAAGGCCCATGAATATATGAAAATAATAGGAGTAATGAACTCCTGCATTCACATTGTGCCATGGGCCAGGATTCACATAAGCTCTTTTCAAATCTTGTTCTTAACCCATTGGAACAAAAATCCACAAAACACCTCTCAAAGGATTTGTCTGACCCCACGAGTAAAGTTTGATCCGATGTGGTGGATGGATCCAAGAAATCTAAGAAAGGGAACTTCTCTCCAGGATCTACATTGGCAGAGAATATCGACAGACACAAGTCAGTCAGGATGGGGGGGATGCTGGAACAACATCTCCCTTCAAGCGGTATGGTCTCAGCAAGAAAAAACCCTCTACATAAATGTCCTAGAGCTCAGAGCGATGCGACTCTCTCTAGAAGGTATGAAGAAATTTGTCAAGAATCAACCAGTTCAAATCATATCAGACAGCATGGTGGCAGTCCTCTACATAAAAAACCAGGGAGGAACAAGAAGCAAAGCCCTAAATTCAGAATCAGAAAAGATACTGAGTTGGTCAGAAAAGAACCTAGTAGCAATATCCGCTATCCACATAGCAGGAACTCAAAACTTCCAAGCAGACTATTTAAGCAGGAACAAGTTGGATCCAGGAGAGTGGTTACTCAACGAGGAAATATACAATCAGATTGTCAAGAAGTGGGGAAAACCAGTGATAGACCTAATGGCATCCTGGGAGAACACGAAATGCAACATCTTCTTCTCCAGGACAAAACATCCACAGGCACAGGCAGTGGATGCCGTGGCTCAGTCATGGAACTTTCCCCTAGCATATATATTTCCTCCAACCCCAATGATTCCAAAGGTTCTGAGGAAGATCATATACGAGGGAGTGAATGTTTTTCTCATAGCTCTAGAATGGCAGAGAAGAATATGGTTCTCAGAGTTGATCAACATATCAATAGAGGATCCATGGCCCCTTCCGAACAGGTCAGATCTTCTTGCCCAGGGACCAATTCTTCATCAAAATCCAGCCTTTTTGAAACTGATGGCTTGGAGGCTGAGAGGAATTCATTAAGATCAAGAGGACTGTCAGAATCTGTCATAATACCATTATTGATGGAAGACAAAAGTCCACTTCCAAAAAATACTGCAGGGTTTGGAGAACTTTCTCAGGGTGGTGCAAAACTGAGAATGTGCATATATCCTTCATTAACACTACTCATATCCTGAGTTTTTTACAACAAGGATTTGAAAAGGGTTTATGTCCATCAACTATAAAAGTGCATCTTTTGGCATTATCAGCATTATTGGCAAATCAATTCGCAGAGGAAGATTTGGTCAAAAGATATCTAAAGGCTATAACCAAGGTCAGACGAAGAGTAAGAAGAGTCATTCCTCCTTGGAACCTGAATATGATATTAGACCAGTTATCTTCATCTCTTAGGTTTGAGCCTTTAGAAGATATACCTCTGAAGATGCTTACTCTAAAAACTGCTTTTCTCACTGCAGTGACCTCTGCGATGAGAGTATCGGAAATCCAGGCTTTATCAGCAAAACCATCCTCTACAGTTTTTCATCAAGATAAAATAGTTCTAAGAACTAAGCCGGCTTTCAGATCAAAGGTGGTGGTATCTGATTTCCATCTGAACCAAGACATCCTATTACAATATTTTTGTCCAAATCCAAAGGGAGTAAAAGAGGAGAAGCTTTACAAGCTGGATCTAGTCAGATGTGTTTCGGTCTATCTCAGTAGAACCCAGGGGTTTAGAAAAGTGGATTCGCAGTTCGTACATTTCCAGGTGAAATACAAAGGATCACCAGCCTCAAAATCTTCCCTTTCAAGATGGATAACTCAGTTCATAAGAATGGCCTATCTGGAAGCAGGAAATGTTCCTCCAAAAATCCTTATGGCACATTCCACCTGTGCAGTTGCTACATCTTGGGCATCAAGAGCCTCTGCTTCTCCGGAGGAAATTTCCACTTTTATCAGACATTATCAAATTGATGTACATGCCTCCGCAGAGGCAAAATTTGGGAGGAAGGTCCTTGATGCAGCAGTCCATTCCATATCAGTAAGACTAGCCTGTATTTTTTATTTTTCCCTATTTTAGTCTATTTCGACAGAATCATGTGGATGGGCAGGCACATGATTATTCTCAATTTTTTTTTTTTTTTTTTAGGGACACCTTATTTTATACCCACCCTTTTATTTACTGCTTGGGTTTGTCCCATTTGACTCTATCTCCATGGATAGGGACACAGAAGAAAGGGAGTAATTTTTCTTACTGGTATTTCCTTTTCTTCTGTGTCCCTCCATGGTGCTTCCTGCCCATTAACCATCTCTGTATTATATTTTTCAGCTATGACAATAAATGACTGCCGAGGGAAGCAGGGAGTTACCTTTTGTATTTTAAGTTTGGTCCTACGCCAGCTGGGGGGCACTGATGTTTATCCCATTTGTCTCTATCGCCATGGAGGGACACAGAAGAAAAGGAAATATCAGTAAGAAAAATTTCTCTCTTCGTCTCTTATGGTTCAGATGATTGCTTCAGGATTGTGCCATTTCTCTTAGAACATCAGACACATGGTCACAGTACTGATTTTCACAGTTATGTAAGTAATGTTACACCTTTTATTAACAAACTCCTCCTTTCAGCTTGTTTTCCAATCTTTTCTTCTTTTCCCATTGTCTCAATGTTGCTTGCCTCCTCGTCTTTCTCTCTCTCTATCACATATTACCCATCTCCAGCTGTTTCCTGCTTGTACCTCCCTTACATTGCTGCTGCTGCTGCTGCTGCTGCGGCTGCTGCTGCTACTACTACTTACTACTACTACTTACTACTAGTAGCTCTTGACCCTCCTTTTACATTCCAGTATTATTTATTTTTTATTTGTTTCACTGCTCTTGGTAATCTCCTGCAGCTAATGCACTCTGCTGGTAACAAACAAAAATCATTGACCACAGTTTAAAGTCCAGTAGTCGTGCTAACACAGACTTGACATGCAGGGTGGATTTGAGGGTGTTTTCTTGAGCTTCAGAGCAAGAGGAACATTCCTAAAGGCCATTATGATTTGTACTCTGCTTACATGGCAAAATTATACATGTGCGTATAAGTCTTTTACTTTTCCTATTCTTGTAAACTCAAAAAATAGTTCTGCTAGGTGGACAAAGCGGCCACCTGCAGACGTTCATAAGAGATTTTGGAGTTAAGACGCTAAATGAATGGTTGTGCCTACTAATAATATATTGTCTGGTGCTCAGGTGGGGCATCTGTCATAATGCCTGTATCCAGAGGAATGTGAGAGAACATGGGCTTCTACAGTTCTGTTAGCAATGGAAAAGAGCCGTATGACATCTAGTAGAATTTAGCAGTTTGTCACTGTTTTCATGCCTATATTTATTGGGTAAGGAAATGGCTTGTTCTTTTTGATAAATTAGGTATTTTGGTTTTAAAGTCATTTTGTACTAAATAAATTACTACAACAAATGTTCTGTATGTTTACTATAACTATTTTTGTTTTGTTTAACAATGTTTTAGTATGTGTCTAGCATGCAGCCTCTTTCCCCAAACTCAAACAGCATTCTACCCTACTTTATAGCAACCAGTGTTGTGTAAATATGATGTCATGATGCTTGGAGTCGGCAGTGCCATGACTGGGCATTATGCACTTTTTATAATTTATGATTTGGCTTGCTCAAAGGACAGTAGTGACCAGCTATGTATAATTAGTGAGCCGTGTGTATAACGCCTATTTTGTGGTAGGAAACCGTAACATTTACTCCTCCTTTGTTGAAGAGAAACTGATGGTGTATCGTAAAAAATAACCCCAGAATGCAGAGAGCACTCTAGCTGACTTCTGGTAACGGACCTATATGTTGTTATTTATTTTTTTCCTTGCATAGTATTTGCAGTTGTTTGTATTTACGTATGTTAGTAATTTGAAGTGTACCTTTCTTTCCTATGTCTTCACAATATACTATAGGCTTCAGCATATAGGCTTCAGCAATCTGAATGGAAAATCTTAAAGGGATTTATCAGACTGCAAACTGAAGTGACCAGTGATGGCTTTATTAAAAGTTATTGCAACTAAATAGATAAAAAAATAAAAATATATACGTTATAAGGTTATTGTATTGACTGGTATACATACAGTTTTTCTGTTGCATTTTATGGTATCGGAGAGCTCCAAGCTACAGGGTTCATCATTGGATGTGATGGTAACAGCTCCATTACTCCAAGACAGTTTGAACAAAGCAATATGATTTCTTCCACACAAACAACCCTTCTTTTCTTTTTTTTTTTTTTTTTTTTTTTTTTTGAAGGCTTTTTCTTGCCTGTCAAAACAAGGATACTACTGATGGGAGATACCTTGTTCAGAAATTATTATAAAGCAAAATTACTTTTTGGTATGGGGAATACAGTATATTCATGGTCTCTCCATTTTATTGAGGTGCTGTTTCTATTTATGTTGACTTTTGTTAGCTGGTTTGCACCATCGTTAACTCCTGGTGCCTCCTTGCTCTCTACTTTTGCTATTACATAGGTAACTAGGTCTATGAAAAAACGTTCTCATTCTAGTTGCTTTTCACTATATTTCATCTCATTAAATTTCACAATTATAAATATAACATATGGTAACATACACATAAAGTTTTGACATGCACAAATTATTTATTATTGTAAACAAGGGGTTATTTTAAATACATAGTATATGACCTTTTTCCTTGAGTAGGTTGCCTCACTTTGGTATTGCCTTTAATATTCTTTCCAAAGACTGTATGTAGTTTGCAGTGGGGGTGGTTGTACCTATAAAAGGGACTTTTCGTGTTCCAGTACTTTTGGCTCTCTGCCCACTCTCTCAGTGCCGATGATTGATTTATTTTTATTTTTTTTTCTTTAAAGGAATAGTAACACTTAATATTTAGTAAAATTTATATTGTAAGGTTTATCCTCCTGAGTAAAACAAGGGCACTCCCACTGCTAAGAGGTGTTTTATTAAAAAGTTATAGCAGCTCAAACTTGAATTTTTTTTTTAAGTGCAATATAACTTTGGCCTCAAATTGTATAATGGCGCTGTTGCTACATCATCTTATGGAATGTTCTGGTCAAAATTTCAGGCCATTGAGATACTGCACCTAAATAAAATTCACATTTCAGCTGTTCTAACTTTTTAATAAAACACCTTTTAGCAGTGGGAGTGCCCTTGTTGTACTCAGGAGGATAAACCTTATAATATACATTTTACTATATACCAAGTGTTTACTATCCCTTTAAAGAGTCAGTCTAACCAGGAGGACACTAGATATATTTGGGTTGGTTAGCAATGTTTTATAACATGGGCATTCAACGCCTTTCCCTAAAGAACAATTTTTAAGTGCAAGTGTGTTTATTTTAGAATCTATCTATCTATAATTCTGAATCCATCATGATGTGATTTTCTTTTTATGGCTATGTCTGTCTGGGAGGGATGATCAATTTTTAGATTCCGAACCAAAAGGATCCGCCAAGGAGGATCTGGTGGTTCTTATTTCTAAGAATATATATATATATTTTTTTAATGTGAAAGTATTTTATCAGGAAGAATACATTGAGATTATCTCTCGTTTCTCGGTATGTCCTGGTCTCAGCCTTTCACCCTTCTGGAGGTAGATAAAATGAGCTCACCTTGCCAGGACTAGAACCTGCAACCTTGCTGCTTGAACAGATTCTACAGCTGTTGCCTTAAAGGGATCGTAATGTCAGGATTAGCTATGTGGTAGATACAATTAAAAAAAGATTACTTCTGCTTATTCGGATCTCTCAAACAGTTCTGGTTTGAGAGATATACAAAAGTAAAGTTCTCCGCTCCCTCCCCTTTCTGCTTGACGAGCTGTAAAGCTCTTCAGCAGCGCCGACATAACAATATCTAAAAATAAATACTTAATCGGAATGGTCTATGTGTGCTTGCAAACCAGGCACATGATGTAGACCGTTCCGATGAATTATTTATTTTTAGGTATTGCTATGTCAGGGCTGCTGAAGAGCTGCCGTCTGGTCCCAGGACTAGGATCTCATGCCATCAGCTATAAGCTGATGTACGAGAAAGGGGAGGGAGCGGAGAACTTTATTTTATAACGGTTTGAGAGAGATATGAATAAGCGCAAGTTATTTTTTTATTTGTATCTACCATATAGCTAATACTTTTTTCCTGACATTACTATCCCTTTAACCAACTCAGCCTAAGCTAATGGTTACATTACTGAAGTGGCCTTTGATGTCTCTAAGCATGGGACAGGGGTAATTTAATCAGGGACTTACTGTTTTACCTTTTGAGGCCACAACTCCTCTAAAAACATTCTTGCAATCATGATCTTGGTACAGGAGCTTTGTCCCCAGGTAGCTGTTGGACTCTGGACAATGGAAATTTGTGAAGGAGCAGACCTGGTGGGGGATCTCTTGTAGAACTGGTGGCATTTGGACTTCTGTTTTTTCCTTTCCATTGTTCAGCTCACACAGGAGGCATCTGGACCAGCAAGATCTCTGTTTGGGCAGCCCAGCACCTGACACTCTCCCCTTCAGCCCAACCTTGCAGAGAAGCTCTTTCTTATTTTTGTCTTCTCTTTTCTTATGTTGGGGGATTTCTGCTATATCAGAACCCAAGGGAAACATGGGTAAGCCTAAGACTAACAAAGCTATGAGGAGAGGGCGAGGTTCTTCAGTGGTCCACTGTACCGTTTTTCTGTCAAGAGAAATCCCAGAAAATGTGCAGGATGTATCAAGAAATTGCCTATCTCGGACACATCTAAATTTTGTCTGGAATGTTTGAGAAAAGCTGCTGGTCAGGATATGCCATTGCAGTTTCAAGACTTATCATGGATTAAGTCCTCTATGCAGGAGACTTTTGTGGCAATGCAGGAGACTGCAGCACCAAGGAAAACTATTGATGCTCCAAACGAGGGTCCTTCTACCAGGGTTCAGGAGCACAAGGAAATCCCTAGCATCCAGGAGCTGGTATATGTTTATTACTCCATGGGAGAGATTGTGGAGGAATCAGAATAGTTTAATACTCAGAAAGTAGAGTCTCTACAAGTGTGAGAGAGATCCTGGCTTTAAAGCGAGTGTTTCACATATAACCATTAACCCCTCTATTGCTCAATCTCCCCGATACATGTATAAAATACAAATAAAAGTGCTGTATTATAAGTCATGGTTGTTTTAAAATCTAATGTTTAAGTTGTAGTCACTCACGAAGAAGAGCGGTGCCATACTGCTTACATTGCTGTCAAGATTAATTGCAGTACTGGAGGCTGGGCGTGACCTCGCTGGTTTGGCCCGTGCCATTGTGCACACATCATGCCTGTAATCTCAGTCATGCCCGCATCCAATGATTAATCGTTCCGTTTCAGTGACGGTCCGCTCTGCTTGCTCCTTCTCTATTTTTAGCATGCGGCCATGGTACGATACGATTCAGTGCACAAGCGTACCTGGTCTAAAGGTGAGAGGGAGATTGGGCGTGCACTTTACAGAGAATGGGGACGGATTCAGTTTCAATGCGGTACAGCTTGTACTGTACTGTGGACCCCTCTGGCAGTCAAAGGGTTAATTTAGGATGGAAACCATTTCCACAGTATTAAAGGCCATTCCACCTCAAGCCTTTCTTATGTCTATAGATCTATAGGTTGCTCATCACCATAACCTCAGCAGGCCATGTCACTGAAAATGTCTAAGATTTGCTCTGGAAAGTCATCACTATCATTTCAGGGCCCTCCCATTTGACCTGTGATCAACTCCCAGGGATTTAACAAAATCTTTTGTTAGTTTCATTACAGACCTTAAGGCAGGAAGTGATCTCTACAATACCTTTATATGGACAACACATTTGTAGATGTCATGCCTGGAATTGTGGCATGAAATCTTGGACAGAAGTCTGGCAAGTCACGGTTTGCTGATAAGCAGGGAGAAGAGTCTGCTAACACTGGTCTTTCTGGGAATATGTCTGGGCATGCAAGAAAAAGGCTTACCTCTCAGAAGACCAGATTTTTTTTTTTTTTTTTTTTTTTTTTGCGCAGCTAAGGATTTCATGGAACTGATAGGAATTCTAACATCAACCATTCAGATTATTCCATGGGCCATATTTTATTTCAGGAAAATTCAGAACAACATTCTGAGGTTTTGTTACAAGAAGAGAAACAATACCTGGCAAAGAATCCCCTTCCTGGTATTAGTAACAAGGGATCTCAGGTGGTGAATCAACAAGGAGAATCTTCATCAAGGTCATCTATTTCAGAAACCATGCTGGTAGTCATCATGATAGAAGCAAGTCTTTAAGGCTGGGGAGGAGTGTGGAACCATGTTGTATCCCAGGGAAAGTGGTAAAGGAGAAATCAAAACTGCACATAAACCTCTTGGAAGTGAAAGTCATAAGGAGGTGCTTCAGAAGACTCAAACTTGTGTATCTCAGGAAAGGTGGATCAGGTTGGTGAATCAGGTTGGATAGTATAGCTGCTGGTATGTACCTGAAGAACTTGGGGGGGAGGGGTACGTGAAGCAAATTGGAGTGCAGAAGCAGTGAGAGTGTTGAGGTGGTCAAACTTTGAAAGGATATCGGCTTCTCACATCATATCTCTCTGCATCATCCAGGAAGACTATCTAAGCTGAATCCCAGTGGACTAAGGTGAGTGGTCTGTAAAGCAAAGGGTCTTCCAGAAAGTGGTTGACATGTGGGGGAAGCCAAAAGTAGACCTCATGGCAGCAAATCAATTCAAGAAATTCGAGCAATCCTTCTCCCACTAGAAAGACCCAGAGTTTGTGCCAGGATGCCCTGAAGGTAACATGACATTTCCTCTGATTCCAATCATCTTGGATGTTCCAAAAATCACAAAGCACAAGGGGGTAATAATACTAATAGCCCCAAACTGTCCCAAAAAGTTTGGTTTTTGGATCTGGTTCCGTTATCTACAGCACTTCCCTGTCTTCTTCCTCTAACCTACAATCTCCTGAGCCAGGAACCAGTCTTTCACCCCAGTCTAGCCTTTCCGAAGTTAATGGCTTGATTTGTTAAATGGCAGTAGTCGTTCTCCAGAGGTAAACTGGAATCTGATCCTGAATTATTTCTAGAGAAACAGTATCCTCAGCTAAGATATTGTATTTTCTGTAAAGAGGTTTTGACTTTGGTCTTAGATCAGCATTAATAAAACTTCATCTAAGACGTTATCCATTAAGACTAGAGGAGAGAGAAAAGCATAGTTTTTTTACAGTAAGGGCATTAAAGTTGTGGGATTCTTTGCCTTGGGATGCTGTGCTTGTAGCAGATTTATAAAAAGTAATGGATACCTATCTAGCAGAGAACAATATTGAGGATTATGATGGCTTCAAAGCATATAAGATGTTGAACCAGGGAAATATCTGACTTTCAATTGGAGTCAGGAAGGATTTTTTTTTACCCAGTTGGGGGTTAATTGGAAATGACTTCCGTGGGTTTATTTTACCTTCCCCTGGATCAACAGGGGTGATTTGGCGTGGGCTGGTCTTGATGGACGTGTGTGCGTCCCTCCCCCAGCCTCATCAGCTATGTTGTTATATATGTTACTATGTTAACTATCAGTCCTGATAGAAGTGTTGGCGACTGTTTGTTTGTTGAAGACGACCTGGTAAAGAGATTTATCAAAGAACTGGATTATTCCAGTCCCACCCACTTTGATGCAAATTACTTAAATTGGACACTTCCACCCCAGGCCTTAGTGGACCTCTGTAGGCTTGGGACAGGAACATTTGTATGTTCATAATATATAAATGCACTTAATTTTATATGATTTGTGGATGTTGATGCTGTATTACAAAAAATATGATGGTTCATGATCATTGTCCACTGAAAACAGCTGTGAGCTGCAGTGTGACAGAACTATGCAGTTTTAATGTTTGGTAGAGACATTGTTTCTTGGTAAAACCAGATTTCTCTGCAGATTGTTGTTCACACAACATGAAAATAATAAAGTGAACAGAAATGTTTTGGGTTCTAAAAAATAGTTCTTCTATCCAAAGCAGTGCATGATTAGGCCTGTGTTTACACTTTGAAAATGTATATTTTGTATTTGTTAAAAGAGATACATTGTGTGTTCCATTGTCAAACCGGTTTTACAAGAAGGCTATGGTGCACGTCAGGTTGGCCTAATTAAAGTGAACAGGACACGTTTAGTCACTATTAACAGATAATTAAAAGGTTCCTGTATGTTGTATTAGCTGTTTTCCTGTTAAATGGATGGCATCTGAAAAATGAATCTTTGTTTTGGTGGCATGTGGCACTTACTGCTATTTACCTGCACTGTATGCACATTAGTCCTGTATGTTCAAAAGAAAAGGGGAGGAATTCTGGGGAAAGCCACTTTTTACTATAGGGGAGAACTAAAAATTCCCATTCCTTTGCAATGTGTTGGAGACCTCTCTAGCATTCAAGGAGTTAAAATCAGCATTAAATCAGGAATTTTTAGTTCTCCTCTATAGTGCAAGTGGTTTGCACCAGAGTTCCAACCTTTTCTTTTGAACGTATGGCCCTAAATGAACCGCATGCTTTGCTGTTCAAAATACCTCCCAGTGTGAGGACGTGTCATAGGTTCATTCATAGTACAGGCAGATTAGCTAATTTGCATAAGGTTCCACTTAGTGCCTTCAGTTAAATGAAGGTTAATTTCTCAAATTATAGGCAAATGGCTAGCATATAACACACAGGGAGTTTTTGATTCTCTTTATTATAAGGTGGTGATTCCACTGTAAGTTGAACATGTTACTTACTCAGAAATGTTGGAGGATGCATGTTTAACCCTTTTTGTGCCAGAGATGTATCCAGTGCATTGCAACACATTGTGTTACCTCTCTGTCACTCATAGGGTTAATATAGCTTTGATCTGTTTGTACAAAGACAAATGTAAAGCAATTCTGGGGCACACTAACTGCACAGTATTAAATATTAATCATAATTCATTTTGAAGGGATAGTAATGTTTACAAATACAAGTAGCTCAGATCGTTTGTCGTACTGATGTGTGAGACACTGAAAGTTCAGAACTTGCTAGTTATGCTGTAATTGTATGATTAATTTTACCCCTCCTGTGCGTTCTCTCGACATAAGCGTTTTCTGTCTTGGATTCAACAGCTGATCACAATGAGGGACAATCTTCAGTCAGTATCTGGAAAAAAAAAAAACCCTGCCCTCCTCCGTTGAGGAGGGCAGGTTTTTCCTTATGATGACAGAGGGAAGATTGTCCCTCGTTGTGATCTGTCTGGATGTCAGATCTGAGGGGAATTGGCTTCCAAATGGGAAAAGGGGCAGGAGGGGTAAAATTCATCATATGATTACAGTGCAGCTAGCAAGTTATTAACTTTCAGAGCCTCACACATCATAAGTATTCATTATGACAAACAATCTGAGCTGCTTGTTTCTGTAAAGATTACTATCCCTTTAATGAGGTAATTAACCACTTGTATGCTGGACATTTCTCTGAATCATGGTTTTAACCTTTGATTGCTTGAATGGTCTACATCAAGTTGTGTCTAAGATTTTTTTTGTTGCCTGTAGTGCAGTTGATTTAGCCCAGAATTTCTCTGCTTTTGTGTTTATAATACGGGTAAAGCCACTCGGCCAATAAAGATATCATTTTTACTCTACTATTCTTCTGCATGTGTTTGTATAAATAGCCCTTTACTGTTAAAATGACATAGACATAGGAAGTGTGAGTGGAGAATAAGAAATAATAATAATTTTTTTTTCCCCCCTCGTTAGCTTCAGAATGAGGATGACTCCTCAGAAGCCCTGGCTGTAGAACAACCTTCAACCTCTACGCAATCATCTCAGGCTGTGCCAACATCAACAAGCTCCTCAACTGATGTCTCTCCCCCTCCCTATAGTAGCATTGTTGTGGAAACAACTACAGATTCAGGTATGTGGCTGCTCGTAAGGTTGGGATAAAAGGTGAATACTCTCCTCTAACATTAGGATAACTACAATTAAAAAAAAAAAAAAAAAAAAGTTGGTAAAATCACAGGATTGTGGAGAATAGTAACTGCACCATAAGCATAGGGAATACGTACAAACAAATTCTGATTTAATTATGTTGTGATTTTAAGTTTTAACACTTTCAATACTTATAAGGTTTCAAACTCCCTTTGATTTATATGTATAGTTTTTAACCCCATGTGACGAAGGTCCTGTGAGATGAATACCCAGACCATGGGGTAGATGCAAATAAAAAAGAACACTTCGTTTTGTTGACTCTCAGTGGGCACTTTGTTCAAAAGAAAAGTGCAATAATTCTGCTGCAAACCATCTACACCAGAGGTAACAAACAAAAATTTAGATGGGTCTTTAAACTCCTTCATTGTTAGATAGATCTCGAATGTATTTAAATCATTTGAAATTATTTGTCCCTTGTAGGGCAGTTAACTACTCCATGACCTGTAGATACTAGATGGAGAACTGCTTGTTCACTGCAGTGTAAGAAAGTAACACCTATACTGAGCTAATAGGATATGGCCCCTATGAAGTAGACCATGACTCTGCATATTTTAAACTAGTTAGAAATATATAGAAATATTATATTGGATACTCTCTTCGTATATACCAGAGTGCCCTCATTTGAGTATTTCCACAGGAATTGGCAACTCCCTAAATCTGATTCCTGGCAATATAGACAACTGCCTCTCTTCATCATGGACCTATTGGCGAAGGGTTATTCCTGAAGCGGTTTGACCCCTTTTAAAAATGCAATTAAGACCCCATTCAGTCTCTAAACTGTATAAATGGTTACTCGACACGTAGAGTACAAACCATATTTTATCAGTCAATGGGAATCTGAATTGTAAACTGGCCCCTTTGTCTGCTTGACTGATGACATTTATGCATTTTATATCTGGGGTGCAGTATACAGCGACATGGTAAACTAACTTCAGATTCCTCACCTGGTGGTATTACACCCCGATCAGTTTGGCCAGCATGTTCCCACTGTACTCTAGACTGTCCTGGAAGTGTCTTCAAGAGGGCGGTTCAATGTTTCACATATGGTGGTAGTGCTTCAACATAGGCTACTATCCTACTTACTCAGTGCATCCAAACAATTGATCCCTCTTCACTGGAAGTCACAAACGCCTCCGTCTGTCCATGATTGGCAGAAAAGAGTTGATGCTATAGCGTGATTAGAGGCGGTTGATGCTAGAGTACTAGGCAGACAGGACCTTTACTCCCAGGTATGAGAGCCTTGCCTTCTTTTTCTTTCTCTTTTGCCATGACTGTCCGTTTTAACCCTCAGAGTCCGTAATCGGAATCTCAGGTTCCCCTTACCATTCCTATTATTTAGCATCACTCCCTTGGAGCCAATGAACAAGTCTCTAGTCCCACCAGAATCTATATTAGTCGGTCAAGGTTTTTGGCATCCTTGCCAGACACTGTCGAGGGTATGGCTGTTTGCCAGTACCCTCAAGCCTCCTGTTTCCTCCCTTGGCCCCCTCTGTCCATACTGGGCTGAATGCTCTCTACCATGAACTGCATCTGAGTGCTGACCACTCTAACAGCTCAGTTCTAAATACTGGTTTTCTTTCTTCCTTGTGGAAGGTTTATTTCAATATGTCCTTCAAATGCTGATCTTTGGTTCTTCTCCTCATGTGTATGTAATCGTATAAGATTGGACTCTTTTGTTAGGGAGACAACTTGACTGCAGTATCATATGCCTTTTATACTTGTACTACCTATTCTATATTGTTTCAGTACATATCATTTCTAATTTCAATAAATCTTTTCAAACCCCAAAAATCTTCTCCTCAAGCCCAGTTTACCCTCCTCATCATTTTGTTAAAATGGCAGATTCAAACCCAACTGATACGAAAATAAGTCTATCAAAGCAGGTACTTTGAGGATCAGTAAGCAATGATTCATTCAGCTTTAACTTAATCCTGGTTCTGGTTGATTAGAGGGCTGTAAACATAAAGCTATATGGGCATGATCTGGGAATGTGATAGAGCCAGTAGAAGCCTGAACCTAAAGGCCAAGGTAGGATTGATCCATAAATATATTATTCTAGAGTAAGCTCGATGCACATGAGTGCAGAAAGATGTTGTAGCTTGAGGATGAAGGAATCTTCAAGTATCAATAAGGTGATAATGAGACAACAAATAGTTCTAAGTTAGGAAAATTAAAGTACTGTAGGATGTCCAGAGTATTTTGTAAAAAAGATAACTGACTTTAGTTGGGACAATATAAACACTGGCAAGTGTCAGCCCTCATAACCTACCCTTCAGAAATGGCTATCTACCCTCCAAGTCAGCTAAGATATCGTTCTTTTTCCACATCACTGACCCATACCTCCCAAGATTATAAATTGCAAAAGAGGGACACTGTTGTTTTTGGTGATGTTGTGGCTGGTGGATGGGACATTAATGATAATTTTTAGGTTATTTCATGACCTATTTATGCTTCTTTGTGGAACTGAATAAAAGAGCAAGATCAACGTATTTTAATTACAGACTAATTTATAAATTCATATACTGAAGTTATATAATGATACATCTATAGACACCATAGTCTCCTGAAAAGAGGGACACCAGGATGGGGAAGAGGGACACTTGAGATGTATGCTGACCTG
Organism: Rhinophrynus dorsalis; assembly: GCA_037306005.1. Taxonomy (NCBI): domain Eukaryota; kingdom Metazoa; phylum Chordata; class Amphibia; order Anura; family Rhinophrynidae; genus Rhinophrynus; species Rhinophrynus dorsalis. The sequence continues at coordinate 428,989,989 of CM074719.1, read as the reverse complement.
TGGCGTAGAATGGCTACATCCCTTTTTTAATCCAGAGGGGAGTTTAACAACACTTTTAAGGAAGTTGTAATTTGCAGGGGGGGGCAGGTGCAGGTCCCTTCCTAAATGTAAAAATACAGTTTTGGCAAGGAGTTTACAAAAGTCCCTAAAAATAATTAAGTCTCACTGGGATATTCATGCCTTTCATGTTCCAGAGATGGGGGTGTGGGGGTAGAATGCAGGTAAGAATGGGGGGAAAAGTAGGAAAATGGTAGGAGGAGATATAACAGAGCATAGATAAAAGAAGGGACTTACAGAGAGGAACATAAATAGGAAACTATGTACATATTAATAAGGCCACACCCCAAAGACACTCTGTGAAAGAGTCCCAGAGCATCTCGACTGACAAACAGCTGCAGATGCCAAAAGGGCGGGAGAAGGGGGTAGTCTGAGATTGCCTGCTCCCGTAGAGAAACACTGAGGATGCTGGGCCATCTCCAGCAGTGTACATAACAATGACATGGCAATTGTACAAGTGAAAAACACCGTTAAGCACTATATATACATTTAATCTGAATACTCACAAAGCAGCTAAGGTAATATCACCAAGTAGTATGCACCATCCCATAACCCACAGGCTGCTGGGGTATGCAACCCCAGCACAGGCTCCACAATGACCTGCAGGGTCAGTGACCAGCCACGCACCCACAAACTCCCCAGTAACAAACGAGTATAGTCCGCTTAAACTGCATAACAAAATCACTGAATGTTGCTAAGTAATGTTTTACAGTCTAGAAGAATGAGGAGAAAAAATATTCTATCCCTTAAAGATTTATCTCTTAAGGGTAATATGTCTCCTCAACTCTGGGTAGCAAAACTGTTAGAGATCTCTCACCAGATGCCATTTGAGTCTTTTTTTTTTTTTTTTTCCCCCTCTAGGACTTCATTGACATCAGAAGTATAGACCAAGGGGGAGGGAAGGAGGTCCGTGCCCAACAGGAACATTGTTGGGATGCTTGAGTGCTCGCGCGCGCGCGTGTGTGTGTGTATATGGTCAGCATGCTGAACCTGGAGATTAAAGGGGAAGCCCAATTTGTAGATGTCTCTGCTTTGTGTTTTAAGGGGAGATCTTTTAGAAGAGTTGGCCAATGTATACCAGCATAAGTCACTTTCCCCTTGTCTTTGAAAAATAATGCATCTGACAACTAATGCTTGGGACGTTTTCTCAGGATTGCCTGACATGAGAACTCTTCTGATATCTCAACGAGCCTGACCATTCTGCAAAGATGAATCTGCTGAAGGCCCTAGAATATTGGTAAACGGAGACTGGAGGAAGGACTTCAGGTCCTTAGCATGAGTAGATTCATTGACTGTCTGGATCAAAATATTATTTCCGCGGCCTTTATTGTCCAGATCATTGATTTTCTATATTAACATGGAAATAGTCACTTGTTGGTCCATAATGACCTGCTCCATTGATTATGAAGGCCTTCAGTAGATTTTTCAGTAAGGTTTCTCTGATTACCAAGACATTGAATATCCTTTCTAATGTCAGCAATTTCTGTTTTTAATGTAGTTTTTAATATCTATGACCAAAGAGCGACCTTAGTAGGCAGTAGAAACAGATCCAGAATGGCCATCTTCTCTGCTGTTACTAGAAAAGCCTGATCAGGGCTCTAATAGCGGATAGGATTGCCTGTGAGATCTACCACTGGAGAAGCTGGCACAGAGACAACCGTTTCTCCTTATTCTTAAAATCAATGAGATGCATTAGTCTTATTTAAAGTGATAATGTTTCAAAATAAAAGCAGCTCCAATTAATCTTCATAGTATTTGGGCCATGGAGAGTGCTATTTCAGTACTGTCACAGTTGTAATTCAAGAGTAACTGAATGATAAAGTATCCCCCTCCTGCCCCTTTTACCTAGTATAAGCCACCTCCCCTCAGATGAGGAATCTGGTCTTAAGACCAGACAACTCACAGCAAGGGACAATCTTCTTACTGTGAGAACAATGGAAAATCTCTGACCCCGTTGACAGGTTTTTCCCTTATGCTAATTGAAGATTGTTCCTCTCTGCAAGCCATCTGGACACCACCTTTCTGTTCTGAGGTGAGCAGTGTTATATCTGGAAAAGGGGCGGGAAAGGGATACTTTATCATTCAGTTACTCTTGAACTAAAACTCTGACAGTATTGAAATAATACTCTCCATGGCCCAAATACTATGAAGATTAATTGGAGCTGCTTTTATTTTGAAACAATAAGGCTAATGCATCTCATTGATTTTAAATTTCAACATACCATGTGACATCAGGCATGTAGTGCATCAATATTAGTCCATTTAGGGACACATAACCAATGTCTTAGGTTTATGTAGGTGTGTACTTTACTGTTCCTTCAAATGAATATTCTATACTACCATACTGAGTGTATGTGTGATGGAATACAGATCCCTTTTACATCTGTTCACCCTTTTTTTTTTTTTTTCTCATGTTCTTTTGTTTACTAATAGAAACGCACAATGAATTCTACCCTGTGCCGCCTCCCTACAGTGTAGCAACCACACTTCCAACTTATGATGAAGCTGAAAAAGCGAAGGCTGCAGCAATGGCGGCAGCAGCTGCGGAAGCGGCTCAAAGAGTAAGCAATGTTCATATATTCACATGTATTATGGTATTAATTACATCTTTTGCCTATGATAAATATGTTTTCTCCACTGAAAATTAATTTTAAAGGAGCATGAAACTTGTTGAGGTAAGTTCCATTAGGCACCGAATTCATTCTGTTAGTTCATTATGTTCCCCAGGTCCCCATTAGAATTATAGTAAAATAAAAAAAATGAATAACATTGAAAAACAAAACATGTAGGCTTGTACACAAGTTCATAAATGTAATTGTGCACAAGCCCTGTAAATCATGTACTGTAATGCAATCATGTACTAGGTCCTTAAAAGCATATTGTAAGTCTTTTCTGTGTGTATGTATGTGTAATATAATATACACTGATCTAGTTTTGGGACACCATTTGCCTTTATACAGCTTCTATCCTATGCAGAATAAATTCAAATACATGGTGAACAGTTCACAGTGTAATATTGTACCATTCTCAAGTTCCTTTAGAGAAGATGCAGGATGGAATTGCTACTCACTCTCTTTTTAGAGCACTATCCCTAATACCCTTACCCAGGGCCGGTGCAAGGATTTTTGCCACCCAAGGCAAAACCTACTTTTGCCGCCCCTTGGCTCCTCCCCTTGTGCCCCACCCCTTTATACCCCGCCTACTTATACCCCACCTCTTTTCTCGCCCCACCAGCTCCACTTTGCCCCCTATCAGCTCCAACTTACCCCCACCAGCTCCACTTTGCCCCACCAGCTCCACTTTGCCCCACCAGCTCCAACTTTGCCCCACCAGCTCCAACTTTGCCCCACCAGCTCCAACTTTGCCCCACCAGCTCCAACTTGGCCCCACCAGCTCCAACTTGGCCCCACCAACTCCAACTTGGCCCCACCAACTCCAACTTGGCCCCACCAACTCCAACTTGGCCCCACCAACTCCAACTTGGCCCCACCAACTCCAACTTGGCCCCATCAGCTCCAACTTGGCCCCATCAGCTCCAACTTGGCCCCATCAGCTCCACTTTGCCCCCCACCAGCTCCACTTTGCCCCCCATCTGCTCCAACTTGCACCCAGCAGCTCCACTATGCCCTATCAGCTCCAACTTGCCCCCAGCTCCAACTTTCCCCCAGCAGCTCCACTATGCCCCCTCAGCTCCAACTTGCCCCCCATCACATACCTGTGGCTCCCGTGCCGTCTTCTCTTCAGTAATGCAGAGCGCGCCGGGAGATCATGACTCCCAGCGCGCTCTGCATTACTAAAGAGCAACCGCGACGAGGGAGCGCAGTAGCAACACAGACCTGACTGTGTTGCGTTCCGGTGTGGTGGGTGCGGGCGCAGCTTTTCTCCGCTGCATGCCCGCGCCCCCAGTACTTGTGCGCCCTAGGCTGGCGCCTACCTCGCCTATAGGTGGCGCCGGCCCTGCCCTTACCCTCCAAGCAATTGTAATTCATTGAAATTAGTGCTAAACCACATAGCCTAAAAAAAAATGGATATATTTTTTTTTTGTCACATTTCATTCACCTATAAATGAAATTCAGTAAGCTAATGAGGTACCATTCTGGAATAACCCAACCACACCATAGGGGAACAATTCCCATTGATTTAAATGGGACTTTTAACCCGTTGCATGGGCAACAGTACTTAAAAAAACACATTATTGACCTGGAAAAAGTACAGAGATGTGCAACAAAACTGATAAAGGGATTGGAGGATCTGAGTATAGCCAAACTTGTTTTGTTCACATGAGAGATGTCTAAGGGATGATAGGATTACCATTTACAAATATATTCTAGCAGGTCAATATTGAGAATTATGACAGCTGGCTTCAAAGCAGATAGGATGTTGATCAAGGGATATATGCAACTGCAATTTGGAGTAAGGAAGAACTTTTTTTACTCGCTTGGGGCTTAAAGGGATAGTAATACTTCATTTTGGCAGTAAGTAATAATGTATGTTTTAAATAAATAACCAAAAGCATCTATGTATTGTTTCTGTAACTTGCAGCATTTAGGAGCAGTTGCTTTCTAAAGTTTACCCCCACTCCTTTTATGCACGTCACCGCTCAAGTTGTCAGACTTTGATTCTGGTCTGTGAACCGGATGGAGCTTCTGGGGAGCCAGAATAGGAGTGGATACCAAGGAAATCTTCATGACGATGGTCTACTGCCTCAAACCATGGCCACTTTGTAGACAGTCATCATGAAGATTTCCTTGGTATCCACTCCTATTTCGGCTCTCCAGGCGCTCTGTCCGATAGGGAGACCAGAATCCAAGTCTGACAGTTTGAGCGATGATGTGCATAAATGGGGTGGGGTAGAAAGCAATTGTTTCTAAATGCTGCAAGTTACAGAAAAAATACATAGATGCTTTTGTTTATTTAATACATATATACAATATTATTTACTGACAAAATGAAGTATTACTATCCCTTTAATTGGAAATTGCTTCAATGTTTTTTCTTTTTGCTTTCCCCTTGATTTGAAAGGGGTGATATGGCATGGGCTGAACTTGATGCACGCATGTCATTTTTTTCAGCTTCATCAGCTATGAATGTCAGAGCTGTCTCCAACGCATCTCAAAGCAATGTGATGGAGACCTCTCTAGCCTTCAAGTGGTTAAAAGTCTCGCTAAATCATTGGGAATTGGGGGAAAATATTTGTTCCTTATGGTGCAGTTTGGTTGCTCCAGAAATGCACCACCTCAACTTACTGAATTGCACCTTATGCCTTGAACATTTTATCCCGCCCAGATTTTTCTTAGGACTTACAGTATTATTTTACTCAGTGGGGGGAAAACCTACAATATGAAAAAATGTGCAACATTTTATTGTGCTTTTAAGTCCCTTTGTTGTTGAGTTGCAGCAGTTACTGGATATTTTATATATTTTTTTTTTACATTGGGGTGTCTACTGCAGCGTAAGGCCACTTTCACATTAACATTAATACGGAGATGCTGCATTTGGATCTGTCACCCGTGTTGAAAGATGACCTGCTGGACAGTATTGATTTTCACACATGTGACTAACGCCCTTGAACACACCAACGTCCAGCATGCAGCAATGTTACGGTGTTCCTCAGGAACTTGGGGGTTGCCTGCAGACATTTCTGACTAGATGTATTGGAGATTGAAATGCTCATCAGAATTTACAATGCATTTTGGGGGCGGTGTTAGACAGGAAAGAGGCAAGTGAAAATACCTGGGTGACACTTCTGTTGATGCGTGAATGAGACCTAAGTGTTAGTCTGAATTCAGTTGCAGGAGATAAATAATATCACATTTCATATTCCCTAAAGACTACAGTATACAGTCCAGAGACGCTGTCCAGTGATTTTCTTGAAAGTGATTCCAGTCCATTGTGTTCACTGGGAAATAAAATATCAGATTTTAGTCCTAGTTCACATGGGCGTTTTCATGCATTAAAAATGACACAATATGCACCGGATTGTGTAAGGCTGTTCAAACAAGCATTAATCAGAGCTCACTACACAGACCTAAGCATCTTGCCAAATATTTTGTGCATTAATGCACTGTCAGAAGTGTATTGTAATGGACATGTTAATAATGAGTGTTTTCTATTTTCCATGCATAGTTGAATCTGCATTGTCAGTTCCAGTTACTTTGTCAGCAACATGCGGATAAAAAAACAAATCCACACAGATGCTTTGCAGACTTGTGTTAAACTTATGCCAGCCTGCCGGAAAAAAAAAAAAAAAAAAAATTGGTGCATTTGAAAACTCCCACGTGAAGTAAGGCTGTTTGGAAGAGCAAGACAACTTATGTAGGTGTTGACAATGCAATGAGTGTTATCAAGCTAAAGGGGTGCAGTTCTGGAAAAAAACAACTGTGCCTTAGGGGAGAAATGGAAATTGTTGTAGACTTCCTGTAGCATTCAAGAGGTTAAAAGTCCCATTTAAATAGATGGGGTTTTCTTTTTAGTCATTCCCTTTGATGCAACTGCTTTGCACCAAATTACCACCACCTTTAAAAGCCGTGCACATTGGCCTCCGTAATTACGGTTTATCTCCCATATATTGGACATGATAGTTCTCAGATTAGAGCTGTGATGAGTGTTGTATGCACATAAAACCACACCTGTCAAATCCTGCTGTTTCAGAGATCATAGTCCAGTGCAAACTTTACTCGCACCTGGCACACAGTAGGGTTTATATATTCTGCGCTCCCCATTTTCTAACATATGCAAGAAAATGTAAATACTTCCAGCTCACCTTACTTATCCAGCTATAGTGCCTACTCATGCCATGCATGCATCTTCCTCCAAAACTCCTCATTCTGTGCATGCATCCTCTTTGGGACCCAGCTTGCTCCATGTTCACAGCCCCCTTGAGCCTGTTTAAGTCATGATTTTGTTGCTTCCCATAAGCACTCCATTGGGGGATATGCACTACGATGAGTGAAATCTCTCCAGTCCCTAAATTACTGCATTGTACCTATGCTCAAAGTGTTTGAAAGCTTTCCAAAATGAAAAAGAGGCTGTGTGGAATAATACAGGGATTGTAGAGACTTTTCTCACTTGCTCTTTAAAGGGATAGTAATGTTTCATAATAAAAGCAGCTCTAATTAATCATCATAGTGTTTGAAATTTGGAGAGTGTTATTTCAATGCTCTCAGAGTTGTAGTTCAAGAGTAATTCAATGACAAAGTGTCCCCCTCCCACCCCTTTTACTGATATAACACTGCTCAGCCAGAGCAGAAGGGAGTGTCCAGGTAGACTGCAGAGAGGGACAATCTTCAATTAAGATAAGGGAAAAACCTGAAAAACTTGTCAAGGGGGGCAGGGCTTTCATTGTTCTCATAGGAAGAAGATTGTCCCCTTCTGTTATCTGTCTAGTCTTACAACCAGATTCCACATCTGAGAAGAGATGGCTTACACTAGGTAAAAGGGGCGGGGAGGGGAAACTTTGATTGTGAATATCTCTCAAGCCATAAAGGTTTGAGAGATAAGACTTAAATCATTCTTTGTGGGGTTTTTTATGCCTACAAAATAAAATAAAGATAAAACGAAGTATTACTATCCCTTTAAGGAACAGAAGCTTGTGCAGCATATTTCTTTGCAATGCGTTGTGCAACCCTCTGTTTCTTAACCATTTCAGTGTCAGAGGCACAGAAAGAGTTAAAGGTCTGAAAAAATTGTCATAGTCATAGGGTGAAAGAAAATACTTTATTCCTGTAGGTTCCACTTGTATCCAACTTTCTGCCGTTATTTTGTCACTGCGAGATGGTTGAGATTATGGGCCAGGTTTAGGAAACTGAAGCAGAAATTTTTTTTTCTTTTAATATATTTAAGCTTCTTCAGGATCCAACTACAGCGGTATATGAAAATCAGCCATCACTAACCTTGTAAACAACTTCTTGGCAGGCTGTTAGGAGGAAGCAATGCTAAGGGTGTCTGGTGTCAGTCTACTAGGTCTTTAGTATCCACTTTACGTTACAGTTACATTGCATATTTTCATTATAAAGAATATGAAGAAATTATTTGTTTTAACCCTTTGAGTGCCAGAGGGGTACGGAACGCAATGCTTTACAATGGGTTACGTACCCCTCTGGCAATCAAAGGATTAAACCATTTTATTTTTTGATACACCCTATCTTTACATTGTTTCATTCTGAACCAGCCTTGATGGCCAATGTGGGGCCCTCCAGTTGCTGCAAGACTGCTTCTCACATCGTTTTCTGCCAGCTATTACCTGACAGAAAATGACGGGAGTTGTTGTTTGCCAAGAACTGGAGGGCCTCATGTTACCCATCTCTGTTATAAATGCTATTCATTGCTTCCACGATGTCACCTTTAGAGAGATGGTAATGCTTCGTATAGAAAAAATATTTATTTTATGCTTATCCTGCAGAGTTAAAAAGGGTGCGTACGTTGCTGAGGGATGTTTTACTGAAAAGTTAATTCAGCACACCCTTTTTTTTTTGTGTGTGTAGTACCTCCATGGTCTGAAAGTTTATGGTGGCAATGTTACCACAACAGTATATGGTCAGTTGACTGCTCTAGTAATTCAGGCCATGAATGCAGTGCACCCAAAAAAGTTTGAGCTGCAGTAATTTAATAAAATGTCACCAGTGGGAGTGTCCTTGTTTTACTGAGCAGGATTGACTCGTCAAAGTGTATGTATGTATGTGTATGTATATCTGTATATAATAAATATATATATATATATATATATATATATATATATATATATGCAGGGCTCAAAATTTCCACTAGCCAATGGCGAGTGAAAATTTAGCCCTGGCGAGTAGAAATTCAGCCATGGTGGGTATGTTTTGGCTTGTAGTGGCTAGTAACTTTTCAGGTCTGGCTAGTGGCAAAAGACTTCAAATTATAAGCCCTGTATATATATATATATATATATATATATATATAATATAGAATATATTACTAGTTTTAAAGCCCGTGTACACAGGCCAACACTGGCGGTGCTGCAGTCATGCGCAGTACAGACTACTTGTGCCACGGCTGATACGGAGTGGGGCGCTCTACCAATCGGTCTCAGGAAGGTGTGCAGAGAGGACTCTGGTCTAAATTCGGAGCACCCCGCTCCATATCAGCCGTGGCACAGGAAGTCTGTACTGCGCATGACTGCAGAGCTCGCAGCCGTCTCTACTGTGCATGATGGCTTCTGACAAACATCCTTAGCGAAGTATTTTATAGGATTTTTTTTCCTAATGTGAAATGTTGCTTTCACTTTACAAAAGCTGCATCTCTCTGTCTCTCTGTCTCTGTCTCTCTCTCTCTCTCATTTTTATATATACTATTTGAAAAGCCTGTTTACATGGGCCATAGTGCCACAACTGCAGTTATGCACAGTAGAGACTGCCTGACCGTGGCTGATACGGAGCGGGGCGCTCCGAATTCAGTAGTGCACAGAGAGAACTCCGGTTTGATTTTAGAGCTCCCCACTCCGTATCAGCCATCTCCGTATCAGACTCTACTGCACTTGACTGCAGCGCCCGAATCAATCTCTACTGTGCATGACGGCTTCTGACAAACATCCTTAGCGAATTATTATATAGGATATATATATATATATATATATATATATATATATATATATATATATATATATATATATATATATATATATATATATATATATATATATATATAAAAATGCAAATGGGCACTCCTATTGGACCAAAAAAATAACTAAAAACGACTTAACCCCTAGAGTGCCAGGTGGGTACGTTGTACGAGTTTGGACAGCTTTACCCGCTGTGCCAAGCTCGTACAATGTACCCACTAAAATGCGGTCACTGCATAAGCCGGTATAACCGGCATGCAGTGGCCGCATTTTTTAAAAAAAGTAGCCTGGCACGTGTGGGGGGACATGAGGATAACTCCTCATGTCCCCACTGTTATTGATCTCCCAGCCGATCGTGCTGGGAGATCAGTAACGGAAGAGGAGAAGCTCAGCTTCTCTTCTCCCATCTCTCCCGTCTCTCCTAGGAGTGGGCGGGACCGGGGGAAGCGTCCCAACGTCCCACGAGGTCTGAACATGTAAAAAAATAAAAGGAAAGTAACCCTGTGAGTGCTGCAGGGGTCCCCAGCACATTGCTTTGCAATGTGCAGGAGACCCCTATGGCACTCACAGGGTCAATTCTTTGGGGGGGATTTTTTTTTTCTTTTTTGGAAAGAACTCATTGGGGGGATCAGGGGGGATCCTGATACCCCCCCAATGAGGTCTATAATACAAAAAAAGTAAATAAAAAAAAAAATTAACCCTGTGTGTGCCACGGGGGGGGGGGGCAATGCAGCCCCCCTTCTGCGGCACACACAGGGCTTTTATCATTCCTTTGTTACCAGAGATTGTTGGGGGGCCATCAGGATTGGTCCTGATGGCCCCCCAACAAGTTTTGATTACAAAGTAATGAAAAAAAAATAACCCTTTGAGTGCCACAAGGATCCAATGCATTGCTTTGCAATGCGCTGGAGACCCCTGTGGCACTCACAGGGTCATTCCGTTTGTGGACATATATATATATATATTTTTTTTAACTGAGACCTCATTGGGGAGGGATCAGGGGGTCCTGATGCCCCTCGATGAGGTATATAATAAAAAAAAAAAATTAAAACAAAAATTAACCCTGTGCGTGCCACTGGGAGCTGGGGTTCAATGCAGACCCCCTTCCTGTGGCACACACAGGATATTTTGTCATTACTTTGTGATCAGAGCTTATTTGGTGGCCATCTGAATACAAAGTACTGAAGAAAAAATTAACCCTTTGTGTGCCACGGGGGCCCAAATGCATTGCTTTGTGTGCCACAGGGGTGCCCAGTGTATTGCAAAGGATTTTTTTTTCCCCCTTTATTTTTATTTAGACCTCATTGTATGGGTTCTGATGCCCCCAACGAGGTCTACACAAAAATATTGGGGGAAAAAGCACCAAAAAATGCACGTGCCACAGGAGGGGGGGGTCCAACGCAGTGCTTTGTATGAGGGGACATACAGTGTACACTGGTAGTCACAGATCTCCCATACACACTATCAGACATTGCCCCACCATCACCACCATCCTTGCTCCTCTGCTCATACCCACACACACTGCCTAATCCCTCACCCTCCCACACACTTTGTTACACTTGTAGTCACAGGTCCGCACGTACACCGGCTGACGCCCTAGCTTTTTCATCTGTTAGCCATAAAATCACACATACACTGTTTGCTTTCCCATTCCTGTTTCACTGGTAGCTACGCTCCTGTAGTGTAAATTGGTATGTCAACCCACAGCAGTGGGGTACCATTTTTCTTAGGCTGGCAAGAAGTCGTCCTAGAAAATCCCACGCCATTGAACCATTTTAGTATCTTTGAAGTGACTGATGTGTAAAACGTTTTTTTTTTTTTTTTTTTTTTTTTTTTCCTGTAGCACCACATTCTGGAAATAGTTGTGCCAACTAACTTAGGGGTAAAAAGGCAAGTGACCCCTCATTAAATGCGGCAGGTTGTCTTCTTTCCAAAATAGTATGGTTTATCTACCTTTTCTTCAATTCTGAAGGTGTTATAGCCATTTTTGTACAGGCAAGTCACATTTGAGAAAATGTTAGAAACATCAGATGTTGTAGTAGGTGTAGTTTTCTACTTCTAGCACCCCCTAAGGTAGGTCAAGTCATACCAATGGGGTGTCGTTTGACTCCTAAGAGCACTAGCTAATGAATGCAGTTGAAAATTCCATGGTTTTTACAGAGCTCCATACATTTGAAGGGGTAGAAATGCAAGAAAATGCCTTTTTTAGCCACCTCCTGGAAGCATTTGTGCGTACCAGCCTTTGGGTAAGAAGGCAAGTGACCCCTCATTAGATGCGGCAGGTTGTTTTCTTTTCAAAATGGCATTGTTTCTCTACCTTTCCTGCATATCTATTATGGTTATAACCATTTTAGTGCAAGTAGATAATTTAAAAAACAAAAGTGTCAGGTTTACGTACATGTTCCTAGCACCCACATATTGTATGTTAACCCACACAAATGCGCTACCATTTTTCTCATGTTGGTAGAAAGTACTGAATACAGCAGGAAATGTTATGGTTTTCAAAGATTTTAGTATCTTTGAAGTGGTGGAAATGTAAAAAAACATGTATTTATTCCCATAGCGCCACCTTTTGGAAATATTTGTGCACTTCAGCCCAGGGGGTTGAAAGGCAAGTGACCCCTCATTTGATGCGGGAGAATGTCTACTTTCCAAAATGGTATACCTTTTATATCTTTCCTTCATGTCTCTAACAGTTATGGACATTTTAGTACAAGCAGCCATTTTCGAAGAAGCAAACAGGTAGGTGTAGTTATGTGCTTCTGGCACCCCTAAGGTAGGTCGGCTCATTCCAATGGGGTGTCATTTTTCTCCTAAGAGCACTAGCTAATGAATACAGTTGGAAATGCCATGTTTTTCACAGATTTCCATACAGATGAAGGGGCAGAAATGTAAGAAAATGCCATTTTGTTTCCTACAGTGCCAACTTCTGGAAACATTTGGGCACAACAGGCTTGGGTTAAGAAGGCAATTCACCCCTCATTTTATGCGACAGGTTGTCTTCTTTCCAAAATGGTATGGTTTGTGTACCCTTTCTTCACTTCTGTAGTTGTTATAACCATTTGTGTACAGACAAGTAATGTTTGAGAAAATGTTAGAAAAATTTGAGGTTGTAGTAGGTGTCGTTTTGCACTTCTAGCGCCCCCTGAGGTAGTTAAACTCATACCAATGGGGTGTCATTTTTCTCCTAAGAGCACTAGCTAATGAATACAGTTGGAAATGCCATAGTTTTCACAAATTTCAGTACATTTGGAGGGACAGAAATATAAGAAAATGCTTTTTTTTTTTCATTAGCGCCACCTTCTGGAGGCATTTGTGCACTCCAGACTTGGGGTAACAGGGCAAGTCACCCATCATTAGATGCGGCAGGGTGTCTTCTTTTCAAAATGGTATGGTTTGTGTACCCTTTCTTCACTTCTGTAGTTGTTATAACCATTTGTGTACAGACAAGTAATGTTTGAGAAAATGTTAGAAAAATTTGAGGTTGTAGTAGGTGTCGTTTTGCACTTCTAGTGCCCCCTGAGGTAGTTAAACTCATGCCAGTGGGGTGTCGTTTTTCTCCTAAGAACACTAGCTAATGAATACAGTTGGAAATACCATGGTTTGCACACATTTCAGTACATTTGAAGGGGCAGAAATGTAAGAAAATGCCTTTTTTTTTTTTTTTTTTTTTCATTAGCACCACCTTCTGGAGGCATTTGTGCACTCCAGGCTTGGAGTAACAAGGCAAGTCACCCATCATTAGATGCGGCAGGGTGTCTTCTTTTCAAAATGGTATGGTTTGTGTACCCTTTCTTCACTTCTGTAATTGTTATAACCATTTTTGTACAGACAAGTAATGTTTGAGAAAATGTTAGAAAAATTAGAGGTTGCAATAGGTGTAGTTTTGTCCTTGTAGCGCCCCCTGAGGTAGGTGAACTCATACCAATGGGGTGTCATTTTTCTCCTAAGAGCACTAGCTAATGAATACAGTTGGAAATGCCATGGTTTGCACACATTTTAGTACATTTGAAGGGGCAGAAATGTAAGAAAATGCCTTTTTTTTTTTTTCATTAGCGCCATCTTCTGGAGGCATTTGTGCACACCAGGCTTGGGGTAACAAGGCAAGTCACCCCTCATTAGATGCAGCAGGTTGTCTACTTTCCAGAAATATATAGTTTTATATAGTTATTCCACTGTTTTTGGGTAGATTTACCACAAAAACACTAGAACGCACATATTAGCTCATAAAGTTGAAAATGTCATTTTGCACTGCTGGTGATTAGGGCTCTACGCTAGCCATGGACGTAGGTAAAACTATACAAATTTGGTATTTTTTTTAATCGGGGGACTCGAGGCTTTTTCAAATAATTGAAACTTTTTCAATTAAGGTAAATGTTTTTGATACATAGTATGTGATTTTAGCAAAATGAGTACATTTTCACTTTTTTTGTCATTATGACATCATAGCTTTTTGCACGATGTAAAATTCTCTTCATGTAAGGTACCACAAGAAAGCTCAATTCGTTCTGGAAAAAAACAGTATATAGTTTTCCATATGTAACTAAAAATCCCCAGAGGAAATCAAGCCTAAACGGAAGGATAGCAAAAATGTTGAAAAAGTGTCTGGCCTGCAGGGTAAAGGAAATGGCCCGAGCCTCTGGCACTGAAGGGGTTAATGCCTGGGTGCTACTTCAAAAATGTATATAAACAGAAATGGCAAAAAGTTATCATGAAAAAAGTGCACTCTCAGGTCTTGTGAAACAATGCTAATTTATTAAGCTGTTGTCAGTACACTGCAGGATGATGAATGTCTCATCTGCAAGCTGAGGGTATAGACCATAATCTGCTATGCTGGTCCAGTGCAGATTGGCAGATATTTGACCCCTCTTGGGACTAGAACCTGAAACACTGAGGTTTGAGCAGATTCCACAGCTGGTGCATTAACCAATCGCACCATGTCATATATATATATATATTCTTTACACACAGACACACCCCTTCTCCTTTTTTGTTTTTTATTTTAAATAATGATGCACTATTTGGGATAGTCATAGTTTGTGGAACTGTAACTGTTCAATCTGGTGACCAAAAATAGAAAATTGCAGATTAATGTTTAATAACAGTTTGCTCTTTAAAAAAACACAAAAAAAAACCTTTCTTTACTTGGCAGGAAGAATTCTAGAACAGTTCTACCCAACTCTAGTATTTGGGCCACCACAACCATACATGTTTTCAGGATTGCTCACAATGAATACCAGTAACCTAGCTCTGTTACAGTGACTCTTACAATGATGAATTCACCTGTGCTTCTATGAGCAGATTCTGAAAACCTGCACTGATAATGTGCTTATACCAAAGACTGAGGTTAGAACCACGGACATCATACAAAAAGTGTATTGTTTCTTTAACCTGCTCATAGTTGTTCTTTTCCTGTTGGAGGGGGCATGCAGCATGTTTCAACACCATTTCTCTTTCGTCCTATATGTAACAAGGCACCATGGGCTGAAGTCCCCTCTTCAGGAGGGCAGGACATTTGTAAAAACAAAAAGCTCTCTGAGGTGGAGACTCCCAGCCTGCATGCCCAGGCATACTCAGATTTAACCCCTTAATGACCGGGGAATCCGGAAGCGGAAGTGACTTGACGACCACGGAGCAATTTTTTTTATTGCTCCGTTGGGTTCCGGACTCCCCGAACAGCGTGCAGCCGCGGGGGGAGCCCGGAACTCGATGACGGTCATAGTACGTCATCGGTCGTTAAGTCAAATCGACCCTTGACGTACTATGACCGTCAAGGGTCGTTAAGGGGTTAAAGCTCTTGGCTAAATATTTCTTTATTTTTGTCTGTTGAGATGTGGGACTATTTAATTCCGGATTAGGCAGACTCCTATCACTAACATAGTGAAATAGAGTGGAATAGGGTGCTACAACGCCAGACAAATCTCCCAGCACAATTTACGTAATGTAAAAAGTTTAAGGACTCGCTAAAGAATATCGTGTGTGCACAGGTTGATTTTAAGCTTTTATAAGGTTGTTACATTGTATGTTTCTTTATGTCTGTGAGTAAGCGCTTGAGGAGCGTGAAATGCATTAGACCATGTGTAGAGGCCAAATATGAGAGCTGGTAGCATCTTTTCTACCTCTGCCTAATTATGCCATCCTTATGATTTGATATTTTCACAATAACTGTTTTGATTTTTTACGGAACTGCCTGTTAGTGTTTGGACTACAGAGTGCCATCCTATCCTTTGCTGCAGACTCCTAATACTAGCTTTCTTTTTACATGCTTAACCAGATATAGAACGCTCAGGATTGCTGTGGAGGATGACTTATATCCATAGCCATTTTTCCACCCCTGGCTTCAGTGAAGCTTGGGTGTATTTCTAGAGGCCGTTCAAAGACTGAAGACAGGATTCTACCAGTTTGAGTACACAGGTCCTATATGTCCCTGTTTCTCTGTCAGTTAGTTGTCTTTGGTGCACTCTAAAAGCTGGCTTGGTACAAGTAGCATTACTGTTCCTTCTGTTGCATACATATGTTTTTTATGTGGCAATTATAGGGTTGTTAACTCTTCCACTGCACTGCAATGGAAGGTAAAACTACGTGGCACTCCTGCCTGTTGTGGAGGCAGTGTTCCTCTGTGGCAGTGTCCTGCTTTTATTGTTGGGATGTGTTTACACATTTCCTTTTGTTAAATAAACTACTGCCATTCTTGGGCTGAGTTGCTTTAGGAAAGGGCACGAGCAGCAGCCATTATGGTCTAAGCATGTAAGCGCTATTATGAGACTTCTGTCTCAGCATTGATTTCAGAGACCGATATATTCGTTTGGGTCTCTGGAATTTTAGTATGTATCCCCTTTCCCATTTTTGAGGCATACGGCACGATGGAAATGAGCTGGTGACTTCTCTAGCATTCAAGGGGTAACCCCCCCCCCAGTCCTAACACTAACCTATGAGCAAGAAAGAAGGGGAGAACAGGGGAAAGAGGCACCCCTTGTGTTGAACCCCATATAACGTTTGTACCTTCACCAGTCACCCAAGTGAGAGATACGCACAAACTAAATTGCTGCTTCACCACATACATGGGAAACAGCATAAGCACTTAAAAGGAGCAGTAAACTTTTTTTTTATGAAAACACATTTTATAGAGCTTTTCCTGCTGAATAAAACAAGGGCACTCCCATCGCTGTCAGGTGTTTTATTCAAAAATCATAGCAGTTTAAATAATCAGGAAGTGAATTTACTGTGTTTACTTCCTGATAGTTCTAACTGACAGGAAGTGACAGGCAGTTTCTATCACATTCTATGGAGAACTGTATGTCTCTGACTTTTCTGACTTTCCTCTCCATTAGAATTTAACAGGAAATCTAATTAGAATTTGACCACTAGAGGGCACTGCTAGTGTAAAAAAAACATGGGTTTAAACTGTAATAACTCCGGAAATATAAATTTCTCGGCAGTGGGAGTACTCTTATTTTACTCAATAGGAAAATCCCTACAATATATATTTTTTCATAAAAAAAGTTTACTGCTCCTTTGAGGGGATATATTGCTGCCCCAAATCAGCCAATCTGTAGATCACTATGGTAAGGGGTCGCTCTCCCTAAACGGTCAACCAGACAGAACAAATAAAGAAAAAGATGGGCACCCAGTAGTGTAATACAGTCAATATAAATTATAAATCCAAAGATTTGTAAATGTACTTACAATTGTAGATGTCAGCAAAAATATAGACTGTGTCATTCGGGACACCTGTGGATGAAGTACTCGAAATGGTTGAAAATCAGGATACTTCACACGGCTCCAATCAAGAACGTATATAATAAATGTAATAAAAATAAATGTAATTTTTAAAAAATATATAGAATGAAATAATAGAGCATTGCAGAAGCAATATTTTTCTTCTTGCTTCTGCACTGATCTATTTGATTCTATATATTTTTTGATATTACATTTATTTTTAGTAAATTTGCGTTTCATTATTAATGTTTCACTGAGACTTCATACAAATGACATTCACCACAGCAAAAAAGAAGTCCTGCTTTAGAGTTGCCCTTCATGACTGTTGTATTCCCTGTTATCCCCATATTCCTCATTACTCCATTTTTATGCTTGATGTGTATATTTAACTGCAACTCTGTGTGGGGAACTTTGGACTATGCTTTCTCTAAATAAACCGAAACAGAAGTAGTATTCCAAGTACCATTCTAATTAAGAAGCACATTATTTGATTTGACAGTTGCATTGATCCTAACTCACATAAGAACATTAAGGTACAAGAAGTGCACAGAACTCAGTTCTGCATTGTTGTATCTGAGATGACATTTGTCGCTTGTTATAATGTGCTTGGAGCTGTGGTACATGTACATTTAGCTATGGCTTGTAATAGTATAAAGAAACAAACAATTATTAGCTGTTTGGGGATTACCGTTTAAATACCAGGAAATACACGGCACTGCAAGCAATGCATAAGCCTCTGGCTTTGAAAGGGTTAAAAGGTAAATTCATTGCTATATTGCTTTGCTGGCATAAATTACTCCTTCCAGCCCGGTACCCGATATGGTGACATTATTAACCCTTTTGAGAGTGCCAGAGAGTAAGCAACTCATTACTTTGCAATGTGTTGGATGTCCTTCTGGAACTTAAAGGGCTAATGATAGGTGGTGTGTTTGTTTTAGTCTGCTTATAAGTAGCATGCATATTCATTAATCATAATTATTTATCTATGAAGCGCTGACAGATTCTGCTGTGGGAGCACAGTATCCAATTATAAATACATACCTGCACTACTTATGCAGCACTTTACATATAGTTTTATAAGAAGCCCATATGATTTATTACTTGTTTGAGATGCCTTTCTAAAAAGGGTGACATCAACAATGCTGTGTAGGATCTGTCACCCATGGTGAAAGGTTGCCTTTGGACTGTGGTGTATTTTACACAAGCTAATCTCCAGCATGCAGCATCTCTTCTGTATGTCATCAGGACAGTGGTAAAGTTGCAGTTAGGAAGGTCTGTTCTGCATTTTATGGAGCTGCTGGGTGGCCTTTCACACCAGCAGCGTTGGAGTTTGCAATTCCCACCATACACACTCCTACAAGCACAACTAACAGGGTGCCATGACAGGGAGAAAAGAGAGAGGAAAAACCATTATATTTAGTGCACTATTACATATAGTTAACATGTATACAGTAATACATTAAACTTTGACCAAGAGTCCACATGTATAGGGTAATCACAGTATATGAACCGTTGACCGTCACTTCGCTTGGTTGCTTCCGATACTTCCTCAATGTATCCCTGGCATGGGACCCTCCACACATGTAAAAGCAAAAACTAAACAAAGAGGGTGCATGCGCCTGTAAGTGCAGAGGTCTTCTGTATAAGACCACCACCTTGTGCACTAGACACCTCTAAAAGAATGTTACTCACGATCTCCAGAGGCTACTGTCCTCCTTTAGTACAGACTAAGAGGTGGACAGTATCCTCTGGTGAACGTGAATAACATTCCTTTAGAGGTGTCCAGTGCAAAAAGGTGGTGGTCCTATACAGAAGACGTCTGAACTTAGAGGCGCAATCACCCTCTTTGTTTTGTTTTTGCAATCTTCACCATAACCTCTAATGAATGACTGAACCAAGTATGTACAAGATAGTAATACTGCCTGCTGCGCGTGTGGGCCAGCCATCAAGCATGCTTGCCATTTATTCCAATCAGAGGTGAAACACTGGAATGAGAGGAGTCTGGATACACAGGCAACACAACTTTCAATGGGTGCTGCATCAGTTCTGTCACCTGTGTGAAAGAGTCCTGATGCATTTTAGGCAACCTGACAACCTAAGCTTTGTAAAGATTTATTATTGTTGGCTAATGAACAAAAATAGACTATAACCCCATTCTTCACAAATAAGTCAAAGGAGATTTACATTTAGACCCCTTACACGTGTGGTGAAATGTAACCTGCTGGCATGTGGTGCCATTATCTCCTTGCTCCAGAGTGCAGTAATGTTGCACTAAGGAAGGTCTGCATATTGGCCAATGGGGCTGTTGACGGATCTTACACACTAGCAGTGTTGGAGGTTGCAGTCCTCCTCTCCTCCTCCATTGAATGACCCATGTAGGTGTCAGCCAGTAATATTGGCTTTTGCTCCCATGTGCCAGACCTCCGAAACACCACCTCTGTGTTCCATTTGGTGGTGAGCATAGATACACTCATGACAGAACTGTCGCAGCAACATGCAACCTGTCACCCATTTGAAAGAAGCCTTATTTATAACTCACGGGTGACAGAATCCTAGGCTCCTAATCTTTTACCTCTGGCTTCTGAACTTTGTGAATAATATGGATGTATTTCTTCCCTGGCTCTTAAACTCCTAGTGGACTTCTACAAACTCTGCTGGGCTCTTGCTTTTATTACATTTCTGTCCACGTCTGGCATAACTTTAATTTCTGGGACTATTCTTTCGATTTAAGACTTTTAAGGAATACCCATAAGTCATATATGCTTCAATCAAATAAAAAACAGTAGGCTTTATTAAACAGTGTGGTGAATATCATTCCTGTTGGTGTTATATCTAAGGCTGTATGATGGTTGTGCACTGTGGTGTGGTAAATGAGAGAGAAACTCTCCAATGTGATCACCTCTCAGTTTCATATATTATCCTATGGAGCCTGTGCACTTGAGTGCTTAATGTATAAGCTCCTTAGAATAACATAGAAATAAGCGTTATACAGGGAGAGGTTTTCTTCCTTTTTATTATGTCACAAGATCCACAGAGAACGTATCCTCCAGCCAGCAGGTCAAGGCACTTGCCTTAAAAGGCTCTCTGAGGTAGAGACTCCCTCCGACTTCACTTTACCCTTATCAGACATGCTCAGTTTTATAAGTAACCTCATGGACTGTGTATGGACAAAGATCCTCTCTTAGTTTTCGTTTTTTTTTTTTTTTTTCTCCTGTAATATGGGGCTGTGTAATCCCACATTGGGCAGTCTATCACTGGCCTCCATTGACGGTTTGAATCAGAATGCACACTAAAAAGGACTGGGGTCTGCTAAAGGATTACTTTCATTACCAACCTCTCTCTTCTCAGTTCTGCTTAGCTTGTCTGAGCAGAAATTTGTATGCTACATAGGAGACTGACACGTTTTCCTGTATCCAGAAAACATAGTGTTGGTGATTTAGCTAGTCTGGCACTCTTCATTTCTGTCTGTCCCTACTATCCCTATCTTTTCTTTGGGGGATTTTAAACTCATTTTATTTAATTTGTTTTATATTTCTCCTGCCTTTTCACTGGTGCTTAGTATACCTTTTGGTTTTTCTGGCCAGTGTACCTTTAAGAATAGACATGATCATATTGCACTGGGATACAGATGATGTTTGGGACTCTGTACCACCGCATGCATTCGGTGGGTGAAAGTGGGCTTATTACGCTTCTCCATCTTAGAACTGCATAGTGGTGCCCTGGGAACCCCACCCCTTCCCTCCCAATATTGTGTGTGTGTGTGTGTGTGTGTGTGTGTGTGTGTGTGTGTGTGTGTGTGTGTGTGTGTGTGTGGTTGTTAGGCTATGTAGAAAGCGTTGTTAGAGAAGCTATATTTCCCATATACCCTATTTTTTGGGTCTTTATGGAATACGAAAAGGATGTAATACACTGGCCCTCTTCATCTTTGATTACAAATTGCAGTTTATGATGATTGTTCTCTCCTTCCTTCATACTATATCCCTCTCAGGCAGATAAGAAGTTTTAACTTTAAATAAGTACATTTATCATACTTTTACTGGAGATGGAACGACCATTGGTAATTCCAGATTGGGTGTTGGTTCTGGACACCCAGGTTTCTTGGATGTGAGCAGATTTTTCTGTCAAATGTTCTGGAAATTTGGGCATTTCGCTTAGCTCTGCGGCATTAGCCTTTTTTCTCTCCTGGGATCCTCTTTATGTAGCAGTATAGGCAAACTGTGCGATAAAGCAGTTAGGGTGCGTAACTAGTGAACATTGACTGTCACTAGTGTTCCCTTGCTGCGGCTGTAGTCAGATTAAAGTTGCTGGCCGCAAAGCAAGATGCCTGACCCCAGTTGAGCCTGGGCAGGGGCAAGGATAGGAACACCCGTGTACAGTATAGATTTGCAAAGCGGAATTCACCACACTAGAGTGATTAGCAGAAACTTGGATGGACTGACAGTGGTAGAATCAGGCCTAGAAACTGATGAGTAGGACAGACCCCAATAAACAGTCTATCTAGAGCCTCTTTGTCACACTTTTAAATTGACTTGTCTGGAGAATGGACACAGACTAGCGATTCTCGACAGACAGACAGTCTGATACACACTGACGAATGGGTATCAGGTGAAGAGACCTAGACTGATGATTCTCGACAGGCAATCAGTCTCTGACACACACGTGCACATGCGTGCACGAAAATCAACAGACCCAGCAGTGAACGGATGAAGGCCTGGTGAGTTTACACAAACTGGTGAATCTATCCAGATGAGGAGCAGAGATGGCACAGAAGGACAACCCTGTGAACTTGCAGGAAGTGGTGAATCCACACTAAAGTTGATCAGGCGAAATGAAGGCCCAAGGATGCCCAAAGCGAGCTGAGGTCAGGACTGGAGACAGGAGAATGTTGAGCCAAGGTTAGGACTGGAGAATATAGTGTACAAGCCGTGATCAGGACCAGAGATAGGAGGATGGTCGAGGGCAAACAGAGGTTAGATCAGGAACAACACAAAAAATAGAACTCACTAAACAGATTTGATAATTGCGCACCAAGAGTATAAATATGAACTTCAGACCAATGGGATCCTAAACCAGATGGAGGAAGAATGAAATTCAGAATGCATGAAAAGAAATAGTGACAATGGAATGGCAGCGGCCTGCATCAATCACCACAGAATGACAAAAAGTGTAGCCGCATGGTCCATGGGTCTTCTGATCTTTTACATGTACGTGACTCGTGCCAGCTCTCTCCATTGTTCATATCCTTGGGGTAGGCAACATTGTGGCAATCTTTCTCAGTCGCCAACGTCTGGATCCCTGGAATTGGGAGAGTAACCTGACTGTATTTTACTATATTATTTGTCTATTGGGTCCTCCAGCTGTGAACCCAATGGCCTCTTGGTTGATCTGCAAGGTCCCTCAGTTCTATACCAGATCCTAGGACCCTCTAGCTCTCACAGTGGACTCGATGTTCATACCATAGCTTTCCCCTGCATACGGTTTTCCTCCATTTTCCCTGATTTCTGGAGTGTTGAGGAAAATCAAGATTTAGGAGGCTCATGTCACTCTGATCACCCCATTCTTGCCCTGTCTGGCCTGGTTTTCTTATCTTCTCAGTCTGTAGAGGAGACTTTTTGGCTCCATCTGCCTCCAGACCTCTCGACACTGCATCCGAGCTTCTGTCTTCAGTTTCTCTAGATTCTTGGTTCCAAAGACAACCTAGTGATGGCTATTGATTGTATTCGGTGGGTGGCTGGACTTCAGGCTTTGTCTTATAAGCTTCCCTTTCTGGCTTCTCATGCTGATAGAGAAGTTTTGCTGACTCCTATAAGGTTTCTCCCTAAGGTTGTTTCTGGGTTTCAGATTAACAATGAAATTGTTCTTCCATCTTTGCCCAGCTCCATCTGATAGACAGGAGCTTCATCTTTTTGATGTGGTTAGGTGCTTTAAGTACTATGCTCATTGCAGTAAGTCTTTTTGAAATCTGATTTGCTTTTTGTCATTCCTGAGGGCCAAAGTGACAGTGTCTTGTTGGATTAAAACAACAATTTGCCATGCATAGGTTCTCAGGAAGATATCTGTGCCCTTTCAGGTTATGGATCATTCTACCAGTTAGGTGGGCGCCTCTTAGTCCTACAAGAAACAGGCCTCTGAAAAACATCTATGTGACGTGGTTGTTCTAAACACTTGTCAAAAATACCAGTGTGTCAATGTGCTGGCTTTGGCTGAAGCCACATTTGGTTGGAAGGTCTTCCTGGCTATTGCATAGGTGTCCTTGGTTTTCTTTTTCCAGTACCCTGTTTCCTGTTCTTTGGCTTGCTATTTTGGTATCGGTTACCACCTAAGGTTTATGTTCCAGTTTGTATCAGTTAGAATGAATGTGTTTGAGGTTTTTTCCATTTCTCTTCCTGTAATCTTTGTGGATGCTTTCATATATTCCCCATTGGTCCAGTGTTCCACATAGAACTTAAAATTTTTGTGTACATTCTGGTAAATCCTTTTATCTTTCGTCCAATGTGGAATATAGGTACCATGGAAGGCAGAACATTTTCAGAAGACAAGGTCTTGAAGGTGGAGCCTTTCCTCTGCTTCATCAGGCTAGCCCCTCCCTCACCATTCCAGTTTTGAAATGTTACTGATAGAGTGAACAGACTTTTTTTTTTTTTTTTTTAAGCTTATTTTGTTATTTTATTCGTATATATGGTGCTGTTACAATTCCCCCATTAGGTGGGTTACCACTCCTGGCTTCCCCTGAAGGATTGCCAAGTGTGCAGGTGCTGTTGTGGACCCTTGCAGCCAAGTTTTCACTCCTAACAAGGTCTCGCTGAGGCTCTGTTTCTTCATAATGTTAACCTGAAGACAGAAGTTGAAGATTGGTGAGTAACCCTTTGAGTGCCATGGTCCACTTGGCCCCCTTTCTACAGGGGTTGTTTCTGAGCCTTGAGCTCTTGCTCTCATGTTGTCCCATTTATTATTGGGTCTAGGGATGTTTTTGGGTAGCTTTTCAAATTTCTGTTTTAGGGTACATGGTGCTTTTAAGACTATTCCCGTCTCTGCTGCATTTGCTCCATTGACTTCTATGGGAACAGTTTCTCTGGGACATGTCTCTGCAACAGGTTGTCATACAGTGTTCAGATTGGACTCATTCTTCTTGTCTCCTCATGCCTTCGTATCCAGTTCACATCCACAGTGTCCTGGGGTTCTTTGGGGCCCTGCGAGTGCAGTTGTAGGCATTGCTAGGTAACAATAATAGAGAAGAATCCATTTCCCAGAATGCCCATTTTATGGGCTTTTTTTCTGATTGGCTGCCTGGTTTACAGATGCCATTTTACTTCTCTCTTGCTTATCCTACACAGTGGTTGCCCCTCCTTGCTCTCCTCAGATTAACCCTATGCCTGCCAGATAAGTACCTTTCTGAGCTTTTATAAGATGAATTATTTTTCTGGGATACGGTATTTGGTATATTCTACTGTTTTAGACACTACTCCTGTTATGATGTCAGATCCATGGGACATGGGGCTAGACCTAAGAAAAAAGGTTTATATTCAAACCTGTTTGTGGTGTCAAAGGAGGATGGCGGTTGCCGTCCCATTCTGGATCTCAAGGACCGCAGTACTTTTGTGGAGAATGTTTGCTTCAAGATGGAGTCCTTGCACTCTATAATGGCAGAAATGCGCCCAGGAGAATTCCTGGCGTCTCTAGACCTTCAGGACGCGTACTTGCACATTCCTATTGACAGTCAATGCAATCTAAGTTTTTGGCTTGGACCACTACCAGTTCACCACTCTATCTTATTGGGCTGACCTCTGCCCCTCTGTTGTTTTCCAAGGTCCTGGGGGCCTTGGCGTCCTTCCTTCCTAACAAGGGGATTCAGATGACTCCTTACACAGACAGCCATCTTGTGAAGATTCCATCTCGGGAGCTCCTGGCCCAGCAGGTCCAGGAATGTGCCCAGATTCTGATCTGCCGTGGGTGGATCCTGAATATGTTGAAGTTATCCCCAGTTCCTTCACAGGATTTGATACGTCCTCCCCTCAGAAGTACATGAAGGTTGCAGGTCGCATGTTGTCTACCCTAGAAGTGATGCTTTACTCTCTGGCTCACACCAGGGAACTTCAGAGACTTGTCATCCGGACGTGGCACAGGAATCTGGACTTCCTAGATCAGCAGCTCTCCCTAACTTTGAAATAAGACAGGATCTGCAATGGTGGTTGCACAGGTGCAACCTTGAGAGGGGGAAACTGTTTGTGATCCTGGAGTGAATCATGATCACGATGGATGCCAGCCTGTGATGGGTCACCTGGAGATCCAGGGAAGATGGACTGTGAAGGAGTCCCTTCAGTTCATCAGTGTTCTAGACCTGAGGGCGAGCCGACAGGCTCTGGTCTACTGGACCCTTCAGCTGAGGGCTCATCCAGTAAGAGTCCAATTGGACAACTCCACGGCCATGGCTTACATAAACAAGAAAGGGGGAACTGTAAGCGATCATGCGTGGTCTGAGCTCAAGTACGTCCCAGGGTTGGGCAGAAACCCATGTTCCAGCTATCTCTGCCTTTCACATTCCAGGTGTAGAAAACGAACTGACGGACTTCCTAAATCGCCAAGAAGTGGATCCGGGAGAGTAGGAACTCCATACATAAATCATTGCCCTGATTGTGCACAAGTAGGTTCTCCCTCAGATAGACCTGATGACCACAATGAACAACTGGAAGGGTCTGGTGTTTTGCTCCCGTTGGGGGACCCAATGATGTTTGCCATGGATGCAATGGTGATTTCATGGTGCTTTCACCTTGCTTTTGTCTTTTCTTCCATTCCTCTCATTCCCGGGATACTCAGAAAGATATGTATGGATTGTCCAATGGTCATCATGGTCACTTCTTATTGGACCAAGATGGCATGGTTTGCGGAGCTTGTTTGTATTTCCATCCAGGATCCGTTTCCACTGCCATCCAGAACAGGCATCCTTCCTCAGGGGTACCACTGGAAGGAGGAAGTGGAGAAAGGGATTCTCCCCTGATGTTGTCTCCACTATGATCCAGGCTGGAAAGCCTGACTCCTCTAAGGCCTACAACAGTGTCTGGTAAATTTTTCATTCTTGGTATGTTGAAAGGGATCTGTCTTCATAGGAGTTTGATCTTCTGGTCATCCAGCCCTGTCCTTTTTGCAGGACGGTGTGAACAAAGGACTCTGTCTGAGTTCCTTGAAGGTTCAGACTTCTGCTCTTCCAGTATTTTTCCAGAGACATATTGCTATATTGCCAGATGTCAAGGGGTTTTTTCAGGGGGTCACACACGCTTTCCCTGCCTACAAGGCTCCCACGCCTCCTTGGGACCTTAATCTGGTGCTTGGTATCTTGCAGGGGCCTCCCTTTGAGCCCCTTGCTACCATTCTCCTACGTCCATTGACCTGGAAGATGGTCTTTCTTTTGGCTGTTGTCTCTGTCCACAGAGTTGCTGAACTGTAGACTTTGCCCTGCAAGCCACGTTTCCTGTTTTTTACAAGGTCAAGGCTGTTCTTCGAACCTCCCAGGAATTCCTTCCTCAGGTGGTCTCTGAGTTCCACATCAATCAGGAGATTGTTGTGCCCTCGTTATGACCTGACCCTAGGACCAACAAGGAGAGGGATCTTCACTTGTTGGATGTGGTGGTCTGTTTCCAGTTCTATGTGCACAGTACAGAGTCTTTTCATAAGACTGATGCCTTGTTTGTCATCCCTGAGGATCCCAGGTCAGGCCATGTCATGTTGCTTCCAAAGTCACCACTCTTGGATCAAGTCTACCATTTGCAGAGAGTACAAACTCAGGAAGAAACCTTGGTCTTCAGTGCACACCTTTGTCAAACACTATCGTGTGGATGTCTTGGCTTCAACTGAAGCCAGCTTTGTCAGGAAGGTACTTCAGGCAGCTCTGCCTGTCTAAGAATCAAATTTTTTCCTGTGCCCTACTGTAGTTCAACAGTTTGAGCCCAGTTGGCTCTTGTTCTTGTGTGCTATAGTGTCCATTGACTCTTCGTTATGTTTGGGCTTTTCCTGGTTCTAGATAGTCCTAGGGAACCCAGGTATCATGGAGACTGGCAATAGGTCCTTTCTATTATTTCCCACCGCTGGGAGCCTGCTGATGGTATATCCCATGGTACCTGTATTCCATAGTGGACAAAAGAGAAAATAGGATTTTAGTCTTACCTTGGTAAAGCCTTTTCTCTTAGTACATATGGAATGCAGGTCTCCCACACAGAGAAAGGGGGTTTATCCTGGCTGTATGTTGGAGTCCTTCTTGGATATTTTACTCGTAGGAGCTTACCTCTTCTCTAGTGAGTTTGTCTAATATCAGGACTGGAAGGTGGGTGGCTTGCTAGCCTGATGAAGGAGAGGGAATTGTGGTCCACCTTCAAGGCCTTGTATTCTGAACATTTTCCCCCTTCCAAGGTAGGAAGATCAACTCATATGGTGCCTATATTCCATATGGACTAAGAGAAAATGATTTAACAAGGTAAGACTAAAATACTGTTTTCTCTTGGTCCACGTGGAACACAGGACTTCCCTCCAGGAGAAGAAAACAGCTGTTTTGAGTCCTGGGCAGGATGGTCATTTTGAGTTCTCTGGCTTAGGTGATTCCCTTCTCTGCTTTAATTCTGTTCTCTCTGATCTTTGCTGTATGTTAAAACTGAGCATGTCTGATTAGGGTAAAGCGAAGTAGGAAGGAAATCTGTGCCTCAGAGAGCCTTTTAAGATAAATGCCCTGTCCTCCTGACCAGATGATACCTTGCCCCATGGTTCCTGAGTTCCATATTGACTAAGAGAAAAGGATTTATTATTTAGTTCACAAAAATTGCCTTCTAGTGTAAGCCTGATGTCCCACATCTGTGCTGCTCAGGACACGCCCCTGCACACTGATTGGATGATTGACTAAAACTCTCAGGTGGTAGTAGTTGTAGCCTGTAAGTGCAAAAGCCATTGGAGGCGGCAGGAATAAAACAGGACTAAAAGTTCCAGAGTGCAGTGCTTGACAGGTTACTGATGGTACAATGTACTCATGCTGTTTAATAAATTACTAATGCACAAAAAGTACTGTACTTGTTATAAATGTACAACAGTTGGAGGTATGCTTTTTAAATCCTTGAATTCTAGAAGTCTTCAGAACATTGATTTACAGTGTGTTAGAGTCTTCTAGCATTCACGTGGTTAAAAACCCAATTTAAATTATTGTTAATTCTGGAAATCTGTATTTGATCACTTTAGTGAAGCTGATTTGCTCCAGAATCACTCAGGTTCTTTAGAGCATTAGCATCCATGAAGTCCAAACGTATCCTGATATGTTTTATCTCTGAATTGTCTAGAGCAGGGGGAAGACCTTTGGCTAGTCAGCTGTTGGAAACTACAGCTACCATCATCCTTAATCCCAACAGCTGGAGAGTCATTGGTTACCCACCACTTGAATAATGTTCTGTCAGATAGGTGGGCTAACATCTCCGTTCTTATTGTCTTGTGTCTTTGTTTTACATGCTAAGCACGGCCAAATTAGGGAGTCTAGAAGTCTGTTTGATGAAATATTCCTCAGTCCTTCAGAGGTATGGAACTATTTTAGCATTTTTAATTCAAATGTGTTTCTAACCTGGAAACAAACTTTATTCAGCTAATTAATACAATCTAGTTTAATGCTTTGTTCATTGTTCATGTTTGTACTGAGTAAGGCGAAGCTGTATCTGATGGTATTTTTTTCTCTGTGACATCTTATCACCTCCATGTTAACATACACATTTGCAGATGTTACATATCTTATTTGTGACAACGAAAGACCAGCTAATTGTTTTTTTGTGTTCATTGTATAACACAGGAACCATGGGGTAAAGTGTCCTTCCTCCAGGAGGCAGGGCAGTTGTATAAAGAGTTCTGTGGATACGGAGACCACGTTATCCCCAGAAGTCAGAGCAAAGATAGCCTGCTTTTTTATTTACCTTGCTTATATGCAATTGTTCACTCCCCCTCCCCCCTTTCAAGGGGCTCCTATTCCCTGTTCCTCCAGGATGGATCGGGACATGGGGTTTCCTTGGAAAATTCTTTCAGAGCTTTATTTACCCACTCTGCCTTCTTTTCTTCTGTATTTCATAGGAAACTGAAGGGGATTATACTTTCTGAGTGCAGAGGTATGTCATTTCTGTTTGTCTGGAAATATAATCTGAAGTTAGAGGTTTCTTGCTAAACTTTGGGACTCTGGACCTTTAAACTAATTTTTACATAAGTATTTCCTAGGCCTCAGAGAAGAAGGGGAGGAGATGCTGTGTCTCCTCTTTCTTCTCTCATCTATGGCTCAACCTGTGAGGCACCTGATATACAGTTCTGCCTCTGGGTGTCCTACTCTCCCCCCCCCCCCGGGCACCTTCTTTCACCCCCAACAGGCAGATGTGAGCTTTATTCATGTTTTGTGTTCTGTATTTCTCCTTATGAGGGTCTCCTTGCCAAGTCAGAGCACAAAGGAGATATGGGGAAGTCTAAGTCTCCCAGGGGGTTCTCCAGTAAGCATTAGATCCTCATGTCTGACTAGTTGTTACGGTTGGCAAGCAAAACCAGGAATCAGACGGTATAGTTAATAGAACCTTTATTATGAGAATAATGACAGTAATGCAATATATAAATGTACACGCAGCGAGTGATTGAAATGGTGAGTACTGTATCAAGAATAGCAGTCTCACAATCTCTGCACCACACTGTCTGAGACTAGGCCTCAGCCCACTGGAGTCTCGTGGTAAGGTAACGCCCAAGAGATACTGACTCAGCCTGCAGTCAGTCTAGGAGTGAAATCTCAATCATACGGAACCAAGGAAGCTGCTGACCCTAACCTGCAGTCAGTAGCTAGGAGTCTGCTAGAGCCCCAGGTCCGTACTAGGAAGGATGTCTGAATAACGGAACCAACAAACTGAGCGAACAGACAGAGCCTTCTCGTAAGAACCAGATAGGATAGTCAGACGAGCCAAAGTCACAAACGGAGCGGGTAGTCAGCCAGAGCCACAGGTTTGTACCAGAGAGGATATCCACGGAAGCGATGGAATGTTGAATGCGCAATGGATAGAGCCCCAGGTCAACACCAGAGTGGGTAGTCAGACAAGCCCTAGGTCTTACACGGAGTAGGTAGTCAGTCAGAGCCACAGGTTTGCACCAGAAAGGATATCTGAGCCAAATAGGAACGCCAAGGAGAATAGTCACAGAGCCCCAGGTCAACACCGGAATGGATGGACAGACAATCTGGATCATACACAGGAATCAGGAATACTAGAAAAAGAACTGCTCGAACAACAACATAAGGGTGACTGAGTCAGGACTCAGTCTGCCCTTTAAGCCCCTCCACAGGAAGTTGGTAGGAGGAGCAGCTTAGAGGGAGGAAGTAGGTAGGAGGAGATTACAGGGAACAAACACACATAAAACAGAGGCCTGCAGCATGCTTGAAGCCTCGCGTCTGCAGATGATGTATCTGGCATTGATGCGTACAACGCCCGTGGAAATGACACCAGAGCGTCATAGTGAACATCGCCAGAAGCGGTGGCGCTACAAGGTACTGTCACACTAGTGTTCTCAGGGAATTTAGTGGGGCATTATATACCTAATTCTTCTGTGTCCCATGTGCAGGCAACTCCAACCCCTAGTGGTCTGCATGGGTTGCCATTTATTTCCACTATGGCTAGTATTCCTCATCTATTAAAGGGTTTCTGGAGCATTTGAACCAGTACCACCCTGCCCCCCCCCCCCCCAAAGGAAAAAAAAAAAAAAAAAAGACAATTTATACCTTTTGAGGAGTGAGATTTTCTGCTTGTAGAAGGGGATTCCACTGTGGAGGAGGGGAACAGAGGAAGAGCGTATATTGCTTACCTCCCATTCCTCCTGGCAGTTAGTTTGAAGAAGACACTGGATCATCTTTAGAAAGTCTTATGCAGACAGCTCTAGACACTCTTAAGGTTTCTGAGGCCTCAGATTCAAGTTCTCATCTCTGGACGTTTTCAAGAAGTGCAAAAGGGATGCAGTTTTTTTCCCTATCACTCCCTTGAACAAGTGCTTCTTAAGGAGTGTAAGTTACCTGATAAATTATTTATACTCAGGTGCTTTTCTCTCTTATATCCCTTCTTTCCTGCTGTGTTAAACAGTGCGCCCCCCCCATACAGTTGCCCATCCTATTCTTGCAGCTGCAATCAAGGATCAGGCTGATAAAGGTCTGGATACTCTCTTTAAGGTGAGCTTCTCTGCCTCAGAGGCCACCTTATGCCCAGCCTTTGTATAGCATGGGTGATTAGAGCCATGGCTGTTTAGGGGGCAATCAAGTGTAAGGTGCAATCCGTTCAGATGCGCCAAAAGGGTGATATTATTCTTTCTATTTCTACAATACTTTAGGATAATGCATACCATGCTGAGGCTGCATTTGACACTACCAATTCCTTGCACTCTGTTGCAGCGTGATGTACCCTTTGGTTGAAGATTTGACCTGTGTTCCAGTTTTATAAGAAGATTCTAGTCTCTCTCATGTTCATGGGCAAGCAGTTGTTTGGCTCAGAATTGGAGTAAGTAATTTAGCCTTGTGACTGGGACAAGAGCTCACTATTGCTTTGGGTAAATCCTCCCCCATAAGAGTTTCTCCTTTCGGAGGAAGACATGGGGCTTTAATCCTGCTGGTGCAGGTATGCGCTCTTCCCTGAGATCCAAGCAAGCTTGGGCTGACAAAGTTAATTAGTCTTTCTTTACATGGGATGTGACATCTGGTCTTTTGGCCAACAGACAAGGTTCACGTATTTTCATGACCGGTGTCTCAGACCTTGGCTTGCCAATCAGTGATGGTGTGGGAATTCTTGAAGGCTGCTGGGGTATTTGAAGGTGGTTCCAGTTGTCCAGTTTAACACTCTGCAACTCTAGCTGGAGATTCTCTGGAACTGGACAGCAGTGCCATCTCTCCCATGTGAGGTCTCTCTCAACCTGGATGAAGTCACATCTTTGTTTGTGACTCCAGGACTCCCACCTGTGTCTGGGTCATCTGTCTGTTATACTGGATTGGTCTGTAGTCACAATAGATGCCAGGACCTTGTTCGGCTCTCAGACGGCTCAGGACTTTTGGTCTGACAACGAGAATATTCTGTCCATATGTATTGGATCTTTGAGCAACTGTTTCTTCTGTGGTCTGTAGGTGCGGGTTCAGTCCAAAATTGCAATGACTGTGGCTTATTTCAATTACCAAGGAGGAAACAGAAGTGCAGCACCTTGGTCAGATGTTTGTCAGATTCTTGTTTTGGCAGAAGCTCATGTTCTGATACACTCAGCTGTCCAGAGTGGACAGCTTAGTGGTGGACTTTCTTAGCCTTCAGAGTGTAGTTCCTGGGAACTGATATGGCGTTAGACTCCATGGTTCAGGCATGGAGTCATCAGGTTGTGGATCTGATGGTATCTTAGTCAAACTGTGAGGCTACCCAGTTTTACTACAGAATCCAGGACACCCTCACACATTGAATGCAATGGGCATACAGTGTCAGTTCCCCTTGACATATGTGCTTCATCCTTTTTGTGTGATCCTCAGACTATTAAGGAAGGACAGGATGGAACGGGTGCATACAGTCCTGATTGCTTCCTGCCTCTCCTGGAGAGTTTCTCAGATCTACTCAATCTGTCTATTGCCTAGTCGATTTGTCTTCCACTCTTTCCAGACCTTGATAGAGTCTTGTGTGTTACTTAAAGGTGGAGAGGTTAGCCTTGGCTCTTGAAGACCGCATCCTAAGGAAAAAGGGTTTCTCTGAACTTGCTATTGCTACTATGATAAAGGACTGTAAGCTGGTTTCATCTAAAGTATATAATAGGGTCTGGTCTTTTGTATCAGCTGGTGTGAAGACCAGGGCTTGTGGAGTGCATCTTTCGCCTAGCAGGTATTTGGGCCTTTCTTCAGGATTGGCTTCAAAAACCTTTGCGCAAGTAGCGGCTCAAGTTTACCCTGCTTTTGGGATCCCGCTCCCTTGTGGGATTTAAACTCGTCCTAGGAGTGTTTCAGAAGGGTTTGTTTTGAGCCTATGTCCTCTGTAATCCTTTGTTTCTTGACTTTCAAGATAGCTTTCCTGCTTGTGATTATGTCTGTATGGCACATCTCTGAATTGCCGGCTTTGTGTTTTTGTCTGATCTTTTATACAGATAGGGTGGTTTGGTTAACTTTCTTTGTATTTCTTCCTAAAGTGGTTTCTGATTTGCAAATTACCAGGAAATTGTTCTTCCTTATCTTGGTCTGGCTCCATCTAAAAGACAGGTGTAGGTGCTTTACTGCTTAGACATAGTTCGGTGTTGGAAATACTAGGTTTATTGCATGGAACCATTCCGCAAATTGGACTCACTTTGTTATACCTGAGGAATTTATGTGCAGGCCAAGTGGTATCTAAGGTGATAATGGCTTCTTGGATCAAGGACACAATTCCCCAGGCCTGTGTCCTTAGGAAAAAGCCTGTGCCCTTTAGGGTCACCACTCACTGGTGGTAGTTTGTAAACACATTTGCTAATCGTTAGCGAGTCCATGTTCTGGATTTGACTGAAGCAAGGCTGTATTGCTAGTCTAAGTGCCTTTTTTGCCTTCACTTCTTGTAACCTTCTTTCCCTGTTGTTTCGTTTGGTGTGTCAGTGTCCTTTAACACCTGAGGTACATACTTGTTTCTGTTGAAACCAATTTGTATTTTGAGGATTTCTCTCCCCCTCCCTGGAATTTCAGTAGATTAGCTTTGGCATAGCCCTATGGTTCCTGTTTTTCACAATGGGCGAATTTGAAAAGGGGATTTTAGTGTACTTAGCATAAAATCCTTTTCTCTTGTTCCATGTGGAACACAGGACAATTCCACCTGTTGATTGAGTTCCGGGCAGGAGTCTCCTTTGGTTTCTCTGGTACAGGGGACCACCTTCCTGCCCTACTCCTTTTTGTGTTCCCTTTCATTATGTCTTTGTTATACATTAAAACTGACTGGTGGGGTAAAGCAGAGCAGGGAGTAAGTCTCCTCCTCCAGAGAACTTATTATACAAGTGCCCAGAGGATTCTTTACCCCATGGAACACATGCAATAAAAGGTTTTATCGGTAAGTACACAAAAATCCCCTTTTTCTGATAGTGGCTAGGAGTGTAAGATATTATCACTGTTTTAGTGCCAGGGAGGTGAGCATTATACTGCTGTGCAATGCACTTCACCCTAGCACTTGAATGGTTAAGAAGACATTACATTTTTAAGCATTTCTTTCCCTCTTAAAACAACGAGTAAGAACATTTTTAAAACGAATATAGTATTTTTCTTATGAGTAAAACAAAGATACTTCAATGACAGTTGCTTAATTCAAAAGTAATAACCTTCAAATTGTCAGTGATAAAGCTGGTACTATCAGATTCTATGGATAACTATAGTCAGTGACTCGCCTCTCCCATAGGATGCAGTAAAACTGCTGTCTGGACATTACATTGCACAGTGATTCTCAATATAAGTACTCAGGGAACACCAAAAGTGCAAGTTTTCAGGATCAGAAAATAAAACAATCCTATTATGCTCAATACAAAACCCAGAATGTCAACCCTGTGTAGAGCAAATATTATGCCAACATGTTCATTTACTTGTTTGCAACAAAATCTTAGTATTTTTTTCTTTTTTTGGCTAAAGTATGTTTATTCCCCTATCTCCACATTAAGGCTTGCAAAAATACTTTAAATTAAAAATTGTTCATGAAGAAACTATTTTTGTGGAAACAAATTGAATTTAAAAACACCTAAACCATTACTCAATACGAGATCTAGGGAGAGATGAACTAAGGTGTGATAAAGTGGGAGATGACTTCTCCTGTGATATCACTCCCCCTATTCCTATGTTATTCTATGCAGCCAGTGTACTAAGATTTCTCCAACTTTTTAGCTCTTTATGTGTAGGCCCCATAGAATAACATAGGAACTAGAGAAGTTATATCACTGGACAAGTCATCTCCACTTTATCACCTCTTTATCACACCTTAGTTTCTGCCTGATTAGACTGACCTGCTTTCAGATGGGAGACAGTTGTAGTAAGTGGGTGGGAACCCAATATGACTGAACACTTCCACCAGCCATTTTTATATAGGTCCGTCCCACCCACCACTACAAACCACATGAAACCTGTACATACTTAAAGGAAATCCAGACTAGGTATGCCAATCAGAATAAGGCCATGTACTGTGCATATTTAAACTTTAAGTGAATTTTCATTATATATAATAATGTACAAAAGTTTTAGGCAGGTGTGAAAAAATGCTTTAAAGTAAAAATGCTTTAAAAATAGACATGTTATTAGTTTATTTTTATCAATTAACAATAGTGAGTGAACAGAAGAAAAATCTAAATCAAATCCATATTTGGTGTGACCACCCTTCAAAACAGCATCAATTCTTTTAGGTGCACTTGCCCACAGTCTTTTAAAGACATCTGCAGGTAGGTTGTTCCAAACATTTTGGAGAACTAACCACAGTTCTTCTGTGGATTTAGGCAGCCTCAGTTGGTTCTCTCTCTTCATGTAATCCCAGACAGACTCTATGATGATGAGATCAGGGCTCTGTGGTTGCTATACCATCACTTACAGGACTCCTTGTTCTTCTTTACGCTGAACAGAGTTCTTAATGACTTTGGCTGTCAATCAGATGCCTCCCTGATGGTATTGTATGATGGATAATTATCTGCCTGTACTTCTTAGCAATGATGAGACCATTAATTTTGACCAAATCCCCAACTCCATTTGCAAAAAATGCAGTCCACTTGCAATGAACCTCCACCTTTCTTCACTGTTGTCTACAGACACCCATTCTTGTACCACTCTCCAGCCCTTCAGCGAATAAACTGCCTTCTGCTGCTGCCAAATATTTCAGATTTTGACAAGAGCACCTGCTGCCATTTTCTGCACCCCAGTTCCTGTGTTTTCATGCGTATTTGAGTCACTTGACCTTGTTTCTACATCAGAGGTATGGCTTTTTGGCAGCAAGCCTTCCATGAAGACCACTTCTGACCAGACTTCTCTAGGCAGTAGATGGGTGTACCTGGATCCCACTGTTTTCTGCCAATTCTGAGCTAATGGCACTGCTGGATATCTTCCGATTGTGAAAGGAAGTAAGCATGATACGTCTCATCTGCTGCACCGTTTCCTTGGCTGACCACTGTGTCTACGGTCCTCAATGTTGCCTGTTTCTTTGTGCTTCTTCAAAAGAGCTTGGACATCACATCTGGAAACCCCTGTCTTCCTGGGAAAAAACTTTTCTTATGTAGTAGATCTACCTTGTGTCTTGTTGCTGTTTTCAGTCTTGCCATAGTGTATGACTTTTGACATTAAGCTGAGTTTTGCAGTTCCTTACCCAGTTTTATTTCTCCTACACAGATGTTTCTGTTTCAGTTAATGATTGTGCTTAAACCTACGTATTAAAGGGATAGTAATACTTCGTTTTAAGTTTATTTTATTTTGTAGGCATTAAAAAACATGAAGAATGATATAAGTCTTATCTCTCAAACCTTTGTGGTTTAAGAGATATTCACAAGCAAAGTGTCCCCCTCCCGCCCCTTTTACTGATGTAACACTTTTCAGCCAGGGCAGAAGGGAGGTGCCCAGGTAGACTGCAGAGAGGGACAATCTTCAATTAAGATAACGGAAAAACCTGAAAAGCTTGTCAAGGGGGGCAGGGATTTCATTGTTTTCATAGGAATAAGTGTGTCCCCTTCTGTTATCTGTCTGGTCTATGGACTGCATTCCACATCTGAGAAGAGATGGCTTACACTAGGTAAAAGGGGCGGGAGGGGGAAACTTTGCTTGTGAATATCTCATAAACCATAAAGGTTTAAGAGATAAGACTTATATCATTCTTCATGTTTTTTTAATGCCTACAAAATAAAATAAAGTTAAAACGAAGTATTACTATCCCTTTAAACTGATGCTCATTAGCATCTGTTTGGTGTAACTGTTTAATCATACACCTGACTATGTGCCTATAAAATGCCTGACTTTGTGCAAGTGTACCTTGAAGAATTTATGCTGTTTTGAAGGCAAAGGGTGGTCACTCTCTATGCATTTTGTTAATTGATGAATATAAACTATTAACATGTCTATTTTTGAAAGCATTCTTTCTTTCATTTTTCACACCTGCATAAAACTTTTGCACATTACTGTATGTTTAAGCTCACCAAGCTAGCTCTCATTATTGCATGTTTATTTTATATGCATATTATGGTGTGCTAGTGCCAACAGTTTCTTTCTTTTGTTTGCTCTAAAAAATGTTTTTGCGATATTCCTGCTGGGTTGGGTAAACATTGGCTTAGGGATCCGGATTACTTCACCTGTGCCTAAGTAGAATTATGCTGAAAATCTGACCTGCTGATGTGCCCTGTTTTAAACTGTAATAACCTTGGAATGACACATCTGCCAGCAGTGGGAGTATTCTTGCTTTACTCAGCAGGAAAAGCCCTATAGTCCATAACTGCAGTTCACAATGCTTTCCTCAGGAGTGCCTAGCAGGTCATGTCTTTAGGATTTCCCTACAGGTGAGTTATTCAGAGGTGCGCAAGAAGGAAAATCCTAAAGCCATGACTGTTGGGTAGCCATCAGTAGTGGGTTGGAAACCAATGAGAGTTCCAGAGGGGCATGCATTACTATGCAATGCGTTGAGAACCCCTCTGGCACTCAAAGGGTTAAGAGACTGGTCCTGACTCTAACGCAGTCATGCACTGTAGAGACTGCCAGAAAGC
This sequence comes from Rhinophrynus dorsalis, assembly GCA_037306005.1. Taxonomy (NCBI): domain Eukaryota; kingdom Metazoa; phylum Chordata; class Amphibia; order Anura; family Rhinophrynidae; genus Rhinophrynus; species Rhinophrynus dorsalis. The sequence continues at coordinate 428,951,924 of CM074719.1, read as the reverse complement.
ACAGAATACTCCCAGCATTCTATGCGTTCGGGCAGAGTCTACTGAGCACGACTGCTTCTGACAAACATCCTAGTGAATTATTATATAGGATATGTAAGGACATGTGGTAAGAGTGACACAAGCTTAGTCATAGTGATATATACACATAGGCACAGAGTGAGACACAAACACATGCAACACACACACACACACACACAGTCAAGCTTGCAAGACACACACAGAGTGAGACACATGCAATACCTCAGTGAGAGACACATACATGCAAAGCACAACATGACGACATATACATAGTGTGATACACACAGACAGATATACACATGCAACACAGACAGTGAGACACACACAAACACACACAGAGTGAGATACAAACACTGATGCACACACATGTATACACAAGCAGGAACACAGCAGTGAGCAATAAGGGGGTGCATTATGAGGGGGGGGGGGATTTCTGAGTGCTTGTGTGTTCCCATGGTCAGGACTTTAAGTAAAAACAGCGCAACAAATTTTGGAGCGGAGCAGGCTTTTGAGTTGAAGAAATTTTGGAGTGGGAAGAGGGTTTTCACAGGGTGCATGGTAAGGGAGCGTGTGTATGATGATCAGCAAGAGCTCCGTGTGTGAGAATGCAGGCTGACATACTGTGATGTGGTCCGACTGATTGGCGACTTCAAGGATTTAACCCTTTCAGTAGCAGAGGGTTTCTCAATGCATCACTTCACAATGTGTTGCGTAGCCCTGTGTCATTGAAAGAGTTTATTCTGCTGATGAGTGAAGGGGCAGGTAGAGATTAGGTCAAGAAAATAAAAAACATAAGGGTGTCCGCTATGTGGTGTTACATAAAAAAAAAAAAAAAAAAGTCCCCATTCCTCCTGGATATAGATGACTTTGAACTGTGTGCGTAGTGGTGTGTAGTATGGGTGAATGAGTGGATTGTATCGTAATGTGTATGTATTGGCGTTTTATATCTCATTGTGAGTAATGTACAAAGAAGTAAAAAGATAAACCTGAATTGTAGGAGTGAAGTGCCAGTTGTCAATCATTTTACCTTCTGGGCCTGGTTCCAGGTCAGGAGTAAAGTAAGCAGTCAGGTTGGATTTATGTCCGTAAGTCACAGTCCAGGTGAACGCTGTCTGCAGTGTGTATGAGAAAGGCAGTGTGATGAAATTGTAGTCGGCTTGTGGTACTAGGTGTGAGGCATTGTACAATTGGGTGGCCTGGGCCCCTTGGGGTAAGGAGTGTATAACTGAGCTGCCTGTATCCGTAGGTGTGAGGCACTGTAGATGTGGGTGAGAGGAGAGGGGGCTGAAAGTGGTGAGAGGGGTAAGGAAGGCAAAAAATGAGACTCTGCACTCAGGCAGGCAGGAAACAGGGCGCAAGCTGGCGGAGGGTGAGATTTTTTTATTTATTTATTTATTTATTTGGAGATTCTGAACATTAACCCCTTAAGGAGCAGAGGGGAGTTCAGCGCATTTCAAAGCATTACACATCTCTCTGTTTTGCAAAGGGTAAAAGGTATGTAAAAATGGGCAAAAAAGTGTAAGAGTTTATCTTCTGAAATATTTTTAAAATGTTTCCCATACAATAACTTTCAGTGAACAGTACCTCTGCTGGGTAGCGACTACAGCAGTTGTTGTGAAACGTTATATAGATTCCAGCTGTGTTTGTTCAGCTGCTTTGTCTGAAAGAGTTGTGTTGATAGGCAGGAGCATGAGCTCGATTCAGGCTGTAGTGTAGGAGAAGGTCACTTCCAGGGCCCCGGCTGAAGCCGCAAGCGTCGTTGTAGCAAACACCTTGATTCCTGCGTCCGCCAGTGCAAGTGAAGCAGAAGAGACAACAGCGGGAGGTGCGGAGCCTGTGATGGCGGCGGTATGGTGTATAGGTTGTGAGAGTAGGGCTTGAGGATCATGGGATTTGTAGTGCAGTATAGGATTCAGCAAACTAAATACGGCTCATTGTTGTAGGGTGTGTGTGTGAGTGGTGCAGGTGAGTATGTTGATGAATGTAGTGTGATAGGCGACAGCTCCTCCCAGTGGGCTGGAACAATTCTACAAGAAGTGCAGGGTGGAGCCTCCACTTCCTTCATATCAGGCTACCCCACTAGCCCTGCCCCAGATAGACTTGTTCCAAAATCCTGGATAGATGGCTGAGAACAGTTCTGCTTAGTTTTAGTATTTTTATTTTTTTTGTTGTTCAATATAGGTTACTGGTAACTTTGGGTAGGTGACCAACCCTTTAAGTAGACAGGAACTATTCTTCAAGAGAATTCTGGGTGGAGCCTATCTCCTCTCCTTAGCTGCATCTAGCCACGCCTCTCCAGAAAGATTTGTTCCTTGATGAAAATACAAGGCAAGAGAACAGTTTTGCTATAGTTTTAGCTTATTTTTTGTTTTCTGTTAAATCTGGAATACCACCATTAGGCGGATTACCATTACTGACAAAAAAAAGTTTCCAGGTGCTATGGTGGACCTCTCAGCCCTGGGGGGGAAATCTTCTTCCTTAGCAAGTTCTTTCCTTAGGAGTTGCCCACTGAGGTCTTTTTTTATCAATGTTAATCTGAAGACAGAAGACCTGCTGAAAAGGTGAGCAATCCTTTGAGTACTGAGGTCCACTTGTCCCATGCTTCCTCTCCTCACAGGGGTCTCTTTTGGAGTTCCTATTACATACTCCTGCATTCATTGGGTATGTCTGTTTGGGGGTTTGGCGCAGAGTTTCTGTGGTAAATTAACCCTTTTTCTGCTGATTTGGCATCTTTTAGGGGGTTTTTAGCACTTTTTCCTTCAGGGGAAATATTTTGTGATGTTTTAATACCTTTTTTTTTTCTGCAAAAATTAGCAAATTTGACTTCCAAGGCACGTTTTACTGCATAGATGCCTTTCTCCATTCATCTCTATGTGACTTTACAGTTTGGGACATATCTCTGCAACTTCTCAACGTAGTGACTGCAGAGATGGCTCATTTTGTTTGTCTGCCCTTGGTTTATCATCCAGTCAATGTTCTGTGTGTTTTAGGGGGCTCAGGTGGCTTCGGGCACTGTTGGGGTACTTTTTTTTGGAAAACTACATTTCCCATGAGCGATTTGCTTTGCACGCTCGTTTGTGATTGGCTCCCATTGCGGCAGCCATTTTCTGCTTTCTCTTCACGAGTATCCTACACAGGGCTTGGACTTTCCTTCTCCTCTGCAGATTAACCCTTCGTCTGCCAGATAAGTGCAAATTAGTGATTTCTGTATTGGGTTGTTTCCTTATACTTGGGACGTTTTGACACTGTGAGGATGTTAACTCCATTAGAACTTGGGGCTAGACCTAAGACTAAGGATATTGGGGTGTCTTTGTCCCCCATTACTCACTGCTCCTCATGTCAATCAGGGTTACCTAGAGAATACTCAGGTCGTTTATGCCCAGTGTGCTCTGCTGCCCCTGCGTCTCCCCCAGTTACCTCCAGCCATGCACTAGAGCCAGTTTGGATTCAATGTTTAAGGCCACTGCTGGAGACCTAAGGTTTACCTTACAGCTCCTTCCATCTGAATTGCAGGGGGTCTTCCAGTCTTGTCAGCCCCTACTCCTATCAGGTCTTCCCTACCAAAACCACAGGGCGTACCTGATGTATTTGACTCCTATGAAGAGGAACTGTTAGTGGATTCTGATGAGGGGGAATGTTCTGCGGTGGTCTCTTCTCAATTCTTTGGGACCCTTTTGAAGCTTATCCTGATCCCTCAGCTGAGGGCCTGATCAGGGCATTGTTCAACATGCTGAACATTCCCTTGGTTCCAGAGGCTCCCATGGACCCCTCTGATGTGTTTCAGGAGCCTAAGAAGCAGTCTACTTGTTTTCCACCTAGCCCCACTCTTGACCGTCTTATGTCTGATGAGTGGAAAGCTCCTGACAAGAAGCCTTCTGTTTCTAAGAAGTTTGCTAAGTTGTACACTTTTTCTGAAGCGGCATTAGCTCAATGGGCTCATCCACCCAAGGTGGACGCTCCAGTCTCTACACTTGCTAAGTCTATTGCTTTGCCTGTGGCTGACGCGTCTGTTCTGAAGGACTGGACTGACAAGAAGCTTGAGACATCCCTGAAGTCCATCTTTGCTATGGCTGGTACTTCATTGCACTTTGCGTCAGCTGCTGCTTGGGTGAACAGGGCCATCGCGGTTTGGACTGAACAGCTGACTGTGGCTGTCTGCCAGGGAGCTCCTACTGCTGATCTGTTGCGGCTCTTTGGCAACATCTCTAAGGCTCAGCATTATGTTTCTGCTGCTATCTTTTTCACCATCCTCTTGGTGGCTAGAGTTTCTACCATGTCTGTGGTAGCCACACGGGCTCTTTGGCTCAAGATCTGGTCTGCTGATACTACCTCTAAGAGAGCCTTGTTTTAGTTGCCTGTTCAGGGTACCTCTCTTTGTGCCGGAGCTTAAAGACCTCATTAGTGAGGCCACAGGGGGTAAGAGTATCCTGTTGCCCTTAGTGCCTAGGAAGAAGCCTCCAGTGAAGTGGAATCGACTTTTTCGTCCCTTTCAGGCCGAGGTGCACGCTGCCTACCAGGCAGTTCACCAGGCTCTGCGCTCCTCCTCCAAGCCCAAACAACAATAGAGGGCCAAGCGGTCCTCCACCAAGCCCAAGGTTTCCAAACCTTCTTTGGCATGATTCGCTGAACCCCGGTCCCCATGCTCCGTTGGGTGGTCGTTTGCACCACTTCTTCAGTGTCTGGACCAACACCGTGGTGGATCCATGAGTTTTGCAGGTTGTATCAGAGGGGTACAGGATCCCTTTTGCCTCTCTTCCCCCATTCAGATTCTTTCCTTCTCACACCCCTAGGGGAACAGAGAAGCACCGTCTGTTCCACGGCGCCATCCAGACCATTTTGGACAAGTAGGTTCTGGAACCAGTTCCATTACCCGAAATAGGTTTGGGTTTTTACTTCAACCTGTTTGTGGTCTCCAACAAAGATGGCGGCTGTCATCCAGTTTTGGACCTCATGGACCTCAATTCCTTTGTGGTCAAGACTCACTATCACCAGGAGAGTCCCTGAGGACGGTGATTGTGGCCATGTCTCCTGGGGAATTTCTCGCTTCTCTGGATCTTCAGGATGCATACCTGCATATTGCCATTCATCCAGAGAGCCAGTAGTACCTCAGGTTTGCCTGCAACCAAGGGCATTTTCAGTTTTCTGCTCTTCCCTTTGGTCTGACCACAGCTCCCCAGGTCTTCAATCGCGTCCTGGGTGCATTAGTGACTGTCCTCCACCAGGACAGCATCAGAGTTACTCCATGTGTGGATGACTTGCTTCTGAAGGCCCCCTCTCCGGAACTCCTTCATCAGCAGGTCCAGGACTGCATTCATTCACTGACCCATCATGGCTGGATCTTCAACATTGACAAGTCGGACCTTGTACCATCTCAGAGACTAGTCTTCTTGGGTCTCCTCTTTGACACCAAGCAGGGTATGGTGTTTCTCACGCATGAGGTGGCCCACCAGATTGTCCACAAAGTGTCTGCTGTTCTGGCTCAAGATCCAGTTCTGGCCAAAAAGCTGACCTTCGTGGTTGGGAAGTTCATTTCATTTACCACATTTTCACAACATTGCTCCGTGTAACTCATTTCTGGCTATTTTACATTAAAAGGACCTTATGCACAAAAAAAGATTAGCAATCCTGGAGCAAACCAGCTGCACCATAGGGAACAATTAAAACTTTGCCTTTGATTTAAATGAAGATTGTAACCTGTTTCTAACCAAAGCATTGAAAACCTCTCTAACTCTCAAGAGTTTAAACCCCCATTTATATCAATGGGAGTTTTAATTTTTATTTGTCCCTTATATTGCAGGTAGTTCAAGAATTACTCCAATATAGTGCATAAGGTCCTAAATCGCGGTTTATCAACATTAGTTCATGGGGTATACCAACAGGTCAGATTTTCAGGACGTTCCTGCTTGATCACTGATAGTTAACCAGTGGCTTGATCATTGTGATTGAGCTACTTTACATGAACCTGTCATGCAGAATAAACTTAATATGATTAAAAAAAATAACCTTTTGCTTATACATGCAGTGTTCATTTTTCTCTGAAATTTCATTTCAGTGCTTTGCCTTTTGCCTAACTTTTAAAGATTCCTTTCCGAATCACGGCTGAATGTTGCAGTTAAATCCCTCCATCCCCTCCCTCAATCCATTCTAGATCTGCCTAGTTTCATTTTCTCTTGCAGTTGCACTGACCTGGGCACATCATTTGTAAGTCTACCTCTGTGTGCACACACACACATACTGTTTCTTCCAGAATCGTAGAGGTTAGAATGTGTTTCTTTTTAGAGAGATACGAATTGTGTATGTAGTAACAACATATATTTTCAATTTGTGTGTTTTAACAAAGGGTTTAGGGTGAAAAGGTCACAGGCATTGAACAGTTAAGACTGGTAGTGAACCTACAGGAATTGGTGTAATCTTAGTTGTCCAAAACTGTGCTGCCTGAGAGGAAGGGGGGGGGACACCCTTAGCGTTGTCACTAGGAGTGATGAGGGAGGTATTCCAGCCCAAAATGTCAGGTTCCATACACACAGAAAAGAAAGAAAAGTGGGTTACATCCTCTGCTTTCATTGATTACTGAAAAACAGCACAGTTCACGTTTGGTTTCCTATACGATCCCCTATAAAATTAACACATTGAATTAGCCGTGACAGATTGAACTTCTCCCCTTGAGGACCAGAGGATTGATTTGCACACATTGATTTGTAGTACAGTATTTTGAATTTTTGCTCACAATGACCAATCTGATGTGGCTATATTAACTGACTTATGTAATAAATAAACCCCTATCCCTACGCCCAATGGGGAACTGCAAGGAGTTGGTTCTTCACGATCCCAGTTCCATACAGTCCTACGTAATTTCCCTTAATGGTTACTTTTCTTAAAGACAACCCTTAAAGGGCCAGATGGGTATCCAAACGCTTAAAATGATATTTCTTTGCACATTTTAATTGTTGCATATGAACCCTTTATGAACTAAAGTCGTAGCTAACACATTGTTTTGCAGTGTATTTTTCACCCTTCTGATTCTTGAAGGGTTAAAGTTTTTTGTTTTGCCTCAAAGTACACGTTTTCCAGTCTGTTCCAATGTGACCCTCTTGTATAAAATTTCCTGAACAATCCAGTCTTACCCTTTCATTTGTTTCCAGGGCACATCCTATAATGTCATTGCAACAAAAGCAAGGGGCCACAGCAGCTCTTCACTCTGAAAATAATGAGAGTGTTTAATTTATGTTCCATTAGTATTTAAATGTGTTGTATACAAAGTTATTATTTCCTGACAGTCCCTTCAAGCATCACCAAATATGATTTAATTTATTTCTTTTAGTATTCTTATAGTCTGGTAGAAACACAAGATGTGTAAATTGGTTGGTGACAGACACTGTTTTCTGTATTATTGTTTTGTGATTTCTAACCTTACAGATGCACTTGCTTTTAAATTAGAGGAGCCTACAGAAGGGGGGGCAGAAAATAAGTCTTAGGACCTCCGGCTGTTGAAGCTCCGAACTCCCATCATCCCGACCATTCAACAATTGGCTGGGCATGAGGTCCAAAGTGTTACATTTATCCGTAAATAGAAATATGCTTCAATAATGCCAGCTTGTTAAAGTGGTTATCGTTGGGTAACACTGTGCCATTCATTGTGTTAATCCATAAAATTGGCTGCCTTTTCAATAAAAGGAAATAATGATTTGTACAGTTTTGCAGTTGTAAAGCTTCTTGAAATTCTGAACATAATAAGTACATGGAATGAGTCATATTTCCTATAAAACTAGAATGTTATGGTGATTGTACAGTGGGAAGTTTGAGACCCAAACTTAACTATATATAATTTTTTTCCTGTTTCTGTCATATAGTAGATGTATATTATATATATATATGTGCAACTAACCCTCACTTAATGTAAGCATTTTGTGTATAAACCTAACCTAACTTTGTTATTATTAGATTGCATAGCTTAAAAAAATACATTTTACATTAAGATAACACTTGGTTGCATAGACAAAAGAAAAAACCCTCAAGCACTTTTGAGTGCATGATACAGACATGCACATTCATACAAAAAAAGAAATATACACAGAAATTATGTGTAAAATAAGCACTCATGTTTCCAGCTTTAAACAAGGCAGACAAACGGATAAACCCTCCAGAACAAGCCAACATGAACCAGTACGGATTGGTTACAGGATACAGATCCCCACATACACTCAGGCCCCCAGCCTAGTTCAACTACCCACTGGTAGTCACAGATCCCCCACATACACGGTCTGACACTCCAGCCTTGTTCCACTGGTAGCCATAGAATACATATACTCACTGCTTCCCCAGCTTTGTTCCACTGATGGCCTTTCTCTTGGCACCCACTACACTATGTAAACCCATATCAGTGGGATACAAATTTTCTCAGGTTGTCAACAGGTACTGAATACACTAGGAAATTCCGTAGTGTTGAAAGATTTTAGTGTTTTTGAAGTGACGGAAGTGTAAAATAGCACCATGTTCTAGAAATAGTTTTCACACTAGCCTAGGGGTCGAAAGGCAAGTGGTCCCTCTTTTGATTTAACTGGCTGTCTACTTTCCAAAATGTTATGCTTTGTCTAACTTTTCTGTATTTCTATAGTTGTTGTAACCAGTTTAGTACAGGCAAGTCATTTTTACAAAATGTATGAAAAATGTGAGATTCTAGATGGTGTTTTGTGCTTCTGGCACTCCCTGCTGTATGAAAACTCATAGCAGTGGGGTATAAGTGTCTTTGAAGTGGTGGAAATATAAAATAACTTTTACCCTGTAGCACTTCCTTGGAAACATTTGTGAATGCCACCCTAGGTTTAAAAGGCAAGTGACACCTCATTTGTTGCAGGCAAAATGGTACACCTTGCTGACCTTTTCATATCTGTAATGCGTAGGAACATTTTAGTACAGGCAGGTCATTTTGAAAAAGAAAAGTGGCAAGAGTCATTTTATTTTTTCTGGCACTCTCTATAACTGTTCCCCTCCATATCCTCAAGGGCCACCAACAGGCCATGATTTAAGCTTGTTCCTGATTAAGCACAAGCCAGGTAATCAGTGGCTCATTCATTTTGACTGACTCATCCTTAAATCCTGGTCTGTTGGTGGCCTTTGAGGACTGAACTTGGACAGCCCTGAACTATAGTATAATGCCAAACCAATGGGGCACTCACAGGGTTAACCCTTTGAGTGCCAGAGGGGTACACAATCCATTGCAAAGCAATGGATTCCGTACCCCTATGGCACTCAAATGGTTAAATAAGTGTCTGGCCATGCACCTAGGTAAAATATTTGGTAGTTTTCTACTCTGGGGATTCAGAGCTCTTAAAAATAATAGAAAATTTCACAACGAACTACAAATGTGATATAGTTAATGATATTGGCAAATAAGTTTTTTTTTTTTTTTTTTTTACATTTTTTATTGATGCCTTTATAGCTTTTCTTATGATGGAATATTTACTTTGCGTAAGTCACCATGATATTGGTGAATTTGTTCAGAAAACAAAAAACTGTAATATAGTTTTCCATATATATATAGTCACCTACAGCATTCATATACAAAATGTGGACAGCAAAAATGCTGAAAATGTGTTCGGCCTCCTGGATCTAAGAATTAGCCCAAGCCCCTGTCACTGAAAGGGTTAAGGGGGAAATTGTGTGTGTGTGTGTGTGTGTGTGATTTATTTTTGTGTTTGATTTGTGACAGTATTAGGTAATGTTTGTGTGTTTAAATGGCTGAATTCCTCAAGTAGAAAGTTGCCTATCCCAAAGCTAAGCAATGGTCTTGAATAAGACTTTTCTAGGAGAATGGATGCCCTCGAGGATAAAAATATAACTTTTTCCTGACCAGTGGTGTGTGCAGTGCATAGCTTTTAGAGGGGTAATAAAGGATCAGTGTGTGAAGGGAAGGGATTTTTGTTTCCTGTCAGATGATGGGGTTTTATGAGAAATGAGGTTAAGGAATATCTTAATGGGCAACTCTTCTGTAAATTATTCATTGTTTTTGTTTGCTACGATCAAACATTGTTCTGATACTGTGATAGCTAGTACTGTGCTGTAAATAAGATTCTTATTTATTTACTTAGCCCCTTTAGGACCAGAGCGGTAAGCAACTCCTTTTGAGAAACATTGGTTATCTGGGTGGGTGTTTTTGACACTGCTATTTTCCTGTCAGCCACCTTTAAAGTAAAAGCACCATTACACCCTTAGAATTTTATATGAAAGTGCAGCTGATTAGTAATTAACTATAAGCATTTAATTCTCTTGTTCTTACTAAAATCTGTGTTTGTTTATATTGAACCTGTGAATTTGCTTTTTGTTTCGTTTTACAAAACTTAATACATTTTATATATGATTTATTATAACAGGAAGAAGAATATCCACCGAGGGATGACTTCAGTGATGCTGACCAACTAAGAGTGGGCAATGATGGCATTTTTATGTTGGCATTCTTTAGTAAGTCTTTTCCTTATATTAGAAGTATATAAATGTGTCTTAATATATTTCTTACAGTCCCATTTCTGAAATGAATACGATATATGTAATATTTTTGCAAGCCATAAAAAGCTAAAGGAGTACGCATTACATTGCAAAGCAATGCATTCTCTGGTCCTTAAACGGCAGAATATATTAAATTTTTTTCCTTTTTTTTCCTTTACTGCACATGGGCAACTAATGTCTTGAACATAATTTGTATATTACCTCCATATCTCCATCTCTGGGGCGGGGCGGGGGGTGCTTTTCTTATGTTCCTGGATGTGCCAACCCATTTAAACGATGCATTTGTGATGTCTGTCATCTAGTAAGCTCAAGAAATCCTCTCTGGTACAGTTTCCGGGTTTTCTAACCATTCTTGGCATGAGTTTTGACACTCTTCAGACATGGATCTGTCTGCCAGATGACAAGATTCTCTCATTGTTTTGGATGTTGTTTATCGCCTAACTTCATACTTCGGTAACAGTAAGGGAGTGCATGAAGGTGCTAGGGTATCTGGTTTCTGTCTTAGACGTAGTCCTCTTTGCCAAATTCCACACTCTGGAATTGCAGCTTGAGAGTCTCCCGAAATTGGTCTAGACTGCAGTGCCATCTTTCCTTAGTCATATCTTTCTCCAACCAAACAAAATCAGATCTTCCTTGGTGGCTTCAGGCATCCCATCTGATTTTGTGGCGATCACTGGACATTCTACTTGGCTGTATTAAAGTGGATACCAGAGTGACAGATTGGGGAGCCACCTTTGTCTTTCAGATGGCTCAGAGCATTTGGTAAGAGAGAGAGTCTTTTGCCCAACAATGTGTTAGAGCTCCAGGTTATTCACCTTGCTCTGCTGTGTTGGTCCAAGCTCCTCCAGGGCCTATTGGTGCATATTCAGTCTGTCAATGCAACACCAGTGGCTTATGTCTACCAACAAAGGAGATGGGGCACAGTAGTTCTCCTAGCTCTTGCTTTGGTGGAAGCTTATTTGCTGACTGTCTCAGCTGTTCACATTCCAGGAGTGTAAAACATTACTGCAGATATGCTCAGCCTGCAGTGTCTGGATACCTGTTACAGGGGTCTCAACTAGGCAGTGGTAGACTGCTGGGTCTACTGCTGTGGGCCTAATGGCATCTCTGTCGAACTGCAGGGTCCCCTTGTTTTGTTCCAGGTCTTAGTATTTTCTCTCTCTTAGTGGTTGCAATGTGCATTCTGTGGTAGTTTCCAGGGGCGTATATGTTCTCCTTTTCCTTTGATTCCCAGCGTGTTAAAAGATGTCAGGATTGTGAAGGTGCATGTAATCCTATTTGCTCCTTACTGTCCTTGCTGGGCATGGCTCTTGGATCATCTCATGTTGTCTGTTTTCAAAACACTACTCTTTCTGAACTTCCTATCTTTGGGTCTTCCCAGAGGTGAAGAAGTTAGCGTTATTGGCCTGATTACATCTCTATTGCTGCTTTTTCAGAGTCTTATTGCGAGATGTGCAAACATTTGTGCAAGGTGTGGGTCATGCTCACCCAGTCTTTCTGCATCCTGTGAACTATTTTAAGATTTCTTCCTAAGGTTGTCTCTAAAAAGTCACATCAACCAGGAAATGGTTCCTACTTCTTTGTCTGGCTCCATGTAACAGATGAGCAGAAGCTTCAGTGTTTTGATATAGTTAAGTGGTTTAAGTACTGCATTCTTCACATAGCCTTTCTAAAAATTTGACTCACTTTTTGTCATTCCTGAGGCCGTTCATGTGGGTCAAGCTACTTCTAAAGTGACTGTGTTCTTGGGTCAAGGTGGCCACTCGCCAGGCCTATGTTCAAGGGACAAAGCCAGTGGCCTTTAGGGTCATGGCCCATTCCACCAGAGCAGTGGGTGCCACCTGGACCTACAAGAACCAAACATGTGGAGCAGAATTGAGAAACAGTGATGTAGTTGTTTCTTCACAGATTTGCTAAATGTTACCAGGTCAATCAGCTGAAGCCAGTTTGGTATGTAAGGTTTTTCAGGCTGTTGTCCCTGTGCCTTGTCTTTCCAGTAACCTGTTTCTTCTGTTACTCAGTTTGGTGAGTGGACAAGGTAGGAAATTAAATGATTTCTAACAATATCGGTATGTTTGAAGTGGGTAGAAATGTAAAAAAAGATATACTAATTTTCCTATGTCACCATCATCTGGATACATTTGCACATGCCAGCCAAGTTGGTACAAAGGCAATTAACCCCTCACTTGATGCTTTTGGTTGTCTGTTTTCCATGTTAGTATGCCTTTGCACCATGTTTGTAATTTGTATTACCATTTTAGTGCAGGCAGGCAAGTAATAATAGAAAAAATTGTAGTTAATGCTTCTGGTACTCCTGTGTTATGTCAAAGCATTCCAGTGTGGTATCATTTGTTTGGGCTGGGAGTAGGTACTGATTTCAATAGGAAATGCAATGGTTTTGAAAGATTTTACCATCTTTTTAAGTGGTGGAAATGAAGAATAAAGCATGTTTCCTTCAGAATATCTTTCTAATAATATTTTGCTCACCAGCTAGGGGTAAAAAGGGATGTAAATTCTCATTTCATGCAGTGGGTTGTCTTCTTTCCAAAATGGTCTGCTTTTTTTACCTTGTCTTCATATCTCTAGTTACTAAAACCATTTTAGTACAGTCAGAACATATTTGAAGAATGCTTCTGGTCCCTTCTTTTGTATGTCAGCTTGTACTATTGGGATGTTATTTCTCTGAGAGGAGCTGCTAAACAATACAGTAGGAAATGCCATCATTTGCAAAGATATCATTAACTTCCAAGGTGTTGAAATGGGAAAAAAATAAATAAATATATATATAATTTTTTTTCCCCTATAGCTCCATCTTCCAGCAGTTGTGCACACCGGGCTAAAGGTAGAAAGGCAAATTTAGTCATCTGGAATGATGGCTCATACGAGTGGGGTAGCATTTTACTCAGGAGGCCTCTAGCTACCGAATTTAATATGGCATTCAATGGTTTTCGGGGTCTTGATTATGTTTGAACTTGTGTAAATATTAAAATAAAATGATTTCTTTTTTGCCATAGCTACATCTTCTGGCAATTTACATAGTAAACCAGCCATGCAGTAAAAATCTAAGTGACCAGTGTCTGTAATGTTGTTTTTTTTGTTTTTTGTTTTTTTGTGTTTCGTTTTTAAACAAAAACCTTCCAAACATACATTGTGGAAGGAAAGAAAAAAAAAAAAAGAAACATGCTCACAGATATGACACACCAAACAGTGTTTTGCATCCATTAACCCTTTGAGTGCCAGAGTGTTGCAGAATGCATTCCTTACCCCTCTGCCACTCAGAGTTAAGCACTGAAACATTGTAAATGATTTTATAGTGGTTGAAGAACACAGTAATGTAACTGTATAAAAGAAAGAATAAGCTAGGAACAACAGAGGGTATGTAGGGAAAAGAAAGAGGGTATTCAGGGAAAAGGGGGGGGGTTGTGTACTTAATTAAGAAAAAAATATAACAAGTAGGTTGAAAAATGTGAAAAGAATAAAAAAAAAATTGTATATTTGTGTTTCAATTGCTAATTTTATAGGAAGAGCATTTCATAAACAGTGTTTGGTGAAAGGAGAGTTAATACTAAACATTTACTAGCCGGACAGAGGAACAATACACTGCAAGACCAATTATTTGTAACTCACTTTATTTGAATTTCATAAAAAATTTAAAAAAAAAATCCGTTCTGTTTTAAAAAATTAAGGATCTTTTAGAGTGTATCCATAAACCAATGGTATCTTTTTAAACTACAGGATCTGCTGTAAAAAAAAAAAAAAAAAAAAAAAAAAAATAGTGATGTGTGGGCAATAGCATAAATAGTCATTGGGTGCAAAAAAAGTGAACCCTCCAACACACAAGAATTTTCAGATTCATAACAAAAACCTATTTGTTCCTAGTGAAGACTGATCCCCCTGAGATGCTGGTCCCCAGGGCAATTGCAGCACCTAGTGCATAACTGTATATGTGTATATCTGTATGATACTTTTTGATTATTTATTTACCATGAAGTGCCCATTGATTAAACTGGGGCTACTGAAGTGTGCAGCAAGGAATGAGAGGGTTCTCCAGTCCCCCAAACATTAGGCCAAAGCCCAAAGTGCAAACAAAAACGAAAAGACAAACCTGCGCTCCTCCAGTCTAAATGTGAATAGTGTGCCCTGTGTTAGGCATATATTCTAATACTGTGAATAAGTTTGAGGCATTAGTGCCCACATTTTTGGCCCAAAAATTATGTTTAAGCTTACCAACCGCGCCAAGGTTCCTCAAGTATGGCAAGTCCTACTCTAAACACTTGAAGTCCCTATCTAAAAATAAACATTAAAAAAAAAAAAATAATAATAAATTGACCCCTGAAGAGTAGGGTCAGTAAGTAAAAAGGGTCCCCCTGCTCTAAGCGTTACTACCACATTTCTTCAGGGGTCAATTTTTTATTTTTTATTTTTGTGTTTATTTTTAGATAGGGACTTCAAGTGTTTAGAGTAGGAATTGCCACACTTCAGGAACCTTGGCGCGGTTGGTAAGTGTAAACCTCGTTTTTGGGCCAAAAATGTAGGGACTCCTCAAACTTATTCACATTATTATAATATATGCCTAACACAGGGCACATTATTCACATTTAGACTGGAGGAGCTGTCTGTTCTTTGTACAGAACATTGCTCTGCAATACATTGCACACCCCTCTGGAATTTGGTGTATAAAATTGTCTTGAAGAGTTAGAGATGGGATGAAACTTGCCATCCAAACTTGCATATATATGTATGGATCTGTCATCTGTAAAAGGGATTTGAAATACATAGTTCTGCTTAGTAACAAGTACTTGGTATTCATAATGATGTGCACCTAAACATAATGCTTTCTATGAGAACCTACTCAAAACATGTCGCTGGAAACCAGCAATCTCAGTGACAGAATATCCTATAAAGACAGGCATAGAGTGCCATTTCTACCCAGAGCTTTTTCAGAGAGAGAGTTTTGATGGAACAGATTACATAATCTAAGAAGAAGTGAAAGGCAAGAAACTACTCATACAGTGTTTTGAATGCTCTGCATCTGTTCGTTAGACATGACCGTCTATAGGCAATGTAGGCTTAGATTCCTTTAATCGGTGTTCTTATTGGTGTTATGTTACAGATTCTCAGTGAATTCTGTTGAGAAATGTGTAGATAAAATTCTTCATAAAATTATCAATTGCAATGTAATACAAACTATAATATCTCATATTTAGCAATATTTATTTTCAGTATTTGCACTGTTTTCAGCTAACATTTGAACCTTATAGCATGTAAGGCTTCCGAGATGAAGCTTAAAACATCCATCTAGTGGTGAATATGTGAACTACATCTGAAAACCTCTTTAAAGCGAGAAACTTAATTAATTGTTAATGGTAGAGAGGACAGAACTCGGTGAGTTCTGGGAAAATGACAGCCAAATTGTTTTCCATATATAGACATTTTGTTCTGTTTAGTATAGTTTTACTATAGGATGAGAAGTGTGACAATGTGGGTGTTAAATGAGGAAATTAGAGTCTGTTTTTTTAGTGTTGAGCTTTACTTTAAATGTTTACATGGGCACTGTTTTGGTGATGGGTAAAGAAGTGGTGTTTCTGAAGTGTAAGTTTTGAAATTGAGGTTACATAGTGTTTCGGATGTTCATACTAATGCAGTTGGTTCCAGAATTGCAGTACTTACAGTGATAATGTTCTAGAGCAAGCAAATTGCACCACTTGGATCAAATAAAGTCATGTTGCTTTAGGAGGAACTTTCAACCCATTAATGCTAGACGTCTAACAGTGGGGCAGAGTAGGTTGGTCTCCATGATTAGCAGTGATCAGGAAAACAAGGTTGGGATATCAGCGGTGTATTTTGTTGTCAGAGACAGCATCAATCGACCATAGATGGCAGCCTACCATAATCTAAATAATTATACTTATACGAACTTGCTTTCTGTTCAGCACGTCTTCTTTTTAATTTAAACTATAATATTTGTCTCTCTACTAATCAGAATACTTGCTTAAAGGGGAACATTCACTTAAAAAAAAATAACTTGCTCAAGGTTTGTATGGGGAAAAAGTAATGTTAGCGCTGTTACTGTTTTTATTTTTAGTTGCCCGACAGTGACGATATGAAGTCTTATAAATGGGCACTTCCTCAATGTGCGGCACCCTGTATGTGCAGCACGCCTCCTCAGGACGTCCCACCTCCCTCCCAGCAGCCCCAGGGAGTGTGTTCGCGCTTCCTTTCAGAGTAGGGCTGCAACTAACGATTATTTTGATCGATTAGTTGGCCGATTATTTTTTCTATTAATCGGATAAAAAAAAACAATATGCTAATTTTTCGTTATTTAAAATGATTTCATGAACAAAGTGAGTGTTAAAAACAAACAGCAGAATAAAAAACTTTACACATTAACATGCGTCATTGTTATTATTTTACTATGGGGTCTATGCACCTCTCTTTCTCCCCCTTGCACCTCTATTTCTCCCCCCTTGTGCTTCTTTCTCCTCCTTGTGCCTTTCTTTCTCCCCAATGTACTTCTTTCTCCCCCCCTTGTGCCTCTTTCTCCCCCCATGTACCTCTTTCTCCCCCCTTGCACCTCTCCCCCCCCTTGTACCTCTCCCCCCCTTGTACCTCTTTCTCCCCCATGTACTTCTTTCTCCCCCCTTGCACCTCTCCCCCCCTTGTACCTCTTTCCCCCCATGTACTTCTTTCTCCCCCATGTACTTCTTTCTCCCCCCTTGTGCCTCTCTTTCTTCCCCATGTACTTCTTTCTCCCCCTTGTGCCTCTCTTCCTTCCCCCTTGTACTTTTTCCTTCCCCATATACTTTTCTCCCCCCTTGTGCCTCTCTTCCTTCCCCATGTACTTCTTTCTCCCCCCCTTGTCTCTTTCTCCCCCTTGCACCTCTCATCCTCCCCATGTACTTCTTTCTACCCTTTGTACCTCTCTTTCTCTGTCTAGACTGTCACTCTGTCGCTCTTTGTCACTTCTGCACTCGTCTTACTGCTTTGAGTTGGCGGGCTAGGGGGTAATTTGAGTGACATCCGGTCCCCTGCGGCTGGCTGGCTCTGAGTTCCCTCCTGCCCGCCCGCATCGTCACGCGCCCCTGCGGGCCGTGATGACATGCATACAGAGAAGAGGAAGAGGGCAGAGGCACCGGAAGAGAAGCGCTTGCTGCCAGAGTCCAGCAGCAAGCGCTTCTCTTCCGGTGCCTATGCCCTCTTCCTCCTCTCTATATGTATGTCATCACGGCCCGCAGGGGCGTGTGATGATGTGGGCGGATGGATCTTGCCAGTAATAGTGTGAGGCCTCAGTGCCTCACAGTGCGGTGGACGGCAGGTGTGTTAGGAGCGAGTGGGCCCAAATAATCTGGAGGATACATATTGAGTCTGGGGCTGCAACTAATAGATTATGAGAATTGTTGACAACGATTCTCATTATCGATTTTTATCGATAATATCGATTAGTTGTTGCAGCCCTACTTCAGAGCTGCATTTTTCTAGCCTAACGTTAAAGCAAGCTCCGTTTACCATGCTACTGAGGAAAGATGTGCCGGCACTCTCAGGACTTTTGCAAACATGATTTTATTTCAGCAAGTGTCAACATTTCAATGTGTTTTACACATTTTCGTCAGGACCAAAAGAGTGATGCCTTCCATCCAGAAGATCATCAGTGACGTCATTACGTGCCCCCGCTCTAGTCAAATGTATAGACATCACCAGTTTATATACAAAATAAGGTGTAACGGATTGTATGGAACTACATGTGTAAAAATGACCCATCTAATAACATGGCACCAGCAGAGCAAAAATGTCCTAATACTTCTGCCCGTCAGTAACTGTCTCATTAAAACACATGTAAGTAGTAGAGCAAAGCACCTGACACGGCAGATATAGATCTAATTACTGGCATTCATGCACTATGAGTCCTAATAAACAGGAACAATGCGACAGAACCCTTCGATATCTCTCAGTGTATTAAAGAGCCACTGATCCAACAAACCAGTTCACAGAGACAGGGATGGGATTCCACTGCATCCCAGAGCTTTCCCCATTGTGTATTGGTCATCGGATCAGTAGCCATCCGTAATGCGATGTGTTCTCTGGGTCTCATGTCAGAACAGGGCAATGTGTAATGTGTGACGAGTATGCGTGAAGGTATATGCCAGGGTCTAACTTATATTGTGTCTGAGGCTCAGGTGCAATAGGACGCTCATGATGCAGGAGTACTTGAGGCTAGTAACTAGTCCCTTTTAACCACTGTTTGTTTGTAATCCAAACCTGAGGAATAAACATGATTGTGGGCACACAGCACATACTCTGGTATAATCCAGATAGTCCATTATCCGTAATCCAGGGATGCAAGTAATTGTGTGTAGAGGGTCATAGGGGTATGTGCCAGATCTCAAACTGACTTCCACTTGCCATAGGGATCACTGTAGACTTAAAGGGAAATGTCTAGTCCTGGAGTTGTATCACCTACCGCAGCATGATTCGAGAAGTTATTGGTTGCTATTATTGATCGCAAATAGTTACAATCTAGTGAAGTAATAGTTTGCTGTATGGAAGATTGGGTTGCCGACATGTAAAGTGGTATGGAATCATTTTAGAGGACTCGTTGCTAGAGAAAGACCTGGGTATCCTTGTCAACTACAAACTTGGAAACAGTGGCCAGTGTCAAACAGCAGTAGCAAAGGCAAACAAAATCCTGTCTTGCATAAAAGAGGTATCGAAGCAAGAGTGGATAACATTATTTTGCCATTATACAAATCTTTAGTAAGACCTCACCTTGAGTATGCAGTGCAATTTTTGGCACCGGTTCTGAAAAAGGATATACTAGAACTAGAGAGGGTACAGCGAAGAGCAACAAAGTTCATTAAGGGAATGGAGGACTTGACATATGAGGAACGACCAGACAAACATGGTTTATTTACTCTAGAGAAAAAAAGACTAAGAGGAGACCTTATCACATTGTACAAGTATATGAGAGGTCAATACAAGGATCTCTGTGGTGAGCTATTTATTCTAAGGCCTGATCAGGTGGCACCCCTTAAGATTAGAGGAAAGGAGGTTTAAACTTCAGCAGAGGAAGGTTTTTTTTATGGCAAGGTCTGTTAAATTGTGGAATTCATTGCCCAAGGAGGTGGTTATGGCAGATACAATGGATACATTTAAGGGAAGATTAGATACATTTCTTTCAAAAGGGAACATACAGAGTTAAACTGTTTATCAGTAGGCAGATCAGAAAGGTCTGATAAAGACTAACTCAACTGGTAGCAGGAAAGCTATAAAATTCTCAGTTACTGGGGTATGAGGAGAAGGTTGAACTTGATGGACTTGTGTCTTTATTCAACCTAATTTACTATGTTAACGGTTTAACCGGTGGAACCCGGTGCTGAACTCATATTTTGCACCTGGGCTATAATACCTGCAGTGAATGCATTCCATTTTTAAAATTATTTATATATATATATATATATATATATATATATATATATATATATATATATATAAATATAATATATATAAATATATATAAATATAATACAAAAATGTAGGGAGAGTGCTACAGTACACTGCTGATAAATAACTTTTTTATTAAAAACACATAATAAAATCAATCTTCAAAAATCTGAAATCATGCCGATTCGAGTCTCACACGAATTGCGCTGTTCACTTCCATCTATGTTTCCGTTTTTCCTGGGTGGAGACAGGGCTTAAATATCTGGGTATCTGTCTTACCCCAGATGTGAAGCAAGTTGCCATGTACAATCTGCACCGACTGGAATCCATGTTGAAGCAGGATATTTCCTCTTGGGACAAAATTTTTGTCTCCTGGACGGGTATGATTAATTTAGTAAAAATAATCTTGTTGCCCAAAATACTATACATATTCAGGGACATGTTCCCATGTCATCTATTAAATCTCTACAGTGTATTCTTAATTCATATATAGGGAAGCAAAAACGTGCTAGACTTAGTATAGACATTTTGGTCCACCCGGTGCATACCCGACCTCTTCCACTACTGGCGAGCAGTCTCTCTGCAATCTGTGTTGGAGTTGTGTTGCATGGCACCATGGAATGATTGGGCTAAACTTTTACACTCATTATGCCCAGGGATCTGCTGTCAACAACTGTTGTAGATTTCCCGAAAATCTCTTCCCTTAGCTCTAGCTCGTCATGTAGTCGTTGGTCATTTCTTGCCCTTCTGGTACAGATATTCCACACATTTACACTTATCTGCTTTTCCATCTCCATTCTTCTCTATTTTGGGAAACCCAGAATTCCCCTTTGGCTTAAATCGAACTCACTTTCAGGCCTGGGAAGAAGCAAGCCTTATAGACTTAGATCACCTTCTTCTCCTTTTACCTCTTTCCCTTCAGTATGTAAGGACTATGGTCTTCAGTCTGTTGAAGCTTGGCACTATATCCAAATTTGTCACTTTTTGTCCTCTAAACTCTTAAAGACTTTCCCCCTCAACCTCTGTCACCCTTTGAGAAATTAGTTCTGAAGGATAGACCTTTGGAGGGAGGTATCACCACCATAGGTAAAGTCATTCGACCATCCTCCTTTTTGTCCCCATCCTTTCACAAAAGGCTATGTGAATCCGACTTAGGTATACCTATCTCTGATATACAATGGTTTAGGTTTCACAGATTAACTACCATGCACATTTCACCCATTTCGCTGAGGGAGACTAACTATAAAATTATGATGCGGTGGCATTACTCCCCATTACACCTTCATGGATTCGTCCCAGACTATTCCTCCATATGCTGGAGGTGTAGTCGGGAACCTGGATCCTTGTACCACATCTGGAGGTTGTGTTCTGAGATACAGCCCTTTTGGAAGCAGATACATAATCTCATATCTACCTTGTCGGGTATCATTTCCCCCTATTTATTGTAGATATTTTACTCAAAATATGCCAGAGGAGGCAGTTACTAGAAACATGACAGATACTGTTTTCTGAATGCAAGAGCATGTATCCCTGCTGAGTGAAGGTTGGAGACACCTCCTACTATTTCGGACTGGAAAACTTGAAAGCGAAATACTCTTTCTATGGAGTGTCTCTGCCTCAGGACCACGGTTCGTTCTGATCACTTTCACCAATTTTACTCACCCTGGTTTGCATTTCTGAACATGGATACGGCCTATAAATAAATAATTGCTTAATTAGTTAACTCACGGATACACGTATTACAATTGGTCTTATGATGCGTCATCTCCGTACATTCCCTTACCTTCCCATACCCTACTGCCCTATCTCATCTCCCCCCACTCAACACTACCCTTCTACTTCCCTGCCTTCTTTTACTACTTCTTCTTCCTTTCCTTTTATGATTTCGCTTGGGCTCGAAATTCTACCCATCTTCTAATTTGTACAATAACTTTGCAGAATACCAAGATCAGACATCTCATTCCTCTTCTACCTTAATCTCACAGAGAGAGAGAGACGGACACATGCAGATGGAGACTAACAGACTGACTGCGCACAGACGCACACCCCACAGAGAGAGACCCACACACACACAGAGACCCATCCAGAGACACACACACAGAGGGACATGCACGCAGGTGCTCTCTCTCTCATGTGCTCAGGCGCGCTCTCTTGCGCACTCTCTCTCGCGCGCTCAGATGCTCTCTCTCTCGCTCAGGTGCTGTTCTCATGTTCATTGAATTCTATAAGGATCATTTTACCCTGTGTTAGCCTTGCAGCCTGACTAGGAGCACTTCAGCAGCAGGGCAGCTGGAATCTATGTCCTTTTGACCATCAGGGGTTTCAGATTGTTATGATTAGCAAACAAACATAGTTTCTGATTGGCTGGTAAGTGTTTTGTGGAAAAGCTACAACTGCAAGGACTGTAGTTGAGGGAAGGAAATTGTTATATTTTATTGAAAATGTGTAACAGAGGATTGAACAGCTGGTGCAGGCATGAAGGTGGTTCACAGTCTAAAGCCTGTATATTAGTAATAACAGCCTTTTGTGTCCACTGTTCTGCTCCCACTTTCATATACTTTATATTTAGTGGATATAGGAGGCAACCGGATGACAAATCACTTGAATACTTATAGAAGCAGATTGTGCCAAGTAAGATCGATTGGAGACACATTTTATCACTGGAGAAAGAGGAGGGACAGAATGTCTCCACTAGACTGCAGCTGTCTTAGTCCACTGTTAAATGTATTCAATAAAGTGAGTTGTGTCCCTATTGCCTCTTGTTTCAGCTATATGTAATGCGCATACATGAAGGAGCAGGGCAGTAGAAAGGTAGGTGTGGTAGGTGGATTATTACTTATCATCAGGCCGTGACCCACCTTCCAGCCTTCTACACTGCCTGCCCCTACACATGGTAGTAAATTGTCCTTGAGTAATGCACAATGAAGATGAACCAGTTAGAGAGTCATTTTGTATTTCTCCACAGCTATTTAGTGTACCTACCTCAGAACCTTTGCCATTCAGGCCTGGGACCTCCTTCTCAACCGGATCCAGACAACAGTCCCCTATTGATGTGTCCATGGGGTTAAGCAAAGGCTGCAAGCTCTGTAAGGTCCAAATCATTCTGATGCTGTCATTCAGTCTGCAGCTCAGCCTGTGCCAATGTCTCTGCGTTTCCTCTAGAGCCATGAAAACATTGTGCTCATGCACAAACAGGCAGAGCGGGGATAGAGGTGTTTGGCATTCAAGGGTATTAAAAGCTCCATGTAAATGTTACCAATTTTTATTTGATCCCTGATGTGCAGTTGGTTTTGTCCAAAAGTGCCTGTCTTGTACAAAAAGCTTCAAGTAATGTATTGTATGAAGAGTATGGTGACGGGGCTACATGTGGCTCCACTGTTACTGTAGATAAGAACATGTTGCTATGTGTTGAGCTGTTCTAATTAATCTATTTCTCCTGTTCTATCTAGTGGCATTCATATTCAACTGGATTGGATTTTGTCTGTCCTTCTGCATAACAAACACGATTGCTGGCCGGTATGGAGCAATCTGTGGGTTCGGCCTCTCGCTGATCAAATGGATCCTAATTGTGAGGGTAAGTGATCTCTGATCTGAACAAATAGACTGAGAGAAAATATGATCTTTTAATTGATTCCCTTGGGTGGTAAAACAAGGGGTTAATAAAATGTGCTTTTTAATCATTGTGGGTACAGTACTAAGACTACACTGGAACAATTCTGGAGCAAACCAGCTGAACCACAGTGGACAATTAGAAAACCCTATTAGTTTAAATGTCCATTTTAAGCCGCTGAGTGCTATAAGGCTCTCTAACCAACTGCTTTGCAATGCACTGGAGACCTTTCTATCATTCAAGGGCGTTTAAAACCTATTTTAATCATTGATAATGTTTTTGTCCATAATGGCGAATTTCTCAAGTTCACCTTAGTTTCTCAGCTTCAGTGTGTTTAGACCATACTGCAGAATTCTTCCATTAATTCCATGTAATACACCATTATAGGTGTATTACATTTTGCTGGACTAAGACTCCCATTATCCTCATCTGGCAAATAGTTGTCACACAATGGTGGGAATTATAGTCCATCTATAACTGATCATCCACACCTTGTCCATATCCCATATATATATTATAACATATTAAAATATTTAGAATCATACATTTTCCATGTTCAGACAGAGTACATAACATATGGTTTGATCATGGTGCTGACATAACTTCTTGGCTACAACAACCTCGTTTGTATCAAATGATATGTTTCTTTGACTGCAATGAGGCTTCTAACCATTTCAGTGGTAGAGGTTCCCAACATCCAGTTGGTTAAGATTTTCTTTATGCTTCTGCACCTGTGCATCATATTTGGTAAAATAAATAAAAAATGCACCAAAATGATGATCTTTGCGTAAAGATTATTTGCAGACATTTAGGATTTGATGGCTTTATGTTCATACCTCTATGTCGCCACTTGGTGTCACTGTTGCTTCAAAAATTGACCAAGTAGTTGCTGGAAATGTATGTGAATATTCATGTAATCTCTGGGAATGGCGTGCAGTGAGATATATACTAAGGAGAATAATTTGTTTGTATATGCAGTATATTCAGTTATGTATTTGGCTTTTTTTCAGTAGCCTTTCTGTGAAGTTAAAAACACTCAGAAGTATTTTTCAATAGACACTCCTTTTATATCATAAATCTAGTAGGTAAGATAATACATTTATAACAGTATAGTTAGGTTAATCTAAATCAGTGTTTTTCAACTGTCTGTTACAAATACCCCTACAGTTGCAACCCCCCCCCCCCCCCCGTCATATGTAAAGGGCAGGTACTGATATTAGAACACTGACACACATCTGCTTCCACACAGGCTCAGACCAGACAAATGCTCATTTGCTCATACACTGACACACTCTGCCACATGCATTCGGTTGCACTGTGCTACGCATGCACTCAAACATGCTAACATACACAGACACATAAAAGCAAACACACGCACACACACTCAATTTACACAATAGCACACTAACACACACTCTTGCACACTCACACTAACTCATATTCACACACACATACACTCACACCCTTAATAGCACACTTTCACACATACTTAAAGACTAACACATTCACACTCGCACACTAGTGCAAACACCCACATTTTCAGACACACCATCTTTGGATTTAAGCTTCAACGCACCAGCCCTGTATAAAAGAAGCTGCCTGCAATATTGAAGCGCTGGTCTGGCCAGTTAGGTGCTTCTGTATTGTGAACAGGTTCTTACAAGTATCCCCTGCCTGTGTGCCAGGGACCACCATGGACACTTGTATCACAGGCTGAAAAATTGTCCTCTATATGCAAGAAAGTGATTTAGTGTATATGGGCTCAATATTGTGAACTTGACCCCATGGATGCTTTGCAATGTGTTTGAGACTTGTCTATCCTCCAGGGGTTAAAACTAAAGTTTTGTAGTATTTTTCCATTTATAATTCATTATGAACCGGATTACTGCAGGTTGGGGACTATTCAAGAAAGCTAAAGAGAAGCAATTCCAGCACCTTACTGGCTAAATAAGTATTTCCATTGATGTTAAATGGGGTTCTCTCCATGATACAACTCTGCTGATATTTTAAAGTGTGCCTATTCCTGTTCACTTATTGTAAAAATCATCTGACCATCTACTATGGTCATCCACCACAGAGTTGAACAACCACATCAAGGTTCATTTAGCCATGTTCTGTTCTCTGCTGAGAACCCAGCAGTTTGAAAATGAAAAGACTTTTTAATGAGTGTGATGCTTTTGAGGCTGGTATCCTTGGCAGCAGTTAGCAATAGGGGGTTACTAAAGGTCAAAAGCTCTTCTTTCAAGGGGTCAGCTGCACATCCCGTTTTGATAAGATTAAAGTAGTGAGACTTTGGTGCTGATGTCTAGAGCTAAATTCCTGGTGGATGGAGGGCGGAAAGGGCACGACATGAAAGTCAAAGTAAAGTAACAGTCATTTAAGAAGGGACAAGTTCACATCATAAATATTCAGTGTGCAGTTTTGTGTGTTTAACCCTTAAGCCAACCTTTTGAGAGGCACAGGGGTGAGCAGTAAGTTGCTGTGCAATACGTTGCTCACCCCTGTGGCCCTCAAAGGGTGTTAACCCTTTGAGTGCTACAGAAGGTTTGCAGTGCATTGGATACCTCTTTGGCACTCCAAGGGTTAAACTCATCCTTGCCTCTGTACACCCCCCGCCCAATGTTTTCATATTTTAACTCTTTGAGTGCCAGAGGGGCACTCAAAGGGTTAAGTCTACTGTGTGTATAGATGAAGAATAATTGCAGAACAAACCAACTGAGCCACCATGAAGAAAATAAAGTACCCACTGACTTAAATTGGTGCCTTTAATCCCTTGTATGCCAACAATGTCTCCCATCATATTGCTTCTTGAGCATTCAAGGGGCTGAAAAACTCATCAAGTTTTCTTATATGTTCCCTATGGTCCATCTCTATCATTGTCCCTGAATGCGTTTGGCCCACAGTGTGTATCTGTATTGGAAAACACAGTGCATCGTAGGCAGCTTGCAAGGCTTTGAAGGGCCATATTCACAAATTAAGGATGAGCAATTCTTGGCCAAACCAAATGCGCAACCAGGGACCGGGTTACTTTTGAAAGGTCGCATGCGAAAGTGCGTGCAACCTTTCAAGTAATTCAGTAGGTCGCCAGGATCAAAATGGCGACATGACAATCTCACACTGCATGACATCGCGAGATTGTCATGTTGCCTGTTTAATGGCTGCATACATGGAACTCAAAGTGGCCTGTGCAAAACTATATAGCTAGACCGTTATCTTGCTGCTACCCATGCACACCGAGGTGCTCCAGCTAAACAAATCAAAAGCCCCCTTTTCCCGTTGATTTAACCCTTTGAGTGCCAGAGAGGGATACCTCTGGCACTCAAAGGGTTAAATGGAACCTTCACACTTTGAATGCTAGATAGGTCTTCAAGCATTGCTTCGAGACCTCTCTAGCAGTCAGTGGATGCAGAGCCATGTTTAACCCTGTGAGTGCTGGGAGGGTGTAAAACACATTGCTTTGCCAAGTGTTTGCACTCAAAGGCTTCACTCGCTTATGATTTGTCAGTCAGGGTGCCTTTGGCTTGCCCCAGATTTTCACCACTAAAGCTTTCTGCATACAGCCCAAAATACGGCTCGTTTCATGGGCAGTGTTCATTAATATATATTTTTCTTCGCTTTTAGTTCTCTGACTATTTCACTGGATACTTCAATGGACAGTATTGGCTTTGGTGGATATTCCTTGTACTTGGTAAGTCTTTAAAGATTACACACTTTTAACCTAATGTCAAATAATCTTGCTCATCAGTTATTAAATAAGTCATCTTGATTGACACAATTTTGTACTGACTCCATGTACAATATTCCACACTACAGTTATCTTAAATGATCTTTTCTGGTATTTTAGAGCGGTTAATGGCAGCTGTTTCTTGGTGGTTGTACAGGGACAGTAATCATAAAAATGGGTTTCACTGTCCCGGTATTCACAGATTTGTGTGAACCTCTAAATCTTAAATAGGCAATGTGTGTCTCCAGTTGTTTGGTAACAATAACTGTTGGCTGGTTTGGGGGTGATAGGCGTTGTAGTCCCTAATAACTGGAGGTACAAAGATCGCCTACTCCTTCTTTACATATATTATCCACTTGATTTAATTTGCTTGTGTCACAGCAATGAAGGTGAACTATACCTTAGACATAATTGAGGTCATACAGATTCTGAATAGATCATTATAATGGTTCAAATGATATGGAGTAAAAGATATAAACTATATCTTATGCTCCCAGTATTGAACTCCATCTTGTCAGTGCAAATTGACACTTGGTCCCTTCTGAACACAAGCCCTCAGTCTTTCCTAAAAATGATAGGTTTGCTCTTTCATATCTCACAGTATCAGATGGCCAACTGAACATTGAATGATTATCTGAACTTGTTCCCTAGCACTTCAGTGGATGGAGGTTCTCCGTAATCTTATGCTTCCAAACCATTTTGTGGTTGGTTAGAAATACCCTCTGTGACCAGATGGAATAACTTACAACTATACCACTTGAAATATTGATCCCTATGTTGTACATTGTGTGACATAATGTAATAGTTTGGATGGGGTTACTGTAATTCCTTTACAGGGGTATGATAGTTGGGAGCCAGAGTGCAGAAAATAAAGGCTATGCCCAGCACTCCTGCTTGCTTCAGATCTGTGCAACTTGGCTAAACAATGACTGGAATGTTAATTGGCTCCTGCTGTGCTTCCTTGACCAATCAGGGGAGGTTATTATGGTCCAGTCAAAAATGCCCCTTTTCCAAAACCTACTTTGCATTCTTATCTGGATAGGAGTGACTGGAAATGTAGGCCATTATCTGATTGGTCAAGCATAGCAGCACTGTCCCAAGCACTAATTTAAATTCTAATCTTGATAAGAGTGTCTGGAAGTGTATATAAGCAGTGTGTTTCATCAATAAAGCTGTTCTGTTCTACCCTCCTTAATACAAGTCTCGGCTGTATTTCTGGAGGGGACATAGGCTGGGGATTCTCACCTTAGCCATTACAGGAGCAAATTCACTTTCCTCGCCGGTCTACTGGCGTAGGGCCTCTGGAAACCATACCTAGGGTTCTGCAGCTAAATTCACTATCTCTGTCAGTCTGCCAGGGGGCAGCATCCAGTTGTTCCTGCCTGAGCATCCAGGACCTCCAGGAAGCAGCAGGGCTCCAGCCGGCCGTGGAAGAGGGTAGCAGCAGTGGCGGTTCAGGAACCGACGGCCCCAAAAGGGTCCGGTAAATCCTGGTACCGTCACACCCTCTATGGGCAGAACACAAGAAAGTGAAGCACTAACTATTTTTGAAAAGCATAAATGTATGTACTATATGAAATTGCTCATATGTTTTAACCCTTTGCGTGCCAGAGGGGTATGCAACACATTGCAAAGTTAAAGCCAGAAACGTGTGTATGCCTTGATGCTGAATAGCAGACACTCCTAAATTAATGACACAGTTAGCACATGCGTCTAAATTCACATCACAGCCAGACGTATGAAAATGCATGCTAACTGCTTTGAGGAATTAAGTGTAATTGCAATTAGACCTTTAGACACACCCACCTTTTAAAATGCATTAGCAAAAAGATTGTACAAGTTCCCTAATTTAAAAAAAAAAAAAAAGCGATTCGTTAACATTTTGGCTCTATTTTTCTAAGATATATATATATATATATATATATATATATATATATATATATATATATATATATATATATATATATAATTAATTAAGCTTCTATTTGCTGTTTGACTGCATCTGCCATCATCTTCAGACAGCCAGTGGGAATTGTAGTCTAACAGACACTACATTATACATTGTGCTACAGGCTAAATCGGCAATGCACTACATTATACACTGCATTATACATTATGCTGCAGGCTAAATCAGGAGTGGGCAACATGAGCCCCTCCAGCTGCAAGGGACAACAACTCCCATCATCCCCAGCCAGGTAATGCATGGCTAGGAATGATGGGAGTTGTAATACTCCACAGCTGGAGAACAGCAGGTTGCCCACACCTTGTCTAAATACATTATTGAGGCTATAGTAGTTTTAAACGAGGACATCTCTGTTCTTATTTTTCTACTTGACATAGCTTTAAATGAGAGGTTGCTGCAAGCAAAACGGAGATTATTTCAACATATACGTAGTGGTTTCCACAAATGGCATTCATGAGAATGCACAAGAGCTTTAGAGCCCGAGGGCTGTATGGTGTGTCTGTGAGTCAGGAAACTGTTCTTTGAAATGCATAGTGCATTATGCCATGCTCTGTCAGGCATGGAAAAGAAGCCTTCATGCTTCCAGATCACAGAACTTCCGTCCTATCCACTCTATTCCAAAAATATATCTAAGGATATTTACTCAGAGCAAATAGTTCTCTATGCTTTGCAGTTAACAAGATTACCTATAACTCTGTGGTCTGTCTCACAAGATGACTTTGGAAATGTTGCATTAACCTCCTTAATCGGTTGTCTGACAACACCTGTTTCTAATCTGTTCCATGCCTGTTTAAATAAAGGGAATGGAACCATTTCTATCTGTTTGCATTTCTAAACCTTTCCAATCTGCATTTGAATGGCAGAGCTAAAGTCACCACTTCTGTTGTTATGGTAATCTGCAATTGTTACAGTATACTAAATCAAGGACTTGGCTATTTATGGAGTCTGTGTATAGTAGTCTATGAAAATGTTCATAAAACATGCATTTGGTGTCCTTGGCTTATATGTTAGAATACATTTAGCAGATAATACACAAAGAAGGAGCGTTATAAAAATTGCGTTATGAAAAACTGAAAAAAATTGAAGCTCTACATTTTAAAAATAATCTTTCACCAGTTTTGAGTGTCGGAGGGGTGTTAAACACAGTAAGAAGAAATGCATTGGGCACCCATCTGCCATCCAAAGGATTAACCCTTTGAGTGCCAGAGGGGTATGGCATGCATTGCAAAGTAATGCGTTCTGTACCCCTCTGGCACTCAAAGGGTTAACGAGACAGTTGTTTTTCTGGAAAAGAGTAGAGCTGGTGAAAATTCTTACACATTTGAATATATAAAAAATTTTGATAATGGACAGAAATTTCGCCAGATTCGTACGCCAGGTATAATCTGTTCCTAAAGGGGAACATGGTAAACGGAGCTTGCTGTAACGTTACACCACAGAAAGACTGCTACGAAGGGAAGCGCGAAAGCGCTCCCTAGGGCAGCTGGGAGGGAGGTGGGAAGTCCTGAGGAGGCGTGCCGCACATACTGTGTGCCACACGTTGCGGAAGTGCCGGATTTTAACAATGGATAACTTCAGTCCTAGGTCGGTAAGATTTTAAAAAATCACCTACGCTATTATAGTGTTACATATTAAAGCAAATAGACACCCGTTTGGCAGATGTGAATGTTTCCCTTTTAAAGGGACAGTAATACCTCAATAAAACTTTAGCTCCAGTTATTCTTTAAAAACATTTTTTAACATGTTACGCTATTTATAGTTACATACATATTTATAGTTCTCACGCTGTGCAAGAGGAAAGGATCCCCCTCCTGTCCCATCTAGCTGCTTCCCCTTAAATCTGTGATCCAGTTATGGGACTGGACAATTGCAGTGAGTGACAATCTTTATTCAGCAAGTATATTGAAAACCCTGCCCCCTTGACAAAGGAGGGCAGGATTTTCCTTTTTTCAAATCAAATACGAGGCTCCAGTGATGATGTCTTTACAGTGCAGCAGGAAACCAACAGCCAGAACTAAAAAAAACACACTCCCAATTGTTAAAAAAAAAAAAAAAAAAAAAAAAAAAAAAACGTAATTAAAAAAAAAAAAAAAAAAAAGTCTAGCGCTCAGTAACCTTTCAAGGATTGAGCATACAATTGGATAATATGAAAAACAGACAGTTTATGCATGGAAACCTCCCAAAAAATATTTTGGGTAGGGATCACAAAAATAAAATATAACTCCTAATATGAAGAGTCATATAGTAAAATATCTGAGGATGCCCTAAATGACATGCCCATATATCATCCAATAGTGACTTCCACTGGAGGACGTGCAGCAAAGGGAACCTAATCAGACCAGCACCGAGATATGAGACTACACACCATATAATCTATATGGATATCTACTATCCTGCTCTTATCTGATATTGCCCTGCCAAATCTCCTTCCACCGGAGTACCTACTGTGATGACTAGGCTAATCACTAATGCGGGCACTTCCAAAGATTACTAAAATCACATATATAACGTACTTTAGATATCTCTTAAGGCCAATATGGCAACATGATATGCCACTTAAACCTTAACCCCTTAAGGACCCTTGACGTACCAGGACCGTCATGGTCCTTGAACTACTCAAGGACCGATGACGGTCTTGGTACGTCACGTACTTTTTACTTACAACGCTCTACCGGGAGCGCTGTAAGTAAAAATAGGGCCTGAAATAGACCGCTCCAAGATCG
This sequence comes from Rhinophrynus dorsalis, assembly GCA_037306005.1. Taxonomy (NCBI): domain Eukaryota; kingdom Metazoa; phylum Chordata; class Amphibia; order Anura; family Rhinophrynidae; genus Rhinophrynus; species Rhinophrynus dorsalis. The sequence continues at coordinate 428,919,945 of CM074719.1, read as the reverse complement.
GAGCGATCTCTTTCAAGCCCCATAATGACGCGCTGATACACGTGACAGGTCACATGTACCGGCGCGTCCAAGTGCGCCTATGCGGTCATTATGGGACGGAAATGTCCCATGACCGCCAGTCCTTAAGGGGTTAATGTAGTCCAATCACTTCTATATGATCTACCACTTCCACCCGAAACCTTATAGAGGAATCAGGAAGTGGCTCCTCAATGCATATATCTTAATGATCGTCCCCCAAAAAATCTAAAAATATAAAAAAAAAAAATAAAAAACAGAAAAATTCTGCAACACAATTGTCAAAAAGTATATAAAATCTCTATTTCCAAGAAACAAGCAGAATAATACTATAAATCGTTACAAAAAGGGATCTCCTAAAAAGTCGCTATACAAAAATAGTATCAGTGAGTCAGTCTTTTAAGGAGATGATGGATATAAACTTTTATATGATCACCTTCTCGGTTTTACGCAATATCGCTATGGATGCAACATATGTATCAGAAGTATAACTTTGCTAGAGGAGAAATGGTTGGTGATATGAGATCTGTCTGGGAGAGATAGTATCCTTGAAAGGTGGGGAAAGAGAGACTGTGTGGTGAGGAAAGCAACATGTGGAGGGGCAGGGAGAGGACTATGAGTAGAAAAAGTTGGTCAAGGCTGCGTGTCAAATGTGTATGTGTGATTCTTACAACCAGAGCGATAAAGTTGAGGAAGCAGACAGGGTGCTGGTGGTTCTGTGTATTTGTTTTTGTTTGTTTCCAGGTCTTCAAGGGTTTGTGTGACATTGAGTTTAACAATGTGCAACTTTGCATGGCTTATCAATAGTCTCATTATTCTCATAATGCTTTAGGTCTTCTGCTGTTCTTCAGAGGTTTTGTCAATTACCTGAAAGTGCGAAACATGTCAGAAAGTATGGCTGCTGCTCATAGAACAAGATTTTTCTTCTTGTACTAGAGGTAAGTCTTTATTTCACATAGTTCTGTCTTCATGTTGCTGGTTAATGTAAAAAGACCTTAAACCCTGTATCTAAAGTACCTGAGAAGCGGTCATGTGTCTGATTACAAATATCCTAGCCATGTAGGTTAAGGCTTAATACTTATCGAGGTGCTCACCCAATCCTGCAGACTCCTGCATAGTTTATTGAAGGCCTCTTCTTCAACCCGAGGTCCACCAGCTTCTGCAGACTGTAATACCCATTATCCACAGCCTGCGCTACTTTGCCAGGGATGATGAGATTTGTAGTCTTCAACAGCAGGTGGGTCTCAAGTTGCCCACTCCTGCTCTACTTACTTTTTCGGTGACTCTGTAATTGGTTGTCTGAGAAGGGAATTGAGAAGTCAGAAACTTTGTCCATGTTACTACAGAGAGTAGACAGAGCATACATTTCCGCTGTAAACAGCCATAGTTGTAACATGACTTTTAGATTTCTGGAAATATTGTCCATTTCAGACTGCATATTACCCGGTTACTGATCAAGCAGGAACTAGAGTTGAAGTTCTACAGTTATCATCATTCCATGCCAGCTTATCATGGGAGTTATTGTCCAAAACAATGGTGGGCCTCAGGTTGCTCACCCCTGAAGAATTGGAAGCCTTCACCCAACCCTACAGGAATTGGTGGGATTGACTGAGTGACAGATCAAGGTGTAAAAGGAAGCTGACTTCACTCAACCCTGCAGGGAACTGCATGGATTGGTTGAGTGACTTGGTAAGTTTCAACAATGTAATAGCAGTAGTCAGGGACACATGGACACACTCTTCATCTAGTTTGGATATTGAATTTACTGTTACTTTATGCAATATCATTGTGTGTCGTTTTCAGCAATCATGGGGTAGCACTTTTACATATTCTTCCCAGGGCTGCATGCGCTCACTCTTTTGTTGCCATATATAGTCAAACATAAATTCCAATTACATTTTTGTGTAAAAGTCACACTCCTCTACATAATTTTTTCCAGCATACCTTGCACTTTGAGAAAATGCCAATGGTTTGTTAGTGTCACCTAGAACAGCAGGGAAATTCTTCCCAGAATTAAAGGAGCAGTAAACTTTTTTTATGAAAAAATATATATTGTAGGGATTTTTCTATTGAGTAAAATAAGGGTACTCCCACTGCTGAGAGGTTTATATTTCCAGAGTTATTACAGTTTAAACCCATGTTTTTTTTTTACATTAGCAGTGCCCTCTAGTGGTCAAATTCTAATTGGATTTCCTGTTAGATTCTAATGGAGAGGAAAGTCAGAAAAGTCAGAGACATACAGTTCTCCATAGAATGTGATAGAAACTGCCTGTCACTTCCTGTCAGTTAGAACTACCAGGAAGTAAACACAGTAAATTCACTTCCTGATTATTTAAACTGCTATACATTTTGAATAAAACATCTGACAGCGATGGGAGTGACCTTGTTTTATTCAGAAGGAAAAGTTCTATAAAATGTGTGTTTTCATAAAAAAAGTTTACTGTTCCTTTAAAAAATGTTTATTTTATTGACATTTTAATAAAGTGATTCACCAATAGCTGTGTGGAAGTGCACATTTTTACATCCAGTTGGCAAATGCTTATAACTATACATTTGGCATATTTTCACATTTCCAAAACACCAAAATCATATTTCTCTGTCATCCAGTGCAGGTTACTGATAACTCTGGGGTAGGCGATCTGCCCCTTTAAGTAGGCAGAAACAATTCTAGAATTGATTGCTGGGGGTAGAGCCTACCTTCCCTCCTTGGCTGCAGTCCCTCTGCTTGACTCTTATTTTTTTTTTTTTGTATGCCAGGAAATAAAGTAATCACCTGGCATGTAACCTAATCTCAGTACCAGCATTGGAAAGGTGTTGATGGTACTGATGTCCTTATTGGAGCTAAGGGGGCTGAGATACACGTGCCATCTCCCCAAGCTCCTGCAATTATATTTTTCATTCTAATTCATGCTGGATGATTAATCTAGCGATCACCCAGCATGAAAACTCACTTTAGAGTCTCGCCTTTGCAATGGTGCCTCACTTGTGCATATAGGAGCACACTTATCCTTGGTGGCACAGTGAAAAACTCCATATTGTGACTTCGATTTATTGTAACCCAGGCGTAGGTAAGAGAGATTGAAGATTCCATCTTTGGACTTCAGGTAAAGACAACAGAGTGCCTCACAACCCTCCCAACACTAAACTTGAATGCTGTCTCCCATGCCTGAAAGGCATGACTTCTTCCAAGTCATCATTGGTGTTCAAGGGATTCATTGGATTAAAGGGTTAAACTCCAATTTTCCATTGTGATAACCAGGTGGTTCTGCTACTATTGCTTACTATAGAGGGAAGTAGTCACTGACTTAATGTCTTCCACAGAGTGCCATATTAAAAAAAAAAAAAAAAACAACACTAGTTGGCGTGTTGATAAAAAAAAATACAAAAATTGAGCGTCATAAGGTAGGGAAATTCCCCCAGTAGTGATATAGAACACATAATTATATATATATATATATATATATATATATATATATATATATATATATATATATATATATATATGCACATTTTTTTTTTTTCCATGAAAAAGGTTTAGTACTACTTTAACCCTCTGAGTGCCAGAGGGGTACGCAACGTCTTGTTTCGCAAGGCGTTGCATACCCCTCTGGCACTCAAAGGGTTGAAGTGATGGTCTCCATTTTTTTTAAAATGTATTTTACTAGGATGGCACACCTGAGTTTCTACTAGCATTCTGTCTGTGTCAGGAAAGATGCTACAGGTATACTGAGGAGTTCCCTTGGCTCATTTCCTCTAGTCTTTTCAGGCAGCAGGGATAGTGGTACATTGTATCACAATCCCTTCTTTCCCCTCTCGGTCCATGTTCCCCATCTAGGGAGAGAACCTGTTAGTGTGGGTACAAAGAAAAAAGCATAGGCAATTTGATTTTATTCTGACACAGCAGGGGACTGGGACTATCTCTTTAAAGCGGAATTTTCTTCATATTAATATAGGGCCCCAAATCATTATTACATTAGCGATACGCACAGTCGTAGTTTTACTTTCAAGAATAATTGAATAATTAAATAGAACCTTTTATGCAGACAGGCACCAGCTGGGGTCTTGGTGTAGGCGCTGTCTGTGCCTGTGCTGTCCCTTCTGGTTCCTTAAGGCACAAAGGCATTTGAAGGGGACGGACAGCGCAGACGCAGTTATTCCGGCTCTGCAAGATGTCAGCGCTGTTCCTCACTGTCTATCTCCGTAAAAGGTTCTATTTTTCATTAATACAGCAATTATTCTTGAAAATAAAACTACAGCTGTGCATATTGCTAATGTAATTATGATTTGGGGAGCTATATTAATATGATGAAAGTTGCGTTTTAAAGAAACACTAACAGCTTGAAGTGAAAGAAGGTTATACATACTTAAAGGAATAATAATGTTTCACAAAAAAAGCAATAAATCTTTATGGTATTTGGGCCATGGAGAGAGTTATTTCAATAATATCAGAGTTGTAGTTCAAGAGTAATTGAATGATAAAGTATCCCCCTCCCTACCCTTTTACCTAGTGTAAGCCACTTCCTCTCAGATATGGATTCTGGTCACTTGATCGGACAGATCACAACAAGTGACAGTCTTCTTACTGTGAGCATAAGGGAAAACCCTGCTCCCCTTCACAGGTTTTACCTTATGCTCACTGAAGATTGTCCCTCTCTGAGATCCAACCGGACAGTCTTGCTGCTCTGAGGTGAGCAGTGTTGCATCAGTAAATGGGACAGGAGGGAAATAATGTATAGTACAATTACTCTTGAACTACAATAGTATTGAAATGACACTCTCCATGGCCCAAATACTATGAAGATTAATTGGAGCTGCTTTTATTGTAAAACATTACTATTACTTTAAATACACTGGCCTTAATGATGCCATCTGTAAAAATTATGTATTTGTATTATGAGACCTAAAATCTAGTCTTGCGTATGCTCTAAGGGAACAACCGTTTCTGTATCTTCCAGAGTTCTCATCGATTATCCAGGATTATTTGTAAATGATCTGCGATAACAGCCTTTCTAAATTAGTCATGGACACTAAGATTCAATTAACTGACTTTAGCTTGTATATATGCGTATAAAATATTAAATAAATGGTATATGAACACAAAAATGTACATATACATTTAACAGCACGTTTAGAATGATACTTTTAGTACATAACATGAATACATTTAACTTATGCTATAATTATGTGATATATATCAATCCATTTAATGTATTGGTTTTAGTGTGATTTTTATCTGTGACTGTAACATAAGTGACTTGTTTAATTAATATTAAATATTAGTATGTATTCCAATGCAAATTTAATTAATTTGTATTCCAGCGTGGCTTTAATACAGTGCACTGTACACATCATTTCAATGACCTCTATATATTTACATTCAGGGCTGGGAATTTCCACTAGTCTTAAACTAATTAAGGAAAAGAGGAGAGTGGGGGAGTAGATGAGTAGGAAATTGTTCTGTTGTCTGTGTTTAATATTTAGTGCACTATTAACTCCTGACTAGTAACTTTGTGTCTGACAGGGGAACCTTTTGATATTTTTCCAGCCTTCCTTTTGCTGGTATAGAAGAAGCTGTCATCCTCCAGAGCTGCCAGTAGGTTGTGTTTTCTGGATATCTATGCTTGAACACAATTTATTTGATAAAACTGCCTGATCCACTGACTGATCCACCTATATTCAAGCAGAAACATAATCTAAACATGCACTGATGGTAGCTTTTGAGGACCATGGTTGGCTAATCTTTGTATAAAAGTTGCTTTGTTACCGATATCATTAGTTGTCCTAAAACTTCATTATTATTAGTTATTTATTTTTTGCATTTGGCAGAATACAGAATTCTAGGAAAAAGTTTAGGTTGATTATGAACAAAGTCTATTAAAACTTATAGCAGGCAAAAAAAATAATCACTCTAAGATTGGCACTGAAAGTGTTTGATTTCAGGTCTGTTGTGATTGTCTGCATTTTAGAGAAAATACATTTAAAGGACAATTAACCCCCCACTTACTAAACTATGTGCTTAAAATCTTAATGTCCCCTGTGAATTTTTCCTTTGATCCTGGGTCCAAGATAACATCTTCAATTAGTTCCACAGAGGCATACATGACAGTTGTTGGCAGAATCACAAGACCTCAAATGCTGTTCACTGCACATGGTAACTTTAATGCTCTAAGGGACATATCTCTGCCTTGTTCATCACGTTAGGGCCAGATTGGGCTCATTTTAAAGCAGATGACCTGCTCTACATAGTAGTCACTTCCCAGAATTCTACATTTCCCACGCTTTCTAAGCAGGCTATCTTCATTTGTGAGTGTACATGTTACACAGAGGCTGGTCTATCCCTCCTGCCTGACAATTTAGCCCCTTGCAGTCAGATATTTCTGAGTACTTCTCTGTTGTTTTTGTTCTATTTGGATTATTTTTTTCCTTTTTTTGCCAGTTCTACTGACCATGTCAGAAGAGACACATGCTCAAGGCTAAAGTTAAGGATTTTGGGTTTCCCTTAACCCCTTTAATCAATTTCTCCTCCTTCCAGACTGGGCTTCCTAGGGAGTATTTGGGTGCTTTGTCCCTCCTTTATCATGTCCCATACTCAACTGCCTTGGCCCTCATCTGCCGAATAGGGACCAGATGGGTTAAGTCCCTTATCTTTTCAGTTACTTCTATCCCTTCACCTGTTCAAGGGGTCATGAACTCTTGGTCTTTAGGAAGTCTTAGTAGCCCCATAAGGCACTTTAGTCCTATTTTGGGGGGATCATTCTCAGATTGTTGGGGATTCTTCTGCTGAGGAAGGAGATTAATTAGATTATTCTCTGTCATTGGGGGATGTCTATATGGAAGATCCTAGCTCCTCTTTGAGAGATTTATCAGGATGGTCCTGGAGACTCTTCAGATTTTGCAGGCCTCTGGACATTTTCCAGAGATGTGAAAAGGAGGTACCTATTTTTCCTCCTCGTCATTCTTTAGTCTTTAGATCAATTTCTCCTGGAAGAAGCCTGCAGATACATTTGTAATCTTTATCCTTTTTCTGCTGAGGTCTTAACGCAGTGGGCTACCCCACTTGTAGGTGATCCCTTCCCCCTTATCTCTCCCCTTGCCAAGAACATCACTCTGTCTGGTAGATTCTGTGGCTCCTATGGATCAAACAGACAAAAGCTTGGATTCCCTACTGAAGCTGAACTGTGCTGTCATGGTTGCCACTCCTTGACCCATTTTCCTACTGCTGGGTCACAAGAGTTTGTTCCCTAGAATGCACTGTTGGTGGTGTTCACCCAGGTTCTTAAGGCGAATGCCTACCTTACAGAACCAAACTTTGGCACCTCCAGATTCTACAGGAAAGCCTCAGCCTTTTCATTGGTTGCTCGTTACACAGCTGACAAAGTCCCTGATTTTCTCTTCCTTTTGTGGGCGAACAATTGTTTGGTTCTGACCTAGAGAAGGTCACCATTCACTATTGGAGGCATGACTACCTTGCAGCCTCAATTTTCTCCTAAGCATTACTATTTTCTGAAGAAGTTGCTAAGCTTATGTTACAGTCACCTGTTTGAGTACAAGCCTGGAGGACTCGATTAAACTCGAGGAGTGTACCCAAACTGGTGAGCATAATGGGTTCAATCCCTTCAGGCCCCCTGGCGTGCCTTACCCCAAAGCCCAAACAGGCTTGGATGGACAAAAATACTGTTCAGAAGTCTAAGACTGACAAGTCTACCTCCGCATAACACACTAGGTCCTGGTCCATGTCTGCCTGTTGGGGGTCATCTCCAGCTTTTTCAAGACACATGGGTGACTTGGATGATGGATCAGTGGGTTTTGGGGGAATTTTGAAAGGGGTACCACATAGACTTCAAGTTCCTTCCTCAATGGTTTTTCTTGTCCAGAGTTCCTGTGGATCTGGAGCATCTGTTTTATCAACACAGTTTCTTCTCTGCTAGATAAGCAGGTGTTGTCCTCCTGTGGAGGAACAGGGGCCCATCACCACATTATACACTAACTTTTTTTTTTGTTTGTTTGTTTTTTTTGTGTTTTTTTTTTTTGTTTGTTTTTGTTTTTTTTTGTAGTTCCCAAAAAAAAATGCAACGCATTGGCATTACCCCTCCTTACACTCAAAGGGTTAAGATGCATCAGCCACTTTATCCTGGCCCAACAGTTAAAAATAGAGTCTCTCAGTCATTGTGGCTTTGCCTCTTGGGGAGTTTCTTGCCTGCCTAGACCATCGGGAAGCTTGCCTGCACATCCTGATCCATCCAGATCATCAGCTATTTCTTCTGTTTGCTTTTCCGGACAGTCATTTTCAGATCACTGCCCTTCCTTTTGGTCTAGCGTCTGCTTCAAGGGACTTCACAGAGGTCATGTCCACCTTGGTTGCTCACATCCCTTCTCAAGGGATCTCTTTGACTTACTATCTAGATGACATTTTATCCAGAGCTCCTGCAGAGGTAGATCTATTCACTTATTCAGGAGTGCATTTCTATTGTGGACCAGCGTAGTTGGGTGCTCAACTTCAAGAACTCTCTGGTTACTTCCTAGGTGCTTCATTTCCGAAGCATGAGGTTTTCCAAGGCGGAGCTTTTTTTACAGACCAGATTCAATCCATGTCCCTTCTGGTGTTTCACCTGGCCATTGGTGATCATGCGAGAGTATATGAAGGTACTGGTCTACCTAGTTTCTGCCTTAGGAGCAGTTCCCTTTGCTCAGTTCCACACAAGAGAATTGCAGCTGGACATTCTCACAAATTGGTCCAGACATTAATCTATCTCATGTCAAGTCTCTGTCTCTCCAGATGAAGGGAGACCTTTGCTGGTGGGTTTAGCTGTGTCTCATATGACACTGGGATGTCCGTTTGTCTGCCTAGAGCTGTACCACTGGTCAGCTGCCAAGGAGGCACCAGAAGCATGTCCTCTTGGTTCGAGGTTGGGAAGAATCTTCAGTGGGCTGAGGCTCACATGCTGGCCCTTGCCCCAGTATAGATTCCAGGGGTAGAAGAAGTGGTGGCAGACTTCCACAGTCACCAATACCTGGATCCAGGGAATTGGTATCTCAATCAGAGTGTATTCAACTTGATTGTCTGCCAGTGGGGGTTACCAACTTTGAATCTCATGTCCTCCCAACTAAACAGCAAGCTTCATCGGTTCTGTGTCAGATCCTCTGACTCTTGCTGTTGTATGCAGTGTCCATTCTGTGAAATCTCCCTCTTTTCATTTTTCTCAAAGTTCCCTGATTCCCAGGATTTTGAGAAAAATCAGGATGAAGAGGGCTCACGTCATCCTGATTGCTCCATTATGGTCCTTCCAGGTTTGATTTGAGATCTTCTTACTCTGTCCATAACGCAGCTTTTTCACTTCCCTCTACAACTGGAACGTCTGACTCAAGGCCAGTTATGCTGTCCTCTGGTGGAAAAGCTACCTTTGACTGCTTGGTTCTTGAGGCCAGCATCTTGATGAAAGGGTTTTAATTCTGTTGTTTCTACTGTGCTCCAAAATAGAAAAACAGTTTCAGCCAAGGCAAATCATAAGGTTTGGTACCTCTTCTACAGGTGGTGTGCTCACTATGGTTCGAGACCGCTGACTTTTCATCTTCTGGTAGTCTTGGTCTTTCTTCAGTAAGGGCTTAGTCTTAGTTCCATCAAAGCTCAGATTTAGGCTCTTTCCATTATTTTCTAGCGGCACATTGCCTTGCTTCCCTATTTGCAGATTTTCATTCAGTTGGTGGCACATGTCAGCCATGTATTTTGGGATCTCACATGGACTTTAATTTTTTAGGAGTACTCCAGAAGCCTTTGCGCTACTATCATTTTCTCTCTCCCTTTCTCGCCTCTTCTGATGCTGAAGATTGAGTTTCTCCTGCCCATTTTCTGTTCAGCGGGTGACCAAATTTCATGCCATGTCCTTTAAGCCTCCCTTTCTGTTTTTTTTCACAAAGACCATGTGGTTTTAAGAACACTTAGGCCCTGACTCCTGCTAATAGACAGGAGCAGGGCCTTCATCTGTTGGATGTGTTCAGGTGCTTGAAACTATATGTTCGTCACACATAGCCGCTTTGGAAAGGTCATTCGTTTGTCATTCCTGAGGGTCCATGTGCAGGACAGGCAGTGTCTTAAGGTTACTTTTGCTTCCTGGGTCAAGGCAACCATCCTTGAAGTGTATGTTCTCAGAAAGAAACCTGTACTCTTTCAGATCACATTCCACCAGATTGGTGGGAGAATCTTGGCCCTATAACAATCAGGCCACAGCTGTGCAGTTGTGTAAGGTGATGATGTGGTTGACACCTGAGATTCATGTTGCATCATTTTTTTTTTCCCCCTCTTTCACCCTCCCAAGAATCTTGTTGGATAGATGGTATATCCCCATGGTTTCTATGTTCCAGAATGGCGACAGAGAAAAGAGATTTTAGTGAACTTACTGTTAAATCCTTTTCTTCAGATGGAGCCCAGGACTTCCTCCTAGAGAAAAAAAACTTGTGGTTTGAGTTCCCGAACAGAGGGGTCCTCTTGGGTTCTGTGTTCAGGGGATTGCCTTCTTTATTTTTATTCGTTTTCTTCTGCTTTTCTTGGCTTTGCTATATGGTAAAACTGAATTTAGTAGACTGGGTAAAGTGGAGGGAAGAAGGGAGTCTGCCTCATAGACAAGGAGTGGGGGGTTATGCACCAAAGCATGATAAAGAGGTGATAAAGTGCAACCGACTTCTCCTGTGATATCACTTCTCCAGTTTCTATGTTATTCTATAGAGCCTATGCACTAAGATCTCCAAAGTTCTAGAAGTCTTAATGTATTGTCTCCATAGAATAATATAGGAATTGGAGAAGTGATATTACTCAAGAAGTTATCTCCGCTTTATCACCTTTTTATCACACCTTCGTGAATCTCCCACCTTGACATAGAAGTGCTCTTCCCTCCAGGAGGAGGGGAATTTTCCTGAACGAAGACAAAAGGATTTAATGGTAAGGTCACTAAAATTTTCTCTTTCCACTTTCTTTTATCCCCTTTGATTCCTGTTATTTTCATTGTTTCTGTACCTTCAAGGGAAGGGTCCTGATAAAGTGAAGGTATATCAAAGTGTGTGTATATGATACCCAAGATTGAAAATGTTCTCTATTCAACAAAGGAACCACTGCAAAATTCATACGGCCCATTAGGATTTTCTGACTGTAGCAATGGCAATGTAAGTGGGGGATGAGGGTTATCAGGATGTGTTAATTTTCATTTAATCTGAAACCAAAATGGTAAATTCAGATTCAGTTTATCTGAATCGTAACAAAATAATTAAATCCGAATACCAAACAGAATCTTGGGTTTGGTGCATGTCTAGTGGTTATCATAGCTCTGTTACAGTTTTGCATGGCATGCTGAACTTTCAGCTTCCAAATGACCATATCTTTTTTTTATTTTAGGCACAATCAACCAGACATTCCTTTCCTTTACCAATGTGAACCAACTAAGTCTGCAATCCTCCAGATTTATCGATTTGATAGAAGACTACTAAACAAGAAGATAATTTTCAACAGAGAACAGGAATAATTGTTTTTGTTTTTTGGGGGGTTTATTTTGGGCCACTCTGGCTATTCTTTTGAATACATGTTAAATAATGCCTATGTTTGCACACTGGTTTATGTGCTCCATTTGCCTAGAGAAAAGCTTTCCAATTGATGTACAAATCAAATCGATACTAAGGCAAAAATAGACTTGTAAGCAGCATGTGAGATATTTTTTTTTTGACTTAGCATTTTTCTCCTTCCCAACACAACACTGGGTAAATACAAGATCATATTTGTTAGATTAGATTTCCCATCCTGGTGCAGTATTAACCCATTGATGTTAGAATAACCAGCAGCAGGTCTTGCTAGTCTCTGCTGGTTCAGCATGGATAGGTTTCCTAGATAAAATTACATTATTTTACAGATCTACCCCCTCCAAAAATATTTATCCATTTTGAACACTTGATAGGATTGTGGATTAATTTTAACCAAGTGTTATATATTCCGTTTAACCCTTTGAGTGCTAGGGAGGTATCTGACTCATAACTCTCTGGCACTTAAAGGGATAATTTATGTTTATCCTTTTAAATGCCAGTGAGTAGGTAACACATTGCAAGGCAATGCATTTGCTACACCTCTAGCACTCAGAGTGTTAACTTAAATATGAATAATATATATTATTTTATTTTGTCTAACATTAACCCTTACCGTGCCAATGAGTCGCATTGCTTTTCAATGCGTTGCGTACCCCTCTGGCACTCAAAGGGTTAACTGCTAGAGAGATCTCCAACACACAGGAAGTTTCTCTAGTATCCAGGATGTTAACCCTTTAATGACTGGGGGTATGCAATGAAGCTATGCTTTGTGCACCCTTCTGGTCCTTAAAGGGTTTAAAATGCATAGAACAAATACAAAATGCCAACTTTTGCTTCCATTCAGTGTGCCATATCACAGCATTTTTATTTTATTTATTTTTTTAGAGATAATTAGATCATTGTGAAGTGTTTTACTTGTAAACCAACTAACAAAATTTGCTGGGCCTTATGTATAAAGGCAAATCGGAACAATTCTGGGGCAAACCAACTGCCCTTCAGAGGGACAGATATTCTGGTAAATAGGACTTTTAACCCATTAAATGCTGGAGAGTTCTGCAGTGCATTGCAGCCCAATTTATTTGAATCCTCTCGAGCGCTCAAATGGTTAAAATCAACAATTACCCCCTTTGACAGGTGTCCAGTGCATATATGTATGGGAATTTTGGGGGGATTTTATTTGTACTCTATAGTGCAATCGTTTGCCTACTGGATTTTATATATATATATATATATAAGGCAAAGTCAGCAGTTCTACTGCAAACTAACAGTGTGCCTTGCAGAGTACAAGTAAATATTCCCATTGATTTTAAATTGGGCTTTTAAACCCCTTCAGTACTAAAGGTATCCAGGGCATTGCAAAGCCCCCTTGTATTCATCGGGCAAAAATCACCATTTAGATTAAATTAATAATGATTTTGGACATTACTATTTATTTCCTATAGTGCTGATAGTTTGCCCCCATCGTTGCTTCTCTTTGCCTTTATACGAGGGTGAGTCAGAAAGAATCCACAATTTATTTTCATATTACACAATTACAGTGATTTTGTGGAGTAGCACCATTTTTCTATATAGTCCTTCTCCTTTTCAACAAACAGTACATCGGTCCACAATATTCTGTATGCCTTCAGAAAAATGGTTTTGTTTGAGTTACAGACCACACATGCACTACTTCTTTCACATCTTGGTCACTCAGTCATGGATGATTTTATTAGCAGAACCATGATAATCAGCTGATGTACTGATTCATCAATAAGTCATCTGTTGATTATCCGGGGAAAAAAAAAAATAATAATTCAGTGTTTTCCTCTGTGGTGGTTATAGACAGGAGATATACAGTGTGTTGCAGTAAAGCACTGTTTCCATGTTGTGCTGAAAGTCTGCAATTAATTGCTGCCCATGGTACACCATCAGTCCACAAAATCATATCCGTGCATGCTGCTCTTCTTTGGTGCATACAAAAAGTGGAACATCCATGTAATCTCTGCTGCGGTGACACTACAACTGGCCTGTTAAGGTTGATCATCATTTCACAGACACGTAGGCAACTCTTTCTTCTACCCATGTGCGAAATAAGTAGTGCAGTCAACACCTTAAACTCTAAAATCATTGTTGTTACTTTCTGACTTGTCTTTGTATACAAGGCTCACTTTAACAAACCAAAACTTTGAGAGTTCATAGGATACTGATCTATCACATGTAATAACACTTCAGTATTTATACTGTAGGTGGCTGTGGACTATTGCATTTGGGTTTAAGCCTACTTAATCTTTGCCAATTTTTAGAATGTGCCTTTTCGAACAGGTTGGTTGTGGGCTCTGCCCGATTCACCTTTTTTATCATATTGCTTTCAGTGTAGACTCTGTGGTACAGAATGATCAAATATGTGAACATCCCGGCACATCAGAGGCCATTTAATATCAACTGATGGGCTAAAAGTGCATTTGTTGGACAGGTAGAGATGTCTCCAATAAACCACTTTATAATGTGTTGGCAACAGCTCATGCATCCAAGGGGCTAAAATAAAAGCATGGCAAGAAAGATTACATATCGGTCCTCTGCCTTTAAATATGCAGTATATGTTATTATTCTCGTTCTACAATAGACTAGTTTTGTCATCCTCTAAAAAGAATGACAGATTTAAAATATTTATTTCAATTTGTTTTTTTTGTTTTTTTACCTTTTAGTTCTGTTAATAGTTATTTTTCTATAAACTTGATTTTGTTTTTTAATGTAGATTTAGAAATCTTTTTGTTTTACTAATTTAAAATATTCAAATTGTAATGCTGTAATCATTAAAATCATCTCTTAAATAGTAATGCAATAGTAACTATTTAAATCTGTTGTTCAGCATTTAAGTGCAACTGATAAGTCATACTTAAAATACAACCCTTCTGAAGTTATTAAAGTTTTATATTCAGCCCCCACACTATCTTTCCTCTGAGTTCAGCTAAATAGCTCAGGCAGTGTCTCTACAGGCTGAGCTGGGGATACCATGGCAACCATACTGTCCAAACAAATCGAGATATAAAATCTCTTTCTGAGAATTAGCAATGTTGTATTTGGTGTTCAGATACATATAGAAAGTAGTATCCAATGGTTGACATTGGCAGGTAAGACTGAGTAAAACAATACATTTGGTTCTCCTTGTATAAACAGATCTCAAGAACAGTGTTAAAGGGGTCTTAACGCCTAAACACCACTTTATCCAGATTACCTGAATAAGGCACACCATATACCAGGACATGAAATAATGTATAAATATAAAATAAATCATATATAATAACTGTATTTTACTGTCACTAGAGGACTCTAAAACAGTTTTAAAAACAGAAAGACAAGCCAACATGTAAGCCTTCAGTAATAAACACAATCAATGAGCAAAAAACAATAATTATTACAAAAGTGTACCCATATGAATTAATTATATTTAGAAAATCAATAAAATATTGCAAATCAGGGAAAAAAAAGAAAAACTGAATAGTAAATACTATCCAAAATAAAAGTTTTTCATCATATAGCTCTGTGCAAAAAAGTGGTTAGTGCAATAAAAGTGCTTGGAAACTGTCATAGCAAAGTGCTGAAGTGAAGTGGAGACGTGAACACTTATAAACAATGTCCAAAGTAGGGTAAGAATGAAGAGCGGCTTCCTAAGGGTATCATCACAGAGACTTATCAGGGTCCCTCTGTGGTGACTTGCAATATCCTGGTTCTATATTGTGTTTTACTTATGAATTCAAATTTATGTTTGAAGGGTTATTTATTGGGATATCTTTTTGTTTTTAATATTTTTATCATCTGTATTTAGGGTCCAGTAGTCGCAATAAATGCTATTGTTATCAATGATTTTGTTTCCTGATATTTGGAGATTGTGTGAGTGGTGTCCAGGTTGTTTGAGTGGTCTTCTTTTGTTTAAGACGTCGTCACTATTTTCTTTGGTATTTGGCTTTCAGAACACAGTGTAATGACTCTCAGAGAATGAGTTTCAACCTTGTCTGCTCCCCTGTCTATTAGCCAGCGTTTTCAATTCCTTCGGAGTCTGAAGGTGCTGATGTTAGTGAAAGGGCAAGGGGGTTGGGGGGAGAATAAAACTTTAACTTTAGAGGAGATGCATTTTAACGTGATTGACATAAGTCTTACTCTTATTTGTTAAACAACAGATTGTAATAATGTAATTTTCAGGCATTAGTATACATTTAATCTCTTCAGGCCTGATAGCTGCTTTTTGCACATGATCTGAGATTAATGTTCTGATGTTTTGTGCACTGTGAAAACATTGCAAACAAATTATAGGAATGCAAATTCACGTCGTATTGTGCCAAGGTTAAAATAAATTCAGGTGTGAAGAGGATTACATTGTATCACAACTGGAATATGATTTTAAAGAATAGGATCAATCCGTGTTCCAGATTGGCGTTTGGTAGCTCACTATATTAAAATGCAATGATCTGTTATCACATGGATATTAATAACCAGCCACTGGAACATAATTTTTAGGCGTCTGTGTTCCTTTAAAAATTATCTGGGATTATACTCGCAACTATTCACCTTGAACCTCTGAAAACTTCTCTATTTTTTTTCTCCAAGGCCTTCCATCTACTCTTCAGCCTTTTCCAGGGCTCCCTTTAACAAAGCAATCTTGATAGCATATACAGTATAAGAAGTGATTGTTCTGCATGTTCTTTAAATAAACAGCAACAACAATTATCCAAATTGTGTCTACACATGCATTAAAGATGCAAGTTTAGAATTTGGTTTTAGGGATCTAAGCTAAAATAACTAAATTTTACAGATATTAGTTGGAAATATTTATTTATTGTATAACTCAAATTTGTTTTTTGGTGTTGGTGTTTCTTTAAACAAAATTTTAAAAAAAGTGAGAGGTGGAACATGATTTATGAAAGGGTTTCCTTTGGAAAATGCATTATTGCTCTTCAAGTCTAGTACTGCAGTCATAAATGCTTCCTGAGGAAGTACAATGTGGGTTGCACAGTCAGATGTAAGTAATAGCAGTGAGGGAAACAAGACTGTCATGGTAGACACTGTATGTGATCTTGTACATATGGAAGATTAATGGAGCAGTATGAAGAAATCTATATTGTTATTGTTTTTCCACAGAGTAAATTGGGTTACCCCTACTACTTGGAGGTTTTTCATTGAAAACTGGGTAAATAATGTATTGGGGAGATTTTGAGCTCTAGACTAAAACTCTCCATAGAAAGAGATACCCACCACAATAGAAAATCGAAGTTTAATTTGGGAGGGAGGATTTCATCTGTAATATCTTTTTAAAAGCCTCTCCCAGCATTTAGGGTATCCCCGTTTTTACTCCTCACAGAACGTTCTACAATATAAATATATGACTTTCATAAGGAAACATAACTGTTCCTTTAATCCTTTGAATGCCAGACAGGTATCCAATGTGTTGCTTTGCAATGCGTTTGGATACCTCTCTGGCACTCAGAGGGTTAAAGTATTTCAGACAGTGCAACTTTGTTTTAAGTAAGATTTGTGGCCTGATAATGTGAAGTTACGATTACCAACCAGCATTCAAACTGTTTGATGATGTTACTGTGCGAACCTCCTGGATGCCAGAAGAGTCTTCATTGCATTGGAAACCCCTCTAGCATTCATTGGATTAAACAGTATGGTTTTTAATGTTCTGCTGATTTTTTTTCATATAGGGTTCCAACACAACTGAAAACCTCTGAGAACGTTTGATCTAAACAAAACTCAAAATGTGCCAAAGTCCAGTACATGAGGTTTCCTTGTGTGTGATTCTGTGTAGAGTCTAAAGTCTTAGCTCAAGGTTTCCCAAATGGCATTGGGGGACGTGCACTAAGGTGTGTAATAAATAGGTGATAAAGTGAGATTACTTCTCCAGTGATAATACTTGTCCAATTTCTATGTTATACTATGGAACCAGTGCACTAAGATCTTTAGGAGTTCCCTGCTTGTGCACAAAAGAGTTAATGACTTGACTGAGCCTCTTTTTTTTTTTTTTTTTTAACGTACCTGTAGTCAAGCAGGGAAGTGCTAAAGAAATTGCCTGCTGGACACCCCTGATGAGAGGGTTGGGAACCACTGCCTTAGCCAGACTCTGCAGTGCTGGGAATTAACCACTTCTACTGTTTCGTCTCAGTTCATGAATTATTCAATGTTTTATTCTTTTGTGTCTTTCTTTTTTCTCACCTAATGAAACATAGAACAATTTCATTATCGGTTAGATTGCTCTTGTAATAAACATTTTAACCTTGCCTCTACTAGGAAAATATCAGATATAATTATCTGATATCGCCTAATCAATACATCTTAACCTAATCTAATGCTTTTACTGTTGATGCAATGTTAACCTTTTAAGTTTTGAGGCCTCCAACTAATGGTCTGGTCATGCGATGGAGACCTTGCTAGCACCAGAGGGGATAAAGTCATTTATTGGTAGGGTTCCAAATGTATTGGAATTGAACCAAAAGGGTCCCATCGCCACAGGTAGTTTGAGAACCACTGGTCTAAAACATTGGTTGTCAGACTTTACAGATTCATATATAAATTCAAAGATTGTTGTGTACTAAATCCAGAAATTATGTAGCAAATCAAATTATTATTTCTTAGTGCAGACCACAAAAGTTGGTCTTAACCAGCATCAGAAACCGGGTCCCTTGTACGTGAAAACAAATGTTGTTTCCAAAATATCCGATTTTAAAATTTAGAAACAAGTTGTTTTAAAATTAAAGTCAAACCGGAAAGATGACAGTTGTATGAAAGTCACTTTACAGTCCCAGATCTCTTCATTTTGTAACTGGCAATTTTTTATTTTTTTTACCAACTAGCCAAATTCTGTCAAAAAAATATTCTGCACAAAACTAGGACTTGTCATGCGGGTATATGTACCGTAGGGGTAGTTACAGTCAACCATGGTCCTCAAGCGCTTACCATCAGTGCATGTTTTCAGGATGGCCCAGCTGCAGGACAGATGGACTAATTAGTTGATCATTCATTTTAATTGGTCCACCTGTTTTCATTCACTGTTAGTAGCTCTTGGGGACCAGGGATGGCTACCCAAGATGTAGGGGGATTCACCAATCAAACAGCAGTCTGCTCTGATTGGAGATAAACAGTCTTTTGACTTGCTGGGAAACTCAGATTGCAAGTTTTTAAATTCAGTATAAAAATAAAAAAAAATATTTGCATAGTATGTACTTTCATACAAGAACACCAGTTTTTGCTTAACTTATCTGTTATAGATGTTTACTCTGATTTTTACTAATGTAATGTAGCATTCTCGCTGTCATGGATATGCAACATAACATACAACTATATAATAATTTGCACTAAGCTCTTTTTTGGTATTAAATGTAAACGAACACTGGATACAAAATAAATAACTCAAATATCTTAACCCCTCAAGGACTACATGACGGTCATAGTACCGTCATGTAGTCCTTAAGGGGTTGCCCTCCCCCCTTCCCCGAAGTCTGCGTTCTAGCTGACCTCAGGGAAGCCTGTCATACGACCGTCAGGCAGCTCTGCAGCACAGCCAAGATCGCGTTAATAAAAAAGAAATCTTTCACTGAAACAGTCATCTACGTGTGTCTTTGTTTGCAAGCATACATAGAAGACAGTTTTAGTGAAAGTTTTTTTTTTTTTTTTTTTTTTTTTATTAAAGCGATCTCTGCTGTGCTGCAGAGCAGCCTGGTGATCGTAAGACCGGATTTCCCTTCAGTCAGCTACAACGCTGACTTCGGGGAAGGGGGAGGGCAACTTTAGGAGCGATTATCTCTCAAACCATAAAGGTTTGAGAGATGACACTGGGGGCAATACATTTTCTTTTTAATATGACTTTATGATTTTAATATAAGTATTAATATCCCTTTAAGGACCGATGACGGTCTTAGTACGTCTTATACTTTTTACTTACAGCTCTCCACCGGGAGCATGTTCCGGCGTGTCGGCAAGGATCAAAGCGGTCCTTATCGGACGGAAACGTCCCAGGAACGCTGGTCCTTAAGGGCTTAAAGAGAAAGCATTACCAATATAAGGGAGTCTTAATTGACTTAAAATGTCTAGGGTTTCTTTTCAAATTTGTTACAGATTTGTATTTTTATAATTTTCTAATTATTAACATTATTTCAAGGCATTGTGAGGGGAAATTCAGTTTATAAATAAACAGAGATTTTAGTGCTTACTAACACGACGTTCAATTATTAGGCAAACACAAGTGAAGAGAAAAATGTAGAAATTGATGCACAGATTATCCAAAACTTTAAAAGAAATGTTGTCAATAAATAGACCCAGTAATCTGTTTCTGAAATGAGCAAATGCCCAACCCCTTTGGAGGTAACTTCCATAATGCTACATAATCAATACAAGTATGAATATTGCTGGTTTGCACAACAGAATGTATTGCCATATGAAAAGCAGTGACTAATCTAGTTGATTGACTCTAACTTATATTTTAATAATACTTCCCTTTTCATGTTGGTTTTAGAACAAAATGACTTTATTTCCTAAGATACAGAATTCTGTGTATGGCAGATTTCTCTGCTCTTCTTGCCAGAATGGCCACTTACAATTCTCCTATTTACTAATGGCCTAACATTCAAAAGAAAAGTAGAATAATTCAGAGTGCAAAACCGTTGTATTGTAGCGTGGAAATGAAAAAATATCTATTAAATTAAAGGAGGAATTTAATCCCTTGATTGCTAGAGGTTTTGCTAAGTCATTGCTTTAAATATTTGGGCAATTTTAGGATTATTTATTGCCTCCCTAAGTTGAAGCCAACTTGACCCGGAATTACTCCAATTTTATTTTGAACATGTGTCACAAAGATATGAATCAGAAATTCAATATACAAAATATATGTGAGACCTGGCATAAATCTGCTGTATGTATAAAAAGCTAATGTTCGCTTGCCTGACTTGCAGTAAAACATTCTTATTGACTGCAATGTGTTTATATGAGACAGAGATGAAATCTGAGTGCCTCACTAAGACAGCAATCTCTTAACTCTTTCAGGACCAGAGGGGTGCACAACGCATTGCAAAAGCAATGCCTTGCACACCCCTCTGGTCCTGAAATGATAAAGTGGTCAATATAGTGAAACAACCGTGTTCTTCAATATGAATTTTTCAGAGATTCTAGGACAAGGAAGCACAGTCTTTTATGGGTTTTCATAATGTCCCTGCTTGAGAACATGTGCTTGGCTTAACACTCATGTTCTCAGTTAGGGATAATCTTAAAACCATTTGGCAACTCTTGAGGACTGAAACTATGCACCGTTGCTGTATGCTTCTCACCACTGATCATTGGAAAATTAAGCCAAAAATGTGACAAGCACTTGCTGAGAATGAACAAAAGCATAATTTCATTGTTCTATATCTACTCACCACTCAGGAGCTTCATGTTTGAGCTTTTTTTGTTTCATTACAGTGGAAAAACATCCACATGCGTATCTGTTTTTTTCCTTAAAGGAACAGTAATCATTTATGAGGGGAAAACTATGTAGTAATTTCCACCTGAGTAAAACAAGGCTACTCCCACGGTTAGGAAATGCATCTTTCCATAGTTAACACATTCACGTGCGTTTGATTATTACAGTAACATTGTCCTTGAATGGTCAGATTTATGTTGTATTCTGTGGGATAAGAGAGTTATCTCAAACAGTTCTTCATAGAATGTGCCAGTAGCAGCTTTATCACTTCCTGTCAGTTAGGACTTTCAGGAAGTAGGCTCCCTGGATCTTGATTTCAAGAGAGTAAACTGTTTTGAACTGTTATAACTTTGTAATAATTTGCAGCAGCGGGAGTAACCTTGTTTTACTCATCAGGAAGAGGCCTGTACCTTTAATAACCATTTGAGTGCCAGAGAGGTATCCAACACATTGCAGCTCAATCTGTTGAATACCTCTTTGGCACTCAAAGGGTTAAGAACAGACGTGCAGTGAAATGGCAAGAAATTCTCATTTTCACGAGAGTATTGGCAAACCCCAGACATACCTGGGCATTGTCAGTGAGAAGAAACTTGTTTCTGGATGCACTAAGAAAAGTGATCCAGATCTGGAGTACACTGTGTACCTTTAGTGAGACATCGTAACAGTTCCAAAATAAACATAAGCCTGCCTTATTTTTGCGTTGGACTGATTGACAGATTTAGGTATGTAACAATGTGATCTACAACGATTAAGTGACACAGAAGAGCAGAAAGGTAGTATTTTAGACTTATGTACTAAGGACAGGGCCAATGATTGGTCAAACCAGCTGCACTACAGGGAACAAATCAAAAACCCCATTGATTTTAAACGTGGGTTTTAACCCCTTGAATGCTATTGAGTTCTTCTACCACACTGTAAAATGATGCACTGGGAATCTATTATTCAGGGGGCTACATGCTCTATTTAAATTGGTGGTGCAGATGGTTTGCTACAGAATTGATACAGATCTTCTAAGTACACCAGTCTCATTTCACTTCATTTACTCCTATTTAGTCAGACTCTTGAGGGTACTTTTTTCAGTTGCTTGTTAAGATGAAATGTTGAAAACCAAAACCAGACTTTATTTAAGCTTGGGTTCATTATGGTTAACCACCTTAATACCAGAGATGCCCTCAAAGAGATAAGAAATGTCACTTTTACTGTCCTTAATGTTTTGGTTCTTAGGTGGATCTTTTGTTTTACAGTGATCACATTAGATCAGGAAGGAATTTTGTCTGTCATAAAGATTAACCCTTTAAGGACCATAGGGGTGTGCATTGGTGTGCAAAGTGTTACTTTGCCATGCGTAATCCCCACCCCTCCGCCCTTAACGCTTTCAGTGTCAGAAGGGTACGCAACACACTGCTTTGCAATGTGTTACGTGCCCCTCTGGCACTGAAAGGGTTAATAATTGAAATACTAGAGGGGTTTGCAACGCATTACAAAGTTATACGTTACGGACTCCCTCTGGCAGTTAAAGGGTTTATGAGCAATGCCAGGGCACACCAGCTGCACCATAGGGGAAACGTAGAACAGTACACTGATTCATATGGGATGTTCAACTGATTGGGCTCAAGGACATTGAGATGCAGTGCACTGGACACCTCTAGTATTCAGGGACTTTAAAGTCCCATTTCAGTCAAAGAGAATTCTGGAAACTGTTCTCTTTCCTCTGCTGTAGCTGTTTTGCCCCAGGATTGCTGCTCTTTTCTCTCTTCTGCATATGGCCTAAGTAAGGTGCTGAATTTACAAAATAGATATGGAATTTTGCTGTTTTATAACTGTAAAATCATTGATAATTTAAAAAGCATCAACGCTTCTTGAATGCAAAAAATGCTTACCTGTTGATTTGCACACTTCTGAATTTCATCTGTATTTTTAGTTTTTCTATTTCGTTATATGTGCTATTTAAAAATAAATAAATAAAACATTGTTTTGAGGCAATTATGTTATTTATGTGCATTTTTTAAATAATGTATATTTTTATACGAACAAATATGTATATTGGCGCTTTTAACTTTGAGTGCCAGTAGAGCGGCACTTAGAAGGTTAATGTTAGAGACTCATCTAACGTACTGTTTAGCGACACATTTAGAACTCACTTCTAAAGGGCCAGATGTTCTCTAAAACGCTGTACTGTAATGCAGAATGTACTTAAAGGGATAGTATTGTTTCACAAAAACGGCAACTCAAATTAATCTTCATTGTATTTGGGCCATAGTTGTAGTTCAAGAGTAATTGAATGGTAAAGTATCCCCCTCCTGCCCTTTTTACTGATGTAGCACTGCTCACCTCAGAGCAGCAAGACTTTCCAGATGGCTCGCAGAGAGTGACAACCTTCAGTGAGCATAAGGAAAAACCTGTCAAGGGGGGCAGGTTTTCATTTTTCTCACAGTAAGAAGATTGTCCCTTACTGTGAGTTGTCTGGTCTCAAAACCAGATTCCACCTCTGAGGGGAAGTGACTTACACTACGTAACAGGGGTGGGAGGGGGATACTTTATCATCCAATTACTCTTGAACTACAACTCTGACAGTATTGAAATAACACTCTCCATGGCTCAAATACTATGAAGATTAATTGGAGCGGCTTTTATTTTGAAACATTACTATCCCTTTAACTCTTTGAGTGCCAGAGGGGTATGCAACACATTGCAATGCATTGTGTACCCCTTTGGCACTCAAAGGGTTAAAAATGGATTTCTTTTTGGCATACACCTGTTTTCATTTTTCTATTTAAAGGATTAGAAAAACTTGGATTATGAAAAATCTAACTGTAGGGTTTTCCCTGTATCTGCTGCTCAGTGAGTGGTAGAACTGGTTTTGTTACAATCTGTAGTACAGCTGCAGCCCATAACAAGCTTGATGCTCAAGGTCAAGTTAGAAATTCATGATAGATAAGGACACAATCCTAAAGGTCAGGTACACTCATATGGGATAAAAAAATGTAGCTATTAATTTTGCATAAAAAATACATTTCAGTCTGCTCAGGGGACTATCATTAGTGACCGTAAGTAATTAGATGTTACAGATGACAACAATGGAGCCTGATATACTTATGTAAGTCTGTTTGTTGCCAGTACTAAGTTACATGGTAGTCATTGTAGCCAGACATACACAGACCATTGCAATCTCATGGAAATGTATTTAGCAAAGCAGTATTTAAATGTTTAAAACCATATTAAAATCCAACACAGGTTGTATATCACAACAGGGACATAACTCAGTTCATATATCAGGTGGTCTCCAAAAAGTAGCTTGTGACCTACTGGTGGTTCTTCTGGTACCAGTGAGCAGCTCCTTCCAGTCCATTTGGGAATCAAGCTCTCTGGCCTGCCAGAGACTGGTCTGTTGGTTATATTCAGCTCTCCATTTGGCTGCAGCCAACTAAGCACAGCTTTTAGCAGCAGTACCCAACAGCGGTCAGGCAGATCACTGTAATAATTCAGATAGTGTTTCACAGCATTTTCATGGTTTTCCTGCCCACTGTGATATCTGTTTATATATTATTCTGCATGCTTTGTAAAGATGACTTCTATAAAACAGGTTGTGGGAAATGTGGTGTTAAAGGGATAGTAACACTTAATATGCTACACCATCCTATGGATAGCTTTGGTCAGTTGACCATAAACCTCCATAGGATAGTGTAGCAACAGCGCCACTGTAAAATTTCAGGCCATTGAGTTATTATACCTTAAAAAAAAAAAAAAAAAATTCAAAAAATCAGGTTTCAGCTGTGATAACCTTTTAATAAAACATCTCTCAGCAATGGGAGTACCCTTTGAACAAAGATTCTCTTCTCTTGCTCTAACTTTACCCCCAACCCAGTTTTACGTGATCTCCATCAAGATGAGGAACAAGCTGGCACTGCTCTTTGATTTTTAATTTATTTTTTTACATATACACACATATGGGACTGCATAATTCCACATTAGTCAGGCTCTCATTGATTGGCTGACCTGGAGTTGGATTGCTCAGTTCACAGGTAAATTTCTGGATCAGCTCCCTGTGGAAGTTGACTTTATTATATCTGTTTACACATTGCTGAACATCTGAGGTTCTGCACTTTCTATTGGGAACTTGAAGAAAGAAGACTACTTGTAAGTTAACAATTTGACTGTTTTGATGCTATTTCTTAATGTCCCATTTAGCACCCACTTGAATTGGAGTTGTGTGCCTAAACTGCACTCAGTCCTTCTTTCTCTCCTTCTATCCTATGATCTAATGGTGACTGGTATTCTGATTAGGTGTTAACCCTTTCAGGGCTAATCTGCATTTCTGTTTCTTTACTGACGTAATGCTTCTATGTGCATTGATAGTCTATATCGCCTTAATGTTTCTTTGCATTTTTTTTATGTATTTCTGCTATTTTCAGATTTTATTCTGTATCCTAGTTATGTTTTGGTTTTCTGGGAACATGTGCAGTGGCTAATGCCATCATTGTTATATAAAGATCATTGGCAAAACTTCTCTTGGGACATATCTCTGCATCCATTTCACATACAAGGGGAAGAGTGGGCTCTAATTAAACGGCTGACCTTGCCCTATCACATGGTCAGCATGTATCATGTTCAGGCACTTTAATTTCACATCATGTGAGCCACCATTTGTTGCACAAAGGCAATGCAGAAAAACTAAATTTCTCTGTTGTCCAATACAGGTTACTGGTAACTCTGGGAGGTGATCCGCCCCTTAGTAGGCAGGAACAATTCTCAAAGTGTATGTAGGGGGTGGAGCCTCCCTTCCCTCCTTGGCTGCAGCTAGCCAATCAGCTCCAGAAAGGTTTGTTCCTCAGTGAAGACAACACCAGGCTGAGAACAGTTCTGCTATAGTTTTGGAATCTTTTTTTATTTTTATGTTAGATATGGAATACCACCATTAGGCGGATTACCATGACTGATAATGCCCTTAGATGTGGCTAGCTCAGTATCCAGGTGCTTTTTGTGGACGTTAAGCCCTGAGAGGGGAAAATCTTGATTCCAAGTGCTTCCCAAGGAGTTACCCACTGAGGTACTTCTTGCTCCATGGTAATCTGAAGACAGAAGATCTGCAGGAAAGGTGAGCTACCCTTTGAGTGCTGCAGGTCCACTTGTCCCACAGTGCCCCTCAGCACAGAGGTGTATTTCTGGAGTTCCTATTGCACACTCCTGCTCTCATTGGGTATATCTGTATGTCTGTTGGGTGTTTTGAGCAGGTTTATGTGGTAACATAACCCTTTAGCTGCTGGTTTGACACTTTATTGGGGGGGTTTATTTATTTTCCTACTGGGTTAGTGTTTTCTGGGTATCCTCACACGTTCTGTTGATGTTTTACACCTTTTTATGTTTTACTTTAATATTTGCAAAAATTGAGTACTGCGCCTTTACAGCGTGCTTTACTGCATAGACGCCATTGCTACTCTCACTCCTATGGGACTGAACTGTTTGGGACATATCTCTGCAACCGTTTAACCTAGCGACTTCAGAGATGGCTCATTTTACTTGTCTACCCTTGCTCTATCATCCGGTTGATGTTTCTAGTGTGTTGGGGGCTCAGGGGGCTTCGGGCACTGTTTAGGGTACTTTTTGCTAAAAACTACATTTCCCATGAGCACTTGCTTCGCGCCCTTGTTTTTGATTGACTCCTGCCACGGCAGCCATTTTGTGAGCGTTTTTGGGCAAGTATCCAATACAGGGCTTGGACTCTCCTTCTCTCCTCTGCAGATTAACCCTTCGCCTGCCATATAAGTTTATTTTAACGATTTCTGGGGTAAAACTTTAATCCTACACACTATAATTGGGTGATTTATTGTACAGTTGGTTATTTTAACACTGTGAGAATGTCTATACCGCTGGTATTTGGGACTAGACCTAAGACTAAGGAGGCTGGGGTCTCTGTATCCCCCATTGCGCATTGCTCTTCCTGTCACTCAGGGCTACCTAGAGAGTTTTCAGGTCACTTATGCCCAGCATGTTCTGATGTCCCTGACACCATTCCAGGGACCTCCAGCCATGCCTTAGAGCTAGCTTGGGTGCAAGAGTTCAAGGCTGCGACTAGGGACCTTAGGTCCACATTGCAACTCTTTCCATCCCAGTTACAGTCAAGTCTTCTGCCTAAACCTCAGGGAGTACCTGACGTGTCAGATTCCTCTGAGAAGAAACTGCTGGTGGACTTGGATGTTGAGGAATGTTCTGTGTTGGAATCCTCTCAGTTTCTTGGGGACCCTTTTGAGGCTGATCCTGAACCCTCCACTGAGGGCCTAATCAGGGCTGTATTAACTACTCTTAACATTCCCCTAGTTCAGGAGGTTCCTTCTGATCCCTCTGATGTATTCCAGGAGCCTGCTAAGCCCCTTACATACTTTCCACCTAACCCTACTCTTGACCGCCTTGTGTCTGAGGAGTGGAAGTCCCCGGACAAGAAAGCTTCTGTGTCCAGAAAATTTGCTAAGCTTTATCCCTTTTCTGAGGCTGCGCTTGCTCAGTGGGTTCATCCCCCCCAAAGTGGATGCCCCTATTTCCAGGCTGTCTAAATCTACTGCCTTGCCAGTCTCTGATGCTTCTGCTCTGAAGGACTGGACTGACAAGAAACTTGAGGTTTCCCTCAAGTCCATTTTTGCCACTGCTGGTTCTGCTATGAGTCCAGCGTTTGCCGCTGCGTGGGAACGGGCCATTGAGGTCTGGACTGAGCATCTCACCAAGGCTGCCCATCAAGATGCACCTACTTCGGATAAGTTGCGCCTTCTTACCAACATATCTGAGGCACAAAACTATATTTCTGCTGCCTTATTTGATGCTATCTGTATGGTGGCTAGGGTTTTCACCATGTCTGTGGTGGCCAGACGAGCTCTTTGGCTCAAGATTTGGTCTGCTGACACGGCTTCTAAGAAAGCCTTACTTTCCCTGCCTTTTCAGGGTACCTCTTTGTTTGGGCCAGATCTTAAGGATCTGATCAGTGAGGCCACAAGGGGTAAGAGTACTCTTGTACCCTTGGTTCCTAGGAAGAAATTGCTGCTTAAGCGTAACTGTTTTTTTCGTTCCTTTCAGAATGAGACACGTCTGTCGAACCAGACGGTTCCCTCAGCTCTGCGTACCTCCTCCAAGCCCAAACAACAATGGAAGCCCAAGGTCTCCTTCAAGCCCAAGGCTTCCAAGACTTCTTCAGCATGACTCGCCAAACTCGGGTCCGCACTCCACTGTGGGTGGTCATCTGCGACACTATCATAGAGTTTGGGAGGACTCTGTGACGGACCCATGGGTTTTACAGGTAGGGACGGAAGGGTACAAGATCCCTTTCATTTCTCTTCCTCCCTTTCGCTTTCGTCCTTCTCATACTTCTCAAGGTACAGATAAACTCTGTCTGTTCTACAGAGCTGTTCAGGTTTTTCTGGACAAGGATGTTGTAGAGTCAGTGACTATCCAGGACAGGGGTTCGGGTTTCTACTCGAACCTCTTTGTGGTCACCAAAAAGGACGGCAGTTGTCGTCCTATTTTGGACTTGAAGGATCTCAATTCCTTTGTGACCCAGACTCATTAACGCCAGGAGTCTCTATGCACAGTGATTGCTGCCATGTCCCCGGGGAATTCCTTGCTTCTCTGGATCTTCAGGAGGCGTATTTACACATTACCATTCATCCAGAGAGCTGGCAGTACCTCCGGTTTGCCTGCAACAGGGGACATTTTCAGTTCTCAGCCCTTCCATTTGGTCTGACGATGGCTCCTCAGGTCTTGAACCGTGTCCTGGGTGCCTTGATATCCGTCCTCTACCGGAACGGCATCAGAGTTACTCCATACATGGACAACTTGCTTCTGAAAGCCCCCTCTTCGGAACTCCTTCATCACCAAGTTCAGAACTGCATTCAGGCTCTCACCTGTCACAGGTGGATCATCAATTTGGATGCACCAGATCTTGTCCCATCCCAGCGTCTGGTCTTCCTGGGCCTTCTCTTCGACATTCATAAGAGCATGGTGTTCCTCACGGAGGAGGTGGCTCACCAGATCGCCAACAGGGTTTCAGTGATTCTGTCTCAGGATCCGGTTCCAGTCTAGAAGCTATCATCTCTGGTGGGGAAATTCATTTCCACCATAGAAGCGGTTCCGTTTGCCATGGCGCACACCAGGGAGCTCCAGAGGTTCATGATCCAGGTGTGCAAGGGTTAAAAGGATCTTCGGAAGTCATTTGTTTCCCTTCCTCTTCATGTGGAACTGAGCTTGTCATGGTGGCTTGACCTTTTCAGCCTGCTGAAGTGCAAGTCCTTTCTGGTGACCTTTTGGACCAAGGTGACAACAGACGCCAGCTTCTCCAGCTGGGGTGCAGTCCTGGGTTGCTTGAGCGCTCAGGGTCGGTTGTCTCTTGAGGAGTCGCTCCTTCCGATCAACATTTTGGAGCTTTGGGCAATATTTCATGCCCTGAGACATTGGACATCTTGGCTAGAAGACCGTCCGGTCCGAGTGGAGTCCGACAATGCCACGGCCGTGGCTTACATCAACAAGCAAGGAACAAGAAGTCTTGCTTTTTGGTTAGAGGTCAAGGCTATTTTGTCCTGGGCAGAAGATCACGTACCTGCTATATCCGCAGTGCACATTCTAGGTGTAGACAATGTCATGGCGGACTTCCTCAGTCGACACACAGTGAACAGCGGAGAGTGGGAGTTGCATCCACATGTGTTTCAACTCACTATTCAGCGATGGGGTCCCCCTTACATCGACCTGATGGCGACGAGACACAGGAAGATTCCAGTGTTCTGCTCTCAATGGCGAGACCCTCTGGCTCTGGCGGTGGACGTGATGTCCATTCCTTGGGCCTTTCCTCTGGCTTACATCTTTCCTCACTTTCCCATGTTGCACAGGGTGTTACGGAAATTGCAACTGGAGTGTTGCCCAATCATTCTGATTGCTCCATACTGGCCTCACCAGTCTTGGTTTCTGGAGCTCTTGGATCTGTCAGTGGCGGAGCCCTTTCAGCACCCCGACCGTCCGGACCTTCTTCTACAGGGTTACCTGTGTAAGGTGGATGTTCATCGGCTAGCTTTGACGGCTTGGAAATTGAATCCTCAATATTAAAGAAGAAGGGCTTTTCTTCTGGTGTGGTGGCTGCTATGCTCAGTGCCCGCAAGCCTGTTTCTTCCAAGATCTATCATCGTGTCTGGTCGACTTTTCTGTCCTGGTGCGCTAACAGGGACCTGTCTCAGGATTTTGATCTACCTACGGGCCTGTCCTTTTTGTAGGACGGTGTGGATAAGGGCCTCAGTTTGAGTTCCCTTAAGGTTCAGACTTCTGCTCTCTCTGTTTTCTTTCAGAGACGCATTTCCATCCTTCCTGATGTCAAGATTTTCTTCTAGGGCGTTGCTCATACTCATCCTGTTTTCAAGTTTCTTACTCCTCAGTGGGATCTTAACGCCTGTTGACGTAGAAAATGGCTTTTCTTCTGGTGATTGTGTCAGTTCGCAGAGTTACATGCTCTGTCCTGTAAACCACCCTGTTTGGTTTTTGACAAGGCGGTGCTTCGCACTTCTAAGGAGTTTCTACTGAAGGTGGTCTCTGAGTTTCACATCAATCAGGAGATTGTAGTGCCCTCTTTCTGCCCTGACCCCACCTCTGACAAGAAGAGGGATCTCCACTTGTTAGATGTGGTGTGTTGTCTCAAGTTTTATGTGCATCGCACTGAGTCTATCAGGCAGTCTGATGCACTGTTCGTCATTCCTGAGGGTCCTAGGGCAGGAAGACCTGCATCCAAGATGACTTGCTTCTTGGATAAAGTCCACTATTATCAAGGCTTATGAGATGAGGAAGAAGCCTGTCTCTTTCAGGGTCACAGCTCATTCTACTCGATCTATTGGTGCCTCTTGGGCTTACAAGAATCAGGCCTCCTCTGATCAGTTATGCAAGGTGGCCACCTGGTCATCTGTGCACACCATTTCGAAGCACTACCGTGTGGATGTGTTGGCATCGGCTGATGACAGCTTTGGGAGGAAAATCCTGGAGGTGTTATTGCCTGTCTAGGATTTTCCTTGGTTCTTAGTGCTTCCTTGTTGAATCCTGTTGGTTCTAGTTCGGTGTGCTGTGTAACATTCCTGGGGTGCCGTTCCCCTGTTTAGTGTCCGTTGACACTTCAATTATTGTTGGGCTATCTCTGATCTGATGGGAAACTTAATGGTTGGACATCCCAGAGGATTAAATCCTTTTCTCTTAGTCCATACAGGTTACTGGTCTCCCACCCTGTCAAGAGACCATTGGACCGTGGGGGGTCCTTCGGGGTCATACTCACAGGAGTCTTCTTCCCTTCTACTATCTAGTCAATAGTTAGTGTCTCAAATCTTTCTGGAGCTGATTGGCTAGCTGCAGCCAAGGAGGGAAGGGAGGCTCCACCCCATGCATACACTTTGAGAATTGTTCCTGCCTACTTAAAGGGGCGGATTGCCTCCCAGAGTTACCAGTAACCTGTATGGACTAAGAGAAAAGGATTTAACAGGTAAGACTAAAATCTTCTTTTCCCAGAGCTTTCTGATTGTATGGGGTGGTGACTTGGCGGCCATCTTACTCTATCCATTGCATAGGCTACGTAGAGGCTACTTCTTCTTTTAAAGTTTAATCCCTTGCTGTCAGATAAGCCCCTTTTTGGCTATTTCAGTTTACTTTCCCTTACTTTTGCACTACTTTGGACCACTTTTTCCGAGATTTTTTTATTTTTTCTCTGAACATGTGTGATCTCAAGGAACACATGGGAAATCTAAACTCATGGATTTAGGGGTCCCCTTAGCCCCTTTAGCTCATTGCTATTTATGTTAGACTGGGCTTCCACGGGAATATTCTGGCACCTTATGTCCCTCTTGTATTGTGACCCCTGCTACTCCTCCGGGGCCTCCCACTTATGAATAAGAGCCAGCTTGGGCCAAAATTCTGACTCCTGTTGCCTCCATCTCTTCATACATTCAAGGGGATCTCCATTTATGGTGCCCCATGCCACAGTCATACTGCTGATACTGTCTTTAGGGGTCACTCTCAGTTGATTCCTCTGAAGAGGAAGTAGATACAGATGAAGAAGACTGGCATTCTTCCTTGTCCTTTGATGATTCCAATGAGCCTGACCCTTGTCCCTAAGTGGACAAGCTCATCAGAGCAATGTTGGAGACCTTTCAGGTCTCTGCAGCCTCTGATGCAGGATCTTCTTCACTGGACAACTTCCAAAGGTGCAAGAAACACTCTCCCTTTGATCAGGTTTTGATGGAGGAATGGAAGATGCTTGATAAGACACTCTTCCTTAATAAACATATTTCCAGCTTATATCCATTTGCCTCTGAGGTTTCAGCGTAGTTGGCTTCTCCACCTGCAGTTGACCCCCCTATATCTCGCCTAGCAAAGAACATCGCTCTGCCACTGTCAGGTGCTGCTGCCCTTAAGGACAAGGCTTATTAATGCCCACATTCCTTATTAAAGGTGAACCATGTGGCTGCTCTGAGACTCCTCTTTACTACTGCTTGAGGCAAAAGGGTGATAGTCGTCTGGGGTGAGAAACTTTGAGACTATCCGTCGGAATGCTCCTAAGGAGTAACACTTTCTTATACTGGCCAACATTTTGGAGGCCAATGCATAGCTAAGTGAAGCAGATTTTGATGCTGCCAGAATATCCTGTATTTCCTTAGTTCTGACTGTTGCTTCTCGTGGCAGTCTATGGCTAAAGATAGACTAAAGTGATCCTTGGTGTCCCTTCCTTTTGAGGGCAAACCTCTCTTTGTAAGGGTGTGGGTAAGGTCATCAGTGACAACACAGGGCATGCTCCTGCCTCAAATTTCTACAAAACGTAAATTTTTCCCCAATAAGATGCATGGATTTTGTTCCCCCAAAAAGTTTGCGGTGCATAAGGTTCAACCCCCCCAGGCCCACCCCATCCCAAAGCCCAGGCAGGCATGACAGAACAAATCTGAGGGAACTATAGCTGACTTAGTGGAAAGGGGCGGGAGGAGGACACTTTCAACTCAAATTACAAGCAGAATGCAAAGATAAGGACATTTCAAACTGTAGTATGCATTATATAAAATTGCAATGAACAATCAACTTTGTATGTTGACATTATTTCCTCTGCGGTCCAATATAGGTTACAGGTAACTTTGGGAAGGTGACCTCCCCTTTCAGTAGGCAGGAACAATTCTTGGAAAGAAGTGCAGGGTGGAGCCTTCCTTCCCTCTTTAGCTGGTTATCAGCCAATCCCCATCCAGTAAGATTTGTTCATTGAACAAGCAAGGCAAGAGAACAGTTCTGCTATAGTTTTTAGTTATATTTATTGTTTTCTGTTCGATATGGAATACCCACCATTAGGCGGATTACCATTACTGTCCTCCCAATGGTGAAGTGCTCAGTTCCCAGGTGCTGCTGTGGACCTTCCAGCCCTGAGGGGAAAATCTTGTGTATCATGTTTTTTCCGTAGGGGAAGCCCACTGAGGCTTCTTCTTTACAAATGGTAATCTGAAGACAGAAGACCTGCTAAAAAGGTGAGCAACCCTTTGAGTGCTGAGGTCTACTTGTCCCATGCTTCCCTTATGCACAGGGGTCTCCTTTGGAGTTCCTACTACATACTCCTGCACTCATTGGGTTTATATGCATGTCCGTTGGGGTTTGGAGCACTTGGGTTTCTGTGGTAAATTTACACTTTGTTTGCCATGTTGAGCACTTTTATGGGGTTTATTACAGTTTCCCTAATGAGCTTAGTGTTATTTACTCTTATTCTGGTGTTTCTTATGTGTTTTTCTCCTTTGAGACACACTTTGCTTATTTTGCATTATTTGAGTTCCAGGCGCGCTTTACCGCGTAGATGCCATGCTCCATTCACCTCTATAGCACTTTACATTTTGGGACATATCTCTGCATCCGCTACACATAGCGACTTCAGAGATGGCTCATTCTGTTTGTCTACCCTTGCCCTGTCTTTTGGGGGGCACAGGGGGCTTCGGGCACTGTTTTTGGGGTATTTGAAGGAAACTACATTTCCTGTGACTTTCTTGGACTCTCCTTCTCTTTCCAGCAGATTAACCCTTTGCCTACCAGTTAAGTGTATTTTTTGCTATTTCTGGGGTAAAAATGTAATCTAAGACACTGTATTTGGACTTTACCTAATCCTTTCAGACGTTTATACCCCGTAAGGATGTCAAACCCGTTGGAACTTGGGGCTAGACCTAAGACCTCTCCAATCTCCTGAAGGACAGACCCTTCCTGGTATCCTTCTGGACAATGGTGACAACGGATGCCAGCCTCTCCGGTTGGGGAGCGGTCCTGGGTCACTTGAATTCCCAGGCAAGATTGGTGGTCTATGGAGGAGTCTCTCCTTCCCATCAACATTCTGGAGCTTCGAGAGCTATTTCATGCTCTCCGGTACTGGACATTCAAGCTGGAAGGATGTCCTGTTCGAGTTCAGTCCCACAAAGCCACAGCTGTGGCTTACATCCACAAGCAAGGTGGAACAAGAAGTCTCACTGCTTGGTTAGAGGTCAAGGCTATCTTATCTTGGGCAGACGAACATGTTCCTGCCATATCCGCCATTCATGCTCCTGGCGTAGACAACATTCTAGTAGACTTCCTGAGTTGACACACAGTGGACAGCGGAGAGTGGAAACTGCATCAAGAAGTGTTCAACCTCATTGTCCAGAAATGGGGTCCTTGTGTCGACCTAATGAAGGTTCCTCTGTTCTGCTCCCGCTTGAGAGACCCTCTTGCTCTGGCAGTGGATGCCATGTTGATTCCATGGCGCTTTCCTCTAGCGTACATCTTTCCTCCCATTCGCACACTTTACAGGGTGTTGAGGAAACTGTGGCTGGGGGGCTCGTCAGGCATGGTTTCCGGAGCTCCTGGATCTCTTGGTGGCGGAGCCCTTTTGGCTTCCCCGCAGACCGGATCTTCTTCTACAGGGATATCTGTGTAAGGAGGATGTGGACCATCTGGGTTTGATGGCATGGTGATTTGAATCCTCAGTATTGATGAGGAAAGGTTTCTCTTTAGGTGTAGTGGCTACAATGCCTAGTGCTTGAAAACCTGTTTCCTCTAAGGCACACCACAGAGTCTGATCTACCTTTCTCTCTTGGCGTGCTGAATGGTATCTTCCCTCTCAAGCCTTTGACCTTCCTACAGTTCTTTCCTTTTTGCAGCACAGGGTAGACAAAGGACACAGCCTTAAAGGTTCAGACTTCTGCAATCTCTGTTTTCTTTCAGAGACGCATTGCCATTCTTCCTGATGTTAAGGTTTTCTTTCAGGGTGCTGCTCGTGCTCGCCCTGTCTTTAAGAACCCTTCTCCTTAGTGGGATCTTAACTTGGCTTGGGTATCCTTCAGCGGCCTCCCTTTGAGTCCTTGGCTACTATTCCTCTACGTATGATGACTTGGAAGATGGCTTTTTTGTCAGGCGATTGTGTCTGTTCGCGGAGTGGCTGAGTTGCAAGCCCTGTCTTGCAAACCACCCTTTTTTGTTTTTCACAAAGACAAGGTGGTTCTTCGCACTTCTCCGGAACTTCTCCCAGGAGGTCTCGGAGTTCCACATCAATCAGGAAATCGTGGTGCTCTACTTCTCTCATGACCCTACCTCTGACAAGGAAAGGGGTCTTCACTTGTTGGTTATGGTGCGCTGCCCTAAGTTCTATGTGCACCAAGCTGAGTCCATTTGTCAGTCTGAGGTGCTCTTTAGGGTCCCAGGACAGGTAAACCAATGTCCAAGGTTATGATTACTTCCTGGGTTAAGTCTACAATTCGTCGGCTCATTCCACCAGGTCTGTTGGGGCTTCTTGGGCCTATAAGAATCAGGCCTTGGCTGATCAGCTGTGCAAGGCGGCCACTTGGTCCTTTGTGCACACCTTTTCTAGACACTACCGTGTTGATGTGGTGGCATCGGCTGATGCCAACCTTGGTAGAAAGATCCTAGAGGCCATCTTGCCTGTCTAGCGTCCTTCTTTCTTTTTAGTAATCTTAACTGTTGAGCTCGGTTGACTCTAGTTCTGTGTGCTGTGTTACAGTTCCTAGTATGTTACGTGCCAGTTTAGTGTCCGTTGACACTTTTTCTTGTAAGGGCTATCCTATGATCTGATTAATTCATGTAAGCTCTGGTGACTTTGGGGGACTGGTGCCTGGTCCTTGCCTTCATTCCCACCCATGGGAAACTCATTGTTGGTATATCACAAAGTTAACCTGTAACCTATATTGGACGACAGAGAAAAGAGGATTTTAGTCTTACTTGTTAAATCTTTTTTTCTTAGTCCATATAGGTTACAGGTCTCCCACCCTGTCAAGGGACCATGCTTGGTTCTCCTGTGATCGAACGTGGGAGTCCTTTCAGGTTCATGCTCACAGGAGTCTTCCCTTCTTGCTACCTAGTCAATAGTAGCGTTTCAGAGCTTACTGGATGGGGATTGGCTAGTGACATCTAAGAAGGGAAGGAAGGCTTCACCCTCCACTTCTTTGCACTCCCACCTACTTAAAGGGGCAGTCGCCTTCCCAAAGTTACTTGTAACCTATATGGACTAAGAGAAAAGGATTTAACAGGTAAGACTAAAATCCCCTTATTCCTTTAACAAACACATAAAAAAATGAAATTTGACTCTTTAAGGAGCTAATACTGGATACCATTGAATGGTTCAACAACTGCACCAACTGTATGCAAACATTGGATGGTATCCTGAAAAAAAAAATATAAATATATATATAATATATATACACAACCAGCCATTAGTGGAAAGCACTCACTCCTGTATCAAACGTCTGCCCAGGTGCACAATCCCATACCAAGATACACAGTTTAAACAAAAGGGGCTGCACCAGTGGGTCTTTTTAATCAGCAAATGCTTTATTAAATATATATTGCTGATTAAAAAGACCCACTGGTGCTGCCCCTTTTGTTTAAACTGTATATATATATATTTCTTTCCAAACAGAGGCACTCACGTTTTCAAAATGGACTTCTGCCTGGGTGCTCGTGTTTAAAGCCACAATACAAATCCAAAATTGAACAGCAGCACTCACAGGTCTTAGACTTGAATAGTGACAAAAGCTCCACCGTTTGTCACTATTCAAGTCTAAGATCTGTGAGTGCTGTTGTTCAATTTTGGATATATATATATATATATATATATATATATATAAAACCATTGGGGACTATGTACTTACATTTGGCACTAAAAGTAAGCTTGTTC
This sequence comes from Rhinophrynus dorsalis, assembly GCA_037306005.1. Classification (NCBI taxonomy): domain Eukaryota; kingdom Metazoa; phylum Chordata; class Amphibia; order Anura; family Rhinophrynidae; genus Rhinophrynus; species Rhinophrynus dorsalis. Next base: position 428,882,761 of record CM074719.1, on the reverse strand, counting down.
AGGTCAAGATAATGATAAAAATATATACACACACACAATTTGTATGTGTACACTCAACAATAAACCAGTGAAACCTCATTTACCAAACATAGCAAGGAATGGGAAATTTGATGAGGTTTTTAAGGGGGCATTATTTGAATTTGATTTAAAATCTTCCTAATATAACATTGTATAACATTCTTCATTAGCCGGCTTTAGTAATTGCTTAGATGAACATGCACATATAAATGATCTGTGGTTATTCATATTTAAATTCTCTGCACTCCATAATGGCATCTATATATATATATATATATATATATATATATATATATATATATATAATATATATATAGAAAAAAACCCTCTGTTTTCAGAGACATAAAATCTAGTGTTATATGTGCTCTCCGGGGGCTCCCATTCCTGTCATATGTATTGAATTGGTTCTTATCGCTCATTGCAAACAGCACAAATGCATTCAAATTGTATCTTTGTAGGACAGTACAAATGTCCATTAAAAATTCCAGTTTAGGATTTGATTTAATGGATCTAACCTGAAATAACTCATTTTATAGATGCTAGCTAGAAATACATGATACTTAACATGTTACAACCCAATTTAATTTTGCCTCTCTCCTTTAATCATGGGTGCTAGCAACATCACATTGTTTTATAATGTATTGGAAATATCTCTATCTTCCAAAGGGTTAATCTGATCTGTTAAACTTGTATACTATAGAGTTTGTCTATAAAATGAAACATTTTAATTGGCAGATATAGAATATGTGCTCCTTGATGCAGTTAGTCATTTTTCCATGTAGCTCTCCAATTTACACTGACTAGCAGTTCTCTTCCCCTCTGCAAAATAATTGCTTTTATTATTCGGTTGCTTTTCACTGAATTGTTAGTGCCCTACCTTATACTATGCTGCAGAGTAAACCATTTAGGCCTATTTTCATTAAAGGGATAGTAATCTTTTAAAAAAAAAAAAAAAAAACAGATCGCAGAGTCTAGAGAGGTGCATAGTGCTTTGCAGAACAATGCATTGCACACCTCTGCAGCGCTGAAAGGGTTAATACGTTAAACTTACATTTTCTATTGGAGTTACCAGGTGGTGCTATCACTTTTTATGGACATCTGTAGTCTATGACTCAAGCTCTTCTATAGAATGCGTTATAAGAAATTCCTTTTCTCTTTCATCCACTGTGGAACACAGGAACCATAGGGTAACGTATCCTCCTCCAGGAGACTGTGCACTTACATAGCATTCTCTGGAGAAGAATACTCCCTTCCAGCTCCACTTTACCCCCACCTATCATGCTAAGTTTCAAGTGTCCTGGCAGGAGGTAGTCAGGGCAAAGATTCTTTTAGTGGCTTCTTATTTTTGTAACTTACCCAGGCTATTCAGTCCCCCATTAGGAGGGCTCCTATTACCTTTCCTCCAGGTTGGATATGGAACAGGGTGCAAACTTTCACAGGTCCTGGCAATCTGCTTGAGGATTGCATCCAGAGTTTCATTTAGCCACTCTCCCTTGTTTTTTTTTTTTTTTTTTTTTTGGATCATAGCTTGGAGACTGAAGAAGATTACAGTTTGAGAGTACAGGTATGTATAACCTATCTGTGTGTCTGACAGTCACAACCTGAGGTCTGTGGTTTGTTGCCATATCTGGCACTCGGGACCTTAAAACTCATATCTGCAATTACCTTTAGTCACTTCAGATGTCCCAGTATTGGATATATTTGTAATTTACATTTTATTTTTTCTAATTTTGTTTTTCACCTTATTCACTTATGATGTTGGTTACTTCATAGCTGCCTCATCCTGCACTGGGTATGCTCCAGTCGGCACATATGGGCTGATGAGGCATGTTGGGGACAAGTCATGGGCTCCCTTGCCATAATGGTGGAGTGTGGAAGGGAGTGGCTACGGATCAACTGTGCAATTTTTTTTTTTTTTGGATGGACTTTACTATTTCCCATGAATCCTTTTTTCCCTAGGTATCAGGGAAGGAAGGGCAGTAGTTATTGCATCTCCTCTTCCTTTTCTGACTGGGGAGCAACCCATGAGGCACTTGACGTACAGTTCTCTCTCTGGGTGACTGAATCTCCCTTCTGATACCTTATCCTTACCTCACAACAGAGAGAGAACTGTTTTATAATTAGTTTCTTCTCTAACTTTCTCTTTGGGGGTCTCCTTCCATGTCCGAGCACAAAGCTGGTAAGGGAAGACTAAGACCAACAAGGCTTCAGGGTTTTCTTATGTAACGCTTTGTTTTTCATGCCAGGCTCGTGTCCCCAAGGAGTACACTTTTGCATTTTGTCTGTCTTGTTCTATGGCCCTACACAGCCAACCCCAGACCATGCTTTCTTTGAACAGGAGTCTACAATGTTTCTAGGGAAGAAGGATAAACTAAGGAGGAGATTGCTTCCTTTCTTAATCCTGGGGATTCATTTGAGGAAGTATCTTTTTCTCTCAGTTTTGGAGACCCTTTTGGTTTCTCAAGGCTCAGATAATCTGAGTCCTTCATCACCAGACAAATGGGATGTGGTACTTTTCTTTTTCCTCCTTGTTGTTCCTATGACTAAGTTGTAGTTGAGGAGTGGAAGTCGCTTGTATCCCCAGACCCTTTCTCTCCTGCTGCATTGCAGCAGTGGGCTCTTCTTCTCCAACAGCTGATCCCTGTATTTCTAGCCTTTCTAAGCATGTAGCAATACCAGTTTCATATGCAGATGCCTTCAAGGATCAGGAAAATAAACACATGGATCCTCTGCTTAAGGTGAATTTCGTAGCATCAGGGGCCGCTTTATACTCCACCTTTGTTAGGTCATGGATAACTAGAGCCATGATTGGTGAAGCAGCCGTTGGATGCAGTCCATATGGATGCTCAAAAGGGGATATAGTCCTATGCATCCTTTGAGTCCAATACATCTTACCGAAGCTGCCTATGACGTTGCAAAGTTCACTGGCAAGTCTGTAACGGTGTGTTGCTAGGAACAATACCTTTTGGTTGATGATTTGATCTGCATATCAGTCTTTTTAAGAAATCCCTAGTTTCTCTTCACTGGAAAGCAACTGTTTGGCCCAGAACTGGAGAAAGTCATTAGCCATGCTTCTGGGGGCAAGAATGCTCTGCCTCTGGTTACCCTCCCAAGCTTGCCCCTTTCCACTGAGATTGTGCAACTTTCACTCCCCCTCCCCCAGCAGTATGGATATGTGTCCAAGATGACTTCTCCCTCTGTGAGCCAGGTGTGCCCTTCTCCAAAATCAAAGCAAGCAATGCCAGACAAGAAACCTACCCAATCACTCTCTATCAGAGGACATCTGTGTCTCTTTCACAGAATGTGGTATATCTCTCTCTGATGGATCTGTGGGTTTTACAGTTAATTTCAGGTTATGTCATAGATTTAAAATCCCCTCCTCCTGGTCGTTTCTTCATGTCAAGGGTCCATAGCGACCCTGTAAGGACCCTGTTATTCCTACAGGTGTCATCCCTGGAGGATATGCAGGTCTTGGTGCCAGTTCCTTCATAGGAGATGTTCATGGGATTCTATTACAGCCTTTTCATAATTTCCAAAAGGGAGGGCGATTGTCAAATCCTGGACCTGAAGCTTCTCAATTGCTTTGTTCATATACCTTGAATCAAGATGGAATTATTGCACTGTCATTGCCTCTGTGCATTCAAGGAAATATTTGGCTTCTCTGGACATAAGACATATTCTGGTTCATTTGTATCATCAGCATTTCATTCACTTTGCCTTAAAAAGCTGTTATTTTCAGTTCACCGCCCTCTCCTTTGGGCTGGCATCTAATTCATGAGTTTTCACTGAGGTTATGGTGGCATTTCCCACCCACATTTGTTCACTTGAGACCTCCTTCACTCCCTATCTGGACGACCTTTTGTCAAAATGAATTAGTCTGCAAAATTCTTTGCTGCTGTTACCTGCTTTACTGCCACTCTTCCTGTAATGCATAAACAATAGAGCCACACTCTATTAATCCTTTAAGGACAAGAGGGGTGAGCAATGAATTTCGACCTTCAATATCACTGTAACAAACAGGCTGACATCCTTCAAAGAGCTGCAGGGAGGTGTGATATAGCAGCGATGAAGAGGAGATAACATCTCCATAATATCACGCCTGCAAATCCTATGTTAGTCTATGGAGCCTGTGCAGTAAGATTTCTCAAACTGATGAGAACCTAGTGCCTAAGTTCCATAAAATAACATAGGAACTGGAGAAGTGATTTGACTTGGGGACATTCTCCTCTTCATCACACCTTAGTGCATACCCACTGGAGTAATTCTGGAGTAAATCAATATCATATGTGGAAAATAAATATTACCCAATTAATTAAATGGGAATTTTTACCCCTTGAATGCTAGAGGGGGGCCTCAACACATTGAGAAGCAATTTACATAGTTGTTAATTATTTGTCCATTATGGTGCTGTTGATTTGTTACAATTGCTACACTTCATAGTACATCAGTTTCCATATGTTTTTCTGTATGGTGGTAGGTCTTCATCATTTATGCAAAGTGATGGTCAGAGATGCTCAACTGTGGTAGCAGGCTCTGTAGGCCTGGTATCTTACCCAGGATGAAATTGCTTTTAGCTCACAAGAAGCACAGATGACCGTGCAGCCAAAAAATTGCTTGGCAACTCCTTCCTGAACAAGAGCAGCAGCTAACCCCCGATGTATGTTTCGGCCTTCTTGGGCCTTTTCACAGAGGTGCAGCTTTTCTCTCTAGGTAACTGTGAGTGGTTCACTATTAAAATGTCACCGTCTATTTAGTGACCAACACAAGGATGCATTAAATATGTTGCCTTGTTTAAAAGAGAGATATCAGAATGTGGTCTGCATGTAAAGGCCGCAGTTCTGATGTCGCAGCCATCAATGTCGCATAAGCATGTAAAACCATTTCAGAAATGCAGAAGCCTCCCTCACCTTGGTGATCTCTGTCAGTGCAGTGGCTCTTAGCGGTGCCGACATTCATCCAGGGGCTTGCGGACGTTACACAGTTCTGATGGTACCACTGCATGCTACAAATGCCTTCAACTGTACAAGTGTTTGGCCCTGTGGGAGACCTGCAGATTGTGGATGAAATCAAACCCACAGTTCGAGTGCATTTGGTGCACAGTCGGCTTACAAATTAGTGCATTGCTACAATGTGAAGTGAGGGGCAACAAGCAGACTCCTACCCACTGGCCTCAGCAGCTGCCTCACTGTTTTTTTTCAATTACTCCCTCTCATCTCCCCCTCCTGGTACAGGACACCAGCAGTCTCCCACTCCTGTCAGTCAGTGACTCTGTACCAGGCAGATCGGGTGGGAGCAAAAGCCACTGCACTGACAAAGATCCCCAAGGTCATGGCAACTTCTGCATTTCTGAAATGGATTTACATGTTTCTGCGACCTTGATGGCTGCGACATCAGAATTACGGGCTTTTGAGCTGCCACATTCAGATGTCACTCTTTTAAACAAGGCACCATGTTTAATGTGTCCTTGTGTTGGTCACCAAACAGAGGGTGACATATTAATAATTGGACCCTTATGAGCAAGGGGTCCACATCTGGATTGCCCTATAAGCTGTAAGGAGACCAACTCCAAGGGTAGTTTGCATATGCAAAGCTAATAGTGATGATAAACTAGATTAGAGATCTGATTAGAGATTTGGCCAGTTAACCCTACAACAGCCAACCAAGGCCTGTGCTTACATCACTCAGAGACCAGATTTGGTTGTTTGCCTGTAGGCCTAGACTGGATCGGAGAGAGAAACTCAAGGAGTGGATTCTGAATTGTCTCAGAACCTCCATATGGTGGGGAACTTGACGGGGGTTGCACATGTAGGAAATCTTCGTTTGGGAGACAACTTTATTATTTTTTACAATACACTCTCTACTTAGGTTATTAAATGTACTCTATCACTGTTTTGTGCCATTTTTCGTATATTGTTTGAAAAAGCTGGATGTTGTCCTCTACAACACTGTTAGTCATTAGGACACACCAACATGTTAGATTTACAGGTTGAGTAATCAGTAGATCAGTCCTTCTGATTGATCTACCAGTGATTAATAAGGCATGTCCTTACTGTAAAATCTGACCTGTAGGAGTGCCAGGACGACTTCAGTTGGGAGCTACTGTTCTATACAAGATCTACTCATCCTATAGCAATATTCTCTGCATAGTATGCTAATTAGGTCTGGTCCAGGCCAAACATATCACTTGCCTGTGCTATTAGAAATTCCCCCAGTGAAAGCAAGCAGACTAGCGTACAGTGCCAGACTGTGCCACCAATAAATAAAGTTTACTTTCTTAAAAACTATTTATATTATACAAAATGGCTAGCACAGCATATAAGTTCTTAATTAACTTTCAAATTCAAGTTATGTTGACAGGTTCACTTTAATTTGGATACCAGTTAAATAGGTCACAATGGGAACAAAATATCCTTTCAGGTCCAACATCATTTTACAAAATTTTTTTTCATGCCAAACTCTGTGGTACACAATGCTCATATAGGGGAATATTCTTGCTAAGACTAGGCTATTTCTCTTGAAAGTGCATTTGATGGACAAGTTGTCATTTGCCCTATGCTTCTTTAAAGGGATAGTAACGTTTCAAAATACAAGCAACTCCAATTAATCTTCATAGTATTTGGGCCATGGAAAGTGTTATTTCAATACAGTCAGAGTTGTAGTTCAAGAGTAATTGAATGATAAAATATCCCCCTCCCACCCCTTTTACTGATGTAAAACTGCTCACCTCAGAACAGAAAAGTGGTGTCCAGATGGCTTGCAGAGAGGGACAATCTTCAATTATCATAATTGAAAATCCTGTGGGGGGGGGGCAGGGTTCTCACAGTAGGAAGATTGTCCCTTGCTGTGAGCTGTCCAGTCTTAATACCAGATTCCACATCTGAGGGGAGGTGGCTTACACTAGGTAAAAGAGGCGGGAGGGGGATACTTTATCATTCAATTACTCTTGAACTACAATTCGGACAGTATTGAAATAGCACTCGCCATGGCCCAAATACTATGAATATTAATTGGAGCTGCTTTTATTTTGAAACATTACTATCCCTTTAACATCTTGGACACTAGATAGGTTTCCAACACAGGTACTCAAGTCAGTATATTGTTCTTTCTCTTCTCTCTCTCTCTCTCTCTCTCTCTCTCTCTCTCTCTCTCTCTCTCTCTCCTCTTTCTTCTCTTTTCTCTCTCTCTCTCCTCTTTCTCCTCTCCTTTCTCTCTCTTCTCTTTCTTCTCCTCTCTCTCTCTTCTCTCTCTCCTCTCTTCTTTCCTCTTTTCTCTCCTCTCTTCTCTCTCCTCTTTCTCTATATCTCTCCTCTCTTCTCTCTCTCCTCTTTCTCTATATATCTCTTCTTTCTTCTCCTCTCTCTCTCCTCTTTCTCTATATATCTCTCTCTCCTATCTCTTCTCTCCTCTCTTTTCTCTACTCTCTCCCCCCTCTCTCTCCTCTTTTCTCTCTTCTCTCTCTTTGCTTCTCTCTTCTCTCTCTCTTCTCTCTCTCTTCTCTCTCTCTTCTCTCTCTCCTCTCTCTCTCCTCTCTCTCTCCTCTCTCTCTCCTCTCTCTCTCTCTTCTCTCTCTCATCTTCTCTCTCTTCTCTCTCCTCTCTCTCCTCTCTTTCCTCTCTTTCTCTCTCCTCTCTCCTCTCTTCTCTCTCTCCTCTCTCCTCTCTCTCTCCTCTCTCTCTCTCTCTGTCTCTCAATCCTCTCTCTCTCTCTCTCCCTTCTCCCCTCTCTCTCTCAATCCTCTCTCTCTCCCTTCTCTCTCATCTTCTCACTCTTCCCTCTCCTCTCTCTCTTCTTTCTCTCTTTCCTCTCTCTCCTCTCTCTCTCTCTCTCTCTCTCTCTCTCTGTCTCTCAATCCTCTCTCTTCTCTCTCTCCCCTCTCTCTCTCTCTCTCTCTCCCTTCTCCCCTCTCTCTCAATCCTCTCTCTCCCCTCTCTCGCTCTTCTCTCTCTCCCCTCTCTCATCTTCTCACTCTTCCCTCTCCTCTCTCTCTTCTTTCTCTCTTTCCTCTCTCTCATCTTCTCACTCTTCCCTCTCCTCTCTCTCTTCTTTCTCTCTTTCCTCTCTCTCCTCTCTCTCTCTCTCTCTCTGTCTCTCTCCCCTCTCTCTTCTCTCTCTCCCCTCTCTCTTCTCTCTCTCCCCTCTCTCTCTCCCCTCTCTCTCACTCTCCCTTCTCCCCTCTCTCTCAATCCTCTTTCTCAATCCTCTCCCCTCTCTCTCCTCTCTCTCTCTCTCTCTCTCTCTCATCTTCTCTCTCTTCTCTCTCTCTTTCCTCTTTCTCTCTCTCCTCTCTCTCTGTCTCTCAATCCTCTCTCTTCTCTCTCTCCCCTCTCTCTCTCCCTTCTCCCCTCTCTCTCAATCCTCGTTCTCTCCCATCTCTCTCAATCCTCTCTCTCCCCTCTCTCGCTCTTCTCTCTCTCCCTCCCTTCCTGTAAAGGCCTTCAAAGACCAAAGACTTTGGATCAGATGCAAATGCATTTCATTTTATTTCATTTGATTACGTGACTTTTGTTTGTTGCATTATTTTTGCAGTTATTTGAAATACTAGCGCAGGAAGGTACTGTGTAGCACTCCCAGGCCGATCATAACCACAGCCTATACAAAGATCATTAGTTTAATCCTATATAGCTCTTAACCCTTTGTGTGCAAGATGGGTATGCATTGTGTACCCCTCTGGCACTCAAGGGGTTAAGGCTGGATTTGTTACAAATGGGTTACGATTCTCTCCAATCAGAATACATTGTGTATGAAGGGAAAGTCGTGCAGTTCTGGACTGACTGCACTGTACTGGACAAATAAAAAAAATCTAATTGGTTCTTGTAACCCCTTAAATGATGACAAGGTCTCCAAAGACTATTTTTTGTCCTCTGGATTGTACTTTGTTTGCTTCAGAATTGTTCTGCCCAATGTGTACTAGGTGTAGAAAATCAAAACACATGTAGCAGCTCTGGCCTTGAAGATTGTTAAGAATGATCTAGTGGGTTAACAGAGGCTGTGACATCGAAAGTTTATTTAGTTATTTGTTAACAGGTGTGATTAGGTCATAGTCTGTTTACTATTAAAATTAACTGAAGCTCTATGACTGCAAAATAAGGAAGTAGATGTTTTAGCTGATTGTAATTACTGAATTTAGAAGCACTGGAAAAGTAACTGCAAAAACTGGTATTACTTTGTGTATCTGGATTGATCCAATTCCTTGCTTAAACATGAAGAAACCTCTAGATCAGTGTTTCTCAACTCCTTTCCTCAGAACCCACTAACAGGCCAGGATTTGATGATTTCCTTGTTAGAGCACAGGTGAGTTAATCAATGTGAATGAGCCTCTGATGTGATGTTTATGGACTCCTTTTGCCCACTCACATTAGATACCTGTTAGGGGGAAATCTGAACTCCTCTAACTCTTGGCTGTTGAAGGGCAGCCTTTGGGCAAAGGACTTGTGTCTCATGAGACTACCCTGTTAACCGTTCACACTGTAATTCTTCATAAAAAAGAAATCCAATTCAACATTATTGGGTCTCCCTTTCCTCCCTCATGTAGGGATTACCCTGGCTCCAAAGACACAATCAAGAATTGATTGGCAGATGGGAGATAGAGAATCGCATGGAGTCTTACTTGTCATCATGATTGTATTTCTTGGAATTATACTTCAGTAGCTACGACATACACTGAGGAGGTTTCTAAGACTCTAGTCCCTAAAGAGTACTGGGAATACTTGGATGTGATCTCCAAGGGTAAATCTTAGCTCCTACCTCCTCATAGGGAGTAAGACTGCCTAATGAATGACCTTCTAGTAACTATGCCCCCTCGGGGCAAAACATATCTCCTGTCCCAGCCTGAAAATCAAGCCTTGCTGGATAACATCAAAGAGAATCTGACCAAGCGCTTTATTCACCCCACTGCTTCCCCAGCGGGACCTGGGTTCTCTTTCGTGGGCAAGAAGGATGGAGGTCTTCGACCGTGGTCTGAATAGGATTACAATCAAAAACCGATATCCACTGCCCATGATCTCAGATTTTTGGAAAAAAAAATGCTACATGGTGCCACAGTATTCACAAAACTCGATCTGAAACTTGCACACAAGTTTATCTGGATCCACCAAGGAGACAAGTGGAAGACGGCCTCCAACACCAGGTAAGGGCATTATGAATATTTTGTAATGCCTTTTACGTATGGTCCCAAGACGCTATTTTGGTCTTCAAACAGTTGAAGACTTAATTCACAGCTGCCCCAGTCCTCCATTTTTCTGACTTTAGTAAACCCTTCTGGGTGGAAGTGGACGCATCTGAAGTCAGTGCTGTGGCTGTCCTGTCTCGGTGAGCTGAAGGGTCCACTTATCTTCACCACGGAGAAGAGAATTTATGAAGTTGGGAACAGGGAATTGCTGCTCATAAAATTGGCTTTGGAAGAGTGGAGACACTTTCTTGAGGGTGCTACTGTCCCCTTCACCATCCTCACAGACCATAAAAATGTACAATTCTTGGAGAAGGCCAAACGATTGAATCCTCGACATGCAAGATGGGCTTCGCTCTTTTAATTTTGTTATTATTTACCAACCTGGTCCAAAGAGTGATAAAGTACATGCCTTATCACAACTATTTCCTGATTCCCCAGATTTTTCATCTGAGCCCATTTGTAACAGATCCTACCCATTACTTGAGCCCTTGTCTGGACCTCGAACTATTTATCTGTAGACTATGGACCTTTTGCCCTGTTTGGACTTAGCTGTGGGCTCTGGCGTACGAACTGGCCACCCATTCCCTATGATAAAGGACTTCTGTTTTATGTACTATCGAACGGTCCATGTTTAATATATGTCAAAACATTTAATGTTTAATGTACAAAGTATGTTCGAGTTCGAGGGATACACGTTCACCGAATATGAGTCGGTGGTTCCCGGTTCGATGTTAGAGGCATTGATTGGCCAGGGTTGAAGCCTCATAATCAAACTAGTGAGTATGTGCTTCAACCCCTGGCCTTGTCCCCTGAATGTGTATTCCCGCCCATCAAGTCTTTGTCTTTGTCTAGACTTAAACAAACCTGTTGTATTACAAATGCAAGATTGCATTAGGTCATCTGCCATTGGCCCTTTGTCTCCATCTTCCATTGGCCCTTTGTCCCCTGCATGACATGCCTATTGTATCTTATTGGTTCTTGGGCCAAGTCAGTATTAGAATACTTGGCCCCTCCCGTCCCCATTGTGGCATTGTGTTGTAATGTATAAAAGATGTGCTGTTCATCAATAAAGTGAGTTAAGTTTTGGAGTGAACCAGAGTCCTGGAGTCTTGTGTTCTTATGGTATTAAAGCGGCCCCTCTGACGCCCATCTGAGGTTCCTGTATCATTCGTCCGTCTGCTGCCAGTATCCCGCTACCCCGCTTGGGATGCTGTCAGACGGCAACGTGGACTCTGCCTTGCTTGCTTCCTGTTTCAGTGGAATCTTCGAGTCGAGCACCAGAGTGTTCGAATGGCTTGGCAACCGCTACCCTTTGTTCCTGCGGCATTTTCCCTGTTCTTCGTAGCCCGGGAGTAGAGGCTTCACTTTTTACTGCCCGGTGTTCCGGTTATACGACATTTGACGGTTCGAGAGTCCGTTGACCCCTCTTCCATCCGCATCCCTCGAGGTAGTGTTGGCTACTCCGGGGTTCAACGCCACTTTGAGTCGACCACCGCAACGTTGATCTGCTCGACCGGTGCATCCAACGGCGCCAGTCTGGCATTGAGAAGGAGAGACCCGGGAACGACAGAGGAAGGCGACGCGGTCCCTTCTTAGCTTCCGTTACACCATTATTCCTAAACATCTTATTATTACTGGCCTCTTCAAGTCTACCCTTAACCAACTTAAAAGGTTGACTGTTTATACCAAAACAGTACCATAGGGAGATTCTTCACTGGGCCCATGGAACACCTTACATAGGTCATCCAGGGGTAAGGAAGACGGCCAAGATTATCACAGTGCCTGTGATTCCTGTCAGTCTTATCTGTGGCAGACACTGATTTGCTGTGTTGGTTTGGCACACCCCCTGGTGACCTTTTTATACCTGGCTATCACATCTGTCAGATGCCCTTTCGTGGTGTTTCTGAGCCAGTTGTACTGTTGCTGTGTTCCTGTGTTCCGGATTCCTGTGTACCGAATCGGCTTTTCCTGCATGTAATACGTTTGTGCATTTACAATTGTATCTACCAGTCCCTACTGCTGGTGTATATCAACCGCCACTAGAGGGCGTACCTCTGCCTTAACTTACTCTAAATAAATTGTGTTTTTATTTCACACACTGGTCTGAGAGTCTTTAAAAACCGTTACAAAAATGCTTCTCAGGCATTTCTGGTGGCCCCCTCTGCATTGAGATACCGCTGCATTTGTCCTACACTACCTGCCCCAGTAATGAGGTTTCTCATTCCAAACCTCCTGGTTTACTGCAACCATTACCCATCCATCAGCAACCTTGGATGCACTTAGCAACAGATTTCATCGTAGATCTTCCTAAATCCAAGAACTGTCTGACCATCTTAAAGGTTGTAGACCAGTACTCCTGCCAAGCATATTTCTTGCCTTTACGTGGACTGCCATCAGCTCCAGAGTTGGCAGATGTCTTTGTGAAGGAGATTTTCTGGCTTCATGGGAAAACCCAGCAGTATGTGATTGAGGTACCCAATTCATTTCTCAGTTCAGAAAGGCTTTCTGCCATCGACTTGGTATTGAACTGTGTTTGGCGTCCACATGCCATCCCCAGAGCAATGGCCAGATGGAGAAAACTAACCAAGCTCCGGAAACCTTCCTAAGACATTACATAAATGCTAGCCATTCCATCTGGTTCGACCTTTTTTTTTGGAAGATTTCGTATTCAGCAACTCTTATAATGATACCCTACATACTTCCCCATTCTGTGCAGCTCTTGGGTACCATCCACAAACTCTCTCACCATCCGATGTCCTTGGGGTACCATTGGCAAGATCTACAAAATCATTGAGCTGAGATACATCAACAGATTCAGTGATCAGTCAACTCCTACAAGCGTTCTGCTGATTCCTCTAGGAGTGCTGAACCCAAATGTCAGTCCTGAGACTTGGCCTGGCTCTCTATTTGGAACCTGAGAATCTAACAACCTTTCAGGAAAGTAGGACCTAGATTTGTGGGTCATTTCTGCATCCAAACTCGTCACCCAGGTAACTTACTCACTAGAGGCTCGATTCTATTACCAGCGATTTAAAAAAACCACAAAAAAAACAGGTGCTGTGAAAACAAAATCAGCGATAATTACACATACCGCCAGTCCAAAAAAATCCCATAGAAAACAGCTAATAACAATATGGAAGTAGTATCCTATTACCCACGCTCAGCATTAGAGCCTGTTTTGTTGATGCATGTGTACCATAGGTTATATACGCTTTTACTTTAATGTGTTAACATTTCAGACCTGGAGGGGGGTACCAGGACCCCTCCAGACACCCCCTAACATGGATCATCTATCCAAAAGAATAGATAATCCATGGGGCGACCCGAAGGCATTCTATAACTTCTTTAGTACTGGTAAGTCAGTATAAGCTGCATCTAGTACAAACGCTTGTAGAATGAAAGAACCCTGTCACCGGGTCATTCCTAGAAAGCGCAGCGCTGCATTTTCATCATTGAATCAGTCACCCAGTCTGACCCAGTGACATGTTAACCCTCCCCCTTTGAAAGTCGACATTTAGTGCTCCCATGACAGTCTTCTCCATTTTTTTATTCAACAAATATTGCTCCATTCAACATATTAAACCTCCCCCTTTGAAAGTCCGCATTTAGTGCTCCCATGACTGTCTTCTCCATTTTTATTCGACAAATATATCCTCCATTCGTATATAACCAACCCTTCTGTCCCCGCGTACCCTACATAGTTTGTCGAATACAAATGAAGTAGAATATCACCAACCATTGTCATTGCCCCTACTTACTTTGCAACGTCTTTCTAGACTTTTATTGGCTATTGAGATGACATCACCCATTCCAATTCCCCGCATTCGACTACAATTGGCCAAAAGTTAGAACTCTGAAGAATACCATTGATGGTTAGCCAAGTGCCTTAGTAACAAGGCCGAAAAGTTCAAGATGACCCCATGGCCTGAAAAAAAGTGGGGAATCCCCCAAACAAGAACCAGCCCCCAACAACAGCCATTTTAGACCAGCCAGCAAGAAGAAGAGCAGCGGTGGCCAGAAGAGAAGTACCCTTCAGCAAGGAGGAGAATGAGGCACTAGTGGGGCCACTGCAGGACTGTTGTTCAGAGCTCTTTGGCCATTGGCAGCTTCCACCACAGTAGTGGATAGGAGCAAAATGTGGGAGACTGTTGGAAGCTGTCAATGAGGTGGCAGTGTCCCCACATACATTGCACAGGTGCAGGAAGCGGGTGTACGATATGAGAAGGCAGGTGCTGCAGAAAAGGTCAAAGATGGTGGTATCGGGGTCATCTGGGGCCTCCAGGAGACCTGTTCAATTTAAAACCTATGAACAGGTCCTGGATGGCCTCATTACAGCATCTAAGGCAGGAGGTGCTCCTGCTGCTGGTGGTGATGAGGCTGTTGCTGGTTCATCACATGCTGGACCAGCTCCCATCGCCCCTGTAGCAGGACAAGTGGCATCCTGGGATGCTGAAGATGACCAGGCTCCTGCACCTTCTCCTGCCCCTCCAGCACCTGTCTTCACTGTCAACATGCCCGCTCCTGTTCCTGCTGCTGATGTAAGTGCCCATTCTCCATCAGCTGGTGTGATATGCACCAGCTCATCCAGGAGCAGTGGCAGTGATGTTCCCTCCCTGTATGCCTCAGAGTTGGGTACTCCAGCGTCAGATATCTCCCCAGCTGAGGAGGCAGACTATGCTGGCATGTTTTCTGAAAAGTAATTGTATTCTGATGTATGTGTTCATGTAATGTTGTTAACCCTTTTACAGGCAGAAGGGTATGCAATGCATTGCATGTGTTGTTTAACCTTCTGGCACTTAAAGGGTTAAACATCTATCACTGAGCAGATAGGTGTGCAATGTATGGTAAAGCATTGCAAATCACATATATCTGCTCTGTGTAACTTAATCCTTTGTTATGCAATATGTGTTCATGTGTGTACTGTAATGTAGTACTTTGTTATGCAATGTCCGTGCATGTGAGTACTGTAATGTAGTACTTTGTTATGCAATGTCTGTGCATGTGTGTGTACTGTAATGTAGTACTTTGTTATGCAATGTCCATGCATGTGTGTGTACTGTAATGTAGTACTTTGTTATGCAATGTCCGTGCATGTGAGTACTGTAATGTAGTACTTTGTTATGCAATGTCTGTGCATGTGTGTGTACTGTAATGTAGTACTTTGTTATGCAATGTCCATGCATGTGTGTGTACTGTAATGTAGTATTTTGTTATACAATGTCCGTGCATGTGTGTGTACTGTAATGTAGTACTTTGTTATACAATGTCCGTGCATGTGTATATTGTAATGTGGTGTACTCTTCTCATTACAGATGACCCTGATGGAGTACCCAGCTCTGGCAGGGAGGGGGAAGAATACTTCACCCTGGATCTGCAGCCGGTTGCTGCCACTTCTCCTGCCAGTGTGGCTGAAGAGGTGGCTGGTAAGTCGTTTTCTTAGTGTCGCTCAGATACACGTTTTTAGTCATGTTAAATTGTTCTACATGTGTATTGGCAACCCCAGCTTGCTTTGGCCATATCGTTATATAACTATTACATTGCCACAGGGGTGAGCAGTGCATTGCTAAGCTATGCTTTGCTCACCTTTTTGGCACTCCAAGGGTTACATATCCCACTACTTCACATATGGAGCACATGTAAGAAATATTTGTTAAGCTCCTGCCATTCACATGATGACATTGTAGTCATGATGGACACAAACTAATGCACCATGATGGATGTCTCGGTATATTGAAGCCTCATCATGCATTGCAGTGATGCTTTGTAGGCCAAATTTGTGTCTCTGTTATTGAGTAAATCCAGATAACTAGGTTATTCCACCTTGGTGCAGTTCTTGTGAACTGGAATGCTTACACATGTTAAATAAAACTGAAGCATTTAATGAAGTCAGTGTTTTTCATCATATGTTCATTCTTTTAATATCCATGCCGGAAGCAGAAGAAGGCCAGGTGGAAGGCAGAGAGCAGGCCCCCTTTGCTTCACCTGGGGACCACCACGTGGAAAGGGCAGTTGAAGATAGTTTGAAATAAGTCCTCCATTCAAAACATTTAGATCCGTTCAATGTCTAATACCTCTTTTGTTGTGTGTTGGTGGTTTGTGTGTGTGGGAAGGGTCCTGAGTTTTGTGTTTCTGATTGTTGTAACCATTTCAATGGCAGAGGGGTACGCAATGTGTTCTCCAAAAAATGTGCTGCGCACTCCCTCTGGCACTGAAATGGGTAAAGGCTCCATACAATTATCTCACCCTAGTGAAAATGTCCTGTATCTCCTCAGGGTCAACGCAGGCTGTATCCAGGGAGGAGGCTGAAGAACCACCTCTGGAGGCATCTGCATCTGCTCCTGAGGGTATGGGAGGGAAAGTGTATGGTAAGTAAAATCCTAAATCTGCTGTCCCATGTATGTTCCACCTTCTCTTCCCTTGCCAAAATCCCAAAGTCCCTGTGGTAATCTGTGTTCTTGTCACACATGCATATGTCTGTATCATGGTATGAAGAAATATTATTATGTGATTTTTGTTCATGTCATGATCATGTCACACACGTATGCTTGGCTCCAGGCCGTGGCACACACCTACAGTTCCCATTTGCCAGCTAGCACTAATTGAGCATGGGAGGATCAATCACAATGACAGTGATTATCCACCTGTGCCCAATCAGGGCTAAAGGGCAAACCTGACCTGTCAGTGTGTCCATAGCAGGGGTGGACAATCATGTTCTCAGGCCACAAGTTTGCTGCGTCTCATCAAATTAATTCATTTTGTGGGGTGATTCTCAGCAATGGTCCTGTTGTCTCGGATGCACAATCATGCCCTTTAATCAACCCAACAGTGCATGTTCAAAAACAAACCTGCGCATCTCCATACAATAATGTAAACCTGTGCCCTGCCTTGTGCATATATAATAACTCTGTTTATAAATATGAGAATTTAGTCCATGATTTGGCCAAAAAATGTTAAGCTTGCCACCTCGCCAAGGTACCACAAATTTTGCAAGTACCTACTCTAATCCTATAACATAAAGTCCTAGAGTGCGTCTCTCACTGTGTGCGTTATCGCACATGCACAGTAGGGACTCGCAGAACGGGCTGATCCGGAGCAGAGAGCTCCGGAAGGCTGACAGCCTGTCTGTGCTCCCGTCTCTGCTGCTGCCCCGGAGCTGGGAGCACAGACAGGCTGTGAGCCATCCGGAGCTCCCCGCTCCGGATCAGCCCGTGTATATGGGCTTTGTAACTAGTATTCCTATAAATCCCTATTTGAATTAAAATAAAAATTAAAATCATAAAGCTGACAAAGCAGTTGAAGATGTTATAAGGAAATGCGTACCTGATTGTTAAAAACTTGTATGACGCAGTGTATGCAATTAAAAACAAGACTTTTTATTTTGTTTGTGCACTTTGGGTTTAGGCCCAATGTTTTTGGCGGACTGGGGAACCCTCTCATTCCTTGCTATCTAGATGCCAGTTATTTGATATCATTTTCACTTCATTCACTACATGTATATATTATGGTGAGCTAGCGCTGTGAGCTGTTTTCTTTTTGCTTTGCCAACAGTGCATGTTGTCCCTTGAATACACATGAATGTCTATACCTCTTGTGTTTAAGTGAGAACATTCTGACAAAATGTACTGTTGGGGTGGTTAGAGGACATGATTGTGCATGCTAGACAATCGGACCATTGCTGAGAATCACCCCTCTAAATGCATCAAACATCTGTCTGCCAGAGAGGTGTTCACTGCTTTGCATTTCTTCTTTTTTCCCCACAGCTGCATCTGATGAAGAGCAGCAGTACCCTCCCACCAGGAGCACGCAGAGACCATGGACACCCAGGAGGGATCACAGCTGCCATCTGGGGCTTACAACGGCAGCTGGGATACACCTTGCACCGTCTGGAGGCTCTGCTCCTGCAACTGGTGGAGTAGAACAGGGTGCTCCTGGGCCTCCAGATTGAGCAAGGCATGTGTCCTGGTCCAGCCCCTGCCTCCAGGAGCTCCTCATTGGACAGCAGCCTGGCATCATCCAGTGCTCCGCCGCACTTGGTGGTAGGGGCCACCTAGGCAGACAGGGGCCTCACACAAGGGGAGGAAGGCTGTGCCCCACTGACTCCGTTTCTGACATAGACCGTGTTATTATTATTATTATCATTAATCTCATTTTGTATTTTAACTAAATTTACATTTTTTCACATTCAACATTGTTGTTGTCCATTTATTTCATACACAAACTGAGGGGAGATACATCAAAGTGTTACAAGGAGGTGATGAAGTGGAGATGACCTTTCCAGTGTGATGAACGATCCTTGCCTCTTTCTTCTAGCCAGTGAACTAAGATTTAACCATGGAGTAATCCAGGTATGGGAGAGTTTAGCACACTAGAGAGGTTCTCTACACCTCCTAGCCAATTTATAACACCTTAGAGCCATAACCCCACTGCTCACTCACTCTCCTGTGTGTGTCTCCTCCCTTGTCTGTCTCCCTTAGAGATTGGAAAAGGGAAGGAGACAGACACAGATTTGCAGGAAGGGAAGCTGACAGAGGGACAGAGAGGGAAGGAGACACACAGAAGGAATGAATGTAAAGGAGTGAAAGTGAGGGGTGTACACTAAAGGGGCCCAATACTATTGCTAACGCTAACAAAATAAAAACACAAAAAAGCACACATAAATACACTCAAGTAAGGCATGTTACCTGATCTCAATACAGGCTCTCGAAGCAATTATTGTTCCATGGCCATTGATCATGTCACCTGTGATGCACACAACATCACATGGGACACACTGAAGGGATCAAGAACACAAGCAGTTTTGGGATGTAGTTTGGAGAATAGACAGACTCAGACTCAGTCTCAGTCTAGTTTGGAGAATAGACAGACTCAGTGATTGTTACCTTGTGCTAGTGTGTTTGCATGTGTCCCAGATGTCAGTTGGCATGCATATTGCCATCCTGTCATCTTTGAAGCATGTTTTGTTGACCCTACACTGTCCAAATGTTAGAAATCTGAACATGCATGGACCCATATGTAGGTAACAATCTGTGTGTATGTCCCACAGCTTACACAAGACCCATTTCTGTCCCCAATATGATGAGTCCCAGGTAATATGAAGGTCAACAACACACATTAACCCCAACTGATTGGAGTGCCAGAGTGGTGTCCATTGTATTGGTTTGCAATGCATTCGATACCCCTCTGGCAATCACAGTGTACAACCACAATGAAAAATACAGATACCATTTTACCAAGGAAGGGATGTTTATTAACTTTTCAAAATCATTTCCTTCCCTTTTTGCCGGGGGACTGTGGCCATGAGGGACTGAGGGGTCAGATTGTCGCAGCCTTGCAGACAGCCTCAAGGGAACACCCTGTGTTGGGGTCTGGACTTGTGTTGCGGTGGAGGATGAGGGTGTGGAGGCCGACTGCTGGCGAGTGAGGAGCTAAGTTTTTATCTGATTGTGCTCTCTCATCTCCATGACCACCTGGTCCAAAAGGGCCCTAAGTTCCCGCAGTTCCTGGGTCAAAGCAGTCATCTGGCCCTCTAGCTTCTGATGATGCCACCTATTGTCCCGCATCATTTGCCACTGCAGTTGTAAGAATTCCTGATCCAGGGGTAGCACATCGTGAGGCGGCTCAGGCAGCAGTGGGGCAGGTGGCGATGGTGCGGCAGGTGATGGTGCGACAGGCGATGGAGTAGCCTATGAATCAACCCCAGACAAATGTCCTTACACAACAGGCTGTGGCTCTGGCTCACCAGTGGTTGATCCTCCACCCACCACATTCATTATTTCCCCTTGTTCGGATCTGGCCTGTATTTGGGGTGCACCCAAAAGCCCAGAGTGGGTATAAGCCAGTGGCCACTGACTTGTTTGGGGCATAGTTCATGTTGGTTGGCCATGGGTGCTGTACAGTGGTGGAGGGAGCCTGGTTGGCTACATTGAGACATATAATGCTCCCTTTCAACATAATAACTTTCTCCATTTTTATTTCGACATAAGTGCTCCCATTCAACAAACTTTCTCCGTTTTTATTTCAACATACTTTCTCCAGTTTTGTTTAAACATATAGTGCTCCCATTCAACAAACTTTCTCCATTTTGTTTCTATGTACAGTGCTCCCATTCAACAAACTTTCGCCATTTTAGTTCGACATATATGCTCCCTTTCAACATACCAACTTTCTCCATTTTTATTTCGACATAAGTGCTCCCATTTGACAAACTTTCTCCGTTTTTATTTCGACATATAGTGCTCCCATTCAACAAACGTTATCCATTTTAGTTCGACATATAGTGCTCCCATTCAACGTACTTTCTCCATTTTTATTTCAACATATAGTTCTCCCATTCAACAAACATTCTCCATTTTAGTTTGATATTTAATGCTCCCATTCAACATACTAAGTTTCTCCATCTTTATTTCGACATATAGTGCTCCCATTTGACAAACCTTCTCCGTTTTTATTTCGACATATAGTGCTGCGTTCAACAAACTTTCTCCATTTTTATTTCGACATACACTGTATCTTTGTATATGAAATGTCGAGGTGTTTTGAATACATGGATAAAATCATATTGCCACAGCATTGACCTTTAGTGAATGTAGGCCATTTAACACTTAAAGGGATAGTAATACTTCATTTTAACTTTATTTTATTTTGTAGGCATTAAAAAAAATATGAAGAATGATAAACCTTTATGGTTTAAGAGATATTCACAAGCAAAGTTTCCGCTCCTGCCCCTTTTACCTAGTGTAAGCCGTCTCTTCTCAGATGGGGTATGTAGTTGTAAGACCAGACAGATAACAGAAGGGGACACTCTTATTCCTATGAAAACAATGAAATCCCTGCCCCCCTTGACAAGCTTTTCAGGTTTTTCCCTTATCTTAATTGAAGATTGTCCCTCTCTTCAATCTACCTGGGCACCTCCCTTCTGATCTGGCTGAGCAGTGTTACATCAGTAAAAGGGGCGGAAGGGGGACACTTTGTCATTGAATTACTCTTGAACTACAACTCTGACAGAATTGAAATAAAACTCTCCAAGGTCCAAATACTATGATGATTAATTAGAGCTGCTTTTATTATGAAACATTACTATCCCTTTAACTTGACCTTTCTGTCATCAGACGTACGCCTATTTCCTTGGTCTTTGACATTTTGCATGTTTTTTAGGGGGTAGTTGAATAGAAACAGGCAGCGTCAGTTTTGTTAGTTCGTAGAAATGTGCTGTCTACGCCAGTTTTGTTTTACTGTGGTTCTGCAATAGAATACCGACGTAACAAATGTTTGCAAAATACACATTGCTTGTTTTTAACGTATCGCCGGTTTTAGCGCTGGTAATAGAATCGAGCCCTAGATCTCCCTTCCTGTATGAAAATTTCCGACATGTTTAATGTCTCAATTCTGAAACCAGTGGTCTGGAATTGCTACTCTAATCTCCAATTAGGTGACCTCATGATGTCACATAGAATTCTGCTGTATCGCCTGGACGAGATAAGAGAAACTGCAAATAGTGTTAAAAACTTTGACATTAGTTTGTTGTCTGGATGATCTATATTCTGCAGGGATATGTTTCTTACTATTCATTTTTGACTGTGCAGTTTTGTAAGCAAGAACCTGAATGCGAAGTTTATGTATATTTCACCAATATAATCAGGGATTTACCTACTGGGGGTTCAGAGGGTGCAGTTGTGACAGGGCCAGCATCCAAGGTAGACCCAGGGCCGGCTCTACCATAAGGCAGCTTAGGCAGCTGCCTAGGGCGCCGCAGTGGAAGGGCACCGAAACGGAGCAGCAATTTGTTTTCCATTTATTTTAAATATATAGATATCTGCCGCGAGAGAGAGCTGATTCATGCTACCAAGCACTCCCTCCAGCCAGAGAGCAGCAGTTACACTAGTGGGAGCGGAGTAGTGTTGTAGAACAACAGCCCCTGACGCCAGACCCAGCCAGACAGCACAACAAGCAGCGCGGCTGTTTGTTCTTGGACTGCTGGGAGGATGCAGAGCCGGTACAGGATGAGGGGAGGAGCAGGATGTCTGGGGAGCACTGGGCTCAGGTGAGAGGCTCCCTGGCAGTGGGTGTGATCTCCTGGTCTGCTCAGGCTCCCTGGTGTACAGATTTCTGCACAGCACAATGGTCCCTATGGATAGAGACAAAGGCTGATGTACTAGGGACAGCTGGATTAACCCCTTGAGTGCCAGAGCACTGCTTAGCATTGCGTAGCCTACCCACTGGCACTCAAAAGGTTAAACAAACCGCACCACAGGGGTAAATACAAATCCCCAATGATTACAATGGAGTTTTAACCCCTTTGATGCTACATAGGTGTCTCAATCCGTTGGAAACCTTTCTAGCTCTCTAGGGGTTAAAACACCATTTAACCCTTGAAGTGCCAGAGAGGTATCCAACACATTGCAACACAATACCTCTTTGGCACTTATGAATGGTATATGATATGACAGCCCTACTGTATCAGCACTGTACCAGTACTCTGCTCCCATTTTAACCCTTTGAGTGCCAGAGGGTACCTCCTGCCTTTTAATGGATGGATTTTTTATCTATTTTACAGGTGTGCGCATATTGAAATAAAATAATAATCACTTTTAGAATGAAAAATTAGAGTGATGTGTTACTCAACGTACACACACGCACTGATACACAGAGATAAGTACTCACACACACACAAGCATACAAATTGGCACACTGACACACAGACAGAGAAGCACACACACTTACACACTGATACCCCTACAGAGACTCACACACATTAACACACTTATACACATATATGTAACACACACTGACACACTTATACTCATGTAAGGAACATTGACACTTACACACATATAGGGAACACGCATGCACTTATATACATATAGGGAATACACAAACACACCGACAATTATACACATACAGTGGTGGGGCATAAAGCAGTGTGCACAAGGGGCCGAGCCAAGGAGGCAGCAAAATTAGGTTTTGCCTAGGGTAGCAAAAATCCTTGCACCGGCCCTGGGTAGACCATAAGCTCTGCACTATGCTGCAACCCTTTACAATCCAACCTACTTTCTATCGTGGCTGATGGTCACTATCACACACAGCTGCTGCCAGCCAGTAAGATTAAATTGGCATCAGCGATCCCCCTTTCTTTTCATTCAATGAACCTTTTGATCCCCTGGCTATGTGGAGAGGGGCTTGCTTCAGTTAATGCAGCTGTTGTACTAAGAATACCTTAAAGGGATAGTAATACTTTATTATTACTATCCCTCATATTGTAGATACTTGCAAAATAAGTTAATAGCCCCAGGTTCATCTCTCAGACCTTTATGGTTTGAGATATAACTGAAGGCAAAGTTCCCCCCTCCCTCCCCCTTACCTGAAGTCAGCGTTGTGCTGACTGCAGGGATATCCAGTCTGTCTTTCATCATGCGGCTCTGCAGCAGAGCCGCGATCGCGTTAGTGACAAAGAATTATTTCACTGAAACAGTCTTTTACATGTGCTTGCAAACCAAGCACATGTAGAAAGACAGTTTCAGTGAAATACTTCTTCTTCACTAACGGGATCTTGGCTCAGCTGCAGAGCCGCAAGCCTGTCATACGACAGACTTCCCCTGCAGTCAGTACAACGCTGACTTCAGGGAAGGGGGGAGAAGGGGGGAACTTTGCCTTTGGTTATCTCTCAAACCATAAATGTTTGAGAGATGAACCTGGGGGCTATTAACTTTTTTTGCAAATACCTACAATATGAGGGAAGTAATAATAAAGTATTACTATCCCTTTAAGCAATTCTGGAGGGCAAATAAAAAATCCAGTGGATTGAATTGGGGCTTTTAACCCATTTAATGCTAGAGAAATCTCCAATGTGTTGTGAAGCAATGCTTTGGAGACCTCTCCAGAGATTAAGGCATTACAAGCCCAATTTAAATCAATAGAATTTTTGGGAGCTCCCCTATGATGCTATTGGTTTGAATTAGAATTGTTTCACCTCTACTTAATACATCAGCCTCAGTGCCTCTAGCCAGGTCTCAGTCAATTGCACTAAGAAACTATAATTTTAGAATCTCTTTGATTCAAAGAATGTTTCACCTGTCCTCGGTCAGGTTATTTTTTTTTCTTTGCAGTTTTTATGTGCCACCTCTTCCATATGGTGCTGTGACTATCTTTAACTTATTTGCTTTGTTTTTACTTTCTTTGTTTTACAGCTGCTTCCAGGAGTGTGTGAGAATGCAATTATGTCAGCTGATATTTATATTCTGTGTTTTTCAATTACTTGAATATGAGGACGGTAAACATTATGACCAAATCCTTGTTATAGCTTCAGGTTCCTTTTGAGTGCACATCAATCACAGGATCTACATAAGTATGTTCTTCTTTTCCTATGCATGTAACTTTCTGTTACATCTAATGTAGAACACATAAACCATGGGACAAAGGGAACTACAAAAATGGCAGGGCTTTTGAGGCTGAGTCTCCCTTTCTCCCTTCCAGGCTTTACCTCTGTCCCTTAGTTTAAAGTGACCTGCCTCAGCAAAAGGGCAAGCTGGCACTATTCTCTAAGTTTTTAGACTTTTTCTCTGTATAATTTCCTACAAGGCATCCTCACATTAACTGGCTTCCCTGTAGTTGGATTGACCAGTTGACAGACCATTTCCCTGTTGAGGCTGACTTTATTACAAACCTATGTCTTGTTGAGGATATACAGGAAAGGGTTAAAAAGGAGACCCAATTAGGTTGTATATCTTCACATAAATAGATAAAATAATAATTTTATCAATGTCAGCTGACAGCATGATCCAATGAATCCATCTGGCTAAAGTAGCAGTGGATACAGGAAGGTAAGGTTTGACATAAGAAATTAACAGTTGTTGAGAATTAACTGGTCTGAGTTCATAGGTACACTTTTCATATGCTTTCAAACACAAAACCACACAAAGTTGGGGATTTTGAGGGAAACTTGGGTAGAACATTTCTTTAGAAAGGGATTTACTTCTCCTAGAAATCCGAAAACTTACTCCGTCAGGTTCGTAAGATCTGTTAGATATGTCTAAATCATGAACATCAGAGACCCGTCGAAATGAAATGAGACATAAAAGCATGGTAAGTTTAGCAGATAATTGTTTAAGAGAGAGGTTGTCATTAGAAGGCCAGGAGTCTAGGAAAGATAACACTATATTGACATCCCAGAGATTAGAATATTTTGCAGAAGGTGGTCTGGAAAATTTTATGCCCTTCATGAGTTTA
Source organism: Rhinophrynus dorsalis (assembly GCA_037306005.1). Taxonomy (NCBI): domain Eukaryota; kingdom Metazoa; phylum Chordata; class Amphibia; order Anura; family Rhinophrynidae; genus Rhinophrynus; species Rhinophrynus dorsalis. The sequence goes on along the minus strand of CM074719.1, from coordinate 428,857,353 downwards.
CAAATAAGGGGATGTTGACCCACAGGAACTCTGTTGATAAAGTTATGAGACACTGACTTGGAAGATCTATAACAATTAATATTCCTGTAGCCTTGTTGATAGCAGACTGCTAGAAAGTTAAGAATGAAATTTATATTGGAAGAAAAGGGATCCAGGTCCCTTTCCAAGCACCAAGCACCAACGTGTCCAGACCTTCCACATGCGTTATAGCGTGTTCTAGTTCCTGGGGCCCAAGATTCGGAGATGAGGAATTGAGCCGATTGTGAAAGGCCGTCGATAAGCCATTGATTCCCAAAATCCGCCAGGCCAAAAGATGAAGTTGGTTCTGAAGTAAAAGGTTGTTCTGGTTCCCCACCGGATCTAGTAATAAGTGGGGATACGGTGTCCAGTACTGGGGAAAATCTATGGACAATTCGAGAAGTGGCGGCAACCACGGCTGAGTTGTCCAGAAGGGGGTATCAGGACAAGAGTAATTTTTTGCTTCCTGACTTGGAGAATTACTCTGGGAACCATTGTGAAGGGGGGAAAAGCATAACTCCCTGTCGTGGGCTAAGTCTGGAGAAAAGCATTCAGGACTATTGCCTCCGGATCCGGTCTTCAGCTGAAAAATCTTGGAAGACAAGTGTTTAATCTGGAGGCAAAGATGTCTAGATCTAAAGGACCCAGATCATATTGAGTTTGTTTAAAATAAATCTGTGGAGTGTCCAATCGCTCTCATCCGGAAGATATCTGGAATTCCAATCCGCTGTGTAATTGGAAAGACCCGCTTGTATTGAAATGCTTCGGTCCAGACAGAAGTGCCAAAGCTCTTTTAGCTCTTTTGCTAAAGTTTTTGACCTTGTGCCGCCTAGATGGCTGATATATCTGACTGCAGATATATTGTCCATCTTTAAAAGAATACAGCAATTTGATGAGTCTTTGTAAAGCTTTTGATGGAGAAAGATCCTGCTAGTAATTCCAAGCAGTTGATATGTAGGTCCTTCTCATCGAGGGACCATTTCTCTCCTGTGGTATGTTCCCCGCAAAGCGCTCCCCAACCTAGGTTGCTGGCATCCGATTTTATGACGAGTTCTGGAGACATTCCAAAAATCACCCTCTCGTTCCATGCTTCCATATGTTGAAGTCACCAAAGAAGTTCTTCTTTCGCGTCTAGTGACAGGGGGACCAGATCTGAATACTTGAGACCTCTCTGAAGGTGAAGAATTTTTAGTCTTTGGAGAGCCCGATAATGGAGGGGTGCTGGAAAATAGCTTGGATGGAAGCCGACAGAAGTCCCACCATCCTCGCAATCATCCTCAGAGAAATAACATCCGCTTTTAAGGTGGATTTGATTTCTCTGCAGATATTTTTTAATTTGTTGTGAGGTAAGCAGAGATTAGAGTTCTGGGAGTCTACGATAAATCCCACAAACTCTAAGTGACGAGTAGGTTGGGTTATAGATTTTTTCCAGTTTTTGATGAAGCCGAGATTTAAAAGGATATCGATGGTAAGACGAAGTTGTTTCATGAGTATTTTGATCTTGGGCCATGATCAACATATTGTCTAGATATATGATCATGCGAACTCCTCTGCTTCTCAGAAAGGAAACTACTGGTTTCATTATCTTTGTGAAGCACCATGGTGCTGAACATAGGCTGAAGGGGAGACAAGCAAACTGCCATATGATGTCTTTCCATATGAATTGGAGGAGATGTTGTTGATGCTTTGTGATGGGAATGGTGAGATACGCGTCCTTTAGATCTAGTTTTGCCATCCAATCTGATGGCATAAGAAGATCTCTGAGGCAATGGATGCCCTCCATCTTGAAATGCTTGTAGAGGACAAAGGCATTTAGTTCCCTCAGATTGATGACTGGATGTACTCCAGAGTCTTTTTTGTGAACCAAGAATATATCGCTTATGAAACCTGGTGTCTGGGAAGAAGTCTGAACAATAGCTCCTTTTTTCTGGAGTTCTAGAATTTCTAAATCCACCAATTGGAAATTTTAGTTTGAGAATTGAATAGGATGGGGTAGTTTTGTCTGATAGGGTTCGGAAAATAATTCTATGTGGTAACCCTGAACAGTTTGTAAAACCCATTGGTCTGAGGTGATTTAATACCAGTTTTGAAAAAAAAATGGGTGAGTCTGCCACCCACTCTTTTCCGGGGAAGAGGTTGAACAATACTTACCAGAGAAGGGTCTGGAACGAGAAAAATTCCTTGCAGGTCTGGGTTTCCAGGTTCTGCCTCGAGATGGGTAGAATGGAGATGTTTGTTTGGTGTCATGGGAATATGTTCCTTTCCCAGGGAAGGATGGGTCTTGAGGGTTCCTAAACTGGTTTCTGGAGGAACCTGAATTTTGGCCAGGAAAGCGACCTCTACCATTCCTGACTCTGACAAAAACTTTGCGGTCAAAGACTTTTTTCAATGAGGTCTGTGCCTTGTACATATTTACCAAGACTCTTAATGAAGGATTCTCCAAATAAGAGACCCTTGGCTTTGGGGCCCGCCTCCATGGTAGCCATTTCTGACAGTTTCGGATCAATCCGAAGTAGGACTGCTCTATGCCTTTCTGTAGACAGGGCGGTATTAACGTTCCCTAATAAGCAGAATGTTCTCTGAACCCACCCCCGTAGGGTATCTAAATTAATTTGAGAATGACTGGAAGATGCTTCTTCTACGAGGTTAAATAATTTAGCCAGGGGACCCACCATATCTAACAGTTTATCCTGGCATTGTTTGAGAGACCTCTCAACACCCTTTCTGGGGTCTCTTCCAGATTTCGCAATGAATTGCGCCATTTCTGGATCCATGATGGGGTAGTCACATTTTTAAGTATAGATGGTCTGGGGCATTCAGACCTAAGTTTATTCCTGGATTTATTATTCAGAGCTTTTCTCAGCCAGTGGTTGATATATTTGGCTACTTGATCCTTCGGGATCCGCTCAGAGGATCTTGGGTGTTTTATTGATTTAGGATCAAATAAAGGTTTATCGACATCATCGAAAATAATATCATCATCCAGGGAGACCTCAGTATCTAAATTAATGTCAGACTCCCCAGGATTGTAAGTACTATCGTCCGATGATAAAGATGTGGATGAGTATTCCTCAGGTTCTTTGATTCAGAGGAATTCAGACAGAAAGAATCAGGTTTAGACCTGTTCTTATTTTTTAGACTCTGTAAGCCATCCTCCCGAGCAGAGGTTCTGGAACGTGGGTGTGAACCACGTAATATATTAGTAGGTTTGTCAACCTTTTCATGGTGAGACCTGGTAGGTTCTCTTTCAGAGGAACAATGTTTTACCTTACGTTTCCTTTTACCCCCTACAACCTCATCATTGAATCTCTCTGGAGATGAATCTGAGAGATGTATATTTTTTGAAGATGAAGGGTTAATATTTGAATGAGACCTCTTTATTTTCTTATCCTGAAGAGCATTAGCCAAAGATTTAGTTAAAGGGATAGTAATACTTCATTTTAACTTTATTTTATTTTGTAGGCATTAAAAAAACATTAAGAATGATATAAGTCTTCTCTCTGAAACCTTTATGGTTTAAGAGATATTCACAAACAAAGTATCCCCCCCCCCCTTTCAACCAGATCAGAAGGGAGATGCCCAGGTAGACTGCAGAGAGGGACAATCTTCCAATTAAGATAAGGGAAAAAGCTGAAAAACTTGTCAAGGGGGGAAGGGCTTTCATTGTTTTAATGCAAAGAAAATTGTCCCCTTCTGTTATCTGTCCGGTCATACAACCAGACTCACATCTGAGAAGAGATGGCTTACACTAGGAAAAAGGGGCGGGGAGGGGAACTTTGCTTGTGAATATCTCATAAACCATAAAGGTTTGAGAGATAAGACTTATATCATTCTTCATGTTTTTTTAATGCCTACAAAATAAAATAAAGTTAAAACGAAGTATTACTATCCCTTTAAGGTCTCGGTCATGTGGGTCAATACAGGTAGACATAGCTGATGAGACAGACTTTTGGACTGACTGGTCTACCATGTCTTGAATATTAATTTCATTGTTTTTTGAGGTAATGGTTATCGCTTCTTGCGAATCAGAATTAAAACGTTATCTTTAATTAAGAAATGTGGGGGAATTTTGTTCGTTTTTAGAGGGGTACAAGGAGACACTAACGTTTTGTGTGACATAACGCCCCATTACCTTGAATACCAAACAGAGTCAAATGTATTGAAAAATAAAATAAAATAAAATAAAAAATATAATTATTACATTTCTGGTCAGTGTTATACCAGGAATTGAACTCAGGAAGGCTGAGAGCTAAACCTATGTTCTAAGCACAGTGCTATGTGCTGTATAGTATATTTTAGTATAACATGAACTATAAGCATAAAGTTGGTCAAGTTGGTCAAATTTTTTGGAAGGAAAGGATAATTCACCACAATGATTTATATAATGCAGGAGCACTGAAATGCACGTTTGAACGGTCTTACAGGCAACCAGCGACTGGTGCTGGCGCCTGAGGTAGCTCACGCATGCACAGAACAGCTTGGAGTGAGGGCGCCCCAAAACAAAGATGGCCGCCTCGATTATGATTCAGTGTGTGTATCGATTAATGGTAAGAACGTTGTTAATGGAGGATGTTGAGCGGCTAAAGCAGGAAACGGCAGTAAGGGAAAAAGTAAGGTAGGGTAGAGCTGTTGCTAAAGCAAAGGAATATAAAGGAAAACTGTGAATACGAATAGGTAAACGAAAGAAGAGAATATTATGATAAGAAAAAAAATTGAGAGATAACATGGAATACAGACTCTGAGGGAGAGAGAAGTTTATGAATATATTACAACAGCAAGGCTGAATGAATCTAGAAACAGACACATAAAGAGCAATAGGGAAACAGCAACAGTAATAACACAAGTAATGTGGATAGACGATATATAGTATACAATATAAGGTAATACTTATGTATAGTTGAGCAGCAAAGAAAAGAGGAAGTGGAATCACCTGTTCTAACCTTTATAGTCCTTATATGGTTATGATTGGTTACCTGTTATAATGGGTGGAGTTTTCAATGTTCAATTTTTCTTTATTTAAACTGTTAACCCTTGCTGCTGAGTAGTAAAGTAAGGTGTTTATTGCATAATAGGAGCCTCTGTGTCTAAAAATTGCAGATTAATTATGTTTAGTCCCCAGAATACACTACAGCCATATGGCTTGTTATTATAAATCTAAATATGGGTGGCCAGTTCACTTAAGAAAAATTATAAGAAACTACTTTCCTCAAATCTAGATGAATTATATAATTCTTAGAACTGTATTGAATTAATATAAAGAAAATATAATTACCAGACAATCAAGGTGTGTTCTTAGAATTCTTAGATGGTATTTCAAGCAAGCCAGCAAACAGAGAGAAAGCGATCTTAGGCCTTAGCATTTTAAAAGGTAAAATCCCCTTATCAGAAAGTCACATCCCATCTTCCTCTTATATGATGAGGAGCCACATCATTATAATATGATGTAAGACTACATTATCTGGACTCTCTGGTCAAATCCAAATATTAAGGACTGTAGATTTTTGGAGTTCTTATAGCAATAATTCTATTATTCCTGAAGATGGTGTACCAGTACCATATTAAAAACCGCACATATATTATGACATATATGTTTCTTTTCAACACTGAGATGGTTAGGAGGTCACCATATGTCATATCAAGCTGTCAAACACCTTAGAATCTCCCAACAGATTGTAAGTATTTTGCAGACATTTCATTTAGAAAATAGCTATATTTTCCCATAAATGTAATTTAGATATTTCCACCCCTCCATTTAAAGCAAACAGGCTATTATTTATCTTACAAATAGAGATGATTGTAAACACATCCAGCTCTAGGAGAGAATTTAAGCAGACAATTCTGATTTAACCAACTTTAGGTTCAGCATTGATATAATGGGAGTCTGAAGACAGAAGATTGGTAAATTAACCCTTTGAGTGCTGTGACACCTACTACTAAGTCCCCGCTTTTACTTGGCACCAACTAAAACGTGGTGTTATTGCTGTATAGCACTCGAGCCTTCTCCTTTCTCATGCTTACTATGCTTACAAAGGTGGCTGCTTCAGTAGTATGCATTTCTGAACCCTTTCTTTAATATATGGTTCTTAAACCATTATTTACTGTTTTTTGGACCTGTTTTACATACAGCTTTATTTTCTTTTCTTTAACTGTATATTTATATTTATTTTAGCTTTATTTCTGTTCTTTGTTTTTAGAACACAGCCCCTTTAAGAACGGGAGCTTGCTTGGCCTCCATCTCTGTTCCATAGAAGTGCATGGTGAATCTTTACAGAAACATATCCCTGCACCCTTTTCACACCTACAAGTGTCAGGGTGCTCAAAATGAATAGCTGGACCTGCTCTACCACATGGTCAACCTGGGGACAATGTTCATACCACTAAATTTTTCCATTTTAAAATTTCTGGAGAACCACCACTTTCTTTGTTTATTCAATGGAAAATGAAATTACCCAGAACCCCCTTGGTGCCCTGCGAGCCACACAGAGGTTGGACTCTGTTTTCTACCACTCCAGTTTAACCCCTTTTTCAGTTAGATAGGTACTATTTGGGGTATTTCTGTGTAGTATATCATACTTTCCTAATTATCTGGACTACTTGTCCTACCTTTAAAGGGTCTTTCTATGAACATGTCTGATCGCAAGAGACACACGGGGAAAGCTATGCCTAAGGATTCTGGAATCCCTTTAGCCCCTTTTAGCTCACTGTTTCTCATGCCAAACTGGGCTTCCTCAAGCACCCTATGTTATTTTTACACTGTGACTCCTACCGCCCCAATGGGGCCCTTCAGTGCAGAACGATACACATAACAGATCTGGGCACTATGGGATCAAGTGAAAGGCCTAAGTAAATGAGTCTCTTTTCCAAGAGAGAATTGTATTACTGAATAAACATAAAATGACAGTCTCAAGAATTGTCAGTCTCAAAAATTAATATCCTCAGCAGGATGAGATTAACACATAAAATTGGATCACAGTCTTTTTTCCAATCTTAGTGAATTTCTTCTATATTTTAGTTACTTGGAGAACCAGTCTTTGGGGAACTAGCATTCACTCTTCCTTCTTTTACAGTGTCCTCTATGGTCACTGCCCCATACCACGGCAGTGGTTAGTGTGCAAAACAGGAAACCTGTATGTAACAGACAGAGAAATAAACAGGGCACAGACCCTCTAAGAACAAACCTGTTTAAGGAATTTTGCAATTATGTCCCCCCGTCTCCAAGCCTCTCACCAGATATTTGTTGATTCAAGTATATGTATATATATTTCTTTTGCGGTGGACATGGATTCTTCCATGTCTTTTGGGGATCCCTATGAGAAAGACCCTTGCCCCTCAGCTGAGTGGCTTATCAAAGCTGTTTTAGAGACTTTTCTGGTCTCTGATATAGGATCCTCCTCACCAGACATTTTCAAGCTACACGGAAGGGAGTCACAAAATGTTCCTCCACATCGTTTTTTTGGGTCAGGTTTGTGAAGAAACCGGAGGTTGAACTTTTATGTCCCTGTGATGTATGAGGACTGTGGGATTACATGGACATTCCAGCAATACATCTGTTATGGTCTTTTCTTGTCTCAAGTCCTTTGAACTCAACCTCGCCATCTATTGGTTGAACCTGGCATTGCAGCATTGTACTATGCACTGCCATCTATTGGTTGAAGCTTGCATTGCAGTATTGTACTATGCACTGCCATCTATTGGTTGGTGACCTACATTGCAGCATTGTTGTGTCACATGCGAGTATGCAAATATGTCAGTGTTGCATTCTGGGACCTTCAGTTTCTCTCCAATGTTTTCATTATACTCCGCCATCCTACACCCTAAAATTGTTAGACCCTGTTATGTTTGTTGTATGTCTTACCTTCTGTGTATTATGGTATTTTGTTATATTCATATCACCTCAAGTTGAATGAAGGCTGTGAAAGACCTGGTATTCCATTTCAATAAACTTAGGTGTGTTTCCCTACCTCTGAAGCAGATGTTTAGGCTCTGTTATTGGGGGAGGTGGGGACTGATAACACCAGGCTAGTGTAGCCAAAAGCACCTTGTTAAAGGGGGTGTCATTTTACCTGGGCAGAGGGGTGAGTTCAGGAGGAGGAGTTGACATCGCAGAGGGACCTGAACCTGTTCCCCAGGACAAGGGGGTTAGTGCCTGCCCAGCAGAGACTTGCAGCAGAGGGGACGATACCTGCTCCGCGGTGACCTGCTCTAGTGGGTAGAAGTGCGAGTCCCTACCCAGGTCACTGCTCCCCATTGGGCTGGCTGCACCTCGAGGTCTTCCAATCTGGTTGACCGCTCCTCCTCTGGGTGGTGCAGCTAGATCCAGTGGCAAACGGCCCAGGTCTGTCCGGTGTCCTTTGAGGCCAGTCCAGTGTAAATGACCTGGTAGGCGCCCCCCTAACGCTACAGGGGGGTGTGCCTGCCGCGGGGGCCATCACAAGGTTATCCTGGAATAATGGAAGACACCTGACAGGAGACTATTCCTGAAAGGGTTAGGAATGTAAAAAAAAAAAGTTTTTTGCATTTAGAAGCGCTTAAAAAGTTGCGCTAAATGCAAAAAAAGTATCTCTCAAGCCACTATGGTTTGAGAGATACATGAATTTAAAGTTCGATGTCTCCTGCTGACAGCTTTACAGCTGTCAGCAGGAGATCCATGTTGGTCGACACGGAGGCTCTACAGCAGAACCGCAATCGCGTTATTGACAAAGAATCCCTTAATTGGAATGGTCTAAAACGTGTGTCTGGTTTGCGAGCACACGTTTTAGACCATTCCAATGAAGGGATTCGTTGTCAATAATGTGATTGCGGCTCTGCTGCAGAGCCTCCGTGTCAACATTACTAACCCTTTAATAAACACATTTCCTGTCTTTATCCTTTCTCAGATGAGGCTGGAAAAGCCTCAGCCCTTTCAGTAGCTGTGCTTTGCACTTTGTGATTCATGATTTGGCAGGCTGACCAATCTTCCCAAAAGTCCTTGATATCTCTCCTTTTTATAAGGAGAGGGATGGCTTTCATTGCCTCAGCCAATTCTGGGTATCTAGGTGTTAGGTGAGTAAGATATGGATACTCACTATCCGGATGCAGGAACCCAGAAGCAGGATAGTCGCTCTTACTGGAACAGCACACTGGGAGAGGGTCTGGAGAGAGAGAGAGCACAGGCTCCTCCCCAGTGTGAACTGCGAGCTCGAGCAACAGAGTCCAGGAAACAGGCCAAGGATAGGGGAGCCAGAGGTCAGCGGAGTCCAGGAGTTAAGCCAAGGGTCAAGGAGCCAGAGGTCAGCGGAGTCCAGGAGACAAGCCAAGGGTCAAGGAGCCAGAGATCAGCGGAGTCCAGGAGTCAAGCCAAGGGTCAAGGAGCCAGAGGTCAGCGGAGTCCAGGAGTCAAGCCAAGGGTCAAGGAGCCAGAGATCAGCGGAGTCCAGGAGTCAAGCCAAGGGTCAAGGAGCCAGAGGTCAGCGGAGTCCAGGAGTCAAGCCAAGGGTCAAGGAGCCAGAGGTCAGCGGAGTCCAGGAGTCAAGCCAAGGGTCAAGGAGCCAGAGGTCAGCGGAGTCAGTATGGATAGCCAAGGGTCAAGCCAGGAATCAACAAGGAGCAGGAGCACTAGGAAGCAACTGAGCACAAGGGAAGCCACAGTAACACTGAGCACCATGTACAGGGAGCTCAGGGTTTATATAGGCTGTGGGTGTGTAGCAGCTGAAGAGGGGCGGAGCCGGGCGCCGCGTTGCCATGGCAACGCCCGGGAAATCCCAGACCCTTGTTTGAGACGAGCACACAAGGAAGGGCGGGTGTGTGCGCGTCTGACAGGGCTGCCTGCTGGATTAGAGCGGACGCCGGTCCGCAGGGAGTCAGAGGGGACCCGGCGTGGCGGCCGCCACGGCTTCTCAGCAGGGGACCGGAGCCGAGTGCCAATGCGAGCCCGGGCACTGCGGGAGGTAAGACTGGGTCGCTGACGGGCGGCCTGACAGTACCCCCCCCCTGAGGTGCGACCTCCGGGCGGGAAATGGTGCGGGCCGATGAGGGTACCGTTTATGGAAGAATCGGATGCATGCAGGGGCATGGACCTGTGAAGCTGGTTCCCAAGAGCGTTCCTTGGGGCCGTACCCCTTCCAGTGGATGAGGTACTCGAGTCTGCCTCTGCGGCGTCTGGAATCAAGCACTCGATGAACCACGAACTCTTCTTCGCCATTCACCATGACTGGAGCTGGTGCAACAGGAAGGCGTCCTGGGAAGGTGTTGGCTATGTAGGGCTTTAGCAAGGACACATGGAAGACAGGATGGATGTGATAGGTGTCTGGCAACTGAAGTTGAACCGCCACCGGGTTGATGACCTTCTGGATGGAAAAAGGTCCAACATACTTGGGACCCAACTTTTTGGTTGGACAGGAAAGCCGGATGTTCCTTGTGGACAGCCACACCTTGTCGCCCACCTGATAGACCGGAGCGGCAGAGCGATGGCGGTTGGCTTGATCTCTGTAACTCTCCTGGGCTTTCAAGAGGGTTTGTTGGAGGGTTCGGAACTGTTTTACGAGACGGGAGAGGCGTTCAGAAGCCTCTGGTACAGATAAGTCGGAAGGTAGCCCAGGAAAAGAGGATGGGTGGAATCCATAATTGGCAAAGAAGGGAGACATGCGTATGGATCTTTGGGTTTGGTTATTGTATGCAAACTCAGCGGTGGGTAGAAATTGGAGCCAATCGTCTTGCAGGTAGGTAGTGTAACAACGGAGGTAATGCTCAAGCACTTGATTCACTCTCTCTGTTTGTCCATTGGTCTGGGGATGGAAAGCGGTGGACAATGAGGGCTGAATCTGCAAATTTCCACAGAAGGATCTCCAGAACCGTGCCGTGAACTGGACTCCTCAATCGGTGGTAATACTCTTGGGCAGGCCATGGAGCCGGAACACGGAGGACAGGAATAAAGAAGCGGTGGTACTAGCAGAAGGGAATCCCAATAACCGGTACAAAATGAGCCATCTTGGTAAATCTGTCGATGACCACCATGATGGTATCGTGTTTGCAGGAAGGAGGAAGATCGACTATAAAATCCATGGAGATGTCGGCCCAAGGCATAGCGGGTACTGGTAGGGGCCGCAACAGACCGGCCGGTGCAATGCGAGGTACTTTAGTTTGAGCACAGATTGTACAAGATCGCACAAACTGAGTGGCATCTTGTTGGAGAGTTGGCCACCAAAAATGTCTTTGGAGGAGATCCAGGGTCTTTTTGATTCCCCCATGACCAGCTAAGCGGGAATCATGACATCTCTGCAATACGGATAGTCGAACAGGCTCGGGCACAAAGATCTTTCCTCTGTACAACAGGAAGTGATTGGATCGTTGGATTGGTGGCGTAGTCTCTGGGTAGAGGGAGCTGATAGAGCTGGAGCGGATGTGTTCCATAACGTCAGCTGAAGTAGTTATGAACACGGTTGAAGGTAAAATAGTGTCTACAACCTTGGGTTCGTTGTCACGGGTAACTGGGAGTCGGGAAAGGGCATCAGCCTTGGTGTTTCTGGTACCTGGTCTGTATGTAATGTGCAGGTTGAAACGGGTAAAGAATAGTGCCCACCTGGCTTGTCGGGGGCACAGACGACGAGCTGCACGGAGGTATTCAAGATTACGATGGTCTGTGTAGACTGTAACCAGATGAGAAGAGCCCTCGAGGAGGTGCCGCCATTCTTCCAGGGCTTGTTTAATCGCCAGGAGCTCTTTGTCACCGATGCAGTAGTTCTCCTCGGCCGGGGACAATTTGCGGGAGTAGAAGGCTACTGGATGCAACTGCCCTGTCTCTGGGTGGCGTTGGGAGAGGATGGCTCCTAGAGCAAAGTCAGATGCGTCTACCCCGACAAAGAAAGGGAGTGAGGTGTGAGGTTGAACAAGGATTGGGGCAGAAGTGAATCTCTTCTTGAGTTGGTCAAACGCTGCTTGGGCTTCAGGTGTCCATAGAAACTGTGGTGCTTGTCGAGTCAGCGCAGTGATCAGCGAGATGATGCGGGAGAAATTGCGGATGAATTTCCGATAATAGTTAGCGAAGCCTATAAATCGCTGGACTGCCTTCTTGTCTGTGGGTGTAGGCCACTCGAGTACTGCAGAGACCTTTTTTGGGTCCATAACGACTTTCCCAGGTGTTAGGATGAAGCCAAGGAAAGTCACGGTAGTGGTCTCAAACAAACATTTCTCCAACTTGGCATATAACTGATGATCACGAAGGCGCTGCAGAACCTTCTTTACATGCTCACGGTGTTCGGTGATAGATGATGAGAATATTAAGATATCGTCCAAGTATACTACTAAAAAGGAATCCAGGAAATCACGAAATACATCATTCAGAAAATGCTGAAAGGTGGCTGGGGCGTTACAGAGTCCAAATGGCATCACAAGGTACTCAAAATGGAAGTACCTACTCCGGAAGGCGGTCTTCCATTCGTCCCCCTCTCTGATGCGAACGAGGTTGTAGGCCCCACGGAGGTCTAACTTGGTGAAGACAGTTGCATCCTTAATACGGTCTAAAAGTTCGGGTATCAAGGGGAGTGGATAACGGTTCTTTATTGTGATTCGATTTAAGTCTCTATAATCTACACATGGTCGAAGACCCCCGTCCTTTTTACCCACAAAGAAGATACCAGCCCCGGCTGGCGATGTTGACGGGCGGATGAATCCTTTTTCCAGGTTTTCCTTGATGTAGGCCTTTAGATGGTGCAGTTCTGGCTCGGATAGAGGGAAGATCCTCCCGAAGGGTATAGGAGCTCCGGGTAGGAGATCGATGGGACAATCGTACTCTCTCCTGGGAGGCAATTGGTCTGCTTTTTTTTTATCGAAGATATCTAAAAAATCGTGATATGGCTTAGGTACTGTAGTAGGTTCTGAAGTCTGGTCTTGCGTGAGGAGTAGGGTTGAAGGAGTATTCAGGCAATGATGCTGGCAGTAACTGGATGAGAATGACAGCGTGCCCTTGCCCCAGTTGATGTCAGGATTATGTAGCCGTAGCCAAGGCAGTCCAAGGATCACAGGGAATAGTGGAGATGCCACCAAATTGAAACTTATCTTTTCTGAGTGACGACTGCCCAAGGTCATCCGGAGAGGCAGGGTTTCATGCGTAATGGGTCCGGAAGGCAAAGAAGATCCATCAACTACCTGTATGTAGACTGGAGAGGGCTTGGTTTGTGTGGGCACTCGGAGTTGTCTAGCGAGCTCCTGGTCCATAAAACAGCAGCTGGCGCCAGAGTCAATGATGGCGAGGACAGAGATGTCGTCACTGGTCCACTGCAACAACAGAGAAACAGAAAGGTGAGGAGAGCCACCGACAGGAGCAGAACTAAGATACACCTCCGAATCAGAAGTCTTACCCCTTGGGTTACGTGGTCTGCGGGGACAGGAACGAATCATATGACCGGGTTGGCCACAGTAGAGACATAAACTGTTTGCACGTCTGTGTGCTCTCTCAGCCTCAGAAAGTGGTCCTCGAGCAAGTCCAATCTGCATCGGTTCCTCGGAAGAAGAAGTGGAGGTAGGAGTACTGGAGGGTGGTGTAGGTAGAGCTTGGCGTCTTGGAGGAGGAGCAAGTTGGGTTGACCGCTCCAGTCTTCTCTCCCGTAATCTGCGATCAATCCTGATGACCAGATGACAGAGTTCCTCAAGAGAAGGAGGGATACCCACTCGGGCCAGTTCGTCCTTCAGGGCATTGGACAAGCCGAGACGAAATTGATCCACCAGGGCAGGCTCGTTCCATTCGCTCTCGATGGCCAAAGAGCGGAATTCAGTAATATACTCCTCCACTGGCCTTTGGCCCTGCCGTAAGGCCCTCATGGCGATATGGGCAGAGGAGGCCCGGAGGGGATCATCAAACAGAAGGTCCATGGCATGGAGGAACGAATGCCAGGAAGCCAATGCGGGATCATTGGTGTGTAGCAACTGATGAGCCCAGGTCTGGGGCTCTCCGGAAAGCAATGAGATCACAGTTCGTATTTTAATGAAGTCAGAGGCATAAGTTCTTGGATGAAGAGAAAACATGACCTGACAGGCTGTGATGAAGGTCTTATACTTCGTACGGTCCCCAGAGTAGCGTTCTGGAAGAGGAATTCTGGGTTCGGGAGTGTACGTCCTGTCAGAGGGGGGTACCCCTACAGGTGGCATCGCTGGAGCGGAAGCGCCTGAAGAAACGGAGCTGGTCTGCAGGTCATGTAATTGATGCTGCAGATGAGTCTGCCCGGCCTGGAGGTCCTGCATGGTTTGCATGAGAGCGGCAATTTGCTGGGAGAGGGCAGTGATAGCGTCCGCGACTCCTGCGGGTTCCATATAGGCTCAGTGTTTCTGTTAGGTGAGTAAGATATGGATACTCACTATCCGGATGCAGGAACCCAGAAGCAGGATAGTCGCTCTTACTGGAACAGCACACTGGGAGAGGGTCTGGAGAGAGAGAGAGCACAGGCTCCTCCCCAGTGTGAACTGCGAGCACGAGCAACGGAGTCCAGGAAACAGGCCAAGGATAGGGGAGCCAGAGGTCAGCGGAGTCCAGGAGTCAAGCCAAGGGTCAAGGAGCCAGAGGTCAGCGGAGTCCAGGAGACAAGCCAAGGGTCAAGGAGCCAGAGATCAGCGGAGTCCAGGAGTCAAGCCAAGGGTCAAGGAGCCAGAGGTCAGCGGAGTCCAGGAGTCAAGCCAAGGGTCAAGGAGCCAGAGATCAGCGGAGTCCAGGAGTCAAGCCAAGGGTCAAGGAGCCAGAGGTCAGCGGAGTCCAGGAGTCAAGCCAAGGGTCAAGGAGCCAGAGGTCAGCGGAGTCCAGGAGTCAAGCCAAGGGTCAAGGAGCCAGAGGTCAGCGGAGTCAGTATGGATAGCCAAGGGTCAAGCCAGGAATCAACAAGGAGCAGGAGCACTAGGAAGCAACTGAGCACAAGGGAAGCCACAGTAACACTGAGCACCATGTACAGGGAGCTCAGGGTTTATATAGGCTGTGGGTGTGTAGCAGCTGAAGAGGGGCGGAGCCGGGCGCCGCGTTGCCATGGCAACGCCCGGGAAATCCCAGACCCTTGTTTGAGACGCGCACACAAGGAAGGGCGGGTGTGTGCGCGTCTGAAAGGGCTGCCTGCTGGATTAGAGCGGACGCCGGTCCGCAGGGAGTCAGAGGGGACCCGGCGTGGCGGCCGCCACGGCTTCTCAGCAGGGGACCGGAGCCGAGTGCCAATGCGAGCCCGGGCACTGCGGGAGGTAAGACCAGGTCGCCGACGGGCGGCCTGACACTAGGGCTCAAACCTCTCAGACATTTCAGGTCCACCTCACCCCAAAGCCCAAACAGAATTGGCAGAACAAGAGGTCCGCTCAGAAGCTTAATGTTGACAAGTACACACCACATGACTCGCAGAGTACTTGTCTGTCCTGAACCGTAGGGGGCAGACTTCATCTATTTCAAGACACATTGGAGTCTTCAGTTATGGACCAGTGGGTTTTGCAGGTTATTTTGGAATCCCTTCCACCTCACTGTTCCTTTTTTGTGCAGAGTTATTTGAAATTCGGTTCAGGTGCTTCTTTTTATAGACCCCATATCATCCCTCCATAAATTGCCAAGGAGGAACCAGAAGTGACTTTTCTTCCATGGAGATCAGGGAATTTCTTCAGTGAGCAGATGCTCACATTCCAGTTATCTCAGCAGTTCCCATTCCAGGAAATATGTGGTTGCAGACTTTCTAATTCGCCAACATCAAGATCCTGTTCATACTCCCAGAGGTTTTTTTCCCAAGGTCAACTTGGATTTGCACATCAACTAGGAAATTCTCCTTCTACCTTTTTACCTGATCCTTCTAACAAATAGGAGCAAGAGCTACATCTGCTGCTTCTGGTACATTGCCTTAAGTAGTATGTGCATCACACACAGGCTTTCAGGAAATCAAAGAAGAAAAAGACTGCTAAAAATAAACGTTACCCTAGGTTAAACAATGAAAAAGAACAAAAGCCTTGCAGCTAGTGATTGTAACAAATAATAAGACAATGAGGACCATAAGATACTATAAGTTGATATCTATGTAATAAAATACAACAAACACACATGGATATAATAAATAGTACCTGTATGGTCCACCAAAGTATATTTATGATGGTAATGGGGATGATAATGTGATGATGATGTTCCAGTGATATTTCTGTTCAATTCAATCCTCAATATAATGCAATAAATGAAAAAAGGTCTTCCACCGGTGCAGCTCAATGGAAAGGTGGCCTTGCCCACACATGTAGCTAATCAGTCTAAAACATAGAACTCGGTAACAGAAGAGAACACAGAGGAAAGGCAAGAAAGTTCAATATTTATTAGTAATAATGACACAACCCCCCTTCTCCCATTGCACTCCCTTGAAATCCATGGTGGACTATAGAGTATCAAGGGTCCCAACCCTTAAGTTGCCAGCATCTTGTACTCTCTCAAAAGCTTCCTCTGGGCAGCCAGATATGATGCACAGTGGTAGGAGAGTGAAATCAATGTGACAATCTTGAAGAACAAGTTGGGACCTTGCACAGCATAAAGATGAATAATTCAAATGATAGTCGCAATCCACAAGCCGGCCGTGTGGCAGTATACTCACGTATCTACAGGGGAAGTGAAGTCTGTCTGGGAATCCACAACAAACGATCTGTTCACCCTGTTGCCCATGAGTGGGGGAAAAAGTGGAATGGAGGAAGGGAGTCTGTCTGCCTCAAAGGCCCTGCTTTTTTTTTTTTTTTTTTTTTCTGGAGAAGGGTAATTTTACCTCTTGGTTCCTGTGTGTCCACATGGACTGAAAGAAAAAGATGTAATGATTAGTTCATTAAAGTTCTTTCTGTCTATCTATCTATCTATCTATCTATCTATCTATCTATCTATCTAATATCCTCTTTATATTTTTTCATGCTCTCCTTCATGCCCTCTCTCTGTCTTTCTTGTTCTCTCTTTCACAATCTACTTCTTTCTCTCTTTCTGTTTTCCATTAGTTATTGAGCATAATGGCTATCATTAACCTTACAACACTCAACTCCCAGATCCTTCTCTCTCTCTCTCTCTCTCTCTCTCTCTCTCTCTCTCTCTCTCTCTCTCTCTCTCTCTCTCTCTCTCTCTCTCTCTCTCTCTCTCTCTCTCTCTCTCTCTCTCTCTCGCATGCCAAGTACAATGAGAATATCATTAACCTTCCAACCAACAACTCACAGATCTGGACACCTAGGCTTTAACAGCAATTTCAGAAATATGCATATATATTGGTTATATCAAACATGCAGATATTTCCTTGACACTTCTCATCAGTGATTATTTGCCTTTCTTCATGGCTTCTTAGTTACATTTCATGTGTCATATGCCCTTTTAATTTTCTGTGAGCCCTGATCTCAGTCTTCAGGAAATGTATTAGATTTGGTTTCACAGACCCTTATCCCATGAAAAATGTAATTATGTGAAGGTATGTATTTGCTTGTTAAAATGCAATAGACAAATCATTGTCACCCTGTGGATGGTTACCTTCCATAATTACTTACAATCCAGATGTGATGACATCTATGTATCACATTGCACTATATCTTTGTAATTTCAATATTTATTGACTTTACTGAAGTTTTTATACATAAATGAGGACCTCATCCTGATCATGTCACTTTTTCTTGGTTATTTTTCAATCTATCTCCCTTTTCAGGATCTATGTGATAAGGCAAGGTCTTCTTTCTTAGCTTAGCATTCCGTGTTTAGGGAGATCTAAAAAGATGTGTGGCATTTTTGTTTAGTTAATCTAGGGGAGGGCAAAAAACCCTGCTGAAGCCATATCCAGTTATGCCCCAAGTAGATAAAAGGAAATTCCTTCCTAACTCCAAAAGACAATTGGATATCACCCTTGATCAACATACATATCTACATTGTAGCCAAATGTCATAATTATCTGTATGTTTTTGAGCTAAAAAAGTTTTCAATACATTTTCTTAAAGCACTTGCGGTATCTGGCAACTCAATGTCCGGAGACAAAAAATGTTACTTAGAGGATTCTACCTTGATTTTTTTTTTTGCTCAGCTCTTTGAGTAAGGATTACATTTTATTGGCCTTGCCTATATTTGTAAATAGTGATGCCTCCTCTTTAATGTAAGCTTAATTTATCTAGTCTCTTTATAACCAACATCATCCAATCCACTTATATTTTATTGCATGTACTTTTTCCATGTCAATATTGCTATTTTGTTTTATCCCTTTGAGTGCCAGTGGGTTATGCAAGGCATTGCAAAGCAATCCGTTGCACACCTCTCTGGCACTCAAAGGGTTACATTCAACTGCCCAAAAATGTACTTTATATTCCAGATGAGGTCTGACCAATGATTTATTAATACAATAGGTATATTTATTTTCTTGTCCTGTGCATCTATATCCCCTTTTTGTACATGATCGTTTCCAACTGTCACTGGCTATAGGTGAGTAACACTGCAAACTGGTAATAAAAAGTATTGTTCAACATATTAATGGCAGGTATATAGTATGGAGATGTACTGTATGCTTCTGTACAACAAATCCATCTTGGTAAACTAAACACTCTTCATAATGACACTTTGTTCTCCAATTTATACTACCCAAAATTGTGATATATTTAAATAACTAAATTGGCTAACAATTTAATCTAGATATACCCTTCATCTTTCTTTCCTAGTTTATAACCACTTCTCTAGAAAGCTACCAGACCACCTGAGCAGTATGCTCACTCTAGCTCTCCACACTAACTATAACTTTCACTATACTGCCAACAACTCATTGAATATTAAACACTAAAGAAGTCAGCCTTCAGATCTCCGAAAGCCTGGATTAACCTACCTGAAAAAAAATCACATCTTCCAGTTAGGAATGGGTGAAAATTTTAACCTTAAACCAGAATTGATAAATAATGGCACTTCCTCCATGGTGAATAATTTCCCTAGAAAAGTACAGTTTTTCTACTTTTTTGCCTAGCTAATTCCATTGAAATCAATGAGAACATTGTATTTATACACTAGTTGAACAGCCCATTACGCAGGCCACAGTGTCACAGCCACCCAGTCGCGGGGCAGTCACGCGCAGTAGAGACTGCCCGTGCCACGGCTGATACAGAGCTGGATGCTCCTTCGGAGCTCCCAGCTCTGTATCAGCCGTGGCGTGGGCAGTCTGTACTGCGCATGACTGCAGCACGTGCAGCAGTGTCCACTGCGCATGTCACGGCGTTACACACAATTCAGCGAATTATTATATAGCATATTACATAGCAAATGTTATTTTATTTCCCAAAGGCATAGTATAAAAGGGGTATGAGGGTGTCTGTGTTGAACAGGGAATGCTTTTTGGGGAGGTTTGTTTATTGGGATTGGGAGCACAGTTAATACAAAAAAAAATACAGAATAAATACAATTAAAAATAAAAACCCATAAGACATGGTATAAAGGGGGGCTGAGGAGGGTGCCTGTGTTGGTGAGTAGAGTCCGGGGAAAGAATCAGTTGAACTAGGAATTTTCTTTGACTGGTATTTGGGGGACAGTTAATACAAACAAAAACAAAAAATGTAATTAAATTAAGAAATTGGTAAGTAACGTGATGTGACAGAGACAGGGACTCCCTTACATAACCTGCAAATGGGGCAGCCTGCTACATGACAGGATAAAGTATTTTGTAGAGGATGATTTGTAGGACTTAGACTTGTTGTTAGAGGCTTAAGCCCCAATGAAACATTGATTTTTAGGACTTAGACTTATTAGAGGCACAAGCCCTGAGAAAACATTGATTAGTTGTAGGAAATTAGACTTGTGTTAGGCACAAGCCCTAAGGAAACATTGATTTGTATGACTTAGGCTTGTTAGAAACAAAAAAAATTTTTTGTAGGACTGTTTTTTTTTTTTTTTTAATGAACAAACCCTGAGGAAAAAAAAAGCCCTTCTGGCCTAGTGTCATGTTGTGCTGGCTGGTGGCCACTGGCCATTTTCAAATGCCCCAGTGTAATTGCGGAAATTGCGACTGCTGTTCATGCTGCTGCTGTTGCTGGGTTGTTTAAATAGCGGGATGATTAGGCAGCTCAAAGGGAATGGGATCAACAACAGCAGTAACATGGGTGGTGGATGATGAAGGTTCCACTTGCCACGACTAGCTCCAGCAATGCACCTGAAGCAGCAGAAGCACTATAAATAGCCCCCACCACTTCAGATATATGTGGAGAAAAGAAGAAGTTGGCCAGTAAGAATGCTCTTCCTGCCCCTTCTGCAAAATCATGGGTGTGTTGTTACTAGAATAGACATGTTTCCCTTGAGAGCAGGAACTGTGCCTCTCATTAGTAACTGCAATGTGCACAGTGTATGTGGTAAATAAGAGAAGGACTGGGAACAATGGGCACATCTGCACTAACCTCAAACACCTGGCACAACTCTATCCAAACACCATGACGCTTATTAGTGTCCCCAATGTGAAATTCTTCCACCAGAAACCAAGAACTGCTGCTGTCACTATGCCCCTTGTCCACTTCCAGATAAGGACACATGACAACTTGCAGACAGTTTAATAATAATAATAATAATGATGACCCCTCCCTGTCACCAGCTTAGCATATTCTGTGGGATGGAATCTCCTCAGATGCCGCTTTATGCCCTGGTTCAGATTATCCTGCACCGCACAGCATTTGTGGGCAGTGCAACACAGAGTGTGCAATGGGTGGACACAAACTGCCACATCCTGATATCTACTGAATGGCTACCAAATGGCGGGGGTGTTAAAGATAAACGAGGTGGATCACCAGAAGATGTAGTTACACTAGAGCAAGAAGATGATGGTGAGCCAGGTGTTTTTCTTGCCATCGAACTTTCAGCCTCTGGCTGGGTTTCTCTATTCTTCCACCTCTTTGATCTCCACGTCGCTTCTTGTTGCCTTTGCTGTGCGTCAGGGGGTACAGCAACAGTGGTGCCTGATTTCTTTGGTGGGTGTTTGGCTTTAACATGTTTCACATAAATGTCATGGTGTATGTGTTTCATGTGTGTTATCAGGGCGGTTGTGCCAAGGGGTTCACTTTGAAAATATCGCACACTATTGTGCCAGGATGAAAAAAGCGACATGAGAATCTTGCCCTTATCAAAAGAGCGAGATTCTCATGTCGTGTCCTTAAGCGTCACTCATTTTGTGTCTCCTTCCTCTCAGTGTTTGCGCTATATTTAACCCATCCTCACACAAGTGCAAAATTAAGGTTGTTCTCCATCCCCTACTGACATAGGACATTGTCTGTAGAACCGATTGGTTCATCAAGTTCTCCTACACTAACTTTTATGAGACATACTGGCAATATAAGCATATCGTGCTGATGTTTGTCGCCATCATGTCCCTCACTGTTCGTGCTATGTTTAACTCCTGCTTCAGTATGTGCTCCTGTGTCACTCCTGCTTCAGTATGTGCTCCTGTGTCACAGCAGTTCTGTTTGTAGTCCTGCTCCCCTTTCCCCTTTTCACTAACTTGTTACAAATTGTGCACAGTGCCGTCACTCAGTACTGTGCCTGCCCCAAGAGAAAAATAGTCCCACATCCAGGACCCCAGGGAGGAGGGGAAAGGAGGAGAAGAATGGCATCTTCTTCTCCTCCCCATTTCCCTTCACTGGTTGGGGCAGAGGATGATGTTGCTGCTTCTGCCTCAGAATCCGCACTGTAGCTAGGACCAGTATTGCCACTGTCAAGTGGAACCAGGCCTAGTCCCACATCACTTGCTGACCCCATTCCCACTATGTCCACAGTGGTTTGTGGCAGACTAGCCTGCTCCTCAGCATCCTTCAGCCCTTGCAACTTGGCAGCAGAAGGAATTAGAGCAGTAGCAACCTCCGCAAATTTCAAAAAAAGCTCACTGCTGCTGGTGGTGGTGCCCTGTCTCCCATTCCCTGTCTCCCATTCCTTCTCAGTTTGGGCTAACAAGGCCATTAATCTCTCTTCCACCGCAGCATATCCATCAACACAATCACCACCACCAGTCCCTCCATGCTGCTGCTCTATTACAGACATCTCACCGGTTGGTTAGTAATAGTACTATGACTTCTCCATCTGAAGTTAAGGCCTACACCTCGAAGGACTCAACTCATTCCGACTGAAGTTATCTTTGACCTTCACCCCATCTAGTTGAACCTGAGAACTGACCTCTTGCATTCCAGATCCTACCACTTTCTCTGGAACTTGGAGAAGGACTCTATACATCCCTGTCTGTAAGTACCACACCGTCGGTAGATTCACACAGCGGTCTGACAGTATGATCGAGCCATGCTATGGATCCAGCAGTAAGCTGCATCCAAATTCCTACTTACAGTTTCACGGATTGCAAGTAAATTAGTTTGATATTGTCTATTCTTCATAAAATCATGCTGGGTCTTGCTAATGTCTCACCTGGTTATCACATAGTCCTGAATATTGTCCATTCTGCTTCCTGACTTCTAGGCTTAGATCTTACATAGTAAATTAGGTTGAAAAAAGACACAAGTCCATCAAGTTCAACCTTTGTCTCATAACCCAGAGACGTGATGATCATATAGTTTTCCTGGTGCCAAATAAGTTAGTCTTTATCAGACCTTCCTGTTTTGCCTACTAATAAACAGTATAACCCTGTATGTTCCCTTTTGAAAGAAGTGTATCTAATCAGCTTTTAAGAGTATACACTGTGGGCTAGATTTAAAGCCAGCCGTTAACATAGCTGGTAGGGCCAAAGTGAATACCGGCTGTTAAACTAAAATGTTTATCATGGTATTTAAAGGCCCTACCAGATAGAACTCGAAAGGACGTTAAGCCACAAAAACAGTCTTGTGGCTGAACATCCGTTTGGTGCGTTTAGTTCCCAAAACGCAGCTAAAAGCAGCGATATTGGGAACTGAACAGTGAAAAACAATTAACTATCAGTGCTTGACATACTGCCAAGCACCGATCGTTAACTGATCCCTGTTACACTTACCTGTCATCCACTGTCCTTTTGTCTTCTCTTCTTTGTTCTATCTTCCACCTTGTATTCAGTCTTCCACCTTCTCCCTGTAAAATAAAAGAAATGTATGAACATTAAGCATGAACGAATACATTCCAGAAATCTTTTAGTGGCAGAGCGGTACGCAACGTATTGCAAATCAATGCGTTGCGTACCTCACTGTCACTCAAAGGGTGTAATTTTAGTGTTCCATAAATATACCCATATATGCTCTATGTAATGCCCCGAAAAATACATGCCCATGAATAAAAAGCTCCATATATACATAAATCAATGTCATTCATAAATGCCCAATATGTAATTTAGCTTGTAAGTTGTGTCTCCGCCACTTGGAGCGGCCGCAAGGGCGGCGGCGGCGGAGACACAAATGTCCCATGATGCTCCTCATCAGCTGTGAATGGGCCGATGCCCGTAACACACTGAGGGCGTTTGAAGTGAGCCTACCTTTATATATGGGCAGGCTCACTTCAGTTGCCCTCACTGCCACTGGCTGGGATGTTCTTCACATCCCAGCCAACCAGATTCAAGAACTGGGTCTTAAGTTTTGTGCGGTAAGTGAGTCCCTTATCGGGTTTTTGCAGCTAATGCAGTGCTTTAAATGGCAAAATGGAGCGCTTTTTTTTATGAGCCAAAACACACGTTAGTGTTGCGGCCGGCATACTAGATGAACTGCCGTTAGCAGTTCATTACATGGCCCTTTGTATGGCTTCCTACACGTTACAACACCCGTCTGTGTTTTTTTTTTAGCTGAACAGCTGTCTTTAAATCTACCCCTGTATCTGCCATCACCACAACCGTGGACAAGGCATTCCATAATTTAACAGACCTTACTGTTAAAAACTCTTTCCTCTGCTGAAGTCTAAACCTCCTTTCCTCTCATCTCAAGGGGTGTCCCCTGGTCACCTGATCAGGCCTTGGAATAAATAGCTCACTGCAGAGATCCTTGTATTGTCCTCTCATATACTTGTACATTGTGATAAGATCTCCTCTTAGTCGTCTTTCTCTAGAGTAAATAAACAAATTTGTCTAGTCATTCCTCATATGTCAAGTCCTCCATTCCCTTAATTAATTTTGTTGCTCTTTGCTGTATTCTACCTTTATAGTATATCCTTTTTAAGAACTGGTGCCCAAAACTGCACTGCATATTCGATGTGAGGTCTTACCAACAATTTGGCAAAAATGACAAAATTATGTTAGCCACGCTTGCTTCAATAATCTCTTTTTATGCAAGACAGGACTTTGTTTGCCTTTGTTACTGTTATTTTACACTGGTCACTATTTCCAAGTTTGTAGTTTACAGGGATTCCCAGGTCTTTCTCTAGCAACAAGTCCTCTAAAATGATTCCATTAAGTTCATAAGTAGCATTGGGAGCTTTTCTTCCCAAATGCATGACTATATTTTCCCACATTAAACTTAAAGGGGAACTTTCACCCCGCAATAACTAAATCTCCACTTACTGCTCACCTGGCGACTAGCTGCTTAGTAGCGCTAGTCGCCAGAAATCTTACCCGGTTCTCAAGATTTCGGCGTTTTACAGGAGCAGGAAGCACGGACGTCTCTTCACAGTGACGTCCGTGCGCCTGCGCTGTCAGTCCCTTGTCAGTCCCTTGTGCACCGTACGGTGCACAAGGGACTGACAAGGGACTGACAGTTCAGGCGCACGGACGTCACTGTGAAGAGACGTCCGTGCTTCCTGCTCCTGTAAAACGCCGAAATCTTGAGAACCGGGTAAGATTTCTGGCGACTAGCGCTACTAAGCAGCTAGTCGCCAGGTGAGCAGTAAGTGGAGATTTAGTTATTGCGGGGTGAAAGTTCCCCTTTAATATTCCATTTGGTTGCCCAATCTACCATTTTATGTAAATCCCTCTGTACAGAACAAATATTGTGTTCTGACTGCATATTTTAGTGTCATCTGCAAATATTGATATTTTGCTTTCTATATCTGTTTCCAGGTCATTTTTAAACATGTTTAAAAGCAGTGGACCAAGTACTGAACCCTGAGGTACTCCACTCTCAACTTTAACTGTATTGTTGAATTGCCCATTTACAAAAACATATTGCAAAGTTTATCCCCTAGTCCCAATGTAAATATTTTATACCCCAGCCTCCTGTGTGGCACTGTATCAAATGCCGTTACAAAATCTAGATATACTACATCAACTGCCTTACCATTATCTAGGTTGCTACTTACTTCTTACCCCTTTTTTTTTTTTTTTTAAATAATGGGTAGTGATGAGCGAGCACCCCAATGCTCGGGTGTTCGGGTGCTCTGACCGAGCACCCCCTGAGGCTCGAGTGCTCGGCCGAGCACCCGAGCCCCATTGAAGTCAATGGGAGGACTCGAGCATTACACCAGGCACCCCCTGCTCTGATGAGGGGAGGGTGCCTGGTCCATAGGAAAAGGGCAGAAAAGGATGGAAACACCACAGAAATGGTTCAGGGACAGCATAGGGAGGATGTCTGGATGCATCTTGGACTCCAACATCGCTGCTGGGAACGATCTTTCGCCCGTAGTACGCCATTTTTACAGACTGATCGTAAAACACACAAAAAGGAAAATAAAAACGACTTTAGGCGAAAAATTGTTACCAAACAATATTTGCTGTATATTTACTTGTATATCATCTGCAAATTCTCCCAAAAATTTCCTTGGTTTTCGGAAGTGAGGCCATGATTAAGAGGGAAACGTGCGCAGAGGCAAATTCTCCCAAAAATTTCCTTGATTTTCAGAACTGAGGCCATGATTAAGAGGGAAACGTGCGCAGAGGCAAATTCTCCCAAAAATTTCCTTGATTTTCAGAACTGAGGCCATGATTAAGAGGGAAACGTGCGCAGAGGCAAATTCTCCCAAAAATTTCCTTGATTTTCAGAACTGAGGCCATGATTAAGAGGGAAACGTGCGCAGAGGCAAATTCTCCCAAAAATTTCCTTGATTTTCAGAACTGAGGCCATGATTAAGAGGGAAACGTGCGCTGAGCTGACCATCTAAAACATTATGGGTGAGGGTCTGCTGCAGAGCTGACCATCCTAAACATTATATGCGAAGGCCCGCTAGTGAGCTGACGCTATAAAACATTATATGAGAGGGCCCGCTAGAGAGCTGACCCAATAAAACATTATATGAGAAGGCCCGCTGGTGAGCTGACCTATATAAAAATTGGCAAACAGGGCCCGCTGGTGAGCTGGCCCTATATAAAAATTATATCACAGGGCCCGCTGGTGAGCTGGCCCTATATAAAAATTATATCCCAGGGCATATGGAAGAGGAGGAGGAGGATGAGAAGATTAAGAGTCAACCATATACCCGTTTTTTGGGTGGAAGGGGTGAATGGGAATACAGAGTATTCACATCATTGTAAATAACATATATAAAGTGAGTTTATGTTCCCCCGCGGCTTTCCTCCAGTGGAGTGGAGAAGTCAGGGGAAATCCAGGCCTTGTTCATTTTTATAAGTGTCAACCTATCAGCATTGTCGGTGGAAAGGCGGATACGCTTATCTGTTATGATGCCACCAGCAGCACTAAATACCCGCTCAGACAGAACGCTGGCGGCAGGGCAGGCCAGCACCTCCAAGGCGTAGAGTGCCAGTTCATACCACGTGTCCAGCTTGGACACCCAGTAGTTGTAAGGCACAGAGGGATCATTGAGGACGCTGACACGGTCTGCTACGTACTCCTTCACCATCTTCCAAAACTTTTCCCTCCTTGTGACACTAGGCTGCGCATCAGGGTGAGGGTGCTGGCGGGGTGTCATGAAGGTGTCCCACGCCTTGGAGAGTGTTGCCCTGCCTTT
Source organism: Rhinophrynus dorsalis (assembly GCA_037306005.1). Lineage (NCBI taxonomy): Eukaryota > Metazoa > Chordata > Amphibia > Anura > Rhinophrynidae > Rhinophrynus > Rhinophrynus dorsalis. The sequence goes on along the minus strand of CM074719.1, from coordinate 428,830,616 downwards.
CTCGGAACTGCTGTGTGCTCCCCTTTTCTCCCCTTCTCTGTTGGCCAAGGTAGCACGTACTCTGCCGCCAGCGTTGTCAGATGGAAAATTTTGGAGCAATTTTTCAACAAGAACCTTCTGGTATTGCACCATTTTGCTTGTCCTCTCCACCGGAGGAATGAGAGATGAGAAATTCTCTTTGTAGCGGGGGTCCAGAAGGGTGAACACCCAGTAATCCGTGTTGTTTAAAATGCGTATAACGCGTGGGTCACGGGAAAGGCAGCCTAACATAAAGTCAGCCATGTGTGCCAGAGTACCAACAGTCAAGATTTCGCTGTCCTCACCAGGAGGATGACTCTCAATATCCTCATCCTCTACCTCCTCTTCTGCCCACCCACGCTGAAGAGATGGAACTAAAGTTCCATGGCTACCCTCTGTAGCGGAGGCAACCGTGTCTTCCTCCTCCCCCTCCTCCGCCTCCTCCAATTGTCGCTGAGAAGACGAAGTGAGGGTGCTCTGGCTATCACCTTGTGTAAGCTCTTCCTCCCCCATTTCCACCTCTTCCACATGCAAAGCGTCGGTTTTAATTGTGAGCAGCGAGCGTTTCAGTAGACACAGAAGTGGGATGGTTACACTGATAATAGCGTTATCGCCGCTCACCATCTGTGTCGATTCCTCAAAATTGCGTAAAACCTCGCAGAGGTCTGACATCCATTCCCACTCCTCACTTCTGATTACAGGAAGTTGAACGGAGAGGCGACGACCGTGTAACAGCTGGTACTCCACTACTGCCCTCTGCTGCTCACAAAGCCGGGCCAACATGTGGAAGGTGGAGTTCCAGCGCGTGCTCACGTCACACAGCAGCCGGTGAGCTGGCAATTGTAAGCGCTGCTGCAGCTTCAACAGGCCGGCCGAAGCTGTAGATGACTTACGGAAATGTGCACACACGCGGCGCACCTTGGTCAAGAGATCATGCACATTGGGGTAGGTTTTTAGAAATCGCTGAACCACTAAATTAAATACATGCGCTAGGCATGGTACGTGTGTGAGCTTGCCGAGCTCCAAAGCCGCCACCAAGTTACGCCCATTATCACACACAACCATGCCTGGTTGCAGGTTGAGTGGCGAGAGCCACTGCTCGGTCTGGTGACTAATCCCCTGCAACAGCTCTGAGGCCGTGTGCTGTTTGTCCCCAAGGCAGATCAGCTTCAGCACGGCCTGTTGACGCTTCCCCACTGCAGTGCTACACTGCTTCCAGCTACTGGCTGATGGGGGAGTGGCGCTGCGTGTAGAGAATTCGGAGGTGGAAACGGAGGAGGAGGAGCCAATAACGTAGGTGCTGGCGGAAACCCTGATGGAGGTAGGGCCCGCAATCCTCGGCGTGGGTAGCACCCGTGCCATCCCAGGGTCCGAGTCGCTCCCAGCCTCCACGACATTCACCCAGTGTGCCGTCAGGGAAATGTAGCGTCCCTGGCCACAAGCACTTGTCCATGTGTCAGTCGTTAAGTGGACCTTCCCAGTAACTGCCTTGGTCAGGGCACGGGTGATGTTACGGGACACATGGTGGTGTAATGCGGGGATGGCACACCGGGAAAAGTAGTGGCGGCTGGGGACCGCGTACCGAGGGACAGCTGCTGCCATCAGGCTGCGGAAGGACTCAGTGTCCACAAGCCTAAATGGCAGCATTTCGATGGCCAGTAATTTTGAAAGGTGTGAGGTTAGTGCTATGGCCTGTGGGTGGGTGGCTGGGTACTTTCTCTTGCGCTCAAATGCCTGGGGTAACGACATTTGGACGCTGTGCTGGGACAGGGAAGTGGATGTGGTCGCTGATGGTGCTTCAGATGGTACAGGTGCAGGGCGGGAGGTATGCGGGCCTGCGCCTTCGACAGGCGATTGGCCGGCACCGAAAACAGGGGAAGAGGAGGCAGTGGTGTGGCCTGCAGACACAGATGGGCGATCCAGGCGTTCCTCCCACTTACTACGGTGCTTGGATGCCATGTGTCGGATCATGCTGGTGGTGGTGAGGTTTCTAGTGTTCATGCCTCGGCTCATTCTGGTGTGGCACAGGTTGCAAACTACAATTCTTTTGTCGTCCGCACTTTCCTTAAAAAAACGCCATACCGCGGAACACCTACCCTTTGGCAAGGGAGATTTACGCAAGGGGGTGCTATGTGGAACATTTGCGGGCCGGTTTGGTGCGGTCCGCCTTCTTTCTGTAGCCACACCACTGCCTCTTCCAGCCTGTTGCGGTGCTGCAGATGGCTCACCCTCAGGACTGCTGTCATCGCTCGGCTCTACACCTTCCCAGGTGGGGTCAGTCACCTCATCGTCCACCAAGTCCTCCTCTACTTCCTCACTCTGATCATCCTCCTCAAGTCTTGATCCCACCACATACTCAGTCATTGACAACTGTATAACATTCTCCTCAACAAGGTCTTGAGACGGAAATAGTGGTTGATTTAATGGCAACTGTGTCTCATCATCATCATCATCATCCACTACTTCCTTTGACCTTAAATGCCGTTCACATCTGTCATCTTCTTGTGATTGGGTAGCCTCTAGAGGTTGTGAATCAGGGCACAAGATGTCATGTTCCTCTGCAAGCGTGCTTGGAGAGAGGGTCAAATGAAGGATTGGTGATGAGACGAGCTCCTCACTATATCCCAGTGTGGGATCACTTCTTTGACCAGACCGTGTATGGTGGGAGGAAGGATGATCAGAGTGAGGATTATTTTGACCAGACTCTTGGCTACTGAGAGTGGACTTGGTGGAAGACAGGGTGGTGCTTAACCGACTGGAAGCAGTATCAGCTGTCATCCAACCGACCACCTGTTCGCAGTGGTCGGACCTCGAGAGTGATGTCCTGCGACGCCCTGTAAAATTACACATGAAGCTAGGTATGGTGGATGTCTTTCTTTCTTGTGCTCTGGCACCAGGCACAGTTTCTCCGCGTCCTGACCCGCGCCCTGAACTATCAGGATCACGTCCACTTCCCCGTCCCTTTTTACCCGCCTTCTTCATCTTACACGAAATATGTGACTTTAATATTTGAGTTTGAAAACTTAACAGTATTTCTTACTATTCTGCAACTGTGCAGAGTACACAGAATAGGCTGCTAAACGGCGGTGATACACACTGAATGGAATATGTGACTTTAATATTTGAGTTTGAAAACTTAACAGTATTTCTTACTATTCTGCAACTGTGCAGAGTACACAGAATAGGCTGCTAAACGGCGGTGATACACACTGAATGGAATATGTGACTTTAATATTTGAGTTTGAAAACTTAACAGTATTTCTTACTATTCTGCAACTCTGCAGAGTACACAGAATAGGCTGCTAAACGGCGGTGACACACACTGAATGGAATATGTGACTTTAATATTTGAGTTTGAAAACTTAACAGTATTTCTTACTATTCTGCAACTGTGCAGAGTACACAGAATAGGCTGCTAAACGGCGGTGAAACACACTGAATGGAATATGTGACTTTAATATTTGAGTTTGAAAACTTAACAGTATTTCTTACTATTCTGCAACTGTGCAGAGTACACAGAATAGGCTGCTAAACGGCGGTGAAACACACTGAATGGAATATGTGACTTTAATATTTGAGTTTGAAAACTTAACAGTATTTCTTCCTATTCTGCAACTGTGCAGAGTACACAGAATAGGCTGCTAAACTGCGGTGACACACACTGAATGGAATATGTGACTTTAATATTTGAGTTTGAAAACTTAACAGTATTTCTTCCTATTCTGCAACTGTGCAGAGTACACAGAATAGGCTGCTAAACTGCGGTGATGAACACAGAATGGAATATGTGACTTTAATATTTGAGTTTGAAAACTTAACAGTATTTCTTCCTATTCTGCAACTGTGCAGAGTACACAGAATAGGCTGCTAAACTGCGGTGACACACACTGAATGGAATATGTGACTTTAATATTTGAGTTTGAAAACTTAACAGTATTTCTTACTATTCTGCAACTCTGCAGAGTACACAGAATAGGCTGCTAAACGGCGGTGACACACACTGAATGGAATATGTGACTTTAATATTTGAGTTTGAAAACTTAACAGTATTTCTTACTATTCTGCAACTCTGCACACTACACAGAATGTGTTGCTAAACTGCGGCGAAGCACACTGAATGGAATATGTGACTTTGATATTTTAGTTTGAAGACTTAACAGTATTTCTTCCTATTCTGCAACTGTGCAGAGTACACAGAATAGGCTGCTAAACTGCGGTGACACACACTGAATGGAATATGTGACTTTAATATTTGAGTTTGAAAACTTAACAGTATTTCTTCCTATTCTGCAACTGTGCAGAGTACACAGAATAGGCTGCTAAACTGCGGTGACGAACACAGAATGGAATATGTGACTTTAATATTTGAGTTTGAAAACTTAACAGTATTTCTTCCTATTCTGCAACTGTGCAGAGTACACAGAATAGGCTGCTAAACTGCGGTGACACACACTGAATGGAATATGTGACTTTAATATTTGAGTTTGAAAACTTAACAGTATTTCTTACTATTCTGCAACTCTGCAGAGTACACAGAATAGGCTGCTAAACGGCGGTGACACACACTGAATGGAATATGTGACTTTAATATTTGAGTTTGAAAACTTAACAGTATTTCTTACTATTCTGCAACTGTGCAGAGTACACAGAATAGGCTGCTAAACGGCGGTGACACACACTGAATGGAATATGTGACTTTAATATTTGAGTTTGAAAACTTAACAGTATTTCTTACTATTCTGCAACTGTGCAGAGTACACAGAATAGGCTGCTAAACGGCGGTGACACACACTGAATGGAATATGTGACTTTAATATTTGAGTTTGAAAACTTAATAGTATTTCTTACTATTCTGCAACTCTGCAGAGTACACAGAATAGGCTGCTAAACGGCGGTGACACACACTGAATGGAATATGTGACTTTAATATTTGAGTTTGAAAACTTAACAGTATTTCTTACTATTCTGCAACTCTGCACACTACACAGAATGTGCTGCTAAACTGCGGCGAAGCACACTGAATGGAATATGTGACTTTGATATTTTAGTTTGAAGACTTAACAGTATTTCTTCCTATTCTGCAACTCTGCACAGTACACAGAATGTGCTGCTAAACTGCGGCGAAGCACACTGAATGGAATATGTGACTTTGATATTTTAGTTTGAAGACTTAACAGTTTTTCTTCCTATTCTGCAACTCTGCACAGTACACAGAATAGGCTGCTAAACGGCGGTGACACACACTGAATGGAATATGTGACTTTAATATTTGAGTTTGAAAACTTAACAGTATTTCTTCCTATTCTGCAACTCTGCACAGTACACAGAATGTGCTGCTAAACTGCGGCGAAGCACACTGAATGGAATATGTGACTTTGATATTTTAGTTTGAAGACTTAACAGTATTTCTTCCTATTCTGCAACTCTGCACAGTACACAGAATGTGCTGCTAAACTGCGGCGACGCACACTGAATGAAATATGTGACTTTGATATTTTAGTTTGAAGACTTAACAGAATGTGCTCTAATCTGCAACTTTGCACACTAAACAGAATGTGCTCTAATCTGCAACTTTGCACACTAAACAGAATGTGCTCTAATCTGCAACTTTGCACACTAAACAGAATGTGCTCTAATCTGCAACTGTGCACACTAAACAGAATGTGCTCTAATCTGCAACTTTTCACACTAAACAGAATATTTTTTTTTTTTTTTTTTTTGTTTTTTTCCCCCCACACAAAATAACCTGCTGCCCCCACACACAGTAGTCCTAAAAAGGACTTTTGGTTCTTTTTTTTCACAATTTTGGTTTTTTTCCTCCCTACACTGCCTTTCCCTTCCTATCCTCAGCTCTCCCTGGCTAAGACTGAGCCGAACTCGATGGTCAGGTGCTATACAGCACCTGACCACGGGTTCTGGCCAGCCAATCAGTGTAATGCCAGCAGCCAACATGGCTGCTGGCATTACACCGATGTCAGAGCCTCCCTGCACGTTTATTGGCTGCGCAGCAGCCGCAAAACGTGCGGGGAGGAGACCCGAACATGGCGGGCGAGCACATACGGTACTCGTACGAGTACCGCCATGTGCCGAGCAGAGCGATGCTCGAGCCGATCCGAGCATCGGCCGAGCATGCTCGCTCAACACTAATAATGGGATTACGTCTGCTTTTCTTCATTCATAGGCCACTATGCCTGATGAAAATGAATCAATAAATATTGTGTGTGTGCGTGTATATGTGCTGGATATAATTAATCCATGACGTTCTATATCACTCACTTTCTGTTCTCACTGATCAACAGACACTAGATATTTTAATAAAAGTAACCATGGTCTTCAATAAAAGTATAACTCTCATTTAGAAGTGTCCCTAATATCAGGTGGCCTGATGAAATTTTAGGTCCTGATGCTTGGTGTTGTGAACTTCATCTTAAATTGTAAGCATCTTTGAAGGTCTAGCAATGTTTTATTATAAAAAAGTATGACGCTCAGTAATCACTAAGAGAAGCATTAGTTTATGCCCAGAATTGAGTGTGGCCAAGAAAGTTTATGGTGTCTAATAGATTAGCTCTATGCCAAAACTGCAATCTGTTTTTGCTCTTTAGTTAATAACTAATTAGCAGGAAGATGTTCCCGGAGCTTCTTATACCTTCTGACCTGAGCAGTGGCTGCTATTTGTTCCTGCATCCAAACATTACATTGTTACATCTGGTTCTGAATGTAAGAACATGATGTTTGACTGAAGAAACAAGAAGCAGCCACAACTCAATTGGCAATGCAATGAGTTGTTAAATAAAGTGCAGTAATAATGATATAAATTAATAATAATAATAATAACAGCATTAACCCCTTAAGGAACGAAGAGGTGTGCAACTCTACATTTATAATATAAATCAGGCATATTTTATGTATGTGATCTTTCGCATCAATTTTTTTCTAACTTGTCATATTTTTCTTCAGGTTTTTCCTTTGCAGTTATTTTTTGGGCTCTCAATTTTTATATATATAAAATAATAATGATAATGCAGAGCATAAAGCTTACAATTTCTCCTTGGTATCCATGTGTGCTGAATGCAAATTGACTGGATATAAACCAGACTGGTATCTAAAGTTCATAGACATTTTGACCCGGTTTATAAAAACAACCAGTCTTCAGCTATTGAGAGGTATTTGGATCTACCTCTTGTACAAAAAATTAAAAAGAAAATTAGCTCATTTTGTACTTTGATTCACTGATGAGAAGAAAAGAATGCCATGTTTTCCAGCCTACGGCCCTTTCATGTACAGCCGGGCATCCTTGCTAACTAGTGAAAAAAAAACACATAATGAGTCAGGCAGCATCATTCATAATAAGCAGCAAGCAATCCAACTCAGAAATCCGTTCTCACGCTATTTCCTGCAGAGTGACATTCTATGGATCCCTGCAAATATCTAAAGTTGGTGCTGTGTTTGAACATCCCTTTTTACCTTTAAAAGCCTCAGATCCTGCCCTTTGATTTGTGCTTTGATGCTACTTAGAAGTATTTAGACTGCAGTATCCAGGACAAATAGATGAATATGTATTTTTTTTTTTACAAACACAGATATGAAACATTCCTGCTGCATGCACCATAAAAGCACAAAGCTCAGAATTCTTCTCGTTTAGAGCTGTGCTTCACAAACATTGTTTATCTTATTCATATAGTGTGGATGACCTTGTTCTTTTAGAAAGCCAGCCCCTTCCTTTTATCATTCTTTATCACGGTGCCTGCTGAGGAAGGTTTTGTCTGCTACTACAAATGATCTTTTGTAAAGCAGGGTACATTCAACAGTCCCACTGTCCTGTCTTTCTCAATGCAAAATTCAGGTTCTTTGTGTTGGTAAATTAGAACACCTCTGGTCTAGGTATACACAGGGCCATATTCAGAAATCTAACCAGGTGCTGTTCTGGGAAAAACAACTGCACCATAGGGGACAAATAAAAGTTCTCAAAATGCCCATTGATTTAACTCTCTGAGTGCCAGAGGGGTATCCGACTCATTGTAAAGCAATATGCTAGTCACCTCTCTGGCACTCCAAGGGTTAAATGGGAGGGCTCTCCAACACGTTGCTTTGCAATGTGTTTCAGACCTTCTTAATATTGAAGGGGTTAAAGGACCCCTTCAATAAACTTCCTATATGCACTTGGTTTGATCCAGAATTTAGATTTCTTAATACGGCGCTCAATTTAAAGCTCTAACGGCCAAATTCAAGAATTCAAAGTGGTATACCAACTGCCCGAAAGGGGGGGGGTTTAAAAAATTCCCAAATTCACGTTCAATTAGTGGAACTTTTAATTCCCTCAAAACTAAAGAGGTTGCCTATGAATTACTTCGCAATATGGTAGTGACCTCTCTAGCGATCAAGGGGTTAACATCCTCATTAAATCTTTTTGGAAGTTTTATTTGTCCCCTATGGTGCAGTTGGTTTGCTCCAAAATGGCATCTCTTTATCTCAATGAAAACAGCTCAAACAGCTGCATTCTGGGAGTTATGATACAATTCGGGGGTGGGGGATGGCACAAATAAAGAAATGCCTAAAATGTCATTGATTTAAACAGTGAGGAAAAATATACACAGGTCGGTGCTGAACACAATAAAATGTGTGTATAAAGGGAAAAAAACTATGCATAATAATGTCAATGTGAAAATGTACATAAAATATACACAGGAAATATATATATGTAAGGGAATGTATTCATACATCAAATGAAGCAGGTCTGTCTGTGAGAAATGCTTTTGTGTATAAATTTATAAAGTCCATTGGCAATTTGTTCATGCCCAGATTTCATTGGTGTCTGTCTGTTCCCATCAAGACAAATGAGGTTTGGAGCAAAGAAGTGTTCATCTTTCTCCTACTGCTTGTTGTAAATGAAACCACTGATATTAAAGTGGATATATCATGCTAAGTTTAACTTTCACACAGAATTATAGTCTGTCTGTAAAATGTACTAGCTGTTTATTTTTTGTAAATAGTTTTTGAGAAATTAACTTTCATATTTTGGTGGCAATATATGTGAATTCGTTGTACAGTATGCTAAATTGTTCAGTTTGATAAAATGACTACTCGCTATGCTATTAGAAATGTGTGGTGGGCTCTGTCTAGATTCATACAGAGCACCGTTTGTGGACTCTGCCTAGATTCATACATAACACAGTGTGTGAGCCCTGCCTAGATTCATACATAACACAGCGTGTGAGCTCTGCCTAGATTCATACATAGCACCGTGCGTGGGCTCTGCCTAGATTCATACATGATAGAGACAGAGAGTTTCTGTCATATTATCATATTGTGAATTAACTTTTACGACAGTCCCTCTGGGATCATAAATACCTGGACTCAGAGGAAGAATGCAATTTAATTCACATCCTCTACCACTGACTGATCAAGGAATCTGCATCTGGACTAACATTCTTATCTGATTTCCATTATAAACAATGTAATGTGTACATTTTCATATTTATCTGTATAACATGCCTGAGAAAGAGACCTAAGAAGTCTTGAAAGCTTGCATTTTAAATCTGTTTAGTTAGCCAATAAAGGTATCAACTTTACAAAAATGTTTGCGTCCTGTATTTCTACGGCTAACACGGTACCAACTCTCATCTTCATACATAGAACAGTATGTGGGCTGTGCCTAAATTCATCCATAGCACCGTGTGTGCTCTGCCTAGATTCATACATAGCACCGTTTGTGTTAATATTGGGCCAGAATAATAAATAATTAGCATAAAGTTCCACGCTGTGTCATTAACAAAGATTCATAAAAATATCTCAGATTCCCATTGATTTAATGGAGCTTTTATCCCCTTGTATGCTATTAAGGCCATTTACTATGCAAATGTGGTAGAGACCTGTTTAGCATTCATGTTAAAAACCCCATTTAAATAATTCGGAAATCGTATTTACGGTGCAGTTGCTTTAGCTACATTGTCCAAAAGTCTCAGATGGATTTCAAATATAATTATTCTTTTTGGTGTTATTTTATCGGCACTGGCAGATTTGACAGTACCCCATAGTTATCTGCGAAATGTTTAATACATCTAGTTGTTTACAAAGTAATCTGTATAATATGACACTAGTGAGGCACATAGAGCAGCTTTGCTCACTAGTGGGATAAAGCTGGGCTGTAGCGACCAGGTGCTATTTATGTGAGCTGTAACAGACCAGACCGTGTACTAGTACTTAACTGCTCTCTGAACCCTGCAGTTATGTACCTTGTGTTTCCTAGTTCATAGGAGCAACCTGGCTCAACTAGTTGCTGTGTAAGCTGTAACTGACTACACACTGTACATAAAACTGAACTGCATTGTGCATCCCATAGTTATGTACTACCTGTACTTCCTAGGATCAAGTCGGGCAGCAGCATGACTGCTAGTGGCTCAGGTAGACGCTGTGTGAGCCGGACTGCATTGTGCATCCTGCAGTTACCTTTTATGGGCTCACTTGCCCCATAGGATCTGTGAGCGAGTTGGGCCTCAAAGAGAAAAGGAGCAAAACAAGTGCCCCTTAGAGAACAAATACAAAACCCGCATTGATTTAAATGGGATTTCTAACCTCTTGAATGCTATAGAGGCTCTAACACATTGCAAAGCAATGCAATGAAAACCTCTCTAGCATTAAATGGATTAAAATACCCATACAAATCAATAGCGGTTTTTTGCTTGTTACCTATGGTGCAGTTGCATTTTAAAAGTCCTATTGAAATCAACGTGAATTTTGTGTGTAATTATACAAATCTACACCAAGATGATGCAAATGCACCCACATTTAGAATCCGCAGCACATTTTCTACTGGCCTTGCAGATCCAAAGAACAGTAGATTTGCTATGATTGAAAGCTCAGTTAATCATACCTGAATCGAGTTAGCATACCTGCACTGAGTTATATGAACTCTGACAGACTAGTTACTCATCTCTCTCTTCCTGGGAAATACAACTATTGTATTCTGTGATATGAACATGGTGTGTCAAAATTCCTGCCAAATGCCCTTTAAAGATCTTCTGTGTAAATGACACTGCTGTTTTGTAAAACTTAAGTACAGATATTGATATTCTTGTGTGTGTTTATATATATATTTGCTTGCATGAGCTTTGACTTTGTGTTCCTCTTGAGTTCTGCATCCTCCATCCAGGACTGTGAGGCAGTTAGAATTCCAGAGTTGTATTTCATGAACACTATAACCTGAAAGGACTGCTCAGCTCTAGTTTTTTAGTCTAGAAGTTTAGTCAAATATTTGTAGTTTTTTTGTCTGTGTGTGTGTATATATATATATATATATATATATATAGAGAGAGAGAGAGAGAGAGAGAGATAACAGCACAAAAAACAGTAAGGAACAAAACAGAAATTGTACAAATATATTTTACCTCACAAACAAATGGGTTATACAGTGGTGAAGGTTTTATTAGCCTTCATTCTCTCAGTCTCTTTGGCAGATTAATCAATCATGAAAAGCATTAAAGCAAGAGAACATTTAGTCTACATATCACACCATTTCCTTCAGAAATCCGAGTTACCGCTTCCTACTTTTGGTTGGTTTTTGATTTTGAACCATCTAGGAATACATTTTTTTGTTATAAAATGAGTTAAGATTACAGCATGGAGATGGTAGTCAATTTCTTTCTTTTTGAGTTTAAAGAGATAGTAATGTTTGGATATAACGTTAAGATCAATTATGCATTATACATTTTTATAATGAATGGTACCTTTGTAAATGTCTATATCATTGCATTCTTCTTGCCATTTTATTTCCCCTCCCACCCCCTTTTCACTACATCACGCAGCGTCTCCTAAGATTTGAAAGACAGACTGGATGGATTGCAATGAGGGAGATTAGATTAATAAATAAGGCCCTTAATATACAAATGTAAGACCTTTTATTTTTTATGATAGCGTAGGAGACAAACTAGTCATATCCATAGTGTAGATGTTTTGCAGACTTGTTGGAATACATTCTGTACATTATGTATTAAATTAAATATTTAGCAATATAATTTAACCCCAGATATGGAAATTGAGGGACATTTGGCTTAACCTTTGACTGGCAGAACAGTCTGCAATTGGATCCCAAATTGTACCCAGCAACCGGCGGTCTGAGATATGTAAATGGTACAGTTCAAAGGTTATGGGTGACATGGATAATGGTTTAGATAGGTGTAAAGGTCATCAGTTGTGCAGGCCAGCTATAAGCTGTGAAGACATTCAGCACTGTGTTTGGCCTGTGGTGTGCTTCATAACATGCCAGGGGTTTGGTAACCTCAAGAATATTGTTACCATTACAAACTCAAAAGGAATAAGTTAATTGAACTGCAGTAGGTGAGATTGTCCATGCTGGCCATTGTCACTCAACCTGGCCATAATGTCTGACTGTGCAATGATGTTTATCTGATTGAGTTCATGAACATGAACTGAGGGGTCAAAGGATGGGGTGGGGGGCTCACAGTGCTAGAGGATCATCAGCTTTGGAGAAAGGCATTGTGCGGTCCCGTTCCCGTTACAAAATAGCACTACAGAGCCATTGGTACAACTTTGTCAACACAAACCATTTGAGATTGCTTGCATAACAAATATCCTATAACTATCCCAAGGCATATTACTGCTATCATCACACAGGACCTGTCAAAGAGAATAGTGCTGAGCCTGACACCATTACAAGAAGGCATAGAGATTTGTGTTGTTTATTGATGAACATGGTTCTGTTTAGAAATCACTATGGCTGGACAATGGTCTATGTAACATTCAATTTGACTGCTGGTCTGCTACCATTGTAATGTTATGGAGCATCAGATGCATACCACTGGTACACATTCTGGCTACTCTCAAAGCCTGCTGTAGACTTGGTTGTACAATCCATCATTGGACCATGTCGCTAGAAAATTCCTGGCACTCTACTGCAGCAGCCTGCCCACTCATTACATTGTAAACCTCCATGGCTTAGACATACTGCTGTGGCCCTTCACCTTTCCTAGACTTGTTTCCAATAGAGTTTGTGTCATCACACTACTTCTAGGTGATACATGGTGCTAGTGCTGCAGAAAATAGATTTTCAGGGTAGATTGAAAGATGGAGGAGGATAGCTCTAAGAGGAGAGGAGAGTTCAAGTGGTAAGGAGCAGAGAGTGAAAAAGGTTTGAGATGGGAGATGGGAGAGGGCAGAGGGTGAGGCTGAAGTAACAAGAAGGGCTTTGTGTGCTGAGCAAAGGAGGTCCCGGGAAGAGATGTAAGGAGGGGCAGCAGCTTGGAAAGCATTAAAGGTAAGAAGGAGGACTTTGTAGGGGATACAGTGCTGAATAGGGAGCCATGTGAGATATCTAAGAATAATGTGAGTGGGTTCTGTTTTAGGAGTGTGAGTTTAGGACAGACTGCATATGGGAAAGATAAGAAGCTGGGAGACCAGTTAGTAGTAGGTTGTAGTAATCTGCCACATGTATTTTTTCAGTGCTGATGATATGTTGATATGATATGGTTGATATCATATGTTGTCTTTTCACTACACCACGGTGAACATATTACCAATCCGTAGCCTTGCCTGTAACTTAATGCAAGAGGGGAAATCGAAATAGAATGGAGAGACTTCCACTTTACTACTGGAAAAGTCAGTTGCTTGGTTGTGAGACAAAGTCAGTAATCTTTAACCCCTTCAGAACTAGAGGGGTGCTCAACTAATGACCAGGCCAGCCTACTGCCTCATGAACCCCTCCCGTCAGTTGTCTGTATGGCCAGTACCAGAGAGACACTGGAGATAAAAGTGGCAGCCCTGCACTATACTGCCCTCATAGTTTGTGTGTGTGTGTGTGTGTGTGTGGCTATCACTTGCTTGGTACAATGCTCATGAGGAAATTAGATTTCCTCAACAGCTCGTGTTACTGTTCCTCATGCCTTTATGTATGTATAATGTGTCACTCTCCTCCCTGTTCTTCCTGCTCGCTGCCCTTTTTTAAGGATCAGCCTCATAGGCGTGCGCAGCCAATTGCATTAGGGTGTGCACCCAAAAGCACAAAAACACACTTGCGTTCGCGTATGTAATAAATATACACATACATATATATATATATATATATACACACACACATATATATATATGTGTATATGTATTACATACGCGAACGCACGTATATACACACACACACATATATATATATATATATATATATATATATATATATATATGTGTGTGTTTGTGTGCTAAATAAATGATTGCCCCCCATCTGCTCCATATTGCCCCCATCAGCTCCAACTTATCCCCCATCAAATCCATATTGCCCTCACATTGCCCCCATCAGCTCCAACTTGCCCTAACATTGGCCCCATAATCTCCACATTGCCCTCAGCTCCGACTTGCCCCATCAGCTCCATCTTGTCCCCATCAGCTCCAACTTGCCCTAACATTGCCCCCATCAGCTCTAACTTGCCCTCAACTCCAACTTGCTCCCATCAGCTCCAACTTGCCCTCACATTGCCCCCATCAGCTCCAGCTTGCCCTAACATTGCCCCCATCAGCTCCAACTTGCCCTAACATTGCCCCCATCAGCTCCAACTTGCACCAACATTGCCCCCATCAGCTCTAACTTGCCTTCATCTCCAACTTGCCCCCATCAGCTCCAACTTGCCCTCACATTGCCCCCATCAGCTCCAACTTGCCCTCAGCTCCAACTTGCCCCCATCAGCTCCAACTTGCCCCAACACTGCCCCCATCAGCTCTAACTTGCCCTCACATTGCCCCCATCAGCTCCAACTTGCCCTAACATTGCCCCCATCAGCTCCAACTTGCCCTCAGCTCCAACTTGCCCCCATCAGCTCTAACTTGCCCTCAACTCCAACTTGCCCCCATCAGCTCCAACTTGCCCTCACATTGCCCCCATCAGCTCCAACTTGCCCTAACATTGCCCCCATCAGCTCCAACTTGCCCCAACATTGCCCCCATCAGCTCTAACTTGCCTTCATCTCCAACTTGCCCCCATCAGCTCCAACTTGCCCTCACATTGCCCCCATCAGCTCCAACTTGCCCTAACATTGCCCCCATCAGCTCTAACTTGCCCTCAGCTCCAACTTGCCCTCACATTGCCCCCTTCAGCTCCAACCTGCCCCCATCATCTTCACATTGCCCCCTTCCATAATGCCCCTTCATCTGCACAATGCCTCATTCTTCTCCAAATTGTCCCTTCATCCCTTACCTTCAGTCCCTGGTGGTCTAGCGGCGTGTCATAAGAGAGCTCTGTGCCTCCTTCGGCACAAAGCTGAAGCTCCCGTGCGCTGCTCTCAGTAATGCAGAGCGCTGGGAGATGATGTCATCTCCCAGCGCTCTGTATTACTACAGAGCCTGGATCTCTCTGCGGTGACAGGGTCACCTAGACGCCGCGAGGGAGCGCTTGGTAGTGTAAATCAGCGCTCCCTCGCGGCAGATTTATTAAAAAAAAAAAATTCCAGCTTCCCTGGCCGGTGCGCACGGGGCCGATTAGGGTGTGCCTGGGCACACCCGGCACACCCCTTGCGCACGCCTATGATCAGCCTCCTCCCAGTCTTCTCCTTCCCAATCAAAGCCCACCCACTTTATAAAGCAAAACCATCATTTGGACACCCCCCAGAATTTTGTGGACCTCCAGAACCTTGGGGCAAGGAGGTTCCCATGTATGCAAATGGTATTATTACTTAGACCAGGGGTGGGCAACATTACCAAGGGTCATAACCACATGGGGGTTGCAGTTGTGACTGGGCCCAGCCTCCAAGTGGGTCCATCAGCTTTGCAAAATCCTGCAGCTCCCTAGATCAGAGATAACCAACCTTGTTACTCAAGAGCTATCAATAGTACGTGTCCATGAATGAGCACAGGTGGACTAATTAAAGTGACTGAGCCACTAATTAATCTAACTGTGCTCCAGCTGGGATATCTTGAAAACAAGCACTGTTGGTAGCTCTTGAAAACAAATGTTGGCTACCCATGTGCTAGAATAAGACCAATTTCTTATCTTTGTTAACAGCCACTGACATCACACACAGCTGCTGTCAGCCAGTAAGATAAGTGTCAGTGATCTCCTTCCTCACTGGCTAATGGGGGATAATGGGAATTGTACTACCACCCATGGTAAGGACTATATTTTCTGCCACGTGCACAGAACTATGGAGAAGTTCTGAGGGCAAAAACCATAGGAAAGAAATGTGAAAAAATTAGCTTTGATTTAATTGGGGCTATTACTGAATTCTAAAAGGTCTCCAAGACACGGCAAAGCAAGTGTTTAACCCTTTGAGTTTAACCCTCTGAGTGCCGGCAGGGCTTCCAATGCATTGCAAAGCAATGTGTGAACACTCCTGTGGCACTGAATGGGTTAAAGGAATGGTGATTTTTTATTTGTTCCCCATCAGAGCAGTGAGATTGTTCCTGAATTGCTCATGTGGCCCTTAATAAGTATACCTTCCATGTAGGAATCCATGTTGTTTTACAATGTATGCTACAATTGTAGGAAATAACATATTTTACGTTGTTAATTATTTTGTTTGCAGTAGATGTGTGCATAGCTAACACCTTTTATACCTTTTTATAACACCAGAAGCAATCCACAAAGCCATCTGTAAAATAAAGTAAATAACCATTACTATTCTCTTATTGCTGGTTTTGTTATCTTTACAAAAGAATCAAGTTTCTTAGAAGAATTCTTTTATTTAATAAAATGGTGAGTTGAGCTTGAAAATCTATGAAAAAAAAAATGATTTCTTGAGGCGCATGGTTCAAAGAAGAAAGCAGAGAATCACTTTTCATGTACTTCGATCCAGCTCAGGAAACTGCTTCTAAGAGACTACCCCTGAGTTACCCTCAGCAGGACTCGCCTCTTTAAAAAGCTAATCTAGAATACACAGTTAATAACATCAAAGGTTCACACTTTGAATAACTATTCCTTTATATTATTTGGTTCTTAAAGAATCCACAGAGGAAGGGACAGGTGGTAAAAGAGGAAGTGGGGCACATTTATAATGGTCACAGGGAGCAATTCTGGGATAAACCAGCTGTACCACAGAGATCAAATAAACATTCCCATTGCGTTAGATACCTCTCTGGCACTCAAAGAGTTAATTTCTCTTGATCGCTAAAGAGGTCTCCAGCACATTGTGAAGCAATTCATTGCTGACTTCTCTAGCATTCAAGTGTTTAAAAGGCATTTAACTTAGTGGGTAAGTTTGGTAATTGTCTTGTTCTCTGTGGAGCAGTTTGTTTGCAGCAGGATATTGCTCTGTTTCTGCTTTTATTTTATACTAGTGTAAAAGCCTGTGTACACGGGCCAAGGTCTGGTGAGGTAAAGGGGCCGGTCCTACTCTGCGTACTGCCTCCTCCTCACTGGTACCACACGCGATGCAGTCATGCGTAGTAGAGACTTCTCGAAAGCACAGAATGCTCCCAGTTTGGGCAGTCTCTACTGAGCATGACTGCATCGGACAAACATTATGGCCTTTTATATTATAGGATAGCCAATAAAGAGTTGAAATCAGTAGGTAAGAGAGAACACTGTAACATTAAAACCAGTTACATGCAGTTTAGGAGAATAAGTTATGCATTCAGAGCGCTCTAGCATTCAGGGGGTTAAAAGCCCCATTCACGTCTATAGGAATTTTTATTTATCCCCAGTGGTGCTGCCGGATTACCCCCAATTATTAATCTCTTTGTTAAATAAACAAACACACACACGCACATATATACATATATATGCACAAATATGCATATATATGCACATACATAAATCACATATATACACTCACATGTACAGTACACATACAGAAACACATGCATACACTCACGTTGACACATACACATCTAAATCATTTGTAAACATATTTGATACAGTGCCACACAGGCGACTAGCATATAAAATAGGGAAATTGTGCTTAGGGAATAACCTTTGAACTGGATAGAAAATTGTTTGAAGAATGGGGAACAGAGTGTCGTTTCGTTGGAAAATTCTCCAGTACAGTAAATATTGAGATCGCAGTACATCAAGGTCCAGTACTTGGTCCCTGCTTCTTAACATGTTTCTAAATTACCTGGAAATTGGTATTGAAAGAAAAATTTCAGTATTTGCAGATTACACTAAATTATTCAGGGTTATAAATTCAGAGCAGGATGTTTGTTCTCTAGAGAGGGATTTATGTACAATAACAAACTGGGTAAGCAAAGTAATATGAAATGTAAATGTAGGACAGTGTAATGTTATTTGAGACAACAAATCTTAATACTAATGAATAGTGTTGAGCGAGCATGCTCGGCCGATGCTCGGATCGGCTCGAGCATCGCTCTGCTCGGCACATGGCGGTACTCGTACGAGTACCGCATGTGCTCGCCCGCCATGTTCGGGTCTCCTCCCCGCACGTTTTGCGCCTGCTGCGCAGCCAATAAACGTGCAGGGAGGCTCTGACATCGGTGTAATGCCAGCAGCCATGTTGGCTGCTGGCATTACACTGATTGGCTGGCCAGAACCCGTGGTCAGGTGCTGTATAGCACCTGACCATCGAGTTCGGCTCAGTCTGAGCCAGGGAGAGCTGAGGATAGGAAGGGAAAGGCAGTGTAGGGAGGAAAAAAACAAAAATTGTGAAAAAAAAAGAACCAAAAGTCCTTTTTAGGACTACTGTGTGTGGGGGCAGCAGGTTATTTGGTGTGGGGGGAAAAAAACAAAAAAAAAAAAAAAAAAATATATATATTCTGTTTAGTGTGCAAAGTTGCAGATTAGAGCACATTCTGTTTAGTGTGCACAGTTGCAGATTAGAGCACATTCTGTTTAGTGTGCAAAGTTGCAGATTAGAGCACATTCTGTTTAGTGTGCAAAGTTGCAGATTAGAGCACATTCTGTTTAGTGTGCAAAGTTGCAGATTAGAGCACATTCTGTTAAGTCTTCAAACTAAAATATCAAAGTCACGTATTCCATTCAGTGTGCGTCGCCGCAGTTTAGCAGCACATTCTGAGTACTGTGCAGAGTTGCAGAATAGGAAGAAATACTGTTAAGTCTTCAAACTAAAATATCAAAGTCACATATTCCATTCAGTGTGCTTCGCCGCAGTTTAGCAGCACATTCTGTGTACTGTGCAGAGTTGCAGAATAGGAAGAAATACTGTTAAGTCTTCAAACTCAAATATCAAAGTCACATATTCCATTCAGTGTGCTTCGCCGCAGTTTAGCAGCACATTCTGTGTACTGTGCAGAGTTGCAGAATAGGAAGAAATACTGTTAAGTCTTCAAACTAAAATATCAAAGTCACATATTCCATTCAGTGTGCTTCGCCGCAGTGTAGCAGCACATTCTGTGTACTGTGCAGAGTTGCAGAATAGGAAGAAATACTGTTAAGTCTTCAAACTAAAATATCAAAGTCACATATTCCATTCAGTGTGCTTCGCCGCAGTTTAGCAGCACATTCTGTGTACTGTGCAGAGTTGCAGAATAGGAAGAAATACTGTTAAGTCTTCAAACTAAAATATCAAAGTCACATATTCCATTCAGTGTGCTTCGCCGCAGTGTAGCAGCACATTCTGTGTACTGTGCAGAGTTGCAGAATAGGAAGAAATACTGTTAAGTCTTCAAACTAAAATATCAAAGTCACATATTCCATTCAGTGTGCTTCGCCGCAGTTTAGCAGCACATTCTGTGTACTGTGCAGAGTTGCAGAATAGGAAGAAATACTGTTAAGTCTTCAAACTAAAATATCAAAGTCACATATTCCATTCAGTGTGCTTCGCCGCAGTGTAGCAGCACATTCTGTGTACTGTGCAGAGTTGCAGAATAGGAAGAAATACTGTTAAGTCTTCAAACTAAAATATCAAAGTCACATATTCCATTCAGTGTCTTTCACCGCCGTTTAACAGCCTATTCTGTGTACTCTGCAGAGTTGCAGAATTATAAGAAATACTGTTAAGTTTTCAAACTCAAATATTAAAGTCACATATTCCATTCAGTGTCTTTCACCGCCGTTTAACAGCCTATTCTGTGTACTCTGTACAGTTGCAGAATTATAAGAAATACTGTTAAGTTTTCAAACTCAAATATTAAAGTCACATATTCCATTCAGTGTCTTTCACCGCCGTTTAACAGCCTATTCTGTGTACTCTGTACAGTTCCAGAATTATAAGAAATACTGTTAAGTTTTCAAACTCAAATATTAAAGTCACATATTCCATTCAGTGTCTTTCACCGCCGTTTAACAGCCTATTCTGTGTACTCTGTACAGTTCCAGAATTATAAGAAATACTGTTAATTTTTCAAACTCAAATATTAAAGTCACATATTCCATTCAGTGTCTTTCACCGCCGTTTAACAGCCTATTCTGTGTACTCTGTACAGTTCCAGAATTATAAGAAATACTGTTAAGTTTTCAAACTCAAATATTAAAGTCACATATTCCATTCAGTGTGTTTCAACGCCGTTTAACAGCCTATTCTGTGTACTCTGCAGAGTTGCAGAATTATAAGAAATACTGTTAAGTTTTCAAACTCAAATATTAAAGTCACATATTCCATTCAGTGTCTTTCACCGCCGTTTAACAGCCTATTCTGTGTACTCTGTACAGTTGCAGAATTATAAGAAATACTGTTAAGTTTTCAAACTCAAATATTAAAGTCACATATTCCATTCAGTGTGTGTCACCGCCGTTTAACAGCCTATTCTGTGTACTCTGTACAGTTCCAGAATTATAAGAAATACTGTTAAGTTTTCAAACTCAAATATTAAAGTCACATATTCCATTCAGTGTGTTTCAACGCCGTTTAACAGCCTATTCTGTGTACTCTGCAGAGTTGCAGAATTATAAGAAATACTGTTAAGTTTTCAAACTCAAATATTAAAGTCACATATTCCATTCAGTGTCTTTCACCGCCGTTTAACAGCCTATTCTGTGTACTCTGTACAGTTCCAGAATTATAAGAAATACTGTTAAGTTTTCAAACTCAAATATTAAAGTCACATATTCCATTCAGTGTGTTTCAACGCCGTTTAACAGCCTATTCTGTGTACTCTGCAGAGTTGCAGAATAGTAAGAAATACTGTTAAGTTTTCAAACTCAAATATTAAAGTCACATATTCCATTCAGTGTCTTTCACCGCCGTTTAACAGCCTATTCTGTGTACTCTGTACAGTTCCAGAATTATAAGAAATACTGTTAAGTTTTCAAACTCAAATATTAAAGTCACATATTCCATTCAGTGTGTTTCAACGCCGTTTAACAGCCTATTCTGTGTACTCTGCAGAGTTGCAGAATAGTAAGAAATACTGTTAAGTTTTCAAACTCAAATATTAAAGTCACATATTCCATTCAGTGTGTGTCACCGCAGTTTAGCAGCCTATTCTGTGTACTCTGCAGAGTTGCAGAATAGTAAGAAATACTGTTAATTTTTCAAACTCAAATATTAAAGTCACTTATTCCATTCAGTGTGTGTCACCGCAGTTTAGCAGCCTATTCTGTGTACTCTGCAGAGTTGCAGAATAGTAAGAAATACTGTTAAGTTTTCAAACTCATATATATTAAAGTCATATATATCGTGTAAGATGAAGAAGGCGGGTAAAAAGGGACGGGGAAGTGGACGTGATCCTGAAAGTTCAGGGCGCGGGTCAGGACGCGGAGAAACTGTGCCTGGTGCCAGAGCACAAGAAAGAAAGACATCCACCATACCTAGCTTCATGTCTGATTTCACAGGGCGTCGCAGGACATCACTCTCGAGGTCCGACCAGTGCGAACAGGTGGTCGGTTGGATGACAGCTGATACTGCTTCCAGTCGGTTAAGCACCACCCTGTCTTCCACCAAGTCCACTCTCAGTAGCCAAGAGTCTGGTCAACATAATCCTCACTCTGATCATCCTTCCTCCCACCATACACGGTCTGGTCAAAGAAGTGATCCCACACTGGGATATAGTGATGAGCTCGTCTCATCACCAATCCTTCATTTGACCCTCTCTCCAAGCACGCTTGCAGAGGAACATGACATCTTGTGCCCTGATTCACAACCTCTAGAGGCTACCCAATCACAAGAAGATGACAGATGTGAACGGCATTTAAGGTCAAAGGAAGTAGTGGATGATGATGATGATGATGATGAGACACAGTTGCCATTAAATCAACCACTATTTCCGTCTCAAGACCTTGTTGAGGAGAATGTTATACAGTTGTCAATGACTGAGTATGTGGTGGGATCAAGACTTGAGGAGGATGATCAGAGTGAGGAAGTGGAGGAGGACTTGGTGGACGATGAGGTGACTGACCCCACCTGGGAAGGTGTAGAGCCGAGCGATGACAGCAGTCCTGAGGGTGAGCCATCTGCAGCACCGCAACAGGCTGGAAGAGGCAGTGGTGTGGCTACAGAAAGAAGGCGGACCGCACCAAACCGGCCCGCAAATGTTCCACGGAGCACCCCCTTGCGTAAATCTACCTTGCCAAGGGGTAGGTGTTCCGCGGTATGGCGTTTTTTTAAGGAAAGTGCGGACGACAAAAGAATTGTAGTTTGCAACCTGTGCCACACCAGAATGAGCCGAGGCATGAACACTAGAAACCTCACCACCACCAGCATGATCCGACACATGGCATCCAAGCACCGTAGTAAGTGGGAGGAACGCCTGGATCGCCCATCTGTGTCTGCAGGCCACACCACTGCCTCCTCTTCCCCTGTTTTCGGTGCCGGCCAATCGCCTGTCGAAGGCGCAGGCCCGCATACCTCCCGCCCTGCACCTGTACCATCTGAAGCACCATCAGCGACCACATCCACTTCCCTGTCCCAGCACAGCGTCCAAATGTCGTTACCCCAGGCATTTGAGCGCAAGAGAAAGTACCCAGCCACCCACCCACAGGCCATAGCACTAACCTCACACCTTTCAAAATTACTGGCCATCGAAATGCTGCCATTTAGGCTTGTGGACACTGAGTCCTTCCGCAGCCTGATGGCAGCAGCTGTCCCTCGGTACGCGGTCCCCAGCCGCCACTACTTTTCCCGGTGTGCCATCCCCGCATTACACCACCATGTGTCCCGTAACATCACCCGTGCCCTGACCAACGCAGTTACTGGGAAGGTCCACTTAACGACTGACACATGGACAAGTGCTTGTGGCCAGGGACGCTACATTTCCCTGACGGCACACTGGGTGAATGTCGTGGAGGCTGGGAGCGACTCGGACCCTGGGATGGCACGGGTGCTACCCACGCCGAGGATTGCGGGCCCTACCTCCATCAGGGTTTCCACCAGCACCTACGTTATTGGCTCCTCCTCCTCCGTTTCCACCTCCGAATTCTCTACACACACCGCCACTCCCCCATCAGCCAGTAGCTGGAAGCAGTGTAGCACTGCAGTGGGGAAGCGTCAACAGGCCGTGCTGAAGCTGATCTGCCTTGGGGACAAACAGCACACGGCCTCAGAGCTGTTGCAGGGGATTAGTCACCAGACCGAGCAGTGGCTCTCGCCACTCAACCTGCAACCAGGCATGGTTGTGTGTGATAATGGGCGTAACTTGGTGGCGGCTTTGGAGCTCGGCAAGCTCACACACGTACCATGCCTAGCGCATGTATTTAATTTAGTGGTGCAGCGATTTCTAAAAACCTACCCCAATGTGCATGATCTCTTGACCAAGGTGCGCCGCGTGTGTGCACATTTCCGTAAGTCATCTACAGCTTCGGCCGGCCTGTTGAAGCTGCAGCAGCGCTTACAATTGCCAGCTCACCGGCTGCTGTGTGACGTGAGCACGCGCTGGAACTCCACCTTCCACATGTTGGCCCGGCTTTGTGAGCAGCAGAGGGCAGTAGTGGAGTACCAGCTGTTACACGGTCGTCGCCTCTCCGTTCAACTTCCTGTAATCAGAAGTGAGGAGTGGGAATGGATGTCAGACCTCTGCGAGGTTTTACGCAATTTTGAGGAATCGACACAGATGGTGAGCGGCGATAACGCTATTATCAGTGTAACCATCCCACTTCTGTGTCTACTGAAACGCTCGCTGCTCACAATTAAAACCGACGCTTTGCATGTGGAAGAGGTGGAAATGGGGGAGGAAGAGCTTACACAAGGTGATAGCCAGAGCACCCTCACTTCGTCTTCTCAGCGACAATTGGAGGAGGCGGAGGAGGAGGAGGAGGAGGAGGAGGAAGACACGGTTGCCTCCGCTACAGAGGGTAGCCATGGAACTTTAGTTCCATCTCTTCAGCGTGGGTGGGCAGAAGAGGAGGAAGAGGATGAGGATATTGAGAGTCAGCCTCCTGGTGAGGACAGCGAAATCTTGACTGTTGGTACTCTGGCACACATGGCTGACTTTATGTTAGGCTGCCTTTCCCGTGACCCACGCGTTGTACGCATTTTAGACAACACGGATTACTGGGTGTTCACCCTTCTGGACCCCCGCTACAAAGAGAATTTCTCATCTCTCATTCCTCCGGTGGAGAGGACAAGCAAAATGGTGCAATACCAGAAGGTTCTTGTTGAAAAATTGCTCCAAAATTTTCCATCTGACAACGCTGGCGGCAGAGTACGTGCTACCTTGGCCAACCGAGAAGGGGAGAAAAGGGGAGCACACAGCAGTTCCGACAAAGGCAGGGCAACACTCTCCAAGGCGTGGGACACCTTCATGACACCCCGCCAGCACCCTCACCCTGATGCGCAGCCTAGTGTCACAAGGAGGGAAAAGTTTTGGAAGATGGTGAAGGAGTACGTAGCAGACCGTGTCAGCGTCCTCAATGATCCCTCTGTGCCTTACAACTACTGGGTGTCCAAGCTGGACACGTGGTATGAACTGGCACTCTACGCCTTGGAGGTGCTGGCCTGCCCTGCCGCCAGCGTTCTGTCTGAGCGGGTATTTAGTGCTGCTGGTGGCATCATAACAGATAAGCGTATCCGCCTTTCCACCGACAATGCTGATAGGTTGACACTTATAAAAATGAACAAGGCCTGGATTTCCCCTGACTTCTCCACTCCACTGGAGGAAAGCCCCGGGGGAACATAAACTCACTTTATATATGTTATTTACAATGATGGGAATACTCTGTATTCCCATTCACCCCTTCCACCCCAAAAACGGGTATATGGTTGACTCTTAATGTTCTCATCCTCCTCCTCCTCTTCCATATGCCCTGGGATATAATTTTTATATAGGGCCAGCTCACCAGCGTGCCCTGGGATATAATTTTTATATAGGGCCAGCTCACCAGCGGGCCCTGTGATATAATTTTTATATAGGGCCAGCTCACCAGCGGGCCCTGTTTGCCAATTTTTATATAGGTCAGCTCACCAGCGGGCCTTCTCATATAATGTTTTATTGGGTCAGCTCTCTAGCGGGCCCTCTCATATAATGTTTTATAGCGTCAGCTCACTAGCGGGCCTTCGCATATAATGTTTAGGATGGTCAGCTCTGCAGCAGACCCTCACCCATAATGTTTTAGATGGTCAGCTCAGCGCACGTTTCCCTCTTAATCATGGCCTCAGTTCTGAAAATCAAGGAAATTTTTGGGAGAATTTGCCTCTGCGCACGTTTCCCTCTTAATCATGGCCTCAGTTCTGAAAATCAAGGAAATTTTTGGGAGAATTTGCCTCTGCGCACGTTTCCCTCTTAATCATGGCCTCAGTTCTGAAAATCAAGGAAATTTTTGGGATAATTTGCCTCTGCGCACGTTTCCCTCTTAATCATGGCCTCAGTTCTGAAAATCAAGGAAATTTTTGGGAGAATTTGCCTCTGCGCACGTTTCCCTCTTAATCATGGCCTCAGTTCTGAAAATCAAGGAAATTTTTGGGAGAATTTGCCTCTGCGCACGTTTCCCTCTTAATCATGGCCTCACTTCAGAAAATCGATGAAATTTTTGGGAGAATTTGCAGATGATATACAAGTAAATATACAGCAAATACTGTTTGGTAACAATTTTTCGCCTAAAGTCGTTTTTATTTTCCTTTTTGTGTGTTTTACGGTCAGTCTGTAAAAATGGCGTACTACGGGCGAAAGATCGTTCCCAGCAGCGATGTTGGAGTCCAAGGTGCATCCAGACATCCTCCCTATGCTGTCCCTGAACCATTTCTGTAGTGTTTCCATCTTTTTCTGCCCTTTTCCTATGGACCAGGCACCCTCCCCTCATCAGAGCAGGGGGTGCCTGGTGTAATGCTCGAGTCCTCCCATTGACTTCAATGGGGCTCGGGTGCTCGGCCGAGCACTCGAGCCTCAGGGGGTGCTCGGTCAGAGCACCCGAACATCCGAGCATTGGGGTGCTCGCTCATCACTACTAATGAACTTAATGGAATGATTCTAGGAGACTGGTTGCTAGAGAAAGATCAGTGAAACTGTGGATTTGGAAATAATGATCATTGTCAAACAGCAGTACAAATGCAAACAGTCCTGGCTTGCTTAAAAAGGGGTATTGAAGCAAGAGTGGATAACATCATTTTACCACTGAACAAAGCAATGGTATGAAATCACCTCAAATATGCAGTACAATTTTGGACACCAGTTCTGGAAAAAGGATATTCTAGAGCTGGAGAGAGTACAGAGAAGAACAACAAAATTAAGGGAATGGTAGACTTAAAATATGAAAAGCTTCTAGAAAAATTTGGTTTATTTACTGTAGACAAAATGACACCTAACAGAGGATCTTTATTGTATCAGATGATGCGAGGTTAATACAAGGATCTCTCTATCTTTTTATTCCTAGGTCTGGAATGATCTGGAAGTGGGAATTGAAAGTAGTGTTTCAGTCTTTGCTGATGACACTAAGCTATGTTATGAAATACATACAGAGCTGGATGTTTTTTTCTCTGCAGGAGGATTTAGATAAACAGAGTGAATGGACAGTAAAGTGGCAGATGACATTTAATGTAGATAAATGTAAGGTTATGCACTTGGGCTATAGAAACAAACTTGCTACATATACGCTAAATGGGAAACAACTTGGAGAATCCTCATTAGAGAAAGATTTAGGAGTGCTGATTATAGACTTCACAGCAGTGTGCAGAGTCACTCAGGTGCTGCAAGAGCAAATAGGGTACTAGCCTGCATAAAAAGAGGTGTAGATGCAAGAGATGCTAATATTATCCTACCTCTATAAATCCTTGGTTAGGCCTCATCTAGAATATGTAGTACAATTCTGGGCGCCAGCTCTAAAAAAAAGACATTGTTGAACTGGAAAAGATGCAGAGACGTGCAACAAAACTCATAAAGGGATTGGAGGATCTGAGTTATAAAGAGAGACTAGCCAAACTGGGGTTTGTTTACATTAGAGAAGAGACATCTAAGGGGTGTTGAAAGGTGCTTTCAACTAAAACAAAGGCAAGGATTCTTTACAGTACGGGCAGTTAAGCTATGGAATTCTTTGCCTCGGCATGTTGTACTTGCAGATAATGCAACTGCTCAGTGGCATATCTATAGGGCCCGTGCACTCCAGGGGCTCGGCCGTCCTCTGCGACCCCTCTGCCTGACACCTGCAATCTCCTTCCGGAGCTCTAGTAATGCAGAGCGCTGGGAGATGACATCATCTCCCAGTGCTCTGCATTACTAAGAGGACCTCACGGGAGCTCCAGGTAGGAAGTAGGAGATGGGGGCATTGTGTAGATTGAGGGGCATTGTGGAGGGGGTCAATGTGGTCGAGGGAGGCCAATGTAGTGGTGGGGGGGCGTGGCACTTCTTGCACCAGGGCCTGGAGGCGTCTAGTTACGCCTCTGCAACTGCTTTCAAAGAAGCAATTGATGCCTATCTAGCACAGAACAATATTGAAAATGATGACAGCTGGCTACAAAGCAGATAGGATGTTGGTCCAGGTAACTATCTGACTGCCATTTGGAGTCCATAAGGAATTTTTTTTACCCACTTGGGGCTAAATTAGAAATTGCTCCAGAGGGTTTTTTTTTGTTGTTTTTGCCTTCCTCTGGATCAACAGGGGTGTTTTTAGCATGGGCTGTCCTTGATGGACACGTCTTTTTTCAGCCTCATCAACTATGATACTATGTTACATGCACACCACACACACACACCACACACACATATACACACTCGCACACTTTATTGTGCATTTGTTTTTATACATAGAAATAATTAGTTAATTGTACAGAGTGGAGGAAGTAATGCTCTCCCCTTTGCACTCAAAAGGCTAAATAAATTATTAAACTAGTAAAACTACTAAAAGAAACCCAATTAATTGCTAACATTATACCACACTGCTTATTTAGTTTTCACTGCCATTGCTGAATATGTACAGTAATTCAGGTGCCCCTAGGCATGACATCTTATAGGAAAGGTTTCCATTCACAGTTTGGGAACATAAGATCATTACATCAGTTACAGGGGCAGATAGTGCTTCTTATACCAGATAACATTTCTTCACTCTTAGTGTTTTTTTTTTTAACATTCTGTAATTCTTTATTGTATCCTATTATTGTTTCTTTATTTAAAGATTACCAACATATTCTGCAGAATGTACAATGACATACAGAATCTGATTGAAATAAATGGTAGTAAGGATCCTTGTGTAAAAAAAACGCATGCACGCACACACACGTGAATGTTGTATGGGTAATAAATGGGTGCTGTGTGGTTGTCATGTGGTGGATGGGGGAAATGTCATAAATATACCGTAGAAGACAACATAAGGTCGTTTCTGTTAGGCTAAGCCTGGCTCCTATATTTTTGGAATGGCTATTACACTGAAACATGTTAATGCAGGAAACAGGTGATTTTGAAAGTTTGAAAATCACCAACTCATTTTAAATTGTTATTTCTACTTCATATGTTAATTTGTGGCTGCCACATTGTTGTATGGCCTGCACTGCCCAACTGAAAGGTGAAATGTGCTAGTAATAATGGAGAACTGTAGAACATATAAGAGGGCATGACACATCCAAGTATCAAATAGATCCTTGCAAAGCTGCTATTCACTCCATCATGCTTACCGGCAAACACATGGAGCGTTGTCTTTGCATACCCTTCTGGCACTTAATGGGTTAATATGGTAGTTAAGGTGGATGAAATGTAGCAGTGAAACCTTTGATTCTGAAAAGCGGGGGTAATCTGTACTGGGGCAGGTGCATGTTTATAATGTAATAATTCTGAGCAGCACTGTGGCACTGAAAGCCTAAAGAGAGCCCTTGTTAGCAATGCATCTGCAGTGATTTCAACATGAGTGCAATGAGGTGCTATTGTGCCCTGCCCATTCATAAAAATGGAAGTGAGGGAGGGAAGAGGTGTGTGGCAGTGAGGAAGGAAGGCCAACAGGGATGCAATTGGGAGTGAGTCAGGGAAGATGCTTAGAGGCAAATAGGAGTGATAGTCTGAAAATTCGAGGAGTGAGTGAGGGAGGAAGAGATGCAGAGTGGTGAATGTGAAAGAGGGATAAAGACACACGCAGCAGCGAATATCTGGAAGGGAGAAGTCCAGAGAGAGGCAAATGTGTGAGACACGGATGGAGAATTTCAGTCACTTGGTACTATTCTCTCATAAATATTTACTCACACATTCATATCATACTATACCGCCTTCCCCCTGTCTGCCCTCCATCCAATATCACCTTCTCACCTGTCTGCACTCCCTTCTAGTATTGCCTTCTCCCATGTCCTCCCTCTCTCCTATTCTCACCTTCTCCCATCTTTGGCATTCCCATTTGCACCATTGTCTTCTACTCACACATTCATACCATACTATACCTCCACTTTAAATGGGGACACACCTAAAATATGGATCTTGCAGGGCTGCACAGAGATCAAAATAGACCTGTAATATACACCTCCCTTCCACTCCTCTCCATGTCCTCCCTCCCTTTTGCCGCATTCTTCCCTGTCCACCCTCCCATTTGCTGTGTTCTCCCCTGTCTGCCCTCCCTCCCGTTATCACATTTCCCCTGTCTGCCCGCCATCCAATATCACCTTCACATCTGTCTGCACTCCCTCCAAGTATTGCCGTCTTCCACCTCCACCCTCCATCCCTTTATCACCTTCTCCCATCTCTGCCATTTCCATTTGCACCACTGTCTTCTCTCCTCTCTGCCCTCCCTTCCATTTGCACCATCACCTTCTCCCCTTTATACTCTCCCTTCCTTAAGCACAATCCCTTTCTTACCTGTCCAGTAAGCACCAGCAACTTCTCCCCAGTTCACTTTCCCTGCTCAAATGTTCCCTGGGGTCATTTGTTTTTTTGGGTACCTTTGTAAATTGTGCATTTTATGGGTGCGCTGGCCCTTTAAGAATGGTTCTCGAGCTGCCTCCATCTTTACTCCATTGACTTCTATGGGTGGACTTCATTGGGACATATCTCTGCAACTCTTTGACATAAAGAGGTCAGAGTGGGCACTTTTTTCTAGTCTCCTCAAACCCTTTCATCCGGTTTTTGGGGGTCTGTGGCGATTTTGCAGATGGAGTTGTAGGGGTTGCTAGGCAACAGCAAAGGAGAAGACTAAGTTTCCCAGAATGCCCTTTTCACGGGCTTTCTTCTAATTGGCTGCATGTCTTACAGTTGTCATTTTGCTTCTTTCTTGCTTAGCCTATGCAGAGGTAGACTCTCCTTGCTCTTCTTCTCCAGATAAACCCTTTGCCTGCCAGATAAGTAACTTTGTGGGCTTTCTAGGGTGAACTATTAGTCTGGAGAACTGTTACTAGAGATTTCTGCTAGTCTCAGACTCTTCTCCTGTCAGGATGTCTGAATCTAAGGGACATGGGGCTAGACCTTGATGTTAACTCAAATGCTCTCTAAGCATCCCACCATGGTGAGGAAACTGTCTTTTTCATCCCTCCCCCACCAAACAGATACACAAAGGCCACAAGTTTTGCAGGCCTCACATTCGAGCCCTCCCCACCAAGCCTAGACAGCAGTAGTAGCCCAAGTCAGCTTCCGCATGACTCGCGGAATCCTGGTCCACTGGTCCCTGTAGGTGGGGTGTCTTTGTCTTTTTTGAGACACCTGGGAATCCTCAGTTGCAGACCAGTGGGTTTTGCATGTAATCTCAGAAGGGTACCAAATAGTCTTCAGGTCCCTTTCTCCTTTTTGCTTCTTCTTGTCCAGGGGACCAAAGATGCTGTAAAAGGCAAGACTATTTCAGGAGGCAGTGAACTCCCTGCTGGAAAGCAAAGTTTTGATTCCTGTACCTCCCCAGGAGCAAGGTTAAGGTTTTTATTCCAACTGCAGACATAAAGTTTTCCCAGACTGACGTTGATTTAAGGATTACAAACTTTTCTGGTCATTAAAGGTTTAACCTTTTGAGTGCCAGAGGGGAACGCAATGCATTGATACTGCATGTGCTAAGCAATGCCTTGCATACTTCTACTTCATTCAAAGGGTTAATTAGGTTCATATATTCTGTCTGATTCAGACTGAAAAATCTGCCATCAGCTGTCATGTCTGTCCTCTATGAACATGGCATCTAGGGCTGATTGGTTTACTATGGAAATGTTACCAATGCAACTGTGCATCAAAATAGTGTTGACAATGTGGCAGGAATCAAAATGGTGCACAAAATATATAGGCTTCTCCATTTCAAATGGATTTCGGACTGATTGTTAATGTTATCGCTTGAACAAAAACGGAAGGGCAAAATTCATAGAGGACCATTCAAATTTTTTGGCCATACTAAGGTACAGGAGGGTACTAGTAAAAGGTGTTACATTCCCTTTAAAATGGAATTAACACCTTAAAGCGGAACTACCACCCCTTAGAAACATGGACCAAAAAAATTACCCATCTGGCGACTAGCTGCTCAGTAGCGCTAGTCGCCAGAATTATTACTGCGTTCATGAGATTTATAGACTGCTCCAGGAATGACAGGCAGTAGAGAGTGCAGGCATCTTTCCATAGTGAAATCTGTGTGTCTGTGCTGTCAGTCCCAGCTGGCTCTAGGAGGTGTTGCTAGGAGCCGTTCGGCTCCAAAAGGGACTGACAGTGCAGGCGCGCAGACGTCACTATAGAAAGATGTCTGTGCAGTTTCCTCCCTGTCATTCTCGGAGCAGTCTATAAATCTCATGAACGCGGTAATATTTCTGGAGATTAGCGCTACTGAGCAGCTAGTTGCCAGATGGGTAATTTTTCTGGGCCATGTTTCTAAGAAGTGGTAGCTCTGCTTTAACAAGACAATAGTTCACACTATGTTTAGGGCTATTTCTCTTCCAGTTTAAGCAAATGAGGGCAATACTGCAGAACCTGGGGTCTCAGATACTAACATTCCACTCTCCCTCCCAACTGCCAGGAATTGGTGTCTAATTTGCATAACATTATAAATAAATAATGCTAAATATCTTATAAAGTATAGCCATAATCATTATAAAATCTCAGTTCCACTTTCAACTTTTAACCCTTAAGGAGCAGTGGACTGTGCTAATTGCTTTGTAATGCATTTCACACTCCTGTGGTTGATGAAGGGTTAATGATGGTGATGACTGTATGCAGGAAGGCACTAAATCAAACATACACTCTAAAACATACCGCAAAGTGCATGAGCAGGAGTAGTAAGCCTATGTCCCAGTGCAGAACATTACCTGCGCCAATTTTTCATATGGTCCTCCCATGGTGCAGCTGTTGTACCACAGAATCACTCCACCTTTGTCTTCATACATAGGATCTATTACATTTATACAAAAAGATTAAAAACCGAAAAGGATATCTGGTAGTTAAAAGTTTCAGAGGAAATGTAACAAGTATATCTAGCCATGCACAGGTCAACCAAAGAGTTTGATACAACTATGAGTTGATTACAAGTGCTAAGTGGACTGTAGCAGAATGTTGCCTCAATCAGTGCGTAATCCGTAGATACTGCATGTGAACTACTCATATGGAAATGAAACCTGGAAAGCAGCTGTTTTGAGATGATAATAAAATTCGCCTAAGTTCCCTGCCAATGTGCTGTGCAGATCACAGAATCTGCATAGCTGGATGATGTCAATACATTACTCAAAGTTTATGGGAACTATTTCCTGTCTCCCATTTAAGCCCCATATCACAGAATTTACCATCAAGATGTGGAATATGGTCATCGGACCGAACTGCTTGCAGCAGGAGACAATCATCTGGCTGTGAGGATATGAAAAACCCTGCCCCCCCCCCCGATGAAGGAGGGCAGGTTTTTCCTTATGCTCACAGTAGATTGTCCCTGTGCAGTGTTATGTAAATAAGAAGGGCGGGAGAGGGAATAGTTTTGTGCATCTGGCCCTCCCATCAGTATGTCAAGTAAAAAAAAAATGGGGTGCCATTTTTCTCATAAATGTGGTAGGTAACGAAAACAGTAGGAAATGCCATAGGTTTTAACGATTTCAGTATTAAATGGGTAGAAAAAAAAAAAGAGTGATTTTTTTTTTACTTGTAGTGCTAGCTTCTGGAAACATTTGTGCACATCAGGATAGGGGTAGGAAGGCAAATGACCCCTCATCTGATGCAGTGGTATATCTACTTTCCGAAAATATATAGTTTAATGTAGTCATCAAGCTATTTTAGGGTAGTTTTACCATGTAACAAATGGAATGTGCATTTTAGTTCACAAAGTTGAAAATACTATTTTGTACTCCTTTTAGGGGTCTAAGCAGGCCATGCATGTAGGTAAAATTTACACATATTAGGTGGTTTTTGTAATCCACATTCAATGTTTTCAAAAATGAGTGACACTTTCACAACCAACATAAATGTTTTAGATATATATGTTTTGATGTTGGAAAATATTCTAAGTATTCTGTTTACTTTTTTTTTTTTTTTACTATTTATGACATCATAGCTTATCGCACAAGGCAAATTTTAGTTCTCTCGATGTGCAATGAAAAAGCTGAATTTGTTCTGAAAAAAATGATATATAGTTTTCAATATTTAGCCAGAAACTTTTTAGCAGGAATCTTGTCTAAACAGACGGATAGCAAAAATGCTGCAAATGTATCCGAGTAAAAAAAGATATATCTGACTCCTGTATGACAGACACCTGCCCAGGCAAATTTTGTTAAAATAAGAGCCAATTATACCAATGACATAGGTGGAGATTTATAAAAAGTGTTTTGTGAACAGATCCTTAAAATGTCCTTATTCCTTATCATGAGTGTTGGTATTTATAATGTATTCTATGTACATTTATAAATGTATTGACAGTAAAGAATAAAAATAGGTCAGACACGGTCTTAAATATCTGGCGAAAATTCTGTCAGTATAATAGCTGCAAATATTGAAATTTCTTTATAAATTCTCGGAGCCATTTTTTACAGACTTCCTTATGCCATTTTATAAAAAAAGTACTATACATTGTTATGTCCTTCTAAACTGTCCTTAATACTTTTATAACTACCAGAGACAATCTTACAGCCATTTTAACAGTTCTTTTCCATTACCACCACTTTTATAAATCTCCCCCTTAGGGCTGTAGGTATAAAAGCAAAGTGGGGTAATTCTGGAGCAAACCAAGTGTACTATAAGAGAGACATAAAAAGCCTCAGCCCCCTGATACATTGTCTACTGGTAGTCCTGGTCCTGATCCTGCTTTGCAATGCATTGGAATCCTCTCAAGCACTGATGGGGTAAAAATCCTTTTTAAATCAATGGAGAGTTTATGTATTATCTCCCCTATAGTGTAGTTGCTTTGCTCTGGAATTGATCCCCCATATAATATATCATGTGCTTAGATTAGCCAGGGACTCATCATGATAGACAAGAGATGAGAATGTGATATGCTGTTCTTTGCCACATTTAGTGATGGATTCCTTTGGAGATTTATCAGTGACGTATGATGCATGTATGTATGACAAGGAAATGCGATGTAAAAAGTGGTGTAAATGGTGCTATTCCTGCAACACACACATACTTTACACATAAGGCATATATATAGTTATGTTTGTGTCCTCCCACTTAGAATTCTATGGAATCTGCCAGCCTAAAGATGGGAAATTTAATTGGCATATCTATCTGAGGTCTCTGATTAACCCGGCCATTGATGAAACAACAAATTCTCTGATTTCCTTTCCAATAGGCAAAGTAGGCAACATAAACTCCAATTTTGAGGGGTGCCTCAGCTGTGCTGGGCACACCCACATTCTGTCCTGATCAATCTCTGTGTTCCCTCAGCAGTTTTATACCTCTTCACAAGCTATTATTTAACCCCTTGGATGTAATGTTTAAGAGGTCTCTCCAGCGGACAAAAGGTTAAAACTTTTTTCTGTGTCAGGAAATAGCGGATGGGTCTGGGAGAGGGACCGTGAGAGGAATAGGGTGTGGTCATGGGTGGAGCTAAAGTATCTTGCTTAGGGCAACTGGGATGTAAATCTATCCCTGTATTCAGCCATTTGCATCTTGATGCATTTCAGCCATATTCCATATCATCCTATATATAATAATAATTTGCTAAAACGTGTGTAATGACGCAGTCATGCGCAGTAGAGACTGCTGCACGTGCTGCAGTCATGCGCAGTAGAGACTGCCCGTCACGAGGCTGATGCAGAGTGGGGCGCTACTGAGCATGACTGCACTGCGACCGGCTGGTAGTGGCACTGTGGCCCTTGTAACAGGCTGTTCAACTAGTAGTAAATAAAATGCATCCATTTCAGTCTAGCTGTATTTCCTCTTTCCTTAGAACAGAAACAGAGTGATCATCAGTAGCTCCTGTGAAATATATGCATCAGACTAGACCACAAAGGTATACAATTTTAAAACAATTAAACATTGTCACATATAATGCCATTTTTCATTGACTTTTCCCAGAAGGGAGTTTTGTCTTGGAAAAATCAGTGATTTAGTGAAGCTTTATCTGGAGAAAGGAATCATTTTACAGCTGTCTGCAGATGATACATTATGGCAGATGTGAAATGGTTGTTGCTATGGCAACCACAGCACAAATATTATTTATTTTTGCCAAACAGGCAGACGTTGTGAGCAGTGCTTTGCAGTCTAGACTAATGTATTGTTATACAAAATATTTCCAAAAATGAAAGACTGAAAAACCCCCCAAAACATTAGGGTTGACTAATATGACAGGTTTTCAGCATTAAATTCTCAAGAAAAAAAAAGAGTATACATATTATATATATAGATTTTAGAGAATACATAAGAAATGGGCTTTCAGTTGTATGTGCTTTCTGCTTCTAAGCCAATGTAATGGTTGCTGGTAAGAGATAAAAACACTAGCCAACATTACAAAAGATGGGTTACTAGGTTTCCAAGAGACTAGGGGGTAGATTTAAAGGTTCGCGTTAAGCCAGCCGCTAAGTAAAAAAGGCACATTGGCCGCAAATAACACATGATTTACGGCGGATTTAAAAGTAAGTGTACGAGAATAGCTAACGAGCGTAGGCACAACAAAAACATGTAACACAAAAACCTAAGTTGCACCTGTTTTCGCATCACTGTGCGTCCCAAACACCCGTTAAAACACAACTTAAGTCAAACTGTAACATTACGGCTGCTGCTGGCTAGCAACCCTGATAGATGCACAAACAAAATTTAAACTACAGCCAATCCCAAGGCCCCAAAGTAGCAAAAATGTTCAAATACACCTATATATACCCCAAAATAACATTCACACCCAGGGGCGTAGCGGAGGCCCCCGCAGCCCCCGCGATGCGGGGGGGCCCCACCAGACTTGGGGGCCCCTAGAATTTGTTGGCCATTATGTTTTATTGGGGCTCTGGGGCCCCAGAAAGCTTAGCGCATGTGTTCCTTTCCCACCCGTTGGTGAGTGAGTCTCTGCGCTCACCTTCTCTGCCATACTGTGCCTGAACACTGTCACGTACAGGCAGGAGGTGGGGCAATGTTTTCAGCCAATCATCATGTTTAACTCACCCACATGAGATGATGCCCGCGTTTTCTGAAGACTGCAGGAACACTTCAGTGTTCTTAGGGACTCCAGTTAGTATATATTCAGGCCCAGTTAGGGGTGGCATTTGCCTGGGGTGGCATTTGCCAGGGGTAGTAGTTGGCACCTTTCTCAAAGTACATCTTTATCTAAGTACTGAGAGTTAGGCAAGAGAGATGATATGTTAATATCTATCCAGTATGCTGCATTGTATGCTATATGAAGACAGTCTCCTAACAACTTTCTCATCTTCCTTACAGGTATGTGTTTCCTATCCAGTCTGCTTCAAGTTCTGTGCTGTACCCCAATTGTTTATTAACTATACAGTTTCCTGGTATGTGTTTCCTATCCAGTCTGCTTCAAGTTCTGTGCTGTACCCCAATTGTTTATTAACTATACAGTTTCCTGGTATGTGTTTCCTATCCAGTCTGCTTCAAGTTCTGTGCTGTACCCCAATTGTTTATTAACTATACAGTTTCCTGGTATGTACTAATCTACCCTTCACCTGGAACTCCAATATCATCCAGTCTCCCTCTACAATTTAACCCCTTGTCATATGTTCTAATCTACATTAGCCATTTTGACTCCCTGATCCAGTCTCCATATTGCCTTCCTCCCCCATTCCTCTCCTATATCTCTCTGTGTCTGTTTCTTATCAGAGATTTAATGGTGTCACACCTGAACGCACTCTGAGCTCTCCCATCCCAAAACAATTTGTAATTTGGAAATCCCTCAGTCAGTCATTCAGTGTTCTTAGGGACTCCAGTTAGTATATATTCAGGCCCAGTTAGGGGTGGCATTTGCCTGGGGTGGCATTTGCCAGGGGTAGTAGTTGGCACCTTTCTCAAAGTACATCTTTATCTAAGTACTGAGAGTTGGACAAGAGAGAAACAGCTGCTGCAGCTACCTAAAGACAAGAGGCAATTAAACAAGCTGACTTCAGAGTGAAGAAACAGTCATTTCCACCAAGCACTGACATTTGCTTCCTCTACTGAAACTACTGACCACCTGATGCAAGAAACCAGGATTTCCATGTCTGACTTTACAAACTGCTTATTTAACCACTAAACCACTGGGGACAACCAAATCTGACTTTGATTTCTTCTCCAACCACCATTACAATATCTACCTCTCCTGATCATCAGTGGACTACTTCATTTAACCCTGCACTGTTTCCTACCCTCACCAAGTACTTTGCAGTTCTGCTACTGACTCTCCTCACCATCCCTGGCACCTATACTCTCCGCTCCGTGGATTGACCCTTGATTGCCAAGTCATCTGTACTCTCCTGGATTACTGACTGTTGCACATCTCAACTGCCCCATTCATTAACCCCACTATGGGCAAATTAGCTCCTTGCTTTGTGATCGCCATTCTCACCTGCATAAGACTCTCCTCCTCCTGTGTCCACATTAAGTGTCACGCCATTCACATTGCACCCTCAATTCTTCACTCACCACTTCTCTGCTCCCACGAACTTTTTTTCATTCCTCCGCTCCCTATCACCACCATCTCCTTCTACCCCTGCAAAAAAGCCCCACTGCTTCAAATCTCACTCTCACCTTATGTCCCTGTCCCTTCTCCTCCTACTTGCTGCAGGTGACATCTCACCTAACCCAGGCCCCCCTTCCATTCTCTCTTGTACCACAGAACCCACTCACACGCGCAACACTCACAACCTAATAACCGTACCCCGTCACCTAACCTCCTCCCCCCCCTTTTGTTTTGGTCTCTGGAACGCCCGCTCTGTAACAAACGAACAGCTGTTCACGATCTGTTCATTTCTCACTCCCTAAACCTCCTTGCCATCACTGAAACTTGGCTCACATCATCAGACACTGCCTCCACTGCCGCACTCTCATATGGAGGCCTTCAATTCACACACACACCGAGGCCTGGCAACAGACATGGAGGGGGAGTAGGCATCCTGCTGCCCCCTAACCATATATTTCAGGTACTCCCCACTGTTCCCTCTCTCTCCTTCCCTACATTTGAAGCTCACACACTTCGCCTCTTCTTTCCCTTCCCCCTGCGTGTCGCTGTTATATACAGGCCACCTGGTCCCACTGCACAATTCCTTGATCACTTCACCTCCTGGCTCCCTCACTTCATGTCCTCTGATGTTCCTACTCTCATCATGGGTGACTTCAACATCCCTATAGATAATCACAACACCCCCCCTGCCCTCAAACTCCTCTCCTTAACAACCTCCTTAGGCTTATCGCAGTGGACCAGCTCTCCCACACACAGTGATGGTCACTCCCTCGACTTGATCTTCACTAACCTCTGCTCGGTCTCCAACTTCTCCAATGTCCCCTTTCCCCTCTCTGACCACCACCTCCTCACCGGTAACCTCATCATACCACGCAAACCCATCACCCCCGCCACAATCAAGCGCATGCGGAGAAATCTGCATACTCTTGACAAGCAACAATTTTCCACCTCCCTGCAGCCTCTTCTCAACCCCATCCTCACACTTACTTGCCCAGACAAAACTACTGCTCTCTACAACAGCACTCTCACTTCAGCCCTTGACATCGCTGCACCTGCAACTCCACGCCACCCACGCACAACCCCACTACAACCCTGGCACACAAGATTAACGCGATACCTCCAAAGGTGCTCACGCACTGCTGAAAGGCACTGGAGGAAATCACGCTCCACAGCTGACTTCACACACTACAAATTCATTCTCCGTTCGTATAGCTTTGCCCTCTCCCTGGCTAAACAGTCATTCTTCTCCTCTCTAATTTCTAATCTTTCCTCCAACCCCAAACGCCTTTTCTCAACCTTCACATCTCTTCTAAACCCACCAACACAAACACCTTCCACTAACTTCTCTGCCCAAGATCTCGCCAACCACTTCAAGAACAACATTGAATCTATCAGACATGACATTTCATCACTACCACCCCCACCCAGCCAGCCCAGCCCTGTCGCCTCTCCCACATACACACTAAGCTCCTTCCCACCTGTCACTGAGGATGAAGTCTCCCTTCTCCTCACTCGCTCAAACCTAACCACATGCCCTCTCGACCCAATCTCATCTCAGCTCACCCAAGAACTCTCCCCTCTACTAACCCCAATCCTTACTCACTTATTCAACCTCTCTTTGTCAACCGGCACCTTCCCATCCTCTTTCAAACATGCACTAATCACTCCCATCCTAAAAAAACCCTCCCTGGACCCAAACTCACTGTCAAATTACCGGCCAATTTCCCTACTCCCGTTCGCCTCCAAGCTTCTCGAGCGCCTTGCATATAACCGGCTCACTAAATTCCTCTGCTCCCATTCCCTGCTAGATCCCTTGCAATCCGGATTCCGTCCTCATCACTCCACTGAGACTGCCCTCACTAAAGTGGCCAATGACTTGCTCTCAGCCAAGTCAAAAGGCCACTATTCCCTACTCATTCTTTTGGACCTGTCAGCCGCCTTTGACACAGTCGATCACCCACTCCTCCTCCAAGCCCTC
Source organism: Rhinophrynus dorsalis (assembly GCA_037306005.1). Lineage (NCBI taxonomy): Eukaryota > Metazoa > Chordata > Amphibia > Anura > Rhinophrynidae > Rhinophrynus > Rhinophrynus dorsalis. Next base: position 428,790,408 of record CM074719.1, on the reverse strand, counting down.
CACTCCCTAGGTCTCTGCGACACTGCACTCTCCTGGTTTTCATCTTATCTCTGCAACCGCTCCTTCAGTGTTTCCTACTCCGGCTCCACTTCCCCACCCCTCCCACTGTCTGTTGGTGTGCCTCAAGGATCAGTACTGGGACCCTTGCTCTTCTCAATCTACACTGCTTCCCTTGGAAAACTAATAAACTCCTTTGGGTTTCACCATCATCTCTATGCTGATGACACCCAAATATATCTTTCCTCCCCAGACCTCTCCCCTTCCCTCCTGTCCCGAGTGTCTGACTGTCTGTCTGCTGTGTCTTCCTGGATGTCCTCCCATCAACTCAAACTTAACCTTGGCAAAACTGAACTAATTCTCTTCCCTCCATCTACAACCAGCCTTATCCCAAATATTACCTTCACCGTTAACAACACCTCCATCACACCAACCCCTACAGCACGCTGCCTGGGGGTCACATTTGACTCTGCCCTATCCTTCATTCCTCACATCCAGTCAATCTCCAACTCATGCCGCCTCCACCTCCGCAACATCTCTAGAATCCGACCCTTTCTCACAGAAGACACTACCAAAATTCTAATCCAAACACTCATCATGTCCCGTCTTGACTACTGTAACTCCTTACTAATTGGCCTGCCTCTCACCCGACTAACCCCGCTACAGTCCATATTGAACTCTGCTGCAAGACTAATCTACCTCACTCATCGCTTCTCTAACACCACACCCCTCTGTCAGTCCCTACACTGGCTCCCGTTAGCATACAGAGTAAAATTCAAAACTCTGGTGCTAACTTATAGAGCCCTCACTAACACCGCACCCCCCTATATTTCATCTCTCATTTCCAAATATACTCCCGCCCGCCATCTTCGCTCTGCACATGACCTTCTGCTCTCCACAGCTCTTATCACATCCTCCCACTCCTGCCTACAGGACTTCTCCCGTGCTGCACCTGAGCTGTGGAATTCCCTCCCCCACCCCATCAGACTCTCCCCCAGCCTTCAAATCTTCAGACGCTCCCTGAAGACTCACCTCTTCAGGGAGGCCTATCAACTGCCTCCATAAACATCATCACCAAGATTCACCCCTTGCACGGACTACTGCACTCAACGGCACTTCTCACTCCCACCCACTGACTGGCAGTTCATGTGGCAGGAGGCACTTAAACGCAATAGCACTTACTCCTTCTGTATCAAACCTACCTTCCTCTAGACTGTAAGCTCTCATGAGCAGGGCCCTCTGATCCTCCTGTTCTCCACATCTGATTGTACTATTTAATACCTCTGTATGTCTATTCCCAATTGTACAGCGCTGCGGAATTAGTTGGCGCTATATAAATAAAGAATAATAATAATAATAATAATAATAACTCACAGGGGCTGCTGGAGGTCTGCTCATCTTCTGTGCACAACTGGAAGGGCCTTCTTCCCCTCCCCTTTTCTTTTAGGAGCTTAGTTAGTGCGTGGCTGTGAAATCTGGTCGGTTGGGGCCCCTGCACACTTCTCATATGAAAACAACATTCGTCACTGTTCAGTGACAGGTCAATGCCCAGCCCCTCATCCCGGAGTGAAGAGCGAGCTCAGAGCTGTCCTGATGTAAGAGTTACAGATTATTTTGGATTTCTTAGGGTCATGTGTGTTATAGTTTATTTATTTAACATGACCCATCACAGTAAGAACGAACAGTGGGAGAAAGCAGGAGAGGCGCACCATAATAAATATCTGGAGGCAGAGAAATCCAGTTTACATGGGATAATGTTTCACAGTGTTAATCTTGCTGTCACTGATGTTAGTTTGGGATGCAGAAACAGAAATTAACCCTTTGAGTGCTAGAGGGTACGCAACGCATTACAAAACAATGCGTTGCGTATCCCACTGGCACTCAAAGGGTTAACTCGCCATAACTAATGCATGGCATAACTGTTGAGTGATGCCTTTTCTTACCAATGGACTTGAATTTGTTTCTGTAAAGTTTTCTTAACTTGAAATGCAAACTTGCTGACAGTAAATCAATGTGATGGCCAAATATTTAAGTGAGGGTTAAACCTCCTATCTAGATGTTTTCAGCAGATCGAACATCCAAGCAAATGTAAGATTTAGTCTTGGTGACAATTTTCCCTTTGTCTTAATTCTCAGACTTTGTTTTTGAATGGAACCACTGGTGTTCCTTGAAGAAGTTGGAGGGGGTAGAAAAATGCAAGAATCAAAATATCTTAAAATACAAACTTTAGCCTATAATAAAGTCTTTGAGTACTTCTGTCTTATCCTGCAAGAAAAGTCTTTGGGGTTTATATATAAAAGAAAGTGGAGAAAATCCTGTGGCAAACCAACTGCACAAAATAAGAGATAAAAAGAAATTTCCATTGATATAAACAGGGTTTGTAGCTCAATGAATACTACCATTCCAAAGGTTAAAAGCACAGTTTAAATCAATGGGTATGCTTATTTCTCCCCATTCAGAAGTCAGGTGTATCTATGCAATTACTGTGTGTAACAGAAGCACTTACCTATGTAGGAGTCCATCAAACAGCATGCCGGTATATATCTATATAATTCGTGGAGGTGTAGCTATACAGTTACCTTGTGTAACAGAAGCACTTACCTAGGTAGGAGTCCATCATACAGCAGTCAGGTATATATATATATAATTACTGTGTGTAACAGAAGCACTTACCTAGGTAGGAGTCCATCACACAGCAGTCAGGTATATATATATATATATATATATATATAATTACTGTGTGTAACAGAAGCACTTACCTAGGTAGGAGTCCATCATACAGCAGTCAGGTGTATCTATATAATTACCTTGTGTAACAGAGGCACTTACCTGGGTAGGAGTCCATCACACAGCAGTCAGGTCACAGGTGTAGCTATACAATTACCTTGTGTAACAGAGGCACTTACCTAGGTAGGAGTCCATCATACAGCAGTCAGGTGTATCTATATAATTACTGTGTGTAACAGAAGGACTTACCTAGGTAGGTATCCATCATACAGCAGTCAGGTGTAGCTATATAATTACCTTGTGTAACAGAGGCACTTACCTAGTTAGGAGTCCATCACACAGCAGTCCGGTGTATCTATATAATTTCTGTGTATAACAAAGACTTATCTATGTAGGAGTTCATCATATAGCAGTCAAGTTCGTGACCTCTTAGAGCAGACTTTGCGTGTGGCAGTCTATTATGGGTGGTGTGTGCATCAGTGTATTCTGGGTGGTGTGGGGGGGCAGTCTTTTATGGGTGACGTGTGTGTGTGGCAGTGTATTATGGGTGGTGGTTTGTGTCAGTCTATTCTAAGTGGTGTGGGTCTGAGTCTATTATGGGTGGTGTGCGTGTGTTTGGCAGTCTGTTTTGGGTGGTGTGTTTGGCAGTCTGTTTTGGGTGGTGTGTGTGTCAGTGTATTATAGGTGGTGTGTGTGTGTCAGTGTATTATGGGTGGTGTGTGTGTCAGTGTATTATGGGTGGTGGTGCATGTCAGTCTATTTTGAGTGGTGTGTGTGAAGGTTTATTATGGGTGGTGTGTGTGTGTGTGAGTCTATTATGGGTGGTGTGTGCATCAGTGTATTCTGGGTGGTGTGGGGGGGCAGTCTTTTATGGGTGGCGTGTGTGTGTGGCAGTGTATTATGGGTGGTGGTTTGTGTCAGTCTATTCTAAGTGGTGTGTGTCTGAGTCTATTATGGGTGGTGTGCGTGTGTTTGGCAGTCTGTTTTGGGTGGTGTGTTTGGCAGTCTGTTTTGGGTGGTGTGTGTGTCAGTGTATTATAGGTGGTGTGTGTGTGTCAGTGTATTATGGGTGGTGTGTGTGTCAGTGTATTATGGGTGGTGGTGCGTGTCAGTCTATTTTGAGTGGTGTGTGTGTGAAGGTTTATTATGGGTGGTGTGTGTGTGTGTGAGTCTATTATGGGTGGTGTGTGTCAGTCAGTCTATTTTGGGTGGTGTGTGTGTGTGTGTGTGTGTGTGTGTGTGTCAGTCTATTATGGGCTTTGTGTGTGTGTCTGGGTGGTGTGTGTGTGTCAGTCTATTTTGAGTGGTGTGTGTGTGTCAGTGTATTATGTGTGTGTGTGTCAGTCAGTCAGTCAGTCTGTTATAGGTGGTGTGTGTGTCAGTCTATTATGGGCTTTGTGTGTGTGTCAGTCTATCATGGGCTTTGTGTATGTCTGGGTGGTGTGTGTGTGTGTCAGTCTATTTTGAGTGGTGTTTGTGTGTATGTGTGTGTCAGTGTACTATGTGTGGTATGTGTGTGTGTGTCAGTCAGTCTGTTATGGGTGGTGTGTGTCAGTCAGTCTACTTTGGGTGGTGTGTGTGTCAGTCAGTCTATTTTGGGTGGTGTGTGTGTGTGTGTCAGTCTATTATGGGTTTTGTGTGTGTGTGTGTGTCAGTCTGTTTTGAGTGGTGTGTGTGTTGCAGTCTTCTGACAATAGCCAAAACCAGGAAAGCTAGGGAGGGGAGAAACACATGAGAGGTGCACAGTGCCTTGCAAAGCAATGTACGTTGTACACCCATTTAGTCTTCAAGGGGTTAACATGTGACAAAAGGTTTATAACCCTTTGAGTGCCAAATGGGCATCTAACCCATCACCTTGTGATGGGTTGGATGCCGCCTCTGGTACTGAAAGGGTTAAAGCTGGCCATAGATGAGCAATCATATGATTGCCCATTCCTGGCCAGCTTTAAACCCACCTAGTAGTCACTCATCTTTTGTCATAAATCTTGAAGACCCAATGGGTGTACAATGTGCAATGCGTTGCAATGCTTTGTGCACTGCATCATGGTTGCTTAACACCGAGGATGTGAGTACTGCACAACACATAGAAAAGCAATGCACGTTATACATCCATTGGGTCTTCAAGGGGTTAATTTAAGACAAAAGGTGACACTGACTACTGTGTTTAAAGCTGGGCAGGGATAGGCAATCAAATATGTGAAAACCTAATTTAAGTACATACATTTTTAAATCCATCTGGCATGCAAAGGGTTCATGTTTAGATGCTACTGCTGTTCCTTTAACTCCTTGATTTTCAACTTGTTTGATACGTCAGTCTATAGCAGTGTTTCTCAGCTCCTGTCCTCAGGACCCACTAACAGGCCAGGACTAAGGGATTTCTCTGCTAGAGCACAGGTGTGCTGATCAGTGGCTCAGTCTATTTGATTTACTCACCTGTGCTCTAGCAGAGAAATCCCTAAGTCCTGGCCTGTTAGTGGGTCCCGAGGTCCGGAGTTGAGAACCACTGATCTATAGGAAGGTGTGTAAAATTCCACTTGTCAATATTAGCCCCATTGGAGGTTAGAGGTGTCACATGAAAACAGCTCTAGAATCCAAAGGGATAATAAAGAGAAGTGTAATAATTTTGGTATTTGGATTATCTCTTGAGGACCAGTTGACATCATTTGGAGCAGTGGACAGGGCAGGAATGGCTGTTCCCTCAGAGCATATGTAAAACTGCTTTGGATGCCACAAAGAACAAATGGAGAAATGTTTGGTTGCAGCATTATGTCCATGAGATTTTAGTGTATATGACCCCAGGCTTGTTTATTTTTAAATGTTGTCTGTTGTCTTGAATGCTATGAATCTCTTCATATTGTAAGAGACACTAGTGTACAAGCATTCTTACTCTTCTAAGTATTAATTTGTTTTTATGGGTGGTGCATAAATGGAGTGGAGAATAATTGGGGGTGGGGCATGGGGGCCCCTCATTAGCATTTGCAGGGGGGCCCCTGCATTTTGTGTTACGCTTCTGTTCACACCCTGTCTGTGTTGCGAGCATTAGCGAGCGAGGGCACAGGACCCAGGAGTGGAGGCTAGTGATCGAGAGAAAGAGAGAGAGAGAGGTGCGTACACTTGAGGTAGAAGGAGTTTTTGGAGTTTGGGGAGAGGTGCACTTAACTATACACATATTACACTTTTGCACATATTACATACACCCATACAAACACTAACATATACACATACGCACACATAGTCTTTTTTTATTTTTTTTTATAACACCTAACATTTTTTAAACTTTATTTTCTCAGTGTGAATCAATGAGTGACAGAGAATGAGTGGGATCGAGTGTGTCCGTGAGGGCCTGTGCGAGTGCCTGGGTGTGAGTGGGTGAGTGATGGCTAGGAGAGGAGGACAGGAGAGAGGGATGGGGAGAGTAGTGGAGGAGGAGAAAGGAGAACAGGGCATCTCTGTTGAGAGCAGGGGTGGGAGACGGAGATCTGCAGGGCGGAGGGGGATCCGGACAAGAGCAGCCACACAAAGGAGAAGGTCAGCTGTGTCAGTGGGATGAGGGGTAACTGTTGAGGAGCACCTACACAGTCAGGGGCAGAGCAGACAGGACAGTCTGGTTCAGACTCCTCACAGGCCGGAGCTGAGGGGGACAGGATCAGGGATCCCCGATATACCGAGGAGGAGAACACGGCTCTCGTGGAGGCTGTCCTGGCGAGAGAGAGTGTCCTCCACCTGAGTGAAAAGGTCCCTGGCCTGTCAGCGAGGAGGAAGGCAGCCTGGAACCAGATCTGCAGCCGGGTGAGTGCTGTGTCCATTTGCAGAAGGGACGTGGACACAATAAAGAAGAGATGGGGCGACTGCAAGAGGATGGTCAAGAACAAGTTGGCCGGAATTGCCAAGCACGCCCGAGGCACCGGAGGTGGCCCACCTGTCCAAATCACCTTCAGCGGATTGGAGGAGATGGTGCGGCAGACCATGTCCTCCGCACTCATAGAGGGGGTCCCTGGAGGATCAGACACTTGGGAACAGAGGAGCCTCCACACTACCATTAAGTGCAGCATCACATAACCACACACACTGCATCAACCCATACAAGCATTACACACAAACACAGTCACATCCCAACATATGCCCATCATTCATCCACACAACTGCACCAACACAGCACCTTGAGGGTTAAAACTGGATGCAAGACAAGGACAAATATCAAGGTTCAACAAGGCCCAAACCTGTCCAACTCCCTGGTTAACCCTCATGTTGCTGTGCTGTTCACACACAATCCACACAAACCATGTTCATAAAAGTGTTGTAGGTTAAACATCAAAACTGTTCCTACACAATGTCACCCATGTACCCACAGGGAAACCAGCACATAACCCCTTGAGTGCTAGAGGGATTATCAATGCATCGATCAACAATGCTTTGGCAACCCCTCCGGTATTCAAAGGGTTAACCAGACAACAAACACAAGTCGATAGGCTAACAATTATATGCTACACAGGGGACATTCACTAAGCAGTGAAAAAGAGATGATGGAGACAAATTAACCCTTACATACCCTCACTTCACCAATCGCAGTGTTAGTCTATAGAGAATATTCAATAACATGAATCAAGTTGCAAAGGTCCCATTGTATTGACTCCATAGAAAACATTGCAAATGGGGAAATAAAATCACTGGAGAAGTTAGCATCATGTTCAGTTCACCATAAAAAGATAAAAAGAAGAGAAGCGCACACACTATAAGTGCAGACTGCTGTTGTCTGTATTGAACCACCACCACACGCCCACGTGTAGAATTTTCTACTCACTTGTAGGAGAGGCTTAAAACTCGCCTCACAGTATCACATCATTCACTGGATTACCCCCAGTGCAGGTCTCTGTATATCTCCCCTCTCTTGTTTTCTTTCAATCCAACTTGGACTCCACCCAGAGCACTCCTTCAGGTATCCGTCTGCCAATATGATGGCTATATGGACCGACTTGGGGGTTCTATATCTAGTGGCTAGCCAAATATAGGACTAAAATACATATACTTGGGAAAAAAGCCTATACTGAGACCTGATATAAATCAAACACTGATATTGCCAATTCTTATCAAAAATATACACAAAGATATTTATTTGTTGTAGCTCATCCAGAACATGTATTAAAACAAACAGCTATCCAGATAAAATGTACATACAGCATATGGCCACAATACAGTACATAACAATTATATAGCTGTTAATCAAAAAAATATATAAAAAACTTTTTAAATAAAATAGAGCTCTACACCAATACTCCTACCCTACACGTTGCGTGATCAAAAATCACTTCCTCAGGGGTGATACGTGGGCGTGTGGTGGTGGTTCAACACAGATAGCAGTCTGCACTTATACTGTGTGCGCTTCTCTTCTTTTTGTCTTTTTTGGTTTATGGATTGGAGGCCGGTTGCCAGCGGCTGATGTGAAGAAGCAGCACCACGAGGAAGAAGTGATGGGATTTTAAGCATTATAGACTCTTAATTTGAAGATATATTTATTAGTTGAAATATATTTTTATTTACTATTTTTTCTGTGCAATAGCGCCTGTATAGAGAGAGTGTGTTCAGTTCACCATGTCTACTTCACCGCTTACTGAATCACAAAAAGGATGGAGCAGGTCACAAATCACAGTGCCAATGAGAAAAACTGACTGTATGTGCAACACACAGGCCTGAATCAATTTCACAGAATTAAAGGTGAAAAAGTAAGCCTTGGTGTTGTGTATGCAATCATTTATCCTAACTTGAAATTACATATCTCACATTTGATTAACAGGTGTCCGTGTTGTGTGATAACCCGCGTTGTTCCATGCCATGTTGTGTTGGTGTTTTTTTGGGAATCCTTGTCCCTGTGGTGTTGCTTGTTGTGGTGTGTGACAGTGATTTGTGGTGTCTGTCCATGTTTTTGTGTTATTTTGGCATTGCATGGGTTCATTTTTCCATTTACATGCTTGTGCGGTAAGCCTTTTGTCTGTTTTCCTATGTAACGGTTGTTTTGTTTTGACTGTTAAGTGTCTAACGGCTAAGAGGGGTGGGTCTTAACTTTTGTCCGTTAAGTGTATCTTTTTTTCCACCATTAACAGTACCGCAAGCCTTTAAATGTCTCTGGGGACTCTTGTTCCATGCGTCTCAATGCACGTCAGTCTATCGGCTGTAAGGATTTGTGAACTGCCGTTAGCTGTTCTTAACACTGACCTTTAAATGGCTTACAAGACGTTAACGCACCCGTTACTGTTTTTTTTTTTTTTTTACTAACGCCTGCCTTTAAATCTACCCCTAGGGGCCTTGCTCAACCTCATGCCTTACTAGTGGACTATGCAGCCCAGTTGCACATTGTTACTACTTAGGGTGTTTAACATCATTACAAACCCCATACTGGCAACATGACCTGTGTTTTTAATCATGAGACCTGAGGATTTAGCACTCTCAGTCAGCACTTAGCAACACCCCTGGTTTTTAGGGCTGGATTTATATCCCATGCACCTTTTCCCACTCATGGCTACACCACTACTCCTCACATGATTCCACCCCCCACCTCAATCTACTGTTCCCTGGTACAGAAAATATAATTTGGCAATAGCAGCAAGACAGAAATAGTTATTAACCCTTTGGTTGCTAGAGTGGTCTGCAACATATCCAAAGTATTAAATAATACCCTATAAAGGAGTATAAAACTAGTAAATAAACCAGCAGTGGGTGTCTGGTGTAGTGGCAGTGGGACTGAACATGCCCCACCCACAACTCACAATGTGGGTGTGGTTAGCACAGCTGAGGCTCCCCTCAAAACTTGGTGTTCTAGATGGTTACCTTCCCTGCCTTACTGGAAATTCTACCTTTTTACAGTTTTAAAGGGATAATAATACCTAGATTTAAAAATGTCTAATATTACAGCTATTAGCTATACTACTTCCCATTTCTCAAAATGTTATAGTTTTTGTGTTTACAGCATTTAAAGTTCCCCCTTCTCTCCCCTTTCTCATTTGTCAGCGCTCTGGCTGACAGAGGCAGATCCTGGTCCCTGACGTATGAGAAACAGGAGGGAGGGGGGACTTTAAATGCTATGGACACAAAAACTATAACGTTTTGAGAAATGGGAAGACGCTTATTCTATAGCTACAATATTAGACATTTTTAAATCAAAGTATTACTATCCCTTTAACCCCTTGGATGTTATAAATACATAAAGATATCCAAGGTGTGCATTCAATTTAAAGTTCAAATAAATGCCTAGGTGTCATTTCAAAATAATCATGTAGCAATATTACAAAAAGAAAGAATGCAGTCACAGGACTTTGTAGAGGTGAAGTATACAAAGTCCAGTGAATGCTTTCTTTCCTTTTGTATATATATATATATATATATATATATATATCAGGGCTTAAAACTTGAAGTCCTTTGCTACTAGCCAGACCTGAAAAGTTACTCGCCACTGCAAGCCATAACATACCCACCAGGGCTGAATTTCGATATGCCAGGGCTAAATTTTCACTCGCCATTGGCTAGTGGAAATTTTGAGCCCTGCATATCCTATATAATAATTCGCCAAGTTGTGTGTAACGCCCGACATGCGCAGTAGACACTGCTGCGCGTGCGGCAGTCATGCGTAGTACAGACTGCCCGCGGCGCGGCTGATACAGAGCTGGGCGCTCCGAAGGAGCGTCCAGCTCTGTATCAGCCGCGGCGCGGGCAGTCTCCACTGCGTGTGACTGCCCCGCGACCGGCTGCCAGAGGCACTGTGGCCCGTGTAACGGGCTGTTCAACTAGTATAATATATAATCAGATGCATTGTGAACGAGTGTGTTGGCAACATCGCCAGTATCAATGGGGTTAATGGCAACAGTTTACATAAACAAATTCTTTGCTGATGATAGTTTTCTAATTAATATGTTAGAACCTGAAACTACAAAATCAAAACAAACAAAAACATACTGTAACATCTACAATACACTCTGTAAACCAGTCTTACACTTAGGCACTTCAGTCTAACCAGTTTCATTGTGTTATGCTAAAATATGTTTTGTCAAGTTTGGAAACTGATCAGATCATTTTGCAGAAGGCATTATTCTTCATCACAAGGCATAATGGCATGCTTTATCCAAATCTAGTTCTGGTGCTAATTTCTAGAGATCACAAAGATAAAGTCTAATTAAAGATTGATTTCATAATATCCCTGTTAATTAGGAATGAATAAATCTAATAAAACAAGTTCACATTCATTTCAACACAATATATGAATACCAGCAATTCCCATTCTTAGCACTAAAATACCACCAAGGGCTGGATTCTATTACAGGTGCTAATTTATCACTGCTTTTTATCTCCAGTTTTCCCCATAGACTTCAATAGAATCCAGCCCCAAATCTTTCAAGTTTATGAGATTTTGGGTGGTTTCAATTGAACCTGGTAAAACAGCCAGTAGGGCAAAATTGGATACTGGCCCGCTAGAAAAAATTGTTAACTAGGTATTTAATTGCCCTACCAGCTAAAAGCACAATGGACGTTGGGCCACAGAAATGGTCAGTGGGCAAACATCCGTTTTGTGCATTAAGTTCGCAAAAAGCCACCAAATAGAGGCAATAATGGGAACGTCAATGGAAAAAAGCTAATGATTGGTGCCTGACACACTGTCAAGCACCGATGGTTAGCTTATCTGTGTTAAATTTACCTGTCATCCACTGTCCTTCTTCTTCTGTTTTCATTCTGTATTGTAATGTAAGCATTGCAGAGCAATGCATTGCACAACTCTCTGGGGCTCAAAGGGTTAAACCATGTATGAGTTTATGGGTGATAATCCCAAAAAAATTACTCCAGGTATTAAAAATGTTCCCCTTTTGTTAATATAATGCTCTAATATATACTTCCATATTTCTCCGCCACTGTGAGCGGCTGCAGTGGTGTCGACAGCAGAAAAATCGATGTGCAGCACAGACCCCCTGTCCTTCACGGGCCGATGCCCGTTCCACACTGAGGTAATTTGAACAGAGACTGCCTTTATAAATGGGCAGTCTCTGTTCCAATTCCCTCACAGCTATTGGCTGGGCTGTGTGCACATCCTAGCCAATCAGCTTTGAGCGGCAGTGCCAGAACCAATGGCTGTGAGGGAATTGGAACAGAGCCTGCCCAAATATAAAAGCAATCTCTGTCCATATTCTTTCAGTGTGGCATGGGCATCGGCTTGTGAGGTAAGGACAGGGGGGTCTGTGCTGCACATCGATTTCTCTGCCATCCACCTGCTTAGCCAACAGAACTGAGGCTGATACTTGTTATTTCAACTTCAGTTCATTTACAGTTTTTCTCTCATTGATCATACATGCACAGCTGACTTGATCAATGAAAGACATAGGCCAAGATAATAGAATAGGGACTTCAAAAGGGGCCCCTGGGACTCCCTTGTTTGACCTACAAGAAGAGACCGAATGGCAAGACTAAAGTCTTGCTGCTCAGACATGCTGACCTCTGCAGTGCAGACCTCAAAGACCCTCTGTGTTTTGCTTGAAAGCTCAAAATAGTGTGTGTGTGTGTGTGTGTGTGTGTGTGTGTGAGTGAGTGCGAGCAACCAGGAAAGCTTGTGGATGAGATCCACAGATTTCAGTTCTGCGGCCAGATGAACTGACCCCACTCCCCTGACTAATAGGCACCATCCGGGGGTTGTGCAGTGCTGCCCTGGTCATGTTTACAAAGACTGATCCCATTAAACATGCTAATTGCCTTCTAATGATTTTCTTTAACACTTGAGATAACCAATAATTATTTTACAACAGTAATATATTATTATGTTGTTCTTAGATATCACTTTCCAAAATTGAAATATAATACTGATGCTGTAAAATGATAATGAGAAAAGATGTAACATTTTTAATTAAACAGAGTGCACTGTATTCTCAAGTTAATAATTATGTGCTTATTATACATGCATACTAATATAATGCTTGCAGTTTGGCTTCATTGTAAAATAATCATTTATGTTCTTTGCATAAACATTGGGCAGGATTCCATTGCAGGGGATACATGTTATAACTGGTTTTATATCATGGGCTTCTGTTGAAGTCCATGTGGTATTTGTAGCTAAAATCCATGATAAACATTTAGGACCATATATATTCAAAAGAAAAATGGAGGATTTCTAAGGCAAACCAACTGCAGAGGTCCCATTGGAGACCTCCCTAGCATTCAAGGAGTTAAAATCCTCTTTTTAACCATAGGGAATTTTAGGAATGTTTACTTTTCCACTGGGGTGCAATTGGTTTACCCCAGAATTCCTCCACTTTTCTTATGAATTATAAAGTCTCCCCCTTCCACCCCTTTTACTGATGTAACGCTGCTCAGCTCAGAGCAGCAGGGTGGTGTCCAAGTAGATCGCAGAGAGGGACAATCTTCAATTAACATAAAGGAAAAACCTGACAAACCTGTCAATGGGGGCAGAGCTTTCAGAGCTTTTAAGAAGTTTGTCCCTTGCTGTGAGCTGAGGGGAGGTGGCTTACACTAGGCAAAAGGGGCGAGAGGGACACTTAATTACTCTTGAACTACAACTCTGACAGAATTGAAATAACACTCTCCATGGCCCAAATACTATGAAGATTAATTGGAGCTGCTGTTTTTGTGAAACATTACTATCCCTTTAAGGGGGGTTAAAGAAACCTTAATGAGAGTTTTAATTCTGTGGAACAATTTGATGCACTTATAGTCATACCACACAGTCTGATTGCCTAAAAAGTGGGATACTTAGGAGGAATGACAAGCTGAATTTGTGCCTTGCATTCTCTGGTCTACAGCACTGAAGTTGTTAATTCACTATCTTCACCCAGGTATAAGCAGAATGGAGATGTGACTTACTCCCCATCTTCATGCTGTTACGCTATCCCAGTGATGGGCAATGTGAGATCCTCCAGCTGCTGCCAGGTTACAAATCCAGTCATCTCTTTTAGCCGTGACTTTATCCAGAACTGCTCCCCTTACTTTACACATATAACCCAGTATTTGTGATATAACATTCCCAGTTTGCCTCTCTCTGTTACACAATTCATGTTGAGGAGTGCGAAAGTGGCCACTCACTAGCTGTTGTTGAACTCCAACTGCCATCATCCTCAGCCAGCCATACTGAATGAAATAAAGAGTCACAGTTGTGGTTTTTGTTTCTTGCATTGCAACCAGGGTGGAATTTACATGCCAGGTGCCACTAGACATGGCATTCTTTCTAGGCGCCCTTAGCTACAACCATGATCACAACACATCTCCCCCTCTGAGCCTGCCTCCAGTCTCATTCATTGTTCCTGGCACACAGAATACCAATAGCTCACAACAAACAAGGTCAAAAAGAAAAGCTTTAACCCCTTGATTGCTACAGAGCTCTCTATAGCATTCAAGGGGTTCATTAATCACCTGTAAAGGAGTCTAAAACTGATGCAGGGACCCTGAGATTGCTCTGGTCACTCCCACAGTTCAGAATGTGGGTGTGGCCAGCACAGATGAGGCGACCCTCAAAATGTGGAGCTCTAGCCAGTTGCCTACTCTGCCTATTGGGAAATCCATCCCTGACTGCAACACATTTTTAACACATTGACATATTTGTGAGATTGTGTTAAGATGGTAGACACATACATTTCTCCTATCATGCAGTTAATTTGCTCCAGAAATGCACTTCTTTAACTTCCTGAATATGGATGTTAACTCTTTAAGGAAGGAATTATTTAGCACATTCAGAACCACTGTTTCTTGCTATGTGTTTGTTAAATTAGATTTTATAATTGTTTTGTTTAGTGTACTAACACTGCAATTGTGCTGTTATGAAAAAAAGACACAGAAATCGCAACAACCTGCGGTATATGAAGCACAAACTGATACTGAATATTTAAATGGCCATATCAGATTCATGAAAGAGAGATTTTTTCATTAATATTTTTACTGTACATTACTAGAGAGGCTACTGGCTGTCAGTAACAACTTGTAACCCTTAATCTGGGGCACCACCACAACTCTTTTTATATAAGGTCACTGTGACTCCAGGTGAGGAATGCACTAGAGTGCAATGCTGTGGCAATGTGTTTTTGGCAGCGTGTGGTGAGCACATCATACAAAATAAATATGGTAATGCTGGAGGTAAATGGAAATGTAATGATCCCTATTCCCAGCAGCTCAGAAGTATTGTATATCAATAGTGTTTTATTGATGTGATTTCAATTACTTTCCATATACTTTGTGGCTTATTGTGCACATTATCATTAGTTTATCCCTTCAATCAGTTGGTATTTTATGGAGGATTGTAATATTTTATGTGCCTTAATCTTGATCTCTTGTAATCCGTTATGCACACTTATCTGGTACCTTTCTTGCAATGTTTCCTTTACGGTGTACAGTAGATAGTGTGAAGATTATGAGACTGACACATTCCACAATATGTATTTTGTTCTCAGTGTTATATCATATAGTTTTTACTGACAGATTGTATCTTTTTGCTTCATTCATAGATTGCACATTTATGTATCATTTGGTCTAGTGATTTTTAGGTTGTATTGAAGGTATTTTTTATTGCCACAGCCTGTATTTTGATGATACATCTCATCCTACATGCCAGATCTTGTTTGTAAAGTGGTGAGAACATCGCCTTGGAGATGGAGACACACATCACCATATGCACTAAGAACTGGGGATGCGAGGGGAGGGGCGGGAGAATTTCCCCATTAGCATACAGGATTGTTAAACTGCTGGTGATGTGAAAGGGATACCCTCCCTTACATATCGCCAGCTGTAGACAACCCTGAAGTCTGAGATCATCATTTCCCCACTTGCTCGGGGGGGGGGGGGGGTTGCAGAGAGGATCATCTCAGGCTTCAGCCCCACAATTAGCATCGCTCCTTTAAACATTTGCGTGCCATAGGAATGTGCATTGGAGGAATATACTTCTTATTCAGTACAAAACATGATTTAACTTTGCAGCGTTATTTAGCCTCTAGTTGCAATATAACAATCAGTTTAATGTAATTATTATACATTGTGATGTCACAGTCTCCCACATATCCTCCCTCTGCCATTCGTTTCTGGTCATATATTGTTATATCTTTGTGAATGAATAAGGCTAGCTTTGCAATAAAAGAAGGAATGATCCCTTAGTGTTACTTGGCTTTTACCTATAATGATAATACTTGCCCAATATGATGCTTAGTTATATGTTGCAATGTCATGGTTTCCCACACCCCCTCCCATTCTATTCGCAACTCTGCCACCCCTCCTTTGCACGTTCGCCACGCTGACACCTCATCTCCATCTCCTTTTCCACCTTCTCTACCGTTCTCTCCCTTTATCATCCACCCATGACTTTCTTCCACTTTGCACGGGGAGAATGTGATCCGCTTTCTGTGCAGTGAGAAAGAAAGTACTTGGGCAGATGACAAAGGGAGAGGAGGGTAGGGAAGGTGGTGAAAAGGATGGCAATGGGGTGGCAGAGTGCGAAAGGGTGAATAAGGGGTGATAGAGTGGTGAATGGGAGAGAGGAAGGGGGGATGTCACAAACCTTGACATTGCAATGTATAATCTAAGTATTGTATTGGGCAGATATTATCATTTTAGCTAAAAGCCAAGTAACACTAAGGGATTATTCCTTTTTTATTGCACAGACTTACTCATTGAGGTGTCGGTATGTTCTTTACTTCATGACATGAGCAATCACAAACAGCAAATAAATGTATGGCTTCCGAACAATAGCTAATTCTCCACTTTCTTTCTTCTGCCATTAGGTCCTTATGCATAAAATAAAGCTGGAGTAATTCTGGAGCAAACCAGCTGCACATGGAGAGAAATAAAAATGCATATAATCCATTGAATACTAGAGGGGTATCCAAAGTATTGCTTCACAATATGAATTTAGTTAGCTCCAGAATGGCCCCACCTTCCTAGTTCATCGACCTCTGTGATTTTGGAAAATACCAATTACGTTACAAACACAAATTCCACAAATTTCCATTGAATTAAATGGGGCTTTCAACCTTCCCAATGTTATACAGTTCTCCAGCATAATGCCTTGAAGACCTCTCTCTCATTCAGGGACATGGGTGTCCAGGAAGGGGGGCACTTGTCCCCTCCATATAAACATAGGGGCTGGGCAGGTTGGCTTGGGGGTCATACTATGGCTTTGCTGCCCCTGGAAATTTTTATGTAGATGACCCTGTTCAGGAAGTTAAAAATCCAATTGAAATCAATCGGAAGTAATATTTTTCCCCTTTGTTGAAGCTGATTTGGCCCAGAATTATTAATTGTAAAGTTGTTAGCCTGCAGCTCTTAACTCCTCGAATGCAAGAAAATATTCCAACTCATTGCAATGCATTGGATATCTCTATAGCCACCAAGGGGTTAAATAGTTGCCAATAAATGGTATATAAACTGGTAATTAAACCAGCTACCATAAACCAAAAGTATGAGGGGAATTCACTAAGGGAAGATATTGCCCAAATATAATTTCACAGATTTTGACAACTCAGTGATATAGAAGAGCTATTTTTTTCAGAGCAGAAAAGAAACAGTATGTCAGCTGAAGACACTGGTGAAACAAAACCTTAAATGACTTGTCAGATGAGAGAATGATGGGTGTAGGGTGAGGGATTTATAAAAGCTGTTAGCATGTCAGCTGCAGAGAATGTATGCTACATTCAGATGGCAAGTTGTCAAGCAAAGGTTATGCTATGAAGCCTCTAAGACTTGTATTTTTGCAGATAGAAATCAAGAAAGAAATGGTTTTATATGCCAAAAAGGGATACGTTTAATCTTTGGATACTAGAGACATCTTCAACTCTTTGTGAATCAATTCCTCGGACACATCTCCAGCACTCAAGGGCTTACACCGATTTAAAATGCATTTAGGAACAAAAATAAATCCTACAAACTCCCCAAAACATTTATTTTACCTGCATAGTGTATGCACATGCAAATGGAAGAAGCTGACATCTTTGTGAAATGCCAGACCCCTAAACTTTAGCCACACACCCTATGCAGAATTTTATTCTGTCAGATGTTGCACACATTAAAGGCTACCTGCACAGTTAGTTAAAGGGATAGTAATACTTCGTTTTAACTTTATTTTATTTTGTAGGCATTAAAAAAACATTAAGAATGATATAAGTCTTATCTCTCAATCCTTTATGGTTTAGGAGATATTCACAAGCAAAGTTCCCCTCCCTGCCCCTTTTACCTAGTGTAAGACATCTCTTCTCAGATGTGGATCAGGTTGTATGACAGGACAGATAACAGAAGGGGACAATTTTCTTTGTATGAAAACAATGAAAGCCCTTCCCCCCTTGACAAGTTTTTCAGCTTTTTCCATTATCTTAATTGAAGATTGTCCCTCTCTGCAGTCTACCTGGGCATCTCCCTTCTGATCTGGTTGAACAGGGGGGGATACTTTGTTTGTGAATATCTCTTAAACCATAAAGGTTTGAGAGATAAGACTTATATCATTCTTCATGTTTTTTTAATGCCTACAAAATAAAATAAAGTTAAAATGAAGTATTACTATCCCTTTAATACAATGGCTGGTGGCTACAAGGCTTATCAAGGTTTTCATTTTTAAAGTGCAAATTTGATAAAATAAAGTTAGAGATAATTGGGTGTTTACAGGTCTACCTGTAGCTACATAATCAATTTATTAAAAAATTGAATCACGTTTCTTTTTTGTCCAATGTGGAAGACAGGAACTATGGTGTAAAGTTAGGAAGGCAGAGCAATTGAATAAAAAAACACATACACAGAAACTCCCTCCTCTGTTCTAGTTTACCCCCTGTGCTCAGTCTTAAGTACCCTCTCGACGATGCATCGTCACAGCTCCCTTAGTCATTTTTATTGCTTAGTATATGGGGCTGTACAATACCTCATTAGGTGGGCTCCTGTTTCTGGATTCCTATTTTTAGGTTATTTTTTCTCAACCGCAAACCTTGTGAGGAAGACTTGTTTTATTAATCTCCACTTCACTGCAGCTTCACAGAAGCTCTTTTCATTCATTATAATGGGATCCTGAAGAATGAAGACTACATGTAAGTTAACCTATTGAGTGATTTGGTCCTGTGAGTATGTCTCTCTTATCTGGCATCCACTTACCTTGTGGATCGCTGCCTAACTTGCACTCTCTGTTATCTACATATGCTGTTGGTTTGTGTATGTTCCTGGCTTCTCTGAGAAGGACTGAAGTGGATTTGGCTTTCCCTGTAATATCTCAAAGGTTACTGACACCTGCACTGCCTTCCTCCTTACGGGGCAACTTCCCCCCACTTGGGGCACTATCCACTAAAGCAGTGGGCTTTTCTACTGATTTACTCACGATCTCAGACTATTTGGTTTTTTTAAGCTTATTCTTTAATTTTGATGAAGTTGGACACAACATCTGCCCGACCATTTTGCATTACACACACACAGCTTCTATGGGACATATCATGCCTCTGGGCATCCAGCCATTTTGGATTACACACACAGTGTCATTGTGCTCCTGACTCTGCTCCTGTATTTGACTCCTCTCCCTGATCATTGGCTACCTGGCCTTTTTATTCTGCCGCCTATTCCTCACCTATGCTGATATTTGAGTATCCTGTGTTCTTAGTGAATCTATTTCCTACCTGTTCCTGAATCTGGCTTAGATTCTGGCTACTCCCTTGTCTCATCAATTTGCTTTGGCTTTCCTGTTCTGCTTCCAGACCCTGGCTTTGACTTTGACTCTACTTCTGATTACCAATTTGTACTTCTGCCCTGATATCCCCTAGTGGGATCTTTGGCTTCCCTGACTATGTTTACTGTGTGTCCAACTATGGCTGTGTTTCAGCTTGGGCTGTTGTTCTAGCTCCTTTCAGCTTCACTTGCCCGGAATTCTACACTGCATCTTTTACCAGCCTGCTGCTGTCTATCTCCTGTATCAGCTTTTAGCTCTCCTCTCCTGGTCAGTGATCTCATTCTCCAATGGCTGGTGTTTTGATTGTCTTTCTTCATTGGAGTTCCCTGGGATTCCCTGGTTGAGCACCTATTCTGCAGATTGATTGCCCGTTCTACTAATTGGGGAATCCTCCTACTGGTTCTTTGGAGCTATTGCTACTTTCATTCTCCAAAGCCCTACTGAAATATCCTATACTGCCATCTTGAGACTCTTGGATGCACTGATTGCTTTTAGTTTTTATTAGAGTGCCTATTGTATAGATTCCTTAAGTTTCCTCCTTCATTGGCACTTTTTCATTTAAACCTTGCTTTCCACTTACAGCTGATTCCTACTTTCATGGCACTCCACACAGTTCACTGGTCACCCATCTGTGACCATTTCCCATCTCCTCTGGGAGTGTTGTCAACAAGCCTCTTTACCTGGTTTTGACTGCACAAGGGCTGACCAGTCACCGACACCACTTGCTAGCAACGCTCTCCAGTACTGCACTCAAGCTCCTCTGTGTAGTGAAAGCTTCCTGTTACATACAGAGCTTCTTTGGGACATATCTAGCCGCCGGTTACATTTTGGAGGCTGCGGGTGGGCTCATTGTGCTGCTTGTGACGTGCACTATCTGTCGTTAGTCTGAGATGCCATTTTCAAACATCTGGAGAGTCATAGTGCCATTTTAAAGGGAAATTACTAAATTTCCCAGAAACCCATTCTTTTGTTTTGGCAAGGGAAGAGGTAGTCCTCTTCCTTTTTGGATTACTCATGCTGCTCAGAGACTGGTCTCTCCCTCCTGCTTGCCACTTTAACCACTTACAGTCACATAAGTACTTCTTGACTGTCTTATACTCTACTTTGTGGAGTCTTCTATGTCAAAAACTAAGGGACACGAGGGCAAGTCCAAAGCTAAGGATTCTGGGGTCCCCCTAACCTCTTTAACCCTCTTTAATTGCTCCTCATGCCAGAATGGGCTTCCTAGGGAGTATTCTGGTACCTTATGTCCCTCTTGAACTGTGGCCCCTACACCTCTTATTGCTTCAGTCACCTAAAATCCTCCACTATTCAAGGGGTCCTGAGCTCTGTGTCTGTGTGACCTTGCATGCTTTCCTGAAGGTGCTGGAGCAATATATTTTTAGGTGCCACCTTTCATCCTATATTTGTAATTTGTTGTGTAACTAGGACCATGGCTATCTGGGGTGACTGACTTTTGGATGCTGCTAAAAACGACCTGGTTGCTTATCAAGGCCCTTGAAACATATTGTTACTTTGCAGAAGCAGCCTTTGATGGAACTAGGTTTTATGGTAAGGCCTCAGCCTTCTCAGTAGTCATGTGTTGCATTGGTCAGGTGACCAGTCCTCTAATAAGTCTCTGGTTTCTCTTCCTTTTTCAGGCAAACAGTTATTTGACCCTGACCTGAGAAGGCTATTAGCCATACTGCTGAGGGCAAGAGTACTGTGTTGCCTCAGGTTACATATACCTGCCTTCTTAGAGGTTTACCCTTCCCCATAACTCAAGCAGACTTGTCAGGCAAGCAACTCACTCAGATGTCTAAGGTTTACAAGTCCACCTCCACATGTCTTGTGGGGGTATGGTCTGTCTCTGCCCATTGGAGGTCATTCCCATTTTTCCATAGCATGTGTGCCATTTCCACGATGGACCAATGGGTTTTTTGGGTAATTTTGGAGGGGCATTGTATAGCTTCAATTTCCTTCCCCTCAGGGCTGCTTTAAGACATTAGTGGGCCCTGGACAAAGTTCATGCTAGTGGAACTTCCCCCACCCAACAATATGTGCATGATACAAGACAATTTTCCAATAAGGAACAGAAGGAGCCACTTGGGGAAGGCAGACCCAGCAGAGGGCATTACCCAGGACAAGTGGAATTGGCAGAGCCCCCCTTCTTTTTAATGAACTTGCAGCTTTGACTGCACGACTTCCTGAGGTTATTAGTTACCTATTACAGGGAAACCCATTATGCAGACTGAAAGTAGAAAACAGCTGCCTCTTTTCAATGCAGTTACCTGCTGTGGAGTTGCCTTGATGGGTCATTTCATCTACTGTGAATACTGGTCAACTATCATAAACTCCTTGATTGTATCCAATACATTGTTTTGTACTGTGTTTAATATCACTCTGGCACTCAAAGGGTTAAAACCATATTTCTGTGTGCACTTTCCCTGTCATGTTACAGAGTGATCCTTATGCAAAAAAGGAAAGGGGAGCAATTCTGGAGCAAACCAACAGCACTATATACTATAAATCAAATATTCCCAAATTTTCATTGATTTAACCAGGGATTTTGACCCATTGAGTGCTAAAGACTGTGAACAATGCATTGGAGAGCTCACTGGAATTCAAGGACTGAAAAGCTCTGTTTAAATCAATGGAAATTTGGAGATTTTTTATTTATCTTATATGATATGATGTCGTTAGTTTGTTCCAGAAATGCTCCACTTTCCTTTTTTTGCATAAATACCAGTAGTCCACAGTACCACTTAGTCTGATATGAGCGGAATCCCTCGCATAAACAGAACAGAGAATCTAAGAAAATAACCAGTATTAATACATGGTGAAGCTCATGGCCTAATATATTAACCTTTTAATGATAAATGCCAAGAATATGCAATTCAAATTCTATTTTGGAACTAGGGATTTACCCTTTGAGTGCCATAGGGCTTTGCAATGCATTGGCTCTGGCACTCAAAGGGTTAAGCTAGTAAAGCAGGATCCAGGGACAGGGTGCCATAAGGACTGTCCCTGGAAATCTAGGACAGTTGCATTGCTACACGGACAAACATTTGACATGCTAGTAAAAGCGGCATGTATGCTAATGGCTGGACACTCCTTCTATACAGCAGTAACTCTCTGAGTGCCAAGTGGATGCCAAACCATCTGGATTCAAAGGGTTAAAGTGAAATATCTATTGAAGTGCCAGGGACATCCAGTGCATTGGGATTTACAGCCTCTGGCACTTGAAGTGTTAATCACTTGAATCTATTTAGTGAGAGAGGGTTGGGCACCCCGTGGCATTCAAATTACTGTTCTTGAACACCATAAAGTGTGTTCAACTGTGGCTGTCTAGCTACTATTGCAATACTGCAACCTTCATCAGAAGGGTCACTGGGAACACACTTACCAAGTCAGTAGTGCATTGCATTGCCTGAGAGGCAGCATTGTTTTTGTAGAGGTTATCTTGTGCAGTCAGATTAAGGAGTGCATCTCCATTCTGGAGCAGCATTGTTGAGTACTCCATTTAAAAAAAATCTAATCTAATTCTGTCCCATATCCTTCATTTTCTCAGAATAAAATTTGATATCCTCCAAAGATGGGTGTTTCTTCAAGAAGACAAGATTCGGTCTTTGTTGTTTCAGATGTCTAAGGTGATGTCCTGTCCATAGGCAACGGTACGTGAGCACATGAAGGTACTAGGTTACCTGGTATCTGTTCTGGAGGCAGTTCCATTGGTTCAATTCCTGATAATTACAACTGAGAATTCTCATGAATTGCTTCAGACATCAGAATTATATGTCTCTTGTCATGTCTTTGTCCTTTTGGACAAAGGAGTACCTTCTCTGGTGGCTTCAGTGATCCCAGCTGACTCTGGGATGTCTGTTTGCCATTCTGGACTGGGACATAGTCAAGCCAGCCTGCTGGGGTAGGGTGCTGGCCTGGGTTGCCAGATGGCTCAGGGTCTTTCGACCAGGGAGGAGAACCTTCTGGCCATCAGTGTACTGGAGATGCTAGCGATTCTCCTCACTCTGTGTCATTGTTTCCGACCCCTTCAGGGTCCCAATTGGGAATTCAGACTGACCTACATTAACCCCCAGGATGAGACCATAGGTACAACAGCTTGGGCCAAGGACACATTGATTGTCTTGTGGGCCTAGGCCTATGTGCTGGCCTTCTCCACTGCTCAAAAACCAGGGATTGAGAATATTGTGGAAAACTTTCTCATGCATCCTGTACCCTGGAAATTATTCGATAATTCAGTGCTTATTCGATTCCATCATCCTCCATGGGGAGCTCCCAATGGTGGATCTCATGGCCTCTTGTCTGAACTGCAAGATTGCTTAATTCTGTGCCAGATCCAGTTATGCTTTGGCTATGGCTGTAGATGCATTGGCCATTCTGTGGACTTTTCCTCTGGTATAGGTGTTTCCTCCAATTCCCCTGATTCCCAGGGTACTGAGGAAAGTCAGGATGGAGCAGGCTCATGTTATCTCAATTTCTCTGTTCTGGCCCCATCGGGGCTGTTTTTTGAATCTCCTCAGTCTTTCCGTAGTGATGCTTGTTCATTTTGCCTTGCATCTGGACCTACTATCCTTGGGTGTAGAAGCTAGCTTTGACAGCTTGGCTCTTTGGTCCAGCAAAAATTTGTTTATTATTTCTACCGTGTTTCAGTCTAGAAAGCAGGTTTTTTCTAAGCCCCATCATAGGGTTTGGTCTTTCTCCTATAAGTGCTGTGCTGCATAGAAACTTGTGGTAGTGACCTTTTTTGTTTCCAGTAGTTTTGGCCTTTCTTCAGGATGGTATTCAGAAAGTGATTAGTCTTGGTCACATCAAAATTCAGACTTCAGCTCTGTTCTTTTCCAGTGGTGTATTGCTTTTCTCCCTGATCTGCAAACCTTTGTCCAAGGGGTGGCTCATGCCTGCCTTATCTTTCAGGATCCCATTCCTCTGTGGTATTTGAACCGTGTTATAGGAGCGCTTCAGAAGCCTCATTTTCAACTTCTAGCTTCGGTTTTACTGTATTTCTTGTCAATTAAGATTGCTTTTCTCCTGGCTATTGTGTCGCTTTGGTGGGTAGCTGAACTTCAGGCTTTGTCTTGTACACCTCCATTTCTGTTTTTTATCTAGACCAGCTGATTTTGCAGACTCCTATGGGTTTTCTTCCAGAAGTTGTTTTGGATTTTCACATCAACCAAGAAGTTTTTCTTCCTTCTTTCTGCCCTACTCCTTATAATAGACAGTATGTGGATTTGGTCAGGTGCTTGAGGTACTGTATTCATTGCATGCATCCTTTTCAGAAATATGATTTGCTTTTTGTCATTCCTGAGGGCCCACGTGCAGGCTGTTTCTAAAGTTACTATAGATTGCTGGATTAAGGTGACCATTCCCCAGATGTCTTCAGGAAGAAACCTGTACTCTTTCAGGTTTTGGTGCATTCCACCAAGTCAGTGGGAGCGTATTGGGCCTACAAGACTCAAGCACTGCTGAACAATTGTGTAATGTTGCTGTCTTTGCATAGTTTTGTCAAATATGACTGTGAAAATATCCTGGCTTCGGATGAAGTCAGTTTTGGCCACAAGGTCATACAGGCTATTCTGCCTTTATAGGTGTCCTTGGTTTTCTACAAACAGAACCCTGCTAGTATTCAGTTTTGGTGTCTGTTGACACCTGAGGATCATGTTGATTCAGTTTAGTATCTTTTCCCTCCCAGGAATCTCGGTGAAAAGTTTTGAATATGCTCAGGGTTCCTGTGTTCCACTTTGGATGAAAAAGAAAAGATGATTTTTGTGTGCTTACAGATAAAACATTTTATCTTAGTCCACGTGGAACACAGGAATTCCCCCTAAAGAAAAAAACACTGGTTTGAGACCCTAGATGTGGGAGGCTCACTGTTCAAGGGATTCCATTTTCTTCTTTCACATATGTTTTGCTTTGTCTGGGCTTTGCTATATATTAAGACTGAGCTCAGCAGGAGGGGGCATATTGGAATGGTGGAAGCAATCTGTGCTTCAGATAACTTTTTTTTTAAGTGCTCTGCCTCCTAGAGGAAGAGGAGATTTTACCCCATTTTTCCTGTGTTCCACATGGACAAAGAGAAACTGATTATTGGACACAAGGACACAAAAGGACACAAAAATAATTTTATCTAATGTAATATTTTAAAATAAAAATAAAATTATCTCATGTCTTGACATGACTGTATTAATTTCTTTAGAGTTTTGCATTTGGAGAAGTGCAACGAAAAGGAGCAACTGTGAGGCATCATGGGAAAAAAAAAAAACATTTATTTAACCCTTCAAGTGCCATTGCTTTGCAATGCATTGCTTATCTCTCTGGCACTCAAAGGGTTAAAATTATTTTACCAAAAACAATACATTGTGATTTCTCCCTCAAATGGAGAGTTTACCCCCTTAAATGCTAAAAATCCAGTTTAAATCAATGGGAATCTGGGGACTTTTTAGGTGCTGTTGATTTACCTCAGAATTCCTCCTCTTTCCATCTGGGCATATGGCTGAGCTTGTAGAGGAAGAAGTAGATCATCAAGCCAGTGCCACATAATAATCCGATATAGCACTAATTGCTACCAGAAAAAAATTGTGTCTGTCTTTGTGCCAAACAAATCTGCCAGCTTTAGGTGACGTTAACCTCTGGGATCTGCTCCAAGTGTATGAATGAAGATTAGGCAGAATCTTGCATATTTTTCTGCTACCAGAATGTCACATTGGAAGTGCTTTATTGTTGCCGCTGAGTATACCAACTGAAATTGCTTGGCAAGATCAGTGTGAAGCTATCTTTTACGATACATTACCTACATCAATATAAATAAATGCATTCATCATTAAATATACATGTTGCATTTTAATTAAATGCTTATCTTGTTTTTCTTACATAAAATAGGATGCTAAATTAGAGTAGGTACCAGTTGGTGGCAGTGTTTTCCCAAAAAAGAGGGAAACAATCTTTACAACAATTAAATTGGTATGCATGGTAAGTAATGTCTGCAATCTGCTCTTCTGTATCATAAATTGCCATATTTGTGAAATTAGGGAAAAAAAGGCTCATGGCTAACCAATGGGAGCCCAGAGGTTAATCAGCATTATGAAATTAAAGCTATATGGTCTGTTTGGTTACTTAACCCACTGAGAGGCAGAGGAATGCAAATTGTGAAGCAATGAGTTGCACATTCCTTTGGTCCACAAGGGGTAAAGATGAATGCAACATTATATAATACCAATCAATAAAACAAATATATACAAATTCCTAAAATGTCTTTGATTACAATTGGGCTCTTAATCCCTGGAATGCTAGGAAGGTCTCCAAAACCGTCTACAATTCTAAGGGTTAAAAGCCCCATTTAAATTCATAGGGATTTTTATTCATTCCCTGTAGTGCAGCTGGCCTGCCCTGCAATTGCACCGGTTTTGTTTCATACATAAGAAAAATGGGTGAAGATGTATAAAAAGCATTCCTAGTGTATGTTTAAACTAGTCACTAAAATTAATGACAACACGTAATATTTATAAATAAGTAAGTTTATCCTACAATATAAAAGGCCAGATGTATGTCTGTCCGATGCAGTCATGCGCAGTAGGGACTGCCTGAAATTGTCCAGTGCAGTTATGCGCAGTAGGAACTGCCTGAAATTGTCCGATGCAGTCATATGCAGTAGGGACTGCCTGAAATTGTCCGATGCAGTCATGCGCAGTACAGACTGCCTGATATTGTCTGATGCAGTCATGTGCAGTAGAGACTGCCTGATATTGTCCGATGCAGTCATGCGCAGTAGAGACTGTCTGAAATTGTCCGATGCAGTCATGCGCAGTACAGACTGCCTGATATTGTCTGATGCAGTCATGTGCAGTAGAGACTGCCTGATATTGTCCGATGCAGTCATGCGCAGTAGAGACTGCCTGAAATTTTCCGATGCAGTCATGCGCAGCAGAGACTGTCTGATATTGTCCGATGCAGTCATGCGCAGTAGGGACTGCCTGAAATTGTCCGATGCAGTCATGCGCAGTAGGGACTTCCAGAATGCAGGCACTTTGGCCCGTTTACACTTGTATATAGATATATATGTCTATAGAAAATCTGCAGTATATTTGCAACTAAGACTTTTTTTTGCATACAACGCTGTCACTATATACTTCCAATAAGAACAGGTTATACCTGGAGGTAACCCTGTGAGTGCCAGTGGGGTACGCAATGCAGTGCTTTGCAATGTGTTGTGAACCCCTCTGGCACTCAAAGGGTTAAGATTTAATCACTAAAACTGCCTTTATTTTTGGCTCAAGTTAGTGAATTTGTTTTTAAATACATTGCAACATAATTCTTAATTGGACAAGTCCATTTCTACTCCACTTTCAAATAAGTTGATGGACTGGAGTTCAGACTGTGTGTGAAGAGGTTATGGAGATGCAGTGCATAATGAGTATTAGAATATAAGGGCCGTATGTACATCCAAGGGAACTCTCATGGTCTCAAGCTGAAGCCCTATAAATCTCAGTTTGAGGAATGTTCAGTTTCAGTTTTACTTACCATCTGATCTTATTTTGCCTTGAAATTGCAGCCTTTTCAACATAAAAAAGGCACAAGGGTGAAGTCTTGCTTGTCTAGCATGGCTCCCAACTGTAACAATGTTTGCGGGACATCCTGATTTTGGATCCCCCCATCCTGCTGAGCACAGTAAATGTGCCGCTTCCCCTTAGCTTGTGTCAAAGTGGCATTGTTTTTATTTCAGGCATGAATACCAGCCCACCTAAGATGACTATGCACAATTATTATTATTATTATTATTATTTATTTATATAGCGCACACAGATTACGCAGCGCTTTATACACAATCAATGTCACATTGGTACAGTGAATAAACCTTGTTGTCAAGTCATGGAGTTGTTCAGCCACACTAATGTATGTAAACGTGCCCTCCTTTTCTAACTTAAACTTCCAGCCAGCCAATGAGATAGGAGACTATTGTCATGATGCTTCTCTTTCATTGGCTAGCTGTTAGTTCTGCGTAACATGGCGGTGATGGCAGCTTATGCGTGTATGACTGAGTGGAGTATAGGGAAGCAGAAAGCAGAGTGTGCACTTGATGAGGAGGCTGAGTCAAGTTTGTCAGCCAGGCTAGTGACAGGAAGGTGGGCTGAGAGTGCTCCCAGACAGAGAAAGTGACATCCCATCTTGAATCATGTCCTTAGCTAATGAAGGATGCAGTTGCAGCAGAGGGCTTACAGTTGCTCATTGTGGTGGTGTGAGGCTCATATTTGTACAATATTTTCTTCTCCTTGTGCGGTGATGAGGCTGTCTAGGTCAGACAGTTTTTGCTTAACTGAGGAGGATGATGGGAGTTGTAGTCCAACACCTTTATCCATTCATGTGCTTATGCATGTTGGGGTCTTATGTAACTGTGAAGAAGAAACCTTTCATGCTATGTTTATGATTTTAAGAGACTACGTGCGGCTCATTTTTCTATGTTTTACAAGTGCTAGAGCCACATTGTTTTATTTGTCACATTATTTGCATTGACTAATATCATCATTTCAATTAGCTGAGCACTGCCTTGTGGTTTTGCATATCCACATGGCCAACTGTGTTTTGTAGGACATCTTGGGGACATCTTCTACAAGCTGCATGGGGGTGTTCCTTTTGTGGATCATGTGTCTATACCCTAAGAATAAGTGGCTCTTAATTTGTTTTATCAGAAAGACCAAGGCTTGTGGCCTTCAAGCATTGGTTCTTTATTTTTATTTGCATTTTATCTCTGCATTAGTGTACTTTCTAGTTGTTTCATTTAACAGTCTGATAAAGACTGGTGTCTTTAAGGAGGTATCTTAACTGTATCTTGTTAACTTCCTTGAGTCTGAGTTACAGCAATAAAGGACATATTGCACAGCTTCTACTTTCTCGAGAACAATGAAGGTTCACATTTCGCGGATCTGATGGTTAGCCCAATATGCTTATGTATGAAAGAAAAATTGAAAAATTCTTGAGCAAACCAAGTGAACAACAGGGGGCAAAAAAAAAAAAAAAAAAGATGTCAAATTGATACTCTTCTGGGTGATACCAAATACAGTGTAGAGGACATTGTCTAACATTCCCATATTTTAAATTGTATTTTTTAACCCCTAAGCAAGGCCAGTCTTGAATGCATGGAGAGCCATGTGTTGGAGACCTCACAAACATTCAAGAGGTTAAAAGCCACTTTTAACTTTTTGAGTGACAGAGAGGTATCCAACACATTGCAACACAATACATCACAAAATTCCCATTTAACCCATGGGTTAAATCAAACAAGATTTTGAATTTACCATTATGGTGCAATTGATATGCCCTAGAATTGTATTTCATGCCCTATATTCAGGGCTGGATTTTCATCCCAGGTGCCCCTAGGGATGAATTCTAAACGCTGTTAACTCCGCCCATAGCTACACCCCCATTCCTCACATGTCCCCACCCCCAGGCCCATCCAATATTTCCTGGCACAGAAAATACTTTTTGCCAATAACAAGCAAGGGCCAAAATAAGCTGTAACCCCATGGTTGCTAGAGAGATCTCGTTGGAGATTTCTCTAGCATCTAAGGGGTTTAAGGGATAGTAGTGTCAACATAAAAAATAATATTTGCTTATTCATTGCAATTTTCAGTGTCCATATCTGTGCATAGCCCTTGTAATTTGACTTGAAAGTGTCCCCCTCCTGCCCCTTTTCACTATATGAGACATTGTTCCCCCTGATCTGAAAGCCAGTGTCTGTATAAGAAAAAACCCTTATACTTTCAACTCAAATTACTGAACAAGCATTATACAAAGATAAGGACATTGAAAATATACTGTGTATTATATAAAATGAACAATTTAATGTTACTTTATATGTTGACATTACTATCCCTTTAAATAATAGCCTGTAAAGGGGAATAAAAGTGAAGCACGGATATTGAAATTCACCTGGCCACACCCACAATCCACATTTGAGGAGCCCCCTAAACATTTGTAGCTCTAGGCAGCTGCCTACTCTGCCTATTGGGAAATCTGGCCCTGCCTATATTATACCCTTGATTCACAAAATTTTAATTTGGTCTGTGGGCTGTGTGTGAATATCAGAATGACAGCTATCATTTCTTTCATGTGATGGTAACCTTTGCTGTGGCTTTGTGCATGGAGAGGGGTGAAGAGCTTGTATATGAAGATGAATGGGGCAAGAAGGTTTAAAGGGGATGAGACCTGGCAAAATCTTTCTTTGATTATCTCACTGTGGTGTTTATCCATTTGCATATTTATCAGTGGATTATTTCTGAATGAGTAAACTATTTAAGTTGACTAGGGTGCATGCACACATATCAAGCTAAAGATGTGCAGTTCTGCCAAATGGTGGGTGGGACATTATAGGGGGAGATTGAACTTCAGTTTGATTTAGACTGGATTTTAATCCCTTGAATTCTATATAGATTTCCAGTGCATTGCAAAGAATGCACTGGGCCCTCTATAGCTCTGAAACGATCTAAAGCCCCAAAATCAATGGGGATTTACAGAATTTTCATTTCAACCATATGATGCAGTCGGGTTGTCCCAGATTTGCTGCTGTTTAGTATGATGAATAAAGCCCACAAGGTATACATTGCTGCATGTATAAAGTACAAGAAGCAAATATAGTCAAGTTGATACCTTTATTGGATAACTAAGCAGATTTAGGATGCAAGTTTCAAGACATCTTAGGTCTCTTCCTCAGGTATAACAGCCTGAGGAAGAGACCTAAGAGGTCTTGAAAGCTTGCATCCTAAATCTGCTTAGTTAGCCAATAAAGGAATCAAATTGATTATGTTTGTCTCTTGTATTTCTACGGCTAACACGGTACCAACTCTCATCTGTCTAAAGTACAACTCACACACGGGAAGGTCTATTGCACTGGTTTCTTGTATATGTCCCTGCCTTGATCAATGATGAACAGTAACATAAAGTTGTGTATTAGATTATATATTTTTCCCACTGGATCATAAATCTCTCTCTCTCTCTCATGGTGGACCTTTGGGCAAACAAATCCCTTCATACATATCACATAACATCTTAGGGCAACTTGAGGTTCTCACTTAGGGCAACCTGAGGGACTCTAGCTGTTGCTGAATTGCACGTTCCATCATTGTCAGCCAGTCATTTGCTTATTGAGGACGATGGGAATGGTAGTGCGACAATAGATGGAGATTGTAGGTTGCATATTCCTGGCTTAGATGGAGCCTCTGCTCTGTGTAGGGTAGTGAGGTCATTGGTTTAACCCTCTGAGTGCCAGAGGGGTGCTCTGGCACTCAAAGGGTTAAGTGTCCCATATCTTTCTCTTGCCGGTAGGGAAGTGCATACCAACAGACAGCAGATATATTTATATGCTGGCAATTCTGAATATGCCTTTTATGTGTGTCAGTGTGCGTTAATGTTTATTTCATGACAGTGACATCAACACAAACACATTGATGGAGAATGTGTTATGTCATCAGAGCTGAAAGGAAGCCTTGTGTCCTATGGTGCATTTTACATGAATGAATGTTACCTTGTATCCACTGATATGCAGCATTCTTCATTCTGCCTATATTTACGCAAGAACATGGTGATGATGCAGCTGGGCTGATCTGCACAGTGACCTATGGACCACCATACATATCTTTCATGAGGAGGACACTGGACTTTATGATGCTCATTGAAACTTCCAATGTATTGATGATACACTTTGGTGTCAGTCAATGATATATGGCTGATGCCAACGCAGACTGTCCATCAGCCACACCCCCCATGATGTGATCATCAGGGGAATTAAAATATGGTAGCATGTTAAAGGGGCTTAATGATTGTTTGTATGTTTACAGTAAATATTTTTTAATAAAAAAAAATATATTTATATCTATATATATCTATATATATATATATATATATATATATGAAAAAGAGAGGTCTGTTTTATGCAAATCACCACAGTGCCACAATTATTTTATATCTTACATGGTTTTTTAAATAAAATATTGACCACAATAGCTATAAATAAAGAATAAAGAAATAAGAATGGCAGTGCATAAAGAAGAGAGATAAGTCCATCAAATAAGAGAGGAATCCTTACTCAAAAAAGCTTACAATGTGTAGTTTTTAATCCTGTGACAAATTCAGTGTCTAGTAATCCTATCCTGCAAGGAACTGTAGAATTATCTGTGTGATTTCAGTAAATCCGCCTGCGGGCTAGGACAATCCTCTTTCAGCACTCCCAGGAAATCGTTAATGACTGGTGTGAAGTGTGGGTTTGCATGTGCACCAAAAGCTCTTTACCTGCCCTGATGTCAAAGAGCATGATGTGCTAAGAAAACTAGAGCAAAGCAACGAAATCATAGCAGAAAGTAAAATCTACTGAATGATACAGAGGTCTCAAATCTTAGAGAGGTTTCCAACGCTAGAGTGGTCTCCAGCTCAAGAGAGGTCAAACCAAGAGTGGAGCAATGCTGGAGCAAAACTACTGCACATAAGTCATAATAGAAAAACTCCCATTAATTTCAAAGGGACTGTTTCTTTGATAAATGTGGAACTGTCAGTTTGTACAAGAATTGCTCATCTTTTGCTTCTTTTGTTTCATAATATGGGTGGGGCTTCATAGAAGTAAGTGGGATTCGGAAGAGGGAAGATGGGGATTTGTCCCACAAATGACAGGAAAGAGGCAGCAAGGGGGCAGAAAGAGCTGGGGAGGGGGTAGAATGACTGAAAAAGTAGATAAGGTTACCACATATTTCTTTTACTAGGTGAATCTCCCTCTGCCCTTTAAAACCTGGATATTAAGTCAGAAAATTGGAGTCTCCATGGCCGATGTGAAGAATTCCCAGGTATGTGGGAGACATGATTCTTTGATGTGGGATTTAGGGATACCAAACCCCGCCCACAGTGGAGCTCTGGGAGTGGAGTGAAGCAGCAAACCCCCCCAAAAGAAAAAAAACTAAACAACGGTCTGCCACTGTGGACATGTTGTGCAGTACTAATTAAATATTAATAACATATAACTTAGTTAATGAGGCTGAAAAAGAAGCCTCCATCAAGTCCAGCCCATGTCAAATCATGTTGATCCAGATGAAGGCAGAAAACCCCATTAAAGACATTTACAATTAGCCCCTAGTGGGTAAAAATATTCCTTCCTGACTCCAAATGGCAGTCAGATATTTCCCTGGATCAACATCATATCTGCTATGAAGCCAACTTTCATAATTCTCAATATTTTCTGTGCTAGATATGTATCCATTACTTTTTTGAAAGCAGTTACAGTATATCCAAGCACAGCATCCAGAGGCAATGAATTCCGTAAGTTTGCCAACCTTACTGTAAATAAAAACCCTGCCTTTGTTTTACTCAAGAGCACCTTTCCACTAGTTTAACAGATGACTTACTGATCTTTGCTCAGCTCTTTGAGTAAATAATTTTTTGGAGAGTTCTTTGTATTGACCTTGAATATATTTGTAAACAGTAATCATATCACCCCTTAGACGCTGCTTCTTTAATGTAAACAAACCCAGTTTGCCTAGTCTCTGCATAACTCAGATCCCCCAGTCCCTTTATCAGTTTTATTGCGTGTCTCTGCACTTTTTTCCAGTTCAATAAAGTCTTTTTAAAGAACTGGTGCCAAAAATATAGAGGTAGAATAATTTTAGCATCCTGTGCATCTATATCCCTTTTTATGCAGGCTAGTACCCTATTTGCTCCTGCAGCAGCTGAATGACTCTGCGCACTGCTGTGAAATTTATCCTCTATCACTACTCCTAAATCTTACTCTAAAAAGAATTCCCCAAGCAGTTTCCAATTTAGTGTATAAAATGAATTTTAATATTAATATTACATAATCCATTCATATTTACAATTGATTCATAGTGGTGAGTAGGATTTTCTGCCTAGATTAACATAAGTGTGTATGTGTGGGGGTCATTATCATGAGGTGTTAGTGTTCACCATCAGCTTGACCCATTCTTGATATATATATATTTGTGGTCGGGGCCTATAGCCAATGATGAGTGAACGTAATAAGTGTGGCATAACCTGTGCTTCCTAGAGCCAGGTAGAAATGATGATGAGGCTAGCCAATTAGAGGCCAAAAAGGTCATGTTTCCAAATTCGTTATTGATTTGTGCAACGATGACAATTTAATGGGAAAGAGAAGTAAGTGCGGTGCATATTTCTTGACTGGGATCTGGGATGTATCTGGTGAAACAGCTGGATTTCCAGCGGTCTAGATTTTGTATGATGTAGGGTGGTACCTTGTTCTTTGAAGCTGCTGAAGCAGCCCTGATACTGAAAGAGTTTTACATAGTAACATAGTAAATTAGGCTGAATAAAGACACAAGTCCATCAAGTTCAACCTTCTCCTCATACCCCAGTAACTGAGAATTTTATAGCTTTCCTTCTACCAATTAAATTAGTCTTTATCAGACCTTCCTGATCAACCTACTGATAAACAGTATAACTCTGTATGTTCCCTTTTGAAAGAAATGTATCTAATCTTCTCTTAAATGTATCCATTGTATCTGCCATAACCACCTCCCTGGGCAATGAGTTCCACAATTTAAAAGACTTTACCGTAAAAACCCCCTTCCTCTGCTGAAGTTTAAACCTCCTTTCCTCTAATTTGAAGGGGTGTCCCCTGGTCACCTGATCAGGCCTTGGAATAAATAGCTCACCGCAGAGATCCTTGTATTGACCTCATATACTTGTACAATGTGATAAGGTTTCCTTTTAGTCGTCTTTTCTCTAGAATGAATAAACCAAGTTTGTTTAGTTGTTCCTCATACGTCAAGTCCTCCATTCCCTTAATTAATTTTGTTGCTCTCCGCTGTACCCTCTCTAGTTCTAGTATATCCTTTTTCAGAACCGGTGCCCAAAATTGCACTGCAAACTCAAGGTGAGGTCTTACCAATGATTTGTATAATGGCAAAATAATGTTATCCACTCTTGCTTCAATACCTCTTTTTATGCAAGAAAGGATTTTGTTTGCCTTTGCTACTGCTGTTTGACACTGGTCACTGTTTCCAAGTTTGTAGTTGACAAGGATACCCAGGTCTTTCTTTAGCAATGAGTCCCCTAAAATGATTCCATTAAGTTCATAAGTAGCCTTGGGATTGATTCCCCCCAAATGCATGACCTTACACTTCCCTGATAGAATATTTTTGGGCTGCATTAAAGAACCGAAAGTGAGGCAGGTGGAAAAGAAAAATGAGTGTTGCCAGGTTATACTTTGTAGATACCAGAGTGCTGGGTTGACTGGTAGGAGGTTGAATGTGTGTCGTATGTATGATTTGGAAAGCCAGCATCCTTGTCCTGCTTGTGATATGAGTGTGATGGCCTTATCAATGCTAGTGTATAGTAATGTGAATTCTTCTGAGGGGATGAGAGAGTTAATGCTGGGTATGAGTGAGGAACGTGGTGTTGACAAGCCTATGATTAGGTGTTTCTTTGGTGTAAATTTTGTGGTGACTATGCCGATGGGATTGATTCTCCAGATGGGGAATGGTGGGGACTAGAAGGGGCCAACGAGGAAACCTTTTGATAGTTCTTTTTGAATGAGATGAGTGATGGTGTCTGGATCTATTAGTGCGGAATGTATGTTGGGGCATTGTATTGATGAGGCTGGGCAGGCTAGAATACAGGTATGAAAGCCTTCTTTTAAACTTGTGATTATGTAATGAATGAGTGTTTGGTCTGGATGGTTCTGTAACAAAGACTGAAAGACATTTTAATACATTTCTCTAAATCTTTTATTGCTGGGGGTGATGCGTGGGCAGA
This sequence comes from Rhinophrynus dorsalis, assembly GCA_037306005.1. Lineage (NCBI taxonomy): Eukaryota > Metazoa > Chordata > Amphibia > Anura > Rhinophrynidae > Rhinophrynus > Rhinophrynus dorsalis. The sequence goes on along the minus strand of CM074719.1, from coordinate 428,754,269 downwards.
TGGTTTGTGAGTGAGCTTTATGGCAGATGGAGCAAAGGTTGGACAGTCTGCAGCCGCTGAAGATACAGCCTGTGGTATTGAAGTTGGCTGTATTGCCGTGATACTGAATTATCTTCCTTGTTTATCTCTAGGTTGATTGGTGGATTCGTAAGAGGTTGATGGGGTTAAATGAGTGTTGGGGGCCAATTGTGGTTGGGTAAACTGGTTTGTTGGTGGATTTTATGGGCAAAGGCTGGGTGAATGGAATGGCAGAGAGCATGTTTGACATACTGGAGCCTTTAGGCCCACAAAGTGTCTACAGAATAGCTCGTAGTCCATTTGGCTCCAGTCTGTCGTGAAATTAAATTGAGATATTGCAGCTGCTGGTTTTGCTGAAAATGCAGAAAGTCAAAGGCTGTATCTTCCGCCACTTTTAAGGAGCACTGTGCCTGAATATAAACTGTTTGAGAAAGCCATTGGAAAGTCTGACCCTGGACAAGTACAGATGTCAAAAAGCACACAGTCACCCTATCAGTCATCCTCAGCATTATTGCCTCTTCAAAGTCCAAGTCCCACTCTGCCACACACACCTGTTTTGAGTACCCAGCAACAGCAACACAGGTTAACATCTACAGTGTTAGATATGACGAGGTGCTGCTGCTGCAAGTGCTGTACCTTTGACACCTAGTAGTAGTGGCAGTAGAATTACATCAACATCTAGCTCCAGTAGTAGTAGTAGCAGAAACCACACATGACAGACAAAGCCAGGACAAATATATTAACAGCAGCACAGATTAGGAGATGGAGGACAGATGGGACCACTGCTATGACCAAGTAATGTATCAATAATCTGAGAAGGAGAATACAGTATGACAATGGTAAAAATGCATACACAAATCACACCATGCCAGTCCTCCACCACCACCACCAAAATACATTTCTACCACATTGTAGGTTGTACTTTATTTTTTTTAATTACTTGATATCATCATGAATATGTGCCAGTGTCACTTAAAGGGATAGTAATGTTTCTGTCTGGTCTATGGACTGCATTCCACATCTGAGAAGATATTGATTACACTAGGTAAAAGGGGAGGGAGGGGGAAACTTTGCTTGTGAATATCTCTCAAACCATAAAGGTTTGAGAGATAAGACTTATATCGTTCTTCATGTTTTTAATGCCTACAAAATAAAATAAAGATAAAACAAAGTATTACTATCCCTTTAAGCAAAAAAGTGTTGTGGGCAAAACACAAATGCATTCTGCATGCTAGCACATTTTTCAAACCATATGCTGCAGGAGGACTCACAACTTTGACTTTCAGTCACTTATTTCTAAACTTCAGCACTCAGAAGAAGTAATATTACAGTGGGAAATTTAGTACCTATAGGAAACATAGGCGAAAAATGTGTTAAAGTAGGTGAAAATGTGTTAACATAGGAGGAAAATTTGTTAAAATAGGCAAAAAGGAAGACATTTTTGCATAGGCGGAAAGACAACATTTTTCGCAGGAAAAGTGAGAAATCGGCACATTTTCGTGAAATTTTTCATAGGAAATTTTTCGCACTTTTCACCCACCCCTAGTGGAGGTGTTCAGTTCTTGGTTTTCCATGATCTGTGGGGAAAACAGACAGTATCCTTCTGCAAATGTTGACCTTCTGAGTCTGTGGTGGGTTTGAGGTGGGAGAGTATGGACTTGATGGTCCTTTGGTGGAATAAGTTTGAGTATGCCCTTCGGCCCCTGTAGTGGGGTATAGGTGGATGAGTGTTAACCTTCGGCCCCTGGGTGGGGTAAGGTGAGTATGAGTAAACCTTCGGGCCCCTGCGGTGGGGTAAGGTGAGTGTGTGTACACCTTCGGCCCCTGTGAGGGGTAAGGTGGTAATGAGTCGGCCTTTGGACCCTTTGTGGGGTAAGGTGGTTGTGTGTGTCCTTCGGCCACTTTGTGGAGTAAGGTAAGTGTGTGGTCCTTCAGCCCCTGTGGTGGGGTAAGGTGTGTGTGTGTAATCCTTTGGCCCCTGCAATGGAGTAAGGTGGAAGTGTGACAAACTTTGGCTCCTGTTGTGGGGTAAGGTGTTTGTGTGTGAACCTTCAGCCCCTGTTGTGGAGTAAGGTGTGTGTGTGTGAATTTTGGCCCCTGCGTGGGGTAAGGTGTGTGTGTGACCTTTGGCCCCTGCATGGGGAAAAGGAGAGTGTGTGTTTGTGTGTGTGTGTGTAGACCTTCGGTCCCTGCGGTGGTGTAAGACATGCGTGTGTATACCTTCAGTCCCAGGGATGCTGTGTAGACCTTCGGCCCCTGTAGTGGGGTAAGGATTGTGTGAGTGAACCTTCGGCCTCTGTGGTGGGGTAAGGAGAGTGTTAGTGAACCTTCGGCCCCTGCGGTAGGGTAAGGAGAGTGTGTGTGTGTGTACATTGGCCCCTGTGGTAGTGAAGTGAGTAAGCTTTTGAAAGTGGGGAAAGGTGGATTGCCTACTTACCAGTGGTTGGTGTAGAATTAGAAACAATCTGTTATTGATGGCTAATTCTCTTTAGGGTAGCTGTTAGGAGTATGAGTGCCTTTGGGTTAATTTTTTCTAGTTGGAGGAGTGAAAAAGTGTAAAGATTAGGGAGTGTAACTTACGAGAAAACTACAATTTATGGGATGAAGAGAGTAATTGGATTTTCTAGGTAGGTAGGGGAGGATGGGGGTAAGCTATTTGTGGTGAATGTGTGATGCGTATTGATACAATACTGTATACGTGAGTGAAAAGGTACCTGGAATGGGGGTGAAAGGCCATGTGGCCGGTTGAGTACTGCGTAGATCGTGGTTATACTGGACAGTGGAAATGTGGAATATTGCTTGTAACAGGTAGTTGAGTAGACAAGAGGATGAAAACCTGTGAGTAGATGTGATTTTTTTTTAATGGAGATTGTGGGCTTTTGGGGTACATTTTTAATAGGATGGAGTATTTACCTGATAATGCTGAAATGTAGTTCTCCTTCAGGTGAAGTTAGTTTGGAGTATAATAGCCTTTGAGCTTATTTCCTTGGTGAGGAGGGAGTAAGAAAGATTAGGTTGGTTAGTGACTGGGTAATAAACGATTGAGTGGTTAGAACGTTATAGCTGGTTGATAGTGCTTTTAATTATTTTGACTGTAGACTGAAAATGAAACATTTAGACTTGGATATGTATGCATGTGGCTTTTTAATTTAGTTGGTTGCTGAAATGCGTTTATTAACTGTGTCTAGAGGTTGTCTGTAACGGGGAAAATGGAGCTAATCGTGTGTGACATATGTTAAGTAGCTGAACTTATTATAAGGAGTTATATCTAATTGCTATAGGTATATTGATTGTAGAAATCTGGATAGTTTATTTGCGGAGGTAATTAACAGCTGGCAACTGTGAATTTGGAAGTGAAAAAGTGGTACAATGCTTAATGATAATGTGTGAATGAATGTTATGCTTTGGCCCAGATAGTCGCAAGGAATATCAGTGAGCTTCTAGTAAAATGTGGATACAAGCTTCTACGGTGCCGTAAGTGTTTTTAACTGGAGTGATGCAGGTATCTATAATACTAATTGCTGCTGGTATTGATGCGAGTGATCATACGGGATGATGGTATGTATGTAGCCCGCTCATATCTATCATACCGCAAGGGTAAACTGAATTGTGCCTATTTATGGAGGTTTTGAGTAAATATTACAAATTTGCTGGAGTGAGTGTTATACAGGAAGTGATGTACTGCTGCTATTGCTGAGTAGAATGATGGTGGAGGATGGTGTATTACAGGAGGAGATGAGTGGATCTGGATCTGTGAGGATCCACCGATTTAGTGGTTACATGACTGACATGAGCAGTAGGATTATGAAGACTAAAACTGTAAGCTTAAGGAGATAGCTGTGTGTTCTAAAACGGTTTGATGTATGCACATACTTGTACTCAACGAGTATGATTTACTGTATTAATTAGTTTAGATTTGATTCGTTGTTGGTGCTAGTCAGACTGGTAAGGCTCAGTCAATGTTGAGCCCAGATGGAGTGGATTGGGCTGGTATTTGTAGTGCTACCAGCCCCTCCCACAAATACAGGCGTAGCCTAACACACACACACACACACACACACACACACACACACACACACACACACACACACACACACACACACATATATCACATTTATATATACATTTACAGTACAGTTAGGGGGAACCAATCTGATGTCCTGAGAAGAGATACAGTAAGAGGGAATAAGGGGCCAGGTTGGCGATATAGTGCTGATCATCATATCCCTGTGAATCTACCCCCAATATGAAACAAATGTCTGACATTTGCATCAATGTGCCCATGCCTTTGACAGGTTTATAATTTTGTTGTTTTGGAAATGCAGGTTAGGGAGCCAGTGTCGTATTCATGTTAGTGTGTTTATATGTTAATGTGGCCCATCTCTACATGCATTAAACTCCAGTAGCAGCTTTTGCTTTTGTCACTGTCCCAACATCTCCAACCTCAGGATGGCAATTTTGGGGTCTCCCTATAGTTCTATATGGAGCCAGATGACAGAGAGCAGATACAGCAGCTGCCATCCTTTGAGCCTTTCAGTGCAATGGGGTGTTCATTGTACACCCATGTGGCACTGAAAGGGTTACAACATTATCAGAGGTTTCCAGCATTAGCTTATTATTACGAGAATGGCAGGGAAGCTGTGATATGTTATAGTGTCTCTGCCATTCTCTCAATGATAACGCCTAAATGCCATCCATCAGAAAAAATCTGCAGAGTGGTTCTTTCCAGCATCAGTAGCTATTTTTGAGGGGTGATTCTGCAATCACAATATTACAGGTCAAACTATATATGCTGATTTGTGTTTTTCCTTTTTTAAGTGTGTATTTAAAATCCTTTTAGATTGCTTATGAACTCTCCGGAAGACCAAGGGAAATGGCCAGACATCTTTCGCTTCCGTTGAGCTGGATCAGGAAGGGAAAACTAGGGGTTGATAGCCCTCCCAGTCCCCCGCCTGGTCCTCCATATCCCCACACACCCTGTCCACATGCCCACCACATGCCATTAACCCTTCCATTGCCAGATAACAGAAATCTTGCTGCAGAAGCAATGGAGTTAATCTCAATCTTAACTAATTCCCAACACCCCAATCACCCCATTCCAAAAAAATGTGATAACACTATCCCCCCAACTATTCATACTGATGCAGTCACCTTGATGTCGGGGTCCAGCTGTATCGTGAAATCCCTGGTTCTCACATCCCAGTCACCTAAAAAACTACAATAAAATAAATAAAAAATAAAATAAAATCCTGCCACAATTGTTGTAGGTGCCTTAATACAAATAAACAGGGAATCTCTTGTATACTAGCCTATACTTCTTCCTATGCTCCCATTGGCTGGGAGGTAGGGTTACACAAAGCCCTGGTGTAACCTCCCCTGCCAGCCAATCACAGACATAAAACTGTGAATCATATGTTCTCAACATGTGACCCTTTCCTTTAGGCAATCAGCAACTGTGTAACCACAGGTGGCTAGTGGGAAGAAATTGAAACAGGGATTGGCTGGTATATATATATATATATTGGCTGTTTTCTTTTCCTTTCGATACCAATGGCATATGTGGCAGTGGGATTTTTTTCAATTGTATTTAATCACTTTAGATGAATATGAGGATCAGGGGGTGATGAGAACACCCCTGGACCCCAACATCAAGCTGGGAATGTTTTTTAAAAAAACACTCGCACATACATACTGTAACTCGTCAAGGGAGGGAAACAAAAATCATAATATGGGCTCTCATTATATTTGAACACTCCAATCAGGATGGAGAGATGGGGGATATGTTATCCAGCAAAAATATATTTGAGTCCACTTCGGCCTTACATAAAATTGACTATTTCTTTTGAATAAGTTTAACCCCGCCATTATCAGGATGGCTGGAACATATTGATAGCAATGCTTTCCCAGATAATCTGTCAATGGAAAGGTTAATGGTAGGCCTGGGTAGTCTATGGAGGTTGTGGAGATGTTAGTTTGTGTTTTGAAAATGTAACACCTCCATTGCCAGCAAATTTGCAGCTCATTGCACAGCAAGCTGCCATCTAAGGGAGGCTTGATGAATGTAGGGATTAGTGCCTGGCTGTAGTTGGGAACATGGGGAGGGGGGATTTAGGTCATTTGTAGCCAAATGGGGCTTTTTCCAGAATGTCATGACAAAATGGCTGCTTGCAATGTTTATTACCAAATTACCATAAATAAATTGTCTTTTTTTAACGGTTTACTCTCTGAACTTAGCCTAAATCAGTCCCCAAGTGTCACCAGCTACTGCATTCCTGGTATACCAGTCTTCTTCAATGAAGAAGTAAAAATGTTCAAACAGCATATAAAAGGCAGAAAACAGTATGGGCATCAGGTAAATAGCAAATAGTTCCTTCCTCCCCACCAACAGCTGTTTTGAACTCTCCACAATTTGTCATGTTGGAAATGGAGAGAAATTTAGGAGACAGACAAGCAGAGGCACATTCCTGACTTGCCCTGAGTCCTGTAGCTAGACCAGAAAGCTCTGAATATTATCAGAAGTGGATGCTTGTCCATTTTCCCCCTCAGCAAACCCAGTGCAACTGGAATAGCACTGGTATATCTGCGATTGGCTATCTGCAATGCCATGTTACTGTCTGACTAGTTTTTATGGTAAGCCTGTTAACCTATAAAATATGACCTTTTTAAATAATATTAAGAGAAAAATACAGTATATTCACTTTAGATTGTAAGCTTTCGAGCAGGGACCCCATTTCTAGTGTTTCACTTTGCAAAGCACATGTAACTCTTAACACTTTGAATGCCAGAGGGGTACAAAGCAATTGGTTGCTTACCCCTCTGGCATTCAAAGGGTTAAATTGTAAAGTGCTGCATACATTTGTGGCGCTCTATAAACAGACATTCATTCATATTCATGTAGTTAACTGAAAACGTGTTATTTAATTATCGTATCCTCTTAAAATTTTTTTTACCCCTTTAAGGAACAAAGCTGTGTGCAAAATCTGATCTTTAAAGGGTTAAATATCATATGGCCTTAATATAGTGAGAAGAGATATCCTGGGGTTAACTAACAGCATGATAGGGAACAAATAAAAAAACAATCCTAAAATTTCCATTGATTTCAATGGGTATTATTATTCTTAGCAATGAAATGAAGACTTCTGTAGGATACAAGGGGCCAGTTGTTCTCCTCTTCTTTTTGCATATGGGCCTTTCCAGTGTAATAACGTTCTCGTGAATCACCTCTCAGGGGTGCAAATGTCCTTGTTTTCCCTCAGTGGATGAAAACTAACAACATCTATATTTTTCATAATAAGCATTCCGGTCCTAAATTATTCATTGTCTAAGGTATGAAGAGTTTTATAATGTTCAGGATTCAGGTAAATGTGGAGGAAAAGAAAACCCTGTTTATTATCATGATCTAGATGCTTCAAAATGCTTTTTAAACCTGAACTATCACCCTAAATACACCCCCCCCCCATTAATTAGGCATATATAGTGATGGGCTTAGAAACAGTGCTATAATTAAGAGTAAGTACGGTGTTATGAAGAAAACCCTTCTTCTTCTGAGACTGTTGGCTGGGCTTGCGCTCAGACATCTTGTCTTAAAGACATGGTACGTTAAAGGGAATGAAAGGGAATGAAAGGGAATTGATTGACGCAGTCTTTTTTCTGCCTCATCAACAATGTTACTTTGTCTTTATACAATGATACTAAACTCAAACGTTTTAATGCTTTGTCATTGGTGAGATGACAGCTCTGTGATCAAGCCATTAGTTTTACTCTTCTTTGCTATTAAAGCAAAACTATCACCCTAAGTAAAGTCCCCCTCCAATAATTAGGCATATAGCAATATGCTTAGAAATAGTGCTATTATCAAGCATAAATACCGCGTAATGAAGAAATCCTTTTTCTTCTGAGACTGATGGCCAGTTCTTGCTTTAGAGGCATCTGCGTGCCTGTGCCATCAGTCCCTTCCGGTTACCTTCATGCCAAACTAATCTTTTCAGCTTCTACGAGGAAGTAAGCAGCAACCTTGATAATGGCAAGGCAGTAGATGTAGTATATCTAGTCTTTGCAAAGGCATTTGATACAGTGCCACACAGAAGGCTGGGGAATAAAAGAAATTGGGGCTAGGAGATAACCTTTGATAAAGACAATATCAATATTTGCAGATTACACTAAAGTATGCAGGGTAATTTATTCAGAACAGCATATTTTCTCTCTACAGAGGCATTTACATACAATGTCAGATTGGGCAAACAAATGGAATATGAAGTTTAATGTGGGGAAGTGTAAAGTCATGCATTTGGGAGGAAGTTCATAATGCTACTTATGAACTTAATGGAATCATTTTAGGGGACTCATTGCTAAAGAAAGACCTGGGTATCCTTGTCAACTACAAACTTGGAAACAGTGACCAGTGTCAAACAGCAGTAGCAAAGGGAAACAAAATCCTGTCTTGCATAAAAAGAGGTATTGAAGAAAGAGTGGATAACATTAATTTGCCATTAAACAAATCATTGGTAAGACCTCACCTTGAGTATGCAGTGCAGTTTTGGGCACCAGTTCTGAAAAAGGATATACTAGAACTAGAGAGGGTACAGCGAAGAGCAACAAAATGAATTAAGGGAATGGAGGACTTGACGTATGAGGAACGACTAGACAAACTTGGTTTATTTACTGTAGAGAAAAGATGACAAAGAGGAGACCTTATCACATTGTACAAGTATATGAGACGTCAAGGATCTCTGCGGTGAGCTATTTATTCCAAGGCCTGATCAGGTGACTAGGGGGACACCCCTTGAGATTAGAGGAAAGGAGGTTTAAACTTCAGCAGAGGAAGAGGTTTTTTACAGTAAGGTCCGTTAAACTGTGGAATTCCTTGCCCAAGGAGGTGGTTATGGCAGATACAATGGATACATTTAAGAGAAGATACATTAGATACATTTCTTTCAAAAGGGAACATACAGAGTTATACTGTTTTTTAGTAGGCAGATCAGGAAGGTCTGATAAAGACAAACTTATTTGGTAACAGGAAAGCTATAACATTCTCAGTTACTGGGGTATGAGGCGAAAGTTGAAGTTGATGGACTTGTGTCTTTATTCAACCTAATTTACTATGTTACTTTGTTACTTCCAGGGCACTGAGTAAAATATTTATTTTAATTGTTTTCAAATGGAGGTAAGGGGAGGGGGATAATTATATAAAGGAAATAAGTGCCTACCATTGATCACCTGAACTAGGCTGGGGGCCTCATACAGTGTGTATTGGGATCTCTGTCTACCAGTGGACAGGTGAACAAGGTGGGTGGAAAGGCATTGTCTCATCTACTACTATGACACACACAGGGCCTTATGTACATAAGAAATTGAGTAATTCTGGTGTAAACCAACTGTATCATGCAGTAAAAATAAAATATTCAATTGATTTAAGTAGGGTGTTTAACCCCTTGTATGTTAGACAGGTCTTCAACACAATGTTAGACCTCTATAGCATTCAAGGGGTTAATACCTGAATTTAAAGCAAAATTAGTTATAGGACTTTGTATTTCTCCCCTATGGTGCAGTCGATCTGCCCCAGAATCCCTCCAATGTTCTATGGTAAGTAAAGCCCACGCACATTTTAGCTTTTACAGTGAGTGATAGAAAGTGTTTGTATTCATGGAATTCTGCTAAATCCCTGCAGTACATTTTTTTATAATAATGAAACATTTTAGTATGGTAATATTTCTGCTCTATGCAAGGTGCCTTCATTAGTTGAAGATGTTTCACACAGAGGCTGATAATTGATATAATAAAGCATGTTTAATTAGTGAGCTCCTCATGTACTGCAGTAATTCTGCTATGCAAGCTGCATTTTCACAATGCAGACCTGGGGATCTATTTACTAAAGGTCAGAAGGCTTTTACCTGTGAAATAAGATTTGAGAGAATTCTCACTCAATTCCTATCTCATGCTATTAAAGGAACACTAACAGCTAAAACTGTTGTGAGTTTATACATAATGAGGACCATGTTTTCATTTTCCCTTCATCCACCAACAACCCATAACCTCCCCCTTTCCACTAAAATAAACACACAGACAACTGAAGTATAGTAGAAAATAATGAAATCACAGTTTTTATTAATTGAGGATTTATTTAAGGGAAACCAACTGCCAGAGATGCAATTGCTTTTACCCTCAGAAACTCAACAACAGTTTCTGATCAATCCTACACTCTTCATGTACTTTGTGCTAACGATCTTGTGATAAAGTCATTTAAATCTTCATCCCTAACTGCTATATGTAGGGTGGACAAACATAACCAATCCTGTTAACAAATGGAGCCAAGTCAAAAACCTCTTCCCACCTTTCTCTAGATAAAGCATAGCAACATTAACCTCCTAAGTAGACTCAAAATAATCGGCAACCTTGATGACAGTTGGTTGACTGTATAGATCACACTCATGCTATCAGTCCTGAATATGACTGCTCATGCCACAATTCTACCTCCAACACTATGGGGAACAGTTCTAACAAGGTGAGAGTCCATATCAAACCCTTTTCATGCCACTGCTTGGTCCATCTCGCTCCACACCATTCTCCTTTGAAAAACACCTCAAAATGTATTGTCCTTGCCGCATCTATGTGCTTCTGGTAAAGACTTCCTCCACAATCTAACCCATTAAACCCCTAGAGGAACATATCACAAACCTTAGGGTCCTCCAGCAGCTGTGTGATAATGTGTATCTTATGAAAGAGACATCCTTCTCCATCCATCTGCTAAATGCTTGGCCCATGGGGATCACCCTGGCTAATAACAAACCTAGCAGCGCCTTCATCTTCTTCACTGTGATATTTGATAGCCCTACAATGCTGGCTACCGCTCCTTTAGCTTTCCTGACTTTGTTCTCCAGGAGCTTAACTCTCTCTTTCAAGGAGTTTATCTCTATTCTCAGGAAAATCAGCTTTGTGATTGGTAACAGTCTTGTCTTTCACGACCAGCACCACCTGCTTCTTCATATACTCCCTCTACACATCTCAACAGCTGCCCTTACTGCTCAGTACCATTGGGTTCCACAAAATCACCCTTTGAACCCCTAACGTCTGCTGTATTACCCAGTGCAAACAGGAACTGAACTTCATGAAATAAGCCCACGATATGGAACACTCCATCAGTAAACATTAGTCAACGTAAAAAAACTTGAAAATAACTCCCCATAAACCTGGAACTATCTAGGAGCAGATGTAACAAACAGAAATCAGTTTCAGTGTCCACACTGGCCATTAGTGCCCCAGGACCATCTTTTTGCACCAACTATAAGGCCTCCTCAAATATTTGGTATATCACATTACATTCCTCCTGTCTTATTGCATCATTAACTGACTCCACCACCTGTAAAGACAAATGATGAATCAGACAGTACTTACCCTCCTCCTTCTTTGGCACCACCCCCAAAGGGGAGACGATGAGCCCCTCCAAAAGAGGTGTCTCAAACGGCTATCCTACCCAGACTGATCTCTTTCTCCACCTTTTCTTTTATCACTTCACTAAACTGCTTATCTGATCTTAATTATTCCCTGGCTTCCTCTGCATCCAAAACCTCTAAAACCTTCCAAGAAAACATTTAACAAAATACACACATGCCCCTGCTCCATATATCCCGCTAGTAATTCACCTAATCTGTTTGTTGACACAGGTGTTTGTACTTTTCCCATGGAGAGAGCAAAAATCACTTTTCCCTCTTCTCCCATTTTTTACTGCACACTTTTGCTGGGTGGATCCCCCCATATCCTGTGCATGCATGATGGAATTTACATGTGAACCCCCTAATACAAATTCTACAATTATACACAGAGCAAACATCCTTAGCCCTAAACCATGAGCCTGAACTCTTAAATGGGATTGTGCCAAGCCCTGAATGCCTGACATGCATCACCAGCTTGGACCATGTGTCAGTGTCTCTTGTACCAACTGTAAGGACCCTACTTACTGCCAGCTGGCGCCTAAAAGCCTTATCATATTCAAACCACTCCACTCCCCTGTAAGTGGTGTATATATCTACTATTACATCAATGTATTTTATGATGTTTAAACTGTGACCTGAATTATGACTCTAATATAAGCTAGAGTACGGCAAAAACCTTTCCCCTCCGTTTTCCTTACCCTTGATTTCTTTAGAACACTTCTTAACCCCTTAAGGACCCTGTGATATGCCAAGACCATCACCATTTTTTTCCCTTAAGGCCAGGTGATGGTCCTGGCACATCATGTATCTTTTACTTATAGAGCTCTTGCGGGAGCACTGTGATTAAAAACAGGGTCTGAAACTGACCACTCCAAGATTGGAGCGGTCTCTCTTAGACCCCCACTTGATGTGCCGGAGCATGTAACAGGTCACATGTGCTGGCTCTTTGGCATACATCAAAGCTGTCCTTAAGTGAAGGTAACTCCCCAGGACCGCTAGTCCTTAAAGGGATTAAACATGTTATGCATTCTTTATCTATCATCTGATTCAGTCAGATGACTCCATCTCATCAACAGACATATCTTCCTCAGAAATATTTTTTGAGAAATTCAAATGAATTTTTGGCTGCACAGACTGGCATTTTATGCTACTTAGTTAGTATGATAGCTCATATTCCCGCACACTTTGTTATAAGTGAATCTAGGCAGGGCCCACATGCTGGGGTCATTTCTGATAGCATATTGAGATCATATCTAAATAGTGTTCTGTACACTGAATTCTCATAATGTGCCACACTGTGCCACCAAAACATAAAGGTTAATTTCTCAGAAACGATTTATTTACCAAAACAGGGTCAGAACTACGTACATACAGATTTTAATTCTCTGTAAAATAAACTAAACTTGTCTTAAAGGAACACTAACACCTGATCTGGGAGTGCCAGAGGGGTATCCAAAGCATTTCAAAGGGCACTCTGGCACTCAGAGGGTTAACTACCATGTACTACATGCAAATGACAGTAAAAATTATCTATTTGTTTTCTCCGTTTGCCAGTTTAAGATTTGAATTTAGGGATCTAACAGAAAATAATACAAATTTACAGAAAAAAGATGTAAATACATGATATTTAAAATTATAAAACCCAATTTTGGTTTTAGATGAAAGAATTCCCTTAAAGCAATATGTCCACTTTAACCCTGCGAGTGCCAGAGAGGTTGCAATGTATTGGCTACCTCTCTGACACTCAAAGAATTTTAACTAAGGCAGTGGAGGACAAACTGTGGCCCTCCAGTTGTTGTTGTACTACAGTTCTCAGTATCTTCAGCCAACCATTTACTGGCTGCTGATGATGGGAGTTATAATGCAAAAACAGCTGGAGACTTTAGGTTGCCTACCACTGTACGTATACAATATGTGAGAGGCTTCTGAGGACAAACAATGGTTTGTTCTAGTCTCCACTCAGAAGGATCAAGTTTTAACTCTCTAGTGCCATTAAAGAGGAGAAATCTCCACGTACATATTAGACTAATCCTGCCCAAAAGAGAGGTCCAGTTGCAAAATGATGGCAAATCCCCTCTTCACAAGGATACCAGCTAACCCCAGATGTACATTTCGGCCTTGTTGGTCCTTGTCATTGAGGTGCAGCTGGATTCCCTAGGCACTGAAAGCAAGGGGTCCACGTCTGGATTACCCTTCACTCTTAGGGAGTCCCCTTAAGACTATTCAAAATATGTATACGGTATGTGAGAGGCTTCTGAGGAAGAACAAACAGCACAATGGCCTGTTCTATGGCTAGTTACCACTCAGAAGCATCACATGTTAGCTCTCTAGTGCCATTACAGAGGAGAAGTTTCCACGCACATATTAGACTAATCTTGCCCAAAAGGGCAGTTCAGTTCCAAAATGGCAGGTAAGTCCCTTCTGCACGAGAACACCAAAATACTCATCTCCTCTGTAATGGCACTATAGAGCTAAAACGTGATGCTGATGAACAGTGACTATTCGTAGAACAGGCCATTGTGATGTTTGTTCATCCTCAGAAGCCTCTCACATTTTGTTTGCATATTTTGCCCTAAGAATGAAGGGCAATCCAGATGTGGACCCCTTGTTCACAGTGTCTAGGGAATCCAGCAGCACCTCAATGATGAGGCCAACAAGGCTGAAATGTACTCCTGGGGTTAGCTGGTTTTCCAGTGCAGAGGGGACTTGCCCGTCATTTTGGAACTGGACCACCCTTTTGGGTGGGATTAGTCTAATATGTATGTGGAAATGTCTCCTCTGTAATGGCAATAGAGAGCTAAAATGTGATGCTCCTGAGCCGCTCACATTTGGTATGCGTATTCTGAATACTTTTAGGGGATTTCCATAAGAGTGAAGGGTAATCCAGAAGTAATCCTGCTTGGGCCGTTGCCCAAGTCAACATTTTGATTTGGACAATGACCAGAGAAGGATTAAGGGGAGGGGTGTTTAAAGTTGAATATCAGCAGGTTTTAATTTTTTGTAATGTTTATTTATTTCTTACCAGACTATTTAGGAGGCCCAGGGCATCAAGGACACCATTGGATCTATGACATAAAAGTAATTTTATGCATGGTGTAAGCATGTGTGTAAGTGTGTGAACTAGCGAATGAACAAACAGATTTGAACTAAAGTGGATATGCGTGTTCCATGCTATTCATTTCTCTTTTAAATATACAATAAATGTCACTAAACAAACATCGTTTGTTAAATTTCTAAGGAGTTATCCGTGCTTTGGTCAGGAAGATTTTTTTTTACCTGCTTGGGACATAATTTGAATTTTTTTTTCCTTCCTCTGGATCATAAAAGGTGATATGGCAAGGATTGAAGTTTATGGACACATCTTTTTATGTTACTGTGTTACCATGTAAAATGTTTTGGTCAGACAATGACAGTTCTGAGCGTGATAAGAAACTAATGACTAACAGGGCCCCATTACAAAGGATTCTACATTCATGTGCTGCTTATAGAAAATCTACTTTAGTTTTTAGTATTAAAAAAAAAATTTCTTCCAGTGTTGTGCCATTCAGACAGACAAAAATACCACATTAATTGTTGCTGCTTACTAATGGCTGATTGGGGATGATAGGAGACGTAATCCACGCTAGCTGGAGAGCCAAAGATTGACCCTCTGATTTATGGAATAAACTATCAAGCAGAGATAAAAGCCAAAAAGTAGCAGTTTCTGGTAATATTCACACTTCATCAGCTGGAAATAACTATGCATGTTCAATGTACTCGGATTTTCAAACCGGTTTGCTCTTGATCAAGGCTCCCCTGGGAGCCGCCAACATTGATTTTAACCCATTAAGGATTAGATGGGAGCCCAACACATTTTAGAAGCAATGAGTTGCACACTCCTCTGGCCCTTAACCCATTGAGTGCTTGTGTGCTAGAAGGATGAGCATTCTTCTGACATTCAGGGGGTTAACCCCTTGAGAGTCAGATAGGTACACAACGCATGCTTAGAATGTATATTCCATTGTGGAACCCCACAGTTAGGGATTTGTTATTGCTTGCCTTAGTGGATATTTCCTTTTAACCCTTTAAGTGCCAGAGAGGTATCCAACAAATTGTGTTGCAATGAGTTGGATACCTCTCTGGCACTCAAAGGGTTAAATATGTATAAAGACTGTTATGCTGTCATTTGCATGTATACTTCTTTCTCATGCATGGCTGCCCAATGTTCAAGGGATTGGCTCTGTAAAACTAGAAACATCAACGCTAATAAAGAGGTGCAGTTCTGGAACAAACCAACTGCACCATAGAAGGACGTAAACATTGCCACTGATTTTAATGGGATTTTTAACCCTCTCAGTGCTATAGAGGTTTCCAATGCATTGTAAAGCAATGCATTATAAACCTTTTTGGGCTTCCTTGGATTAAAGGCCCCATTTAAATCAAAGGGAATTTGATGACTCTTCATTTCAAATCTATAATGCAGTTGGTTTGAGCCACAACTGCACCTCTTTAGTTTGCTGAATAACTCCCATTCTTTGAATATAAACAGCAGTGACTAAATGTCAGGTAAAATGAAGCTACTTGTGATAGTAGTTTGATTTCAGTGTGGTTTCATTGTAATCCATATTACAAATCTGTAGCTGCTGTATTCTGTTGCCTGTGGAAAACTGCACCAAGTGCTGTCT
This sequence comes from Rhinophrynus dorsalis, assembly GCA_037306005.1. Classification (NCBI taxonomy): domain Eukaryota; kingdom Metazoa; phylum Chordata; class Amphibia; order Anura; family Rhinophrynidae; genus Rhinophrynus; species Rhinophrynus dorsalis. The sequence goes on along the minus strand of CM074719.1, from coordinate 428,738,158 downwards.
ATTTGTCACAATCACAGCACATGTTGTCTGTGTGAAATGCCCCACAGGATATGATGATTCACAACTTATACATTTTTTCATGTGTTGCTGTCACTGTGACAATGTTATCCGTGTGAAAGGGGTGTTAAGGAGCACCACACTGTTAGTGTATAAAAGTTAATTTTTACTGGGGCATATTGAATTTCTTAGTTCTGTATGTATTTGTAATTTCATATGTTGCCATGATATAATGTAAACTGAAAGCTATGGAATCCTCAGCATTTATGCCATATAATAGAAGCTATAAAGTTCTCAGGCATTAATTCATGTACTGAAATCTATGGAATCCATATGCATGATGTTATAATGTAAACTATGGAGTCTTCAGTCCATGTAATGACAGATAAAGGCGGTATGAATTCCACATGCATATCATTTTCTGTTCCTGCATATTAACATAAGAATCATGCACCTGTACTTTCGAGACATGTATGAGCTTGTATGTTTGCTTAAGGAACACAGGAACGCACATTGCCATTGTTAAGACTTTCATGTGAGCAATTTCTCAACACCTTTTCTATAGCATGAGAAGGACATAGGAGGATTTTTTTTCAATCTCTTTTGTGCCTTGTCCTATAACATAAAGTGGTAGAATGCGTCACTCCCTGTGAGCGTAACCGCACATGCTATCCTGTTCCAGCAGTCTCTACTGTGCTTGTGTGGTTTCGCACACATGGAGCTTCGAGGTAAACCGTCCAGAGCTCTCTGCTAAGGATCAGGGCGTTCGTCAAGTCTCTACTGCACATGACTGCAGTCATGTGCAGTAGAGACTCGCCGAACGTGATAATCTGGAGCGGGGAGCTCCGGACGGCTCACCGCCTGTTTCTGCTCCTGTCTCCGGGGCAGAAGATGGGGCTGCTGGGTGCACTTCAGTCCGTGTATACGGGCTTTCATACTAGTAAATAAATAATGATGATACAACGGTGCAGAGTAATGGAACAATCCAAAATGCTCAGACACTCCCTCAAGCAGTGTAAGGAGCATCATTTACAATGTAGATAGCTTAGTACATAGACATTAGTGCAGAATAGAAAAATCACATCTAACACATAAACAAACAAAACAAACAAACAGGTGCCTCTGTCTCTGGTCCTCAACTAATATATAAATCCAAATTAAATGTGCCAATTTCCTTCTCGCCGCTCTCATCATGGTGGTCAGTAGATGTTAGTGACTAATGGAGCCAGTGGAGGTCATCTGTCTCTACTCAGTGACTTTCACATTCAGAAGTAGGAAGTGACTTTGGTATTTTCCTTATGGAGAGCTGCAGACTTTCAGGGTAGCTTTGCAGTGAATCACTAGGTGGAAAACTAAGAAAGAAAAGCAACAATGGTACACATCTCTCTTTTAGGATAGTCACAGAACTCTGATTCAAACACATGGGAGTTCCAGTACTCATTGCCTCCAACACTCACTGTTCCCATTTAGGGGCAGACACCGGTATTTAGGTTTGTGGGCGTTGTTAGTCACCCATTCCAGCTAAATTATTATTAAATAAATGATACATTTACTATAGTTAAAAATAATAAAAATAGAACTCAATGATTTTTCTAGTCAACCGACTATTACATCGGTTGAATTTATGAAACCTAATAAAAGCCCAATAAGGGTACATATGATAAGAATAACATAAAAATGTATCTATCTATCTATCTATCTATCTATCTATCTATCTATCTATCTATCTATATGTCACTCCCATGGGTCTATGCCTTATCATGGATGTGTAAATGAAACCGAAAACTATGCCATTGGGAGCATATACTCCTGGCAGGGTCATCCAAGGTGGACAGATCAAAGCTAAGACAACAGACTAAATCAATCTAAAATCTGCCAACCTGCACTAGACCATCATTGTAGATTATGGCCCATTCCTTCAGCATGGCTTTACAAAAAACACAATGGCCCTCATTCCCTAGAGGCTTGTGAGCTACTTCCTGTAGCAGCAGGAAGACCAGCTCAATGGAAAAATGTGCTAAGTAGTACCTTGTTCTATGAGAATGCTTTTGAAATAAATGACAACAATTGGGACATCATCAGCTTATATGAGACTTGGAAAAAAATGAAGACTTTGTCAAATTAGAAGATGGACGCTGGCTATACTATAAAGAAATTATTGATGGACAATGTGGAGGAATCGGGTTCTGGATTAACAAAAGACTAACAGATTCAGTTGTAAAAGTAGAAAGTATTTCTGAAAGAATCGCTTCCTATGCAATCAAACTAAACAGTTGCTATGTTCTTCAAATCATTCAAGCTTATGTCCCTACAAGTATCCACATTGATGATGAAGTTGACTAATTTTACAATAATTTATTACGCCTCCACAAACTGAATAATTACCACTACAAATTTATAATGGAAAATTTCACTGCAAGAATTGGTAAGATACAAAATGGTGAAAAATTGATTTAACCACAAGGAACTGTAAAAAGAGAAGACAGAGGCAAGCAACTGATCGAATTTGCAGAAGAACAACATTTCTACATTACTAATTCCTTCTGCAGGAAAAAGGCCCAGAGAAAATGTACATGAAAAAGCCCTAATGGTAATATAAATTAAATCGACTTCATACTTGCAAATAATAAAACGCTATTCACTGACTGCTTAGTCTTAAATCATGTTAATGTTGAAAGTGACCATTGTCTAGTAAGAGCAAAAATTAAAATTGAGAGAGAGAAATGAAAGAAAGAAAGAAAGAAAGAAAGAAAGAAAGAAAGAAAGAAAGAAAGAAAGAAAGAAAATGATCAAGTCAACAAAAGTGAAAATAAACACTGTATCTAATAACTTCAGTGTGCTGCAAGACCTTTCAGACACAGACATTTTAACCCATAATGAAAAAGTAATTGAGATTACTGTAGACACTGTACGTGCCCTTGCACCTACTGCAAAACAAGAAAAAACAACCCGAATAGCAAAGGAAACAGTTGCCATGGTGAAAAAGCATCAAGAAATGAAGTAAAGTGGAATATTAGAAAAAGGGTGGAATATGTAAAAATGTTCAAGACCATAAGGAAACACATTGAAGAAAAAACAAGGAAGTTCAATGTGGGGCTCATCAGGACACTGGAAGAAAACTGAGGTCTTAAGAAAGCAAAACAAAAGATGGCCACACATAGGAGCCAAATGTTTCCATTAAGCTTGAAAATGGCACAACAGTAAAAACTCAACAACAAATACTAAAATGAGTGGAAGAATTTTATTCAAGTCTTTAAAGGGAAAAAGGACAACAATTGAATGCAGAGCTTGAGGCTTAAGCTGTGCCAGACGTTTTGGTAGAAGAAGTAGAAGCTGCAATAAAATAAATGAAAAATGGCAAAGCAGCTTGATCTGATAAAGTTACTATTGAAATGTTGAAAGCCTGAGGTCAACCCTTATTCAAAGCCCTAGATAAACTATTTTTAAAATGCCTACTACTCAGCAAAGTCCCTGAAACATGGAAAAATGAAAAAGTCATCCTACTGCACAAAAAAGGTGATAAGGTGGATCTAAAAAACTACCAGCCAATAAGCCTATTTCCAGAGGTCTGCAAAATTTTCACAAAGGTACTATGAAGAAGATTGGGTACAATACGTAACACGGCACAACCTAGAGAACAAGCAGTCTCCATGAGTGGTTTCAGTACAATGGACCACATCCAGACAGTGCAACATAATTAAATACAACCTTCCATTATGCATGACCTTCATTTACAATGAAAAAACCTTAGAATCAGTGAAAAAGCAGCAACAATTGATGCCCTGATCAACCAAAGAATAGACAGAGCTTGCATCATTATCCTACAATCAATATATGAAAATACAGCTGCATCAACAACAATGAGAAAGTCTAGATCAACATAGAAATAGGGGTCCGACAAGACACAATCTCCCCCAAACAATTTTCTGATTGTTTACAAGGCATTTTCCACAAACTAAATTGGGATAAAAGAGGACTTAAGATCAATGGAGACTACCTACATTACTTACTTTGCAGACAATAACACACTCTTTGCCAATAGTCCTGAAGTAATGCATGAAAGCACTGAAGAGCTACAACAGGTAAGCAAAAGTGTTGGTCTGAAGATGAGCAAGAACTAGGAGACGTACACAAGTATGTTTACCTTGGAGCAGAAATGTCAACAGATGGAAACACTTAGATGGAAATTGTGGGTCAAATAAATTGGGTTGACAAGCATTTGGAAAACGTAGTAGTACTGTCTTTAATGGGATAGTAATACTTCGTTTTAACTTTATTTTATTTTGTAGGCATTAAAAAAACATGAAGAATGATATAAGTCTTATCTCTCAAACCTTTATGGTTTATGAGATATTCACAAGCAAAGTTCCCCTCCCCGCCCCTTTTACCTAGTGTAAGCCATCTCTTCTCAGATGTGGATCAGGTTGTATGACCAGACAGATAACAGAAGGGGACAATTTTCTTTGTATGAAAACAATGAAAGCCCTTCCCCCCTTGACAAGTTTTTCAGCTTTTTCCCTTATCTTATTTGAAGATTGTCCCTCTCTGCAGTCTACCTGGGCACCTCCCTTCTGATCTGGTTGAACAAGGGGGGGACACTTTGTTTGTGAATATCTCTTAAACCATAAAGGTTTGAGAGATAAGACTTATATCATTCTTCATGTTTTTTTAATGCCTACAAAATAAAATAAAGTTAAAACGAAGTATTACTATCCCTTTAAGACAAACTTACCAGTCTGCCTCAAGCAAAAGGTTTTTGACCATTGTGTGCTCCCAGTCCTTACTTATGACTGTGAAACATGAACAATGAATGCCAAAGCCATACGAAAACTTAAAGTTACACAAAGAAGTATAGAGTGGAGAATTCTGAACAAAAGGGAATACATGAGCTGGATTAATCAGCAAACAAAGGTCTATTACATCATTAAGTCATTGAAAAAGTAATGCTTCTGAAATGGAAATGGGCAGGCCACATAGCAAGACGACCTGATGGTAGGTGGACCAAACTAATTTTGGAATAGATTCCACTTGATATTAAACACATAAGAAGAAGACCAAAGACAAGAAGTGTAGATGAAATTACCAAATTTATTGGTACACAGTAGCAACAAAAGCATAGGACCAAAGTTGTTAGAGGCTTGCTGAGAAGGCCTGCAGTGCATCAACAACTGCTGAAGATGAATATCTCTCTCTCTCTCTCTCTCTCTCTCTCTCTCTCTCTCTCTCTCTATATATATATATATATATATATATATATATATATATACAAATATATATATATATATATATATATATATATATATATATAAACAAAAATGTGTACATATCGTATCTAATAAGAGAGCTAATCTAATAAGGACCAGAAGATCAATTCTCAGCATACAGAATATTCTAAAACGTGAATCATACATAATCATAAAAAGTAACTTCTAGCTCCATTTTTGCAAGGAATCATGTTAGTGTGTCCCACTATGGAGTCCTTATACAAATGAGGAGTCCTTAGGCAATGCAGAAGGATGGACATTCTGCAACCTTCAACTGTTTTGGACTACAAATCCAATCATCAGTGGTTGACCAATTGAGGATTATGGAAAGTGTAGTCCAACAACAGCTGGGGGGTGTAAGTTGCCCACCCAGGCTGTATCAGGCAAACAAAATGTTCATATGTTGAACATTTGGCTTATGGGCCAGCATCTGGACAACCCTGGTTTAATATATTAGTGCTCTGGATCTAAGCATTGTCAATTTTATAGTACATTTTTACATATGGTTCCTCTTCAGTATTGCCCTTATATTTACAATCACTGTAAACAAACATTAATTAGTTACAGCTTTTTTTGGTAACACCTGTATGTATTTATGTCTCAGATTTGGATTTTGCGGCAAATATTTACACGAAACAGGAAACGACTGAGACATTCTTATACAATGATTTCCTCCCAAAGGATAGCAGTAACCTTTTATATTTGCCCTATACAAAAATGTCTTTGTAAACAGGATGTTTTGTTGCTCTCTAATGAACTTGCAGGTGGTGAATGAAGTAATGTAACAAACAATTTAATTAAAATATCTCCCAAGTTGTAACAATGTTAATTTGTTTCAAAGTATGTCCTTAAAAAACCTTAGCCTTTATTTGCAAAGGTAACTAGAATTGTTTTCTGAAGTGAATGAGGTTTATTATTTTATTATTGATTTTAACCTTTTGATAACCAGAAGGACGTGCAACACATTGCTTTTCAATGCATTGTTCACCTCTCTGGTCCATAAGGGGTTAAATGTTGAAATTCAAGTTGTTTTTATATGAAAGAGCACATTTTAACATTTGAAAATATTTATGTAAGGGTTTACATAACTTGTTAGGACTTGAGATATATTATTTTGCATTGGTTGCTTTTCAACAAACTGAGGGGAGTCATTTTCTTTTGCAGTCATCACTTCCTGTTCAGGAGGCTGTATTCTGCTATGTATTACTAAGCAGGAAGTGTGGATTGCAGGCCAGACTAATTCCACCAGGTCTACTGAAAACAAAACATGCAATATTATATTCACAGAATTCCACTGGGTTGTGGAAAATTTCCATATATATCTGAAAATGTTACAACATGTTCTTTCATATAAGAACAACTTGTATTTTAGCATCATCCTTATTTCTATAAAATACATTTTTATTCGTAACATTTCTCTACTAACTGTCTGTAACAAGTAGTTAAAATTGAACATCAGAAAAAGTAATATTCCACTTAAAAGTATATTAATTCAAGGGTGGACAATCTGCAGCTCCTCATCGGTTGCTGGGCTACATCTAGCTAATGGCTGGCTGATAGTGATAGTCATTGTAGTCCATCAGTAGCCAGAGGGATATATGTAATAGGTACCATGTAAATACTTGTGTAGGAATATTGGTTTCTATGGTTTCTTGTTCACAGACCAGGAAGTGATTGCAGTTTGCAGTTGGGTTTGAGGTGACATGCCAGCTTGACCACTCATACGTTTTCTGCTTATTTTGCTCTCTTGTAAGAAATCCACTTTAACGACATAAATGTAGAACATGTGTTCATGCACTTGCATTGGTGTGCCCAACTCCAAATTAATCTCAGTACTGTGTGACTGAGTGCTTTTCTCAATATTGCCACATACAATATCTTATTAAGAGATATGTTAATTCATTGATGCAGACAGTATATGGTGTGACACCAAGCAGAATGCAAAGCCAGTTAGTAACTTTTTTCTTTTGCCATTGCAATAATAAATAAAGATATCGTTAATGATTCTGTCATTTTACATATACATTTCCTTACATACTGGAATGTACTCTAATACAACTAAAACCCTATCTAAATTAAAAATCCCTGAAGAAATGTTTTTGGAAACGCGTTGGAGGGGGACCCTTTAAATACTTTCTTAACAATGCTTGTGGGTCCCAATGTGGTGCAATTAAAAACAGAAGACAAACAAGAATTGGACTACCTAATGTAAACACTCAATAGGTATGCATAGTGAGTGTGTGAGAGGATTGTGGATCCAACAATCTCCTCCTTAAATGTACCTCTTTATGTCTACCCCCCACAGGTCATGTGAGGGGTAAATGATTACAGTCAGACAGATGCAAGCCAGGACAGGCCATATAGGCCTAGTCCTTAAAGGGCCAGAGTGAAAAAGAAAAGAGAAAAATAGATATAGTGCAATAATATTAATAATATAGATGATTAAGTGGAATAAGTGAAGAGGCAGCTAGAATGAGCTAAGGAGAAAAGAAGACAAGAAGCAAGAAAGAATACTCACAGCACCAGCTCACCATAACATATCCATGTAAATATATAATTTTAATGTGAATAATAGAAATAGATACAAAGAAAGCAGCAGAGAATGAGAGAGTTCTCCAGTCCCCTAAAACCTCAGGTACAGACCCAAAGTGAAAATAGACAGACAAAAACACAACATACATATACACAAATTACTTTACATAGATGAACTCTTTTGTCTATATATATATATATATATATATATATATATATATATATTTAGAGAGAGAGAGCATTGGTTTGAATCCAGAGCAAAGAGAAATGATAAGGGAAATGGTAAAAAATATCATTAGTTCAAATGTCTTTCTTTCTTGGATGCACAATGTAAGATTTTTCAATCGAGAGAGAAATGGTGTCCAACTGTAGTACTTCATGATGTGTTATTGTGTGTCTGTACCGGTCCCTACTAGTTTGTAATTTTTGGCCTGTTTCCCCAACGTAGCATCCTGGGTCACTCTTATTGCATTTAGTCATATACACTGTATTCTTGGATATGCAACCGTATGATCCTCTGTGGAGGAAAAAAATTAGAATTAACCTTTTGAGAGTTAGAGTGTGTAACACTTGAACTAGAGGTTGCTAATAATTTTGTTATGAATGCATCATAAAGGATAATTAAAGTTATATTATGTAAAATAATTTATGTTGCAGGGCTTTTCTTGCTGTGTAAAACAAGGGTACTGCCACAGCTACCAGCTGCTTTAGTCAATAGTTATTATAGCTATTATGAAGTGATGGAACTGTTACTGTCATATTCTTTGGAGAACTGCAGTCAGTGACTTGCCTCTCCCATAGACTGCAATAGAATAACTGTCTGGACAGTAGGGGAACAATAGGTGGACTTTTTGAAAATCAGATGACACTGTTAATATAAAAACCCCAACTGTTTAAACTGTATTAACTCTGGAAAGCTACTGTGGAAATTCCCTGGATCCCTGCTTGGTCCCTATCCTTTCAGCCCCTGCCTACAGATAGCTCCATCTGTGGCAGCTCGCCAAACTCCTCTACCATCACGAGTGCCATTCCATAACAGTCATACGTGCTGAGCTCTTAGATGATGATTGAAAGGCACACTCAATAAAGGTCAAATCCAGATCTCTACTACGTGCTTACTCAATTCCAATTAATTGCTTGAGTTATGTTACTAAGTTAATATGCATAACAGTGTGGGTGATTTTCTAGTTGTATACTTATGTCAAGGTGTTTTACTGTAAAGGGATTAGTGCACAGAGCCTGCACCCAGGAGCCAGTCTGTCTGTGTATAACCCCTAGATAATCTAACATGGAGGCAGGTGAGGCATAGGAACAATATGTCCCCCTGGATGTCCAGATTGGTAACATGCTCAGGGAAGAGTAGGTCTCCCTGGAGCACCAGATTGGTCACCTGGCTTTAGTCAAGATGGTAAGTAAGCTGTACCTCTGGGAGAAAGGAATTTGTAGGCATCTGTTCCATTGGCCACGTGCAGTCTTGGTATTTCACAAAGTTTTGTATACCCCTAGTTATATGCAGGCTTTAGATTGGTTGCTCAACCTCTGCGGCCAGCAGAGGGTATTATGTGTGAGCTGTCCTATAAGAATGGTGACTGGACCATTGCATGTTTGGTAGCCATTGATCTTCTATTGCAGTACAGGCCTTGACATTGGACAGGCTTTGACAGGCCTGCAGAGTTGTGGAATAAACATACTTTTGTGAACATCAACAAGTTTCTGATGTGGTTTCATTTATTTTGCTCAGTATTCCATGCTGTTAGGGCAAGCTTCTCATCTCCTAGCATTGGGATAGCCCTTAGTGTATACTTTTCAGCAAAACCCCCACAATATATACTTTTACATCCTAAATATTTGCTGCTCCTTTTACATTTACAGTGCCAGCGGAGTGTGCAATATATTGCTCTGCAATGTGTTGCATACCATCAGGCACTCAAATGATTAATAATGCAAACTTGAATTAACGTGTGAATTAATTCACACTCTAATAACCCATCTGATAAATTTACTTGAATGGATAAGCCTCAGAGAGGTTTGTGGCCTCTCCGGCCTCCGAGACATTTTCCCTTTTTTATTTTCTCTCCCTCGCCACTACCTTTCCCACACCTCTCTCAACCTATTTTCTTTTGGACTAAAAGTTCAGATAGTCTGTGCTTCATGCAGTTACACCTCAGGCTGTTTCTGATGCTGCTGTTTGGTGCTAATATCCACAAACCTTACTCGTTAGCATAGATTTTTGCATTGTGTATTTTTGCATTGTAAATAGAATATCTATCTTGTTGTATGACATATTGTGAAGTCCAGCTTCTGAAATTTATGGTCACCTAAAATTGACATGTTCTCTTTCGTACTTATATGTAACTGTATGCTACACTTTTTCCTCAAAAAAATCCTTAAAAAAATTAAATAATGCAAACTTCTTCAATGAAAGATGTCTCCAGCTCATTGCTTTGCAATGAAATAAAGACATCTCAAAAATCTAAGGGGTTAAAATAAATAAATAATGACTGCTTTTTGGATAATCGTTTCTTGGAGTTTTTAGTGGTAAAAGGGTTAAAGAATCCAGTGACAGCTCTCTGGTAATATGCATACAAAAGATGGAAACTCCAGAGCCTTTAACTACTCGCCAGAGATCCATAACGATGCCATTCCAAAGTGACGTTTCTAAAGTACAGTTCATGGAATGTCAGTCTGCCATATGTGTCTAAATTCCTCAAGGTTATCTTGACACATTCAACTAATTGTATAGTTTGATGATGACAATGAAATGAGTGTTGTGTGAGAGGAAAACAGCAGCTTTGGCCTTTAAATGCACCTGTTTACAATATCCAGGCATAACTCAGCCTGGTCATGAGTGTCTGAGACTGCAACTGCAGCTGTCCAGTTGCCATAGGAACAGCTGAACATTTATTAAGTCTTAAGCTTTTGTGAACTCCATAGGTTTATAAGTGAGTGGGCCGTAATGTCATGTCTGGCTACAGATAATTGTTGCACAGGCCCACAAAAAGCAGTAATAACTGCTCTGACAAATGAAATAGTCTTTGAATCAGCAAGTGGGTTTTAGTTGGTGATAATTTTAGAAGACCAGTATAATTCCTTTTTACTGTTTTTATTACATCCTAATTACACATTCTGTAAGGTTGAAAATAAAAGACAAACATACAATCTGGGTCATTTGCAGAAGGCTGAACAAGAAGAGCAATTTTGAGATACACCAACCGCACCATATGGGACAGCTACAAATTCCCATTGTTTCAAATAGGGTCTTTAAAGGAACAGTAACCCATTATTGTGACTTTACACATTCTGCAATACATGCTATATACAGTTATTTTGCCTATACTTTTTTGTCACCTATTTTTTTACACTTTTATGATCTTGCCAGTCAGCTCCCTGAGCTTCAATAGCGGTTTGTGGTCAGTAGACCAGGAAGTAATACAATGTTACAGCCTCACTGCACCACAATGCTCTGTGTCTTTTCTATTTTGCATTCTAGACCTGATTTAATGTTTCCTGACAGAAAGCTGTCTGCAAACAGAACCAGGTAGCTCAATGTCAGGAGCATAAATGCATAAAACGTAGTTGGAGATGAAAAAAAAAATATATAAAAAAAAATGTGTAGTCAATCTGAATGTACATATTATGCATTTGTAGAGTATTTAAAGCCAAAATAAAGGGGTACTATTCCTTTGATTAAACATTTGAAATATAGAGAGGTCATCAATGTATTGCAAAGTAATGTTTTGGAGATCTCTCTAGAATTAAAGGGGTTTAAAACCCCATTTAAATTAGTATGTACCCAGGGGGGATTATTTGGCTCCATGGTGCAGTTGTTCTCTCCAGTATTGCCCTCTTTACTTTCTACATTCATTGCCATGTATGTACATTTGCTGTAGTAGATCTCTACCAGTAGATCCAGGAAGATTGCCCCAAACAAAAAGAAAAACATAACATCCCAGTATAACACCTGTTGATTTAAATTGGATTTTTTTGTAACTTTCAGTTTCCTTGTGCACTCCATCTATGGGCCGTATGTTCAAAGGGATAACGACAAAAAATTGTCCCATAAAAGACAAAAATAAGTAATTCAGTGAACAACATATTTTCTATAGAGTATACGACAAAAAACTAGTAATGTTTGTTGTGTACGACACAACTCCAGAATTGACGGGCAAAGGGGCGTGGCTAGGGCGTGGCTAAACTATTCTCCAGTGTCGTACAGAGGAAAAGAAAATTTTTCGTAACCGACGACAAAAAAATGTCTTTCAAAAGACAAAAGTTGTAGGTTAAGAAAAAAGTGGAGGGAATGTGTTCTGAATGTGAGAATTTTTGTCTTTAGTTAAGACATTTTTTAAGACATTTTTGTTGTTAATTAAGACTTTTTTTGTTGTTACATACAACAATTTCAGTCAGGACAAATGACATATTTCCAATCACAACTGACACTCTGAAAATATTAATCCCAACGACACTGTACTTTGAAAAGTCTTTACAAACGACAAAAGCTATTTCGCTACTTCTTTGAACATATGGCCCTATGTCAGCACCTATGATCCATGCCAGCATTTATTCTGTCTTCTTGTAGCTATGCATTGTGGGATATGACATATATGGGAACTTTCAAACGTAGCTGCAGTTGAGATTGTTACATTTACACAGAACATATAGGCAAAATGACCCTGCTTGCTGTAACCCAGAAGGGCTCCAGTTAGTGTACAAGGAAGTCTTAACACACTACAACTTAGGAATGCTACTGCTTGAACACACAGAACACCAGGACTGTTACTTTCTGTTATGTTGTTACAAATTAAACCAATTAAGATTAAATAAGCAGCAAATTTGTAAAAATCATGTAGTAGGTAATGGATAGTAATATAGTTGATGTAACATAGTTGATGAGGCTGAAAATAGACATACATCCGTCAAGTCCAGCCAATGCCAAAAAACACCCCTGTTGATCCAGGGGAAGGCAGAAAAAAAGCTCTCTGAAGCCATTTCCAATTTAGCCCCAAGTGGGCAAAAAAAAATTCATTCTGACTACAAATGGCAGTCAGATAGTACCCTGGATCAACAACCTATCTGTATTGATGCCATCTGTCATAATTTAAAATATTGTTCTGTGCTAGATAGGCACCAATTGTTTTTTTTTAAAGCTGCTGCATTATCTTCAAGTACATTCCGAAGCAAGAAAACCCATAGCTTTACTGCCCTTACTGTTAAGAATCCATGCCTTTGTTTTAGTCAAAAGCTCGTTTCCTGTAGTCTTAATGGATGACCTCTTGTTCTTAGCTCAGCTCTTTGTGTAAATATACCTTTGTAGCTCAGAACAATTTCTAGCTGAGAACAGTTATTAAGAATTTTGTCTATTGGTTTCAAAGCAGATAGGATGTTGAACCAAGGAAATAGCCGACTACCATTTGGAGTCAGAAAGGATTTTTTTTTACCCACTAGGGGCTTATTTGGGGATGGCTTCAAAGTTTGTTTTTTGCCTTCCTCTGGATCAACAGGTGTTATGTGGCATGGGCTGATCTTGATTTTTCAGCCTCATCAACTATGTTACTAATACTGCACTCTCTAATTCTGGGTCAAACCCTGGATCTCAGGATCAAACCCTATGAGTTCCCAAGTTATGATATTACCCATAGACGAAATATATCTAAACTATAGGATGAAACAAATTATTACTGTTATAATAATTTAAGGCAATCAGCCACAATCAAATTATGTTTACCTGCTAAAGCATTTGCATGTTTTGTTAAATAAAAAAGTTCACCTGGGTAATCAATTATAATTTATACAAATAGATGCTACAAAATGAATTCCTCTTGCAAGTTATTGTGAGAAACAACATTTCTTATTTACATAAGAGGAAGTAAATATTTTTCTTGTGCATGGATCAAAATATCTTCTAATCAAAAATGTGCTTCATTGTTTTTAGACACATGACAATTAATTTACCTTTGTAAGACACCTTCATAAACCACCACACAAACAAGAAATTTTCCATAGGCTTTGTTTTCGTATTTAGCTGAGATGCAAGTGAAATTGCAGTGCCAAGAGGGAGAATATGTAGGCTATGCAAATTCCCAAACAATGGGTAGTCTGATATAGTTCAGCAGTGATTGCTCATGTGTGTAGTGGGTTAGATGGGTATAAATGTTGTTTGCTGGGTATACTCATAGTTTAACAATACATTTTTTGGTTGTGAGATGTTATACAAGATGTCTGTTTGACAACATCTATCAAACATCATAGGGACAGTGTCACTGATCTTCATTAGGTCTGGTCAGATTTGTCCATGATAGTCAAAACTGCAAAGGTGATATTATGTTTAACTGTGCATTGATGTTGCTCCCATTGTATTCAAGAACACTTGTCAATGATAGACCACTGCTTGGGAGGATAATCCTCTTTGGGGACTGAAATCACCCTACCTCTTTACATTGGCAAGCACAACTCAAGGTGACCTTCAGAGAGCCACTGGTACAGCTGTGTTGATCCAAACTATTAAATGTTGCTTGTATGACAATTGGTCTCCACTAGGGATGGGCAAAAACTTCCACCTCAAACTGAAATAGGTGAAAAATGGCACTTTCCACTTGGAGAAAAATTTCCAGCAAAAAGTGCATATTTTCCACTTTTTTTGCCTAGCTCATTCCATTGAAAACAATGGGAACATAGAAGTTGTACACAACACATAGCAAATATTATTTTATTTCCCAAAGGCATAGTATAAAAGGGGCATGATGGTGCCTGTGTTGGTATGGTGTGGGGAAACAATCAGCTGAACAGGGGATGATTTTGGGGAGGTTGTTTACTGGGATTGGGGGGTCACTTGATAAAAAAGAAATCCTAAATATAATAAAATAAAATAGAAACCATAAGACATGGTATAAAGGGGTCTGAGGAGGGTGCCTGTGTTGGTGAATGAATGAATCATTTGAACAGGGAATTTGTTTTGGGGGGATTTCTTGACTGCTATTGGGGGGCAGTTAATAATCAATCAATAAAATAAAATAAGATGTTTGTATGTAAAGTGATAGAGACAGGAACCCCCTGACATAAGCTGTCACTGGGGTGGACTGATACTTGACTTGTACTTGAAAGAGTATTTTGTAGAGGATGATTTGTTAGATTTGTGGTTAGAGGTCCAAGCCCTGAGGAAACATTGATTTGAAGGACCTAGACTTATTAGGGGAACAAGCCCCAAAGAAGCATTGGTTTGTAAGACTTAAGATTGTTTGGCACAATCCCTAAGCAAACATTGATTTGTAGGACTTAAGCTTGTTTGGCACAAGCCCTAAGGAATCATTGATTTGTAGGACTTAGGCATGTTAGAAATAAACCCCCCAAAAATTGTTTTATTGTAGGACTATGGTTTTTTTTATTTTTTATTTATTTATTTTTTTCCAGAACACAAGCCCTGAGAAAAAAATAAAAATGCCGTACTGGCCTAATGCCAGCAGGTCATGTTGGCCAGTGAGCACTGTCAAAGTCCTCCTGAGTTGCAACTGCTGTTCTTACTGCTGTTGCTGAGTTGTTTAAGTAGCAGGATGATTAGGCAACTGAAAGGGAATGGGGTCAACAATAGCAGTAACATGGAAGATGGGTGATGAAGGTTCCACTTGCCACAACTGGCTCCAGTGATGCTCCTGAGGCAGTAGCAGCAGAATAAGTAGCCCACAGTATATGTGGAGAAAAGAAGAAGTTGGCATTAAATCTTCTCCACCTTCCCCTCCTCCAAAATCATGTGTGCGTTGTTATTAGAATATATATTTTTCCCTTGAGAACAGGAACTGTGGCTTCCATCGGCAACTGCAATGTGCACAGTGTGTGTGTGTGTGTGGTAAATAACATCTGGGAGCACAACTGTATCCAAACAACATGACACCCGAAACCAAGTACTGCCTCTGTCACAGTACCCCTTTTCCAGACCCACTAAGGACACATGACAACTTGCTGAAAGTTTAATAGTAATGATGAACCCTCCTTGCCAGAATCCTAGCATATTCTTCGGGATGGAATCTCCTCAGATGCCACCTGATGACCTGATATTGATTCTCCTCCACCACACTGGCATGTGTGGTCAGTGCACCACACAGTGTGCAAAGGGTAGAGATGAACTGCCATATCCTAAAATTAACAGAGTGGCTATCATTTGGCGGGGGAGGTAACGATGAATGAGGTGGATTGGCAGGAAATGTACCTAAAGGAAGAAGGTGATGTTGATGGCGAGATAGTTGTTTCGCTCGTCATGAAACTTCCAGTGTCTGTCTGGGTTTCTTTATTCTTCCTCCTCTTTGATCTCCACCTTTCTGGAGAGTCAGGGGGTACAGTGCTAGATTTCTATAATGGGTGTTTGGCTTTAACATGTTTGACATAAATGTCATGGTGTCTGTTATCAGGGAGGTTGTGCCAAGGTGTGTTGCCTCCTTTCCCTTTTTTACTAACTAAATTTTGCACTGTACAGTTGTTGATGATGACTGCATTGTGCCTGCCAGAAGATAATAATAGTCACACACGCATGACTTCTGGGGGGAGGGATAGGGAACAAGTGGAGAAGAATGGTCTCTATCTTCTTGGCCTCCACATTCCCCTTCACTTTCTGTGGCATCAGATATTATTGCTGCTGTTGTTGCTACTGCCTCAGATTTAGCACTGCAACTAGGATCAGAAGGAGTATTGCTACTGCTGGCAAGTGGAACTTGCCCTAGTCCCACATCACTTGTTGACCCCATTCCCACTGTGTCCATGGTGGTCTGTGGCACACTAGCCTGCTCCTAAGCACCCTGCTGCCCTTTCATCTCACCAGCAGCAGCAGAGATCAGAGCATTTGCAATTTCCACAAATTCCAAAAGCTGACTGCTAGTGGTGGTGGTGATGCCCATCCTCATCCCTGTCTCCCATTCCTTCTCAGTTTATGATAAAAAGGCCATCAATGTCTCTTCCACGCCAGATTCTCCAACACCACCACCACCACTAGTATGTGCTGCTGCTGCTCTATTCCAGACATCTGGACAAGCAATGTGACAGAGGGTCCCCTGCTGTCACACATGGCATAATTTTCTCCTTCCCCCTGAGTATTACAAGAAACACTAGCAGCAGGCAAAGTATTGGTGGCAGCAGGTTCAGCACTAGCAGCAGGTTCAGCACTAGTGGCAGCAGGGGCAGCACATCTGGCAGCAGGTACAACAATAGTGGCTGCAAGTACAGCAATGGTGGCACTGGCAGCAGGGGCAGAACATCTTGCAGTGGGTACAGGCAGCTGACCTGTCCCACTTTCACTAGTACTACCCTTTTCTCCCTCCCTTCCCATTCCCTTTTTTCCCTCCCTTCCCATTCCCTTTTCTCCCTCCCTACCCATTAAATTCCCCAAGATCCCTTGGGGTGATTTAGGGGGGCTGGACAGCATTGGTTCAGTACTGCTAGCCACTTCCTCCTCCTCCTCAGACTAAGTGGACACATAAGGGTCCTTCCAGCTCCTCCACTGATTATTTTTTATCCTGCTCATAGTGATAGCAGTCACTATGAGCCTCTCCTGCCTCACTTTTTACAAAATATCACAAGAGAACAGCACAGCACGTCTATCTTGCTCTGTAGCTGCTTCTACTGTGTCTGCCTTCAGCGAAAACGTTATGTTTTTATAGCAGAAGTGCGAAAACAACATAAATCAATGGGCGGAAACTTTCTAGCCATTGAAAAAATGCAAAATATTTTGGCCAATGGGCAATAAATGTGAACATTTTAACTGCTAGGTTTAAAGCGGATTTTCCAGCGAAAAAAGCGGATAACGATGAGATTTTATCAAAATTTCTCGTGGGAACACGGCAACAATTTTCTCCCATCCCTATTCTCCACCTCGATTGAACACACCAAGAATTGCCACTATTGTTGGCATACAGAGACCATCAGTGAGCATGGGGCAGAGCCCAAAGCCACTGGAGACAGGAATGAAGATCTGTGCTCTTCACTGAGGAGTCATGGTTCTGTCTCTCTAGGTTATCAGCATGGCTGAAAAATTGTCCAGAGCAGTGTTAACCAGTGATATGAAGAAGGGTTTATCATCCTAGACTAGCTCATTGTATAATGGTATACAGCTACATCATGACTCAGAAACAACTTGTCATCAGACCATTTCTTCAGAAAGTTTCACACACTCAGCAGGGTAAAGCAGGACCACACATTGAACATGTTCCCATGAACAACCTGTGTGGCTCGGGCACACTACAGTGGCCCTGGACTTTTCCTGATCCTGTTCAGTCTCAAGTCCATATAGAAATTTATGGGCCTCCACATTAATCATAACCTTCTAAATTCACCCTTCAGGAGTTGTGTGCCTAATGCTTCATGGATTAACAAGAAATGATTCACCATCTTATTAATGGTCTGCTTCATTATCTAGTCACTTTTATTGCCTCACTAGTCACACACACACATATAATATTTAAAAAAGCCACTTATTCCATTTATTGCCCGTTATAGGATATGGTCTAGTTAATTGCTTTTGCCTTGGGTTGAATTTACCTTGAGTGGTCTTAACATGTACATGCCCAGCTTTATCTTCAACAAACTTAAATCACAACCCTTCTGTAATGCACACATCCTGTGTGTGTTTGTATCTAATTTCCTGAAACACGACACAACAGAGTTTTTAATGTAGTAAAATGGAGATCATGGTTTATTAACATATTTAACTATTTAAAACCCTGGTATCTATTCACATAATGTGGCAGTTCCTAGGCCATGATATCTTGGCATGAGATGGCACAATGCACAAATACAGCCAAAGCAACTACTGGGGTAAGTTGTATGATACTAAACAGGTCCTGTCTAACCTCCCCACCTTGTGTGGTGGCTCGCCACTTCATGCCTACTGGAACTCTGAAAAGCAAAAACCTTTCCCTACAGAGCACCCTAGCTGCTGAGCCATACTCTCTCCTGTGATCCAAACTGGAACCTTCTAGCACACCATACCAGCAGGATTATTCAGTACGCTAGATGCCACTGGGTGATGTGTTGGCCTTTTGGCTACCACTGGCTGATAACATGAGTTGAGGGTCTTTAAACCTAGGTGGGAGAGAGAGAAGAAAACAGAAATCATTATGTTGCAACACCAGGTGGATTCACTTTTTCATTGAATGTTGAATTTCTTCCTTGTCTGGACACAAAGTCCTTGTTAGCAGATAAACCTATTTAGGGTTTGGATTATTGAGATTTCATGCATTTGCGGTAGCATTTGAAAATATTTGAAAAGCATTTGTCAAGGCCATACCCCTTTCCCTAGTTCCAGCGTCTGCTGTCCAGAACCAGGGGGAAGAAAACAGGAACTCCCTCCTCCCTACGTGGCCTTGAGTGGATGCTCATTTTCAGCCATCTTTATATTGAACCAGATATTCTTTGCATATGTCTTGCACATGGCTCACTGCCTGCTGCTGGTATGAATGATTTTATTGCCTTGGACAGGGAACAAAGGAAAGAGAAATACAAATAACTGGGTGGAAGAATAGGAGAGAACTGAGAGGAGAAAATTGGAAGAAATAAAAATAAGCGGTATAAAGACTGACACAATAGACTTTGGAGCAACTGTTTTTTCTCAGCTGTTGGCTTTAGGTGTAGTCACTTGAGTAACAGTTGGAAAAATAAAGAGCCATAGAGTATTATGGATATGCCTCTATATGTTTGTAAACAGCAAGTTTCAGACCAGATAAAAAAGTATTTTTTGCAGACTCTGATAAAGAATACAAGATATTAAAATACATATGACCACCTTTCCATTTTCAGATTTTTGATTCCTTTCACCTACTGAGTGCCAGTGGGTTGTGCAGAGTATTGACTTGCAAATCGATCGTGTCCAACTGCGGTCCAGCTGTGGTCTTTGATAGGATGTGAGGAATGTTAAGACAGGGAATACCACATGCTGCACTCTATATCCCTTGATATTACTGTGGATGTAGTTCATGAGGTGAGATGAATGGTTTTGATGGCAACATTTGATAGAAGCTGCTCAGTTTTTACTGCAGGTTCATCCAGATAATTAATATTGTTTTATCATATTAAGTAAGTTCATATTTGACATTTATGATTTAAGACAGTTATTCGCTGTATTGGTGATTTTTTTGCAGAGCTAACAGATGCTTTCTTTCTTTCATAGTTAAAGAAGCAGTAGAGTTTCATTTTGAAAAGAAAAAAAATAAAATATCCTATAATATAAAAAGCCAGATGTATGTTTATCTGAAGCAGCCATGCGCAGTAGAGACTGCCGATGCAGTCATGTGAAGTAGAGACTGCTCGAACGCACAGAATGTTTACACTAGTAGAGAGAGAGAGAGAGAGAGAGAGAGAGAGATAGAGAGAGAGGGGACTTTTGCAAGTTTCCAACAACTTCAATCCTGCTCATTTTGTTGCCACTGTATACCAAGGAATTTGGTAATTTCATCTATGCATCTTGTCTTTGGTTTTGTATCAAGTGGAATCCATTTCAAAATGTGTTTGGTCCATCTACCATCAGGTCTTCTTGCTATGTGGCTTGCCCATAGCCATTTAATACCTTAAGGCCCCATGACGGTGCAGGACCGTCATGGGTTGCAATCCCGTTAAGGACCCATGACGGTCCTGCACCGTCATGGGCTAAACTTTCCCATCGCGGCCGCACGGAGAGATGGGAGAGAGCTGGCTGCTTGTTACTAAGTGTCCCGGTATCGGGACACTTAGTAACAACCAATAGAAACTTTGTTGCAACATGCGATTCGCTTGATGAGCGAATCCCATGTTGCAAATGCTGAATGACAGGGACAGTATTTGTAAATACTGTCCCTGTCATATATCTCTGCCTCCCTCCATCTTGCACACTGCTGAGGTGGAGAGAGACAGAGAGACATAGTGCCAGATCGTGTTCCAGTGAGCCACATCGTTCCTGTGTGAAAAAGTGGAAAATAAAACCCTAAAATGAACCCTTTGATCACTGGTTTGCAGTGATCAATACGTTCCCCCCCATCTGATCACTCTTGGAGTGATCAATTTGCTGCAGATCAGTGTTTGCTGATCTGTGGGACACCCTCCATCACCCTTGTATTTTTTGAAATTTTTTTGAATATTTTTTTATGTTTTTTTTTTTTTTTTTTTTTATACAAATTGATTTAAATCTATAGTTTAAATAGTTTAGGTAGGTAGGTGGGTAGGTTTAGTGTAGACGTGTGTTAGGGAAAGGTTTAGGGTTAGATTTAGGTTTAGGGAAAAAACAAACAAACAACCCCCCCCCCAAAAAAAAATAGTTTAGATAGGTAGTTCACTTGGGTTAGGTAGGTTCAGGGTATACGTGGGTTAGGGTAAGGTTTAGGGTTAGATTTAGGTTTAGGGGTAGCGTAGGGAAAAAAAAAAATCCCACAAAAAAAGTTTATTTTTTAAAAAAAATTATTCTACATTAGTTAGTTTAGATAGGTAGTTGGGTTGGGTAGGTTCAGGGACTACGTGTGTTAGGGTAAGGCTTAGGGATAGATTTAAGTTTAGGAGTAGTGTAGGGAAAAAAAAATCAAAAAAAAAAAATTTTATTAAAAACTTATTCTATATTATAAGCTGGACGCAAATATAGTTTTTGATACCTTTTATTGTATATTTGCCTCCTGTATTTCTACGGCTAACACGGTACCAACTCTCATCTGTTATATTATAAGCTAGTTTAGATAGGTAGTTGGGTTGGGTAGGTTCAGGGACTACGTGTGTTAGGGTAAGGCTTAGGGATAGATTTAAGTTTAGGTATAGTTAGTTATAGAAGTTAGTCATTTATTTAGTTTAGAGTAGGTGTATAAGATGCAGAGGAGGTATACTTTAGAAGAGGCGTATTCCTATTTGGCATCTGACTCTGAAGCCACAGACACAGTGTCAGACTTTGACGTCACTCAGTTTTCTGAGATTGAGCGCTCTAGTAGTGATGATGCAGGGCCTTCTGTCAAAAAAAGACGAGCTGCCCCAACAACTGCCCCAAGAGCTGCCCTAAGAAAAGCCCCAAGAGCTGCCCT
Organism: Rhinophrynus dorsalis; assembly: GCA_037306005.1. Lineage (NCBI taxonomy): Eukaryota > Metazoa > Chordata > Amphibia > Anura > Rhinophrynidae > Rhinophrynus > Rhinophrynus dorsalis. The sequence continues at coordinate 428,716,356 of CM074719.1, read as the reverse complement.
AAGTAATGCCCCAAAAGCTGCCCGAAGACCTGCCACAAGTACTGCCCGAAGACCTGCCATAAGTACTGACACTCCTGCTGATGAATGGGTATCACCAGCCAATTTATGCCCACAAATTCCTGAATTCACAGGCAACCCAGGAATTCAAGTGGATGTGGCAGGATTTACCCATGTTAAGTTTTTTTATTTATTTTTGGGGGAAGAAATTTGGGGGGAAATCGTGTCTCAAACAAATTTATATGCAGACCAATATATTGCTGCCAACCCATCAGCATTCATTTCCAAGAAAGAAATATGGCAACCCACAGACCTTTTACAATTTAAGAAATTCTGGGCCCTTACAAATAGTTAAAAAACCAAGTATTAGATCATACCGGAGTAAAAACCCCATATATGATACCCCTATATTCGCCAAAACAATGACCAGGACTAGATACGAAATGATTTTGCGCTTTATGCACTTTAGTGATAATACCCTGTGCCTCCCAAAAGAACACCCCCAGTATGACAGACTGTTCAAAATTCGGCCCCTAATAAACCATTTACAGAAAACATTTGCCCAAGTGTATATTCCCCAAAAAGAAATTAGTGTAGATGAATCCCTAATGAAATACAAAGGCAGGTTAGGATTCAAGCAGTACATCCCCTCAAAGCGTTCCAAATTTGGTGTAAAATGTTATAAATTGCATGGAAGTGCCACAGGCTACACTCAGGCTTTTAGAATTTATGAGGGCAAGGACAGCCAACTTGATCCTCCTGGGTGCCCCGAATCTCTGGGAATAAATGGGAAGATAGTTTGGGATCTGATTTACCCCTTGTTAAATAAAGGATATAATTTATATGTTGACAATTATTACACCAGCCTCCTTTTATTTAAGTCACTTTTTTATTTTGACACCGTGGCCTGTGGCACTGTCAGGCGCAGTTGCAGGGAGATGCCCAAAGAACTGGTAGAAAAAAAAACTTAAAACCGGGATGTCCTCAGCTTTATGCCAACAAGAGCTGCTGGCAGTTAAGTTCAAGGACAGAAAAGATGTCTACATGCTGTCCACCATGCATGAGGATAAAACTGTGGCAGTCTCTGTTCGTGGAAGGAGGGGGGTACTAAGAAAACCAGTCTGCATCAAAGACTACAACAAGCACATGGGGGGAGTTGATCTATGTGATCAACTCATGCAGCCGTACCTCACCATGCGAAAGTGTAGGGCATGGTACAAAAAGGTTGCCATTTACATGATGCAGACTGCAGCTTAAAATTCTTTTTTGATTTTCAAATTGGCAAACCCCACCTGAAAACTTACTTTTCTGCAGTATCAGCTCCATCTTATCTCCCAATTTTTGTTTCAAGGGGCAACAGAAATAATTCCCCCAAGACCTGGAGTAGTACATTTTATTTATAAAATGAGAATACGGAGAGAAACCCCCACTTACTGTCCTGATTGCCCTTCCAAACCTGGCCTCTGCATGGGTGAATACTTCAAGCAATACCATGAAGGCACAATGCAGTAGTGCTGTAAAGTTTATTTTATTATTTGGCCACTTTTCCCCCCTGAAATATCCTGTTTTTTTTATTTTTCTAAACATATCCCTCCTTAGATCTAACACTATCAAAATATAATGGGAAGCAGAGCACCCTAAGTTTTTTCTATCTCTGATAATGGAAACACACATGTTCCCTACTGGGCCCAGTAGTTCCCCCAAACCCTGACAAACCTATGCATATGGGGCATTGCTGTACTCAGACGATGTAACTCACCACTAATGTAAAGTACTTAAAAAATCTGCAAATATCATCTGATTGAAATCCAGAGCAACACTAAAATATAAGTGTGAAAAAATGGTGTTTCTCTGCCTTACTGCAGGTTTTGGGAGGGATTGCTGATACAGTGGCAGTGGAAAAATTGAAAACGTGCAAATAGAATGAAAGCCAGGGATGTCTACTCTTCTACAACATATACTTTTGGGGGTAAAATTCATTGCAGTATTGCCAAACAGTCCGAAATGAGACAAGGCACCAGCTGTACAATTGGCATGTCTGTAAAAGGAAACTCACATGTTTCAACTGGGCCCTGTATCTCCCCCAAAACCTGACAAACCGTTGCATATGGGGCATTGCTGTACTCAGAAGAAGGAGCCGAATAGTAATCAATGCAGTTTATAAAATCTTCACCTATTCTGTAATTGAAATTCACATTAACATTGAAGTCTAAGTGTGAAAAACGCTGTTTTTTTTTTACTTGCGTCAAGTTTTCACAGGATTAGTGGTAAAATGGCTGTGTACAAAATTTGAAAACACACCTAAAACAAAAGCCTTGGGTGTCTACTTTCCAAAAATATACACTTTTGGGGGAAAATCTTAAAAAAGAGCACTGTTACACAGGACAAATGAGGCATGGCACCAGTAACACAAGCTGTGAAAATTCAAAGTGTGAACCTGGAAATGCACATGTTCCAATTTGGGTCCCGTATCTCCCCCAAACCTTGAGAAACCTATGCATATGTGGTATTGCCGTACTCAGAAGAAGGAGCTGAACACTAAACAATGCAGTTTTAAAAATCTTCACCTACTCTGTGCTTGAAATCCACATAAACGTTGAAATCTAAGTGTGAAAAACGCTGCTTTTTTACTTATGTCACATTTACGAGAGAGTGGTTGTAAAATGGCTGTGTAAAAAATTTGAAAACACACCTAAAATGAAAGTTGGGGGTGTTGGGGGAAAATCTTAAAGTGGAGCACTGGAACATAGCCCCAAATGAGAAATGGCACCAGATAAGAAAGATATGAAAATTCAATATTTGTTCCAATTTGGGTCCCGTGTCTCCCCCAAACCTTGAGAAACCTATGAATATGGGGTATTGCCGTACTCAGAAGAAGGAGCTGAACACTAAACAATGCATTTTTAAAAATCTTCACCTATCCTGTGCTTGAAATTCACACCAACATTGAAACCTAAGTGTGAAAAACGCTGAATTTTTTACTTACATCAAGATTTATGAAAGATTTGGGATAAAATGGCTGCGTAAAAAATTTGAAAACTTACATAAAATAAAAGCCTGGGGTGTCTACTTTCCAAAAATATACACTTTTGGGGGGAAATCTTAGAGTGGAGCACTGTTACACAGCCCCAAATGAGACATGGCTCCAGTGATGCAAGCTGTGAAAATTCAAAGTGTGAAACTGGAAATGTGCATGTTCCGATTTGGGCCCCGTAGCTCCCCCAAACCTTGAGAAAAATATGAATATGGGGTATTGCTGTACTCAGAAGAAGGAGCTGAACACTAAACAATGGATATTTTTAAATTATCCCATGCTTGATATCACCAGTAATATTGAAATGTAAGTGTGAAAGCTGCAAAAAAAACAAAATTTTTCAAAAATTTAGAAATTTTTTTCTGGAAAAATAGCTGAATAAAAAACTTCAAAATTCTCCTGATTATTTACCTTATGTTGTCTAGTTTTCAGAAACATATACCTCTGTGGGACATTTTTGGTTCTGGCAACTAAGCTATGATGCTCACATGCCAATTGTTGAGAAATTACAAGTTGGAAATAATGGCATCCATCTTGTAATATTTACCTTGTAAATGTGAGGAAGGGATTGAAATACTAGGCATATGGGGTATTCTTATATTCAGGAGAAGCAAATGAATATATTTAGAGGTATTTTTTATCATTAACTAATAGTATGGAAATCCTGACAGAAAAATGTAAGCAAAATGTTTTTTTTTTTATTTTTTTCCTCTTTTTTTCTATTTTAATCAAATTAAACAATGAGGTATTCATATAATTGTGGTATCAAAAGAAAGCCCTACTTGTGCTTAAAAAAACAGTACATAATTTGTGTGGGTGTACAAAAGGAATTAAAGAGAAAATATGGTTGAACAAAGACATAGTCAAAAAAGTCAAAATTGCTCCGGTCCTTAAGGGAAAACGACATCAGATTTTCCCGGTCCTTAACACCTTAAGGACCCATGACGGTCCTGCACCGTCATGGGTTGTTATGCCCTTAACGACCCATGACGGTCCAGGACCGTCATGGCTTAAATGATAGCAGCGTGCCTCCATGCACGCTGCTATCATTAAATCCAGGCTGAGACTGAGCGCTCCGAGACCGGGGCATTCAGTCTCAGCCCTTCTTCTTTCCTCCGGTTCATGCGATCGCCTTATCAGCGATCACATGTACCAGCATAGTGACAGACAGAGGCAGCATGCAAAGCATGTTGTCTGTGCCTGTCTCGTCTGCCTCTGTCTCGCTTGCTCTCAAAGTAAGGGAGACAGAAGTAGACGGGAGACACCTAGTGGTTAAAAAAAATACAGCAGTTGGGGGTATTAACCCCTTCACTGCTGGTGCAGGAGGCTGGCTAAATTCAGGTCAATTTTTGACCTGCAATTTTACACTTTAAAAAAAAACACACTTTTTTTTTTTTTTTACAAAAACATTTTTATTTAAAAAAAAAAAAAAATATATATATAATTAAACAATATTACAAGTGTGATTGTTGTGGAGCCATGTAATACACTTATATACACCACCAAATGCCAGGGACAAAAAAAAGTGTCAAAATAGGGTGGGAAAAAGGGACATGGGGATTTTCAACCAGGGGGGACAGTGGCCACTTTAAACTGCGCATTTTGTAGGTATGACTGACCAGTCATACCTTTCATGCAGTCTCCATAAAAATTTAACCCTTTGTGGCCAATTGATCCTAAGAGAAAAATAAAAAATGGTGTTTTTTTTACATTGTTTTACCTTTTTTTTTAATTTTAATAAAGTGAATGGTGGGTTATCCATATAAATAGGGTATCAAATGAAAGCCCTATTTATGCTTAAAAAAACAGTATATAATTTATGGGGGTGGAATAAAAGCCTAAGAGGGAAAACACTGTTGAACAAAGACATAGTCAAAAAGGTCAGAATTGCTCCGGTCCTTAAGGGAAAATGACCTCAGATTTTCCCGGTCCTTAAGGGGTTAAGGGGTTAACATAGTAATATAGTATGAGGCTGAAAAAAGACATGTATACATCAAGTCCAGCCTGTGCCAAATCACCACTGTTGATCCAGAGGAAGACAAAAAAAAAACCCAAAATAAAACATTGAAGCCATTTCCAATAAAGCATAATAAATGTATTTTTTAAAAACTGGTACCCAAAACTGTACTCCATATTTTAGATGAGGCCTTACTAAGGTTTCATATAGAGGAAGAATTATATTAGCTTCCTGTGAATCTATGCCTTTTTTATGTAGGATAGTACCCTATTTGCTCTTGCAGCAGCTGAGCGCACACTGCTGTGAAGTCTATCGTCTATCAGTACTCCTAAATCTTTCTCTAATGAGGATTCCCCAAGTTGTTTCCTATTCAATGAGATGCAGCATGTTTGTTTCTACAGCCCAAGTGCATAATCTTACATTTATATACATTAAATGTCATCTACCGATTCACTCAGACACTTCACTCTTTCAATTATGTCATAGAGCTTTGCTGATGAATCCATGCACACATTTTTTGGTCTCTTTTTGTTATGTTTAGAATTTGCCACTCTATACTTTCCTGCACAACCTTAAGGTTTTTATATGGCTTTAGGATTCATTCTCCATGTTTCACAGCCATACATAAGGACTGGGAGGGTACATTGGTAAAAAACGTTTTACTTGAGGCAGAGTGGTAAATCTGTCTTAACCCCTTATGGACCCTTGACGGTCCTGGTACGTCATGCCTGGATTTGAGTTAAGGACCAATGACGTACCAGGACCGTCATGGCTAAAATGATAGCAGCGTGTATCCGTGCACACTGCTGTCATTAATGCCAGGCTGAGACTGAGTGCTCCAAGACTGGGGCGTTCAGTCTCAGCCCTTCTTGCCTGTGCCAGTTCATGTGATCGCCGTAGCAGCGATCACATGTACCGGCATAGTGACAGACAGAGGCAGCAGAGAAAGCATGCTGTCTGTGCCTGTCACGTCTGCCTCTGTCTCCATTGCTATGAAAGTAAGGGAGACAGAAGTAGACAGGAGACACCTAGTGGTGAAAGAAAATACAGCAGCTAGGGGTATTAACCCCTTCACTGCTGGCGTCAAAGGCTTGCTAAATGCAGGTCAATTTCTGACCTGCAATAATATATATATATATTTTTTTAAAACACAACACACTTTTTTTTTTACAAAAATATTTTATTTAAAAAAAAAAAATAATCTAATTAAACAAAAGTGGAAGTGTGATTGTTGTGGAGCTATGTAATACACTTATATACACCGCCAAATGTCACGGATACAAAAGTGTCAAAATAGGGTGGGAAAAAGGGACATGGGGATTTTCACCCAAAGGGGGAGACAGTGGCCACTTTAGACTGCACATTTTGTAGGTATGACTGACTGGTCATACTTTTCATGCAGTCTCCATAAAAATTTAACCCTTTGTGCCCAATTGATCCCAAGAGAAAAAACAAAAATTGTGGTTTTTTTTTTTTACATTTTTTTACCTTTTTTTAATTTTAATAAAGTAAATGGTGGGTTATCCATATAAGTAGGGTATCAAATGAAAGCCCTATTTGTGCTTAAAAAACAGTATATAATTTATGGGGGTGGAATAAAAGCCTTAGAGGTAAAACACTGTTGAACAAAGACATAGTCAAAAAGGTCAGAATTGCTCCGGTCCTTAAGTGAAATCCACCTCAGATTTTCCCCGTCCTTAAGGGGTTAAAGACAGTACGACTAAGTTTTCCAAATGCTTGCACCCCAGTTTTATTTGTCACTCATCTTCCATCATGGTGTTTCCATCTGTTGACAGTTCCTGTCCAAGGGTATACATACTTGTCAACTTCTTTTAGTTCTTGTCCATCTACTGTGATTTTCTTTGTTATGGTAAATTTGTTAAACATGACTTGCGTTTTGTTGACATTCATCTTCAGACCAAAATCTTTTTCTTTCCTGTTTTAGTTCTTCAATGTGTTCTTGCCAGTTCTTCAGGACTACTGACAAAGAGTATGATATTGTCTGCAAAGCATTGATGTTAAAGGGATATTACTATGTCATTTTTACATTACAATAGAGTATTCTATATATATATATATTTGTTAATTGATCACTAGCTATATAAGCATGCATACATTTGCTGTTTTACTTTTATTGTATAACCAAAGCTTCAACATGCTCCCATGCACCTCAATCGTTGGAGGGCCTTTGTGTAAACATTTTGGGCCCCCTAACACAAAAATAACTATAACACCTTGCAGATGAGGCTCCCTTGGATGCTGACCCCGGTACAACTACATCCCCTGTGCCCCCTGTAGTTACTCTCCTGCTCCCATGGGAACAGACTTGCCAAATGGTAATTGTTGTATTGTGATTCACATTGATTTTAAACGACTATGATGATGTCTTTAAGCACATCTGAAACTGGTAAACTGGGTGAATATCTCTGCCTGAACTGCTAAGTAACAGATTTAGGCATTGATTCGATATGCCCTGTTAAAACTGCTGGTAGAGCCAAAATGCATACTGGTCGGTCATCAAGGTGCCCGTGCTCCTGGCCGCAGACAGCGACATTATCACTTCCTAGTTTACTGCCTTTCTTTTATTGGTTACATGATCATGACTCCTCCCAGGGCCAGCCTTTATATACCTTGTCATAACTATTCTTGTGTGCCCTTTTGTGGTGTACCTGTTCCTGACGTTAGTTCCTGTGTATGCTCTGCTCGTGTATGACCTGGCCTGCCTGACGACGTTTCTGCGCTTCCTGAGTTGCTGATTCCTGTTGCTGACTGATCTGGCTGAGAACCTGCTCCACTGCTGACTGATCTGGTTGAGAACTCACTCCGTTGCTGACTGATCTGGTTGAGAACCTGTTCCGTTGCTGACTGATCTGGTTAAGAAGCTGCTCCGTTGCTGACTGATCTGGCTGAGAAGCCGCTCCGTTGCTGACTGTATCTGGCTGAGAACCCGCTCCATTACTGACTGTATCTGGCTGAGAACCCGCTCCATTACTGACTGTATCTGGCTGAGAACCCGCTCCATTACTGACTGTACTGGCTGAGAACTCGCTCCGTTGCTGACTGATCTGCATGTGTTACTGGCCTGGCTGAGTACCGTTCCACTGCTGACCAATCTGGCTAGCGAACCCGCACCTAATCTGTTGCGCTCCAACTGTAGTAGCGCAGTGTGACGCTTTCATTTACCTTGCCGACCTTAGGCTGAGCACTTGTGCTAAAGCTGCTTATACTGGTTAACCGCCGCAGGCGATGTGCAAATGTGAAGTACTGGTTCAGTGCTGCATAGCTCTGACTGTGTTACTCTGTGATCCATACGTGTCCTCCACTCCACTTATTCTAGCTGGGCTCACTCCCTGTGAGAGTTGCAGATATTCTTCTGGGTGTTACCTCAGGACCCTTTCAGTGCCTAGATCCTCTAGGCAGGATCATTGCTCGCTTGCTCCCTGCAGTAGCCGCAAGGCACAAGAGCCAGCTGTTGCGTGACATTACTTCATTGCACTTTAGTGCTGGGACACTAGTTGCCTTCCGTGTTGAGCTGCCTTGATCCACCCCTAGTGTTCTAGGATCTCTCCTACCAGTAGCGGTTGCCTTGGTCATGCTGTGACCCTAGGGAGCTAGGGTCTGAGGTGCCTTGTTAACTGCTGGGTTCCGTGTCTTCCAGGGCTTCTGGGTTGTATGCCAGTTACCTTCCTGTGGACTCCTAGTGACCTAGGGTCCTGTTGCCAGTGCCTGGGCTGCGTAGCCTCTGCATATCCCTAGTCATCTAGGGTCTTGGTTGCCAGTAGTCTATCGTGGGCCTCCAGTCTATTAGGCTCAAGGATCAGAGCGTTCATCACCCAGCTGGTGCCTCCCTTGCTCCCTAGCCCGCTAGGGACTCGCTTGTTATCATACTTTGCTGTTCTGATATTGTGGGCTTGTGGGCCTTACATTGCTATATGTACTTTATCTTAATAAAGTTATTTTAACCTTACCAGTTGGGTCTGAGTGTTCATTAAAAACTGTGACAGCTGGTAGGACAAAAATGGCTACCAACCATAGAAAACATGTGTCTAAGGTGGTATCCAATTGCCCTACCAGCGGAAAGTACAAAGAATGTTGGGCCACAGAAATCAAATTGTGGCTAAACATTGGTTATAAATAACATGAGTAATAGGGAACATCAAAGGAAAAGGGCTAATGATCAGTGCTTGACACACTGTCAATCACAGAGTGTGAGCACAAAAACACAGTCACACTCTCAGTCATTAACCGCACACTATCCCTAACAGTGAAGTGCAACAAGAGTACCCCTAACACTAGCTTAAAGGGATAGTAATACTTCGTTTTAACTTTATTTTATTTTGTAGGCATTAAAAAAACATGAAGAATGATATAAGTCTTATCTCTCAAACCTTTATGGTTCATGAGATATTCACAAGCAAAGTTTCCCCCTCTCGCCCCTTTTACCTAATGTAAGCAGTCTCTTCTCAGATGTGGAATGCAGTCTATAGACCAGACAGATAATAGAAGGGGACACTCTTATTCCTATGAAAACAATGAAATCCCTGCCCTCCTTGACAAGCTTTTCAGATTTTTCCCTTATCTTAATTGAAAATTGTCCCTCTCTGCAGTCTACCTGGGCACCTCCCTTCTGCTCTAGCTGAACAGTGTGACATCAGTAAAAGGGGCGGGAGGGGGACACTTTGTCATTGAATTACTCTGGAACTACAACTCTGACAGAATTGAAATAACACTCTCCAAAGTCCAAATACTATGATGATTAATTAGAGCTGCTTTTATTATGAAACATTACTATCCCTTTAACTCCCACAATTGTATAACACTTACCTGTCATCCACTGTCCATCTTCTTCTCCCATGTTTTATCTTCCTTCTTTATCAGTCTCTCCATCTTATGTCTTCTCTTCTGTCATCTTCTATTCATCCTTCTATCAAATAAAGACCTGTGAAGAGAAAAAAAATAAACATCAAATATGGTTGACAAACATGACTTGGAAGTATATGCATTGTTTAACCATTTTACTGCCAGGGGGTCCACAACGCATTGCAGAGCAATGCGGTGCCTAGCTCTCTGGCACTTAAAGGGTTAATGTAATGCATACATTCCAAGTTGCAACACAATATTCCCCCAAACTAAAAATTAGTGTCCCAATTCATTTTGTTAAAAATAGAATCTTCATTCCAAATAGAAATACTAAGGCTATTGTGAAAATATTGTTGCACTGAAAAAAAAAATACAAGTTGTGGGCTCCACCACTGTCTCAGGCGGTGGAGGCAGGAAGTGAGTCTGACAAAATGCCCCCCCTTGGTACCTTTTGGGCTGATGCCAGAGCCAGTGTCTGTGAAATTATATGGCTTGTCTCTGATTAAAATGTCTTTCAGATGTCCATTGTCTGGCATGTGTGCTTACACATCTCCCAGCCAATCAGCTCCTAGTGGGATTCATCAAGGTACTAGACTTGTGCGAATCAGTTTGGCCAATTTCAGAAATTTGGACGAATAAGGGTCATTTGGTGCCATTCCGGCTGTCCGAAAGGAAAAAGTTATTTGTTATTTTTAAAACCAAATCCGAACAGCCCGGTTCAGAATCTTTGGTGTAAATTTCGGAAACTCGGACACGGCTACCCGAGCGTGCGATACTTTCCTTCCATACTTTCCCTCCATCTCTAGTCCAATTAACTTCTTCGTTTCATGATGGGGGTTGGACTAATGACATGTCAGACACCCAGACAGCCTGAATTTCCTGTTAATCCATTGTTGGAGCTCAGAGAGAGCAGAAGGAGATAGTGTCCAGTTGTTGTGTAGGCAGGCAGGTAGCATAGGCAGGAAGTCAGCATTAGTACCTTATTGCCACTGCAAGGGAGAGTCATCTTTGTTCCTGTGCATTTATAAAAAGTATTAGGAATTTGTTTTAATCGTTTTCAGAGTCACACAAACAGTCACACAGTTGTGCAGGCAGGCCTAGTACCTTATTGCCACCGCAAGGGAGAGTCATTTTTTAAAGTATGTAAATTCGGCTGAATAATTCATACTATTGTCGAATTTCGTCTGAGTCGAACAGGTCTGGTCCGAAATGCAGATCCTCTGTAATTCCTGTGTCGGCAGGTTAATACTTAGCGTTAGGGGAGTGGCCATCAAAAAATAGTAGCTTAGATCTTCTGGTGATAAAGTGGGGTCCCTTAAGACATGTTACTGCCTAACGCATGGAACTGAATGGGAAATTCCGACTCTTTTTAATGGCTTCCAATGGGTGCACAATTCAGCACCTGATGTGCTTTTTTTTCCTGCTGTATTTTTTCACAGCACAGGTAATTGAATGGTTTACTGGGCTCGAAAAAATACAGTTAGCTGTTTGTTTTGCCGAAGGGGACAATTGAATAGATGGCTTAGTGTTCTTTACTAGTGATGATCGAGCACCCCAATGCTCGGGTGTTCGGGTGCTCTGGCCGAGCGCCCCCGGAGGCTCGAGTGCTCGGCCAAGCACCCGAGCCCCATTGAAGTCAATGGGAGGACTCGAGCATTACACCAGGCACCCCCTGCTCTGATGAGGGGAGGGTGCCTGGTTCATAGGAAAAGGGCAGAAAATGATGGAAACACCACAGAAATGGTTCAGGGACAGCATAGGGAGGATGTCTGGATGCATCTTGGACTCCAACGTCGCTGCTGGGAACGATGTTTCGCCCGTAGTACGCCATTTTTACAGACTGACCACAAAAAGGAAAATAAAAACGACTTTAGGCGAAAAATTGTTACCAAACAGTATTTGCTGTATATTTACTTGTATATCATCTGCAAATTCTGCAAAAAATTTCATCGATTTTTCGGAACTGGGGCCATGATTAAGAGGGAAACGTGCGCAGCGTAAAGCAGGTGTTCAACGTGGTTATGGCCCGGGTAAGGTACAGCATTCAGGAACGGAGGCCGCAGCTACCACAGGTTTTACAACATGTCCGTTTGCCCTTGTTAAGTCCAAAATTTATAGTCGGAACAGTGGGGTCTGATCCATTGAGTAAAAGTGACGAAGTGACTTAGTGGATGAAGCCAAGAACTACCTTCTGCTCTGTCGAACACCCCAGCCCTATTTAATTCAATGGGAGGACCTGAGGCACTCCGATACAACCTGTATATCACAAAATGGAGGCCCTCATTCACATTGTGGTACAATAGTTCAGGTAGTGGTCCAACACTCATAAAGCCTATGCACTAAGTGAAAGGGCTGCCAAAAATTAGACTGAAATGTCACTCCAATACACCCTTTATTACACATAAAGGAGGGCATCATACACACACTTGAAAAATTAGGATTAATGGCCTGCTGGTGACCCTCTAAAACATTAGGGGCGAGGGCATGCCACTAAGCTGACCATCTAAAACATTAGGAATGAGGGTCTGCTGCTGAGCCGACCATCTAAAACATTATGGGTGAGGGTCTGCTGCGGAGCTGACCATCCTAAACATTATATGCGAAGGCCCGCTAGTGAGCTGACGCTATAAAACATTATATGAGAGGGCCCGCTAGAGAGCTGACCCAATAAAACATTATATGAGAAGGCCCGCTAGTGAGCTGACCTATACAAAAATTGTCAAACAGGGCCCGCTGGTGAGCTGGCCCTAAATAAAAATTATATCACAGGGCCCGCTGGTGAGCTGGCCCTATATAAAAATTATATCACAGGGCCCGCTGGTGAGCTGGCCCTATATAAAAATTATATCACAGGGTATATGGAAGAGGAGGAGGAGGATGAGAAGATTAAGAGTCAACCATATACCCGTTTTTTGGGTGGAAGGGGTGAATGGGAATACAGAGTATTCCCATCATTGTAAATAACATATCTAAAGTGACTTTATGTTCACCCGGGGCTTTCCTCCAGTGGAGTGGAGAAGTCAGGGGAAATCCAGGCCTTGTTCATTTTTATAAGTGTCAACCTATCAGCATTGTCGGTGGAAAGGCGGATACGCTTATCTGTTATGATGCCACCAGCAGCACTAAATACCCGCTCAGACAGAACGCTGGCAGCAGGGCAGGCCAGCACCTCCAAGGCGTAGAGTGCCAGTTCATACCACGTGTCCAGCTTGGACACCCAGTAGTTGTAAGGCACAGAGGGATCATTGAGGACGCTGACACGGTCTGCTACGTACTCCTTCACCATCTTCCAAAACTTTTCCCTCCTTGTGACACTAGGCTACGCATCAGGGTGAGGGTGCTGGCGGGGTGTCATGAAGGTGTCCCACACCTTGGAGAGTGTTGCCCTGCCTTTGTCGGAACTGCTGTGTGCTCCCCTTTTCTCCCTTCTTGGTTGGCCAAGGTAGCACGTACTCTGCCGCCAGCGTTGTCAGATGGAAAATTTTGGAGCAATTTTTCAACAAGAACCTTCTGGTATTGCACCATTTTGCTTGTCCTCTCCACCGGAGGAATGAGAGATGAGAAATTCTCTTTGTAGCGGGGGTCCAGAAGGGTGAACACCCAGTAATCCGTGTTGTCTAAAATGCGTATAACGCGTGGGTTACGGGAAAGGCAGCCTAACATAAAGTCAGCCATGTGTGCCAGAGTACCAACAGGCAAGATTTCGCTGTCCTCACCAGGAGGATGACTCTCAATCTCCTCATCCTCTTCCTCCTCTTCTGCCCACCCACGCTGAAGAGATGGAAATAAAGTTCCATGGCTACCCTCTGTAGCGGAGGCAACCGTGTCTTCCTCCTCCTCCTCCTCCTCCACCTCCTCCAATTGTCGCTGAGAAGACGAAGTGAGGGTGCTCTGGCTATCACCTTGTGTAAGCTCTTCCTCCCCCATTTCCACCTCTTCTACATGCAAAGCGTCGGTTTTAATTGTGAGCAGCGAGCGTTTCAGTAGACACAGAAGTGGGATGGTTACACTGATAATAGCGTTATCGCCGCTCACCATCTGTGTCGATTCCTCAAAATTGCGTAAAACCTCACAGAGGTCTGACATCCATTCCCACTCCTCACTTCTGATTAGAGGAAGTTGAACGGAGAGGCGACGACCGTGTAACAGCTGGTACTCCACTACTGCCCTCTGCTGCTCACAAAGCCGGGCCAACATGTGGAAGGTGGAGTTCCAGCGCGTGCTCACGTCACACAGCAGCCGGTGAGCTCGCAATTGTAAACGCTGCTGCAGCTTCAACAGGCCGGCTGAAGCTGTAGATGACTTACGGAAATGTGCACACACACGGCGCACCTTCGTCAAGAGATCATGCAAATTGGGGTAGGTTTTTAGAAATCGCTGAACCACTAAATTAAATACATGCGCTAGGCATGGTACGTGTGTGAGCTTGCCGAGCTCCAAAGCCGCCACCAAGTTACGCCCATTATCACACACAACCATGCCTGGTTGCGGGTTGAGTGGCGAGAGCCACTGCTCGGTCTGGTGACTAATCCCCTGCAACAGCTCTGAGGCCGTGTGCTGTTTGTCCCCAAGGCAGATCAGCTTCAGCACGGCCTGTTGACGCTTCCCCACTGCAGTGCTACACTGCTTCCAGCTACCGGCTGATGGGTGAGTGTCGCTGCGCGCAGAGAATTCGGAGGTGGAAACGGAGGAGGAGGAGGAGGAGCCAATAACGTAGGTGCTGGCGGAAACCCTGATGGAGGTAGGGCCCGCAATCCTCGGCGTGGGTAGCACCTGTGCCATCCCAGGGTCCGAGTCGCTCCCAGCCTCCACGACATTCACCCAGTGTGCCGTCAGGGAAATGTAGCGTCCCTGGCCACAAGCACTTGTCCATGTGTCAGTCGTTAAGTGGACCTTCCCAGTAACTGCGTTGGTCAGGGCACGGGTGATGTTAAGGGACACATGGTGGTGTAAGGCGGGGACGGCACACCGGGAAAAGTAGTGGCGGCTGGGGACTGCGTACCGAGGGACAGCTGCTGCCATCAGGCTGCGGAAGGACTCAGTGTCCACAAGCCTAAATGGCAGCATTTCGATGGCCAGTAATTTGGAAAGGTGTGAGGTTAGTGCTATGGCCTGTGGGTGGGTGGCTGGGTATTTTCGCTTGCGCTCAAATGCCTGGGGTAACGACATTTGGACGCTGCGCTGGGACAGGGAAGTGGATGTGGTCGCTGATGGTGCTTAAGATGGTACAGGTGCAGGGCGGGAGGTATGCGGGCCTGCGCCTTCGACAGGCGATTGGCCGGCACCGAAAACAGGGGAAGAGGAGGCAGTGGTGTGGCCTGCAGACACAGATTGGCGATCCGGGCGTTCCTCCCACTTATTACGGTGCTTGGATGCCATGTGTCGGATCATGCTGGTGGTGGTGAGGTTTCTAGTGTTCATGCCTCGGCTCATTCTGGTGTGGCACAGGTTGCAAACTACAATTTTTTTGTCGTCCGCACTTTCCTTAAAAAAACGCCATACTGCGGAACACCTAGCCCTTGGCAAGGGAGATTTACGCAAGGGGGTGCTCCGTGGAACATTTGCGGGCCGGTTTGGTGCGGTCCGCCTTCTTTCTTTAGCCACACCACTGCCTCTTCCAGCCTGTTGCGGTGCTGCAGATGGCTCACCCTCAGGACTGCTGTCATCGCTCGGCTCTCCACCTTCCCAGGTGGGGTCAGTGACCTCATCGTCCACCAAATCCTCCTCCACTTCCTCAATCTGATCATCCTCCTCATTTCTTGATCCCACCACATCCTCAGTCATTGACAACTGTGTATCATCCTCCTCATCAAGGTCTTGAGACAGTAATTGTGGTTGATTTGATGGCAACTGTGTCTCATCATCATCATCCACTTCCTTTGACCTTAAATGCCGTTCCCCTCTGTCATCTTCTTGTGATTGTGTACCCTCTAGAGGTTGTGAATCAGGGCACAAGATCTCATGTTCCTCTGCAAGCGTGCTTGGAGAGAGGTTCAAATCAAGGATTGGTGATGAGACGAGCTCCTCACTATATCCCAGTGTGGGATCACTTCTTTGGCCAGACCCTCTATGGTGGGAGGAAGGATGATCAGGGTGAGGATTATGTTGACCAGACTCTTGGCTAGTGAGAGTGGACTTGGTGGAAGACAGGGTGGTGCTTAACCGACTGGAAGCAGTATCAGCTGAAATCCAACCAACCACCTGTTCGCAGTGGTCTGACCTCGAGAGTGATGTCCTGCGACGCCCTGTAAACTGAGACATGAAGCTAGGTATGGTGGATGTCTTTCTTTCTTGTGCTCTGGCACCAGGCACAGTTTCTACGCGTCCTGATCCGCGCCCTGAACTATCAGGATCACGTCCACTTCCCTGTTCCTTTTTACCCGCCTTCTTCATATTACACGGAATATATGCCGGTAATCTGCGGCTAGGCACACGAAACAGAATGTGACGCTAATCTGCGGCTAGGCACAGTGAACGCAATATGTGACGTTAATTTGTGAATTTGCACACTAAACAGAATGTGACAATAATCTATGGCTAGGCACACGTTTAAAATGGCCCTTTTTGTCGCTGCGTTCTAAAATAATTGGCCCTGTGCACCTAACAGAATATGTCACCTTGTCACTGCACTGTGAAATATTTGTCCCTGTGCACCTAGTACAATGTCACCTTATAAATATCCCCCCCCACAAAAAAAAAGAAATTGTGCCCCCCCAAACAAAATATAAATGCTGCCCCCACACACAACAGTCCTAAAAAGGACTTTTGGGTCTTGAAAGAGTTCCAACAAGTTTATTCTCCCTACACTGACTTTCCCTGCCTGATCGCATCTCTCCCTGGCTAAGAATGAGCCGAACTCGCGCGTCAGGTGCTTTACAGCACCCGATCACGGGTTCTGGCCAGACAATCAGTGTAATGCCAGCAGCCAACATGGCTGCTGGCATTACACTGATGTCAGAGCCTTCCCGCACGTTTATTGGCTGCGCAGCAGCCGCGAAACGTGCGGGGAGGAGACCCGAACATGGCGGGCGAGCACATGCGGTACTCGTACGAGTACCGCCATGTGCCGAGCAGAGCGATGCTCGAGCCGAACCGAGCTTCGGCCGAGCATGCTCGCTCATCACTATTCTTTACCAAAAAATTTATTTTTGTGTTTTGATTTTCAGAAGAAAACTGGAGAAATTCTTACTGGGAACAAACTATGGTATAGGAAAGAAATAAAATTCTAAAATCTGGTATTTATATAAATGTGGCTTTTTAACCCTTGAATGCTAAAGAGATCTCCATTGCATTTCTTCTCAATGCATTGAAGACCTTTCTGGCTTCCAAGAAGATACAGTCTACATTTAAATCTACACTGAACTGGTTTGTAACAGAATCACCCCAGTTTTCTTTCAAACATTGCTTGTAGAATTTTTGTATCAGTGTTGAGTCAGACACAGAAAATCAAAATCAAAACCAAAAAATCCAGACCATTATTCTGAGTAACTTGGCCATTAAAGGGCTGAAGAGTGAAATGGTTGTTTGACAGCTTTTATTCCCGTGGGATTTGATCATGCAGTTTTTCTTGGAGTTTTGCTGAGATGGCTAATAGGCATATTGATCTGTTCACATGTAATGGCTTCAGCTGGTTTCGGATATTTGTTCCAGGAGATTTATGTGCTGATAAATGACCTTAGTTCCGGTAGGTGTGTTAAAAAAGAACAATGTGTTGCATACCTCTGGCACTAAAAGGGTTAAAGACATCAAAAGTATAGCTTTCAGATTCCCTATAAAAAATATAAAATCCTTTTCTCACATTTAGTCAAACTTCATAAATGTCCATACTTCAAAATGCTTAAGAAAATGTTTAACCCCTCATGTGCCAGAGAGGTATCCAGGACATTGCCACGCAATGCATTGGATACCTCTCTGACACATGAAGGGTTAAACTGCATGCCACTCTATATTCAGTTTAGTTAATTTGAAGAAAAAAGCAAAACCTCCTAATAATAACCTCGCACACAGTATCGTCAACAAGTCCGAATTTTCCCCATGTGCTTTCGGTCAATTTTCAGTCACTCCTGAATGTAAAGTCCATGGAAGTGGACAGGACAGTTGCCAGCAGGACCACATGACTCAAATTCCACCCACTGCACATGGTAATATTAACCTTTTAAACACCAGAGGGATGAGCAGCCCATTGCTTCACAGTGCATTGCTCCACTCTGGTCCTTAAAGAGTTAAACAGCGTCATGCACTCTGCTGCTTCAGTTTGAAAAAAACTGCCAGAAACTGTCATGTCCGCCTCCGTGGACATAGCATCCAGGATGATAACCCTTTGAGAACACTCAAAGAGTTAAAGATGCAAACTGCAGAACAATGGAGAAGTCAGGACTCAGTAGAGATACAGCAAGGAAGATGACTGGTGCGAGGCGGACTCAGGATGACAGCAACACTGGAGGTGTACCCAGCAGCAAACTGCAGAACACGGGAACAGCCAGGACTCAGTAAATAGCTACCGCAGACTTTTTTTTTACAAGAGATGAAATCAATAGAGCCAGACTGAACAACCTGTATAGTGAGACAACACTGTACACTTTAAATTCCCTACTGTGTCCCTCCAAGACAGCAGGGGGGTGTCCTCTGCCCAACCTACCACGGTTCTAGAGCTGGGTAAGCTGGAGAACTCAGCATATTATGGTACTTTTTTCTTCTAATCTGCATCGAACCTGAGAGCAGGGTAACCCAGCTTTGGCAGGTTGACTTTTAAAAAAGTAATTTGCTCCATGAGCTGGGGGCCAATTGACAGCACTGGAGGCTAAGTATATTTCCGATTACGGAAAATACCCGCTCACTCTGGACAGTGGTTAGGGGGCAAGAAAGCAACTCCTGGGCTACCAGGGATAAAGTAGGCCACACAGCCCTCTTGTTATCCCAGAAAGTAAAGGGATCTGTACTTGGGGGAAAAGAAGTTTCCTCAAGGTAAGCCTTAACCTCCAACTCAGCACTTTTTCTACTGATTGGAAGCTGTTTGTTTTGTCTGAAGCATAATCTGTCCATTGCCTCAGCATAAAAAGCAGCAGCTGCTCCCCCGGAAGAATATGACATGCTACTGGCACTGCTACTGATAGGGAAGACCACCACACTCCTCCAGCTCATCTGCGGAATCTTCTCCCACCTCCTGTGACTGCATTTTGTTTTTTCTTTGCCTCTCACGCACCCTCACTATCAATTGTTCCTTCCAGGCAGTGAGTGAATTGGAACTAAGTGCCATCTTGCCTTTGATTAGAGGATCGCAAATTGTGGCAAGCATTAACTTGGGACAATCGTCCATGTGCTCTTCCATGTGCCAAGTCAGTCCCTCCTTCAGCCTCGTTAGAAGGGCAGCAACATCAGGAAGTATATTACCCTCAGCACCAGGCAAGCGTTCCCTACGGGCAAGGAAATCGTCAATTTTTAAGGAGAGGTGTGTGAAGAGGGGAATGACTTCTGCCAGACTAGCGTTCTCTTTGCTCAAACGTTCCGTCAAAGCACGGAAAGGCGTAAGGACTGTCACTACCTGTTCCATAAGAGCCCAGTCAGCCCTGCCCAGTGTTCTGTTACTGCCAATGAAATGGTGACATGACATTGCATGAATTGCCTTTTTCTGCTCCATGATACGCTCTAGCATATCTAAGGTGGAGTTCCACCTGGTCCCAACATCTTGTTTCAGGCGGTGCTCTGCGAGGTCTGTCTTTTTCTGTTCCTCCATGAGGAGTTGGCTATCTTTGACTCTCAAATGGAAGTGGCCAGCAATTTGTTGGCATGACTCCAGAAGCGCTGGAAACCTTCCAGTGTTACTGTCATCCTTGAGAGCAGCCTTCACTACCAGATGCAGGACATGTGCTGAGCAGTGCACACCCACAAATCTGCCATCCTGGAGAGCCTTTAACATGTTAGCTGCACCGTCAGTGACCACAAACCCCATTTGTGCCTGTGTGCCTGCCTGCTCCCCTAGCC
This sequence comes from Rhinophrynus dorsalis, assembly GCA_037306005.1. NCBI lineage: Eukaryota > Metazoa > Chordata > Amphibia > Anura > Rhinophrynidae > Rhinophrynus > Rhinophrynus dorsalis. Next base: position 428,696,527 of record CM074719.1, on the reverse strand, counting down.
ACTGCGCCACCATGTTCTGCAGTGCTTTGCGAATGTTATCTGAGGTATGGTGCTGATCCATTACCACGGCATGGAGGAGGAAAGAGCGGTGCCCTGCCTGCTTAGCTACTGCACCTGAACCTTTTGTTGGTAATGATGTGTCTTGCAATACACTGGGCTGCCGCCAATGCGCCATCAAGGACAGGAAGCCATGCTGGCCACTCGGAGCACTCCATAAGTCAGTGGTAAAATGCACTGACTGGCCACCAGCCTTTCCTAGCAGGTCTTTCAAAAGACCAACGCATGACCGGTACAGTGAGGGCACTATAGTTCTACTAAATGTGGTACGGGGTGGAATTTTATATTGAGTGCGACAGCCTCCATAAGTTGCTGGAAGGGCTCCCCGTCCACTAAATTAAAAGTAGCACTCCCAACGGCTATGAGCTGTGCAATGAGGCATGTGATTTTTGGGACTGCTGTCTGCACATCCTCTTTGAATGAAACCCACCAAAATCTTCCAGTGTGGCCTGTACTGATTTTGGGATGGGCTGTGACTGTCTATTCTTAGGACCAGATGTGGCATGACCCCCCTGCCCTTTCTCCTGCCTACTGGTGGTGAGTGTGACACTGGTATATGCAGTAGTGCCACTTTCTGCACTAATCAACACATACTTCCCTGCCACACAATTTGCATTTCGCTAGCCGGCCATTGCCAAGTGCCAGATAATGGTCCCATGCTTTGGAGCGAGGGATGGCACTGGAAGGTGGTGGAAAAAAAGAAACTTAGGTGACACTTTCTTGATCTTCACATACTGGCGCAACCTCGCTTTGCTTTTTCTTTCTACGTACCATTACAGGGGTACCAGTAGACCTAAAGATGGCAGCAGGGATGTTGGACTGTGATTGGAGGAGGAGGACAGTGGAGTAACAGTGGTACTGGTGGCGGAGACACTAGCAGCAACTACCTGGCTGGGACACTCAAATGGAGCTGGAGAGGCAGGTGTTGAGTTGTCAACAGAAGACACAAATGTAACTGGAGAAACAGGAGGAGTACTATGGGACGCAGGGGAAAAATTAAGCTTAGCGGAATAATCAAGGTCACTGGAAAAATCAAACTCAGGGAACAAATCAAGCTTAGGAGGCCTTGATCCCTCAGATTCTTCTTCTACCTCTTGTAGATTTTGACAGGAAGAAAAATCATCATCATCAGCATCAGCGGATTTTGGGGAGCCCTGCTCAATTCCCTCTTCTGTCTGGTGGCTACCGGGAAATGGTAAACTATCTCCCTCAATTACCTTTTCTGGAGAAGATATGCTTTCAGTGGCAGTGGCAGTGATAGTGGTGGCAGGAGAAAAGTTCTCCAAATGCTGCAATGATTTCTGTTTGGGCTGCTATAAAAATCCCGTGTTGATACGTCCTGCAGTGTCCGACCAGTAGTGTTACACACTAGGTTTCCCCAGGTTTACAGAGCTGGCTGTAGCGGAGGTGGTGACTAAACTGGCAGTGGCACTAGTCATTGTGCAGGGGGTTCTGGGGGGATCATCCCCAAACAGCTGACGAGACACAGGTGATGGCTGCTTCGTGGTCTCAGAGGAGGACCTGGACCTCTCTACCCTGCTAGTAGAGGTAGAATGACCTGCGTTTCCCTTCTTCGTTCTAGTTCTGCTGCAGAGTCTGACTAGTACTCCTCAAAGCACTCTTCTTTGCCTGCCTGATGCTGCTAGCTCTACTTGAAAGCAACATCACTGTGGTGGTGTTGGTGGTTGCTGGGTCACTGCAGCTGGTACCAGGATGAGGAACATCAGGTTATTAACTAGGACTCAAATCCATGACAGATAGGTAGGTAGTAAACTATAATAGTTTTAAAATTTAAAAACTTGGCCACATGACAGCTGTGAGACTGGCTGTGTCACTCTGAAAATAATTCAAACAAAGCCCTAATATTTTAATATTTAACACAGAAACAAAGGTGACTTTCCCTTGCGGTGGTAATAAGGTACTAGGCCTGCCTGCAGAACTGTAAGACTGGCTGAAGTGTCACTCTGAAAATTATTCAAACAAAGCCCTAATATTTTAATATTTTACACATTAACACAGGTGACTTTCCCTTACGGACGCAAAAAGGTACTAGGCCTGCCTGTAGAACTGTGAGACTGGCTGAAGTGTCACTCTGAAAATTATTCAAACAAATTCCTACTATTATTTTTAATGTTAAACACAGAATCAAAGGTGACTTTCCCTTGCGGTGGTAATAAGGTACTAGGCCTGCCTATAGGACTGAGACTGGCTGATGTGTCACTCTGAAAATTATTCAAACAAATTCCTACTAGTTTAGTATTTTTAATATTTAACACAGGAACACAGGTGACTCCCTTGCAATGGTAATAAGGTACTAGGCCTGCCTGCAGAACTGTGAGACTGGCTGATGTGTCACTCTGAAAAATATTCAAACAAATCTCTAATATTAGTTTCAATATTTAACACAGAACCAAAGGTGACTTTCCCTTGCGGTGGTAATAAGGTACTAGGCCTGCCTGCAGAACTGTGAACTGTCATGGTTTTTTTGATGAACACTCAGACAAGTATAATATGTTGAAAATTAACTTTATTGATGGTGAGGAGCATACAGGAAATGGCACACAGTTTCATACAATGGAACACCAATGTGCAATAAGTCTAAGATGATAGTAGTAGAAAGGTGAAGATACAGATCTGGACCAAGCCAACTGGAGGCACCGTTGACTAAACTGAACCCACGCCTTGGCAACCCGAGAAAGTAAGCAGCTAGACCCCAAGTACCAGGGTCAAAGGAGGCTAACGACTCAGGGACCAGCAGCAGTAACTAGGACACGGAGTCCTAAGTGTATGGATTGGCAACTCTCCCATACGCGTGGGAGACACTGAACCCACAATAGAAGCGACCCTGACCCTAGCCACTAGGGTAGGAAATAGGAGCAAGGCAACCTTCATTGGTAAGACAAACCCTAGAACGCTAGGGGTGGACCACAGCAGAGCAACAGAGTGGCAACAAGTGTCAAAGCGCAGTAGAGTAGAATATCGTGCAACAGCTGGCTCCTGAGCCAAAGGCTACAGCAGAATGCAACAGAGCACTGACCCAGACTAGAGGCACAAAACAGATGCAGGGTCTAATAGAAACGCTCAGGAAAGGTCTGCGATTCCCTACCAGGAGTGAGCCCCGGTAGGTAACAATAATGGACACGAGAAGAATGAGAGTAACACAGCCTGCAATTGACAGTACTGAGCCGGTACCCGAATGTGCACACCGCCTGCGGCGGTTAATCAGTGTAAGTGGCTAGAGCAGTACGCTCAGCCTTAGGTCGGCAAGCAAAGAACGTGCTACGCAGCGCACTGACAACAGACGCAACTGGAGGGGAAGCTATGGGTTCAGCCAGGCACAGTCTGCAACCCAGCGGTACAGAGCGGGTGCTCAGACCTAAGAGGAAGGCAACAACCGGTACTAGGCAGCAATGGAGCAGGTAGTCAGCCAAAAGTGGTCGGCAGCGTAGCGGGTAGTCAGCCAGAAGAGGTCAGCAGCGTAGCGGGTAGTCAGCCAGATCAGTCAGCAACGGAGCGGGTTCTCAGCCGGATCAGTCAGCAATGGAGCGGGTTCTCAGCTGGATCAGTCAGCAACGGAGAGGGTTCTTCATCCGGATTGGTCAACAACGGAGCAGGTTCTTCAGCAGGATCAGTCAGCAACGGGCAGCAACGGAAAACCGGAACAAAGTCAAACAGGCCAAGTCATACACGTAAGGAGCATACAGGAACCAACGTCAGATAAGGAACACCACGAAAGGGCGTCTTCGTAATGACATGGAAGGGTATAAGAAGGCTGGCCCTGGGCGGAGTTATGTAGCAGCGCCCAATAAGAGAGAGACAACGAAACCAGGAAGTAATAATGCCGCTGCAGACACAAATAGCACACTACCGTGATAGAGACTGGCTGAAGTGTCACTCTGAAAATTATTCAAACAAATTCCTACTATTATTTTTAATGTTAAACACAGAAACAAAGGTGACCTTCCCTTGAGGTGGTAATAAGGTACTAGGCCTGCCTGCAGAACTTTGAGACTGGCTGATGTGTCACTCTGAAAATTATTCAGACAAATCCCTAATATTTTTAATTTTTTGCACAGAAACAATTGCAGTGGCAAGAAGGCACTAATGCTGGCTGCCTGCCTATGCCTAATGCTAACTGCCTACCTACACTGGACACTCTCTATCTCCTTCTTCTCTCTCTGAGCTCCAATAACACAATGAGGAAATGCAGGCTGTCTGCCTCTGTGTCTGTGTCCTTAGTCCAACCCCATCATGAAACGAAGAAGCCAATTGGAATAGAGACAAAGTGGGAAAGTAGCGCATGAAACGGAGAAGCTAATCTGACTAGAGACATGGAGGGAAACTATGGAGGGAAACTAAACGATCGTGGGTAGTAGTTGCCGAATTTCTGAAAGTTTCGACAACATTCAGACCAGGGCTAGTAAGATTAATATTTTTTTGGCGATTGGCCCTTGCCTGTCGGAAGGTCCAAATGACCCCATTTTTATCGAATTCTGAATGTCGCCAATGCGAATCGCACAAGTCTAGTGCAAAGGGTGTGGTTGTGCCAAGGCCCAGCATCTGAGGGCCCCATTGCTTCGGGGTCCAATAGGCATACCTGGGAACTCTCCAGACCTGCTCCATTGACTCTGACTATGTTGTGTTTCCTGGGTAACTCTGCCCGTTGCTTATACATTCTGCCTTCTTCCCACCCAGGGCCGGATTTACTTCTCAGGAGCCTGTAGGCACAGGAATCTGAAGCGCCCCCCCCCCATGGGCCATCTCCACAATGCTCCTAATCTCCACACTGCCCCCATCATCTCCATATTGCCCTCACATTGCCCTCATCATCTCCATATACCATATTGCCTTCACATTGCCCCCCATCAGCTCCATATTGCCCCAATCATCTTCACATTGCCCCCATCAGCTCCATATTGCCCCTTTCATATCCACATTTCCCCCCAACAGCTCCATATTGCACTCACATTGCCCCCCATCAGCTCCATATTGCCCCCATCATCTCCATATTACCCTCACATTGCACCCTTATATTGCCCCAGTGTCCGTTTCCTACCTCTTTCCTGGTGGTCCAGTGGCAGCAGCCAACTGTAGATGCTGGCGCTCCCGCGCTGTCTTTTCTTTAGTAATCCAGAGCGCTGGTAGATGATGTCATCTCCCAGCTCTCTTTATTACTAAAGAGCCAGGGGAGTTCAGCACCTACGGGTTTGTGCAGAAGAAGGCACAGACCTGTCTTCACGGCGCCAGGCGGTGGAGGTGACTAAACACAAACAACATGATCCCAGTGACAGGCGCCCCTCTGTTGGGTGCGCCTGTAGGCAGATGCCTACTCTGCCTAATTATAAATCCGGACCTGTTCCCACCCTATCTTGCCCACTTCCCTGCCCAATTCCGATTACACCCCACACACCCAATTAAGCACCGCTCACTTTCATGAAGTGATTTACATAATTTACACATGCCCAGTAGCAGCCCATGAGTCTTCTCCGGTGGCTCAACAGAAGAAAGTTCCCAGGTATGCCAGTAGGTTCTAATTATGCCTCTGTGAAATTATTGTTTTGTTAGCTGGCACAAAATATGTTTGCACCTGAGCCCTGCAATGACTAGTACTCCTCTGACAGCATGGCATGTTATGCTAATTTGTTTGTGTGCTGGGCCAATAATAACAGGCTCTTTGCTATCTAGTCCACAAACTGGGGGCATTTTTTCTTTTTTTTATTGAGATGCGTTTCTGGTTTGAACTACAAATAGCACAGTATGCCATAAGTCTACATCACAACTAATTAGCATACTATGCCATAACGTAGCATAAAATGTCATGCTGTGCCACTGACATATAAACTAACTTTGTCTTAGGGTGACTGGCCCACTTTAACTCAGAGATGTGTCCAATACATTGTGAATGTCCAATTTAGTGATTTGCAATGTGTTGGACAGACCTGGGATTCAAAGGGTTAATAACAAGGGCTAATCAGAACATAAAATCTTATACTTTTTCTGCATCAGTTTCTTTTGTCTATACCAACTTCTTCTTTTCAGACAGAGAAGTTAAGCATCTGGGTATTTGATCTATTGTTAGGTTTAACCATTAGTCTATTTTTAAGGGTTTTCTATATAGGCGTGGATCACAAGTCAATCATTTGTTTTTGGGGCATATAACCAGAGAGATAACAGGTATTACAGCAAGCATCTTAGTTTGCCTATGGCTAATGTTTGGGAAATATACAGAGTTGCTTTATGGGGTTACGGTAATATAAATCCAAATTGTTCAAAGAGCTTATTTTCTTTGGGTCTCGTGATTTTTGTTTTTTTAAATGCTGGGGGTAAGGATTAGGCACAGTATTAATGCCAATACCTTCAGGCCATACTTGGCACTAATTACTGCTCATTTCTGTAGGGATAATGTGATGTATTTAGAGGTAATTCCTACAAAGTACTGTCAGAGGTGAAGGGGGAGGGGTTCCTCAGAACTATACAGCTGATGAAGGGTGGAAACTAAATTCTACATGTTCAACACCTTTAACACCTTAGCCACAAAAGTAAAGCGGTGAAATTCAGGTACAACTCAACCACACCATAGAGGAGAAATATAACTTATCATTGAGTTTGACAGGGTTTTTAACCCTTTGAGTGCCAAAGGGGTACAGAATGCATTGCTTTGCACATTTAGAACAATGGCAGTTTGGTGAATATATATATTTCCCCCTTATAGTTCAGTTTGTTTGCTCCAGAATTGCACCTATTTTTGTGAATAAGGCCCTTAGGGACATATGCACAAATAAAACAGGGCTGTACTAATATGAGTCCACACCAAAATAGCAGCTAGAACCACGTTATTTTTGTGCTGTGTCTGCATAACACCTGTGTGGTCTGCCGTCTACTCCAAATATTTCCCATGAGCACCACTGGGGAACTGCATGGACATTTCAAGGTGTGCCAATCCTCTGCACTGTGTTTAACACCATGTAATATAAAGCACTGAGGGAACTGACATAAAGCGAGTCCATTCTCCTGGGCATGTTGTAGGGCAAGGGTGACCACGTTTAGTTCTGAAGCGTCACCAACAGTCCGGGATGTAAGGATTTCCCTGATTAAGCACAGGTGACTCAGTCACAATGAATGAGCCACTGATTAACTTACTTGTGCTTAATCAGGGAAATCCTTACATGTTGGTCTGCTGGTGGCCCTTGAGGACTGAACTTGGACAGTCCTGCTATAGGGGTTGTGTTCAGGGCTTGCTTGCATTACTTACGTCTTAACCCTTTGCCTAAGCTGACCAGACCTCCCTTTTAACCAAGTACAAAAGGATTGCACTGAAATCAGAGAAGCACTGCAGTATGCATTTTTCATATATGTCTCTGGTTAAAGGTGAGGACTGGTCAGCTTAGCTTTGAGTTCCAGAGAGGGACACAATGCATTGCAAATCAATGTGTTGTGTACCCCTATGGCATGCAAAGGGTTAAAAATGGCAAAGTTTGTGTGCTGGTTTGCACTCTAACATATACCCTGAAGTGAAGCATCACGATGATTACATCCAAGCACCAAAGAAAAGGAATTCAGAGGGAAAACCGCAGTATGGTGAAGAAATAACAGTTCTCTTTGATATAAATGGGTCTATTAACACCTTGAGTGCTAGATGAGACCTCGGTAGCATTCAAGGGATTAACATCTCCTGTTTAAACCAGTGGAAATGTGTATTTGTTCTCTATGGTGCAACTTGTTTGTCTGAGAATTTCTCCTAATTTCTGTGTGCAAAAGGCTGTTGGTCCTTATTGGCTGGCTGTGAATGCAGCAGGATTATACTTTCTGTGAAAAGTTATCACCAGATTTCTTCCCTGTAAGTGTAAGGGGAAATGACTAAATAAAGCCTGTAAGAAATGAAGTACAGGCAAAACCAATATACCCAATTCCTGTTTTACCCTATTTTTAAATATATTTTAACCCTTTGAATGTTAGCGACATCAACAAAACATTACTTTTCCGTGCATTAGAGATATCTCTCCTGTCCAAGGAGTTAAGTCGGAGAATTCTTACACGCAAAGTACAACAGCGGTAGCCAGCCATGGTCCTGAAGAGCTACCAATGGTGTAAGTTTTCAGGATATCGCAGCTGCAGCACACGTGGACTTATTCGTGGCTCCGTCACTTTAATTGGTCCCCCTATGATCATTCACGAAATCATGAAAACTTGCACTGTTGGTAGCTCTTGTGTTCCAGGATTGGCTACCCCAGAATTAGAGTGATTCTGGGGCAAACCAAATGTGCTATAGGGGACAGATAAACATTTCCACTGATTTAAATTGGGCTCTTACTGAATACTAGAAAGGTCATTCAAGGGACCAAAAGTCCCATGTTAATCACATGCAATGCAATGAGTTTTTATTATTTTCTTGTGGTGCAGTTATCCCCAGAATGACTCTATTGTGTGGGTATATTACCTTTAGTGAACAGGCATCATAGATTAACACTAACTAGGGAGCTTTCGCTCAGAAGAGTGGCTTCTTCCATCATAATATCTAGCGCTATAGAGATTTGTGAGGGGATAATGGAGATTTCATAAGAACTGACTCAGCAGAATGTTCAAATACGATTCCAAAGATTCCAGAGTTCAGGAAATTATTTAATGGCACTGCTCCTGCCTAACACTTGTTTACTAACTCTTTAAGGACCAGAGAGTTGTGCAACACACTACTTTCTAATGCTCTTTGTACCCAGTGGTCGTTAACCCTTTGAGTGCCAGAGGGGTATGCAACACATTGCTTTGCATACCCCTCTGGCACTCAAAGGGTTAAAGGTTTAAGTTCTACTGTTTATGTAGCTTGTGGCAAGCAATATTCTAACAAGGTACAGAGAAATGATTCCTTTTTCCTGTCCATACTTGCATGCGTTAGAGCCTTAACTATTTGAGTGCCAGATGAATGCCCAACATAATGGAAACCAAAGGGTTAAAGCGGAAAGATCCCTCAAAATAAAGTGGCCTCCAAATATTTATTAATATAGCGATATGTATATAAATAATAGTATTATACAGAATAAGTCCAGTGTTATGAAGAAATCCTACTTGATCCGAGACGAACAGGTAGGCATCAACGCAGACATCTTGCCTCAGAGACTTCTGTGTGCTCTCCATCCCAGGCTCCTCCAGGATTGGTGAGGAGGACTAGCATTGTACCTTAAGATAAAAGAAGCAACTGATGGCACAGGATCGCAGATACCGCTAAAGCAAGAAGCCTGCCCGTCAGTCTCAGATCAAGTAGGATTTCTTAATAACATTGGACTTATTTTGTATAATACTATTATTTAAATGCTTATCGTTATAGCAATAATTATTTGGGGGCACTTTATTTGAAGGGATAGTTCCTATTTAATGACAGAGCAGTGTGTGCACTGGTATTTACTAAAGTTATCATACATACCCATAGGCACAAGTGCATGTTTTTTTTAGTCTAATATATAAATGGAGAAAATTAGTTGTGTTTTCTCCACATTGAATTCATTTGAATAGAGATAAATATGTTTAAAGGGATAGTAATGTTTCATAATAAAAGCAGCTCTAATTAATCATCATAGTATTTGGACTTTGGAGAGTGTTCTTTCAATACTGTCAGAGTTGTAGTTCAAGAGTAATTTAATGACAAAGTATTTCCCCTCCCGCCCCTTTTACTGATGTAACATTGCTCAGCCAGAGCAGAAGGGAGGTGCCCAGGTAGATTGCAGAGAGGGACAATCTTCAATTAAGATAAGGGAAGAACCTGAAAAACTTGTCAAGGAGGGCAGGGCTTTCACTGTTCTCATAGGAAGAAGATTGTCCCCTGCTGTTATCTGTCTGGTCTATGCACTGCATTCCACATCTGAGAAGAGATGGCTTACACTAGGTAAAAGGGGCGGGAGGGGAAACTTTGCTTGTGAATATCTCTCAAACCATAAAGGTTTGAGAGATAAGACTTATATCGTTCTTCATGTTTTTTTTATGCCTACAAAATAAAATAAAGATAAAACGAAGTATTACTATCCCTTTAACATGGAAAGAGGTGGGGGGAAGGTACTTACACAACACTGTATTAAAATAGGTGTTGGAATTGATTTTGACTTGCAACAAGTCTTTATTGCCTGATACTAATCTATTTATGATATTTTGAACTTTCAAAATGAGCTTTCCCTGAGATCTTTGAAATATTTAACCCTATCTTTCCCCTTAATTTGTATTGCAGCCAATATGTCCCTGCTTGTTGCAACCTAGTGGTGCTCCAGTGAGTCCTGAATAAATCTATGACATGCATAATCTAGAAATCGAATTGCTTGAACACATACAAGACAAACATGTCTTCTCCTTCTGCCTTCAGGGGCAATTTGATGCATGGGTGTACCCTGTCATTCATCGGGGGCCTCCAGTCTCAGGTGGCCTCTCTTTGGATTTCCAACAGTCCCATTTTTACAGAAAGGAACCAATTTAATCAACCAAAGAAGCAATGAGGAATCTCAGTTCTGGGTGCACAACATGTAATTGTGGATGCGTTTCCCACAAATAGGAAGTAAGGAAGAGGAAGGCTATAACTAAACTGAAGGATACAATATGTTATATATATTTTTGGGGCGCCTCCTTTAACAATTCTGTCGGGTGCCTCAGGGGTTCTTAAAACTGCCCTGTCTGCCTTTCTGGTAGAATTGGAACCAATTTAAAAACAGTTAATTAGTGCAGATTATGTAGTAGGTACCATGGGACTCTACTCACGGGACTCTACTAGTAGGTACCATGGGACTCTACTACCGGCCCATTTCTCTATGCCGTTTGCCTCCTTGAGCGTCTCGCGTACAACCAGCTCACTAAATTCCTCTGCTCCCATTCCCTGCTAGATCCCTTGCAATCTGGATTCCGTCCTCATCACTCCACCAAGACTGCCCTCACTAAAATGGCCAACGACTTGCTCTCTGCAAAGTCAAAAGACCACTACTCCCTTCTCATTCTCCTGGACCTGTCAGCTGCCTTTGACACAGTAGATCACCCACTCCTCCTCCAAGCCCTCCACCCTCTGGGTGTCTGTGACACTGCCCTCTCTTGGTTTTCATCCTATCTCTGCAACCGCTCCTTCAGTGTGTCCTACTCTGGCTCCACTTCCCCACCCCTCCCACTGACTGTCGGAGTGCCTCAGGGCTCAGTCCTGGGCCCCTTGCTCTTCTCAATTTACACTGCATCCCTTGGCAAACTAATAAACTCCTTTGGGTTTCACCATCATCTCTATGCTGATGACACCCAAATCTATCTTTCCTCCCCAGACTCCTCCCCTTCCCTCCTGTCCCAGGTGTCTGACTGTCTATCTGCTGTGTCTTCCTGGATATCCTCCCGTCAACTCAAGCTCAACCTTGGCAAAACCAAACTAATTATCTTCCCTCCCTCTTCTACCATCCCTACCCCAGACATTACCCTCACTGTCAACAACACCACCATCACACCATCCCCCTACAGCATGCTGCCTGGGGGTCACATTTGACTCCACCCTATCCTTTATTCCCCACATCCACTCAATCTCCAAATCATGCCGCCTGCACCTCTGCAACATCTCTAGAATTTGACCCTTTCTCACTCAAGACATTACTAAAATACTAATCCAAGCACTCATCATGTCCCGTCTTGACTACTGTAACTCACTACTAACTGGCCTTCCTCTCATCTGACTAACCCCACTGCAGTCCATAATGAACTCCGCTTCATGACTAGTCTACCTCACCCACTGGTTCTCTAACACCAGCCCCCTCAGCCAATCCCTACACTGGTTCCCAATAGCACATATAATTAAATTCAAAATTCTGGTGCTAACCTATAGAGTCCTTACTAACACCTCACTCCCCTATATCTCATCTCTCATTTCCAAATACACTCCCACTCGCCATCTTTGTTCTGCACATGACCTTATCCTCTCCACAGCTCTTATTACATCCTTCCACTCCCGCCTACAGGACTTCTCCCGTGCTGCACCTGAGCTCTGGAATTCCCTCCCCCGCCCCATCACACTCTCCCCCAGCCTTCAGATCTTCAGATGCTGCCTGAAAACTCACCTCTTCAAGGAAGCATATCAACTACCTCCATAAACATTATCCCCAAGAACCACCCCTTCCCTGGGCCACTGCACTCATTAGCACTTCTCTCTCCCACCCACTGACCGGCAGTTCATGTGGCAGGAGACACTTATACTCAATAGCACTTTCACCTTCTGTATCCAACGTTCCTTCCTCTAGACTGTAAGCTCTCTCAAGCAGAGCCCTCTGATCCTTCTGTTCTTCACGTATGATTTACTATTTAATATCTCTGTACATCTATTCCCTATTGTACAGAGCTGTGGATTAAGTTGGAGCTATATAAATAAAGAATAATAATAATAATAATAATAATAATACTCGCACTGAAAATTTGGCCCTTCACCCTTAGACCCTGAGATTTAGCACAAGATACTGAAAATTCCAAGGTTTGTTAATGCCATTTACACAGGAGTGAGTGAGATTTTTTTGGTTGCGCCATTGCTCTGTTCTTTGGTGTATTTCCCTGCATCTGGTTGAGGTTAGGCATTAGTAGCTTGGTGGAGTGTTATGTACATTCTAGTACATACCCTCCACTTCAACTGCATTATGTAGAGACTAAACTCTTAGCTTAGAAAATTAGCTGGACTAACAACTTTGTAACTTGCCACAGGAACACTTTGCACATCTTCTTTTTCAACACTTGTTTTTGCAAAGACCTGGTCTAGATTCCTATAATTCGGCTATATATTTAACCTTTTGGATGCCAGAGAAGTATCAAACACATTGCAAGACAAGACACCGTCTACCACTCTGGCAATTAAAAGGTTAAAGGGAAAATTAACCCCTAGTTGTCTCTAGTGCATTTTTTTAAAGTACTGACAGAGTTGGTGGGATGCCAATGCTCTACAGAAATCATTCTTTTTTGTTTCAGAAATATAGAAGCCTTAGACAAAAATTCATGTCTAGACTGCTCTCAAAAAGGTACTAAAAAAAGTAACACAGTCAGTGCAAAACAAGTAGATATTGCCCAGGCAGATGCTATTCAGGAAGTTCTTTGTTATTTTTAAATTGTGGACGTAAAACACAATATCTTGCACCTGGAAAAACGTGTGTTCTTCTCCATTACACCGGAATATTGAGCAACATTAAATACAAAAGCCCACTGAGAAATAGCCTCAGAGTGCCCATTATTTAAGAAATTGTTATTGATGATTTCAGGAAATCAGTGTGAAGATTCCGGCTTCATGCAGGCACTGGGCCATTTATTGGAATGTAAATGGGCATGCTGGTATAACAGTAGATTTGTGTGCCTGGCAGTGCAACAGTTGATTACACTTTGAGGCTAATGCACTTTGAAGAAATGGAACAAACCAGTTGCAACATAGGGGACAGATAAAATCTCCATTGAATTAAACGGGGCTTATAACCCATTGCATGCTAGAAGTATCAACTGTGTTGCAAAGTATTGCTCTGTAGACCTCTCTAACACACACCTCCCAAGTGTCCTCTTTGATACCCAAATCCCACTGGCCCCCTTTCCCACCCTGGTGTCCCTTTTTAGGAGATCAGACTGTGTGGTGTATATATAAGTGTATCACATTGCTCCACAGCAATAAAACACACATTAATGTTTCTACTAATTCAGTAGTTGTGTTTATATAAATTAGTCTGTGTAAATAAAATACTTTGGTCTTGCTCTAAATCATTTCTTCATTTACAAAAAGAAGTGTCAATAGATCATGAAATAACTTATATATCTTGGTAATGCCCCAGCCATTCACCCAGCAATACACCAAAAAGTAAGTGTACTCCCGTAAACAGTTATCTCCTCACAGTTCCAGGTGCTCTAAAAAGAAACATGTCAATATGTCACCATTTATTGATTAATAAAGTCTCAACAGTCCTGTGATTCCTTTACAGTTAGGTCCTATTTCTGCTCTTCACGATAATGCCGTTTGGGTTCCAGTCACCTGGTCAGGTGACCTCCACAGATTGTGATCTCTGCAGTAGAAATGAAAAACAAACAGACCCAGAGCAAAAGCGCCTCTAAGAGCAATTTTTCTTGGCAAGGGGAACCCTTATAGACAAACAACCCCTTCTGGGTGGGCATTCACTGGACTCTGAGGCTTGACTGACCCCTTGGTACAATAGCACGTAATACAAAGTCCTCTCCTTCCTCAATCTCTCTTGTCAGTTTTCACAAAATAATATAAGAGACCTCTGAAGAAGTTACTTTGTAACGAAATGCGTAAGGTGTTTAATATTGTCTTTAGTATGCATTATGTACGTATTATCTTTTATATTTTAAATAAAAGTGTACAGTCCAGGTCCAGGCCACCTCTCATATTATTCTGTGAAAACCGAACATCTGAACAAGTGAGATTGAGGAAGGGGAGGACTTTGTATAACGTGCTATTGTACAGAGAGGCCGGTCAAGCCTCAGAGTCCAGTGAGTGTGCACCCTGGAGAGGTTGTTTGTCTATAAGGGGTCACTTTGCCAAGAGAGATTGTTCTTAGAGGCCTTTGGCACTGGGTATGTTTGTTTTTCATTCACCCAGCAACACCACCTAAAACAGAAGTCTCACTTTGGCCATCTGAAATATTGGGAGATATGCTAACATTCAAAGGGTTAAATGTCCCATTTGCATCAGCTGGGGTTTTTGTCTCCTATGGGGCAGCTTGTTTGACTGCTGTTTTAATCTGTTATGAGTTTTGATCTAACAACTGAAAACCTGCATGATCTCCTGTACCTAATGAGTGGGAAAAGGGTGCCTCTGCAGCTATTATTAGCATACCTGGAAACTCTCTGGATCTGCCCCGGAGACAATGTTTTTTTAGAGTTAATTACAAGGTCTCCGGGGCAAGAGGCTGTTTCTGCGGTGGTGGGGAGTTCCCTGTGAAACTCTGCCCACTTTTCCTTCTTCCCTTCCTGTTCCTCCCACTTTTCCTCCTGCCCACCCTGTTCTACCCACTTCCTGCCTACTTCACAAGTACTCAAGTACAATGCTATCAAGCACCACCCACCAAATGGTGTCATTTACATACTCCTGGTTGCAGCACATGATCCCTCTCTGGGGGCTCAAGAGTATGAAGTTCCCAAGTATGATTATCAGGCAATAGTCCCCATCATCCTTAATGGCTGATGGCCATCTAAGGATGATAGAAATTGTTGCCCAACAACAAATGAAGAGATAAAGCTCACCCACACCTGATTTAAAGTGATAACAACCCTTTATTTTTACTTCACATATTCAACACTTGCATAATATGTAATATAAAATTTCCTATACTTTTATCATATTTTTCATTTACACCTATTTTTTTTACACTTTTATATCCCTGACAGTAAACGTCCTGAATTTTTGCTTCCAGAAAGTTTTCTGGTCGGTTGGCCATAAAAGCAGGACAGTGATAAAATGTAACTCTGTCCTGGTAACACTAAGCGGTCTGTTTGCTATAGATTTTACATTGTATAATCTGTACATTTTATCACTGTACATTCTTTCAAAGTTCCTGATGGAAAACTCTCTTGGAACAGATCCACTGAGCTCAATGTCAAGGACATAATAATGTAAGAATAGGAGAAAATGGAAAAAAGTAATTAGACTTGGCATATTATACATTTGTAGAATATGTTCAGTAAAAATTGTTTACTCTTCCTTAAACTCTTTGAACAATATGTTGCATACCATTCTGGCACTCAAATAGTTTTAATAAAGCATTTTTAAATGAAAACCTATAAGCTGTAAGGATTTTTCTGCTTAGTACAAGAAGAGTGCACCCACTGCTCTCAGTCTCACCCACTCGCTCTGGTCAAAAGTTTATTTCCTGAAAGTTCATAATGACAGGAATTACCATACCTGGGAACTCTCCAGATCTGCGGTGGAGGTTCAGGTTTTTAGAGGTAATTCCTGGTCTCCTGGGACAGAGGCTGTTTCTCCGGCGGTGGGGAATATCCACTGAAACTCTGCCCACTTCTTCTCCTTCTCACCATGTTCTGCCCACTTCCTGCCCACTCCTCCTTCTTCTCACCCTGTTCTGCCCACTTCCTGCCCACTTTATCTCACAAGGACTATAAGCCATGCCCACCCAATTAACCACCCTAATGAAATAAGCCACCTCATTTACATTGCCCAGCTCGCAGTATATGAGCCCTCTCCGGGGTCCCAAAATTATGAAGTTCCCAGGTATAGGAATGACTGAGCAGTTTCTAACAGATTCTATGGAGAGTTGTTTGTCAGTGACTGACCTCTCCCAGTGAATGCAATAGAAGAACTCAATGAAATCTGGCCACTAGATGGTACTGTTAATGTACAAAAACCTCAACAGATTAATCTGTAATAACTCAGGAAGTATGCATCTCACAGCCATTGGAGGACTCTTGTTTTTCTCAGTATGTGAAGCCCTAAAATATATATTTTTATACAAAAAGCTTACTGCTCCTTTAAGGTTTGTTCGCTATTATTCATGTTTCACTTACGCAGTGATTATCACTACTTTCCTGTCACTCTGAATTTTATTTACATGTTTGAAAGCATCTTTTCAAACTGCCTATGGGTCATGTTAACCAAAAGTCCAACAGACGTACAGTTTAGGAAACATTCACACTTTTATTTTTGGTAAAAATGAAAATAAAAGTCTCCTGATAAAGCACAGTGCTTAATCAGCATAAGGAACATCACTGAAAACCTGTATTAACATATGAAATATTGCCTAAGAGTATAATTAGCATATGAATATGGGTAACACAATTAGCATACAAATGTATATGTTTCAAAGTATGAATATCTCCTTAAATGTACATTTGCTGGTCTTTTGGTTACCATGACGCATAGCTAGTTTTAATGAAACGTTCAAGTATGCAAACATGAATAGAGGTGACAGGTTCACGTTTAATTATGTGATAATGTAGCTGTCAAGGTTATATTTTTAACCCCTTTCGGGATACACTGGAGACGTCTCTAGTACTCAATGGGGTTAAAAGCCCTATTAAAATCAGTGAGTGTTTTTCTTTGTTCCCTATGATGTATATTGTTGCTCCAGAATTGCTCCAGTTCTACTTAATTCCACCTCAAATTGTTCTAACACTCTTTGGGTCAAATGCCCAAAGCTGAACCTGGAGAAATTCTGGGACAAACCAGCTGTATCATAGGGTTTAAATGCAGCTTTTAAACTATTGAATGCTAGAGACATTTTCAACAGGGATGATTTAAACATCCTCTAGTAATTTTGCACATTTAATTGAAGGGCCCAGAGAAAATGTTGTATCTGCATGAATTAATTCTAAACAAATTGTGTATGGACAGTGAGAGAGTGAGAGCAGAGGCATAACTAGAATCCACTGTGCTTGGTGCAAAATTTTAGAATGCCCCTCCCCTCACAGACACACATCCAACACCAAATATATAGTCACAGGGATGGGCAGTAGATTGCACTGTTTAGCCCTCTATCAATCAAAGGGTTAATGTTGTTTACATTTGGTGCAAGCGAGGTCATTTATTGTGGAATGACAAGGAAAAGCTCATACCTAGATAAACTCATCACGTACTTTGGGGAGTGGGATAGAGAAACATATTCCACTGTTCAAACGTTCACCCTGTAGACACCTCAGGATGCAGTTTGCCCCAAACCCAGCATTTACAGAGTATTAGTACACTCAGCACTCAGCAAGCTGCCCACCCCAAACCCAGCATTTACAGAGTATTAGTACACTCAGCACTCAGTAAGCTGCCCACCCCAAACCCAGCAGTTACAGAGTATTAGTACACTCAGCACTCAGCAAGCTGCCCACCCCAAACCCAGCATTTACAGAGTATTAGTACACTCAGCACTCAGCAAGCTGCCCACCCCAAACCCAGCATTTACAGAGTATTAGTACACTCAGCACTCAGTAAGCTGCCCACCCCAAACCCAGCAGTTACAGAGTATTAGTACACTCAGCACTCAGCAAGCTGCCCACCCCAAACCCAGCAGTTACAGAGTATTAGTACACTCAGCAAGCTGCCCACCCCAAACCCAGCAGTTACAGAGTATTAGTACACTCAGCACTCAGCAAGCTGCCCACCCCAAACCCAGCAGTTACAGAGTATTAGTACACTCAGCAAGCTGCCCACCCCAAACCCAGCAGTTACAGAGTATTAGTACACTCAGTACTCAGTAAGCTGCCCACCCCAAACCCAGCAGTTACAGAGTATTAGTACACTCAGCAAGCTGCCCACCCCAAACCCAGCAGTTACAGAGTATTAGTACACTCAGCAAGCTGCCCACCCCAAACCCAGCAGTTACAGAGTATTAGTACACTCAGCAAGCTGCCCACCCCAAACCCAGCATTTACAGTCCTTACACACTGTTAGAATATATCTGGGATTGGGTGTGGACAGAGCTCCTGTCTATTGTTTACTGTCTTTGTGCACTGCTGTCTCACAGGACCACATTGCATCACAAAAAAGATTCAGCAGGGACATTTCAGGCCACATTCCTCATTCAAATGATTGGCAGAAATGACACACATAGCATCTTCATAACAGGCGCTGCTGGCCATATAGGGTTGTATATATATACTATATACAATGGCAGATTGGCAAAAAACTAAAATGTTAAAGGAAGGGGCCAGCATTAAAATGCAGAGGGGGTGTGGGCCACTGGAAAGCTGGGCACGGGTGCACCTACAGCCTCTGCACCCGCTGAAGTTAAGGAACTGGGTGAGTCAGAGTAGCTGATAGACCGTCTTGGATGCTAGGCCTGTCACAGCTGCATGCTTCGTGCCCCTTGCAGTTACACCCCTGGGGAGGAACATACCAAGGAGTGCAAATATCAAAACTAGCACAACAGCCATAATCACTGCAGTGAAGCACAAATGTATATACATCAACAAACTCCACTGGGTGACTAAGGATGATGGGAACTGTAGTCTAACAACAGCTATGGGGCCCTCAGTTTGCATATGGCTCCTTTGCAGCGTGCATGTTTGTGACACTATGATTAACATATACTAACCAAGGTCAACTTCCAAATAATGGATTGCAGACCATATGCATAAAATAAACGTAAAGCAACTTGGGGGCAAGTCAGCTGCATCAAGGAAAATATAAAAATGCCCCAAATTGTCATTGATTTAAATGGGTCTTTTAACCAACTGAATGCTACAGAGATTTCAAATGCCTTACTCTGAAATGTATTGGAGAACTTTCTAGCAATCAAGGTGTTAAATAGCCTGTTTAAATGAATGAAC
This sequence comes from Rhinophrynus dorsalis, assembly GCA_037306005.1. Taxonomy (NCBI): domain Eukaryota; kingdom Metazoa; phylum Chordata; class Amphibia; order Anura; family Rhinophrynidae; genus Rhinophrynus; species Rhinophrynus dorsalis. The sequence continues at coordinate 428,677,225 of CM074719.1, read as the reverse complement.
ATTTAGTTGCCCCAGAACTCCATTTCCCTCTTGAGAATATGGGCCCTATGAAAAAAAATTATCTGCCAATTTTTATTACACACTCACAAGTAAAAACTGAAAAAGAAAATGCATGCAGCTATGCTCAATTGTAACACCCAACAAATATACGAATGAAGAAAATCATTGACATCAATGTGTTGTTTTTTGTTTGATATTTTTGGTTATGCTGTTTGACTTAAAGATATAGTAATGTTTCACAATAAAAGCAGCTCCAATTAATGTTCATAGTATTTGGGCCATGGAGAGTGTTATTTCAATACTGTCAGAGTTGTAGTTCAAGAGTAATTGAATGATAAAGTATCCCTCTCCTAACCCTTTTACTGATGTAACACTGCTCACCACAGAGAAAAAAGACTGTCCCGATGGATCACAGAGAGGAACAATCTTCAGTGAGCATAAGGAAAAACCTGTCAAGTGGGGCTGTGAGCTGTCTGAGCAGTTTTACATCAGTAAAAGGGGCGGGAGGGGGGTACTTTATCATCCGATTACTCTTGAACTACAACTCTGACAGTACTAAAATAACACTCTCCACGGCACAAATACCATGAAGATTAATTGGAGCTGCTTTTATTGTGAAACATTACTATCCCTTTAAGAAATGTTCCTGTTTTGCCATCATGCATATGCTGCTACGTGTTGCTTTGACTAACAAATTAAGGAAAACAAATAATAAGAATTGTAGTTAAAATTTAAGAGGTGAGATGCAATTACAAGCAGTGAGAAATTTCACATAATTCGGTATACTTAAGAACACATTGCTCCACTTACTGTTTACGGATTGTTTAATACGTGTTTAAACATAGAGCTTTAGTTTTGCTGGAAAGCCACCTGTATATTTCTCCCATAAATGTTTTATGTGTTTAATTATGTGAAAATGTAAAAAAGCCTCTTATAAAGTTTTTTTTCTTTCAAATCCTATTTCTCCTCTCTAGGTGGGCCTAATTAAACAATAAGGCCTACCGTGGCTAAGGCATCTTAAATTTCATAAGCCTGTATACTAACAGTTTTCTAAAAGATTTGGAGCTACTTAGGCATATTTCCAACCCAGTACTTTTCTCAATGAAAGAAGCTTTGAAAACGTTGCAAAATGTGGACATAAAAAGGAAACTGAAATTTTCCAACAGCAGAGGAATTTTCTCACACAGTACACTTATTGATTGAATCAGGAAGAAAGTACTTCTAAACTAGTCTTAAGCAGGCTTGTTTACAAAATACAGGATTGTCCCATTAAGGTGCCTGTGAGGCAATAATTCTGAAGAGGTTTCCTGTCATGTGAAGAAGCATATTTACATGCTCATTTAACTCAATATGTATATTGTAGAGATGTAGAAATACTGACAAGCAACAGTAACTAAGTATTAGAAGCTAAACGTATCTTTGAGGTGCTTGCAAATGTAAGATTCAGAGAAGCTAAGAAATTTGAGATCTGGTTTCCTAGTCACAGTTTATGAATTCCCTTAAAACCCTTTGAGTAGCACCAGGGTGTGTCCTCAAAGAGTTAAAGGAGCATTAACCCTTTGAGTGCCAGAATGCTTTGCAATGCGTTGCATATCCCTCTGGCATTCAAAGCGTTTTAACACTTCCTAATAATAAACCTATATGGGCAGAAAATCCTAATGTCCACTATAAATCAATTCTGGGGTGATCAAAAGCAAATTGTAATTAATTCAGGAAATCCTATTCATGGAGGCAGTATGATTCATTATAGGACTTCTGTATCTCACTCTCCTCTCACTGAAGGTTTCTTAATAAGGAGAAGTATTTCATACCTCTCAAGTGTCCCTCTTTAGGAGGGACAGTCCCTCTTTTAGACCCAAATCCCTCTGTCCCTCTTTCCCACTCTGATGTCCCTCTTTTTAGGAGCTCAGACTGAGTGGTGTGTAGATACGTGTATCATATTGTTCTACAGCAATATAACTTGCATTATTGTTTATTTAAATTTCAGTATATGTGTTTATAAATTAGTCTGTGTTAATAAAATACTTTGGTCTTGTTATAAGTCATTTATTAGGTTACACAAGGAGGTATGAATAGGTCATGAAATAACCTAAAAATGCCCGCCCACCAGTCACACCACCAGCAACACCCCCTAAAACACACTCTTTGGCAATTTAAAATGTTGGGAGGTATGGTATTTGGGGTTTCTGGAGTCCTGCTTTGACCCTTTGAGTGTGAGAGGGGTGTGCAATGCATTGCTATGCACTCAAAGGGTTAATAATGCATCTCCATGGACATGATGTATAGTATTAACACATGATTTGGGAGAACCAATCCCCCATTATCTGTACATATTAAGGTAAGTGCTAGAACTGTTGACCTATAAAATGTCTACTTCGCTGGGCTCTGTGATTTTGGTGACAAGTATAGTTTCACCACTCATCCTGTAGTCTTACCCATGTCTGTACACCCTGAAATGAAAAAGGAGAATGATTGTTGTTGTTTTGTTTTTTTTTTTGGGGGGGGGGTGACCAGTGACTATTTACTATGTCATTACTATACCATTTACACAGAACTTCTCTTGTGCTACATGTGCAAGGTTAGGTGTGTGTTGGTGGGGGTTTGGATCAGGGCATTCTCTGCCTCTGTGCCTTGTTTATCTCTATGTACTAACAAGGAACAGAGGAAATCAGTGAATATTTTTTTTCCTGTGCATGCTATGGGTGTGGTGCTTGGGGCTTGCTCACATTAAATGATGCTGGGTACACACATGCACTAAAATAATGGTTTTCAAATGTTTTGTGGTGTTGGAAAACATTTATTTAAAATTAAATCCCCCCAGAACCCTAATAATTAAGCACTTTAATGCCTTGAATGCAAGAAAGGTTTCCAGTGCATGACAAAGCCATGTTTTAGAGACATCTATAGCATCCAAGAGAATAACATTGTAGTTGTATTAAATGTATTAGAATGCTAGTTGGTACCAGTTACTTAACCCCTTTAGGACTGGCAGTCCATGGGTTCTTATACCATTGGGGAGTGCATAGACTACATTTTGGGAGCTGATACATGTGAGCGATCACACGTACCAGCTCACCAAAGGAGAGGCTGAAATTGACTGCTTCAGTCTTGGAGAAGTAAGTATTAGACTCTCCTAGTGATCACAGTGCACCCGCAGGTCATGATGTGCCAGGACAGTTACCAGTCCTTAATGCACGGACACTCGTGATGGTTTTGGCATATCACTGGACCTTAAGAGGTTAAGGCTAAGCTATTAAGTAATATTGTTTACTTAGAAGCTACTAGGCTCTAGTACTTAACCCCTTAATGACCCATGACGGTCCAGGGCCGTCATGGGTTGTTTTCCGTTAAGGACCCATGATGGTCCTGGACCGTCATGGAATTCCGGACTCCCCGCGCAGCTGCACGCTGTTCGGGGAGCCCGGAAGCGGATGCCACAAAAAAAAAAAAAATGGTCCTTGGTCCTTAAGTGATGGCCGCATGCATGATCGGCCTTCCTTAAGGGGTTAATAAAGATAATATAAACAAAAAAAACCCCAAAACTATGCTGTATACATTGGTGTATCTACAGGAGGGTGCAGCAGTGACTAGGCCTGGAATCCAGGAGGGATAGTTGGTTCTGCACTGTCCTGCAAACCATTACAATCAGACCAGTTTCCTCTCTTAGTTGGTGGCCACCGACATCATTACACAAGACTGCTGCCATCCAGGTAAGAATAGCATTGATGATCCCTTTTCCTTTTCTTCAATAATCCTTTTAGCTCCAGAGAGGTGACCAATGCATTTCGTTGGATACCCCTTTGCACTAATTGAGATAATTGTCAGCATGCTGGGCCTGGATGATGATGCAACAGCTTGTCTGTTCTGTCTTTCCCTGACACTTGAAAACATTTTGAGACTCTCCATTAGGAATTGTCTGTATCTGCAACTTGCTCTGGGAATTTAAATATTATCTGTGGTGATGTTCATTATTCATACTTACTCCAGTCTATGGGAGGACCCATCCTCCGACTTCACCCGAGTGCCAAGTTGCTTCTAGTTATGTCCCAGACTTCATAAACTGTTTTAGTCACAGAACCACTCTGTCTGACATCCCAGACTTGGTCCACTCATCCATTGTCAGTCACAGAAATACACTTACAGTGTCTGGTCTCTCCCTGCCCCCACTCCACTGTCAACCATTGCTTACATTTGCTCCTGAGAACACGTTGTACTTTTTCAGAGAAATCCAGTGAACCACTGCACTGAAATGACTGTATATATCTATAGGTTCAGGATTTTTAATTGAATGTCTAAACTCAGAAAATGAGCTGAATTGATAGATTTGTACATTGCCACCTTTGTTTTTCTAAGATTATCTCCCTCTGTTCATCTTCTGACATTATGAATTATGCAGATTGATTCTATATGTTTTTAGCTTCTAACTTAGTTCAGCTTGAGCTGCTGAAGTAACAAAGAAAACAAACACAATTAAAGTCCCAGTGGGACTGCAAAAAAACAAATACATGGAAAAGATAGTTAAACAAAATGCTATAAAGCATCATGAATAAAGGTAAGTGTAATTGGATTTTTATTTCAAATTATTTTAAGGCCCCCTTTAACACATAATCCACATCGACTCAGCAATGCTGCTTTGGTTACACTGCCTGTGGTGAATGGTAACATATGGGGACTATGGTGCCTTTCACACGTGACTATCTCCTTCTGAGACTGCACCAAAGATCAGTATGCTGCACTATCACTGCATGCCCTCAGGAATGCAGTATTGTTGCAGAAAGCAAGGTCTGCATGGAAACCTATGGGGCCGCTGGCAGACCTTGAACCTTTCTGCTTTCTGAGCAGTTGGTGGAACACAGTAGAGAAGTGAGTGAAGATACTTTGGTAACAGATTGTGGCAGGAGGGTACAACAGTTCTATTGACCTCGTGAAAGAGGCCTTACAGAGATTAGAGTATAAGAATTACCTATCTGTGGTGGTGGAAACACAGGGGCAAACCCAGGATTTTTAGAAAGAGGTTTCTAAAACATAAAAAATATGTGTTAAGAATGCCTCAACTTTATTTTGTTTAGTTCTGCATCCAAATTCTGAAGCAACTGCCTGTGCACTGTACAGGGGTGGACAACATTTTCTAAAAGGATCTAATATAATTGTGTGGTAATAGGGTTTGAGTACTGTGTGGCTATTAACATGTGAATATTAAAGTGGAATAGGAATTATTCTGCTCAACTTAACCTCCAAAATGATAACCATAATGTAAACAAATTTCAGTGCAATGCATTAGAGACATCCCTGACATGCATGTGGTAAAAATCCTGTTTCAGGCCTCTTTTCACAATTTTAAGCTCATAAAAAAGGCTTTGTCCCCCACCTGTTGTTGGACTACAGTGCCTATCATCCTCAGCTGGCCAATGGCTACCTATCTGCAGACGAGAGCCTTCAGTATGTAGCAAGCGTCTGTTTTATGTTTTGCTTCCTGTAGTCTCCTCCTACCTACTTCCTCCCTCTGAGCTGCTCCTCCTACCTACTTCCTGAGAAGGGGTTTAAAGGGCAAATTGAGTCCTGAATCAGTTGTCCTTGCATTGTTGTACAATACAGTTCTGGTTTCCTTGGGCTCTGTGTGTGACCTGGCTTGTCTGACCATCCAATCTGGTGCTCTGTCTGACTATTCTCCTGCCTTATCCTATATATAGTGGACACCCAATCTGGGTCAGACCTGTGGCTCTGACTGACTACCTGAACTGTGTATGACCTGGCTTGTCTGACTACCCTCTCTGGTGCTGACCTGTGGCTCTGTTTTCCGTTTGTTCCTTGTATCTAGCAGACACCCAATCTGGTACAGACCTGGGGCTCTGGTAGACTTCCTTTATTCTGACTGCAAGCAGAGTCAAGTATCGCTTCTTCTGACTGACTGCAGACGTGAGTCAGGTATTCTGCTCGTGGTTCCTGATCGGAGACATCCTGTTCCTGCTCCTGTTCAAGCTCCTGGTTCCAGCGGAGACTACCAGTGGCTTCGGCCTATTCTCCAGAAGTGTGTTCAATCTTGACAGCTTACTATTTCTGATAGTAGCGCATGCTTGCTTGTGACCCTCTGCTTATTTCTGTTTATACTCTTGTGTTGTCTTACTATATGTTTCAATAAAATCTATTTTACTATACCGTACTGACTCCTGAATATCACTGGGAAACCGTGACACATGGGTCCCGGGTGCTCCATGAGACCCAGGTGGCACTTTGACAGTGGCAGCAATTTGTCTCCCAAGACATGTTCCTTTCGGGTGCCAGTATGTGTTCTCTGTCATTTGCTTAACTGCGGTCTGCAGACGTCATTCCCCCACCTCCCATAGCCGCCCGAACGTACGCTTCACAGAGCTTCTCCTCCTCATGGGATTGTGTCCCATGATTGGAGATTAGGCTTTCGCATGGGTGTGAGGTCTTCATGTTTTAATGGGTGTGGTTTTTTTGGGGGGAGGGACCAGCATTTCATCCTTGGACCCAAGCAGCACAGTGTCTTGGGCCGGCCCTGATAATAGGGTCATGGTTTATTTTTGTGTTTGTGTCCCTTTAAAACTATTAAAAAAAAGATGGAAAGTTTAATGTTAAAATAACGCTAACATTATCTCTGCTCTGCCCCTGTGTTTGACAAATGACAACTCATTTATTATTATAGTACTTGAGTCTGATGGGAGTAGATGCAGTAAGTAAGGTAAAGTAAATGTGAGGTAAACTGTCAATGGATAGTTTATCTTACTTTAATCACATTTTAGCGCATTTCTCCCCAGAAGTATTTCTGAGATTATTTCTCTAGCATTCAAGGGTTTAAAAGCCCACTTCAACCCCTTGAGGACCAGAGGGTTGAGTATGGTATTGTGAAAAGAAGTGTTACAATCTCTCTGCTATGCAAGAAATTATAAGTCAATGGTTATTTTGTCTCCTATGGTGCTGTTGGTGCAGTTGGTTTACACCAGAATTACTCCACTTCTTAATACATCAGTCTCATTATACTCAGAGTTCATGTTCACAAGACTGTAACCCCTTTAGGACCAACAAACAGTGCCAGCAATGCTGGAGTCACAGGCTTGTCAATGTATACCTGCATGGCCAAGCTAGTGACTCCAATGTGGCTGGAGTCACACTAACCCCAACCAGATTTTTTTTACATTTGTATGGAGACCTTGTTGGGGGACATCAGGACCTTGGGGCTGAACCATTTTATTATATTTGTAGTGACTGATGTGTAAAAAAAGTGTTTTTTTTTTCCTATAGCGCCACATTGTGGAAATAGTTGTGCACATTAATCTAGAGGTAGATAGACAAATAATGTCTCATTTGATGTGGCTGGTTGTCTACTTTTAAAAAATGGTATACCTTGTCTACATTGTTATAACCATTTAACTACAGGCAAATCATATTTGACAAATGTAAAGAAAATCCTAGATTGTAGTTTGTATATTTTTTTGCTTCTGGCATCCTACAGTATGTCAACTCATACCAACGTGGTGCAATATTTCTTGAAAGAACAGTAGCTAATGATTACAGTTAGAAATGTATATATAATAACTCTATTTTAAGTATAAAACCACATTCTGGAAACATTTGTGTAGACCAGCCTAGGGATAATAAGACAGGTGAATGGATTTGGGTGGATGTCTACTTTCCAAAATGGTATAACTGGCATATGTTTCCTTCATATCTTTAATAGCTATGACAATTTTAGTACAGGCAACTATTTTCAAAAAGAAAAGAGGTAAGCAACGTTTTGTGCTTTTGGCACCCCCTACAGTATGTGAACTCATGTCAGTGGAGTGCCATTTTTCTGCAGAAGTGAATACAGTTAGAAATTCCACCGTTTTGAAAGATTTCAGTACATTTGAAGGGATGGGAATGTAAAATATGGCAATATTTCCATTAGTGCCACCTTCTGGAAACATTTTCCCACACAAGGCTTGGGGTAGAAAGGCAAATAATACCACATTTGATGCGGATAGTTATCTTCTTCCCAGAATGATATACTTTCTCTCCCTTTCTTTATTTCTGTAGCTCTTACTATTTTAGATTAGGCAAGTCGTGTTGGAAAAATTGTATGTCAATTGTATGCCATTTTTTTTTCTCCTAAAAACAGAATCTGATTCCTCAGAGAGTTGCCGCTGATCACATGGCTCCTTGTTGTGACAAATTGCTGATGGCCCTTTGGCAGAAATTTTGGGTGTCCAGCAAAGTGGCAAGAATGTATTCCTCATTGCTTTTGGTGGACACTGTGCAAGGATCTTGTTCAAATCACACTAACATGTCCTTTACCAGCTGGTGCATGTCTGTGTTGTCATTATGGTAAGAATCCTCAGCCATGCTCCTTATTTTTTTCTTCAATAAAAATATCACTGGTAGAATTTCACTAATTCCTACCCAATGCGACTCACCAGCATGGTTGCCTCCTCAAAGGGTTTCAGTAGCTCACATGCATTGCACATTAGTTGCCACTGGCCAGGTGACAAAGCTCGCTCCAATGCCTTGCAGTTTTGCATGGTGTACTCGCTAATGGCCTTATTCTGCTTGTATAAATGCTCTAGCATGTACATTGTGGAATTCCACCCAGTAGGGACCTCCATTTTCAGCTGGTGATGGGGTAGGTTGTTACGCTCTTGTATGAAATATAGAGCGTTGCTTGCACTGTAGGAGCGACTAAAATGGGTACAGATTTTTCAGGCAATAGTAAGCATCTCCTTGAGAGTTTCGGATTCTGCCAGGAATCTGGTCTCAACTAAATGTAGCCTATGGGCAAAGCAGGGCACATGCACCATACCACCTATTCTCAAAAGCAGCGATTATGTTGAAGCAGTTATCAGCAGACAGAAAACCAGCTTTTAAGGAGTGGGGTACAAACCATTCCTCTATTACTTGCCCTAGATTACTTAAAACATCTACAGCTTTATGGGACTTCCTCTCAAACCTCTGCATGCACAAGGTGGTGTGACCATGGTATGGGCTACCCTGCTGCTGCCACCATTTAATCAACTGCCAGAACTAGAAGCTCAATTACTGGCTGTCACATGATGCTGTAAGCTAGTGTTGTCCACTGTTTGTGCTGCAAGGGAAACCCAGTGAGCAGTCACAGTCATATGGTCTGTGCTCTGCCCACTTGTCCACATATCTGTTGTCAGGTGGATTTGCCATATGCATTTTTCAGCCCTTTGCCCACCACACTAACCACCTGCTTGTACAATTCAGGCACAGCCATCCTGAAGAAATAACTGCAGCTTGGGATATTCCAGTGTGGAGCTACAGATGACATCAGTTCTCTGAAACCTCGGTTTTCTACAAAAGAATACAGCAGCATGTCCATTGCCAACATCTTGGCAACCTTGCCATTCCACAGGCATACCTTGGGATTGTTTTTGTTAAGTTTTTGACTCTTTCCCAGGAATTCAGTCTATGTGGGTTGACAGGACATGGAAGAAGAAGCTTTATTGCTTTAACAAAATGACTAGAAGAGATGGTGGTGGTGGTGGTGGTAGAGGCAGCATGTGTATGTAGGCTATGACTCTTGCCATCAGCAAACCCAGAGTCATCATCATTCTTCTCTGCAGCAGGAGCCATAGGTGTTATTTAGACTGAACTAACTGTTGCCACTGGCAGTAGCACACATAAATAAGTTGGCTACTTTTTTTGCCCTAGAGCCCTGGGAACTTTTTAAAGAGTGTCTGCTGCTGATAGTTGCGGCACCTTTGGTCTACTGATAGTGTGTCTCCCAGTCAGACCTCTGGTTGTACTTCAAGTTTAATCTCATAGAGGAGGTGCCTAGGTATGAGCCTGTTTCCCCCTACTCATGTGTTTCTGCACAGACAACAGATAGCAACATGCTTATCCTGAGTGAAATATCTCCATACTGTGGACTTAATGGAATGCGGGGTTCCTGAGGTGCTGCTACTACTACTACTACTGGGGCTAGATGTTAATGCAATTCTACTGCCACTACTACTAGGTGTCAAAGGTGCAGCACTTACTGCAGCAGCAGAGACACTCGTCATGTCTAACATTGTGGATGATAATAACCTGTGTTGCTGTTGCTGCTGCTGGTTACTCAAAACAGGTGTGTGTGGCTAAGTGGCACTTGGACTTTGAAGAGGCGATGATGCTGATGATGACTGATAGGGTGACTGTGTACCTTTTGACATCTGTGCTTGTCCAGGGTCAGACTTTCTAATGGCTTTCTCAAACACTATATAGACAGGCACAGTGCTCCTTAAAAGTGGTGGAAGATTCAGCCTTTGATCTTCTGGTAACCTTATAGCCATGTCATCATCCTCATGCTCAACTTCATCTGTATCTGAACAAGAGAAGGATGCTGGAGGGATATATTCTAGATCTGCATCATCATCAGTCATCATTAGGTCATCCCCAGTGACATCAGCATCACCTAACAATTCTTGCCCACTACCCTTATATTCCTCTAAGCTTTTAGAGGTCTCAAACAATTTATTTTTATTTTTACTGTAACAAAGTTCGCTACTACTTTGAGGACAGGTGTTTTAGTACTTGTTTGTGATGCAGCAGGTGGTTCAGCTGCTGCACCTTCCTCTATTATGTTATTGCCATCAACAACGCTTGAATGGTACTTGTTGTCATCTTCAGTATTCTTCTTATATGGTTCTTTATTTGTACTGGCACTGGTGGTGCTGGAAGTTTTGCTGGGACCTTGACAAACTGCATCCTCCCTTGGAGTAGAGAGATCATCATCATTTATTGCAGCAACCATTCCTGCAGTCAGTTTTTGAACTACTTCTTTACCATAAATGGTGTCCATTTGGATTATGGGTCAATATTTAGAAATTCTTTTCCTTATAATAACAGTATGGGTGAGTGCTTCTTCTCTGTTTCAGGCCTTTATCAAGATGTGGGTGACTGAAATATTGACCCATGCAGTTAAACTAAAACACATTTTTTCACTTTATAAAGCCTTATAGAATGTCATTCAGTTTTTTGGCATTTTTACATCTTTCTGGCCTCTCTCTTGTTTAAGTCCTTAGGCAACATATATTTATATGTGTTTTTTATACCTTCTTTTCCAGTGAAAATGAATAGGTTATATATTTCTTCACCTGAGAAATGACAGGAAATATACAAAAGAACATGTCTAATACAGTTTTTTCTAAGGCTTGGCATCTTTTCCTTACACTGTAACAAATTCATACACGCACTAAGTGAAACAGATAGATGGATGAAATGAGCTCCCATGGTGGGAATCAATCAGAGAATATTAAAAGAGAGAAATCTTCACATTTTTTTCTCTCCCAGCATGGATATGAAAAGAATGGACCATACCCGAGCAAGGCTAGTCATTCATAAAAGCAGAAAAATCAATATGTCTTTCATTGCCTTGGAAAAAATATGAAATAAAGATCAAACAGAGGTCTTATAAATCATCAACTGGTGCACAAAAGCATTGAATCTGATGGCAGTAGAAAAAAATGTTTGTGTTTCTGGAATGTCCTCTAGCCTCTGTTTTAAAGAGTCATGTAACCCCAGTCCTTGTGATAAATGCATCTTTCTTTTTCTACATTTAGCTCAATATGGTACAGAGCGTATTTAAAGTTGGATTAACTTATCACAAACTAGGTGGTTTTGAATGTTCTTCCAAATCAAAACAATAGTTTATGTGACAGTGTTTTCTACTTAGGTTTATGTAAGTGAGTTACTATTGGACAGAATGGAGTGTCAGGTAGATGGAAAGCAGTTCAGAATGTTAGTATTTGTCAGGCAAGGCAGTTTGTGCTGGCTGATTTGCAAAAACTGATGAATTAATAATGCTACATATCCCATCAATTATTAATTTAATTAAAACGGTTAACATAACATATAGATGACTAAAAAAAACTTTTTCAGACTTACCTAAGTTATTACAAGGTCTTAGTTCATACCTCCCGAGCCCCATTCACATTTTACCTCAAAACATCATCAGTAACACCTATTAAGTCTTTAAAGAGTGCACCATTATAAGTAAAAATTACCTATTTGTTTTTTGATATCAAGAGGGAGAGCGATGCCATCTTAATGATGTTTCCAATTATTTACAGTGCTCTTCCTCTGAATAGCTGCCAATCTTGCTCCAAAACCTGCCCCTTTGCTCGAAGGAAGGCTCTTGGTTTGACGTACATGGCATGGGTATGTGGACGTTAAGGAGCGTGCACAAGCATGGGGATAGCTGGAATGGGTGGTGAGTGGAGAAAAAGGACACAGAGGGCAGTCTTTTAGACTGAACGTCACTGATTACATCACTGGGTAATTTTTTTGAAAGCTTTTTCTAGAAAAATTTAATAACTAGAAAACTAGAATAACATATCTCTGATATGTAAAAACATAATGAAACATTTTTAGGCAGTTTTAGTAGATTGACCTATTATAATGCTGATTATTGGGGGTGAAAGTCCCACTTTAAGGGAACACCAAAAAATGACCTGGGAATATTCACACTTAAAACCCTAGTTGTCAATGATAGTATTTTTAAAAATATTCTATATATTTTCTGAGGCCTAAAATGTAGTCTTACGTGTGTGTCTCTGGGGATGGCCATTTATGCCTTTTCCAGATCTTACATTAACATAGCAATCTTTATGGGTATCCAAAGAGCACTATTGTTATTTTTATGGATAGAAGAGTGATGGTAACTAATCTCACACATTATCTGTATTAACTTTTATCTCACAATGCAAAGAACAAAACACAATCAAATGGCATCCCTCTCTCTCTATATATCTCTATCCTATATAATAAAATGCTAGAATGTTTGTCCAATGCAGTCATGCACAGTAGAGACTACCTGAACGCACAGAATGCTGGTGGCATTCTGTGCGTTTGGGCAGTCTCTACAGTACATGACTGCACTGGCGGAGGCAGTACACAGAGCAGGACCAGCCTTTTGAACCTTTGAGTGCCAGAGGGGTACGCAACGCCCCTTTTGCTGATGTAACACTGTTCTGCCAGATCAGAAGGGAGGTGCCCAGGTAGACTGCAGAGAGGGACAATCTTCAATTAATATATGGGAAAAACCTGTAAAACTTGTCAAGGGGGGCAGGGCTTTCATTGTTCTCATAGTACAAAGATTGTCCCCTTCTGTTATCTGTCTGGTCTATGGACTGGATTCCACATCTGAGAAGAGATGGCTTACACTAGGTAAAAGGGGCGGGAGGGGAAACTTTGCTTGTGAATCTCTCTCAAACCATAAAGGTTTGAGAGATAAGACATATCGTTCTTCATGTTTTTTTAATGCCTACAAAATAAAATAAAGATAAAACGAAGTATTACTATCCCTTTAAGGATCAAGGTTGGCTATCTCTACCTTAGAATAACTTTATTTATATGCAGATGTTATAACATTTTATCAAAGGACAAATGAGCCTATATAATTCAAATTTTATTAGCATAACATAATGCCTGATCATAAGCTGTGACCCCCATACATATATATGTAGGTTGACGTCCATAAAGTATATTCAAATATCAGCATATATTATAAAGTTCCCACAATTATTCACTCTGTTTACTCACTTGGATTCTAGTCTCCTCCAACGCATTGCAAAGCAACAAGCTGGCAACGTCTCTAGCATCTAATAGGTTAAATATTGTGAATGAATAGCATAATTAGGTGCAGTATATAATTCAGACATTTATGAGCACAATCTCCTCTGAGCATATATTAGTATTAACCCTATTTAACCCTAGAGACTTGATACTAGAGACTTCTCCAGTTCATCACAAAGCAAGCATAGGAGTCATCTATAGCATCTAGCGAGTTAACTATGAATGAATAGCACAATCAGATGCAGTATAATCCAGATGTTTATTAACACAATTTGTGCCAAATACCAAAAAAATTGTATTTGGAGTTGTATGTAACATAAAGAAAGAGATTAATCTGGAGAGCCACGTGTTATGCACCCATGATATGCACCATACACTGATAATTACACCACTGCCCTGTCTTGTTCTTTGAACTAGAGCATATAATTAGTATGCTAATATCACACACACAACCAACGGGTGCATCACACTCCAACCTGCAGATAATTCACTTTTTAAAGGACAGAAGAAAGCTGTGATTTGCTAATTAATATATGTAGCTTTATTCACTGCACTTTAGCATATCATCTGTCAATGTGAAATCTCAGACATGAACTGCAGTTAAAGCTCTCCTTCTTGCTTCAGGACTCTCAGCAAGTAAACAGAAATTAAATGTATAATGTATGTTACTTTGTCAGTCGCTTTATGCTTTCAGTACTTTTTACCATAGCTAATTTTATAGTATCCATTCCTTTCAATCCCAGTGCTACAATGTACTCATGATGATGTAATTGTTTGCAATATTAACTACAATATTGCAAGGGCTCACAGTGTTTGGAGGCCATTGTCAGTTTTCCGATTAAAGCTGACCGGACTAATGAATGTTCCAGATGTCTGTGAGATAACAATGCTGCGATTGGCTACTCATCAACCAATCACAAAACTTAGAAAACCAGGGAGGAACAGAGGCAATGTTCTCTACCTAGATTTGAGATAAGGTTAGTGTTGAGAGGCACTGGCCTTTATGTTCTTTCTATTTATGTAGCAGACGCCAAAAAGCAAGAGATGTTTTGTACTTTCCTTTTTTTTTAAAGGACATGGTGCTATACTTATTGTCATTTTTTGGGGTAATTGGATTCATGGCTTATACTCAGGGCCGGATTTGCCATAAGGCAGAGTAGGCATCTGCCTACAGGCGCACCCCACAGAGGGGAGCCTGTCATTGGAATACTTTTTTTTTATATATTTTCATTCACAGTGCTGCACTCTGTGCACAGTAGCAACAGTAACCCGCCACATGGTAAGGTCAGTGCATTCTTTGGCACAGACCTGTAGCTGCTGTTGCTCCGTCTTCATCTCCAGGGGCCTGTAGACACAGAAATCTGATGTGCCCCCTCCCCATTGGCCATCTCCACTGGACACCGCCACAATGCTCCAAATCTCCACATTACCCCCCATATCCATTTTGCCTCCACTATGCCCCCCATCAGCTCCAACTTGCCCCCATCATCTGCAACTTGCCCACATCAGCTCCAACTTGCCCTCACATTGCCCCCATAAGCTCCAACTTGCCCTCACATTGCCTCCATCATCTTCACATTGCTCCCACTTTGCCCCCAGTGTCTGTTTCCTACCTCCCTGGTGGTCCAGTGGCAGGAGAGGTCTGTGCCTCCTTCTGCACAGACCTGTAGCTGCTGTTGCTCCCACACGGTCTTCTCTTTAGGAATGCAGAGCACTGGGAGATGATGTCATCTCCCAGAGCTCTGCATTGCTAAAGAGATGGCAAGGGAGCAACAGCAGCTACCTTACCATGTGGTGGGTTACTACTGTGTGCAGTGCTCAGCGCTGTGAATGAAATTATAAAAAAAAAAAAAAAAATTGATTCCAATGACAGGTTCCCCTCTGTGGGGTGCGCCTGAAGGCAAATGCCTACTCTGCCTTATGGCAAATCCAGCCCTGGATGACATCATCTCCCAGTGCTCTGCATTCTCAAAGAGAAGACCGCACGGGAGCAACAGTGGTCCAAGGAGGTAGGTTCCTACCTGGCTGGACCACCAGGGATGAAGGAAAAGGATACAGACGCAAAGTGGGATCAATGTGAAGATGATGGGGGCAATGAGGAGATGATGGAGGCAATGTGAGGACAAGATGGAGCTGATGGGGGCAATGTGGAGTTGATGGGGCAATGTGGAGATGATGGGAGCAATGTGAGGGCAAGTTGGAGGTGATGGAGGCAAGTTGCAGATGATGGGGGCAATGTGAGGGCAAGTTGAAGCTGATGGGGTCAATGTGAGGGCAATATGGATATGGGGGGTAATGTGGAGATTTGGAGCATTGTGGCGGCGTCCAGTGGAGATGACCAATGGAGGGCGGGGACACTTCAGATTTCTGTGCCTACAAGCTCCTGAGATGTAAATCCGGCCTTGCTTATACTGAATGTCAGTGACATATTGGGGGAGATTTATAACACTGGTGTTAAACTAAAAGAAGAGTGGGTGGTACATTACCAAGAATTTTGAAGTTATTTCATGACCTACTACCACCTATTTGTGTAACCGAATAAGTAATTTAAAACAGGACCAAAGTATTTTATTTACACAGTCTGTGGTGCATTGTGATACACTTATATACATACCACACAGTCTGATCTCCTAAAAAGAGGGACACCAGGGTTGGGAGGAAGATGGATAGGTATTTGAGTCCAAAAGAGGTACTGGCCCTCCTATGGAGGGACACTTGGGATGTGTACAATATGCTCACAATTTACATTGATAGACTGTTACTAGTTAATGTATCAGGCACTAACATTTTTTGGGTCTCTGTAAATTTTTTGCTTTATGTAGGAAACAAATGATGAACACTTCTAGAACAAACAAACTGCTTCAATAGGAGGGAGGATTGGGAATAAAAAACCCCATTGATTTAAATCAGACTCCAGAATGTTATAGAAGTGTCTAGGTCATTTCTATGCAATTTGCTGTAAACCTTTCTAACATTCAAGAGATTTAAGTGGACCTATGGGACAAGTTCAGTTTTTTATTTTAATCTTATTGCTGTCTGTGCTATTAAAAATGACACCACTGTGGGGCTCTGCCTCGATTCATTCATAGAACAGAGTGTTAATATTGCCTAGCCTAGAAACTAATTAGCACAAAGTGTCAGCCTGTGCCATCAACAAACAAATGTTTATTTCTCAGAAAGTACTTATATCACAAACAAACGGCGAGCACAAAATACAGACAAGTACATTAAAAGGGATAGTAATGTTTCATAATAAAAGCAGCTCTAATCATCATAGTATTTGGACTTTGGAGAGTGTTATTTCAATTCTGTCAGAGTTGTAGTTCAAGAGTAATTCAATGACAAAGTATCCCCCTCCCGTCCCTTTTACTGATGTAACACTGTTCAGCCAGATCAGAAGGGAGGTGCCCAGGTAGATTGCAGAGAGGGACAATCTTCAGTTAAGATAAGGGAAAAACCTGAAAAGCTTGTCAAGGGGGGCAGGGCTTTCATTGTTCTCATAGGAAGAAGATTGTCCCCTTCTGTTATCTGTCTGGTCTATGGACTGCATTTCACATTTGAGAAGAGATGGCTTACACTAGGTAAAAGGGGCGGGAGGGGAACTTTGCTTGTGAATATCTCTCAAACCATAAAGGTTTGAGAGATAAGACTTATATCGTTCTTCATTTTTTTTTAATGCCTACATAATAAAATAAAGATAAAACGAAGTATTACTATCCCTTTAAAAAGCACACATTTAAATCAATGTGAATTTGGGAACTTTTATTTGGACCCTGTGGTGGACCTGGTATGCCCTGGAATTGCACATTTTGCTTTCTGCATTAGGTCCTTTATGTAAACACATTTATCTGTCAATCTTTTCCTGATCTGGGTAATATGGGACAGGAAATATTATTACTAATAACAACAGGATATTTTAGTATTGAAAAACAAGTGTTATCTCTTGTTGTCACTAAGTATGGATTGTATTTTTTCCTTTCATACTTTGTTTGAGTGTCATATCAAGATGATCTGTTGATGCTTGGAATAAAAACATAGGAGAAGACCTATCACTGAAAGCATCAAACACAGTCCAGACAGTCATACATTCAGGTCACATTCTAGAATAACCTATTTATCCACATGAGGGTCACTTTAAGGTTAGGTGCCTATCTCAAATAGTGATCTCTGTCATTCTCTGACCTGTCAACGCACCCACATACAGTCTCATTAACCAGATAGCAAATGTCAAATTAAGTAGTAGATTGAAAGGGTTTTTTTATGCTGTTCTATTTTGATAGAAGAAAATGAGGGGCAGGTGATGGAAAGTAGGAGCATATTTACAAAGATAAAAGTGGAGCAATTCTGGGGAGAACCAACTGCACCATTTTGGCCATATAAAAAAGTATATTTGATGTTAATGGGGACTGGAAAGGCCTCCAATACATTGCTTTGCAATATACTGTAGTATAGGTTATGGATTATTATATAACTAATATGTAGATGGTGCACTGCAGGTCTCAAAAATGTGCAAACAAGAAAAATGAGAAAGGACCAGGGAGATGAGATATAATGATGCCCAGACACAAGAGCCAAGCGCCCTAGCAAAACCACATCTTTCCACCTTAGCGGTGACCAGTTCAGTGCACAGAAAGGGGAATGTACGAACTCATCAAATTAAGTCTTTATTAATAACACATTAAAATCATATAGACAGGACACTACATCTAAAGACACACGTTTAATGAGTGTGCATTTATTAAAAACACAGCGCAGCTAACCCTATCTCTTGAGCTAGTAATTAATTCATATGTTGTAGCAATTAAAGTAATCTGAGAGGTTAGAGAGTACTATAATAATGATATCGATATGCAAAAATATCAACATAAACCGAAATAACTGCAGGCTCCCTGCTAATTGACAGTTGCATGGAGCCATGCCTATAATCTAATAATTAAGTGTACACAAGGACCTAAGCGCTACTTACTTGATACTGTCCGGTACCCCATGGGTACATATGTATTTATGTATGTACACTGTGGTGCAACTGTCAATTAGCAAAGCGCCTGCAGTTATCTCAGCTTATATTAATATTTTTGCATATTGATATCGTTATTATACTACTCTTTAATCTCTCAGATTACTTTAATTGCTACAACATATGAATTAATTACTAGCTCAAGAGATAGCGGTTAGCTGCGCTGTGTTTTTAATAAAGGCACACACTCACTAAATGTGGGTCTTTAGATGTTGTGTCCTGTCTATACGATTTTTAACGTGTTATTAATAAAGATTTAATTTTATGAGTTGGTACATTCCCCTTTCTGTGCACTGAACTGGTCACTGCTAAGATGGAGAGATGTGATTTTACTATGGTGCTTGGATCTCATGGCCGGGCATCATTGTCTCTCATCTCCCTGGTTCTTTCTCATTTTTCTTGTTTGCAATACACTGGAAAGTTCTCCAGCATTCATGTTAGGGAATTTACAGACCCTCCAGTGCAGTTCATTTTCTGTGCTTAGATGTTACCATAAAAATCACAGGCCTGCATTTTGGGGTATATACCAATAAGTACAATAGATGTAGTGCTTGCCAGAGCATGCACTCTGCAATCATTAAGACTTTAATGTGCACAAGCACTGAACACCTTTGCATATGCAGGAAATGAACTAAATTAATGCTAATTTGGTTATCATACAATCAAAACTATCGAGGACTAAGGACTTTTCATAGAATTAAAGATACAGGAGAGAATGTATAATATAAATCTGGCAGCTCAGCCCATTCTCTGGGCCTCTACGTTAGCCTAAAAGTCATGTGCCTGCACTCCAGGATATGCTCACTTTAGTGCATAACAATTCTGCCACCATAATAGAAGCAGTAATTTTTTTGTTATGAAAACATATCTGGTATAAGCTTATTCCTTCTGATTAAAACAATGGTACTCCTACTGTTGGGGGTTGCTTTATTCAAAAGTTAAAACTTTACAAAACTGTTCTACATTCTGGAAACACAGATCTAGGTTCAAACTGACAAGAAATGACTCAGAGTTACTATAACATTCTATAGAGAACAGTTGGCAGTGACTCACCTCTGTAATATGCCCACTAGAAGGCAATGTTAATTTAAACAAACAACTGTTTAAAATGTAATAACTCTGGAAAGACTAATTTTCCAGCAGCGGAAAATCAGCAGGAAAATCCCTGCAACATATGTTTTTTTAAATAAAAATTTTTACTGCACATTCAAGACTTTAGCATGAGCAAGATATAAACACCCTTCCTATAACATTTTCAGAAAGGAAGAGTTATTTGCCGATTTCCCCTCCAGATTTATAATGATGATAATAAACAAGAGGAAGAAGAACGGAACACTCTGAAAGGCCCGTACATTCCCCCACTGCCCTAGTCCTGGAAAACATTCTGTGAACATAGCTTACTACATAGAGGATAGGCAGGAGCAGTTCAATACAAATTGATTCCAATGCATTGCTTTAGCTCAGAATAGTATTAATATATATCTTGTAATGATTTGAAATTAATGTGAATATTTTCCTATGACATGTTTTGTTTTCTCCAGAATTACTCTAAAATGACTACTGTCTCTGTGTTTATGGCCCAGTGTTCCTGTTTCCCAGTTTTTAGTACTGTAAAGCAGAATTCTTTGTATCACTTCAGTGGTGTCTGTGCTTAACCCTTTAAGGACCAGAAAGGGGTGCAAATCATTGCTGTGGTCCTTAAAGAGTTAATTAAACAAACTGGGTTGCCTTTTGTGCATTTTTTTTCTTCTCATTTTAGCACCTCCCTCTGTTGGCTACAACTCCCATTAACTCCACCAACCAAAAACGATTCACTACCCCCAAACTAATCTCAAAATTATTCATACTAATCTCATTTATGCTAGAGACATGAAACAATGGACAGAAGACCTCACTAGCATCCCAAGGTTAATATATTAACACTGTGACTGGGCACTCCTTTGCTAGAATCTGTATGTAGCTGTGATTTTTAAAAAATAAAAGTTACCATGTCACCTTAAGCACATGGGCGACATCACAGTGACAGCAATATGTGAATCATTATGTCCTGTGGGGGCATTTCACATGAGCAATGTATACTGTGATTGTAGCAGAAAGATTTAGCATGCTATAATAACACTGCTACAGATTTGTAATATGGATTTCAATGGAACTGCATTGAAATTACTCACCTATAACAAGTAGCTGCATTTTGTATGCCATTGTGTCACCTGCTTATAATAAGAAAATGGAATGAGGGGACTGCAGTGCACTGCTGCTCTGTAGCAATAAAAAGCAACAACATTTTTCAGTTGCTACAAAAAAAAGCTGTTGTACAAAATTGTCTGTGTGCAGAGCCGTTAATGTGTTTTCTAAACAAGGCAACAGGGAATTGTACTGTGTGTCCATTGGTTGTACTAGGAAGGCCAAAAGTTTCTGTCTAGGAACATCTGAGGAGTAAACACTGCCCTGGAAATGTTGTGATTTGTAACAATACTGCACGGTTTATTAACCACTGTTCTTAAGTACTGAACAGGTATGATCTTCAGGATATCTCTATCTGGGTGCAGTTGAACTGTTCCAATTGACTGAGCCACTAATTAACACCTCTGCTCTGGTATAATTATCCCTAAACAAAGAGAGATTATACCAGGACTCAAAAATACCACTGAATAGAATTACAAAGCGTAGAACCAAAGAGAGGAACAAAAATGGGGAAACACTTATCTGTACTATTACTAGGAGGTATATTAGTATAATTAAATGAACCAAGGTGGGACTTTCAGCACGAGACCTGAGGTAAATGTACTAAGGTATGATAAAGAGGCCATAGAGTGAAGCTGACTTCTCCAGTGTGATAAACTCTCCAATTCCTACGTTATTCTATGGAGCTAATACACTAGGATTTGTCAAACATGAGTGATATTAGTACATAGGCTCCATAGAGTAACGTAGGACTTGGAGAGGTTATGTCCTCTTGTAGAATTGATAGCTTCTTTATTCCCTCTCGATCAAATTTTTATCAATCTTTAGTACATAACCCCTAGGAGTTCTAGCTCCATCAGTCAGCACCTAGTAATGCCCTCAGGAATATACAAGTATTCCAGCATAGCTCATTTTCTGTTCTGGGAAGTTGGTTCTGTTCTCCTATTCCTTTTCTTAGAGGTATGCACTAGAGTGTATGAATGATTTCACATATACTGGTGAACACACTCCTCCTTTGTTAAGACTTTAATGTCAGCAAGTCCACAATACATTCTTACTAGCATGCACAACAAAGTAAAGTTACGTCACTTTGTGCCTTGTTAAAGGAGCAGCACACTTTTTTATGAAAACCAATGTGTTATATTGCATTTCCTGCTGAGTATAAAAAGGATGCTCCCACTGCTGCAAGTTGTTATATTCAAAAGTTAGGACTGTTCAAATTGTCAGACAGTGAGTAAAGGTAGCATTACTTTTTGAAACTTCAAACTGACAAGAAAAAGTCTGCAGCTGTTTTCACATTGTATTGAGAACAGTTTGTCAGTAACTCAATTCTCCCATAGAAAGCAAAAGAATAACTAACTGAAATCTCACCAGTAGAGGGCACTGTTAATGTAGAAAACCAACAGCTTAAATAATAACTCTCACAGGACACATTTCTCAGAACTAGTGGTAATCTTGTTTTACCTTTCAGGATAAGTCTGACAATATGTGTTTTTTCAGTGAAATAAGTTTAATGCTCCTTTAATACATAGGATTAAATAAAGTGCAGAGAAAATATTAGCCCCAAACTCCCATACACCTCCTGAATGACATTCCCCTGGTGCAAACAGCATACATAGGAGAATTGTCATGTACGTAGCTTGGTAATGTAGCATTAGGCAGATGTAGCACTAAGAAATCAGTTCCAGTGACTGTTAAAGAGATGAATCATATAAGTACATCCTCAGTAGGGATGGATGAAAATTTCCCCTCAAACCGAAATCTGCAAAAAATGGCACTTCCTGCTCGGTGAAAAATTTCCTGCGAAAATGTTGTTTTTACCGCTTTTTCACCTAGCTCATTGCATTGAATTCAATGGGTAGAAAAATTTTCTTCCACCTCACGGGAGTTTTCTACAGCGATATAAAAGGGTGTCAGGCTCTCACAGCAGCCATTCTGTGTTTGTGAGAGGAGAGAACAGTTTTTGAGCTAGAAAAGATAGGCAAATAAAGGGGAACTGAAGTGTAGTTTTAGGGAGTCATTTAGGTAGGACATTTGTTTTCTGTAGTAGGAGAGTCTGGGGACACAATGGGGAGAAGAAGGGAGGAAGGAGGTTGACCCAAAATACCCCAAATTACCCCAAAATTTGGTGTGACTGACTGGCAAGACACAGGCATCTGGAGTCCAAATCGCTGCTGATTTTACTTTTATTGTCTCTGTGCTGGGGAAGTCTAGGGAAATAAGTTGTTGATTTTGTTTTTTAATTTATATATATACTAGTTGAAGAGCCCATTATACGGGCCACAGTGCCACTGCCAACCGGTCGCTGGGCAGTCATGTGCAGGAGAGACTGCAGCACGCGCAGCAGTCTCTACTGCTCATGACTGCGTTGTTACACACGTTTTAGTGAATTATTATATGGGATATTTTTTTTTACTAACTATGATAAGATATGGTGAACAACTTAAAAAAACTAAAAATAAATAAATAAAAACAAAGAATTAAATAAATAAATATATTAGACAGCTGACTGGGAGCTCTGTGACGAAGGCAGAGGTAGAGAATAAAAACACACACAGTAGTTGAGTAATGTCTAGCAAATGCACAAGCGGGAGGGGGAAAGGTGGAGGAAGTGCAGGGGTGTGGGAGTAAAGTGCAAAAACTGATTGCAGCACTCGTTGCTGCAGCATGTGCAATAAATGATGATGATCCCTTTCCTCCCAGTGTGGATGCTGTTTGTCAGTGTCCCACCAATCAAACCAAGCCAGTCCCCCACCACCACTACCATACACATATGCCACTTTGTAGGTTGTACTTTATTTTTTTTAATCACTTGACATCATCAAGAATATGTGCCAGTGTCACTTAAGCAGGAAGTAAGTGTTGTGGGCAAAGGACAAAGGCACTCTGCATGCTAACACATTTTTCAAGATATAGGTTGCTGTAGGACTCTTTGACTTCCACTACATATTTCTTCACTATAGCCATCAGAAGAAGTAATATTGTGCTGGGAAATGTTGCACCATATTAAACATAGGAAAAAATGTGTTGGAATAGGAGAAAACATGTTAGAATAGGAGAAAAATGTGTTGAATATGTGAAAAATGTGTTAGAATATATTAGAATAGGAGAATAATGTGTTGGAATAGGCAAAAAAATTCCTGAAATAGGCGAGAAGGAGGAAAATTTTGCTTTGGAGTAAAAGAAAACTTTTGCGAAAAAAGCAAAAAATCACTAAAAGTCATGTGGGAAATGTTTCTCACTTTTCGCCCATCCCTAATCCTCAAACTTGACACCTCTGAAAACAATCTGATTTTGTGGGCAATAAGGGAAATAACATACCTCAATGACTAAGTAACTGTCCTGTCTATGAAATTCAGCTTGCCAATACTGTATCATATATCAATACTGCACCATATTTCTTCTCTTTTCTTTTAATCCCTTAATGACCAAGGACGTACATGTACATCATGGGGTGAATGTCCCTAAAGGACCCATGACGCCACTCGGGAAGCCTGAATTTGATCCTCAAGTGCCATTCTTAAGAGGGTTAAACATGATATCCAGATTGGACTATACCTTTTGGATATGGAAGAAGATCGGAGGAGTCAAGAAATAGAGAGTTTACCTTGGACCATTGGCCCATATTTATAAAAGAAAACGGGAGTTATCCTGAGGCAAACCAATTGTGTCATAGGCAACAAATAAACTCCTGTTAAATTAAATTGGGCTTTTAATCCCTTGAATGCTAGAGTGGTCTCCAGTGCACTGCAAAGCAATGCATTGGAGACATCTCTAGCATTCAAGGGGTTAAATAGCTCTGTTGAAGTGCATGGGAATTTAGGAATGTTTATTTGTCTCTATGGAACAATTGCTTTACTCCAGAATAACTCCTATTTGCTTTCATACATATGGCCCATTTGTCCATAGTTATCAAGTTAAAGAGGTGCAATTCTGAAACATAACATAGTATAACCTTTTGAGTGCTAGAGGGGTACTCAGTGCACTACAGCACAATTCTCTGGATACTGCTCTGCATACCTGGGTACTTTGATGTGTGCTCTCTCTGGAGGGGAGCCCTGTGGTGCTGCTGGGGTGAGAAAAATGGTGCGATTCGATAAAAAAGTGGAGGGGCTTAACCATGATTGGGACAAGGTTTAATGGGTGTGAAAAATTTTTTAGAAATAGGCTGGGGAAGGAAGAGAATTTGGCGAGGAGTAGGAAGAACAGAATGGGAAAGAGCAGAAGTGGGCAGAGTTTCAGTAGAAACTCCTCACATCTGGAGACTCAGCGTCTTTTCCGGAGACCTGGTAATAGAATGTTAAAACCAAAGTCTAAGGGCAAATCCAAAGTGTTTCCAGCTATGCCTCTCTGATACCCAAAAAGTTAAGGAGACTTTTATGGGCATAAATGCTATTGAGGTCTCTAACACGTAGCCAGATGAAAACTAGTAATACATTTTGACAGATAATAGAATTCGGCCCTTTGGGCATTATACACAGCTACCCAATGAAAACCAACAGCCATATGCACAAAGGAAGAGAGGAGCAATTCTGGGGCAAACCAACTGCACAGCAGAGAAGAAATAATGGTTCGTTTTTTTTTCCCCTTGAAAGCTAAAGACATTTCCAATGCATCACTTTGCAATGCATTGGGGACCACACTAGCATTCAAGGGGTAAAAGCCCTATTTAAATTAATAGACATTCTTTTGTCCCCTCAGGTGCACTTGGTATGCTCCATAATTGCACCTCTTAGCTGTGTATCTGGGTGCATTTGATGAGGGACTTCTCCTTTTTTGTAAATACTAGTTTTAAAGCGGGAGTGGGCAGTCTGTACTGCACATGGCTGCAGCGAGCGCATCCGTCTCTACTGAGCATGATGGCTTCTGACAAACATCCTTAGTGAATTATAATATAAGATTTATTGCAGTGTATGACCAGTCATCAGGACACACCAATAGGGCAGTTCTTAAGGCTATCCATAATTAAGCTCAAGTAGTTCATTCATAATGACTGAACCAATGATTACCACATATGAAAAAGCAAGGATGCTGTGAAAATGTGACCTGTTGGTGTGTCCAGACAACTAACATTGAGAATGACTGATTTATTGCACCCAAAGTGTATTAGAACTTTGGTACTATTACCCTTGATCCCTGTCTTTTCTCCCTTACCCCTTTCTCCTCTTCAATAAATCTAAACTATAGTTGCTAGACTGTTTTTTCAAACATCCATATTCTGTCTCCTCTGTGCTGACGTAACCTGAGGTCTTGCATTCTCCTCTATCTCATCTCTGTTCTTTAATACTCTATTCTCTGTGCATTTATTTCATGAAAATCCCCTACTTTTCACCTAGATGAAGCTCTGTGGTGCTTCTCACTCACTCCTTTCACTCAAAGAGACCTCTTGTACATAAAAAGCTTTCAGTTTATTGCTCAATATCGTTGTAGCTCATTACCTCTCAACATCCTCCTGACAAACAAATGTCAAAATCTGCCTAAATATTCATCTCCTTTTATGTAGTTAATCCTGTAGATGATAAATTGAGAAGCTCTGGTGGATGAACTTGTCACCTTCCTTCTGTATCTGTTTTTCCTAATAGGATGTAGGACTGCAGTTATTTTTATTGCTGTTATCTAAATTAAAGTGGACCTGTCACCCTGACATGAGTTTAGATAATTTTAAAGATGATTAAAAACTGCATACATGTTGTACAAGCCATTTATTTGCAATGTAATTAGTTTTTGAGAAATGAACCTTATTGTGTTCAAGGCACTGTACTGCATGTTAATCAGTTTCTACTTGGCCAATATTACCTCACACTGAACTATTTCAGATGTGGACCCCTTGCCCAGAGTGTCTAAAGCTACACCTCACTGAGCAGGCCCAATAAGGCCAAAACGTACATCTGGATTGGCTGCTTCTCTTGTTCAGAGAGGAATTGCCTGGCACTTTGTGGCTGGATTGTCATTTTGGCAGGATCAGTATGATGTACTTTAGGATATTTCTCTGACTAGTTCTTTGCGTATGCAAATTACCCTTGGGATTGGTCACCCTAAGGATAATAGGGGAATCCATTTTGGCAGGATTAGTATGATATGCTTTAGGATATTTCCTCTCTATGTAAGGCAATAGTGAGCTAAAAGAAGCTGCACCCTGGGTAGGACACCTTTCCTATAAAGCCTGCTCAATCCTAGGGCAGGCACGTTCCTAGTTGAGCATCTCTGACTAGTTCTTTTGCACGCACTGAGCTATGAATGAATCTAGTCCACACACTGGAGCGTTTCTATCAGCAGAGTGAGTGATATATTTGATCTCAAACAGAACTGATTAGAAAACTCTGCATATAATTAGCATAAAGTGCCACACTGTGCCACCATCACAAAAAGGTTAATTTGTTAAAATGATTTATTTAACAGAAACATTTCTAGTACAACATATATGCAGCTTTTATATATCTGTAGAACAAAATTGACTTAGGTTGACAGACAAACTTTTAAATGCTGTACATATGTTAGGCACCATATAAATAAGTTTAATTTGATATAGATAAATATGAAACATGAGTGACAGAAGCTTACTACCAAGGACCCTTTCACATGGGAGCATTAGGTCCCTCTGATAAGGTGGACATAAATACAGCAATAATGTTTCATAAATGTCATCTGTGCACAAAGATAGTCGTGTACCATATGGTGTCATTCCATTACTGACTGTTACCTCATTATCCAGAATGCTGCATTTACACTGTTGTTCATAAAAGTCATTCTGCAATTTTATTGCATTTTACATGATTATAGCCTATGGGGCCACAGACAGAACTTTCACACAAGCTACATTGGAGATTGAGATTCTTTTCACAACATTCACTGAATGGCCAATGATGCCTATATGGAATAACCATTAGCCACACCCCCAGAGACTGTATCACCAACACTAGCAGCCCTAAAAAATAAAACACACTTCTGTCAACTCAACAGTTCACATAGGTGATTATTGTCGTGTGAGCTGCAGCATGTTGCTTCTTTAATATGTTCAGTGCAGGATGCAGCAGAGAACACCTAAATGGTGGCCCATGGGGCTGCTGTGTCAATATTCCACACTGCTAAATTGTTATGGTGCTCATCTCAGTCAGTGGCAGTCCATGTGTCTTTAAGCCAATCATGTTTGGCTGATGCCCAAAGGATCCAGCCATCAATCACACCCTATGGTTCCTTCCGAGATGGTATCACTAGTGAATGCAGGGACAGGAAGGGTAAATAATTAGTCATTTGAATGTGGCACCAACACTGCTATATCCCAAATCCCCATGAGAAGGGGTCTTATTGTTTCTTTCAGCTATTTTTCTCTCTCAGACTCAGTAATCACATCAAAATTAAATAATGTATATACTAACCAGAAAATAAGAAAAATGGTAAACATATTGCAATGGAATATGAAATAACAGGTTTTTTTTATAAACTGCTGACAATTCAATATGACAATTCACACATAGCATATTTTTTGCACTGTCTCTAGTTATCGATCATGTTTTCTTAATTTCTTTCATTCCCTCTGAAATTAAATTGGGTTTTATACCTTAACCCTTTGAGTGCCAGTGGGGTATGCAACACATTGCTTTGCAATGCGTTGCGTACCCCCTGGCACTCAAAGGGTTAACCCTATCATTGCTGTACCTATGTGTGGCCTCCTTTTCATTCTGTCACCTGTCTCTCACCTCTATGGCACTCAAAGGGTAATGTTTCAATTGGACATATATTTAGGCATGCAATATTCAGTTTTTTAGGTGAGGTGATATTCATGGGACAATCATTTTGATTTCTGTAATGCATCACTGATGTAAAGGGGAGAAGTGATCACAGAGACAATGAATAATGAATCACTTATCCCTTTTGTGCCACAATTTCTTATAATATTTTTTATCTTTGGATTCTGTTTGTCTAATAATTACTGAACAATATGGCAATAAAAATTATAAACAAACTTAGTTTAACTAAAAGCATGTTCCCCTACCATTTTGCTTGCCACTTTTTATATTAGTAAATTTACTTGTATCAGTAGCCAAAAGAATGTTTTGAACACTTTTTAACAATACGTTGTCTTTAAAAAAATTTTAACTCTTAATGTTAAAAAAATATATATTGCAGACTTTATCTTGCTAATTAAAACAATGATATTCCAATTGCTGAAAAATGTTTTATTCAAAAGTTATTGCAGCTCAAACTTGCATTTTTTTGGTTCAGTACCTCCATGACCTCAAATATTACAGTGCGACTGTTGCTACAGCATTCTGTGGAGGATTATGGTCAACTGACTGTAGGTGTCCATAGACTGCTGTAGCAACAGCAGGATAAATACTGCAATATGCATTTTTCATATTAAGACTTATTATCTCTTTAAACTTTTGAGTGCTAGAGTGGTGTCCAGAGCAATATTTTGCATTGGGCACACATGTGGCGTGCAAAGGGTTAATAATATTTATATTTGTATACCACAAGATTGGAAAATTCTAATATCCTCTTCTGTTTAACCACGTGGGTGCTCCAGATGTCTCCAGTGCATTCTGCTGGACACCGAGCATTGGATCTGTTCAGTATCCCTTTGGATACCTATCACTAGATCTTTTCAGTGTCCCACCAGACACCCATCACTGGATCACTTCAGTATCCCACTGGACACCCATCACTGGATCTGTTCAGTGTTCCACCAGACACCCATCATTGGATATGTTCAGCGTTCCACCGGACACCCATCAGTGGGTCTGTTCAGCGTCTCACCAGACACCCATCACTTGATCTCTTCAGTATCCCACTAGATACCCATTGCTGGATCTGTTCATTGTCCCACTGGACACCCATCACTGGATCTATTCAGTATCCCACTGAACACCCAGTGTCCCACTGGAAACCCAGTTCTTGATGATACATAGGAATCTGACCCATAAACTTACTAATACAGCTACCCTGTCTCTTACAGCTGAGGATAACACTACAGCTATCTAACTGCATATAGCTAGCTCTAAACAGTTCTATTGCCAATCTTGCTATTCTTACCTTAGCCCAAACTAACAGACTCTGCTACTCTGCAACTTAGTGTTGTATTGGGGTCAGGGCACAGTCCAAGTACTATTTTCCAGCCATGACACAGCCAATGCTCTTTTCTGGTTTACCCTATTGTAAGGCTAAGTTATTAACCCACTGCCCTCATATTATCTACACTTAAAGTGATAGTAATGTTTCACAAAAATGCAGCTCCAATTAATCTTCATAGTATTGGGGCCATGGAGAGTGTTATTTCAGTACTGCCAGAGTTGTAGTAAGTGAAGGATAAAGTATCCCCTCCCACCCCTTTTCACTAGTGTAAGCCACTCCCCCCTTCAGATGTGGAATCTGGTCCTGCGACCAGCAAGGGTCAATCTTTTTACTGTGAGCAGAAGGAAAACCCTGCCCCCTTGACAGGTTTTTCTTTATGCTCTCTGAAGATTGTCCCTCTCTGCGAACAATCCGGACATTCTTGCTGCTCTGAGGTGAAAGGGGTGGGAGGGGGATATTTTATCATTCAGTTACTCTTGAACTACATCTCTGACAGTATTGAATTAACATTCTCCATCACCCAAAAACTATGAATATTAATTGGAACCGCTTTCATTGTGAAACATTACTATCCTTTAAAAGCCTGTGTTTGTATACATCTTTGACCAAAGCAGCGTCAGGGGTATAATGAGAAAAAGTGCCACACAGGTGCAGTGTATAATGGGTCATTGATTTCATTCTGCCATTGATTCACAAGATGTGAACTTGCTCTGCCAATTGTGCATTGTGCACAAGAGGTTGCAGGATATTGTGAGCAACACATAGATAATGCTTTGGACAGACATAAGTCTATAACTCTGTAAGACTACATCATCTGGATAACAAAACGGGCAGACTTGAAGGGCCAGTTGGTTTTTATCTGCCATTAAAATCTGTGTCGCTGTGTTTTTAATTAGGCTTATGTGCTCTGCCTGCTTGAAAACCCTCTAGCATCTTTCATATCCAAATCCTTGTACATGACATCATAACAGAATATATTGTCTCTTGAATAGTGAAATGAGCAAAATTCATAGGGGCCATTAGGATTTTCTGGCCATGGTAAAGTAAGTGAGGGTTATTATAGGTGTTATTTCTCCTTTGACCCTTTAAGAACTAAAGGGATGTACAAAGCATTTGTGAAGCAGTGCATCACACTTCACTCTGGATCTTAAATGGTTAAAAGAATGAATGGTATTTTGCCAACTCTCTGGAGAAGTGTGACACAACAGCAGAGAAAATAATAACACAAACCCAGCAAGCTATTACAATGCAGTCTTGGTTAGGCTTCTGCAGCTGTTGCCTTGTCGTGTGTTGTCTATAGCCAGCTTCCTGTTGCCATAGCTGTTATCCTGGCAGCGTCTGCCTGAGGCTTTCAAGTGTCAACACTGCAAAATTTGCTGCAATAGTCAAATGGTTGTTAATGAGGTATAGCAGCTGTATAGGGGTGAACGAATTACATGTATAAAGGAATGCCGCTGGTACAGGAAGCAGCAGCTTTTGAATTCTTTCTGCACTCCTAAAGAGTTTAAATGAAAGAAATGACAATATGTAGCAACCATTCGTACAGTGAATTTCCTGTGAGAAAAGGGTCATGGAATTAACTATTGTTCAGGACAAAGAAAGGTACAGTAGCGTTGCTATTAATAAAAGTTCTAGAAATAGTAGGAAAAATTAGGCTGAATGATTGCAGTTAAAATTCTATATAGTAGAGAACATATATGAATATTCAGATTTAATTTAGCAATCTCTTTCAATTGTGCCTCATATTTCCATGAATCATTACAATTTCAAATAAAGCATTCAACTCTTCAGATGCTAGAGACATTTCAAATGCATTCAAACACTCACACTTTCAATATATCATATCATATTTCATGTACTGTTTTCATCATGTTGGGGTAGCAGTTTACATTTAAACTCCTGTGTCTTATGCAGTACAACACAGATGTTTAACCAGAAGCCAAAGGTGCTGCCTGGGAATGAGGGGCATTATGGTACTTAGCCCTCAGGCACTCCCTAATGGTACTCATGGTGGTCTATCATACAGCTGGTTTATAAAAATAAATGGAGTCAGCATCCTAGGCCAGCATGGGCAGTGGGAGAAATTAGGGGATGGGCCTAAGAGATTCTGGAAATGAAGGAGCTTCATAAGCATCATTAACATTTTTGTCTCTGTTTTAACATCCACCCAATCCCTAGTAGGACATCGGCAGAGGGCGAATATAAAAAATGCCAGGAAGTCACAAGCAAGAGGGTAATGAGATTCGCTAACCTAGGCGGTGGCAAGAAACATCTGAGAGGTTTTGGTTATTGCCAAGTTCAGACAATGGCAATGTCTGGTCAAGTCTGGTGATGTAGATGGTTGGAGCAGACCAGCTTGTGGCTGAGAATGATGGCTTTCAATGGCAGGCACTGAGTTTGTGGTCAGGTCTGCTTAGTCATGACAAAGGAAGGAATGCATCTGGAGAAAGAGGGGATGGTACATTGGCACCAAGAGATGCTTTGATAAGGGGTAAAATTGATGATATTGTGGTATATTTGCACTTATTCCATCTCACCATATGCACTAAGATGTCTGTGCCTCATATTCAAATAAATACTGCACAAATAAACTGACATTGCCATTCTTTCTTCATGCCTTCACCACGTTTAAAAAAACAGTTCTTACATAAGACATTATTGAACTGGGAAAAGTGCATATAGATGTGCAACAAAACTGATAAAGGGATTAGAGGAACTGAGTTATAAAAAGAGACTAGCCAAACTGGGTTTGTTTAGACTAGAGAAGAGATGTCTAAGGAGTGATATGATTACCATTTGTAAATATATTCAAGATCAATACAAAGAACTATCCAATGAATTATTTACTCAAAGAGTTGAGCTAAGAATGAGAGGTCCTCCATTAAGACTAGAGGAAAGGCACTTTCGACCAAGACAAAGGCAGGGATTTTTTACAGTAAGGGAGGTAAAGCTATGGATTTTTTTGCCTCGTGATGTTTCAAAAAAATCAATGGACACCTATCTAGCACAGAACAATACTGAGAATTATGACAGATGGCTTTAATGCAGATACGCTTTGCACACTCCTGTGGCACTTGAAGAGTTATAACAAAAAAAAAATCCCCTGCCCTACTTCACAGATTATTCAAATACACACAGAACTGCCAGAGCAGCTGTTACCTGTTA
The DNA here is from genome assembly GCA_037306005.1 of Rhinophrynus dorsalis. Lineage (NCBI taxonomy): Eukaryota > Metazoa > Chordata > Amphibia > Anura > Rhinophrynidae > Rhinophrynus > Rhinophrynus dorsalis. Next base: position 428,644,215 of record CM074719.1, on the reverse strand, counting down.
CAGTTTGTCTGTCAGTTCTCTCTTTACATGGACTAGCTGATCAGCTACTTGAAGTCCACAGTGGTCTATCTGCAAATCAACTGATTCCTGTAAACAGAAGACTTGGAAGACACTCTGCCATGAGAGTTAATTTGTTTACAGGAATCAGCTGATCGGCGATTAGTTCACTGTGGACTTCAAACAGGTGCTCAACCATTACATGTAAAGACAGAATCAGCAGACAAACTGTTACAAGAACTGCTCTGGTAATACTGTGTTTATTTGAATAATCTGGGAAATAGGGCAGGGGATTGTTTTTGTAATAACCCTTTGAGTACCACACATTGCAAAGCAATGTGTTGCAGATCCTTATAGCATTCAAAGGGTTAACAGAGGGCAGGTGATATTCTTGTTGCTCAAGTCTAAATGCATCTTCATTGCTCCCCATTTGCCCTCCCAGTCTCTAACACATCACTAGCATTATGCCAATAATGTATGCTAATGATTAAATTGTCTCCCCCTCCCTTTGTATAAATAATACTTACGCATACGGAGAAGTGTGTAGTATTCTCCATGGCAACGTGATCTCCTCATCAAACAGACTTTGCCATTGCATCAACCCTTAATGCTTCTCCAATCAGGCGATGCTCTTGTGAATGTGGAAGTTTGGGAGACATTCCAGCCTTCCCCCTATACCCAGTAGCGGTGGAGCAGGGGGGCTCCATGCTGAAAATGCAGAGAGATGCTAACAAGGTCTGGCTGTAATTGGATGCTGAGTGCAGGTATGGCTCAGCAGCCACCTCCTGGGTGATGGGAATGCTGCATTAAGAGAAAATTTGTATATGTGAATGTTTGTCAGTTAGTGTGCATGCGAGTGTGTGTTGACCCCTTTAGCTATTGGAGCTGTTTACGTATCATAAATTTTACAATATCAAAACTTTCTCAGAAAAATGTAATTCAATAAAAACCTGATAATTGGTCTACAATCCTTGCTGGTCTATCTAATAACATATCATTATTAAGCACAGAGGAAATGATACATTACATTTATTTTATTAACCTTAACTCTTTGAGTGTCAGAGAGGTGTGCAACGCATTGCTTTGCAATGTGTTGCATACACCTCTGGCACTCAAAGGGTTAAGCACCATTACTTTAAACACGTCTTACACTAATGGTTCCCAACCCATGACCTCAGGGCCCACTAACAGGCCAGGATTTGATGCTTTCCTTTTGAAGATCTCATGCAAATTAATCAAACTCACTTTGTCTCTAATTAACTCACCTGTGTTCTAGCAAGGAAATCTTTAAATCCTGGCCTGATAGTGGGCCCTGAGGGCATGAGTTGGGAACCACTGCCTTACACTATGCTAATGTAGTAAACTAAAGATGCATGGACTCTTTGCTTTCCCTGGATCTCCCACATAATTTAGATTATTAAATTAAGACAGCCGGCCATTTGAACGGTGCTCAAATAGACCCCTTTTTCTCCAAACCTGGCTGATTGATGCACAGCCCCATAAAAAGTGTCCATTCTCATTTATACATATAATGCATTCCTATGTACCTTTGATAACCTTTATTTTGTTTCTCAGTGCTAAGTCTGAGATAAATGTACTTTTATTATGAATGTATAGGCTGCTTTGTATGATCATTCTACTGACATTTGCTTATGAATGCTGAGAGTGCACAATATGTGTAATAATGAAGGTACATTGACAAATAGGAGATAAGTCTTTGTGAAAAGAAACAATTAGTTGATTTTACAAGCTTGATAATCAAATGTGGCAAATTACCCACCCACAGCTGGGAAGAACATATTATCAGATCACTTACTCCTGTGATAAAGAAGAGGTTATTACAAATTTCAGCTTGCAGTACGTCTGTTTTAATGAACTAATGGGAAGGTCCACAAAGAGTTAACTTTGGAAGCACAAAAAAGAGACCATGATGAAAGTGAGGGCATGTCTCTTTTCTTTCTTTTTTTTTTCTTTCAAATAATGTATATTTGTAGCAATAATATTAACAAGGAGCTGTTTTCCTAAGACAAGTTTTGTTCATTTTACAAATACCGGTAAATAAAATCTAGTTACAAGTTGTACTAGGTATTTCTCTATAAAAGAAATTGTTTTTGAATGTGAAACTTTATGCTCATGTCATGCATGGTATGCTAATTAAGATCAAACTAATCTCTCACAGTGCCATTAGAAATGACCCCAGTATGTGGCTTAGATTCATTTATAGCACATTGTGTGGTAATATTGGCACATCACAGAAATTAGTTATCATAAAGTGCCATGCTGTGCCGTTAACAAATAGAGGTTAATATCTCCAAAACTGTTTATATAACAAACAAATGGATGGTACAACATATCGGCAGTTTTTCTCTATAAATAAAGGAATGCTAACACCTACAAATGAAAAAGGTATATATAACTTTCAAAATAAAGTATGTACAGCTAGCGTATGTACATTTTAATTATTCATATATTACATTCTTAAAATATAATCCTAAATGTGCTTATTAATGCATGTATAAACTGTCTTATTCAGAGAGTAATAATTTCATTATGTTGGTGCAATTTGTAATGATAGATAAGAGCTAAAACCAGTTAATTTTTTCTGATTAGTACCCACTCTTTTATGTATTCGTAAAGGCTGTTATCTTTGCAGAGACCACTTATAGACAATCCTGGCCAATCACCTAAAGTTTTCTGTGGTACCCGGGGAACTAGGAAAGGCTGCCTCGGTGGAGCATATGTAAAACTAGATCTTAGGCCTTAGAAAACAAATACAAAAGTTCTACAAAGGTTAAGCATTATAACCTCAGCTGATTTTTAGGTGTTAATGTTCCTTTAATTTATAAAAAATAACAAAATCTGAATTGCTGCTGAATAGAACCCCTGGGATGCTAGAGACTACATCAGTGTATTGTGCAGAAGTGTGTTGGAGATCTCTCTAACATGCAAGGGGTTAATAAACTCTTTCCTGAAAGAGACATCTAGGGTCACTGCCAGATGTCTCATTTTTTACAATACATTCATATGACCCAGTAAGAGGGGCCCAATTAAGCTCTGAATAATAGAGATAAAATCAGTCAAACACAGATATTTCCAGCATATTGTTTTCACCGATCTATGGTAGTCAATAAAATGACTGAATTCAGTTTTGGTTTTGTATTGTTGCAAAAGGATTACTATCATTAAGGCCCTATTCAGCAAACAGAGAATAGACACATGTCTTTATTTACAGCTGTCTGCATGGGAAGAATGCTGCCTATTGCCCCATTTCTGCTCTGATAATCAGCTTCACTGTGAATCAGACAAACGCTAGCTTTTGGATTCCAGGCAAAATGGCACTTTATGAAAAGATTGCTATGACAGTTGTTTAGCAATACAATTGCAGAGCAAGTACTTCCTCTGCTTGCATAGGTTCTCATGTTATTTTGACAGCTGATATTTAACTCCTAGTGTCACGGAATGAGACATAAATAATACCTCAGGAACATAAGCAATCATTAATAGAAAGAGTATAGAGTATGTCAGTATTGTTGTTCTAAGGGGCATGTATCAGTGTTCATCTTATCAGAGGTGCTAAAATTATCTTTATTTATGCTTTCTTCTTCGTAACATAGTAACATAGTAACATAGTTGATGAGGCTGAAAAAAGACATGTGTCCATCAAGTCCAGCCTGTCATTGGGATCATGTTGTGTTTTTTTTTTTTTTTCAATACTGCTCCCCAGCCGCCCGGCACCGCAACATGGTGAAGACAGGTCTGTGCCTTCTTCAGCACAGACCTGTAGCTGCTGAGCTCCTTCATCAGGTCTTTAATAATACAGACGCTGGAGATGACATCATCTCCTAGCACTCTGCATTACTGAAGCCTGATGGGGGGCAATGTGAGGGCAATATGGTATATGGAGATGGTGGGGGAAATGTGGAGATGATGGGGTAATATGGAGCTGATGGGGGGCAATGTGAGGGCAATATGGCATATAGAGATGATGGGGGGCAATGTGGAGATTAGGAGCATTATGAAGGTGTCCAGTGGAGATGGCCAATGGGGGGGGCATGGGCGTCCGGAGGGGGGGCAAGGGGGGCACTTGCCCCCCCCTACAATTACCCCCCTCCATATAAATAAAGGGGCTAGATGGGCTGGCCTGGCGGTCATATTATGGCTTTGCCCCCCCCTGGAAAAATGTCTACGGACACCACTGGGGGGGGGGGTGCTTCAGATTTCTGTGCCTACAGGCTCCTGAGATGTAAATCCGGCCCTGCAGCTCTGTACGTATTTCTTTACATAGCTTAGTGTCATCAGCAAAGACTGAGATTCTATTTTCAATTCCCACTTCTAGATCATTCTTTTCATTTGTATCATCTTAAAATGTGTACGTTTATCCTTTTGGATGCTAGAGAGGTCTCCAACACTTTGCTTCAAATCGCTTTGGAGTCTTCTCTGGCAATTATTAGTTTTACTGTTTGTTCCTATGGCAGCAGACATAGTAAAAAAAGCTTTGGGCTGCAGTATCTAGAAAACTGTTCCCCCAACACCACGGCTGACACAGGACTGGAAAGCAACCCACACGAATATGAATATCTCCTCCACAAACCTGGCAGCTTGCTCGCAAAGCCTCCATAGACCCACTGTGTTGGGCTTTGCAGTCCAGTCTTTTCTCCTGGAACCACAGAGGGAGGCTCAGTGGTCTCTTTTCAGTCCCCCATTCTTTTCCCTCCATTTGTCCATTGAGGCTTTGAATACAATCCTTTATTAATTTTTTTTCTTCTAGTGTATTCTGCAATATTTTAGAATGTGACAGATTTAAAACAGTAGTCTAAAGGTTATCAGTGTGTTAATGTCTCTGTACTACCCCTTTCCCTGACATCAGCCCCTTTTTGAAGAAAAAGTACAAACACTGTAAATTGCCTAATGGAACTCTCACTGTCTCTCTGTAGCCTGAGCTGTAACTAAACAATGTTAGTGCTCTGGACATGGTCAAGTATCTAATATTGAGGGAAATATCTTTCTTTCTGTGTGACTGTAGGGTAGTGTTGTCACGGCAACCAGGCTCACTAGTCAATCACCCTAGTCAGTTTCTTCAATTCAGAAGGTGCTGATTTCAGGGATAGGGGTGGGAAGAAGGAAATTAAAATTTTAATCTATTAATCTATTCAGTTTTAATCAGTGTGTATGATGTCTAAAAGTGATACCTTTATTGGCTAATTGAATATCATTAGAATTCAAAATGTCTAGACCACTTAGGTTACTTTTTCAGACATACCTGATGAAGTGAAAGCTTTCATACTAAAGCTATCCAGTTAGTCAATAAAGTACCCGTTTTATTCTACCAATCTCATACTTTATTCACAGCTAAAACTGTACCTATACGATATCAATCACGCTCTGAAATATTGGAAAATAAATAAAAAATTTTTTAAAGCATTTATATCACCTTGAACAACAATATGGCTTGTTAGTCAGTCCCTTGTATCTCTTGAAGGTAAGATCATTAAACCCATAAAAGTTGTAAATAAACTCATAATTAACAATTACTTAGTAGGGTTATAATGTTAATATAAAAGTCCAATATGAAGTAAACATATTCAAGATAAGCATTTGTTCTGTTCATGGATGGGACACAATGTCGCCGATGAGGTGTTGGATCAGCGATCCCTGTATGATTATGTAAATATTGGAGGAGTGTGATCATACCTGGGATCTCTCCGGATTTGCCTTGGAGACTCCGATTTTGACAGGCCTTTACCGGGTCTCTGGGGCAGAGGCAGATTCTTCCGGATGTGGGGAGTTTCTGTTGAAACTCTGCCACATCTGCTGTTTTTCCCATTGTTCCTCCTTCTCCAGCCTTCTGTGTGTCACCTTTAAGCCCTGCCCCCCCAACTCGCATCAAGCCCCGCCCCTTTTTGATGCAATTCACGTCATTGTCACCCCCTGCTGAACCAGAGGACTCCCCTCCGGACAGACCTCAATTGGAAATTCTCAGGTATAAGTATGATGGTTATAGGAAATCAGATACAGCACACCTAAGGTTTGCATAAGCGATCTCACTGAAGTTATTAACATCAGAGATTACTTATAAATATCTTTGTAATTACATATGGCTGTAACAAACAGCAATGAGATAAAACCTAGTGATTACATGTATCATATGGATGTTCTATTGGTTATTTGTATATTGTATACAATAAGTATCAAATCTACTGTTATTGTCTTAATGTTTTTATTTATATTAATGTGAGTGAGAATATTGTCATTATATTCCTATAAAACATTATAATGTTTCATTATCAGTGGTTGTGAATTTGTGATTGAGTTGACTCAGGGAGGAGTGGAATTCAGGCTTGTGAATGTCATTTTAACCCACTGGGATAGGTTTACTAATGTATGGAGTTTATTTATTTTTTGATCCTACAAGATATTGTTGTCGGTCTTTTCCACTTCCCTTTAAGAGCTAACTCATACACCGTATCACACTATTGATGTTTGAATGAGTGACAGCTGGAATGGGATGATCAGATTGGTTGTGGTAAATTTTAAATAACTGGAGGTTGAGACGAAGTATGTACACACTAAACGCGTTGATCAGAGTCTAGTGAAGGATCTACTTTAGGGGTGCCCACTAACTTTCCTCTATGTCTGCTGTCAAAGAAAGGTACAACTTGATTGTTTATATTTTGTTTATATTTTGGAGAAATAAAGATTGATGTTTTTAATAATACACCGATATGTCATCAATGTGAATACGTGGTTCATCTCAATATTTCTTTGCCCTATGAATTTTGCCCTTGTACCTGTCTTTAATCAGTAGTGGATATCATGTCAATGGAGGTGGAAGTGACAATTGCTGAACATTTTTTCATACTCAGGTAGGGTGATGCACAAACACCTAGTCCTTAGAGTAGAGTTGTCACTTTATACTTAACAGGTAACTTTAGAAGAACTTTCAGTATCACCATATTTATGTTAATTAGTTTATAAGATATACAGCTTTAATTATATGTCAGCTTATGCACATTAGACAGTACTGTCAAGTATGCCTGTATGATACTAACATTGTATACTTCTCCCCATCCCAAATGCTACTTCCTACCAGTACATACTATCTCGTTTGCATAAACTAACAAATAAATAAATGAAAATATCACAAACTATTTTAAATAAAAAAGTGCTTTTAAAATATTTTTATTACAAAACTACATTTTAAGGGCAAGAGAGGAGCACAAAGCTCTGTAAAGTGTTGGAGAGACCTCTAGCACCATCTCATTATGTATTTATATTTCTCCCTATGCTATTGAAGTTGGTTTGCTCCAAAATTACTCCACTTTTCCTTTGTGATAAAAGCACTTTTTTCTAGTGGGACTTTCTGTTTGCAATATGACAAGGTTGTCCACGTTATACTATTGTACACAGGTTAAATATGCATGTGTAGAACTCCTTTGACTTGGACTACAATAAATCCCCTATAAATACAAGCTCCCCCCCTAAAAACAGAAAAAAAAACATTGTCATCTGTTCTACAGCCCTTAAGGAACAGTTTAGTTTGACTTATGTAAAATATACATACATATATATATATATATATATATATATATATATATATATATATATAAAATACTTTTTTTTATTTTTTTTTTAATGTAACTGTCACTTAATGATTTTTTGGAAAATGATATAGGAGTACTAATAAACAATATACTTCAAAACAGTGTTCAGTGTCCTCATCTGCTGCAAGAGCCAATATGATACTATAGAAAAGGGTATAGATGCAGTAGACTGAAATAGAATTCTCCCTCTTTATAAACCTTTGGTAAGGCCTCATCTAGTATAAGTAGTGCCGTTTTGGGCGTCATTTCTTAAAAAAAACTGGAAAAAGTACTGATAATAGAAGATTTTAGTTATAAAGAGAGATTAGCCATACTGGATGTTTATATTAGAGAAGAGGCATTTGGGGGAGGTGGTATGAGTACTTTTTCCTAAATATATTCAAAGCCAATACAATTCTCTTGGGAACAGTTTTCTAATTGAGCTTTTGACAAAAACCAAGGAAGGAATTCTTTTACAGTAAGGGCAGTACAGTTGTAGCATTATTTGACTCATGAGACTGTGTTCACAGATACTGTACATCAGGGCTCAAAATTTCTACTCGCCACTAGCCAATGGCGAGTGAAAATTTAGCCCTAGCGAGTAGAAATTCAGCCCTGGTGGGTATGTTATGTCTTGCAGTGGTGAGTAACATTTCAGGTCTGGCTAGTAGCAAAGGACTTCAAATTTTAAGCCCTGCTGTACATGCTTTCAAAAGCATATTTTTCCCTTCCTCGGGATCTAGAATAGTGATGTCTTTTTTGGCCTAATCACAATTTTTACTGTGTTACTATTTTGAAAAAGTTTCCAAATAAAACAATAGTTTGAGATTTTTAGCTTTATGTATTTGTCAGTTAATGCAAATCTGGCAGGCACTGGCAGGCTCTGCCACATTGTGCAATAACCCAGCTGCCTCTACTTGGTGACATGTACTAACACATTTGCATGCATTTATGAATAAATGATTCTTAATATTTTTAACTATTGTTTGAAATCAGAAAAAGGCTGACATACAAATATGTGATTTCAAAAGCTGCAAACCAAGTGCAGCATAGGGGAGAAAAAAATTCCCAAATATATTCACTAAAGTTCAAATAGGGATCATAATGTAGATGTTCTGTCGGAGCAGTGTCGGAGGCACATCAACAGTATGCACTAAAGTGTCTTCAACATCACATTCCCAGCAGCAATCTGCCCACATCAACATCCATCCTAAATGCCTTCAGCAAGTTTGTGAATTTTCACTCATCACATCGGCAATGGACTATTTCCATATGGAAATGCAGCATAATGACTCATTTCCAAATGGAAATGCAGTATAATGATTCATTTCCAAATGGAAATGCAGTATAATGAGACATTGTTGAATACAAGGGGGTGTATGTATATGTTAATGTTGTACTTCACCACATACACTAAACTCCAATAGAATGCTTTCAGCATCATAAACCGCATCACTCCCTTAACCCTTTGAGTACCATAAGGATGTGCATTGAGCATCCCTTTGGCACTCAAATGGTTACAAAAAGTGCAACAAGCAGTACATAATCATCCCCTCAGTTCTGTGTCATATTTTATACATGCACTCCCAAGGGAAAAAGGCTGGGGGCCAGGCAGTGTCCATGGGGATTTGTGGCTACCAGCTGCCCTCCAGCCTTGTCCCCTTGCCAACTAGTAGGCACAGAACCCCATGTACACTGCCTGGCCCCCAGACTTGTTCTCTTGCCTGCTCGTAGCCACAGATCCCCATGCACACCATCTGACCCTCCAGCCTTTTTCCTTTCCCCATGGACACTGACCGGGCAAGGGAACAAAGCTGGGAGGGGTGTCACATTCTGCACCACAATATAGAAATCCAACATGCTGCCCCCCAGTAAAATCCAACATAGATGATCAATGAGGCGGACAGTAAATCTATCATTGCCTTCCAATAGGCAAACTGTCATTCTATGAACAGGGCCGGACTTACATCTCAGGCGCCCCTAGGCACAACAACCTCTGGCGCCCCTAGCCCCGCCTTTGCCCCACCCCTAATCACGCCTCTCACTTAGCCACATACCCCCATTAACCACACCCATTTTTAGATTTGTTTTATTCTTCGCAGTACTGTGCCAATTTTCCCAGAATTAGAGGGAAAAATTATATATAGTGAGGCGCAGGCCCGGTGGGGGTTTATATACACAGAAAGCATAAATCACCTTTATTATATATGTATTCTGGCCTTTATTTCCAAGTGTTTAAGACCCAAGTAATCGTACCAAAGATCAACTCAATACTGATACATCAAGCAGTGAGTTCTATATTTGTTAACACTTATTACTAGTGCTGTGCATATATCAGTTATTCTCAGAGAATCTCTTTAGAGAAAAGCACTGTATTTAATGTGTAGTCTTCCTTCTGCATTCTTGGTCTGCAAAAGCATTAATGAGATCCTCACAATCCATCTCATTGAAGAGTTCTCCTTCAATTGTTAGAAGGGAAAGTGCGTTTAAGCGCTCTTGAGCCATAGTGGGTCTCAAGTAGTTTTTTTACCCTCCTCAGAGTTGAAAATGACCTCTCCAGAACAATTTGTAGCTGGACTTGAGAGGAACATTCTAAAAACCATGTAAACATTAACATAAATATCCTGCAGGTCTTTCTCACATAGTAGCTTGCATAGTTGTACCAGACAGAGTGGAATGGTTGTGTTCTCCACCAACGCCTTTAGTTGCTCGTGAAGATGGATACATTCAACGGTAAAACAATCCTCCAAGTAATCCTTAAACTGTATCAGCAAGATGGCAGCACATGATGTGATTTCCGGTATGCTCAATAAATGTAAGTTTTCTAAAAAGATGAAGCGCTCATAAAGTGTGTCATAAGCCACACTTTGCCTGGCCAATCCTTCATGTAGTCTATCCAGTACTACATAAAATTAATTTATGTGATAGTGATTTCGTCCTGTTTGATGGACGTGAAAGTCCTTATTCACAACATATTTTGTGTTGGGTTTTCTCTTTCTGATATGGTCAAACTCATAGTCATCAAGTCTTTAAGAGATTTGTACGCTTCAATTACTGTTTCCACATCAGTTTCCACATGTTGTAGCTTCATGCTTACAGCTTGTAAAATCTGAAATATGGTTCCCCACATGCTTCTCATTAATGCAGTTTCCAGGCGGTTAATCAAGTCAAAAATATTTTTGGCTGCATTTCGTGTAATTTCTTTCTCCTCTTTGTCATCAATTATTTGTTTAAGTGCTTTTAATATGTCACTCCAGCTTTCTCATAGAGCTTGACATGAATCGTGTCTTGCAGACCAACGTGTCTGTGACAAATTTTTTACAACACGTGCACCAGGTTCCATACAAGATAATAATACTTCCCACCGAGAAGTAGATCCTGTAAAAAAAGTTATACAGCAACTGCAATGTATCATAAAAGGATGAAGATTCTTTGCAGCACAATATCCCACAAGATTTAGTGTGTGAGCAGCACATGGGACATATTGAGCCAAAGGATTCAATTGCTTTATTCTGGCTTGAACTCCTGTGTATGGCCCAGACATATTGGCAGAATTGTCATAAGATTGTCCACGGCAGTCTTTAATGTCAAGTTCATACTTTTCTAAAGTGCTCAATACAGTGTCTGTAATGTTTTTTGAGTTATGTGCTGCATTGGATATAAAACTCAAAAATCGCTCAACCACTAACCTATCATCTTTAACATATCTTATGATGAACATTAACTGGTCATCATGTGAAAGATCTGGTGAAGAATCAATGCTTAAGCCAAAATATTTAGCTTTTTTAACTTCAGCCATAATTTTGTTTATTAATTGTTCACTTATTAGTTTTATGAATTCCTCACAGACTATTTTGGAGAGATAGGAGGTATATCCACTTCCTGCTTTCCCATATGACTTTATGTGATCTGCAAGAAATGGATCAAACACTGCAATAACCTCCAGTAAGCCAAGATAATTGCCATTTTTTAAACTTCCAAATTTCTCATCATCTCCCATGAATGGCAATCCATGAACTGCGAGATACTTCACTGCTACACAAGCTCTTCTTAAAATGTTTCACCAGTAATGTTTGTCTTCTTCAAGCTGTGGTACCAGACGACTGTCAACTCGCCCCTTGGCAGTTCCTCTCAATTTCTGTACCACAAGACAAGACCGGTGATAATGAGAACGTTCATGCTGTTCAACACGCACACCACCATTTTTCCAGTCTTTGAATCCAGTAGAAAGAGAATTCGATTTCTCACCAAAAACCAAACAAGGCACACAATATACACTGCCTTTACTCTCTGAACAGGCTAACCATTCTCTTGCTGTTGTTTCACCATTTTTAAGCTTTCTTTTAAAACGTTCCTGTCACGGTATTTGAAGACTCTCAGACGTAAGGTTTGGTAAAAACGTAACTTTATTGAAAAGTTAAGGCAGTCCCTGTAGGGTATCATACATATATAACAATAGAACAATAAATGACAGAATATAGGTTCTACAGGTCTTGCCTATAATACCGGGCAAGGCAACCGAGTGACATTTGTAAATGGTGATAGGCTCTACCGGCCTTGCCTATACCGGGTAAGGCAACCGTGAGATGACATGTACCGGTTCTACCTGCCTTACCAATACCGGGCAAGGCAGCCCAAGGAGTACAAATTAGAGGCTCTACCGGCCCTGCCAATACCGGGTAAGGCAACCTAGGGTGGCAGCAAGAATAGGTTCTACCGGCCTTACCAATACCGGGCAGGGCAGCCTGAGGAAACGCAGTTAACGGCTCTACCAGCCCTGCCTAAACCGGGTAAGGCAACCTGAAGGATGGTAACGTATTTAGGTTCTGCCGGCCTTACCAATACCGGGCAGGGCAGCCCAAGAGAGGAGACCTTGCTGTCAGGTGATAATGACAGTAGTGTGGAACGGTACAAGGATCTCCCTCAGCAGAAGTCTTTTAGCCTGAGAATACCAGACAACTGTGTAAGGAGTTGGACAGCAACCTGTCCTCAGGATCTGAGTAATCAAGGAGCAAACCAGCGTCCGCACGCTGGGACCAACAGTAACAACGCCACCAGGTGAAATGGAGCAACCAGCGTCCGCACGCTGGGACCAACAGAGTGAGAGCAACCAGATCAATGGAGTGTTCCAGCGTCCTCATGCTGGAACCAAAAGTGTGAGCGCAACCAGATTAATGGAGTAAACCAGCGTCCACACGCTGGAACCAACAGGGAGGATCGCCGGAGCGAAAGAGAACAATGTCGCCACAGCGACAGCAGGGAAAGTCAGATGCCTGAATCCAGGAGGGTACACCGGAGTGAGCACCGCCGTCCTGACAGATGACTCGAACCGGCTGGAGGCTAGCAGACAGGCACCACTGACAGTCAGGAACGATAATCTGGAACACAGGAACACAGGAGCACCGGAACAACGGAGTACTGGAACACAGGAACACCGGAACGACGGGGTATTGGAACACACGTAACTCAGGCCCAACAGTCTGACAAGGCAGATCAGGTAAAGTGATGTCAGAAACACCACGAAAGGGCAATCTGGGAGTGCCCAACCTGGGTTTAAATAGGCTGTGAGAAATGAGACAGCCAATGAGGAACTACAGCAAGTGACAGAGTCTAGCACGAATCACGGGCACCGTGATAGTTCCTCAGAACAGTATCTGATAACGCCATTATCAGCATATACTCGTTTTGAGTTACTCAAGTCTATGTTTTTGGTTTTCTGTACACCATTCATTGCTATGTAGTCTCGAGTGGATTCATTTATAATCCATGTAGCTGGATTATTATAATTTTGGAGTGTAATATCACCCACATCCTCAGCTATCACTTCACTGCTGCATTCCTCTGTAGTAGGCACTGACACAGATGGACCAGGAAGGCCATGCTTATGCATTTCAGTATCTTCATCAGTACAGATTGCCTCTTGCTCTGCATTCTCGGTTTCTTCTTGGGCTCACTCATCGCTTCAGCATGAATCCCTTAACCTGTAATATACACAAACATACAATCTTAACCCCTTAAGGACTGGCCACGCACGCATGGTGTGGTCACTTAAGGACCAGGGAACTTTTTTTTTTTTTTTTTCAGAATACGGTTCCAGACTCCCCAAACGGGTTGCAGCCGCGCAGGGAGCCCGGAATTCCATAACGGTCCAGGACCATCATGGGTCCTTAAGGGTATAACAACCATTGACGATCCAGGACCATCATGGGTCCTTAAAGGTATAACAACCCATGACTGTCCAGGACAGTCATGGGTCCTTAAGGGGTTAAGTAAACTGGCCAAAAAAGTATTTAAAATACACCAGAGTTTCTCAGGCCTTGCTCAGGACCCACTAACAGGTCATGTCTTTCAGATTTCTGCTATGGGGAGTAAGGGAGATCTTGCCATTTAGGGTTTAACAGTGGTAGAGGGTGTCTAATGGCATGTAATCTATCGATCATATGATGTAATACATGCCCTGGAATGTAGCTGCTGCCATTGAAGGATAATGCCATTAGAGCTGCACTGGCAGATTCATACATTCACATCATTGACTCTATGGCATTACAAAGCTTTTTTAGCATCCAATACAGTAACAATTTGAACTTGTCAGCAGATGCAACAAATAAACACAAAAGCCAAGTCATGAACAAAGCGCACCACTTCTGTATCAAAGCCTGTCTATTTCTATTGGAATAGTATTGCAATTGCACATAACTGTATAGTTTACATATCGTCGCATTGTAAGTTTAATACTGAGAAACTAAATTAACCCCTTAGTGACTACTAACGAGGGCTCATTTGGTTCTTTTTTTAATAGGGTCTGGATAAAAGGTATGAACAGTCATTCATACCTCCTAAATGTCCCGTTTTATGGGGGATTCTGTCAATCTGAGGCTGCAAATCCCTATGTCCCTCTTTCCCACAGCCACACCCACACTCCTATCCACTGTTTCCTGGCACTAATTGTCACCTATAACCTGAAGCTTTAACCGCTGCCTCATGTCCCCTTTCCAAAACTTACATACTTACCCTAAGCAGTTTAAAACAAAAAATAACATTGTTTTAAAGTGATAGTAAACCTTTTTTACTGAACACATTCCATTTACACATTATGCCACAGAGACTGAGCTCCCTGAATATTGTTTTCAGGCAGCTTTCTATCCGGAAGGTGCATTCTTCACCATATAACTCACCATATGCACTATAAACGGAGATTCTCTGTTGACCTTAATTCCTTGGACTCTAGACACATCTTTAACTGTACCAACACATTAAGTATTTTAAGCTCATTATAAGATTTTCAAATCAACCATTCCAACCAAGAAAAGGAGAAACCTGAATAAAATGAATATCTTGCTGCATTACTTGCATTTAATATTAAAGGGATAATAATGTTTCAAAATAAAAGCAGCTCCAATTAATCTTCATAGTAGTTGGGCCATGGAGAGTGTTATTTCAATACTGTCAGAGTTGTAGTTCAAGAGTAATTGAATGATAAAAGGGGCGGGAGGGGGATACTTTACCTAGTGTAGGCCACCACTTCTCAGGTGTGGAATCTGGTCTATAGACCAGACAGATCACAGCAAGAGACAATTTTCTTACAGTGAGAACAATGAAAACCCTGCCCCCCTTGACAGGTTTTTCCCTTATTCTAATGGATGATTGTCCCCCTCTGCAAGCTATCTTGACACCTCTTTTCTGTTCTGAGGTGAGCAGTGTTACATCAGTAAATGGGGCAGGGGTGGATACTTTATCATTCAATTACTCTTGATCTACAACTCTGACAGCATTGAAACAAAACTCTCCATGGTGCAAATACTATGAAGATTAATTGGAGCTGCTTTTATTTTGAAACATTACTATCCCTTTAAATCATTGTATTTTTCTGCGTGGATTACAGTATCTAAACAATAGAATTCTGCAGTGGAATTTTCACTTTGAAAAAACAAACAAACCTTTAGGTGGGATTTCCTTAACCTGCAGTGGTGTGCAAATAGGATTCTGATTTTTTATGCTCAAATGTTAATTTAAAATTTTAACATACATAAATCAAAATCATATTTCCACTGCATCTGCAGGTTTAGAAAATCTCACCAAAAGGATTTTTTTTTGCAGATAAATAGGATTTGTCCATTATGTTCACTGCAGGTGACTGACGGATGAGATGGTAAACACAAAATACACATACCTGGGAGCTTCCAATTAAGGTCTACCCGGAGGGGAGTCCTCTGGTGCAGCAGGGGGTGCCAATAATGACACAAATCGTGTCAAAAAGGGGTGGGGCTTGATTCGAGTTGCTTAAAGAGCTTAAAGGTGTCACACAGAAGGCTGGGGAAGGAGGAACACTGGGAGAAACAGTAGATATTGGCAGAATTTCAATAGAAACTCCCCACATCCAGAGGAATCAGCCTCTGCCCCTGAGACCCGGTAAAGCTCTGTCAAAACCGGAGTCTCCGGGACAAATTCGGAGAGTTCCCAAGTATGACAATACATTGCAATACAAGTGACTGTACAGACGAGTCGACACATACGCCAAATTAAACTGCAGGGCAGCCAATTACAGACAGGGCAAATAAACCATAACCTCATTATACTATAAGTGATTGAACAGAGCACAGGGCACGTATACCACATTACATTACAGTGTGATTGTACAGATGGAACATATGGCAATAATGCCATATTACAGTGCATTTTGATTGTACAGACACACATCATACACTACAGGAAGATTGTATAGTGGTTAGTGGACACATACACCACATGACAATACAGGTGATTGTATAGAGGGATTAAATATGAATGGTATCATCATCATTATGATCCATAAGGATGATACCATTCATATTTAATTCCTCTATACAATCACCTGTATTGTCATGTGGTGTATGTGTCCATTAACCACTATACAATCTTCCTGCAGTGTATGGTGCGTGTCTGTACAATGAAAAATGCACTGTAATGTAGCATTACGGCTTATGTTCACTCTAACTGTGTACCATCACGCCCAATCGCCCATGATCATCAGATTCAGTTTTGCATTTACATAACTCATGCGTAGGCAAATACCACAGTGAAAAGGAATGCTTTGAGATTTGCTATGGTGACCAAACTGAAGCTAAACAATCAATAGGGTCAGCCCCTTTGACAGACATCAATTACACTCTTTAATTCCACAAAATGTAATAAAAAAATCCTGTAACCATTACTATGCCATTAAAGCTATTTAACCCATTGATTGCTAGGAGGGCAAACCACATTTCCCTCTGGTACTCAAAGAGTTAAATAAAATACTGCAGCTCAAATTATAGGTTATTTTGAAATCTCTATCAAAATCACCCTAGTTCTTTCTTTTAAACAAAACGGCAATTTCATTTAGGTGGATCCTTGAGCCTTTATTGGCCATAGCCTGCTTGAACTATTTGCACAAATGATAGATAAAAAGGGATAAATCATAAACTTTAACCCACTGAAAGAATAATAAGGATTACAAGATTAAGTTCACAAACAGCAGACTTGAAATTACATAATTAAATCTGCTTACTAAGCATATGGAACACAAAAGAAGAAACATGGATTTAAACTACATGCATTGAATACAAGTTAGTGCAGGAGAAATTAAACAAATAATAAATATAGTTGTGGTGGGCAACACACATACCGGCCTGATGATGCTGCACTGCAGGCTGTTGGGAAGGCTACTGCGTGCCGCTCCTCCTGCCACCCATCCTGTAACACCTGCCCTGCTGTCTATATTGTACCCGCCTCTGAGGCAGCCGGTTTGCTCGCTCATTCATTCACTCACTTCTTCGCCGACAGACACCAAATATAGGGTGCAGGCCGCTTCCTGTGGCTTTTATGTACTTCAGCGTAGTTTGTGTGGCGCCCACTATGTGACGTCCGCGTGTCGGCAGTGCTGCGTCAGCAGCGTTGTGATGTCACAGGAGGTCCTGAGATGGTAACCAATCAGAACAGAGATGAGTCACACAGGTGCAGACGCAGCAGTGGGTCACATGAATGAGGTGGCCCCGGCGGCACAGGCACAGCAGCAGGTAATAGACAGTCACAGGCTACTACTTGATAACAAGCGCCCTCGAGTTGAAGGCATAGGCACACACCATAATAAGTGGCACAGCAGTCAGCATTATATGCACCCGGAATTGTGGGCATGACAATGGCATTGCCAGGCACTTCTGAAAATCGGGCACCCTAGGCAAGTGCGTTTGCCTATTGGCAAATCCATGCCTGTCTCTGAATGACCTGCTTGAGAAGGAGGATCCTCAAGACCCACTCGCATCACCAGGGGCAGCATGTCAGATTTCTATATTATGGAGCAGAAGTTTGGATTTCTATATTGTGGGGCAGCATGGGGAACATCACCATTGTGTGTTAGCCCCACATATCCTGCTACTCCCCCCGGCCTTGTTACCTCACCCAGGCAGTGCTTATAGGAATGTGTGGCTACCAGTAGGCAAGGGAACAAAGCTGGGGGTCAGACAGTTTACATACTGTTCTATGGCTACCAGTGGGCAAGGGAACCAGGCTGGAGGGCAGCACAAATCCCCATGGACACTGCCTGACCACAACCCTGTTCCCTTGCGAGCGGAGGAGATGATTATGTACTGCTTATACTTTTTAAACTTTTGAGTGTCACAGGGGTGCTCAATGAACAGTCCTATGGTACTCAAAGGGTTAGGGAGTGATGCTGTGCTTGGTGCTGAAAGGTTCCTCTTCACTACCCCTAATGACCAAGTGAGGCAGCAGAGAGAATGCTCTCAGACTTCAGGATTGTCGTACTGCTGGTGATGTGCAAAGAAGGGCATCCCTTCCAAATCAACAGCAGTTCAACAACCCTGTATGCTACCGAGACCTTTTACACCCCTCCCCTTAGTGCATATGGTGATATGTGTCTATATCAAATTGTGCTTTTGTACACATCGACAAAATCGAATCCCCACAGTATTGACCATTAGTGCATCTTCCCCACTATAAAATAATGCAAGGGACATCTCTCTAGGATTCAAGGGGTTAACCCCATTGAGTGTCAGAGGGGTACACAACGCATTGCTTTGCAATGTGTTCCATACCCTTCTGGCACTCAATGGGTTAAATATTCATACCTGGGGAAATTTCATTTTGTCTCCTATGGTCCAGTTGGTTTGCTCTAGAACTGCACCTTAAGTCCATTGCTTTTTGGAACTGAATTTGGATGTACCCAAGTTTTTTCCTTCTTCTTAAGGGCTGTCCAAATTCAGTTCTCAGGGGCCACCAACAGACCAGGATGTAAGGATTTCTCTGATTAAGTGCAGGTGAGTCATTCACAATAAATGAAGCACTGATTAACTCACCTATACTTAATCAGGGAAATCCTTACATCCTGGCCTGTTGGTGGCCCTTGAGGACTGAACTTGGATAGTGTTGTTCTTCTTAATGTATGTGACATTTGCATGGCTACTTCAGTGCTCCACCAACCGAAATTTAACATGGTTTTCAATGTATTTTTTCTGGTATCCATAGCGTTTTTGTTTTTCTTCATAATACCCAGTTCCACCTTTCTTTGGGGTACTTTTAACCCTTGAATGCTAGCAGTAACCAACATGTTGGTTCAACATATTGCTTTTGTTTGTGAGTAATAATATGGCAGATGTATAAACGTAAAAATAATGACATTCTGGGACAAACCAATTACTCTATGTCTGTGGTATAGTTGGATTGCTCCAGAATTACTCCACTTTCACTTTTATACATATGGTCCAATGAATATAAAATATCACTTGGCAAAATGTAATGAATGGCATGACTGGCTGTTTTTTCAACCCTTGTCAACCCATAGCTTCTGAACCACTAACACTCATTTTTAAAGGAAAGTTGTACTACCCTTCTGGAGTGCAAGTATATCTCAACGATCATAACAAAAAATGCTTTGAGGTACAAAGCCATAAATACAAGCAGTAGGGACTAGGGAATCAAGCACAGAAATACAAAGTGAAAAGAAATGGGAAGGGGGGACATGCAAATAAAAATGCTGATTTTCAAGTTGTGCTCACATTGGTGTTTTCAATAAAGCTGCCAAATATTGTTGAAAACACTAAACTTACCTGTGCTGTCCTATGTTTCCTGCAATCCCTCCAATGTGGCAAGGCAATGATTTGGAGACTGTCATAGCAATCAAGGGATTAAAAGACCCATTAAATCTATGTGAGATTTACTGAATTTGTATTTCCTTCAGGATCTTCTTGGTAGCACACCAAGACAGAGGACCCTCCCTCCCTCCGTAGGATAATTGAAAAACTGTAAAAGGACCTCTCTTCACCACCATCTCCTGTGTTTTTTTTTTTACCTATCCTCACTCGGTATAGATTCCCCCATTTGTTTCTCTTTCTTCGTTATTTTTATCAGGACCTAGCTGGGTGCTTCTGCTGGCTTCAGATAGTTTTGGAAAGGTTGAGGTATTTTACTCTTTTCCTTTGACCATTCCAACTCTTGCTCCTTGGCGGGGAATTTCTTGGGACCCCTCAGGGTGTCTTGTCTTCTGCTAGTTCATCAGCAGTAGCTGTCTGCTTCTGGCTGGGCTGGGTAAGCTTGCTGGGGTAAGCAAGAATTATATAGTGGAAAGCACTCTTTCTATGCGGGCCTATAGATTTTGTTGTCTTTGCATTCCAGAGACTGAAAGTAGAGTTCAAATGTGCTCAGAAGAGCTCCTCTCTGAGCTTCTTGTTGAACAGGAGGGATATTTAAACAATAAGGGAGAGAGGTCTGTGGCCTCTTTAATTTTGACAGCAGTTGCCCAGTTGGGTCGGCCCCAGTGCTCCTCTTATACAGAGAATGTAAGCGAACTTCATCCTGGTGCTTCCCCATTTTTTCTTAGTTCTCCTTTCATGGTTCTTAAGACAATTTTTTCTTCTGTTAATTCTCAATCTTTTAAGATGCATACTTAAGTTTCCTCTATGTATCTACTGTACGAAGCCTTTTTGGAAGATGGTTACTTCAAGATGCTTTGTCCTTCCTTCCTCTTGAATGTGACCTCTCCAGCGTTTTCTCAGATTTCCCAGACTCTTTAGGCAAGTATTCCTTCTGATATGGTTTGTTTGATTTCTCTTCGTACCTCTATAACTAAGGAGACCTGGGGGGAAATGCAATAAGGTATAATAAAAAGATGATAACCTGGTGATAAATGGAGATGCCTTCTACAGTTTTCTAAACTCTCCAAGTCCTATGCTATTCTATGGAGCCAATGCACTAAGATTTCTCAAACATTAGAGATCTTAGTGCATTGGCTCCATAGAATAATACAGGAAATGGAGAAGTGATAACATTTGAAATATCATCTCCACATTATCACCTTTCACACCTTAGTGCAACCCCTTTGCCCCCCGGAGATAATGTACAACAAAAGAAGATACAGCAGTTCCCATCACCTTCCAGATATCTTTCATCCTGAAACAAATCTGGGGAGGTTTTGGATACTGATTCAAAGGAAGATTTGGATGAGGGGTGTTATGAAGATTCCTATTTCTTTCCAGTATAGAGCGTGGATTCCCTAATTTAGAACATTGTCTTCTCTGTGTCTTGGGGGGGGAGAGACTCAGAGGTCTGCAACAAATAACTTTTACCTGGAATTCAAGCAAAATTCCTTTCCAGTGCCTGGGGAGGTCTCGGAACTCATCTGGTAAGAATGCTCAAATCCTGAGAAGCATTCTTCTTTTCAAAGGGAATTAAAGAGCCTAATTTCTTTTGAAATGAAGGATTCATCTTTCTAGGACAAAGGTCCGAAGGCAAACGTACATGTATTATGCCTATCAAAGAAGACCATTACCCTGGTGGAGGATGGATCAGGAGGATGGAGTTCCCTTCCCCCATGACATTGTCCAGGTGGAACATTATCCTGAAGAAGGCAGAATTGTTGCCTAGCGGCAATAATACCACCACCACCTGAAGCACAGATCATCTGCCTGTGCCTGCTGCTAGTGCTGCCATTCTGCCTTCTTCAGGTCAAAAAGAAATGGCAAGTATGACATTAGGGTAGCCTTTGTCACATTTCTCATCACCTCCTCCAAATGGTGAGATGCCTGTAATAGAGCATCAGCAGTATGGAAGAACTGGTGGTGATGATGATGATGGTGGAGACGCTGGGGTGGAAGAGACATTAATGGCCATTTTAGCCCAAACTGCAAAGGAATGGGAGACAGTGATGGGGATGGGCATCACCACCACCATCACCACCAGCGTGCTTTTGGAATATGCTGAGTTTGCAACTGCTCTAATTCCTGCTGCTGCTGCTGGGTTGAAAGGTCAGTAGGATGCTGATGAGCAGGCTAGTGTGCCACAGACCACCACGGACACAGTGGGAATGGGGTCAACAAGTGATGCGGGATTAGGACAGGTTCCATTTGCCAGCAACAGCAGCAACAGTGCTGATTTTGAGGCAGTTACAGCAACAGCTTAGCAGTGCACACTGACTGCATGGAGAAATATATAAACATCCCCAAGCAAATGTCAAGTCTGCGTTGACTTTATATTTTGTGGTTACTTTGAAATCCTTAAAGGCAAACTATAATAACGGAGGTCATACAGACTATGAATAGATAATTATAATAGCACGCATAGTTGAAATAACTAAAATGATGACACATGAGATCTATAAAATATTACAAATGCTCCACATCAAGAGGCATACTGAAGTCCATCTTGTCTTTTTAAAACTTACATCTGGTCCCCTCCAAGAGTGAACACAGTCTTCATGTCTTGAATTGGAAGGGACCAACTGTGAGGCTGATGTACTAAGATAATTTGTGCAATTCTAAAGCAAACCAGCTGCACTATAGGGAACAAAATATATCAAATATCCATTGATTTAAATTATGGCTTTAACCCCTTGAATGCTTTTCTTGTTAATTATACTGCAGTTGGTTTGCACTAGAATTTACCAACTTTTTCTTAGCATGTCAGCAGCTTTATGGTTTTATATATATATTATATATATATATATACACACACACACGCACACACACGCACACACAGTTAGGTCCAGAAATATTTGGACACTGACACAAGTTTTGTTATTTCAGCTGTTTACCAAAGTAAGTTGAAGTTACAGTTAATGAATATGGGCTTAAAGTGCAGTCTCTCAGCCTTAATTTGAGGGAATTCACATCCAAATTGGAGGGAGGAATGAAAACTCTTTAATATGTAGCCCCCTTGTTTGCAAGGGAACAAAAGTAAATAGACAATTGACTCAAAAGCTGTTTCATGGACATGTGTGGGCTATTCCTTCATTATTTCTTCATCAATTAAGCAGGCAAAAGGTCTGGAGTTGGTTTCAGGTGTTGCCTGGATGTCCCCAGAAGACAGCATTGGTGAATGATAGTAGGATCCTTTCCATGGTAAAGAAAAACCCCTCAAGAATAGAAAGGCCAGATTAGATTTTGCCAAAAAAAATCTAAAATAGCCAGCCCAGTTCTAGAACAGCATTCTTTGGACAGATGACACCAAGATCAATCTGTACCAGAATGATGGGAAGAAAAAACGTATGAAGAAGACTTGGAATGACTCATAATGTGAAGCAAAACACGGTGGAGGCAGTGTGATGGCATACACATGCATGGATTCCAATGGCACTGGGTCACTAGTGTTTCTTGATGACGTGACAGAAGATAGAAGCAGCTGGATAAATTCTGAATTGAATAGAGATATATTGTCTGCTCAGATTCAGCCAAATTCAGAGAAGTTGATTGGACCGTGCTTCACCTTACAGATGGGTAATGACCCAAAACATACTCCGAAAGCAACCCAGGAATGTTTTAAGGCAAAGAAGTGGAATATTCTGCAATGGCCAAATCAATCACCTGATTTCAACATGATCGAGCATGCATTTCACTTGCTGAAAACATAACAAGGCAGAAAGACCCAAGAACAAACAACAGCTTAAGACAGCTGCAGTAATGGCCTGGCAAAGCATCACAAAGGGGGAAACCCAGCGTTTGGTGATGTCCATGCAAAGGATTCTCAACATATTATTAAAAATGAACATTTTATGGAAATACATACAGAGCTCGATGTTTTTTCCCTACAGAAGGATTTAGATAAACTAAGTGAATGGGCAGAAAAGTGGCAGATGTCATTTAATGTAGATAAATGTAAGGTTATGCATTTGGGTTGTAGAAACAAACTTGCTACATATACTCTAAATGGGAAACAACTTGGGAAATCCTCATTAGAGAAAGATTTAGGTGTACTGATAGACAATAGTCTTCACAGCAGTGTGCAGAGTCACTCAGCTGCTGCAAGAGCAAATAGAGTACTAGCCTGCATAAAAAGAGGTGTAGAAGCAAGGGATGCTAATATTATCCTACCTCTGTATAAATCCTTGGTTAGGCCTCATCTAGAATATGGAGTACAATTTTGGGCGCCTGTTCTAAAAAAAGACATTACTGAACTGGAAAAGGTGCAGAGACGTGCAACAAAACTGATAAAGGGATTGGAGGATCTGAGTTACGAAGAGAGACTAGCCAAACTGGGTTTGTTTACATTAGAAAAGAGACGTCTAAGGGGTGATATGATTACCATTTACAAATACATTCAAGGCCAATACAAAGAACTATCCAATGAATTATTTATGCAAAGAGCTGAGCTAAGAACAAGAGGTCATCCATTAAGACTTGAGGAAAGGCGCTTTCGACTAAAACACAGGCAGGGATTCTTTACAGTAAGGGCGGTAAGGCTATGGAATTCTTTGCCTCGGGATGCTGTGCTTGCAGATAATGTAACTGCATTCAAAAAAGCAATGGATGCCTATCTAGCACAGAACAATGTTGACAGTTATGACAGATGGCTTCAAAGCAAATAGGATGTTGAGCCGGGGAACTATTTGACACACTCACACACACACACCTACATTGGAAATTGCTCCAGAGGGCTTTTTTGTTGCCTTCCTCTGGATCAACAGGGGTGTTATTGGCATGGGCTGGACTTGATGGACGCATGTCTTTTTTCAGCCTTATCTACTATGTTACTATGTTACTATGTTTATTTATGATTGTGTTAATTTGTCCAATTACATTTGAGCCCCTGAAAAAGGGGGACTGTGTATGAAAATGGTTGCAATTCCTAAATGTTTCATACAGTATTTTTCTTCAACCCCTTGAATTAAAGTTGAAAGTCTGCATTTCAATTGCATATCTGTTTCATTTCAAGTCCATTGTGGTGGCCAAAATTATGAAAATGATGTCAGTGTCCAAATATTTCTGGACATAACTGTATATTCCCTCTGTATGACCTCATTTATTTGTTAGTACCCTTTAATTTCTAAATTGTGCTGTTAATGCAGTTTGTTTGCTCTAGTACAGACCCACATTTCCTTAGTACATCAGCAACTTTGTATTTTTCTTTTCATTTGTATTATTAAAAAAAAATAACTATATATATATATATATATATATATATATATATAAATATAAGAGAGAGAGAGAGAGAGAGAGAGAGCGAGCGAGCAGTCTCCAACAGTGAAAGGATACTGAACTATCCATTTCATTTCTTGAGACTGATATTCACCCGAAAAATCTGAGTGGAAAACAGAGACGGTGAACTATTTCTTATGACATACCAGTATTGATGCTATTGAATATTTTATTATTTTATATATATGGTTTTCATTTTTTTAGTTTTGCTCAGGTTATGCATGATTACAGTGATTTTGAATAAGATTTGGGTGTTTGATTCCTTATAGAACCGCTATATTTTGATCCACAGTGTTGTATGTGACAAGGGATTAGTGCTTGATTTTGTGGTATATGTATATCCCTTGATTAACAATGAATCATTGGCAATTTATTAAAAAAAAAAAAGAAGAAGAAAAAGAGACAAGCATAAATGTGAAAACAAAATTAATTTTCTCATAAATATATCATGCCCAGGGTGAGGATGAAGACAAAAAGTATTTCACGTTTTTTGTCCTTTTCCTTGACTAGGTTATTTCAAGGTTTACTTCCCAGCCTAAAGCCCAATGCCTTTTCCATGCCTTGTAGATCAGAAGTCTCCATACTTTACTGTAATGGGAGCTACTTTTCATTGATGAAACATGTACTGGCTACTCTATGACTCTCTTCCAACAAAGTGCTGCAGAGAAAACAAGTGACCTTTTTGCCAGTTCATGGTGATAAAATTTGGTACAAGATGTTTAATTTTTAGCAGAAAAAAATCCGTTTTCACTATAGAAGATAAAATATGTGGCTCTCCAATGAGCCACAGGTTTTCTAATTGATGCTGCCTTAACATCTTTAACAGCAATATCCATATTACTATGCCTGTTTAACATTATTAGAATGCTTTATTAAAGCATTTATTGAATCTAACAGAAAGCCTGCACCCATGACTGTCTGGTCTCCCCTCTTTTTGGATCCTGCTCCCCATGACTGATTTTTATGGTGATGTTGACGGTGCTCTGGTGTGTGAATGTTAATCATAATGGGTTCTATATGATATACATCCAGTGCTGAAAGAATATTGAGAGATTTTTTGTGTTATACTTTTTTATTTGAGTATTTGTAAACATTGCATACTCAAAACTAGCAAACAAACAAGCAAATAAACTACACATTATTTACAATTAGTGTAAAACCTTATGTACACAGGCCAAGGTCCGGATGATGTTAACCTTTTGAGTGCCAGAGGGGTACACAACGCATTGCCCCTCTGGCACTCAAAGGGTTAAGATGCCGCTACCTCACTGCTCCATGCGATGCAGTCTTGCGTCACCTCACTCACGCGACACAATCATGCGCAGTACAGACTGCCAGAACACTGACAGTCTCTACTGCACATGACTGCATCATGACAAACATCCTATCAAATTATTATATAGGATGTTTCAAGCAAAGAATCTTATATAATTAAGTTCTAATTCAAACAAGGATCTGATCTCTGATGTAAGAGGTTTCCTTAAAAATCCACTTTAAATCTTGAATAGACAAACGGCCAACAAGTGGCTCTGTTTAAATTACTGATTAAGCATGGCTTCAATCTTTGACCCAAATATATCCATATTTTTAAAGGTACAATGTATTTCTGAAATAGTCAGACAGTCTCGCTGTTGCTGCAAGTTTGAGTTTACACATTATGGGATCGATTCAATAATCATGGAAAATAATTTAACAAAACACCGTTGGCAGTTTCATGTCGCAGTCAGGTATTCTATTACGTGCGCTGTGACGCTCTACCAAATGGTAAAAATGCACTATGGGTGCTAAATTTGCTCCCATTGGAATCAATGACAAAGTAGCTGAATTTGCAATTCAATTACATGCAGTGGCTAGTACCACTTTTATTAGCAAACAATACCGCCTGCAAAATTTGGAGTGGAGTGACCTAACATGTGTGCCTAGCCACTGACATGTAAGTGAAATGTAAAGAAAAAGAAAGAAATGATCCGTGCTTGTACTGATGGGACCCTAAGCCCGATATCAATACATCCAAAGTACCAAAAACACGTGTGTAAAGTTAAAAAAAAACGAAACAAAAAAAAACCCCTTTGAGCGCCAGTGGGCATAGCTGGGAACGCTCTGGTTTTGCCCCAGAGACTCCAGTTTTGACACTGAATTACTGGTTCTCTGGGGCAGAGACTGATTCTCCTGATGTGGGGAGTTTCTGATGAAACTCTGCCCACTTGTACTCAATCCCACTCCTTGCACTCTTCTCCTCCCCCTTCCCCAGTCTATTCAAGCTATTTGTTTTTGTTTTAGAAGTCCCGCCCCCCACTTGCGATTAATCCCTGCCGCAGAGGGCTCTCGTATGGGCAGCCACAAACAAGAAGTTTCCAGGTATACCATTGCGGTATTCAACGAATTGCACAGTGTTGTATACCCTGCTGGCTCTTAGAGGTTTAACCCTTTGAGTGCCAGAGGGGTACTCAATGGATTAATCCCCCCCAAAGCTAACACCATCCATCCTGCCACCGTGGGCCCAGAGAAGTATCCAGCACATTGCAATGGGTGCCTCTGGCACTCAAAAAACAGAAATAGCAATGTTATATCCTTTCACTGTGCACTTAAAGGGCTGATTGTACCCATTCCCGAGTGCATTTAATTAACCAATTAAGCAGCTTTACTACTACAGCCTGTTTTCAATTAAAGATATCCAATTATGTTATATACAGACAAAATAGAAGATAGATGACTTATGAAAGTGAGCATGGACAAAGGGGAGAAAAAGTATAAAAATATAAATAATATAGCTATGAAAACATAATACTGCTTTTCCTACTGAAGAAATCAGTAACATTTAACTTCAAGTTATTTTAGCTAAATCATGTATTTTTCTCTTAACCCTCTGAGTACCAGAGTGGCGAGCAATGAATTGCAGAGCAATGCAACGCTCACCTCCTCTGGCACTCAAAGGGTTAATAAAACTGCTAATTTCACCAGGTTAACAATTGCAATATCGGTGATTTCCTGTTATCCGGAACCATTTTCAAAACAACAATTTTCAAAACATTTTTCAACATTTTTCTGACAGGAATTAGTTTTGAAAATTGATGACAGGAAACAACAGATTCTGATGGGACAGATCCTAACAGGAAATAACAACAACAGGAATTAGTTTTATGTATGTATGTATCTTTATTTATATGGCGCCACACAGTGTACGCAGCGCCTTACAATAGACATATCTTACAATAAATAAGAGGGGATGAAATAAGTGCGACATTCATAGAAACAATGGGAGAGAGGTCCCTGCCCCAAGGAGCTTACAGTCTAAGTTTTGAAAATGGTTCCGGATAACAGGAAAGTACCGCAATATCTTGACAATTGTAATCTAAAACTAAAAAAATTATAAAAATTAAATAGCCCACTTACATGGTCATCCGGAAGGGGGGCACGATAGGGGCACTTGGCCACCCCTACAATTACCCCCTTTTACAGACACCCCTGCCCACTTAAAACCAAAGTGGAAAACTGTATTGTAAAGCAATACGGAAGAATGCACTCTAATGTAAGTAGCCTTAACCTTGGATGGGCAGAGGGGTAATGCAATGCAAGACATTCTCATTGACACGCTAAAGGCCTTATGTTTAAAGAAAACTGGAGAAATTATGAGGCAAACCAATTGTACTCCAGAGGTAATTGGGAATTTTAACTCCTTGGATGCTAATGAGGCTGCCTACGCATTGTCATATATCCCAACATTTCAAATGGCCAAAGAGGGACAATGTTGTTTTAGGTGGTGTTACTGGGGGCTTGAGTGGTGGTCGGGGGATTGATGAGAATTGTTAGGTTATTTAATGATCTACTGAGACCTTTTTGTGTAACTGAATAAATAATGTAGAGAAAGACCAAATATGTTATTTATACAGCTTAATTTATAAACATGTACTGAATTTAAACAAACATTAATGTGAGTTTTAAACACATATATTTTTAGTGTGATCTCCTAAAAAGAGGAACACCAGGGTTTGAAGGAGTGACATAGGGGTCTCAACTGTTCTGACTAAAGAGGGACACTTGTGAGGTATGCATTGAAGAAATACAATGCGTGACCTCTTTACAACTCAAAGGGTTAAAACCCTCATTTAATCAAAATGCATGTTTATTTATCCCCTGTGGTGCGATTGGTTCACTCCAGAATCACTCCTCTTTTCTTTTGTCTATAAAGCCCAGGGAGTTATTAATAAGGTGACATAATTACAAAAGTGCTATAATGGCATTAATGCATGAAAAACAAACATATCACATATTTACAAATGTAAATTGAGAAACCGTTAGTTTTAAGTAAATGGATGCTAATGTGATAGAGATGTTTTAGCAACATTTGGGTTAAACTAAAGATACAGTGGTTACATGGTGGCTCTGCTCCCAGTAGCATCACTTCTAATAAACCCCTGTACAACTGCTAGATGTGTCCTCTGTGAATCTGATCCCTTGCTTTGCCTCATCAGCCATTTTGTAATTCACAATCCAATTATAGTCATGACAATGGTTTTACATATACTTCTGAGGTAATGGTTCCAGTCATACCTGGGAACCCACAGGGTTAGACCCTGAGACTCAGGATTTTGACCCCAGCTCACCATTCTCTACTAAATGTTCTCTCTTCAACTCTCACACTGGAGACCTCTGTAGCATTGAACAAATAAGACATATATGCCCTAGCTTTATTACAACCAAACTTGAAAATAAAAACTTTCAATGGGCATTTGGGAAATTGTATTGGTTTCATTTGACACCCTTGGTTTGCTACAGACTAGGACCAGTTTTCCCTAGTACATCAGCTTCTCTTTGTCATTATAGTTATCAACTACACCTCCCCTATTATTGCACCTATTCTGCATATAATAGCCTAAATTGTTACACAGTCTTTTATGACAAATGTTTTCCTCTGTAGTGATATACTGAAAGGCTTTTTATCAGTACTAGTTGGTGGATAAACTCCTTATCACTGAAAGGCTGGAAGGGGCTGCTAAACATGGCAATCTCCTCAAGCAGTGACATTCTGAATTAGCCTTTGAATAACTTCTTAGAGCAAGGTGATTGCACAGCTCAATCTATTGTCACACGGCATGTGACATAAGCATACAATGGGCAACTGGTTACCATCTAATGTCATGAGATGCAAAGAACAAATTGCCTTCTTCCAGGCACTGTTCATTTGGGCATTAGCAAAGATCACAAAAGGTTAGCTTTAGCTAATATGTAAGTAGATAAATTGGAAACACATGCTAGAGTGCACTGTGTAGATAACACATGAATAAAAAACATTTTGAGGAAAGTGAAACCATTTACTTAAATATTTAGTGTTTTCATAGGATTTCTACAATAACCATTACAAGAATGAGGTAATGCAATGCAATAATTCTTAAAGTGTACTCCAGAACATAGAATGAATCAATTATAATTTATTTTCTAATTAAACAGCAAAAGACAATTCTAATTTCTAATATGATTCCTCCGATAAACTGCATGCTGAAATTGATTTACAAGAGCTGTGCCTACATAATTCAAATTTTTTAACTATGTTGAAAATTCTCTACTTTATGCCACTAGAGTGTTGTATAGAGTAGGAGTGTTTGGGGGTACTACGATTATATACTCTGGTCCAGTGAGGCCCTATAGCTGCTGCCAGACTGCAACCCCATCATTCGCTGGGGGGAATAAAGGGTGTTGTAGACTGGCAGGAGTTGGGGGCGGCCCTCACATTGCCCACCACTGTACTAGTGCATACCTCAAAGTGCAATGTAGGCCAGCAGATGACCTACCCTGGCAGATTTACATTCCTCCCATAGACCTGGAGCAAGTTTGGTGCACAGCGTTCATACCATAGGGGAAAATGTCCTATTGTTTTAAATGAAACTTTATCGATTGAATATTACAGAGTTCTCCAATGCATTGCTTTGCATTATAGTGCTGAAACAAGGTAAACTGAAGTCACAATAACATTTTACCGTTTAATCTTCCACAGATTATTAATCTTTATTTATTTAGACCACAGCTATACAGAACTACACATACATTGTCTGCCACCCCAGGCTTGTTCCACTGTCCGCCATTATAAATATTTGTTCTGTGGAACCCCTTGCACTTCTTCAGAAAACCCTGGGGTTCAACAGAACATAGTACGAGAATCACCAAAATAAATTATAAAACTAAAAGCAATCATTTAACAAATACCTTACATGCAAACAACTGAAAATTATATTTAACAAAAGAAACATAACTTGGAGCCTAATAGAATATAGCATTATATGGATTTGCTTTAGTCAGATGGGGTTTACTCAGTATTATCCACATGTTAAAACAACAAAAGACTCTGTTGAGTGAAGGCAAGGGCACAGGTCTTTAGTCCACGCTTTGCTGCGGAAGGAGTTTACACAGCAGGGGTCAGTTCTGAATTTTAGAGAGTAACTGCATTGTGTAGCAACCAACAAGAGGAAGTCAGAACAGACAGTGCCCCTCCTCAATGCAAACACATTCAGACTTAACCTGCAGCTGAACTTTTGCTCTTGATTGACCAGTGCCATTAGGACATAGGTCAAAAGGCTACATGGAGACAGCGATCTAACTATTGAATGCAAAAAAAAGCTTATATTCTTTATTAATAATAAAGAGGAGTTGGCATTTTGTTCATATCATCATGAAGAAAACATACAAAGACCTATATGCTGTATAAATAAAAATATTGGAAAAAAAAACAAAAAACAAAACATTCTGGATCAACCTAACTTCACAACAGGGAACAAATTGGGGTATCTAACACATTGAAGTCCAGTTTAAATCAGTGGAAACTTTGCACATATTTATTTGTTCCTAATGATGCAATAATTGGTTTTCCTCAGAACTACTCTTGTTTGGAAGAAAGGCCTCACTGAGAGCTTTAGTGTAATATATCTGTGCAGATTAGCAGTAATTATAACTTCCTGGTTTGCTGGTTCTATAATTATACCTATTTGATCATAAGTTATGCCTTCATTTCTATTTTTTTTTTTTTTTTTAGGTTCTTAAGATTTCACAAATCCCCAAAACCCCCTGGATGTCAGAGTGGTCTTTAACACATAGCGAAGCAATATCTCTCCACAATCCAGTGGGTTACATTAACAGTTTAGCCCTTTGAGTGCTAGAGGGGTACGCAACGCACTGCAGAGCAATGCGTTGCATACCCCTCTGGCACTCAAAGGGTTAAAAGTGAATCCCAGATGATAACGTTTTAAAAACTCAATTGAGTGAATTAGGCTGATCAGTTTTAATATAAAAGTAAATAAAATGTTGTTTTAATATAAAAGTAAATTAAATGTCTTATTTTATGTTTAATTTCTTAGTGTTTATTTAATAGAAAAAGCAATTTAATTAAAAGCATGACTGTGCCAAGTTCCTTGGCTGTTGGGGATGCTTTGCAATGCATTGGTGAGGTCTCTAGAATGCAAGGGGTTAATAAAATGGAACATTTGTTTATCCCTCAATCTATTGTCTCTAAGCCTGCAAACCTTTTTAATCTTTAACTTGTAAATACATGCAGATGCAGACTGTTAAAGGGATAGTAATGTTTCATAATAAAAGGAGCTCTAATTAATCTTCATGGTATTTGGGCCTTGAACAGTGTTATTTTAATTCTGTCAGAGATGTAGTTCAAGAGTAATTGAATGATAAAGTGTCCCCCTCCCGCCCCTTTTATTGATGTAACACTGCTCACCTCAGAGCAGCAGGGTGGTGTCCAAGTGGATTGCAGAGAGGGAAAATCTTCAATCAGGATAAGGGAAATAGCTGAAAAACCTGTCAAGGGGACAGGGTTTTCATTGTTCTCACAGTAAGAAGATTGTCCCTTGATGTGAGATGTCTGATCTATGGACTGGATTCCACATCTGAGGAGTGGGGGCTTAAACTAGGTAAAGGGGTGGGATGGGGATACTTTATCATTCAATTACTCTTGAACTACAGCTCTGACAGAACTGATGTAACATTCTCCATGGCCCAGGTACTATGAAGATTAATTGGAGCTGCTTTTGTTTTTAAACATTACCATCTCTTTAACCCAGAGATGGGACTGTGGTCATAAAAGTAATTGTGGTAGTTTACTGAGACTGATGTACTAAAAACTGCAGCAAATTTGGAACAAACTGATTGCACCATAGCGGATAAGTAAACATTCTGAAAATCCCCTTTGAATTAACTGGAGATTCTAACCCCATAAATGCTAAAGAGGGCATAACCAACTCATTGCTGTAGCATTCAAAGGGTTAAATCAGTTTGTATTTTTTTTCTGTGCCCCTATGGTGCAATTAATTTGTCCCAAAATTGCTTTGGTTATTCTTAGTACATGGACTTCATTGCTTCCCTGAGAACACAGGCAGCTTGGTTTGGTAAACATTTAACAAATGTTAAGTATTCACACTCTATAGCTTAGCTAAGATCATCCGAAAATCCTGCATCTTGAAATGTCACTTTGTGCAGTCCATTTCTGAAAATAACACCTTTGCAAAATAAAGTCTTGAGCTTCAGATAAATCCCTATTGATTGCCCCTGTGTTATAAAAAGCCAATGGAATCGCTCAGCTCTGACCCTAAGCCCTCTGGCATCACAGGTGGTACAACTAGTACAAAGACAGCTTGGATGTAAAAAGTGCTATAGGCACTTTACACAGTCCAGATTGTAAATTTGTCCATTTATGAGCGTCCTGCAGGGGTTCCCACCAACCCAGAAAACAAAGAAGGAGCTTTTGTGAACAAAGCATTTCCATAAAAGTTCTTCTGATTGCCACTATTAATAAAAGGGAGGCTATAAACAAATTTATTGCAAGCTGTTTCCTGCATGTGGTAGCTATTTTTTTCCTTTTTACCTTTCCTGTGCTGAAGTTTAGGAGGATGTGTAATAACAGAGTAAGACAGAATGGCTCAGTTCTTTATTCCTATGCCAGTCCTAAAGGAATGCTGAGTACTGTGTACCATTGTCAGCTATAAGAATAGGCAGCACAAGAAAAATAAATACCTGTTCTTCAGCCAAAGCCGCCAGTGCAAATGGGGATGAGACTGATGAAATTTAGAAGTCATGATCTGTTTAAAAAAATATATATCCTCAAATGAAAAAGCCATGCTCCTGTTAGATTGCTTGACACTTCTTAAAATTAAAAAAACATTTCCAGGGACACTTATCCGATGTGAAGTCACATTACAAATGTGTATTAGTGGTCCTCAGTACCATTTTATCATCAAAACACATAATGCATCAGACAAACTTTTGAGTGCAGAAAAAAGAAGAAAAGACACAGGGGCACTTCCTAGGTAATTACCTTGGGGTCAAATGTTCACCTCCCCACCACCGTGAAATGATACTCACATAAGTATCAGCCGGTTAGACACTAATATGTAGACCGGCAAACATGCTTCGGGTTTTATTAAAGCTGACCCTCAATCAGCTTCACCACAATAGATGTCTGGCTGCATTCCCACCTCAACTCACGAAGGATCTCAATTACAATTGGTGATCCAATCGGGCCACCAATTTTCAAGTTTTTAAATAGCCGTCACCATCTTCAGGACAAATCTTTTGTTCTGTATTAGCTGAGGAAGCAGCGTGGATCTCTGCAAAATGGTTTTATATGTTTTTAACGGATTGTATACAATAAACGTTTTGGAATATATGGAGCAATTGTACCTTTTGGATTTTTTATAATTTTTGGATAAACATACCCAGAGATTCCCTGTTAGACGGTGGGTCATATCGAGATACATATGAAGATAAAAGGAATGGAGAGTACACGGAACGTGGAGGAGGATATCAATACAGTGACCGAACAGGGGTGGTAAGAAACTCCTGTATTCAATATGAGCTGTATCTATACATAAGTATTAATACAGCAATGTATAAATGTGAGTGTAATTACTACATTGTCATATAATTATTTGCAATTTTGATAAGGCACTATTGGCCCCCCCGTTTTTTTTTTTTTTTTTTTTCTATTTTAAACTTTTGAGTGCTGACGTTCAGATGGTTAAAACTGCACTTCCACAACAGAACAGAAATTACCCACCCAACTATATTACATTGAATTATAAAAAATTATTATTATTAACATGTAGAAAATGAAGGTAAAAAATGAGGGACAGGACAGAAGGACCAGGGCAATCTGCCAGAGTTGGAAGTTATGGCAACACTGCTTGTTCTTCATTCTGGACAAATCTAGACATGACATGCTTACACAGCATACATATAGAAAGAAAACCAAGGATGGATTTCCTGTTAGACAGAGTAGGCAGTTATCTAGGGTGCCAGATTTTATAGGGGAGCTTTAGCTCTGCTGTTCACGTCCTCCATGCTTACATGGTCAGTACAAACCCAATACCCCAGTGCCTTAAACTAGCTTCTAGATTATATACTATTGTAATTTCCAGTTAACATACTAATATGGGCAGTTTACTCGCTGCTTTACACACTCATGTATTTAAAGTAAGATATGTATTAGATTATGTATTTTAAGCAGAGTATTCTGTAGATAGATCTCATGGAGGAGCCATGTACTAAATGGGTTGAGACCATGGAAAGAACTAGGGGCACAAACAAACTTAGGTTTGTTATAGGTTATCATATTGTACTGTATACATACTGGGGAGGGGGCATCAAAAGTACCTGCCTTGGGAGAGTATTTCAAATTACCTAAAAAGGTGATGGGGTAAGAAACTAGATAGTATAAATCCTAACTCATTTAACATGAATATTTTGAAAGGAAAACAGTTAAAAACCAAGTGAAAGCCAAGAAGAACCCTAATCCCATACCTCCCAACATTTCAGATTGCCAAAGAGGGCCATTTGTGTTTTAGGTGTTGCTGGTGGGCTGGGCATTGCAGAGAACTTTAGGTTATTTAATGTCCTGCTGACATCTATTTGTGTAACTGAAGAAGTAATTTAGAGCAAGACCAAAGTATGTTATTTACACAGACTAATTTACAATCACATAAGCTGATATTTAAACAAATTAATGCGAGTTGTTGTTGTTGTGTCGCAATGTGATACAATTATAAACACATCACACAATCTGATCTAAAAAGAGGGACACCAGGGTGGAAACAAGGGACAGAGGGATTTGGGTCTCAAAAAGGGACTGTTCCTCCTAAAGAGGGACACTTGAGAGGTATGCAATTCATCCTAATTCATTCATTATACTCAGGTGCACTTCTAAACCCTGTATCCTAAAAGAGATGTTTCCACAGAATTAGTAAGGGTAACCGTGTCAGAATGGGTTATTAAGGGCCCAAAATGCTTACCAAATGGTAAGGGCCTGATGTAATTCTTTTTTGGTTTGAAAATCCTCTGCTTAACCACTTCTTAATTTTATCCAGTTAAATAAAAGATCCTCCTTTAAAATGATATAGAGTTATCTGGATCACATGAAAGAGAGGGAAAAATATAGAATAAAAATAGCTATTATAAAATATAACTAACTTTCACCCAGTCCCAGTTTAGGGAACTATACCCTTGTCATCCTAGACAATAGCTGACAAAGCTTGAAGATAGGAGCACACTTACACTGGAAAGAAGCTCCCACAGCCAAGCATATGATAACAACAACATCCAAGTTTATTGAGCAGGTTAAAAAGTCAAAGCAGAACAAATAGAAACTCACATAGTGGAACGGAGAAACATTGATGTAGTATCTGACACATTTCACATGAATATCACTCTTGGTTCTAGTCGCATAAGTTCCTACACCAGTGTTTTTCTCTTCCACCATGATGCAAGTCTTTGTTCCATTTTCACAATTTAAAGTGATAGTAATGTTTCACAAAAACAGAAGCTCCAATTAATCTTCATAGTATTAGAGCCATAGAGAGTGTTATTTCATTACTGTGAGTGTTGTAGTTCAAGAGTAATTGAATGGTAAAGTTTCCCCCTCCTGCCCCTTTTACCTAGTGTAAGCTCCCACTCCTCAGATGTGGAATCCAGTCCATAGACCAGACAGGTCACATCAAGGGTCAGTATTCTTACTGTGAGAACAATGCAAACCCTGCCCCCTTGACAGGTTTTTCCCTTAGGCTAATTGAAGATTGTTCCTCTTTGCAAGCCATCTGGACAGCACCTTTCTGTTCTGAGGTGAGCAGTGTTACATCAGTAAAAGGGCCGGGAGGGGGATACTTTATCATTCAATTACTCTTGAACTACAACTCTTAACAGAATTGAAATAACACTCTCCAAGGCTCAAATACTATGAAGATTAATTAGGGCTGCTTTTATTATGAAACATTACTATCCATTTAAAATACTCAGTGAACTTGGATGTTTTAATCATGTATCTGGCTGTAGGAGTTTCCTTCCAGAGAAAGTGAGGTCCTTTTGTGTTTGTGGCTAAGGAAGGTATGGACAGATTTATCAGTGTCTTTATAACTCTGTGGCACTTTTAACCCTTTGAATTCTAGAAATGTATCTAATGCATTTCAAAGGTATAGCTGATTTGTTCCAGAATTGCACCTCTATAGTTTGATGAATAAAACCCCTTATGCCTTATTTGATCCTGTGGTGAATCTACAATGGTACATGGAGTGGAAACTTTGTTTTATCCTTCCTTCTGTCCCATGTCAAGTTCCTAAGCTACACTTAGCACAACCTGTGCCAGGGGAGAAGATCATGAGGCAGTCTGTGGGTGTCTCAAGGGGTTCCTTACCTCTACACTTTGTTTATTACTATACACTAAATAAAGTACAAAGCAAATGGCATGAATATATGCTATTTCCCTGCATATGCTATGGGGGCTGATGTAAAAAGCTTGCTGACGTTGGACTAGAGTCATCATGAAATTTTTGTATGTGTGAGCCAATTAGGCATCACAAGCCACAGACAAAATGTGCAGCTTAGATAGTATGTGAAAGGATTACAGTGGATAAAAAGGGAGAAAGTGAAAGAAATAAGTGAAAGGAAGAAATCAATGTACAAGAGAGAAAATAATGATTTATATATCAGTATTGTTCTCTGATACACGTAAGCCTGCATTAATACAATATGTTTTTGTTTTTTTTAAATTAAAACATGTATATGCACACTATAGGTACTGCTAAGATTCTGTAGATTTCCTTTTCCCACCTTCACTCAGCATAACAATAAAGATTGTAGGGCTGCAAAATAGGGGTCAAATAAAAATGCATCTAAATGGGACTTTAAACCTTGTGTGAATGCTATGGAGGTCTTCACAATGAATTGGAGACCTCTCCGGTATTAAATGTTTTGAAAGCCTTGTTGAAATCAATGGGAACTTGGAGAATTTTTATTTGACCCCTACTTTGTAGCTGGCTTGTCCCAGAATTTCTACTTTTTCACTTCCTGAATATGGCCCTAAGTTCTACCTACCTTCATCTCATAGCACTGCAAATGACTTATCACCTCAGTGCTGACTCCTTGTCCTGTGGGCCACCCACACTCCAGCTGTCATAACAACCCTAATGCCCATTATTAGTGTTTTTGTTTTAAAAGCTGTGTCGGTAGTAGTGTATAGTCATTGGATACTAAACAATTGTACAAATCAGTTGTGAAGAATCTCAGAAATGCATAACTAAATGACAGTCTTTAAAAAATGAACATGGATTACATATTATAAATAATAAACATGCATTTATATTTGGCTCCATATATCTTCCACTTGTTGATCTTTCTGGAAGATGTGCAGAAACCTAATGGGTTACTGGCTTTTATGACTTCTTAAACACTTGGGAGACACATGTGAATCTCATCTAAGTTCAGGGTTGATCCAGGGTCAAGACTTCTATCATTTGCTCACTTTGGATATTTCATTGTTGTTAGAGGAGGCTTGATTTGATAAAGCAATACAAGTTAGTTAAGACAGTGAGGCTGATGTACTTAG
Source organism: Rhinophrynus dorsalis (assembly GCA_037306005.1). Lineage (NCBI taxonomy): Eukaryota > Metazoa > Chordata > Amphibia > Anura > Rhinophrynidae > Rhinophrynus > Rhinophrynus dorsalis. Next base: position 428,605,333 of record CM074719.1, on the reverse strand, counting down.
AACACCTGGAGCAATTATGATGAAAATCAGTGACATGGTATAGGACAAATTAACAGTACCATTGATGAAACTGGTGCTGTTAATATCTTGACTGCTAGAGAGTTCTTCAATGTACCTCTGGATAATTGGAGT